>CM060931.1:1051462917-1053938306 GCA_030765085.1 Allium cepa
ACAAACCCTAACGCGCTCGAACATTACAAAGTTGCCGCATGTTCGTATGCTAGCGCCGCGCCTACGGCCACTTCCACGCCGCGACTACTCCGCTCGACCGTCGATCATCTCCAGAGGCCCACGCGTGGCTAGCCACCTCCGAACGTCGAGCGACAATGCAAATAAACCCAGCCGCCATCACTTTTTACCGAACCCTAATCGAATTAATCCCTTCAATCAAGCCGTCGATTCGACAAGTGAACTGCTCCGATGCGTCCCACTCGTCTATCTCCACACAATGGTACAATTGATTTGGCGATCCATCGACGTTCACCGAAACGTGATGAACGGCCGATATTTGTTCTTCGTTTTCTGGACAAACAGACGTTCAAATTGGAAAACGAATTACAGATCTGAGATGCGCTCGTTGAGAGCTTCAAAATGATATATAATTCGATATATTTGAGGGGTTTGAATTTTTGAAGTGGAATTTTGATTTGAAATTGAATTGGGAATTAGGTTTTTATCTGTCATTGAAATGAGGAGTAAATGGAATTGCACGTATGGGAATAAGAAATAGAAAGACTGCTAGGGTTTATAACCAGATATATATATATATGTAGAATAGAAATATGAACAAATGGATTGAATTGGTTCGAAAGTTGAACGATACATTGCCCAAAAAGCCCGTTTCGAGTCCGTAACGCAAATGGGTCAGCCTATATATCAAAATAGATGTTTTCAGATAATTTAAACTCGATGGAACAGTTTTCAAATCCAAATTCCATCGTATTGAGAAGTTATGCGCAAATCAACTTATTTAAAATTGATTTTAATTAAATTGATTTATTGGCGTTTCGAACCCATATGATCAAACGACAAGTCCAATCGATACGAAACTTAAAATCCGAGTAAGTGGCCAAAATGGCTCTATTTCAATTAATTAAAAAAAAATATTAAATTAAATTAAATCACTTTCCCATTCAATTATCATTATTTCCAATTTCTATCACTATGGATCACTTAATAAGTTAAAATCCTTTAAAACAACTTCTCTTATTAACTTATTATTGGACATTTCGCAATTTACAACATTCAGTTTCAATTTCAACTAATTCAGTAATTATAAACTTAAATTCCCAATTAATCCATACATTTGATTTCTAAATCTTATTATTGAATCAATTATCATTTTATGGGTAAGATTATCATTGGTTTATTTTTATTACATTAATATTTCCTATTTCATCCTAGTTTCAATTAATATAGTATTTGATTTCATTTACCTATACTAAATCCATTTATTATAGATTGAATTCCAATTAATTAATTTCAAATAAACTGATTTGATTCAGTTCAAATCTTTTTATTAAGTCTATATTACTTTATAAACCTAGTTAATATTCGTTTATTTTCATTACGTTAATATATTCAAGTATCCATCTTTCCTTATTATTCAATTATATTGAATTTGTCAAATATGTATATATATTATAAGTAAAATCTCAATTAATTTATTCGACTTGGTTTCATTCCTTTATTTCATCTTATGAATAAAATATACATTTTCATTTCTTTATTACATTCACACTTTACAATTATTGTCCTACCTCACATTAATGAACATTTATTTACATTTAAATATAATTGATTTCTAATAAATTTTATAGACTAATTATATAGGTAATTTATGATGATTGTTACCATTACCTTAAATTTACACTCAAATTTATTATTTTCAGCTCATTATTATAATTACTTACATAATATGCATTCATTCAGTTACCATTAATTATACTAATTCATTTATTTACACCACACTTACCCTTATTTACTTATATTCAATTTATAGCTAAATTAATAGACCAATTAAACAGTAACTTACAACCGTTACTCTAAACTTAATTTACATTTATGAATTCATTATTTACACATAAATGTTACAATTCCTTACATAACTCAAATCTTATATTCAATGGTCATTTATTTCATACTATTTCATTTATTAGTTTAATGTTTGCATTTGTTTTCTTACATCAATTTATAACCAAGTATAACAATTTACATTATTTCAATTAATTGTAATTTCGTTCAATTGTCAAAAATTAGTTTTAATTACCATTGTTACATTTCATTTTAGCATTCATTACATTATTAAATTCCAAATTTTTATTTCCTTCAACGTTAAATTAACAAAATCTTATTAAATTGACAAATTTAATTATCAAAATTTATGGGTCGTTACAATACCCTCGTGATTCAAGTGTCAGACACATTTGAAATCACGGTATATGTACTATATGTATATTTTTATTTCTTAAATCTAATTTGGATTTACTACTATTCCACCATTTATTATACATTCATATTATGTAAGTTTAATTCTTGCGTAACATTTTATAATTTAATTAACTTGGGTAATAATCTTATGTAAAATTTTATATTAATTTTATTATTTAAATCTATTTAATTAATTTTATTAATTAATTAATTAACTAACATCTTAATTAACTTTATTTTATTCATTTTAAACATTTTAAGCTCAATACGTATACTATTACATTTATAGTTATACACATAACATTCGAAAATAACTATTTAATTTTCAAAACTATTTTGAAAATCATTTCATAACATTTATAAAATATTTATTTATTTTAAATTTAACCTTTTGAATTTAAAATATTGTTTTTAATTTCAAAACATATTTTGAAAAATTAGCCAAAGTCCGAAATAATTTAGGCCTTTATCCTAAGGATAACCTTTGGACTTACTTTACCTTTCGAGTCAGGCCAGTAGTTAGGTAGGACGGAGTACTTGATTACCCAAACTCAACCTTCGATGCTGCTTTTCTACACAACCTACTAAACGGGTAGGCTTTAATAAGCTTACCATAATATTGCTAATTTAGACCGCATAGGCTATTGAGCTCTGATATCATTGTTGGAATTGGACAACACGTACCAGCTTAAATGGATGAATTTCAAAAAAAATACCATCTTAGATCTTATTGGGTCTATAAAGTCTAAATTTAGATCCAACCTTAATAATCTTAAATAATTTTTTTATTTTATTCAATTAATTAATATAAAGATTTGATTTGTATATATACTTATGATATATAAAATGTATATGCGTATCAAATACAGACACACACATATATATACATGTAAGTGCATGTGCAATGTATAAATATGAACATGGTTTAATGTATCCGTATATAAGTGCTAGGATTTGCACTACAACGGACACATTAACTCCGTTATATATGTATGTATATGCGGTATGTTATTATTTCAATATTAATGTAATATAAAGTATACTTATACGTACACACAAAACTATTATGTATAAATTTAAATTATATATATAAACCAATTCGAATAGTTGTATGTAATATTTAAAACAGCTTAGGATAAACTCAGATTTGAAAAATATCTAGATCCAGAATAATATCTTATTTAAAATTCTAATTCAAAATTTGAAAACAAATCTAGATCCAATAATATCTTATTTGAAATTTAAATTCAAATTTAAATATTATTATATTTAGTATATAAATGTATACGTATACGTTTCAAATTCTTTTAATACGAAAATATATAAAACCATGTACATATATATATATATATATTACTAATTTGTAAATATGTATGTGTATATGTACAAATATGTAAAAAAAAAATTATTTCTGGTTCAAATACTTATTAACAAAATCAAGTTTTTTTAATTTAAAATCAATGGGGGTTAAAAAATCTATTTTGTTTATAAAAAGAATTTGTACACATTTCCAAATAATTTTTTAATTATAAATTCTGAATATATTATAATTATATATATATATATATTTATATGTGTGTGTGTGTTAATACATTATAATTTGAAAAAATTTAAATGAATATATATACATAAATTATTTTTTTGAGTTCTCATTTTACTATATATTATATATAAAATAATAATAATTCTTATTCTATATATACATATATAACATATATCTATAAATTTAATAAATAAATCTGTATAATGTATAACAACAATTTAAAATTAAAATTTTAAATTAAAATCATTTTGAAAATAATTATTGCTTTTGAATTATTATTCTTTTTAGTTGATGGTTGAAAATAAATACAAATACACACATTAATTTTTCTATATGAATATATACATATGCAAATTTGATAGCAATAAAGTATATAAATTCGTGGTGATATATAATTCAAATCCACACACATACAATGACATAAGTGAATATATAAATGTGTAAATATTAATCGGAAGTTATCTATATTGTGGCCTTGATATTGCACCTTGAATGTTGAATCAGAAAACTCTTCAAGTCAAATTTGTTCTCTTTCAAAAAAGCTACTAATTGAAGAGGTCACCACACCTTTCGAAATAGACTGAATTTTATTTTATTTAATTTAGAAATAGGGGGGGTCCTAAAATTTTCGACCTAAACAAGATGGAGGAGGAAGCTAAAGTAAAGTAGTAAAATGAGGAGGATGTTAAGCTTAAATAAACAAACGAAAGGAGAGAAAAGGAATTTAGATCTCCCTTTTTATTTATTCTCTTTTACTAATTCAAACACCATATTTCAATTAAATATCACATCCTCTCCCTTCAAGCATGACCGGCTACATAAAGGAGCATATGGGCCCATATACGTTTCCAAACTCAATCGCTATTTACACAATTTAAATGTTATCAATATCGTATATTGATACTTGAAGTCTCGTTTATCCTTTTGTCATATGATGCATGTTCTAAATCCCTATAACGAATTGCAGATATAAGTTCCAGATCTGGTATTGTAATGACCTGTAATTTTCGATGTTTAAAATTTGTTAATTTAATAAGATTTTGGTAATTTAATGTGGAATAAATAAAAAATTGTAATTTGTTAATGAATTAATAACGGGAATGAAATATAGGAATGTTAATGCAAGTTCATAAATAACTAATTTAGTGCAATCCCAATTAATTGAAACAATTGTAAGGCTATAATTGATTGTAAATAGTAAATTTGGAAATAAATTCAAAGTTATATTAATTGATGAAATAATACGTAATAAAATGTATTTTGATAAAATCAATGTTAGATAAGTAATTATAATATCTGTTGTTCAATAATAAAGTATGAATGGGATTAAATTTAGCAAATGGTGATAATCATTAATAAATTTTTACCCATTTATTTAATCTATTGAATTAGATCTAAATCCATTGCAATTAAACATAATTAAAAACTACGTTAATATGAATTTAGTTGATGACTGTAAAAATATTAGGATAATTGGATTTATACTGATGTTAAATGTATCCATGAGATGATGATGATTGAATAAAGAGATTGAAAACAAATAGATTAATTTGTTTGAAATTAAAAATATAATTTAGTTGAATTTACATAAATTGAAGGTAGACACTATGAATTTTGCAATAAATCCATATTTGATTGATATGGAAATTTTGGTTAATAAATTATAAGTTAATTTGTAATCAGAAATGATAGAAATGGTAAATAATTAAATTTGTTGAAGAAGTGATTAATTAATTTAATATTAAATTATTTAATTAACCTGAAAGATAGCCATTTTGGCCACTCACTCGGATTTCGACGAAACTAGTTTCATCGGATCTGTAACAGCGAATTATTGTGGGATCTCAAGTTTCATAATGATCTGACTTGTTATTTGATCGTACGGACTATAAACGCCTAGAAATCAATGAAATTGAAATCAATTTGAAATAACTTGATTTTTTGCATAACTTCTCCATACGATGGAATTAGGACTTGAAATATGTTCCATTGAGTTTCAAATATTTGAAAACATCTATTTTGTTATATGGGTTGAACCATTTTCGTTACGGAGCCAAAACGAGCTTTTTGGGCCATTTATCGTTCAACTTTCCAAACCAATCAAGCCCAGTCATTTCTATTCTAGTCTGCCTATATATATCCAGTTATAAACCTAGCAGCCTTTCTATTTCTCATTTCTGTAAGTACAGAAATTTCTGTTGCTCCTCTTTCTCAATGACTGAAAACCCTAATCTTCCCAATCCAATTTCAATTTAATTTCAACTTCAAAAATTAAAACCCTTCAAACTATATCGAATTATATATCGATTTGAAGCTCTCGACGAGCGCATCTCAGATCTGTAATTCTTTTTTCAATCTGAACCACTGTCTATCCAGAATTTGATGAACTATTCTCGGCCGTTTATTTCATTGCGATTGACTGCGGTTGATCAATGGACCAAAGTTGCAGTTTGGGAGAGTGGACGAAGGGGAGTTCATCGACATAGTTTTTGGTCGAATCGATGGTGGGATGCTCGGAAATTTTTGAATTAGGGCACGAAGTATCGAGCGGCGGCTGCTCCTTCTGTCCACGACTGTGGGTGACGTGTCGATCGCAGGCGGGTCGGGTAGGCTTGGAAAGAACGGTGGCTTCTCTGGTCGTGGCTGCGACTGGCCAGGCGAGGTCAGTTGATCAATTGGAAGTAGCGGCTCTATCCGACGTGTTCGAACTGGTTCGGACGAGATTTGCGAGCCAGCGTTTCTGACGTGAAGGAGGCGTGGCGTGGCCAAATAACTTTAGCATACGATGTTCGATTTATGCACGGTTTCTTTTGTTAGGATCGTTTTCAAATTCTGGACACTTTGACGCTAGTTTGGACGAATTCTGAGACCGTTCAAATTTTGGACTTATTTTGAATTCAAATTCAATTTAAATTCAATGGTGGGTGTTTTAACCCACTCACAACTTCTAAAATTTCTTATGTTTGTTAAATTTAATTCATGATGTGATTAGGAATTTATAATCGTTTGGTATATTTTTAATCATCATCTCGGTTAAATTGAATTTATTTGAATTAAATTGTTATTTAATTTATTATTGCATATAAACTGCCAGTTAAATACCTGTTATTTATTATCAGTTTCTATATTGATGGATTGTTTTAGATGATGATGTTGATGGATGTTGATTGTTGATATTGGTTGAATGGACGTTTAGTTTATATCGTTATAAACTGCAAGTTCGTTATCGATTATTATTAATTCGGGATTGCGGTTTGAATTGATATACAACCGTAAAATATTAAATTGCGAATTGAAATGATAAATATCTTCATCACTTGACCATAGGATAGAAAATTATATACAGACACCTTGGTCTATATATAAAAATATCTTGAAACGATTTCTATGGTTTTGTAAAGAAACATATGGTTTTATAAAATATTGATTTGGACATTATATAAATGTTATTTATATATAGTAAAATTCTTGATTTTAAGCTATGTATAAATTTGTTTTAAAAATATAAAATAAGTTTAATAATAAAGTTTGATTTTTATTAAAATATAATATGGTTAGGTATTTATTTAAACTATATTTTTGTATACAATTTATAATGATTTAAATAAAAATTTAAGGTTAGAAGATAAATATAAAATTGATTTGAAATTAAATTTATTCAAGAATTATACTCAAATAAATTTGATTTGAAATTTAATAAAATTGAGATTTTAAAGGATATGATTTTTATAACTTGATTCTGGGTTAAAGTGATTTAAATGAATATATCAAGTTGATTTAAATGAATATATCAAGTTTAAATAAATTGAAAGAATATTCCGTTATTTGAAGTTTAAAGGTTTTACTTAAGTGATATTGGATTTATTAAGTAAACATTTCAAATCTAAATAATAGTAATTGAATTGGATATATATGGATTTTTTAATTATCAAAATTTAGTTTTGAAATTTTGAAAGATTTAAAGCTTTGAAATATACGGAATTTGAAATAGCTATTTGAGGTTCAAATCTGTATTTGGAATTGATATAAATTGAAATGGATTATTGAAAATGAATTGAGTTGAAATTTATGAATTGAGATTTAATTTAAAATTGAATTTTGGATTCAAGTTGATTTGAATCAATGTGTGAAGTTGAGGAAATTATTTTATTTTATAAAGTAATTTTAAATTTAAGACGATTTTATTATATATACTATTTGAGTATTTAAACTGTTTAAGTGGTGAAAATTATGGTTTCGAAGCTATGAATTTCAAATTATTATGTTTAAAAAATGTAAATTTTCAAGTGTCTGGTATCGAAGGTGTTATAACTTTGAAAAATACTATGATTTTGCTAAAGGATATATTTGAAGTGGAAATGATATCGTATTTGGTTTTGAAACGGAAAGGATATCATATTAATATGATTTTAAAAGGACAATGATATTTTGGTTTTGAAGTATAAACTATTTTGAAATGACCGCAGTGTAATAATAACGTTTGGTTGTTAAAGAGACCGAGATCGAAAGTTGTCATACTCTCTGCCAACTCAAACCACTTTAACAACCGTGTACGCGGTGGAGATTCCAGAATGAAGTAGGATGGTGGCGGCTTTCCTTTGAGGTATATACGTGGACCCGACTCGCGTGAGTTGGCATAAGGTGGCTAAAACAGGAGCGATCGACGGGCTAAGGAAGTAGCTTCTCTTATCGGACATACTCCTTCGATACCATTCTATTACTTTGTGATTGATTTGGGCCCTTTTGATTTTTGGGGTGTGGCTCGAGGTGGGCGGTAGTAGCTGCTACGCGTTACCACCTGTCCGAAAGAGTAATTGGTATATCTACCCTGGCATTGTCTAGTTGTGCCGTGTCACCTACCCTAGCGTGCCTTGTACGATTTTGGTTTTCTCCCATAGCCCATGGAGTATCCTCTGGTGGCTTCCTGATCAGGAGGGACTATGATACTGGATGGACAACTGGGACTATTACGTGTTAAGGGGAATATTGGGTCACTCCTTAACACTATTTAAAAGTAAGTTTATTTTACTATAGGCATTATTATAATAGCAAAATATTACTACATAGTAAATAGTTTAACGGATCCTTAGGAGGTGTGAATCCCGAACATCTCTTAAGTTACTGCACACGTTAGACACTGGATAGGAGATGTCAAAACTCATAAACATCTCTGACGCCGTTCCATTCATATTTATTTCTGTTGATTTAACTCACATAAGATCTTTAAGTTCTGACTCGAGTGTTTTGTCTTTTCAATTTGCTTGGGTCAGCCTGAGCATTTTAGGATTTGAAGACTTTATTTCTGGAGGACGAAGACGAAGATTGTATTACTATTATTTATTATATTATTCCACTACATTCATACTGTTCCACTGCATTGTTATTTATTATTCTCTGGTATGTGTAACTCTGATTCTATATTGTATTAGTATAATGAAATGTTTTGTAAACACTTCATGAATTGTTATTTGATTATTATATTTTGTCATTCCGCTGCAAGATTCTGTTTTGATTTCTTTTCTTTCTTCCTTCTTCTTATTCATCCCAATAACAATTCGCCTTTTGTATGGTTTGAGTCTGACGTGTGTGGTTTATCGTCGATTTAAAACGTACAAAAAGGCGGGATGTTACAGGTATTTAAAGCCAAAGGTAATTTATTGATAGCAAAACAATTCTCAATCATAAATATGCCTTTAGGAGCCGTAGAACTATTCTATTTTTTCTCCTTGACATTATTTAGGTACTTCGGATAGTACCGTTTTCAGTAACTCTTCTAGTGACAATAATGATACTCATCGTTATCAGCTAGAGCAGCCTTCTTATTCTTTTTATTTACTCATTTTCTTTTGTTCGAACCGTTCGAAGATGATGCTTTACCCTTACTTGCAAGTACTATGCCTAGATCCTTAGATGAAGACTCGACTGATCAGAACATATTGAGCAGCTCCAATAGACTAACATTCAACTAGTTTGTATTAATTTTAACATTAATGGCTCAAACTATGGAGTAAGAGACCCTAAGACCAAGTCCATTTGCAGCTCGTTGCTTATCATTAGGTCTAATTGAGCAAGTCTATTAATATAGCCTTTCATCATTAAGACGTAATCATTCACTTTCATGCCCTTCGACATCTTCATGTTGAACAGTTTCTTCATAAGCTCGTACCCTACGAAATGAGATTGCTCCCCAAACAATACTCTATGGTTATCAAAAATTTGATAGGCATTCTTGTTTTTGTGCTCTCTTTACAGCGGTTTGTTTAACATATACAGTGTGTAAACTTGGACAATTTATAGATTTGCAACCCATTTATTATAAGATATTATTAGTTCGGAGTCCCCATCTTCAACGGGTCTAAGCCATGAAGGTCGGTTATCGACGACCATAAGCATTTGTTTATGAGTGCTATCTTAATCGCTCTTAGATAATCTATGTAGTTAGGTCGTATGAGTTTGTCATTTTCGAAAAATATAGAAAATAACTTTGGTGTAGATATTTTCTGCAAATTTAACTTATTAGATTAGGACTTTAAATTCATAGCAGAAGTTCTTATGATATTAGTAAGATTAAATATTACTTTTCATTTTATTAATAAGCTCCCACTGGACTTTTATGTTTCTCAAAGCCCTAACATGAAACATAGAAATCTTTCGACTTTTCTAGTGGATGTTGGGACTGTTTATCTTGGGATTTTGACCGTGAATTTGCTCAACAAATTATAGGCCTACAAACAATGGATAATATTTTATCCTATCTCATACAACTCCTAATTTGTTATCTTTGTCCTGATCTCATTTCGAGCTTGAATTTTCTTAACGAATCGAAAGAGATTATTCACTTGTATCTACCATTTCACGACAGTCTAAGTATAATGCATATACCTTGAGGAAAGCTCAATAAAGATTGCATGTGTTTTACCTTGTCTATTCTATATATTAATAGTACTACAGATAACATCCTTAGCTTGAGGAAAGCTCAAAAACTAAGGAGTATGAAAGTGATCTATCAATATACAAATGGTAAAGGACGACATTTATATTAAATAATCAAGTGTCGGACACATCTGAAGTTACAGTTTATGTACTATACATATGTATTTATTTCTTGAATTTAATTTGAGTTTGTTATTATTCCTCCTTTTATTATACACTCATATTATATAGGTTACATTTTATAATTTAATCAACTTATATGGTAATCTTATATATGATTTTATATTATTTTTATTAATTTAATATTATTAATTAATATAATTTAATAATTAATTAACATTTTATTTTATTCATTTTAAATATTTTAAATTGAATATGTACACTATAACATTTATAGTTATGCACATCAATTCAAAAAAAAAATAGTTATACACATATCTCTTATATATATATATGCATTTATTATTTATTAATTAACATTCAGTTAATTTATTTAATTAAGACAAAATTAATTAATTACAATTAATATCAAAAATTATCAATGGATGGCCACGGCCAGGTCATGACAGAGGAGGGGGAGGAGGAGCTGCTGTAGATGGCGGTGGTGATGGTGGAGCTGATGGAGAAGGGGCTAAGCCAAGCAAGCTAGAAGAGGAGCAAAGCACAAAATCATAGAAAATGAAGAAGGAAAGTAAGAAATATGATGCCATTAACATATTTTTCTTAGCCGTGAATTTTTTTGTGATGGTGAGAAGTATTTCTCACGTGAATTAGTGAAGGGAATACACGGCTACAGCAAGGAGATGTACGGGCAAGAGATGAGATGAAAAGGCAATGGAAAAATGAAAGGACAAGATAATGAAAAGACGTAGGAAAATGAAAAGTCTTTTGTCCATTTGAATTTCGATTTTCTTTTAAACAAAATAAACTAAACAAAATTTCAGTAAATAAAAGAAAAACGAAAACAAAATAAAGTAGGAAAGAAAATAAATAATTATTTTAAGAAAAAATAGAAAATAAATAAAGAAATAGTTTAAAATTTGAAACTAGACTTTAAAAATTGAAAACAAAATACAATAATCATTAGAAAATTATAACTACACTTTGAAAATATTTTAAAATAAAATATATACATAATATGTCATGTTACACAAATTAGAACATGATTTGACACACAAAATATTATTTATATAAATTAAAATAGACAAATTTGTTAAATAAATCAATTTACATACAATATTGTAAAAAGCATAACTTTCACAATATTAATCATTTCAACGAAACAAAAAGTACTATTCTTGAAATTTAATTTATTTTCAAAATAAAAGATAAAATTCAAAAATTCAAAAATTCAAATATTTAAATTTTAAATTTAAAAGTCAAAGTTTGACCATATTGACCAAAATTCACAATTTTGGAAAATATTCTATTTATTCATGTTTGGAATTATAATTCACATACAAATCAAAATTTATATTTAAAATAACAAAATTTATTCATTTTAAATAAATAAAATAAAGTTATTAAATCAGAAATTAAATTAAAATAATCAAAATATACAATTAAAATAATCATAAAATACATGGTTGTTACATATTTCATTTAGTTAATTAATATAAAGATTTGATTTGTATATATTTGTGATATATAGTGTATATATGTATCAAATGCACACATACGTGCACTTGCACGTGCAACATATAAATATGTATATGGTTTAATATGTCTGTATACAAGTGTTTTGATTTACATTGTAATAGACACATTAGCCCATTTATAGACATATTTGTTGTCTATTATTATTTTAATGTTAATATATAACATGAAGTATGCTTATACACACACACACACAAAACAATTATGTATAAATTTAAATTTAAATATATATATATATATATATATATATATATAAACCAATTCAAATAATTCTTATTTAATATGTGAAATAACTTAGGATAAATTCAAATTTGAAAACAAATCTAGATCCAAAATAATATCTTATTTAAAACTCGAATTCAAAATTTGAAAACAACCTAGATCCAAAATAATATCTTATTTAAAGTCCAAATTCAAGTTTAAATATTATTATGTTTACTCTGTGTGTACATATATATGCATTTTAAACTTTTTTATACGAAAATATGTACAACCATATATACTTACATGCTTATATATATATATAATACTAATTTTTGTCTGTACCAATAATATTACATATAAACATATAAAACGATATATAAAAATTATTTACAATTGAAATACTTTTAACAAAACCAAGATTTTTATTTAAAATCCATAAGATTAAAAACAAATTTTTAAAAAAAAATCCATATGGCTTTCTAAGTGCATAAATTTTTTAACTATAAATTCCAAATATATATATCAATACATTATAATTTGAAAAATTTTAATATATACATGAAGAGGAGCATTTAACAGCACCTCACATATGCCCCTTGATTTCCATCACAAGTTCCGAATTAAATAATAGCACTTTCTCTCTCTTCCTACTAGTGTTATTATTTAATTCGGAGCTTGTGATGAAAATCAAGAGCATTTGGGGTGCGCGCACACACAAATATGCGCAGATTTGACAACTAAGTATATAAATTTATGATAATATATAATTCTACTCTATACAAATACAAGACATAAGTGAATCTATAAATATGTAAGTATGTAAAGGATGTTACCTATATTACGGTCTTAATATTTCTCCTTGAATGTTGGATCAGAAAATTCCTCGAACCGAATTCGTTTTCTTCCAGAAAAGCTACTAACTAAAGAGATCACTACACCTTTCAATATGGATTGAATTTTATTCAATTTAATTTGGAAATATAGGAGGGGAAGTCCTATGATTCTTTTAGCCTAAACAAGATGGACTGATGGAGGAGGAGGCTAAACTAAAGTAGCAAAATGAGGGGAATGTAGAGTTTAAATAGACAAAAGAAACGAGAGAAAAGAGGACCTAGATCTCTCTTTTTACTTGTTCTCCTTTACTAATTCAAACTCTATATTTCAGTTAAATATCGCATCGCATCCCCTCCAAGCATGCTCGGCCGCATCAATGGACATATGGACTCGTATACATTTTCCAAACTCAATCAATATTTACACAATTTAAATGCTTATTGATATAGTATATCGATACATGCATATATAACTTTTAATATACGTACTTTATTAAATATCGCTTCAAATAAATCAAATAAAATTTTATGATTAATATATTACAAATATTAATTAATTTATAAGAATCATAATTTACTTAAATCGTGTGGTTTTTCGAAGTATTCAATATTTCGATTGTGCGACTCATAAGTGTAAATCAAGTCGACGATATCGAACAATTCAAATATTAACGTTCAGATGTCACATTTACTAGTGGTGTGACGGGTTGATCGAATTTATCGCTTACACAATTGCAATAAAATCAAAGTTTACTATTTTAAGCGGTCCACGGCAGTAACGTTTAATCGCACCAATTTTCTTCGTCAAAATTACGTCACGTTGAGACTTATGGAATTTGATTTTGATCAAAATTCTAATATCATTCATATTCAACTTTTATAATCCAAACACAAAGTCCTTGGTTCAATAATTATTATTATTATTAACCAAACTACCCTGGTCAGAGAATTTGATTTTAAGTTGACTACAGTTGACTGTGATATCAACCTCATATAATTGAGGAGAAGAATTCTCTATTGAAGTGTTTCACTTCAACTCAAACCAAACTCAACTATAGTCGTTCAATGGACGTTGTGCCACGATTTATATATAATCAAAATGGATTGTCCATATTAAAGTTCAACAGTATTATCAAGTCGAGAAAATTATGTGATATCGTCTCTTCGATGTTCTTTGTTTGACATTAGTTATATTACCCAATAGAAAAGTATCGAGCAAGTTATTACATAGGTATCAAATAACTATCAACACGTAACCCTTTGGTGCTCTCAGCAGGCATGAGTCATACACTGTATAGTATTTGAAAAACGTTACGTAGTATTAGTCTTAACAGATGTACCGGTATTCAGTTTACATACATCTTAACTAAGAATTTTTAAAACAATATGTTTGTTTTATTGTAATAAATTTCTCATAATTACAACACGTTGTAATTAATATCATGAAACATGTCATTTAAGAATTTTCTATTAAATATGATTAAATTAAATAATTAATTAATTAATATAACACATTATAACAAGTATATAATAGAAAGAAAAACATTTTTATTTCGAACGAGATTTTATTACATAGCTAATGATTTATAGTAAATTACATAATTGCTCATAGAGTATACCCTTTAACTCTATCACGTCAGACGTGTCCGACATCAACGGATCTCCCCAACGTCAATTGAACTAGAGTGGGAAGGGGTCAGCCCAGTTCAAACTTCCGACGCATTGGAAGCTCGGATGTCAGAACTGGGTTGAAGATGATTGCGAACGACCCTTAGAGTAGGGAAAAACGTCATTACTTCGACTGGGAGAGTGAGTCAAAAAGGGACCAATCAGATAGACTCTTAGGGAAAAGGCCATAACTTCCGTATAAAAAGGAGTCTGAACCTCAAACGACTTGGATCGTTGATTTGTCTGCTTAGAGAATGTCCTAAATCCAAGTGACCTTGTGACGACTTGGTAAACTACACACCTTGTCGAATATTAGAAGAAATATGTAACCACCAAAACTATAAGAATTTAAACGTTGAAGATAATGCATTTACACTAAGACATATATAATAACTCAGCGTAAATGTCATACTAGGTAAACTACACACCTTGTCGAAAACTCACACCATATAAGAACCAGTCTAATTAGGTATGATACCCACTCCATCGAAAACTGCACACCTTGTCAAAATATTCTATATCCACCTCCATGGTCAGACATACTGCCTCTTCATGGGATGCTACATACTGTCCCCTTAATGGAAATTCCCATGTATCGCTTAATTAGTTATTGTGTTTGGTATTATTATTTTTAATGCATACCAATGTATATGCTTTCTATGCATACTAGTGTATGACATCTTGTCCTCCAATATGGTACAAACAACGGTAATTTTACCGAAGGTGAAAACGGTAACCGAGAAAGATGAATAGTGGATATCTTGTTGTACAACAGAATTTTTTTTTTTATTAGATTCTTCTGGTTGGTGTGAACAGAAAATAAAAAATAAAAAAGAAGAAAGATCGGTTTAGTAGCAACATACGCATCCTTCTAAACATATATAATTATATATCTCTTCTCTATTTTGTAAGAAATCGGAAAGTTGCTGCTAAAAATATAATCACTAAATTTCTTCATTTCGTAAAGACCTTTAATATGTACTTAACCATAATTTTTGGAAAAAAAAAAAAAAAAAAAATCTAAAATAAAAGCATACGCATGACTCTTGAAGAGGAAAAATACTCATTTTCCATGTACACCATGACTTTACAGAATTGTCTTCCATACTAACCATAGCAGACAGCTTGGCATCCAACTATCTGGATGAATTCAAGTTTGGGAGGAAGAGAACAACGCTTGAGTTTTACTAATACTTACATAACAACAATTATTATACGCAAAAATAGACAGAATAACAATATCATAAAGAATTTAGTTACTACATTCCTTGAAAGTACTACAATTCTATAATACAACATCGATGCATCTTCCCTTGCATTTTCAAGGACAACTATTAACAACTACAAAATGTGGTTGTGATATCTCCTTGCAGGCACCATAGGCCTTTAGGAAATATATATACATATTCCATTACTTCAGTTTTGTGTTTGGTTTGGCAAAAGGAACGACCATTCGTCCCCTCCATATTTCAAATGCTTGTGTTCCAAAATTACCCTACGAAATAAAAAGATGAAAACCTGTGCTAATGGAAACCTAAAGGACCTGTCAAAGAACAGTAACCAAGTGGTAAGGACTTTGAAATGTGGAATCCCCTCGCAGCCCATTCGTTTGCTAAAATAGTTACTTACATGTATCTAGTACATGCAAATCACCAGATATTGGAACTCAATCATTTCCAATTCTTTATACTGATCAATAAGAGTACATATCGAGTTGGTGAACTTACCAATGTCTGCACAGCCTGCTTGGTCTGCAGTTATGATACCAACCAATGTCCACTTCAGTTTCTGCTCTGCTTAGGTTTCACAGATGCCCATTTAAAGTAATTACAGTTTGCCTCTGATTCCGATTCTGGTCCCTAAAAGAAAACAAATATTAAACCTTGTTGCATATTTCATAGGATTTGCTTGGTAGCTCTACCAAGAGATGGATTTAGAACAGTGCCAGTACACAGTGGAAAAAAACCTTTCTATAAACCAAATTTTATACGCGAATGACACTAAACATCTACCCCAACAATAACAGACATCAAAAAAATTTAATGCCCAGATAACAAATTTTCCCCGGCTTGCATAATTTGGAGCATTATGCTGCACAAGGTAACTTTCCAACATATTGTATTAAAATGATTTTCCGTTCCTTGACCCGTCATTTTTTTTTTAAACCAGTTACATGGTATGTTAGTAAAATTACTTCGATATATATTTCACTTTATCAATGCAAGAGAAACTGCACCCACTTGTCAGGGCTGCATCAACTGCAACACAATGCAGCCATGAGCACCACTAATTTTGTATTAACGACAATTAAAACGCCTTAATGTTCAATTTTAAGCTGGGTTAAATTAATTGTACACAAGTAAAACAGAGACAGATAATTGTCAATGACCACTAGCACTAATTGTACACAAGTAAAACAGAGAGATAATTGTCAATGACCACTAGCTCAACTAATCCGTGGTACGACGTTCTAGACATAGGTTGTATAGTTTATGGGGTTATGGGTTCGAACCTCTGAGGCATCAAAATGAGTGCTCTGCTCGAATAAAGTATCACTATATATATATGCATATGTGTGTGTGTGTGTATGTATGTATATATGTGTGTGTGTGTATGTATGTATATGTGTGTGTGTGTGTGTGTGTGTATAACAAAATGCATCATGTTTAACGGAAAAGACAAAGAGCGGTCCAGATTTAGCTAAACAAAAGATATCACAAGGTCATAAATTATCCAGCTCATCAAAGGTTTAACTTCTGTTATTGTTAACTCCTCATGCCATTTACCTATTATGCCCACTAACTTTGCATCCCTTTTTAGCGGAACTGCTGACCCATGTTTTTCCACTTTCCCATCTCCGCCTATCTCGAATTTAATGAATTTACCTGTTTCCATTTCATCTCTACAAACTTCAACTACTTTCTTCTCCTAAACAAAATATGTTACTACTGCAGTTAAATCCATGGTGAGCATTAACAACGAACTCCATTCTGCAAAATCGATTATAAAATCTTCTGCTAGATGTTGGCAACTCCATATTGCGGCTTAACAGAGAACTCCACGCTTGAATTTGCATTTTCATCCAATTTCACAACCACCATGATAGTTCAGGCCTCAAATGATGATCTGGAACAAACTCACAGTAACAGGCTATCGGAGATGCACATGTTTTCAGAACTAACTAAATGAGGTTGATTGATGATCTGTGATTTATTGATTAAAAGATGTTTATCCGATTGGGTTCGGTATTGTTTTTTGATCAGCCGAATATTAGTATATCAATTTCTATTTAAAAATCAGTCAATATATTCTGTACGTAGACTACTAAATAAAGTATATCTCTCCTCCTCTGTACTCATTTTTCTCTTAGTTTACATTATTTAGGCACATGACATATTTGTATAAATGGTTTTGTTATAATGTAAACTTTTTTTCCTTTATTACTTTCATCAGTTAATTCAAATGAACATCATTTTGTTTTTCATTTTTTGAAGTTGACTGTAGGTAAGGAGGAACCAAGATGTCAACTAAATAAAATAAGGTGGTTAAAACTTTTCAACACAATGTAGCTAACCCTCTACCAACGGTCGCAGTGAAAAAGTATGGAAGTGTACGAGATATAGAAAAGCCTGCAACTTTATATGACTAGGATGATTCATGTGAAGGGTCTTCTTAATCATTGTTATGTACAAAATTTTGCTATTGTCACCATCATATTACACCTGCGATTAAGTTTGTTTCTATTTTTTTTCCTACCGCAATATTTTGTTACTTCCATTCTATCTTTGCACGTTAAATAATGCATTTATGTGCTAGGCATAACACAAACCATATTTTGTATTTAACAAATCAAGCAACAAACACACACAATTGTGTTTGTCCATCTAAATCATGAAATATTTAGTGACTTTATAATTCTATCTTCGCACATTAAATAATGTATTGTTGTGCTAGGTACAGCATAAACCATATTTTATATTTTACAAATCAAGCAACAAATACACACACAATTGTGTTTGTCCATCTAAAAATATGCTTCTACCATATCTGCTTTTTTTTATCAGGCCGTTTATGCTACTACATATTCCTCAAACTAATAATAATTTTATCTTGATTTCGAGTTTCACAAGATTAATGGATGAGAGAGAGAGAGAGAGAGAATTTCTTCCATTTAATTGCTATTTACTTTATTTTATGCAATTAGAACTAAGATTCCTTATATTTGGCAGTGAGATATATAAATCTTTTTAATTTACACATATAGAAATTAATTTTTGATATGGATATATTAGAATTCCTCGTATAGTTGGAGAGCAAATATGGCATTATATCAATGATCAGTACCATTGTTATTACCATATTTAATTCAGTTTATACAAAGTAAATATTAAGTCATAAAAAACCTAATATCACAACTAGAATTACCAAGTTTTACACTTCAATTGTTGCCGATTCAATTTAATACGTAATGCATTCAAACGTGTATCGGTAATTAATTTTCTTTTTAAAACTACTGTCATTATTACAAGCTACTATTTGTCACTTACTACTTTGATATGTTATCAGTACTGCTGAAGATATAATTTCTTTGTCAACTTAGCAGTGGAAGTTGAGCTAACGGTTGTTGAATATTAATCCCACTAATATCAGTTTGTTTTCTCCCTTGACATTCAGTGTGAGTAATTTTGATGTTTTTTGTAACATACCGGTTTTGTCGGCATCCGAAGGTCGGCATCCTTACGTCCACTGTATCAAATGCCGCATAATCGAATGCCGGAAAACCGAATTGTTAGGGTTAAAAAGAAGAGGTAGAAGAAAAAGATAGAAGAAATAAGGAAACAGAACAGAAACAATATCAGAATCTCACATTCGCAGCGGAACGAAATTTAATAGATAAATGAATAATCTTTTAAACAAAGAATTATCTCAGTTATTACATTACATCATATCATCATCAGAATGTACAACAACAATATACAACACAACAAGACAATGGACGGTTATACAAACGTGTCCTTACAAGTGAATTCTACAGCAGAAAAGGTAACATCATATATAAGTAATATGTCTCGCCATCCAGCTCGCCACTTGAGCTCCATAGCACTCCTGAATCAAGAATGACCTGATAACCTGACTCTAGACTGCCCGTGTGGAAAAGTATGGGCACTCAGAGTTTAGGAAGAGAACAATAAACTCCAGGTCAGTCATGGGACTGGTATGAGAACTCAAAACAGTTATTTATCTTTTAAAACAACAACAACCATACCCGCCGTTCGTAGTTTGGTTGGTTAGGGAGCTGGGAGAAGGAGACCAAAGGACTGTGTCCGAGCAGGTTCGAATCTCAGCGCCTAACCATCAGTGGGAGTTTCAACGTTACGCATCCGTGTGCGACAACTAAATAAAAGCGGAGTAGACACACGGCGTGGGGGTTTACTTAAGTGAGTATCAATGAATATCATGATCTTAAGGTTACCCATGTTATCCACACAAAAAAAACAACAACCATAGAAGTAGAAAATATCCGCGATGCTTTTGGAAAATGAAACTACCATAAGGCCTCCCCGCACACACACAATGCAAACGCAGAATTGAAGGAGATTTCTCCTTATGATAGTCAAAGATGCTTACTACGCAAAACAAATCATTTTTTGATATTATTATTAGTGCATAGTGATGAAAGCATTTCAAAAATATAATATAAATCTTAGCCGGCATAGGTACCATTATAGTATGCCTACTATAGCTACCATATCAAATGGCAGGTTCTACAACTAAAACCGTACAAAGCTCGTATTGTTTCTTTGGATTTTCCAACAAATGGTCAGGCTAAGGAACTTCCTACTGCCACATGGGATCGCCTCTGACGGGACGTCCCGAGAACTTAACCAGCTCTCTGCCAACACAAGGCCAAGTTACCTTTGTAACTAGGTAACTACTACACGAATATGCCACCCCCCGGTCCTTTGGGACCTTTATCCGAGGGCCCTCGATCACCAAGCAACAACCACACAGAAAAATGAGATTGGAGCAACCACATAGGTTAAGCATCAGGGCTCCATACCTGACACCACCCTTTTCCAGAAGGGAATGACATACCCTAAAGGGCGCGACCCTCATAACATTGCCGCATATTCCTGTTTTGACCATTTCCGGGGTGTAAGGTCTGACGAAGTCTCGTCCACAAAGCTACGTTTTTTCACAAAGCCACGCTTTTTCACAAAGCCACGCTTTTTCACAAAGCCACGCTTTGATCAACAAATGATTAATAAATACTCATCACACAGCAACACTCAGCATGCCACATTACCAAATTGGGAATATATCGCTGATAACCTTCAACTACAAAACCTCTGAGCTCGTACGTCTCAAAGAAGAGTGTTAAGCTAAGAGAATAAATTCTCCGCCACCAATAGAAATGTATTTGAAAGAAATCTGTTTTATATCTCAAAATGTAACGTCAGACACGTAACCATACAAGTCTGTTCCGGTTGAACAGAACCGAAGGCACTTCAAAAGAAGCCCTTGCAATCCGGGTATCCACAATCCCGATCGAATTTCTCATCACAAAGAAAATCTCCATACCGTAACTAACGGTGTAGAAACAATCGATAGGTCATCCTATCGTTTTCACAAATACCCGGTCTTCAACTCCGGTCTTCAATGCTATCCATTACGTCGTATCACTATTCGGAATGGGTAGTCCGAATAACGAGCGCAATAATTTAAAAATAAGTGTAGCATTCAATTTCAACCAATCCACAACAAATAGTCATTTAAGGGTCAATATTGATAGTCGGTTATTTAACTATCAATCAATATTCACAACATCACCCGATTTCAAATAATTTCCCAAATTATTTATTTTCAAAAATATCTTTACAAGATATAATTTTGACACTTCAACCATTTGAAAACAAATTTCAAATCACTTTTCACCTTTACAACTTTCATTTCAAAATGGTTCATTTAAACCAATCAAATAAATCCTTACCGATTTATTACATTTACGTTCCAAATCCGTAAATTTATTTTCACACTTCAAAAATAAATCAATGTTTATTTTTAAAACAAATTCCCCATATAAATTTCCATTGTGAATTTACATTTCCAAATATTCACCTTTTATACGATTTTTCAAATAGATTTCAATTATTCACTTTCAATTTATCTTTAAAGGATATAATCTCAAAACATTCACTTCATATTGGAAAATATTTTCATATTTATTCAATAATAAGTAATTCACCAATCTATTCATTTTCAACATTTTGGAAATATTCAATATACTTAAATCACAATTAAGTATATGTTTTATTCTTTAAGGAAAACTTCTCTTAAACACTTTTATTTGAGTCAAAACGAATGTTGCGTAAAACATCGTTACGACAACTCAAAATCATTAGTATAGGGATTCGAAATTAAGATAGATATATATAAATCTCAATACTACATAAAACATTTCCTTTCGGAAATCATTTACTATAACAACAGTGTTATAGTCCATCATTTCCTTCTATTTCTCGAAAACGTCCATTTCAACAATGAATGTTGAAATCTATGGTTTTGATACTTAATACGTTTTAAAACATTTTTGAATTGTTTTAAATTCTATTTAAAATATCACTTTCCCAAAATATTTCTTTAATATATATTCACCGTCCAAAATCGTGAATATACTTCATTAACTAAATTCAATTTCTACATATTTTATTTAAAGGATTATCCACTGTCCCAAAATCGTGGATATATTTCCTTTAATAAGCTATAATAACTAAAATTATTAAAATAAGTCGATTTCGGATTTATAAAACAACGTTTATAAATTCCATTTATACTTTATAACAACTTCAACTTATAAAATCACTTTATTAACAAATTCTATCCATATTCCATTTACACGCCAAAATCCAATTTATAAGTTAATTTACAAAATCTATTCATTTTATAACTTCACAATTTATAAATCTATAGATTTCATCCACTTATGAAATCCATTTATACTTCATTTTAACACATGTAAAAACTCGTTTTATAATTCCAATATTTTAGTTTATAAATATCAATTTTATAAATCTTTTATATAAATCATTTATAATAATTCAAAAATCCCAATTTAAACCATTTTATAAATTAATCAACTACTTATTTCAAAAAATCACTTTCAGTTATATTTCACAAAAATCATAATTTTTATAACATAAAAATTACAACGTTTATTTATTTAAGATGAATTAATTCCAAAATTAAATTTTATTATGAATTCTCAACTTAAATTTTCAAAAATCAAATTTTATTTATTTTCGACATCTAACGATACCAAAATATATTCGACTAAAATTTAGCCTTTAACGATTTCAATCACGAAGATAATCACGCAGATTATAAATAGATCAATACAACATTGAAACCAATTCAAATGTTTGAGGAATCCAGTTGGATCCCTCCAACCTGTTTTCCTGCATCCAAATATGTTAGCACAATACCAATTCCGCTTCAAGACGGAATATCGCGGTATATGGGATTTATAAAATATTATCCGCTATTATGTGGCGCAATAGGATCTCATCCGCTATATAATGCGGGAAATCAACTTCAAGTACATATATAATACCAATTCCATACAAGTTAGAATTATCGCGGTATATGTGTTTAATAAATAACATCCGCTTAATATACGGCGTATAGGATCTATTTCAATACAACAGATAATAATTATCATCCAATCACACAATCAAGCAATTTTAAATCTAACTATTTAAATTTAAATCAAAACAATTCGATTGAGTGAGAAGTTCTCACCTTGAGTTTCCGATAACAGTTGTAGAGTTTTATTTCGAATAAAATTAAACATGCATTTAATTTTACCCGAAATTTTCACTAGCTCCAAACGACTCCAAACCAGCACCATTGCGTAGTGTTCGTCCATACGAACCCGACGCAATTTGTTTCGCGCAATTCTGACCTCGTATGAAGAAGATATAGCATTACAAAGTTTACACAATTTTAAATATAATTAATTTACATTTTCTTTTATTATTATTTTAACCTAAAACAATTTTGGGCCATTGGATCACCCTTCCTGCAATCTCGGCCGCTCTCTATTTTCTTCCTCCTTTCGTTCAAAGCCGCGTTCGAACGACCGATTACCGCCGCCTCCAACCCTAATACACGTGATTCATATACTTGCCTAGACGACGATCAAACACCGGGGTTTTGAAGCCCATCAACACGCCTACGCACGCCGAGAATTTGGTCGAGCTCGGTCGAGCCCTTGCTTCGAAAAACGTGATTGAACACGGCTCCTTCAAACACAAATTGCCGTCGATCGGCAACGAATTTTCCGATCATAACCGTTGGAATTAAAGATCTTGTGATGCTCTTCATTTTTGTAATTGGAAGTTTTCGACGATTGTTGGTGGATTGGAAGAAATTAGAGGAAGAAGATCAGCCAATTTCGGCCATTGAAATAGAGAGAGGCGGCGGCTCTGTTGAAACCCTAGGGTTTTTATTTTTGTTTGCAAATGTGAAATTAGAGGTGCTTATATAGAAAATTCTCAAATTACTATTCATCCCGAATTTTCCGAACTCCAAACGAAGCGCGGTGACTGGCGTTTCTAGGGTTTACCCCGCGTTCCGGACACAATGGAATAGATTTCGGAGGCCAATTCGATCATATGTGCGAGTTACGGAAATAAACAATCAAATTTAAATTAAATCGATTAAACCAAATTTCTATGCGTTTTGGCTTGCCCCGGACAAACCGTAAATCCAATTGACACGAAATTTAAAACCATACAATAATATAACATTACGGATCCGATGAAACTGGTTTCGTCGAAATCCGAGACTGTTTGAAAAATGGCTATTTTAACTCGTCAATTAAATATTAAAATATTCAATTTTCACAAATTAACTTTTAATTCAATTTTAAAAGTTCACAAGCATTGTTCTAACTCAAATATGATTTAATATAATTTTATAAATCATTTTTAATCACATTAAACCAAAATTCCAAATTTTTCTGTAATTTCAAATATTAATTATCGATTTAATTATCCAATTAAATCTAAATATTCGAAAAATAAATTATTCGACTTACAAATTTTACTTGTTGATATTTAAAATCAATTAAATATCTGAATTTCAAATGACAGAAATTCTGGGTCGTTACATTTTTTGAGCTGTTCTCATTTAAAATATTTTAAAATATTATTCCAATAATGCTTGCAATCTTCTAAAGGTTGTATAAGAAGAGTGGATGTAAACTTGATAACAGTAATCACTCCTACAACATAGGTAATCCATCTATTACAGAGAAAGATACCGAGCTCTATATATATTGCATTTATGAGGATGCAGTTACAGCAGTCATAAAGAAACACCTTGATTACATCGTACTATTGTATTTTATTCTTCAGATTCAACAATTTGAACTTTTGCGTATGATGACTGAGAAGCTATATTGTAGGCACATACATCTTGAAAGATGTTGCCATGGAGTTATCAAATTTACGTGGTTTAATGAGTTTACCACATTCCTTATATACTAACGTCATGACATTGGTTTCTTTTGAATTTTAACGACATTAATTACTTTCTACCATGTGCAGCTATGTTTATGATTTTCTATTCATTACTACGATAGTTTTAGTTTTCCTCCCACATTTAACAATGCATATGCTTTTAATATTCATTTCTTATTTTGATACCATAATTCTCTGATATATCTTATTTGAAACTAAAAGTGATTTTAACATATCTTATTTGATATTAAAATAAACTTTAACATTTGTAGTATTTAACTAATATTCAATTTCACATAGATACCAGAACAAATACTTATTTTATACTTATTTCCTTTTTAAATACTTTAGTCAAAATGCAATTGAGAAGAAAGAAGTATGCAGCTTTCTAAGGGTATTTTAGTCTTTATAATTTTATTTATTTTAGAGGGGCTACTAAGTAATTATCTGTGTTGAAATAGAGTTTGTCCATATTATATTAAAAAATAAAACTCGAACCCGTGCCATCGGCACGGGCTTCATACTAGTATATATATAAAAGCATGATGAACAGCTTACAAAAAAGTTCGAACTTGCACTGTTTTTCACAGAATTTATCTGCATACCTTAGCACGAGCGCATACATAGAATCCCCTACCAATATTTGGACCTTTTTTGACAGATCTTGCAACACAGGGCTCCTTGTGTCCCTTGCACAGAGGTATGCTACTTTTCATTTTCTCTTGAATCTTTTGCCACTCTAATATGGCAGAACTGCCCTTTTCTACCCTTGAAGAACAGCATGGACTCTCCCCCTCCATACCTACTGAAAGGTTTGCATAACTTGATGTTGCTGTTTCTTGGAAGACATTTTCGTGTGGTTGCCTTTTCGCATTTGATGTGTCTGTGCCAATGGGAGCTTTTGGCTGTTTGAAGAAATCCTTTATTGTAAGTTGAGAATTACTGTTATGTCTTGCCCTTTTCACCATATGGCCTTTCTGAGTGCCAGTGAGTAACACTGATGACTCGTAATGTTGGCTTACAACACACTTGCTACTATCTTCTACTTCAATGTTTTCTCTTTTAGTCAAGAATGACACTGCGATTATTAAAATTAGGTAAATATCAGTTAAAATATTTCAGAAGTAGGAAACAATATTATTATGTATCCATCCAGATACAAATTTGTGTGCATTCTCAAGGACAAAATGGTAACATGCATATATATACATACAATCAATTGCATATTAATGGCCCCCCACCAGGTGGCCAAGTGGTTAGGCATCAATTTATGGCACTGGGAGCTCCAACCCCATTTTAGCACATATAAACCCCTTGATTTATGCAGAACTAGGTCAGAGGCATTCACGCAGGGTTTACGAACCAAGCTCACTTCCCAAGATTTTCAAATATATCAATAGGATAATAATTGCTCTGCAAAGGCCATTGATATCATGGGTAATATAATCCAGATATATAAACTGGAGCCTAAGCTTCGAATGTGTTTTAAACCTTTAAAAAAAATAGCCGGGAAACCGTGTGTCTAAGATCTAAATTATGATTCGATAAATAATCGGTTCTTATGTGTTGTGAAATCTTATTGAGACAAACCATGAAAACACATCGCCATTTCATTTTCGCAAAGACTGTTATATCATATAAATGTTTGCAGTCACATGCACCTATGCAAGCAAGTAAAGCGGCATATCTTCACCGTGTCTAAATTATGATTCAATATAAATAGTTCTTACCTATTGTAAAACGATGTCGGAACATATCATGAAAATTCATTTCCATATCATTTTGTAAAGACGCGTCACATAAATGTTTGCACAGGCTCATATGCACCAACACAGGCAAGTGGCATATATGCAGTGTGAAATCTAATTAGGAAAACATTTTTAGAAGTAATTATAGAACAAGGTCACCAAATTTTACATAAATTGCTCCAACACAGAACAAAAACTCAACATATCCGGAGAAAAAAATGTGTGAAACAAGATGAATTTGGATATATCTGCACTTTAGACACGTATGTTGCTAAAAAAGTGATTGTAGCCAATTTGTCGATCGCCACTATCAGTTCTGCTTTCACTTTCTTAAAATGAAACTTAAGACAGTTTATAATTTTTCATTGCACAAACATTAGTAGGTGATGCAACTTCAGGCAGTGAATTGATCGTTATTCAAAGTATTTCATAATTTGACAAAAGGGTATTACCAATTGTTTGCTGCCATCCACGAACCTCTGGAATATATCTCAAAGCCAGAGGAGGAGTATTATGCACAAAAAGATTAGTTAGATCTATCAATTCAGCATAAACGGGAATGTGATCTGAACCATCCAATTTAACAGTCCTTCCTCCTTGCCATCTACATATAAGCCGAAATCGAGATTTAATATTCGTGCAGAAATATTTATGTAACATTGTTCATAATTTTAATCATTACTTGGGTGTAGTTTGAGGATTTCCCCTCTTAAATCGAATCATGATGTCGCATTCTTTCACATGACAATCCATAAAGGTATGTCCTTCCACATCATGTTCATTATGCAGGCATGGCCCAGCAACAAGGATATGATCAATTCGTGAACCATAATTGAACTCCTCGGCACCAACCATTGGCGAGAAACAAGTATATGCTTCTCTTCTACATTTCACAAACGAAAAATCACAAGTATCAAAATTTGACGAAACTTTAAGTAAAATACCTAATGACAAAAAAGGCGTGCACGCGTAGATTGTAAGGTAAGTACATTAAAATAGCGACTTTATGTGTTATTGCTATCATGTAGCCTTCCTAGGATACTTGTTAAGCACCAGTGAATTGCTATGGACCGTTAGTACAGCAACTATACTAAAGCTCCAATGTTTTGTATGTACTAACTGCAAATTATTGTTAATTTGTGTATTAAAAATATTAAAAAACATATATATTAGAAAGAAAAAACAACTTCACCTATGTAAATTTGAAGAAGACCAATAATTCAAAAACACACATTTGCTTATATTATTGCAAATATATGTTAGATTTCCTTTATGTAGAAAACTGGTGTATGTGTGCCTACCTTTCAGGATGTTTTGATCGAAACACATCAGAGAAGGGACCTCCAGAACTCCGTAGTATAGATCTTAGCCATTTTCGAAACCTACCATCAATAAACTGTGAGAACAAAAAATTTTTAGAGATCTAAAGATCCATATTCTATGCATAAGATTTACACAGATATAATATATTTACATTCATATTTTTGCATAGGTATAATATTTTTGCAGGTATACATATAATGTATATACGTAATTGTGTATGTGTTATTGAATATAGCACTCTGGCTCTCATGCATACATGTATACATGCAAAAACATATACTGCATATATTATATATATGAATGTATAGTAAACTTGTGTTGCATGCATGCATAATTAGCAAAGAGGTCATTTAAGACAAAGCTACCACAACAGCTTCGATTATTCGTCTATTGTGATTACTTGATTCTCTTATGATCCGCAACATAGCATACATATATTGTTACAGTTTCACGAACATAATAGATGTTTCCATTGACATTCATACATACATATGCATGTGCGTGTATGCGTGAGCATGGAGGAATTGTTTAGATACCTTGAAGTTTAATATACTTAGAAACAGAAAATATGAATCAAAGTAGAAAACCAGCACAGGTGGTTTCCTGCGCTTGATTAAAAGTCTAAGTCAGTTCTATCAAACAATGGTTGCCGCTGCATAATAGGAAACTTTGGTCAATTGTATTTCTAACTTTATCCTTCTTTAAAGAATTGTTGAAAGTGATTTTGTACCTAGACGCACACATTATTAGTCCCCAACCAATAGCTAAAAGCTTGAAGCCTAATTTTAAGGGGTTCCTGGTCAAAATTAGTTTCAACTTCAATTGGACCAAATACTATCTTTACAAGCAATTGGATTTTTTTATGGTCAAGCTTTGTGAAATACATTAACTTGGAAAGATTATTGATTGAACATGTAGGCTTTCACAAAAAGGGTAGATAAATTTGACTTTAAAATGCATAACAATTTTGAACATTATTTTAGCCAGCTTTATAGAAGAAGAAAATAATATAATGCCGCATATGAAACAAGTTCACACACATATTTTTCTCAAAATCTTGATCAGCATCACAACAATCAATGGCAAAAGGAGCAATATTGAGATCGCCGACGACAATTATTCTCCTCCCTTCCCTATGAAGTGATTCCCACCT
Source organism: Allium cepa (assembly GCA_030765085.1). Classification (NCBI taxonomy): domain Eukaryota; kingdom Viridiplantae; phylum Streptophyta; class Magnoliopsida; order Asparagales; family Amaryllidaceae; genus Allium; species Allium cepa. Next base: position 1,051,492,761 of record CM060931.1, read on the forward strand.
TCTCTACAAAAAAATACGATAATCAGCTCATAAATCTTGATGAATCAAGTAAATGATCTTCAGTCACAGGTTGGGAAAAAGTCAACTAGACAGCTCTCATATATAGAAATGTTCATAATCCGAGGGAACTACAACCAAAGCATGTGACACTTATACAATTTCAATGCTGTTGCAGATTAACAAAATAAGAATTGAGATCCTCCGAATGTGGAAGAAAGAGCATGGAGTAATAACAAATAAAATCTACGGAATACAATGAGAGAAAAACTAGGCTTTCATGAGGGAGAAAAATCATCAGTGACTGATGCATTGCTATAATAGTAATGTTGAAGGGTCGATTGTTTTAAGGTAATATCACTAAAATGATAACAGATTGAATTTTACATTCAAGGCTAAATATGAGGATACTACACTCATTAAAATTCGCAATATTCACTCGCTTTATTTAGTTTTTATTTATCATGTGCTTATGTTCAGTGTAGCTCTATCAGTACAGATAGAATGGATTAAGGAGTATCATAAGGAACCTGAAAGGGGTAAAAAAATAACAATCATGTATAGAGATATGTATTTGAAGTAGGATAGTTGTTTATCACCTGAATAACCTACTAAGGTCCAAACTTTTAGATAATTTTTTGATAAAATTTAAAAAGGCGACATATCTAGAACATAACTAATAAAAATAATATTTATCACATAAAATTATGGGGCTTTGAGTATTAGGCCTCTATTTTTAATGCAGTGGTAAGAAAAGTCTTTATAACAATGAGTATAAATTGGGTCTCTACATTTAAATAAGATTATGAAGAAGCGTAATGCAGGGGAAAAATAAGTGTAATGCACGGAAAAAAAAATAAAATTGGTACAAAAAAATGATTATATTAATTTTTGGTATTGCAAAAACAAAATTTTAGATTAAAAAATAGGAATCTAGAATACATATTATATCAAGCAGAGACTTTTCTTATTGTTACATTAAAAATAGGGACCCAAGAATCATTCCTTATTAAATTATTATTATACAAGAAAAATCAAGTCAAATTCTTAGCATTCTAAAATGAAATACACTTTTTTGATAGAGGTTTCTCAAAAAATATTGAGCGAATTAGTTTCAAAACGTATTACAAAAATACAGTGTATCTACCATATTCACATAATTTTTGCAGAAGCATCAACATAATTCTCTTTCTTGTTTGATCCAAAATGGTATTTTAATATCATATGAGAAAAATATTGGTAAAATTCAATGGAAACAAACCGAATTACCTGTAACACCTTATAGAAAATAAGCTTAAATTGGACCCTTCCCTTGTCGTCTTCATCAGCTCGGGGGCCGTATAGATTAAAAAGTACTGAACATGCATAACAGATCAGTCCCAGAACAAAAATTCTCATAAAGAAAAACATTTTTTTTTCCTTTTTTCTTTTTTTAATACCAAGAAAAAAACGCACTTTATGTGTGCAAGAGACCGTCACTACTTGTGGTACTTTGATTAATATTTACTAAACAATTTTTGTGCATGAAACGTGTATATCAATTTTCATAGATCCAATAAAAAGAAATTTCCATAATGTCAAACTTCCAAAAATATTGAGATAGATGAAAAAAATTGATCGCTTAAGTTAATTTTTCATTCCCTTTTATGCCTTCAGATAATATCCTAGTAACACACAACTCATAAACAAATCATAAATTTTACAAGTATGTGCATCAAGATTTCATAATAAGATTGTCATTAAGCAACTTACCAAAATGACCATGATCGGTAATAATGCACCGGCCCTCACTATCAACCTTCAATAAATCTTCAGTATTTACATCCTCAAGCCCAACCTCCACATTCAAAGGCGGATCAATCACAAAGTCCCCCACTTTCATATCCTCATTTTTCGAACTTTCTAGAAGTCCAGTAAAACCTTCTTCTGCTGCAATTGGCAATGCCACCTCATCGCTTGCAAATGCTGACTTAACCCGGCAAAATGTTGCAACACCTGTATTTTCATAATTCAGGAAAACCCAAAACATTAGATATGCAAAATATAATATTAATTTACACTCCATTGAAGAAGAAAAATCATATTAAACAAGAAGTTATAAGCTTAATCTTAGAAAGGTCTGCACATCAATCAAGTAGTGACTCAAAATTCCTCTTCATCTTGGTGTGAAGTGAATTTGATCTAGGGTAACATTAACTGGTATAGCAGTAATGCAAATAGTTTAGACGGTGTAATAATAAAATAAGGCTGGCGCTTAAAACCAAGACCCGAACTGATCCAACCATAATCTGATTGGTCTCAAAATGGATCTGCATGACAAAAATACCATAACCAAGTCAAACCCAAACCAACCAAACCCAAGCTGAAAGATCCAATCAAAAAAACATAAAAATGCATCATTTATTAATGTAACTACCAAGATTTGAAAACTCGGTTTCAGTTCCGGTTTTGCTCATTTTGGATTCCAGTTGGTTTCAAAAAAAAGTAAAGTTTTGATTTTAGTTTTGGTTTCGGATATGAATTTTGTTTTTTTTTTTAAATGAAAATACAGTGATAAATGCTGTAAAAAATGCACAATATAAAGTTAATTTAAATTAAACATAAATCCATATCCCAGTCCCACATAGCCCATATTAACTCTAATATAAACTAAACTGATTTGAACTGACCTAAATTCAGCCCAAAGAAACTCGTCTATTAATAAATCAATTTTAACTCAATCCAAAATCATTCAAACCCTAATTATCTAAAATCTGACTCACTTCATAACCTCACTTCTTTATCTTTCGTCTCCATCATTTATAATCTAACGACCTAATTTATTGTATAGAGATATTGTGGATTTGTAATTTATGAATGTATGATGTAAAGTGAATTAAAAGTTTATGAAACTATTTTATGTCAATGTATTAATTTATGAACCAAGATTATTTGTTTTGGTTTCAATATGTATGTTGGTTTTTGTAATTTTAATTGACGACTTTTGGTTCTTAATACAAAAGGCTTAAGAATCAGTTGTAAGCGTCTTTGTGGACTTATGATGCATGAAGTATTAAGTCAATCTATTGTACGTTTATGAAGTCGGTATACAAACTACCTCAACATGTTTATTTCACATAGCTTGTATTTATATAAAGTGGTTCATAATAAGTTTGTGTTTATTTGATCCCAATTGGTTCAAATGAGTCCGACAGGACAGATATGGACCTAACAAGTACCAACCGGGCTGGCTTGAACACTAGACTCACATCTATTCAAAAACTAACCGGATACCGAATATATGTCTATCTAATTAATTTATGGATTTGAGTTCAAACACTTATTTATCTGCTCTAGTCCATTTGATTCACAACTCTTCGCGACGATGGTTTAACAAAGAAATGCATTTTTAAACTGTAGTCTCTCATAATTAAATTCAATTGATGAAATTCAATTTTAATATAAATATTACCGGTGCATCTTGACAATTGTAGTGGCATTTATTTCATATATGTAGTAGAATATATAAAAGACTAAAAATTATGGTACTATTACTAATTAACTAAACTTACATATAACAAGTTAAAAGACTCAAACAAATAAAATTTTATACTTAATAATGCAATACATACACGCATGATATCTCCTAAATCCTAGTTTTCAAGTTTATACATTATCCTTTCAATGATTAAACCTCTAAATGGAGTCCATTAACCAATCTTGGTGCAACACACGAAGTGCCTAAACCCGTATTTTGAGTGTTTGCTTGTAACAATCTCGCCAACTTAAAGCATGTGTGTTGAACATATCAAATAAACAGGTGATGAGGTGATAGTGTTTATACTTTCGTGTTCTTTGTTTTAAGTTTTCCTTCTCAAGCTCTTTGTTTAATGTACACAAAAATTAATAAAAGTATGTGTTACAAAATAAAAAAAGTTACGCACTAAGCCAAAAATAGTTCATTTTCCGTCTAGCGACTACTCCAACTCATTTGATTAGTAGCATTATGCTTTGGAGTTTTTTTTTTTTTTTCAATGCGCAGTGCATGCTTGCGCTTTACTAAGAATTAAGAACCAAATTTCCATATGACTTTCCAATGGCATACATCGAAGCAATACTGACACATGCTCAAATATGCATCTTCCTGGTTTAATTGATGAAGCTTCACGATATGCATACATGCTTCTCATATGTTCATACGTTTTCCTTTGAAGCGTTATTTCTTTAACATGCTTCCTCAACTTCCCCGCTTATTCATGCACTTGAATGAGAAATAACAAAATAAATCTCTTTGCTTTTGCACTATTAGCCTAACACCTATTATGCAAATGAATCAATTACTGCCACAGTTCAACTTGCATAATATTGGGTTGTGCACCAGTTAATTTACTTGCATTTACTATCACAGTGCAACCACACTTCTGAGTTAGGGAAAAATAAGACACCCTTAAAGAATTTTACCGGAATATGCAGATCTCCCTCTAGTATTAGTCCGAGTGCAAGAAAGAAATCCTTCATATCCCTCAGCAAATGTCAAATCAACAGAAAGGTCTTGTCTTGATAATTTCGTTTCCTACGGAATTATAATACGAGGATATATAGTTCAGAAAACCTAAATTTTCTTACGGTTTTAAATCGATTTACTCGCCTGTAAGCAGATGATATCAGCATCTAGAGAATTGAGTAGGTTGAGGAGTGAACCGTATTGAGCAACTCGTGGCCTTAATCCATTCACATTATACGTCACAATCTTCATCTTCGTAGTTAAAATTTGGATTTGTTGCTAGGATTTTGCTCCAGATTTGCCCTAAATTTGTCCCCAAATTCGTTGAATTTTAGGACAACTGGAAATTGGAGCTCAAAATTTCATTAATCTTCGCTATTCTTCATCTCTGGTGTGTAATGCAAATTAATAGCCAAGTGAGAAATCAAACCACTCTGCGGAAGAAATTTCAAAAAATAAATAAATAACTAAATAAAAAGATTATTTGTTACCCAAAATGTATTATATCCGTAACCCTTGTAACAATTTTAAATTTAGTGGTAACGATATCCAAAATAAAGTTCACCGCTAAAGCATCAATATGCTCTAATAAAATTTTCTATTTTCTATCACCACATTGAGTTTTTCTTACCAATCTCTCAATTATAGAAATCCATTCAACTACATTCTAAATCTATCTTCACAATGTTAGTCTTTAAGATGATGGTTTTGATGACAACAACCTTAGGACTTGTTATAAAATATAAATACTAACATTATAGTTTATATATATATATATATATATATATATATATGCAGGATATAAACATGCATGTATCAAGAATGAAGACTGTACGGTATAGAGATTCAAGACTGAAGATATCAAGATTGAAGACTCATGAGTATCAAGATATCAACAGTTCAAGATTTCAATGATACAAGATAAGTATTGAGTCTAGAATTATATTAAAACTTTTTGAAAACACTTACATATGTATTCGAAATTTATTCGTGGAATGGAATCCACTTCGAGCTTGTTAAAGGGATGGAACCCTAATGGAATGGAACCCACGACAATATCTAGTGAAACATATAGTGGTCCTATTTTAATATCCACTGATTTTATAAAAATATTTTTCAAAAATATATCTCTTGTTTTTAAAAAATGTTTTTAAAACTTTCTTTTCAAAAAGGCATCTCTCTTGGTCTTAAATATTTTATCCTTAAAACTATTTTTACCATTTTTAATATTTTGATTTCAAATTGTCCTTGTTTTTAAACCATCTCTTGTTTTAAATATTTATATACTCAGATTTTAAATCATTATATAGATTAAAATTATATACATTAAAATTACTTTCTAAACTCTTTTATATGTTTAAACTATTTTCAAATATATTTACAAAGTTTAGAAATTGTTTTGACAAATTATAGAAACCAATTTTAATAAGAAAATCAAAACATCAATTTTGCCTTGAGCATGTCGACATCTCTCTGCCCACCCTCCATGTCGACATGGTGTCCGTTATTTTCAAATTTCAATTTCCAAAAGAAGTGTTTATTCGTCGTATCCTTTCACAAATAGATATGGTTGTTGCTCTACTATAAATATCAGTGGGTTTTAAACAAATTTTCTACCATATTTCATTTATTTTCTCTCCTCTTCATCTTCCACATTTATTCTAAAAAATCATAAACTATACTCTGTCGAAATACCAAGTGAATCAAACTTGATTATCTCTTGTTTGATTCTCTTCCACTCTCTTAATAAGATCTCAGTGCTATTCAGAGTTATAGAATCTTTTGTAAATCAAACTATTGGGTAAAATGTGCAGTTGAGCCTTGAAATCAATTGGGTGTGATCGTAGCCTCAGAAATCAATTAGGTGATCTTGTAGCTTGGTTAATCAAGAGAGTTTCTCTAGACTCGAATACAGGAGGGTGTACCTCGTAGCCTTGAAACCGAGGGCATATTTTGGGAGATTATTTTGATAAGAAATCTGTATGATTGTACGGGACTATATGTAGGGTAATTTCGAACTAGTATAAAATCCTAGTATGTTCTTTCATTTACTGCTTTTATTTAGTATTTGCATTTGTGTCTGATTCTGTGATTATATCTGTATCTATGAATTGCATTTGTTGGTGATTAAATTACATAAGTTTTAAAAAGATTTAGAAAATCCATAAAACACTATTCACCCCATAGTGTTATTCCAGCCTTAAGATCCGTAATCTGCATTTCTCACATTTGGTATCGGAACATTGATTTTCAAAGTTTTTATAATCTGAATTTTGAAAAGTTTTAAAAGTGGCTACCAACACCAATTCTGTTAACACTATCACTAATTCATTTGTAGTGTGTCAGTCTACTGCCAGACTGCCACTTTTTAATGGCAATAACTATGCATATTGAGCATGTAGAATGAAAATATATTTACAGTCAATAGGATTAGACACTTGGAATATCACACAAACTGAATATTTTGAACCCACAACTAGTTTTATACAGTGGACTGCTGAGCAAAAGACTATTGCACAAAATAATTCCAAAACCATGAGTATTTTATTTTATTCACTTAATATGAATGAATTCAATAGAGTATCTGTTTGTAAGTCTGCATATGATATGTGAAAAACTTTGCAAGTTACTCATGAACAAGCAAAGTCAAACAGACCAAAATATCCATACTCGCAAATCAGTTTCAATTATTCAAAATGAATTCTAATGAGTCCATTTCAAATATGTATAGTAGATTTCAGGAGATTGTGCATTCTCTAGTATCATTAGGAAAAAGTTTTTTCGAAGAAGATCAAGTCAGAAAAATTCCAAATTCTCTTACTCCATAATGGGATCAGAAAACTCTTGCAATCAAAGAAGCAAATGATATCTGTACTTTAAATATCGAAGAATTGATTGGAAATCTAATATCGTTCGAAGTACAAATGCAAGGGAGAAGAGATAGCAAGGCATTCGAAAAGAAGTCAATTGCGTTCAATGCATTAACAGATGGATCATACTCGGGAAGTGATGATGATGAAGAAATAGCTTTCATGACAAAGAATTTTCGGAAGTTTTTGAAATATAGAAAGATGAACAACTTCAAAAAGAATGATCATAGGAATTCTGAAAATCATAATGAAGTACCAAACCACGTCAAATTTTTCAACTGTAACGAACCAGGTCATCTCAAAAGAGACTGTCCGCATCCTAATAAGCAAAAATTTCCTGCAAACAATGATTATATGAAGAAAAGGAAAAGAGTGTATGCCGCTACACTAGATGATTCAGACTCGGACTCATCCTCAAGCAATGATGATCAGAAGACGGAAAATTCAAATATGTGCTTTATGGCTATTCATGATTTCGATGATCTCGGAGATACGAATCTGGAAAAAGGTACACTTTTACAATATGCTGGTTGAAATTGTTTGCTTAAACTTGTTTGATTATTTTTGAAATTATGTGTTGTTTAAATTTTAAATTTTTTATTATTTTTTTTATTTTTAATATTATAATATTTTTTATTGAAAGACTATTATTATATTTAATATTACTCCAGAAAATATATAGACATTAAAAATAATATATGTATATAGATATTAAAGTATATAGGAAAATACAAGTCACATGAGTTCTCTGATCCATGTCGACATAGGCCTACCCAGGATGTCGACATCCCTATCAGAAATTTGAATTCAAATCTTTGAATTTTCTTTCACTCTTTCAAACTTTCTGCTCTCTTCAAAAATGGCTTCTTCAAGCACTCCATCCACAATGAGACTGTCTAAAACCATTAGAGAGTATCTCTATAATGATCCGAAAGCAATGAAGGCTTATATAAGCTATGCTAATTTCGAAAAAGTTCATAAGAGAAAGTTTGCTATCTTTAGCGATTTCTTTACATATGAAATCAATACTCTTCTTGAAGAGAATCATATCCTTAGTCTTTTTGACAATTCTCAAAATGATTATATTTATTACCCAAATATTGTTAAAATGTTTTATGCGAATTTGAATCGCAGTTTTTATGAAGGAAATGAAGATGAAATTTGGAGAAGTGTCAAAGGCACTAAAATTGTTTTAAATTGTGAAATTTTGAGCAACGTTCTCAATTGCAAAATTCAGGAATAGATCTTTCTACTTTTAACATTGATGAACATGATTGTGAGACATTTCATCACATTTTCGAAGAAGATGACAACTTTGAATTTAAAAATCGTAACTTTCATCCGAAAGCACGTGTTTTCAATATTCTCTTGCAACATACTATCGCTCCTAGATCGGGAAATTTCAATAATCCGTCTTTAAAAGTTTATAAAGCTCTTTTTGCTATTTTTGGTCATTATGACATTAATTGGGCCAAGTGATTATGGATGAACTTTGTCCTAAGAATTTGAAAATGGATGAAAATACCTTGTATCATGGAATCTATCTCACTCGGATTTTTAATTATTTTGGCGTTGATTACAAAAGGGAAGAATTTGTTTTAAGAAAAGTGTTTAATCATGCCAATATTCCTCTCATGAAAATTCCTTTAATATTTCAACAATATGAATCTCTTGTTGAAAAGGATGAAAGATTGGAACATGGAGATATGGAGGAGGAAGAAGAAGAAGAAGAACGGGAGGAAATGGAAATTGAAAAAGATAATGAAGAAACCTCCTTGGAAAGTATTTAATATCCTACCAATAGTAACAATCCTTCCAACAAAACTCTCCTCAAAAATCAAAAGGTTATAGTGGAAAATCAACGGATTCTCAAAAGATCCGTTAGTAAGAAATTAGATAATATGTCCATTAATATGAACAAATTCTTTGCTAAAGTTAGTCGAAAACTTGGCTTATCATCATCCTCCTCATCCTCTAGCACATTCTAAGAACTAGGTTGTGATGTATTAGTTTGTTTTGTGTGAGCTTGTATTGTTCCTTTTATCATATTATGTAGTATCTTATGCATCATCTCTTCTATTTATAAAAATCATCTATCTTATATTTTCCTACCTTATCGTGTCTTTGAAATAAATGTTAGTATAGTATATAAGTTTATATATATGCATACTTATTTACAAAATAAATAAGGCACATAAATTAACAGACCAATGTCGACATATAACTCTCAGATTTGATTATTTTTAAAAATTTTGAAATTAGAATAACTAACTCGTGCCTATTTATTTTAAACAAATTTCTGCCTATATAAACACCTGTTTCTTTCGGAAATTTGTAATCTTTTCATTTCTACTTATCTCTATCTACATCTCTTCACTACATATCAAAAATGGCTTCTTCTTCTCAAACTCTAGGTGATAGTCTTGAAGAAACTCTCAATTAATTCAAGAATATACTTACTTTTATTCTCCGCAATCAAAGGCACTTAGAACTAAGTCAAATTCAGATGATAAAAGAACAAGAGAAGCATTTCGATGCCCTCCATTGGATGATTTATGTCCTAAGAAAAGATGATCTAGATAAAAATCCTGTAGGAACTTTGATTCAAGATAATGAAGATTGGGAAGTTATTAAAAAGGATCCTATCTTTGAAGAAGAAGGATGGGTTGAAGTTTCTAGAAATATTTTGATCTCCTTATGGTTTGAATTGCTTGTTTTTGAATTGTTTGATTTGATTTGATTTGCTTTCATTTGATTATAATTGATTTGGTTTTAATGGATTGTATAACATTATATGAAACATAGTGTATATTTATTGAATTTAAACTTTCATATTTGTCATGTATTTATTATTAAATAATGTTATTATACACACACACACACACATACATACTCCATCATAATTTGTCATAGGCACTCCAATATAAGACTAAGGGGGAGTTATATTAGTTTAGGATAAGTTTTTTGTTGATGAAAAAGGGGGAGAAATGTAAAATAGAGTAGTTAAAGTTGTTAAGCTTAGATTAAAGGGGAGTTATTAGTTTTAGGGGGAGTTATTGTGAAGAAGAAGTATATTTTATAAACATAGGTTGTCATCGTCAAAAAAGGGAGATTGTTAGTCCTTGAGATGATGATTTTGATGACAACAACCTTAGGACTTGTTATAAGATATAAATACTAATATTATAGTTTAGATATATGCACACACACACACACACACACATATATATATATATATGCAGGATATAAACATGCAGATACCAAGAATGAAGACTGTACAATATAGAGATTCAAGATTGAAGATATCAAGATTGAAGACTCATGAGTATCAAGATATCAAGAGTTCAAGATTTCAATAGTACAAGATAAGTATTGAGTCTAGAATTATATTAAAACTTCTTGAAAGCACTTACATCGTTATTCGAAATTTATTCGTGAAACGGAATCCACTTCGAGCCTGTTAAAGGGATGGAACCTTAGTGGAATGGAACCTATGACAATATCTAGTGGAACATATAGTGGTTCTATTTTGATATCCACTAACTTTATAAAAATGTTTTTCAAAAATATATCTCTTGTTTTTAAAAATCAAAACTTTCTTTTCAAAAAGACATCTCTCTTGGTTTTAAATATTTTAGCCTCAAAACTATTTTATCATTTTTAATATTTTGATTTCAAAATTATCCTTGTTTTTAAACCACCTCTTGTTTTAAATATTTAACTTTAAAATATTTATGTACTCAGGTTTTAAATCACTTTATAGATTAAGATTATATATATATATATATATATTAAAATTACTTTCTAAACTCTTTTATATGTTTAAACAATATTCAGATATATTTACAAAGTTTTGAAATTGTTTTGACAAATTATAGAAACCAATTATAATAGGAAAATCAAAACATCAATTTTTCCTTGAGCATGTCGACATCCCTCAACCCCCTATGTTGACATGGTGTCCGTTATTTTCAATTTTCAATTTTCAAAAGAAGTGTCCATTCGTCGTATCCTTTCACGAATAGATATGGTTGTTGCTCTACTATAAATACCAGTAAGTTCTAAATGAATTTTTTACCAGATTTAATTTATTTTCTCTCCTTTTCATCTTCCACATTTATTCTAAAGAATCCTAAACTATACTCTACTGAAATACCAAGTGAATCAAACTTGATTATCTCTTGTTTGATTCTATGTCACTCTCTCCATAAGATCTCAGTATTATTCAGAGTTATAAAATCTTTTGTAAATCAAATTGTTGAGTAAAAGGTATGGTTGAGCCTTGAATCAATTGGGTGTCATTGTAGCCCTGAAAATCAATTAGGTGATCTTGTAGCCTGATTAAATCAAGAGAGTTTCCCTGGACTCAAATACAGGAAGGTGTACCTTGTAGCCTTGAAACCGTGGGTGTAATCTGGAAGATTATTTTGACAAAAATCCATACGATTGTACGAGACGGGATGTAGGGTAATTCCGAAACAGTATAAAATCCTATTGTGTTCTTTCCTTTACTGCTTTTATTTAGTATTTGCATCTGTGTCTGATTCTGTGATTGTATCTGTGGCTGTGAATTGCATTTGTTGGTGATTAAATTACATAAGTTTTAAGAAGATTTAGAAAAACCATAAAACACTATTCACCCCCTCCTCTAGTGTTATTCCAGCCTTAAGATCCGTAATCCGCATTTCTCACACATAAACTATCACTGACTGTTAGTTCATAAAAACAAAATTAACTCAAATTATAATCAAAACCTAACATAAATTAATAATCAAATACTGATTAAAATTTATCTCAACGTCCATATTAACTAATTAACATTGAATCCAAAATAAAAATTGAAAATACGAATAATTTTATTCAGAAATACTACATGAAGGAGAGCAACTGGCGATGTAGATGCTTGCAATGTGCCTTACCGCACAACGACATCGCTGCTCTTCTTCATGAGTTTGAATGAATTTCTCATCTCTTGATTTGGAGTTACGAGTTCTTTAAGGAATTGGATTATCAAATTGAAGTTAAGCAATGAAATGAATGAGATACAATAATGGTGGCCTATAGAAGGGAAAGTGATGTTAAGTTGTGGTATTTTATAGTCTTGGTGATAGGAAGAAACTTTTTGTGTACTTCTAGCAACACATGGAATAAGACTATTTAAACATTTTTAACACGTTTTAATGGAAACTTTGCTAAAATCACCCTCCTCCTTGGTTTCAAAATACACTGTCGTCACTCCTAAAAACGGATAAAAAATAAAGAAAAATAGAGAAGGTAAATTTTGGGTCCTATTTTTGAATGAAGGGCACGTCCTAAAAGGTTAGGTTGAAGAAAAAAGTGCATGGATGGACAACACAAGTGAAGGTGGCAGTGCATGCAAGGGTTGACGCATCCAAGTTGGTGGGGATGGAGTCCAGGCGACAGCAATATGTTCGACGACGACTTCGACGATGAGTTCAGCGACGAATTTGACACAGGCAAGTGACGATGATGACTTCAATGATGGAGTGCAAGTGGGCAGCGGTGAAGTGGAGGTGAAGATGGCAGGTAATGGCGTAGATGGCGGTGACGACACAGAAAAATATTTGTAATATTGTCATTACTAGTAAAATTATATATGTTTATCATCAAACAGGAAACATAGATTATTCCATTAATAAAGTTCAATACAAAATTATAATTATATAAAACTAAATCATGTCCACTAACAAGTTTTGTATCGTAATTTTCTACTATTATAGCAACTATAATAGCAACATTAGTAAGTTGAATTCCATTGAACCTCTTACTACGGGTCTCTAGCTTTTACGTCTTTATAACGAATTACAGATATAAGCTTTAGATCCTGTTTCTAAAGTACAAAATGAAACACGTATAGATAAATAATTTTCTATAAGGAAAATACATTTAAGAGCAGAATCATATTTCTTATCCTTGTGCATCTTCATATAATTCAAACAGTCCACATTCAATGTCCCTTCTTAAAGAAATTATGACTTTCTCCCATCTCTTATGTGGCCTTAGTTTTGTCCTTCCTGCCCATCGATTCATGTTTTCTCTTCTTCGAACTATTCAAAGAAGATGTGCCCTTGACTGTAGCTACCACATTCAATTCTTTCATGACCGTACCCTCGACCGTCCTTGGCATATTAAGGAGATCCACAACAATACACATAATGAATTCATATTGAAATTCATTATGAATGGATCAAACTACAAATTCTATAATGACCCTAATTATGACTAACATTATCTAGGACATTTAATTAGATAAATTAAATGAAATAATGTAGATGGTTATGGGATTGAGATTTGTTAGCCCATAAGAGGGTTGTGCCTTAATTAATACAAGCAAAGGAGAATTAAAATAGAGAAAGTAGGAAGAATATGATAATGGCAAAATAGGAATAGGTTATGTTCTTATACCATAAACTCTTCTTACCTTCATTCCTTATTCATTCTAAATATTTGAAAATAAAACTAAAACACTTAAAAGCTTGGTCAGCCATCATTAAAAGAATCAAGAAGAAGAAAAGCTAAGATTCAAGTAAGAAGCTTAAGCAAATCAATCCAAAGACAAATCTCAACCTTCTTAACCCTAAGCTAGTGTGAATAATGATCTTGCATCACATTTTTATTGATTTCGGTTTCTAGTTAAGATCCGAATTGATTTTGTTAGTAATATTCCATGATATAATTGTTTAAATGAATATATATGCTTGTTGATGATTTATGTTGCTTCATATAGATTTTATGACAAATTTTGATTTGAAAAACCTATTAAATGACATCTACATGGCTTGCATTTTTGATATATTGTCTAAAACATTATCTATGAAGTGCATTTCAAGTTTCATAATTTTCCAACCTATAGTGGATTTATTACGAATTTTTATGGAAGAAAATAGCCAATATTGAGTTTAAATTAATTACGGCAATTATATATGGCTTTTGGGCCTGAAATTTAAATATGTTAGAAAACATATTAGATGTGAATTATGGTAATTTTTGGAGAATTTTCCTAAGTATTTTACTATAATTATAAAATTATTTAAGGTATGGAACTTAAATGTTTTATAAATTTTGTCAAAGAAAAGGGCTTAATTGTTAAATGTTTTTAAATTGCTAATTTCTGGATTCGGCAGCACTTTAGAAAAGGAGATTTTGAAAAGAATTGGCAACCAATTATTTTTAAAAATAAGGCAAGTTAGTTGAAAAGCAATTACTTTAAAAGGCTATAAAACAATTTTGCTTAAATTTGTACTTCGCCACTTCGATCAGTAGCTTTCGACACCATACCTTCTCCCATGACCAAGTTGAAACTAATGCACATGGTATCAAACAATTGATACATAGTGAATTGGAGGAAGGCGAAAGGTATAGTGTCGAAACCAAGCTTTCGAAGGGGTATAGGTTACTTTTATTGACTTTGCACTACTTCTGTTTAAAAAGGATGCTTTCGAAGGGGTTATATTAGCTTTCGACTTAATTAATTTGCCTTTGTTTTAGAGAAAGAGCTTTCGAAAGGGTTTCCACCTTTTGTTTTAAAAGAAGCTTTCAAAAGAATAGCTTTGAATATATTCGAAACCTAGTTGCCGCATTTTACCTTTCAATCTAGTTAAGTCTGCTATTATGGCCTCTAAACAAGAGTTTCGAAAGAGTCCTTTTGCCTTAGCCGCTTCTCAATGCTTTCAAAATGGTTGGTTTCGAAACCATCCTCTTTCTTTTACATAGGACTAATGCTTTCGCCCTAGTTCTTTATATCCCTTAGTTATATTAAAAGTTAAACCCAAAGTTTTCAAAGGGAATGGTTTTAAATAATTTTAAAGCAATGATTCCATAAACTTTTACATGAACCCAATACTTTCGAAAGGTATTTTTTGAGTGAAGAACCGCAATGTTTTTGAAAGGGTTATTTTGAGTATTTGAATGGAGGGTTTCCAATTCTTTCAAAAGATAAGTTTAATGGTTTCAAAAGAGGATGTTTAAGGTTTAAATAATGATTTTGAAAGGCCTATTTACAAAGGGTTTGAAAGGTATGTTTTGGCCTTTTGGTCCGGTGTCTCAAGGTATAGTAGTTAACTTAGTTTGGAAGGGGTACTTTCGTTGGATTCGAAAGGGATCTTTAAATTTTTTAAATAAAGGTTTCGAAGGGTTTACCTTGGCTTCATGTCTTTTAAGTTAAAAGGGGTTTTAACTTACTTTGGATGGATAGATAATACCATTGATTAGATTTCATCAACATTGTTTTGTGTAAAGTATATATCATGGCATAAGTTTTTTGAGTAAAGCAAAGTATATGATTTCCTTGTTTTATAAATGTATGATTTCAGGGGTAAATCATTTGTAAAGACTATTTACAAGGAAATAAAGTTTAACAGGGTAGTTAACCATAAGACAGGAAATGATGCATGAATAGGGAAGTTAACCCTAAGTTTACGACTGAGATATTAGAAGACCAGATGGGACTGGTGTAAGGTCATTTCCTATACTTAGTTATTAGCCCTTAGCTAAAATAAGTCCAAATCTAGTGCATAGGGCTTGTCACAGGTGAGACTAAATTGAGATTACACACAAAAGGGAATATACAAAGTGAAGATAGGTTATTGGTTAGCAACAAAACTATTAGGTTCAGTTGACCCTAGAAAAAGAAAAGCTGAGGGCAGTCAGCCCAATATTGTATCTAATAGAAGTTAGATAGTTGAGTATGTCTGGCAGACCCGAGTCAGGCAATCGTTAGTCCATTGACAGTTGAGTATGCTAGGTAAAACTGTAGCGTGGATAGATAGTCCATTGATTTTCCAATTTTTATGCATATATGTATTTTCTTTTATTGTTATAATCAGTTTGATTAAAAGATTTGATTTGCAAAAGATATACTTTTTAAAGGGATGTTAGTGAGGGGAAACTCAGTCCGCTAAGCGGCGTGGTCTCACTCAATATTAGTAAACTGATATGTAATAATATTATTCACACCAGGCTTTACATCTGACTCGAAGTTTACATTTCCTCCTTTAAACTCTTGGGTTCTCAATATTTAATTTGAGTAGATTGATAGTTAAGGTTTTTTTTCAGGTTTAGTAAGTTGGGCAAATAAGCTTTCGAAGACATGCAGGAGGCAAAGTTAGCTATGTAGGAGATATTTTGTTTTATTTCCGCTGTGATGTATTTATGATAGATATTTCTATTTAGTACTCTGATCATGCAAGGAGACATCTTCATATGTAGCTCTTGGCGTACGTTGTAATAATTATTTTCATCAGAACCAGAGAATCATTGGGATTATGTAAGGGAATATGAAATATTGATTTGAAATGTAATTTGAAAAGTTGTTTTGAAAACTCTGATGATTTTATTTCATATTCATGTGATTCTAATATTATGGATACCATTTACATTACCGTATTTTGTTACCGGAAGTTAATACTATAGATGACTGCAGCATCTGTAGCGCTTAGCTTTGGGCCTCAAGATAGGGGATGTTACAACTTGGTATCAGAGCTTAGGTTTATGAAAACTTAAAAGAAATTTTAAACTTAAAATGTGTTTGAAAATATAATCCTAAGGAATTAGAGAAAAGACTGGGGTATGGGATAACACTATAGTAGCATATTTATATTTTCTATATATAAGTATACGCCTTATCTATATTCTCCCATCTTTCATAGGTTATTCTTCTGCATCTTACGAAGACTCGAATGCAGATTTTTAGGACATAAGATATGGATGTTAGGAGTGGAAGAGTTAACATTGGTGGAGGAAGCACCACAACCAATGGGAATGTCAGACCTAACAATAGAAGGAATCCAGGTAAGGCATAAGCAGCTAATGTGGATGTTGGAGTGCCGCAAGTGGATGTGGGAGCTATGTATAAGTTCTTCGTTAATATGATGCACGCTAGAAATGCTGCGGGTGTAATTGGAGGAAATGTGGAAAGAGGAAATCAAGGAGCTCTGATGGTCAATAATTATGCAGCACTAAGTAGATATTATACCATTTATTAGGACTTAATGATGAATAGAGGATGAGGCTTGCTTCTTGACAGTTGCAAGGAGCTGCACCGTACTGGTGGAACGGTGTTACTATGGGAGTTAATGAGGAGATTTGGGCTAAATTTAGAAGGTGGTTTGATGAATATCAGAGATTTCTAAATCAACCTTGCTTAAGAAGTTTATGGAGTTGGAAAAGGGAGACATGACAATGCTTGAGTATGCTACCAGGTTTGAAGAATTATCAAGGTATTGGTATGCTACGGTTGATACAGTTCTTAAAAGGAATGAGAAGTTCATCCGTAGGCTGAAGCCTAAAACCTGAATGGTTAATACAGTTATTGAGATGGCGTTGAGGCATGAGGAGATGCTCACTTTGTGTGGTGGTAATAAAGCAAGGGAAGCTCAAAGTGGGCGGAACCAGAAGAGAAATTTTTTCCATAAAAAGGGCACTCAGAAGAGTAGAGCTCCCAAGAAAGGAAAGGCTGATGTAATTTGCTATAAGTACGATAAGAAGGGCGCTATGCTCATGAGTGTCGGACAAACAAAGGGAATAAAGTCGTTAACAAGCAAGAGGTGAGGTGCTTTAATTGTGATAAGATTGGGCATTATAAGAACCGGTGCAAGGAACCAACCAAGGATGGAAAAGGAAAAGTGTTTGCATTAGAACCAATTATCTCAAGACTAACAGTTGTGGAGAAAGGAAAAGCTATGTTGGGAGGTACGTTTTTGATTCATGGTGTATCAGCTAGAGTTCTATTTGATACTGATGCATCGCATTCTTTTATATCTCATTGTTTGGTAGACAAGCTTAACCTAGATACCTCATACTAGTTACTTCCTTAAGGGTTGCGAATCCGATATAAGGTTATGCAACTCTTGTGATGACGAGATGTGACCACCTAGAGTTTGAATTTTTAGGTCATGTATTTGCTTGCAGTTTGCATGTGTTTGATTTCGTATGGTTCGAAATTATTTTGGATATGGATCGATTAAGTAAATACGATGATAGGATATTTTTCCATTATAGGAAAATATCACTTAGACATCCTAGTTGTAGTGATTAGATTATATACTCCATATAAGACCCTAGTTTTGGGGTAAATGTTTTGTTGGGTGTTATGGAGGAAGAAAACGAGTTGAACCGAGTTTTCGTTGTTCGAGCGTTCGTAGACGTCTTTGAAACCGTAGTACGACTACAGCCGAAACGAACTATTGAGTTTCAGATAGATTTAATAGCTGAAGCAGAACTGGTGAGTAGACCGCCAAATAGAATGACATTCACTGAGATAAAGGAGCTAAAGGTACAGTTGGTGGATTTGAAAAGTAAGAACTTTATTAGACCAAGCGGTTCACCTTGAGGAGGCAGCCGTAGTGTTTGTAAAGAAGCCGGACGGATCATTAAGATTGTGTATCGATTATCGTAAGTTGAATAAGAAAAAGGATAAAGAATCGATTACCTGTAATTGACGATTTGTTCGACCAGTTAAGTGGGGCTAAAGTATTTTCTTAACTGGATTTAGCAACAGGGTTCCATCAGCTTAGAGTATCAAACGATAGTATTCCTTTGACGGTGTTTAGAACCAGATATGGATCGTACGAATGGTTAGTGATACCATTTAGGCAAACTAATGTGCCAGCATTTTTCATAGATTTTTGATGAACGGGATCTTCCGGGAGCATCTGGACAGATTTGTGTTAGTGTTTATAGATGATATTTTAATATAATCTAGAGATGAAAAAGTGCATGAAGTTCATCTTAGAGTGGTGCTTGAGACGCTAAGGCAGCATCAATTGAAAACGAAATTTTCGAATTATCATTTTTGGAAGAAAGAAATGAATTTCTTAGTCATGTAGTCTTAGAGAAAGGGTTGTCTGTAGATCCAGCTAAGATTGAGGCAGTGAATAGTTGGAAGAGACCCAAGACGGTGACCGAGATAAAGAGTTTTCTTGAATTAGCTGGGTATTATCGAAGATTCATTAAGGATTTTTTATGGATAGTGGCATCGATGACTAAGCTAGCGCGAAAAGATAAGAAGTTTGTTTGGACTGATAAATGTGAGGAAGCGTTTTAGAAATTGAAACACTTAATGCCTATGTTAGTTGTTCCGAAAGGGAATCAGGATTTAGTGTGTATACAGATGCATGTAGAACAGGGCTGGGAGCTATGTTAACGGAAAGAGGTAAAGTGATTGACTATTCTTCTCGATAGCTCATACTGCATAAAGTCAGATACCCAACTCATGATTTGGAATTAACTACAGTAATTTTCACACTGAAGGTGCGAAGACTTACCTTTTGGGAGAGAAATTGGAGTTGTATACAGGTCATAAGTCATTGAGGTGTTTATTCCCTCAGAAGGAGCTAAATACAAAACAGCAGAGATGGTTAGAGTTTTTAGTCGCTTATGACTTTAGTATTGAGTACACACCAGGGAAAGGAAATAAGGTTGCAGATGTACTTAGAAGGAAACATAGAATGCATTATTGGCAATGATAGCTGAGTGGAAAGATTTAGAAGCATTGACCACATGTAGAATACAGTGGAGGTCCGAAGTAAGTTCTAGTAAGGAAACTATCATGTTGTCATGATTAGAAGTTCGACCAGTGATGATTGAAACGGTTGATTCTAAGCAAGGGGAGGATCCATTATTAACTGAATGGATCAAAAACTCTAGGAATGGAATCGAGAGCGATGGCTTGAAAGATTTCAGTATTGACCAAAATGGGTGGTTATGAAAAAAAGGAAGTCTGTGTGTCCCGAATGCGGAAAACATTAGGAAGGAAGTTCTTGGAGAATGTCACCGTTCAAAGTTCACTATTCATCCAGGAGGAACTAAGATGTATCAGGACATGAAAAAAGTTTCTTCTAGAAAGGCACGAAGAGAGATGTAGGCTTATAGGCGAAGCAGTGTTTGAACCGTCAACAGGTAAAAGCTGAACATCAAAAACCAAGTGGGTTACTTTAGCCTTTTGATGTTCCGGTCTGGAATTAGGATTCTATCTCAATGGATTTCATAGACGGGTTGACAAGGTCAAATCAAGGAAATGAAAGCATATGAGTCATAGTGGACAGGTTAACCAAGAGTGCCTGTTTCATTCCAGTTAAGTCAACCAGGACGACACCTGCTTTGGCTAAATTATTGATGAAGAATGTAGTTAACTGCATGAAATTCGTAGTAGTATAATAAGCGATAAAGATCCCTTATACACTAGTGAGTTCTGGAAAAGCCTATAGGGGACTTTGGGTACCAACATCAAGATGAGTACCGCTTGCCGTCCACCGACAGATGGACAAACGGAAAGAGTTAACAAAGTCTTAGAGTATTTGTTAAGAGCTTGTGTGTTGGATTTCTGGGGATCATGGAAGACCATCTACACTTAGTCGGGTTTTTATATTGTTAGCACCAAAATTGGTCACTAACACCCTTGAGAAAGATTATGTAGAGAGATTAATGAAGAAAATAAATTAAAACAGAGGACTGTGTGCTAAATTAACTGCAAAAACAAGAACACCGGATTTATAGTGGTTCGGTGTAACTGCTTACGTCCACTTTGAGTTTTGATCTTTATTGCTTCCACAAATGATTGAATACAGATACAATCCATACATCAATGACTTGAATACAAGTACAAACTGTAAAGAACGAGTTTGAAAGTTGCAGGGTCTCCGCAGTGTTAAAACATCCATTTCACTATTCCCCTGCCGCTCTATTTACAGGCGAAGATAGGCCAGACTTCCTTTGCGGGCCTAGGGGCAAGATACTTCGGCCCATAGTAAGTTGCTTTTGTGCATCGAGCGAGGGATGCCGAACGGTAGTTGCCGAGCGAGGGATGCCGAACGGCAGTTGTCGAGCGAGGAATGCCGGTCGAGAACTGTCTGCAGCGATCATCAAGTGACTCGAGGTAAAGTTCTACCAAACCCCTTAGTTTGTTGTGGACTTGGTATCTTGTTAACATCCCTCGTATGCCCCGACCCAGGGATGCCGAGCGAGGTACTCGTGCCGAACGAGGAGAGATGTCGAACAAGGGGTGTAGGCCGAACAAGGTACTCGTGCCGAACGAGAAGAGATGCTGAGCGAGGAGTGTAGGCCGAACGAGGTACTTGTGCCGAATGAGGAGAGATGTCGAACAAGGAGTGTAGTCCAAACGAGGAGAGATGTCGAGCGGGGCTTGTAGCCCGAACGATTCCTTTTCTTTTGCGTTGCACTTGTTTGATAAACCTTACGTTACCGGGTCAATCAATCAGGTAACACTTGCCCCCCAAAGTGTGTCATGTGAATCAACATGACATGCTTTGAGCCAATATCCAATTCTCGCCTTTGGAATTTGAACGTGCTTAATGAAGGCCGAAGCACTACAGTCATGAGTCCATTCCTTCCCTTCCTTTGATAGATACACAATAAGCCGTTCGACAGAGGGATGCCGAGCCATCGAGATATCTTGACCGGTTCCACTGGTCGATGCATGTTCATCTCCCATTTTCCCTATATAAGCCAATACTTCTCCTTTTTCTCCTTTTTACTTTTACTTCTGTTCCACAAGACTTTCGAACTCGTCTTCCACCAGACTCCTGCTAACACCTTAATATTCCTTTTCTTCCCGAATCTAATATGTTGCCTAACATCCTCTCCAATAACGAACCTGAACAGTTTTCAATTTCAAATCTAGAATTCCCTAAGCTTCGAGCCATTTCCTTAGGTATGAATTTTTTGCTTGCCCGACTCTGTCGATTTAGGGTTTCGTACGAGACTCAAATTCATAATAATCTTTTTTCCTTTTTAAAACTACAACGGTATAAGTCGTCTAGACGAGGAAGATGAATATAAGGTTTATACATGCTTTAGGGTAGATGGAGAAGATGAGGAAAGAGGGCGTCAAAGGATTTTAGGAAGTAGGTTCTTGTTGGGTTGCCGAGCGAGGGAATAGGAAGTGTGGTTGGCTCAGTAGGAATTAGCAAGGTTAGGGAGTGTTGGTTGAGTGTGGTGTGCGAGTTGGAGTGACATTCGACTGGCCATTTAGGAAGGTGTTTAGGTTACTCGAAGAAGTGAGTTGGAGGAGAACGTATGGCTGTGGCTCGGTATGACTTCCACATGCCGAACGGTGAAGAGGGAGTGTAAGAGAGAAGTAAGAGTTAGGTTTAGCGTGCTGAGCTATGCGGGTCGGTGTGACCGCGGCTAGGCATGACTCCCGATGCCGAACGGTGAAGAGGGAATGCAGGAGTGAAGTAGGAGTTGGGTTCAATGTGCTGAACGATGCGGCTCGATATGACCATGGCTCGGCATGACTCCTGCATGCCGAACGGTGAAGAGGTAATGCAGGAGTGAAGTAGGAGTCGGATTCACTGTGCCGAGCGATGCGGCTCGGTATTGAGCCTTTGGCGTGTGGGAGAGTTTAGGTGGTTGTTTAGTCGAATCTTTGGAGTGTCGCTCGACATTTAATCTTGAAGTGGGCAATAATAGTCGAAACCATCCCAACTCAAACATAGTTCATGTTAAGTTGACTCACTTTCTTTGCCTAAACATTGGACAAAAACAAGGACAAGGATTTAAGCAAACAAGCATATCAACGAATCCATACTGATAATTCCCCTGTCTCAATAATTATAAACCTGAATTTAACTCGATAAAAACAGACAATAGCCTCGGACATATAGTGCCAACTTCCAAGTTCAAAACTGAAAATCATCATTGGACACTTGTACTTTACTTTATTTTATCGGCTTCATGACTTTTAATCCTTTGGCACTTGTACTCGAATGATTGCACTAGTTCACGCACCACACGTGGGGAGTATTTTTGTTGCTATGTCTAATGTTGATTGTTTTTCAAGTATAGTTTGAACATGTGTTTTTTCATATTCAGCACTTATTAGAGATGCCTAGAAAGTCGAGTTCTGCTACATTCTCAAATAGACCCAAGCCAACTTCTCAACAAGAAGTAGTTGGAACTTCGAATCCATCGGCTACTCCTGTATAAGATATCCTGAGTCCCATAGTTGCATCTGCTGACCTGGCTCTTGATTCCCTGGATGCAGCGATCTTCCTAGATAATCCAGTCGATTATCAAGCTTCGAGAATCAATGAAAATAGCCTTCATTGACTATGTTCAATAAATGGAATTCCATTTGATGATGTACTGGTCCCATCAGGGAAAAATCATCCCCACCTGCCTCTAGCCGGATATACTGCCTGCAATAAATTCACATGCTGGGTTGGTAGCCTGCCACCATTCAACTCCATCATGTGTGATGTGCTGCAATATATAGAGATCGCCCCATCACAGCTACATCCCAGCAGCCATGCATTTTTATACGGCACGTGTATTCTCTTCATGAGCATTCTACTTAGGCTCCCCACTCCCGGCGACATCCGCTATATTTATCGTGTCAAGAGGCGGTCTGACAGCCCATCTTTCATATTCCTCGAGCTGCACAACCACTGAAAAATCCTTACAGGGGCATGGAGCAAATTCTCCAACTACAAGCAAGAATGGTTTTACGTGTGCTGCCCTCTGGTTTCGCGAGGAGATGGCTGGAAGGGATCAAGTTCCTTGTCTAGATTAATAGTCGTACGCGCCAGGGAATGCATTCTTCCTAAACCTTTTCTCGATTTTCTATAGGTATCCGCCCGCGTCCCAAAGGTTCCGGATATTCTAAGGCCATTGAAGCTATCCGAGCTGTCCCCTCGGGAGACTGGGACATTAGATCTATTATTTCAAATGAATCGCTCTTGAAATTTGGGCTGTTGGCGGAAGGTCGTCGAAAGTCTTCCTCACAGTGTCACTTCATCTGGACCTGCCTTGGACAAAGGCAAGAGTCAAGCCGGGCCTTCATCACATGATGCCCCTGACACACCTGAGGAGGGGGAGATTAGAAAAGCTAAAGTGTCCAAAGTATCAGGTGAGAACATTAATCTTGCTCGGGAGCCGGTAGTTGAAGTTCACGATATCGAAGTAACGCCTAATTGGCTTATAAATTGAGGAAGAAGACAACGGGTGGAACCTCTAAGGTCATAATCACTCTGGTGGAGAGAGAGCCTTCTCCTCAATACTTAGAGAGTTCTTTGAAAGGCTTACCGGACCTCACTATTCCCAATGATTTTCTCAACTATGGCTTCAACGATCCATAAGCCCTTAAGCTTCATTTACCCGCAAGAGGCGATGCAGACGCTCAAGTCTGTAACCAAGGAGAAAAAACTCGTATAAGTAAAGATAAAGAAACTGGTTCATCGAGGGGAAACACTAGGACACACATGGACACGTGCACTTCACTTTGCACTTAAACCTTTGCCATCACTCTATTTTTGGCTAACTTGTCGCCATTCAATTTCTGCGCAGGTGATATGGGGCGTACTCATGGAATCGACCTCTTCGTGGGTCGTCTATTTTTCATCATTCTGGCCGGGATTAGAACTCTGGCAAATGCCGGGATAGAGATGACACTGGCAATCGAGACTATCGCCCCCGAGATTCATCTTGTTGAAGAAAAACATACAGCTAGTCTTCCTACTCTCATGATCCTCCTTTTCAATCAGAGCAAGGCAAGGGAAAATCCACACATAAGGGGCCCCAGCCTATGGCTCACCGAGACCAACATTCTGGTTCATTTAGTACCAGGCAATCTCGGGAACCTCACAAAACATCTGTAGTCTCGAGACCAACTCCTCCTCCTCTCGCACAAGATCCGTCGATATCGGAGAGGCTAGCCGAGCTTAAGGCTACGTTCCCTAAAATATGCTTTGATAGTCTAAAGTTTCTCCCGACAATTCACCACATTCCGGGACACGTCAAACAAAGCGCCATTGCTTGTAACAATGATGTTTACGTTAAACATGACGCGTTTGTCCATTTAGCTGAAAAAGTCTCGGAAGTCTTTATTGAG
The DNA here is from genome assembly GCA_030765085.1 of Allium cepa. Classification (NCBI taxonomy): domain Eukaryota; kingdom Viridiplantae; phylum Streptophyta; class Magnoliopsida; order Asparagales; family Amaryllidaceae; genus Allium; species Allium cepa. The sequence continues at coordinate 1,051,517,980 of CM060931.1, forward strand.
CGCTAACACGAAGATCGCCTGAAGCTCGAAGCTGTTCATGATAAAGACATCATTAAAGCTCAGGATGAAGAGCTCTATTCATACAAGTCTCAGCTCAAAGCTGCCTAAAAAATTGCTAAAGACGTAGCAGAGGCCGTTAATCGTCTGGAGGCGACACATAAGAAAGAAATTGACGAAGCGGTTCAACGTTGCGGGGCCTTTGCTTTAGAGAAAGATTCCATTCAAAAGGAGAGAGATGCATTTGATCAACGCATCAAAGAATTGGAAGAGCAACTCTCCAAGGAAAAAGAAGAAAAAGTAGCTGCTCAAGAAGAGTCACAACAATATTGCAACGAGATTGTTTCCACTCGACTTCTCAAAACAAAACTAGATGAGGAGCTCTCCAGGGCCGAAGCACTGATGGAAATAGCCCGCGAGGAATGCAAAAAGATGGAGCTTTCTAACATCGATGTTTGCCTTGAGGCGGCTGCCGAAGCCGACAGGGAGAAGATCAAGTGCTTATTCGACCCGCTTATAGCAGAATATAATGCCCATGTCCTCATGCATCAGGACCTAACAATTCTTGGCGAGATTTACCTCGAATCTCTGGCCGAAGCGTGGGAAACTTTGATAAAGATCAGAAAGGTTGAGTCGGGCACCAAGGAGGTTGACGAGGAGGCTTTAGTAAAGGAATTTCTTAGGGGAATGAGCCTTCAGACTTGTCTGCAGCGAAGGCTCTCTAAAGCAAAGATTTCTCCTCGTCAAAAGGAAAGAATGACATTGCCGGTCCGTCTGGAAGCGAGTATCCAGTTCCTTTCCCTGTTCAATCGACTGGTCGGCTAGTACTTGATCCGTTCAAGCAGGACGTTGGTTACGACCCGAAAGACCCTGGCCTTGACATTCATGTTCTATCCCCCATTCCAGAGGGTGAGACTCCCCGAGGGGTTGAGAGTCAGCAAGAAGCTGGTACATAACTTTTCTTCTTAAAGTTCAAAGAGCCGTCATTTTCGACGAGAGGTTATTGTATTCTAACGTTTGTCTCTTGTGATTTTGCGTAGGCCATTCTAATCTTGAGCCAACTCCAAGGAGCGATGACGCCACGGAGGAGAAGGATAAGACGAGTGAGGCTATTCTAGCGGGAGAGACTTCCGGTCCTGATGCTCAAGTGATTGAGGCGTTTGACGAGGACAAGTCTGAAACTTCGTCACCCATCGAATAAAGTTATGAAGTTGAGATTACAGGCGCCTCCGGACACACTCTGAAAGTGAGCATGAAGGAGCAACTTGCGGAAGAGAAAAAGAAGAAAGTTGAGATCAAGGTAGAGCCCTTGGTAGTGGAACTAGACGATCCTTTGAACAGGCCTTTGAAGGTCATTTTCCCTGGTGGGTTTAGGCCAATGGAAGTTCCTTTCCCTTCCTCGGATGTTACTTCCCCAATAAGCAAAGAGTCCAAATGAAAACGCATAGGGGAGGAGTCATCTGAGAAAATGAGGAAGGAGAAGAAACCAAAGAAGTAGTTGTTACACTCGTTCAACGAGAGTTAGCCTAGTTTTATGTAATTATTTTTATTTAATTTCATGGTCAATGTAAATAGACTTTTGACTCCGAGTTTTGGAGGGATTGTTGTGGAACCTCATTTTGAATCGATAAATAAAATTTAGTTTCTTTGTCTTTCAAACGAATTTTATCATTCAGCTTACTGTCTAACTTGTTACTATAACTTGACATTCGGTGAGTTATCCGAACTCCAGTTCACCTCCATGTGACTCGGAATTTTTTTTGAGAATCGTACATCCTCTGTTTCATGCTTTGGGTACTTAGAATATTTTTAGTTTGCACTTCGGGGACTTGAAGATTTCAACTCGTTTATACCCTAATCCGCACTCTGGAGACTCAGAGTACTCCAGTCCGCACTCCGAGGACTTGGAGATTTCAAGTCGTTTATACTCTAGTTCGCACTGTGGGGACTTCTCCAGTCCACCCTCCGGGGACTTGGTGATTTTAAGTCGTCTATACTCTAGTCCGCACTCTGAGACTTAGAGTACTCCAGTTCGCACTCAAGGGACTTGGAGATTTTAAGTTGTTTATACTCTAGTCCACACTCTGGGGACTTAGAGTACTCTAGTCCGCACTCCGGGGACTCAGAGATTCTTTATTGTTTATACTCTAGTCTGCACTCGGGGGACTTAGAGTACTCCAGTCCGCACTTCGGAGACTTGGATATTTTAAGTCGTTTATACTCTAGTCCGTACTCTGGGAACTTAGAGTTTCCAGTCCGCACTCTGGTTACTTAGAGTACTCCCATCCACACTCCGGGGACTTAGAGATTTTAAGTCATTTATACTCTAGTCCACACTCTGGGGACTTACAATACTCCAGTCCGCACTCCGGGAACTCGGAGATTCTTTATCGCTTATACTCTAGTCCGCACTCTAGGGACTTAGAGTAGTCCAGTACGGATTCAGGGGACTTGGAGATTTTAAGTCGTTTATGCGCATTCGTATGTCAGACAGAATAATGTAACTCTAGTTTTTTGCCATAGAACTATCATACACGAAAACATCAATAATTCATGGAAAAGATAGCTTCAAGCCTTTATTAATGAGAACAAACTAAATTTTCGTATTACATGCCAAAAACTAAGAATCAATGAAATAAAAATATACTGGAAATAATTGCAACAAAGATACGTAAGAAATATACTAAGTATAATAATGCCGCAGATGCTCGCTATTCCATGCTCGGGGAAGTGTCGCGCCATCAACGATCGCTAGCTTGAAAATTCCCTCTCCATGCCTTCGTTCAATGACGTATGAACCTTCCCATAAGGGATTCATATGCAATGGGACCGGGCAAACTCGTTTCAAAACGAGATCGCCCGCATCAAAGGTTCTCGGTCGGACTTTTTCCTTATAATATCGAGCGACTCTGTGTCTATATGTAGCCACTCTTAACTCAGCTTCTTCACTTTTTCATCAACGAAGTCCAATGATTCTAGTAAAAGATCTCGATTTGTCTTAGGGTCATAATAAGTTACTCGATGTGAAGGAACTTCAAGTTCCACAGGTATAACAACTTCCGTGCCTTATGCCAATGCGAATGGAGTGTGGCCAGTCGCAGACTTATGGGTGGTTCTGTAAGCCCGAAGTGCTGTTGGAAATTCATCCACCCACTTGCCTCTAGCCTTTTCCAAACGCTTTTTCAATATGGACTTAATTATTTTGTTCACAGCTTCTAGTTGTCCATTGGCTTTTGGATGAGCAACTGTTGCAAACCTTTTCTTAATGCCATACTTTTGACAAAAAATTTTGAATTCCCTACTTTTGAATTGAGTTCTGTTGTTTGTAATGATAGTTCATGGAAGGCCAAAAAGGCATATAATGTTTCGTCCAACGAAATAAATGACCTTCTTGGTAGTGATTGTGGCTAAGCCCTCTACTTATGCCCACTTGGTAAAGTAATCGACCGCAACTATTGCGTATTTCGCACCACTATTTTGGATATGGGTAAAGAACCGATTATATCGATCCCTCACATTGCAAACGGTTAGGGACTAACCATTTGTGTGAGTTCCGTCGACGGAGCTCTCGGGATTTTTGCATATTTCTGGCATTTGTCACATCTCCTTACGTAATCTGCAGCATCCCGATTTACATTTCGCCAATAATATCCATAGCGGAGGATCTTCTTTGCTAACGTCTGCCCCCTAGTATGGTCACCACATTCTCCTTCATGGACTTCCTTCAGGACTCGTTTTATTTCATTATGGGCACTGGAGTAAGGGGCCGAGAATCCCTTTCGATACATTATTCCGTCCTGCGTTACATATCACGAAGCTTTACGAATGACTTGTCGTCTTTCGCTCTTTCTTTCAAGCAAGACCCCGTTTAGCAAGTATTGCTTGAATGGGTTCATCCATGATTCCTTCTAGATTTATGTTTCTAACACGAAATCTATCTCTATCACATTTATACTCGGAGTATGTAAGGTTTCGATGTGAACCAATCCCATTTGCTGTGCATCGCCAGTACTTGCGAATTTGGCCAATGAATCGGCTTCTCTGTTTTGTTCATGCTGGACATGCGACGTATCATAATACTCTAGATCTGCTAATAGCTCTTGAACTCATGCAAGGTATGGTGCAAGTCTTTGTCCCTTTGCTTGATAGTCTCCTCGCACCTGGTACACCACCAATTGTGAATCACAAAAGATTTCAACCGATTTTTCTCCCAGTTCCCTGACGAGTCTCAAACCAGCAATCAATGCTTCATACTCAGCTTCGTTATTTGCAGCTGGGAAATTGAGCTTCAAAGTGTAACAAATTGATCAATTTTCGGGAGTTACAAGAATTATACCAGCCCCGGAGAAATAGTCGTTAGATGCCCCATTGGTGCACAGTTTCCATCGAATGGGGTAACGACATCGTGACTGTTTGGTTCGTCTGACACGGTGAATTCAGCGATGAAGTCTGCTAGTGCTTTCCCTTGTATGGCCCTTCTTGGCAGGTAGGTAACATCGAACTGACTCAACTTGATGTTCCCTTTTAACATCCTTTCAGAGGTTTCTGGTCGTTGGAGTACCTGACGCAAGGGTTGATCTGTATAAACACTGATCGAGTGTGCTTGAAAGTATGGACGAAGCTTGCGTGACGCAATCACCATGTAGGAGGCCAGTTTCTCAATTTTAGGATAATTTCTTTCTTCCCCTGTTAAGCATTTACCGACAGAGTAAACCGGCTTTTGAACTCGATCCTCCTCGTGAACCAAAGCTGTACTGATAGCATGTTAGGTACAGCCAAGTACACATACAATACTTCATGGTCTATAGGCTTTGGCAGTCCCATAGGACTTTCCAAATGTCTCACCAAAGCTCGAAATGCGTCCTCACGGTCGGGCGTCCATTCAAAATTACTCTTTACTTTCTTTATTACATCAAAGAAGGGAATACACTTATCTGTGGCTCTGGATATGAATCAACTCAGCGCGGCTACCTTTTCTTTTAGGCTTTGTACTTGCTTTATTGTTTTGGGTACCTGTATGTCCGGGATAGCTTGAATCTTTTTTGGGTTAACTTCAATTCCCCGCGCATTAACAATGAAACCTAAAAACTTCCCTGACGCAATGCCAAAGGAATACTTCAGAGGATTGATTTTCATTCCATAATATCTGAGTATATCAAACATTTCTGCTAAGTCTCGAATGTGGTCGTTTGACTGCCTTGACTTCATGAGCATGTCATCCACATAGACTTCCATTGTTTTACCTATCTGGTCTTTAAACATTCGATTCACCAGACGTTGATAATTCGCTCCTGCATTTTTTAATCCGACAGGCATCACTACATAGCAATATAGCCCGACTCTGTGACAAAACTGGTGTGTTCTTAGTCTGGAATGTACATCGAGATTTAATTATATCTCGAGTACGCATCCATAAATGACAGTAACTCGTGTCCCGCTGTTGAGTCAACCAACTGGTCAATCCTAGGTAAAAGAAAACTATCCTTGGGGCATGCTTTGTTTAGATCAGAGTAATCTACGCAGGTTCTCCATTTTCCATTTGCTTTCCTCTCCAGCACAGGGTTAGACACCCGTTCAGGGTAGAGGGCGTCGTGGATGAACCCATTGGCTTTGAGTTTGTCCACCTCCTCTCTGAGAGCAACAGACCTCTCCTGGTCCATGCCTCTCCTTTTCTGCTTTACCGGTACGTACCTCGGGTCTATGTTCAACATATGACTCGTAATAGCAGGAGAAATCCTGCACATATCAGAATGTTTCCAAGCGAAAACATCCAGATTCGCTCGAAGGAAATCAATGAGGTCCTCGGCCATCGAGGGGTCGAGTTGTGATCTAATCTTAAGTACTCGCAATGGGTCATCTCGGCTGACTGGAATGTCAATAGTCAGTTCAGCCGGTGCTGCTTTGCTTCCCTGGATTCCTCATCATCATCTCTCGGATCTATGTTTCTATAGACCCGATCATGTTGCCCGTGCCAGGGCTCGGGCACTACTTGTCAATTTTCAACGGCATGGATGTGGATGGAGTTGTCCACAACCTTTCCTTCCTCTCTTCGCTGAGCTTTTCTCAGCTCAGCCACATAACATGCACAACCAATCGCCTGATCGCCATGCATAATACCAACTCCTTTGTCTGTCGGAAATTTCAAAGTTAAACATCATGGGGCCAAAGCTGCCCTAAACTCTACCAGGGCATGTCGACCTAGAAATACATTGTATGGAGAATCAACATACAAAACAATGAAAGGTAGGATTCATACCCTCCTACGTTCACCTTGGCCAAGTTCAACTGGCAATTCAATATAACCCATTACATCGGTTGCTGCGCCATTAAAGCCATGAATACGAGCTTTAGATGAATTTAAAATTCTTCGTCTCCATCTTCATTTGGTCATATGCCTTTTTGAAGAAGATGTTAACAGAACTTCTATAATCAATCAAAATTCTCTTCACAAATGCTGGCCCAATTATTGCGGATATGACCATCGGGTCAACGGCCTGAGCCTCCACCTGGTTAGCATCTCAGCTCCTGAATACTATATCGTCCGTCATCATGCGCTGCTGTTTAGCGGAGGTCCCATCCTCCATATTTGAACAACATTCATAATCTACGTGCCTTAAGGAGTTAGCATACCGTTCTATTTCCTGCCAGTTCTTGCCTGCAGGATGAGGTCCACCGACTATAGTGTTTATGACTACTCTACCCACAATTCGGGAAGGTTCCTCTAGATGACGTGGAGGTTGCCCATGTCCAGGGTCTGATGATCCCTGTCTACCTTCCTGCTGGTTCTTGATAAACTCTTGTAACTTTTTCTGTCGAATCAGCTTTTCAATGGCATTGTGGAGGTGTCTGCACTCCTCTATATTATGCCCGTAAGTCTCATAGAAACAGCTATACTTCCCAGTCCGCTTTTGTTCCTCCATGGACTCTTTTGGATGTGGCTTTCGGCATTGAAAAGCATTACAAGTTGACAGGTAAATATTTTCCAAAGATGCATTCAGAGGAGTGTATTCATTGTAAGTTGAAATCCTTAGCTTTCATTTTTTCGCTTCTCTTGTCTTTTTGGGATTTCCTCCTCTGGACTCTTTAGATTATCCTGGCTTGTTTCGAACATTAACCTGAACTTTCCCAGAGTTATCACCTGATTGCTTTACAGCGATGTTGCTTTGCACAGTCTCCTTACTAGGCGCAGATGCACTATCTCGCCTTGTCCATCTGGCTTCCTCCCTCCTTATAAATTAGTGTGCGTTTGAATAAAAACGTTCTAGTGTAGTTGGAGGCTTTCCCGCCAGCCAATCACCGAATTTCGAATTCGAATTTACCCCTCGCATCACAACCATCAAAATAGCATGGTCGTTGGGGTTACTAACTTCACTAGTGGCAAGGTGGAATCTTTGCAAGTACTCCTTCAACGACTCCCCTGGAGCCTGAGTTACATCAGATAGGGACATCACGTCTTTGGGACGAGTGGCATGTATCCTGAACTGTTCTACAAATTTCGTCGCCAATTCATCAAAGATGGATGTAGACCACGGGGGAAGTCGAGTGAACCACATGGTGGCTATTTCGGATGAAGTTATTGGAAATCATCTACGCTTAGTTGCATCATTTGCTCTAGCTGAATCCATCATCCATTCATATCTCATCACATGCTGACGGGGATTAGTTTTCCCTCGTAAGCCGAGATAGTTGGCATGCTAAACTTTCTAGGGTACTCGGTCTGTAGAATGGTATCTATGAATGGAGAATACTCCTGGATATCCCCCAATATTCATTGGTCAAGCCTTGATTTTCTCTCATCAGCTATTTGACCATAGCCGATAGGTCTGGGGTTGGTATGGAAGACGGACGGTTGGAATCTATCCCGCACGATCATTCTAGTTAGTTTCTCCTCTGCCGGCGGTCTTCCAAACACGTATCCTGGGGACCAGCTTCATTAGGACCTTAATGGGCCGACATTCTAGCTTCCACTCGCACTGTAGAACCTAAGTTTCTTGCTCCAGCTTGGGTGTGGTTTCCAAGGTGTAAGTGATCCCTAGCTAATCGATCAGCTGCATCTGCTTGTTTTGTTCCAGTTTTGCGGCGTCTATGACTGGGAGGTTCATCGAACGAAGTCGAGCTATCAGATGACGAGTAAGGAGCGGCGCTACCTCTAGCATTCTGATGCTGCTGCTGAGTAAGTTGAGTCATAAGGTTAGCGTTAGCTTGGATCTTGTCGCTAAGTTGCCTCCTACTTTCCATGAGTTCTCTCATCAGGTTATTGAACTCCGCTCTGGTGACAACTTCCATTTGGTTTTAGGCAGCGACAGTCCCTATGCTTGGATTAACTTGTTGATTGCTGAGTCCTACTTGTTGGACGCTGGCAGTCTCATTGACGTCTGCATTATGTGAGGCTGATCTGGTACGAAGTCTTCCTATTGTAGAGTTATTGGTAGAAACTCTGAGTAGAATCAACGGTCTTACCGTGAATAACTTGGATCTCCTCCGGGGGATTTCTTCAATCCAGTAGCTACAAAGCAGATCCTAATAACATAAGAATGCGTTCTCAATGAAAGCACCAAAATGTCAGCACAAAATTGGTCACTAACACACTTGAGAAAGATTATGTAGAGAGATTAATGAAGAAAATAAATTAAAACAGAGGTCTGTATGCTAAATTAACTGCAAAAACAAGAACACTGGATTTATAGTGGTTCGGCGTAACTACCTACGTCCACTTTGAGTTTTGATGTTTATTACTTTCACAAATGATTGAATATAGATACAATCCATACACCAATGACTTGAATACAAGTAATAACAGAAAAGAATGAGTCTTGAAAGTTGTAGGGTCTCCGTAGTGTCCATTTCACTGTGCCACTGCCCCTCTATTTATAGGCAAAGATAGGCCGGACTTCCTTTGCAGGCCCAGGGGCAAGATGCTTCGGCCCATAGTAAGTTGCTTTTGTGCATCGAGCGAGGGATGCCGAACGACAGCTACCGAGCGAGGGATGCCGGTCGAGAAATTTCTACAGCGATCATCGAGCGGCTCGAGGTAAAGTTCTGTCGAATGCCCTTAGTTTGTTGTAGACTTGGTAGCTTGTTAACATCTCTCGTATGCCCCGATCCAGGGATGCCGAGCGAGGTACTCGTGCCGGACGAGGACAGATGCTGAGCGAGGAGTGTAGGCCGAATGAGGTACTCGTGCCACACGAGTAGAGATGCCGAGCGAGGAGTGTAGGCCGAAGGAGGTACTCGTGCCGAACGAGGAGAGATGCTGAGCGAGGAGTGTAGGCCGAATGAGGTACTCGTGCCGCACGAGGAGAGATTCCAAGCGAGGAGTGTAGGCCGAAGGAGGTACTCGTGCCGAACGAGGAGAGATGCCGAGCGAGGAGTGTAGGCCGAAGGAGGTACTCGTGCCGAACGAGGAGAGATGCCGAGCGAGGAGTGTAGGCCAAACGAGGTACTCGTGCCAAACGAGGAGAGATGCCGAGCGAGGAGTGTAGGCCGAATGAGGTACTCGTGTCGAACAAGGAGAGATGTCGAGCGGGGATTGTAGGCCGAACGATGCCTTTTCTCTTGCGTTGCACTTGTTTGATGAACCTCATGTTACCGGGTCAATCAACCAAGTAACACGTATAACAAAAGTTATCAGACTAGTATAAGGATGGCACCGTTTGAAGCTTTGTATGGAATTACATGCAAATCTCCCATTTGTTGGTTAGAGATCTAGGATAGGTTAGTTCTTGGTCTGGATTTGGTTAGAGAAGCTGCAGAAAAGATTGAGTTAATCCAAGCTAGGATGAAGGAAGCCCAGTCTAGGCAGAAGAGTTATGTTGATAAATGACAGAAAGACATATAGTTCTCAGTCGGGGATCATGTTTTCATCAAGATATCACCGATGAAAGGTGTAATCCAATGTGGAAAATCAGGAAAACTGGCACCGATTCATTGGACCATTTCCTATTATAGAAAGGATTGAGAGACTCGCATATAAGGTAGAGTTACCCGATTGTTTTGCAGTAGTCCATAATGTTTTTCATGTTTCTCATCTAAGGAAGTGTATTCTAGATCCAGAAACTACCATAGCACCGACTATGTTAGATGATTTAGTAGTGGAACCGGATATGGCTATAGTTAGAAAACAAATTCGTATAGTCACGAAGGATGAGAAGAAACTAAGGAACAAGACAGTCAGATTAGTCAAAGTCCAGTGGAGTAACGACGAGAGAGACTGTACTTAGGAAACTGGGAGCAGGATTTGAGATACTTATCCTGACTTGTTTCATGGTATATTTTACCTTTATGTTTGATCGTTATGGGTACCTTATCATAATTTCGAGGACGAAATTCTTTAAGGAGGCGAATCTGCAATGACCCTAATTTTGACTGACATTATCTAGGATATTTAATTAGATAAATAAAATAAAATAATATAGATAGTTATGAGATTGAGATTTGTTAACCCATAATGGGATCGTGCCTTAATTAATATAAGCAAAGGAGAATTAAAATAGAGAAAGTAGAAGGAATACAATAAGAGCAAAGTAGGTATAGGATATGTTCTTATACCCTAAACCCTTCTTACCTTCATTTCTTATTCATTCTAAACATTTGCAAACAAAATTAAAACACTTAAAAGCTTGGCCAACCAACATTAAGAGAATCAAGAAGAATGAAAGCTAAGATTTAAGTAAGAAGCTTAAGCAAATCAATCCAAAGACAAATCTCTACCTTCTTAATCCCAAGCTAAGGTGAATAATGATCTTATAACTCATTTTAATTGATTTCAGTTTCTAGTTAAGATCCAAGTTGATTTTGTAAGTGATATGCCATGATATGATTGTTTAAATGGATATATATGCTTGTTGATGATTTATGTTGCTTCACGTAGATTTTATGATAAGTTTTGATTTGGAAAACCTATTAAATGACATTTAAATGACTTGCGTTTTTTATTTATGATCGAAAACATTATTTATGAAATGGGTTTCAAGTTTAGTAATTTTCCAAGCTATGGTGAATTTATCGTGAATTTTTATGGAAGAAAATAGCCAATATTGGGTTTAAATTAATTATGGAAATTATATACGGCTTTTGAGCCTGAAATTTAAACATGCTAGAAAATATATTAGAACTGAATTATGGTAATTTTTGAATAATTTTCCTAATTATTTTGCTATAATTATAAAATTATTTAAGACATGTGACTTAAGTGTTTTATACGTTTTGTCAATAAGAAGGGCTTAATTGTTATAAGGTTTTAAATTGCTAATTTTTGAATTCGGCAGCACTTTAGAAATATAGGTAAAATATTACAAAATTGATTTTGGGTGAATTTTTGGAATTTTTCCATCAATTTTCGAAATTATATGAGTTAATTGGTTAAAGAAAAGAGTGATTAGTTAATGATAAGTAATTAGCTAATAGAGGATAACGGTCGCCCATTTTTGAAAAGTAAACTGCAAATGGAATAATAACCAATGAAAGTTCCACAGTAAATGAGATACGGTGTAAAGTTAATACTTAAAACGGTAAAGAATCGAATTATAATATAATTACATATATGCCATCGAACTAAAGGAAGCCTTTGTAAAATACTCACCAAGGCCTATGATAACCCACAATGGCTCCAAATAGGTTTATAAGCGATGGCAATTGAAGCCATCTACCTATGAAGGCTAAGTATAGGACTTAGCACGTGATAACTCAAATAGAATCAACATGCGATGACCATGAGTAAGATAGGTCTGAAGGCTTTGGAAGGGAAAGCTCACGATAGCTTCAAGAAGAATGACATGCGATGACTGATATGAAGATAAGGTGAAATGGCTTTGAACGAGCTAGCACATGAAGCTAAGTGTGAATAAGGTGTGATGACTATGGACGAATAAGGCTCGAAGGCTTACGTGGAAACGATATGCGATCATTCCTAGTGGAATTGAACGCGTTGGCTATAAGTGTGATAGTACATTATGGCTTTGGTAGATTGCTTATGGTTGCTTGTTTGGAAATAAAATGCGATGGCTATGGAAAAAGATAATCCACAAACATTGTTAAGTGTAATAACTTGGAAAGCTTTATTTCCACGATGTCCGTGGAATAACCAAACAGATGATAACCTAACCTAACATTCAAAAGCCATAGGATAGTTAATTTGTGAAGACTAATCATAACTCATGAAAGCATGGGATGCTATAATTTCTAAAAAATGAAAAAATGCTTAGGCACTTTGGAAGATAGTGAGATGAAATAAAGGAAAGATTTTATAAGTTAAAATTGTGTTAACTCATTTCGAAATGAAAGAGAGCTCATAGATGCTAATAAATGATATGGTATCATTTAAATGAAAGACAATAAATAATTTATCTAAAGAAAGTGTAGAATACACTATAAATGAAGGAATGAAAAGGGTTGAACTATGATCATAAAGATATATCAGCCCATGGAGTTATTAGATGGCAGGATGCCTTGACTATTAGTCTAAAGTCCAAGGGTATATGGCAGGGTGCCACAACAGGGTTCAATCCTATAATATTTATAAACCCTAAAGGGTAGGGTTCCATGCCAGAGTGCCAAAACAATTGGATGGTGTTTTAACTAAAATGATAAATTGGCAACATGAATGATAACGGTTCAAAGAATAAGAGGGGCTATTGACGCTTAGTAAGGACGTTTACTAGAATGTATTCAGGGTGCTTGTATTCAACCTCTTAGGAGAGTCAGGGTGGCTCTAGTAAGGTGGCGCCCACTAGTGGAATAAGTGGCCATTTCATCAGGTGACGATGTTTGAGAAAAGATGAATTAGTTACAGATAGGCCTAGGGAGGTCATTACTGAATAAGTTAATGATAACTTAATGTTAAAAACCTAAAATAAGATATTAGGTGATGATTGAATGGACGGTGAATGATTATATGGCATGGTTCGTGACTAATGATAGGTATACTTAACTTGAATTGATATATGAGATGTTTTCTGTAATATTTGTTTACATGATGTGATATACTATGATATGATGATATAGTAAGGGGAAAAGCCATTCCACATTAGTAGCATGGTCACACTATGGATGATTAGGGTAATAGGTTTGATTCATACCAAGCCTTATGTCTGGCCCTTGTTTTTATTATTTTCCATAAACTCACGGATACTCATTTGAGTGGATTGAGTTTATGGATTAGACAGCTCTCTCTAGAAGGATGAATAAAGATTTCAAAGACGAAGTAGAAGGCTTGATGCTCATAGTAAAAGTAATTATGAAATTCCACCATGTAAAATCAGGATTTCTAACCAGTTACGTGTTATGTTGGCATCTTCATATGTCAAACAAAACACTAGTCTATCTATGTATTGTTTATATTTACCCCTACGCAAACAACAATTTGGGTTAAAATGATGTAATGAATTATGTAATTGACTTGATGTGATTAAAAAGTTATTTAGCTGTTTTGTTTACTTATGTTATGCAAAATAACACTGAACTCACTTTGTCGCTTAAAAATAATTTTGATGATGACTTGAGCATCATCGACATCTACTTTTGAGTTTTTGAGTAGGGGATGTTACAGAGACGCTGAGACGACACAAATTAAAGGCAAAATTTCCAAATGTCACTTTTGGCAACGAGAAGTAAAGTTTCTTGTTCATGTTTTATCCAAGGATGGATTAGCCGTGGATCCCTCAAAGGTAGAAACCATTAATGAATGGAAGAGACCAAAGAGGGTCACATGTATAAGAAGTTTCTTAGGTTAGCTAGCTATTACCGTATATTCATCAAGGATTTCTCAACTATAGTTGCAACCTTGATTAAGTTGACTAGAAAGAATGAGAAGTTCATATAGGCTCATAGGTGCGAAGGGTTTCGGGAGTTAAAGAAGTTATTGACAAATGATCATACATACCTGAGGGGAACCGGGAGTTAGCAGTGTATACCGATGCTTGTGGAATATGTATGGGAGTAGTGCTGATGCAAAGAGGGCGAGTGATAGCTTATGCATTCAGGCAATTGTGATCGCATGAAGTTAGATATCCGACTCATAACTTGGAGTTGACAGTGGTAGTTTTTGCACTAAAGATTTGGAGAGATTATCTTTTGGGAGAGCAGTTCAAGTTGTATATGGACCACAAGTCCTTTAAGTTTTTGTTCTCTTAGAAAGAATTGAATATGAGGCTACAGAGATGGATAAAATTCTCAGCGGCATAAGACTTCAGTATAAAGTATATGTCGATAAAGGGGAATAAGGTGGTAGACACTTTGAGTTGAAAGCAATATAATAAAGTATTAGTCATGATTGAAGAATGGAAGATGTTAGATACACTGAATTGTGTGGAGTGCATTATAGGACAAATGTAGGATCACGTTAAGATACAAGGATGGTAAGAAGTTTGGAAGTACATCCAACTCTTGTAGACATAATTGTTGCAAGGCAAAGAGATAACTAGTTGTTGGCCGAAAGAACTAGGTAATTGGAAATGGGTACAGATGTTGAGGATCTAAGAGGATTCAAGATAGACTCGAAGGGGTCGTGTAGGAAGAAAGGAAGACTGTGTGTTCTGAATGTAAGAAATCTTCAAAAAGAGGTTTTGGAAGAAAGTCACTTATCTATGTTTACCATTCATCCCAAGGGCATGAATTTGCATTATGACACGAAGAGACTTCTTTTGGGAAGGGATGAAAATGGATTTTAGTGAACATGTGAAGAGATGTTTCGCTTATTAGCGGGTAAAGGTCGAACATCAGAAGTAGAGCGGGTTACTGCAGCCTTTGGAAGTATTGAATTGGAAGTGGGATTTAAGCATTCATGGATTTTATTGACGGACTATCAAGGTTGAGGGTGGGAAATGATAGTATATGAGTAATAATCGATAGACTGACCAAGTGTTCCCATTGCATCCTAACAAAGTCAATGAGAACGATAGCCCGTTTAGAAAAGTTATACATGAAGAATGTGGTGAGGCTGCATGAGATTCCAAGCAGTATTATTCTTGATAGAGACCAATTGTTTACTAATGAGTTTTGAAGAAGTTTGCAAAGAGCACTGGGCACAGAGTTGAACATAAGTACGGCTTATCACCCATAAACTGATGTTCAAATCAAGAGGGTGAATTGTGTGCTAATTGCTAATGATGTATGTTTTGGATTTCAGAGGATCTTGGGAAGATCATATCCATTTGGTAGAATTTTCCTATAATACTAGTTATCGACCGAATATGGGATGGAACCGATCGAGGCGTTTTATGGTAGACCAAGAAAGTCACTTATTTGTTGGTTGGACATAAGAGATAGACTTATGTTATGATCCGACTTGGTAAGGGTTGCTACTGAAAAAGTAGAATAGATTTGCGCTATAATTAACCCAGCACGGTTGAGGCTGAAATGTTATGCCAACAAGAAGAGAAAAGAGATTGAATTTGCAATAGGTGACTATGCATTTGTGAAGGATTCTCTGATGCAAGGAATAATGCACCTTGTGAAAGAGGAAAACTGGCACCTAGACATTTATGACTGTTTCCAATGGTTGAGAGGATTGGTAAACTCGCACATCAAGTCAAGTTACCATGTATTTTTGCAGGTGAGCATAATATTTTTCACATATCACAATTGAGAAAATGCGTGTCCGACCCGAATTTGGTGGTGGAATCGCGTGAACTGGAAAATTTATCTCTAGAACTAGATCTGACTTATGTTAGACTATCAAAACGAATAGTAGGACGTGATACTAAAGAGTTAAGGAACAAAAATATTAAACTTGTTTGTGTCCAATAGAGTGATGATATAGATGATTGTACTTGGCAGATAGAGGATTTGATTAGGAATATCTATCCCGATTTGTTTTGACATGTATGATTAGGCATGTGTGCTTTGTCATACAGATTAGTAGTGACACTAGTATGATTGTATGATATAATATTTGTAAGTGTTAGCAGTGAAACTAATACATTATGATCGATGGTTGATGATTTACATTAGTGGGTAATTAGTGTAATTGTTGCACTTTGTGTACGTTGATTTGATGATGATGGTATTTATCTTGCCTTGTTTGAATATCGAGGACAAAAAATTTACAAGGAGGAGAGACTGTAAAATCCCATATTTTAATTTACCATAATATAGCGAATAATTAAATAAATGATAATAAAATTAACTTATGAGACAACCATAAAGACAAGTTATTTAATGCGAAATGGATATAGGATTAGAAGTTAAGGGAATTAATAAGAATAAGCCAGAATGGGGTTTAGCCCAAAGCCCAAATCACTAATCTTGATAATCTTCTCACTCTTAATTCATTATCTCATTCATTCAAGAAAAAAGACAAAAGAAAATACCCAGGTTGGCCATAACTTCTAAGGGAAAGCGAAAGAGATCAAGCGAATGGAAAGATCGTTCATCTTTAAGGAAAACAAAAACTTTGAATCAAGTTTAATCTAGCAAAAATATGAGTACTTCTTTCTCTAAAACGTTCCAAACCCCGTATGGGATTAGATTGTATGCATATTTGATGTTTTAATATTGAAGATCAAATGTATGAAATAATATTTGTTCATGTTTGGGAATTTAAGGATGAAGGTTTGTGGATTAATTTAGACAAAAAACATAAATCAAACCTTGTCCAAATCACTTAATTTTTTTATAAAATGTGTAAAATTATACTTTGGAGATTGGTTTTTAATTTCGTAATTTCCTAAAATTATACGAAATTTATATGCATTTTCTAGGTAGGAAGATGCTTAATTTCAAATTTTACTTAACTAAATTATAAAAATAATTATTTTGGCCTGAAAATTTTATTTGAGGCAAAATAGGATAAATCGAATTTTTAGGGAAATTTTGGGATTTTTCTTATTTGTTTTCATGAATTATTTAGCAAAGGGAAGAGTTATTTGCTAATGGATGACTGATTAATTAATTGAGAAACCAATCAACGTTTTCGAAAAGAAAACTAAAATGGATCGGGCTAACCAATAATAATTTGACACGTAACCAGATTTGGTGGAAAGTAATTTCTTTTAGTGGTAAGTAAATAGTTTTCAAGTTAATTACTAAACTGCCGTAATTAACCTACGATAGGTAATATGAAGATCAACTTACGATAGTTGACATAAAATCAACTAGCGACAACATTCAAGCTATAAACATGCAATAAGTAACTAGTGACTAATTAGCGATAGCTAGTTAAAGGTTCAACATGCAATAACTAATGCGAGATCAACCTATGATATCTCATATAAGCATCGACTTGCGATAGCTGGTTAAAAGTTCAACATGTGATAGCTAACATGAGACCAACCTATGATAGCTCATGTAAGCACCAACTTTCAATAGTTAGTTAAAGGTTCAATATGCGATAGTTAATATGTGACAAACCTATTATAGCTCATCGCATGTCAACTTGCGATAGCTAGGTGGTGACAATTTGAAGATCTAAATGTGTTAATGTGTGATAGCTTGGGTAATGTTAACCTATGATGACTTTATAATTCCTAACTTGTGATAGCACATAAGACTAACCTATGATGGCTTGGAAACTCAATATGCAATAGCCAAGTATCGACCTGCAATAACATGTAACGTAACTATAAAATAGCTAATAATGCTAAGAAATTCTAAGTAAAGGAATGGACTCTATGTAACACTTTGGAAGTCATCCCCCAAAATGATAGGTTAAAATTTCATAGAGATGAGATGACCTCAGAGAATAATAAGTTAAAATGAAACAACTTATCTAAAAAATAGGATTGACGCTTAGCTTAGGTAAGCCGTATGATGATAAGTTGAATCATTCGAAAGAATGAAAATGAAAATATGAGGCCTTAGTGGCAATAAAATGTCTGGCCATGACATTATTTTTCATTAATTTTGATGCAAGGTCTTTGTGGCTACCAAATGTTTGAGCACAATATTACATTTGTAAATTGGATGGAAGACCTTTATGGAAATGTTGATGGAAGGCCTTTATGGTTACCTTATGTCAAGTGGCGACATTAAATTTGGTAACCTTAGTGAAAGGCCTTAGTGGCGAATCAGTGTCTGTTCATGAAATTATATGGGAATGATGTTATAAGTCTTTCATATCATTCAAATGTCTACTCACAACAATATACAAGCATAAAGATTTAAGGCTTTTGTAGCATCCTGGTGTCTATTCACGTCAATATATAAGGACGAAGGTAAGAGGATTTTGTGGCAACCTAATTACCTGTTCATGATAAAATTGAAAGAGTAGGATAAAACACCCAAGTGTTAATTTTAAGCATCTAGTACACTATAAACCGGTAGGAGTGAGGCTTGTGTGGGAATCTAAAATGAATTGACTATAGAGACAAGTCCAAAATGGATGAAGGAAACCTTACACTTATGATGAATTGACGATTTATGTTTAATCATGACATGATGATAGAAAATAGTATAATGTAATTGATGATGATTGGAATATTGAGGGGGAAACCTATTTCATGTTATACCGATGTGGTCTCATTATATGTTTGTTTGTTTAGGGTAAAGTATTACTCATACCAGGCTTTATATCTGACCCATGTTTTTATTATTCCCTATAAACTCATAGAAACTCATTCGAGTAGGCTGAGTTTATGGCTTAGCCAAGGTATCTCTTGAAAAGATGAATAGAGACTCCAAATACGAAATAGGAGGCTTATCTAGAAAATAAAGTTATTTTGAAATCTTTTTTTTGTGTAAACCAGAAATTATAGCTGGTTAAGTGTTATGTAGGCATCTTCATATATCGGACGTGAAACTATATATATTCATTATTATATTTACACCTACGTGGGAGCGAGAAGGGTTAAAGATTGATGTAATGAATTATGTAAAAACCAATTGACATAATGGAAATTTATTTAGCTACTCTATTTACTTAATGTTGTGAAAAATAAATAATGAAATCGCTTTATCACTTGAAAATGATTTTGGTGATGACTGCAGCATCATCGACATTTATTTTTGGGTTTTAAAATGGGAGATGATATAGTAAAGGCGGAGTTGAAGAAGCTAAGAGGATTAATACAACTGTTGGATACTCCCTAGTGGAAATTGAAGAATATCGCTATGGATTTTGTTGATGGGCTACCTAGGAGTAGAAGGGAAAATGATAGTATTTGGGTCATAGTTGATCAACTAGCCAAATACGCTTATTTGTTAGGAGTACGAGGATAGCTACATTATCGGCTACCTTGTATGTAAAGGAGATAGTTCATTTGCATGGAGTTCTTCCAAGTATTATGACCAAGATACTCTTTTCATTAGTGAGCTATGAAGGAGTTTATAGGAAGCTTTGGGCACTGAACTAAATTTGAGTTCCACATATCATCCATGAAAAGATAGGTAGACTGAGAGGGTGAATCATGTATTGGAAGACTTCATGCAAATGTGCATCTTAGATTTTTGAAGGTTCTTGGGTGGGTCACTTGTTATTGGTAGAGTCTACATATAATAACAGTAATCAGGCAAGTACTGGAACAACACCATTCGAGGCATTGTACGAAACTCTATGTAGATCTCCATCTTGTTGGGGGGAACTACCGATAGAATCATTCTTAAGTTGGTTATGGTTAAGCATACTTCAAAGAAAGTAGATTAATCATATATGGATGAAGACTACACATGATAGAAAAAATAAATGCTGATAGGAGACACATGGAGTTGGATTTTGCAATGGGCGATATGAACTTTGTGAAGGTTTCGCCGCTTTGACATGTTGTGAGGCTTGGTTGTTCAGGAAAGTTAGTACCAAGGTTTATAGTCCCTTTTTTAGTTTAGAGAGAGCAGGGAAGTTAGCTATAGAATAGAGCATCCTAAACTGCTGGTGGGAGTTCAAAATATTTTCAATGTGTCACATTTGTGGAAGTGTTTACACATTCAACTACTGTCATCGAGCTAAGTTAGTTAGAAGAAGTTGAATTGGAAAGAGAGTCACTTATTCATCATTCACCTATCTGTATTATTGAGCATGGGACAAAGCGACTCGATAGTAAAGTAATTAGATTGATTAGAGTCTAATGGGGGAGATCCATTAGAGAGCACATTGAAGCCGAGGAGAAAATCAGAGCTACCCATCCAAAGCTCTTTTCTAGTTAGTTCCATTTAAGTTGGTATGATTGCTAGAATGCATAGTATTTAGCTTAGTATATTTCATTGGTAGATGTATGGATGCTAAGAACGGATGTGAACGTGTCATTAGGACATGTTGAATGATGGTTGCTAGTGTATTTATATATTAATTAGTATTTCACGTATGGGTTGATAGGTTCATATCGGCCTAGACACATATCACCTAGTCCATTTTATTATATTAGCTATATGCATAATAGTTGTCGCATTTTTTCGTATGTATTAAATGGTTGCTCGTCCATATAGAATTGCAAGCATGTATGGTGTTGCATACATTTTGGATACATGGCATAAGCAATAGCATCTCAGGAGGTCGACTAGTTTAGAGGACGACCTAATTTTACATTACCTATATGTTCATCTGCATTCCATACCTATATGTACATGCTGCATTAGAAATTTGAAACTAAGGACAATGTTTGCAAGTGATTGATGGTTGAGTAGGTTGTTGTAAATATTGGTTTTCTTACGAGTAAGTTTCATTTAACCGTACTTGGGGATTTTGAGGATGAAGTACTTTTTAAGAAGGAGAGAACGTGACACCTTAGAAAGTCTAATAATAAATTAAGACATTAGTAAGGATAAAATTGCAATTTCATATAAAAGAACATGATAGTAAATTTTCACAAACATTGGAATTAGGCTACGAGACCTACTCCATTGTGTCCAGAATGTAGTTTATAGTAAGAAAGCATATATAACTAGTTCAATTTGATAAAACTAGTCAAAATTAACGGGAACTAGACCCAGGGGCAGTTCCACAAATAATTTTTTTGGGATGTAACCTAATAACCCTAGTTTTCAACTATACATATAGACCTCACCCTTATTCCTCTCCATTCTAACCCTAGCCGCTGCCTCTCTGATTCTGTACGTTCTTTTCTCTTTCTTCCTCCTTAAATTTTCTCGATCTAAACATCACTATCCACTCTCTTCTCTAAATTTCTAAATAAAAAATAAAAGAAGATAAATCAAATTAAATGAGAGGATAAAAGAGACAAACTAAAAGAGAAAAGAATGAGAAGCACAGACAAATCAACGAATAGAGGAAGGGAGATACAATTCAATTTGGGTTAGGAAAACGGATTCTTCGAACAACCCTTTGGTGAGTGGATTTATCTACAAAATGCATATGTTGTAAACGAATAATTAATTTTCATTTATTTACTTTTGTAGAATTAAAAATATGACTTTAAAAAAAAATCTTGAATCAATGCTTTTACGCAAAAATAGTTTTGAATTGGAATAATTAGAAAACCCTAGGTAATGAATTGATAAAATAATCATTGTTATTTGGGAGGGAATGGTAAATTTGATTGGATATACCTTTAATTCTATAGATTTAATTTTCTTTCTAACAAGTTTGGTTTGATTTTGATAAATAAAAAGTAAATTGATGCATCCCATTGATTTTACCTATGTTTGATTATATAACTTTGAATATATGTAGGGAATTGATTGAAATACACATAGATAATCGATTAGAAAATATGTAGATAATTGATAGGAAATTCGTACACAATCATTAAATAAATCACCCAAAGTTATGTATAAAAAAATGAAATAATAACCAAACACTTGTTAAAGATGAATCTAACATGCATGCTTGAATCCATGAAGAAGACGAGCATAATGAATAAGTTAATAACCTAAAAATACTTCTTTAGACGTCTAAATTTCAGAAATTACTAAAAGAAAAAAAATAGTTCAAATTTGACCTAATTCGGACGTTTGAACTCATATTCAAACATGTGGAATCAAAGCTAGACGTCTAAATAAGGAATCAGATGTCTGAACGCCCGTACCAAAAGTTTTGTATAAGGGATTAGACGATCGAATTGAAATTTAGATGTTTGAATTGCTACAAAAAGCCTGGGTTGAACCTAGACTTGTTACAAGCCAAGTAGGATGGATCGGGAAAACTTTTCCCACTTCCAAATATATCAAGGGTTCACGTAGCTGTATCAAGTCAGAAGCATCATACTAGGTGATGTCCTAGGCTCTCACTTCATGAATTGCTAACTGTGACACTCAATGTGATGAGCAATTACATTGCAATTAGAAGCTCTTATCATTCATTACCAAGTTTCGATCACCAATTGGTGAAAGCGAAAAAGTGTAGGCGGAGAAATTCTTCATAGTAGGATCTATTAATTGTATAAAGGAGTTAGATCGATTAATTCTCTCCTTGTTGCTTCTTTTGTAATGGTATAATTTATATGTAACGACCTATATTTTAAGTATCGGAGGATCGTAAAATATTATTTTTAAATTTCTATATTTGAATTTTTTTCGAATGATTTTATCCTTGAAAACTTGTATCGACTATAGCTTCTGCTAAGAGTTGAATTAAATTCCAAGACCACTTCCATTGGAAAGATACGATGATTTCCCTTTCCGTGGAGTGGTTAAATAGCAATTTTGACTTTCTGCTTAAGAGATATAGCTGTTTTAAGATTGGTAGTTTTTGGAGCAGCTAGTGGGTAATTAGTGAGTTTGAATGCAATCCTGCTAGCCCATTTCGGGTATAGAT
Organism: Allium cepa; assembly: GCA_030765085.1. NCBI lineage: Eukaryota > Viridiplantae > Streptophyta > Magnoliopsida > Asparagales > Amaryllidaceae > Allium > Allium cepa. Next base: position 1,051,540,616 of record CM060931.1, read on the forward strand.
GCCATATTAGGCTGAACCATCATCCTCAAATCACTTTTATAGCTTCTCAAATAGGTCTAAGTCTCCATTAACCCATCCACTACCAAAACCCTCTCTTTTCTCCTCTAAATCAAGTTTAAATCATAAATTAAGGGTATATTAGCATGATGATTCATTAATATCTTAAACTCTACATTTTTGGGATGTGAAAATTGGATATTTTTTGTTGACTTTTAGATTTGCCTCTATCTGCCTGCAAATACCACCTTTGGGTGTTTGGTGAGCGATTTATCATCCCTCACCTTACCATATATGTATCCATATATTTTAACAGGTTTTGGATCCATTTTTAAAGTTAAATTTAAGTATTAATGCCGTTTTAAAACTCAACCTACATAAAAACATGAATAAATGCAATTTTGGTGTTCTAAATATGTTATTTGGATATGTGATTGGATATGTGATTGCCATGATAGATTTTAGGCTATGTTGTGTACACTTTGTATGATGGTTTCTATGATTGATTTTGTGATTTACATGTTTGAATGTTGTTTGGTGCATGTATAGTGTTTGTTTATATGCTTTTAGGGTTGAAAATGCTCATCGAAGCGAGCTAGAGGTAGGAATCTTGAAAATCGAGTTTCGACGGATAGGCTATATAGCATTTGGGGACATATCGTTTCATATGTGATCCATGAGGGTCAAAGCATTAAGTATAGCGATGAAATTGGCATGATGTTGAAGTGCTGAAAGAGCTATAAGGTTTCGGTAGCGAGCTTGGTTCAGGCTAGTCTTGGTTCGTTAGGATAATAGGGTCGGCGACCGATCAAGCAACTTTGTTCGGGGGGGGGGGGGGGGGAGTTGGAGCGGTGGCTAGATGTGGAGCTTCATTCGGTGGATGGAAGGCTTGGTAGCCGATCATGGAATCATGTTCAGGACAGGAGGTAGTAGTTCAGTGGTCGGGCAAGAGAAGTGGTTTAGTGATGGTGGTGTTCGGGGGACCGAGCATGGAAATTGATTCAACAAGGGAAATTTGATTTGGGCCTAGCTTGGTTTAGTCAAAGGTCGGACTGGCTAGGGTGGAGCACGGAGTTTATCTATGGATGTTGGGGCAAGACTCGGTGTTTCTTGGTAATCTGAGGAGTTGGTTCGGGGTAAGGGTAGATGACCCCAGGATGACTCCAGATGACTTTAGGATAGCAATCAACGAAGTACAACGACTTCAACAACTCGATGTGGTGAGTGACTATGGCATCTGATGTTGGACCGGAAGGACGAGTTTTGTGTGATAGCTTGTAGAGTAGAACATAAGGTTGTGATGCTTGTGAGTAGGACAGGTAGTCTATGTGTACATATGTATTTGGACGTCTGCGTGTGTCCGGTCCTTAGCCACCTGTGTAGGTAAGAGTAGAGCATCTATGGGGGCAGTTCTACTATCGGTATGTGTGCTAAGGGATTATTGTGTAACTTTGTGAATGTGATGCTCATTAACGGGACAAGATAGTCTGTGTATGCCCACATTATAGATGCCTACATGTGTCTAGTAGCTAGCTATCTGTGTGCGTAATGAGCTGAGCATCTGAGAGAGTTATCATATATCTAAAGCACTTGAGTGAGAGATGTGAGGTTGTGTGGTGGATGCTATGTTTAGTGTGTGCTTGGTATACTGTGTGATACCCGTCCCCTATATTTCACATGTGATAATAGTTTAGCATATATTATGTTTATGTGTTTATTTGTTTATGTGCCAACTCTTTGGATAGCAAGACAGGTCGGGTATGATTGTTTATACCTTATACCCTATTTACTATATACGAGTTTTATAGTATTTTAAGGTGATATATCGCTTACACCAGACTGATTTCTAACCCGAGGTTTTATAATTTGCTTCTCGTTATCTTGGGTACTCTCAAATGAGTATATTAGGGATAGCAGGTCAGGATAGAGCATGGGCTATACAGTGTACGAGTAGGAAGTTACGCTCTTATATATTTATACTAGGAGCATACTATCGCCTATATTCTGTTGTACAATACTGTGGAGCTATGTTAATACTTGTATTATAAGAGATGGTTGTAGAGTTTATTATGGAGATTTGGGATGTATAAAATCTTTATTTTAGTTTTTGTATAGTCTGTATACCTGTTGCACTCTGATGTTTTTATCTATAGTCCATTTGATTATATCACTGTCTCACCTATTTATATCTATGTTGTTATATTATATCTCATTTATGCACTGTAAGATGCTCTACAAGTTACGCGTTTGGATTTTTCTCTACTTTATATTCTTGTCTACTATCCTACATTGGTCGGGTACCTCTACAGTGCATCACATAGGTATATGGGGTACCAAAGGTGTAGGGCATCGTCACAGCATATGAGGTAGTATGTAACATCCCTCATTTTGAGGCCCGAAACTAGTGCTCTTGATGTTGTAGTCATCCGTATTATTAATTTTCGATGACAAAGTGCTGCTAATTTAATCATATCAATAATCAGAAGGACACGACTATGAAAATTTTCAAACATAATGTAATAACAAGTTTTCACATTTTGTTTCGTAAATAAGATTTCATATACATTACGTAATTAAACTCGATCACAAGTTCAGATAAAATATAATTATTACAAAATACCTCAAGAGCGACATAGAAAGATGCCTCTTGGCTTACTACCACTTGACAGTTATAATTCCTCCAGTACATCTTTTCAAATAAAAAGAACTACATAACAGATTAAATAAAACTCCTAATATAGTTAGCTTGCCTCCTACACGTCTTCAAAAGCTTATTCGTCTAACTGAAAACCTGAAATCTCTTACTCTCAACCTACTCAAATTAGTATACGAGAGTTTAAGAGGGAAAACAAAAACTTTGGGTTAAACAAACAGTTTGGTGTGAATAATAATTTACCATCTTGAATCAAAAAGATATCTAGTGAAACCACACCGCCGAGTGAAACGGGTTTCCCCCTTGGTAGTATCTTAACCAACATGTCAACCATATACTATGCTCCTGCATCCACAATGGTTAAAACAAAATAATTTAATTCTATGCAAGTATGCAACGGGTAAGTCTGACTCATCTGTCGACATAAGGTTATATCCCCCTAAGTTTACCCATTTTCACAAAACTGACTATCTGTCTCAACTCATGGTTTTCTTAAGGTCACTATGAACCTATCAGTTTTCATGGGCTGACTAATAACCTGTCAAAATTCTTAAGGACTACCTGTCCCGAATCATAGTTTTCTTGGAATCACTAAAAACCCGTTAGCTTCCACCAGTAATACTTTCCAATCATAGTTTTCAATGGATTATTACGAACCTATTGGGATTTCCCAGTAACATTTCTCAAATCATAGTTTCCATGGGATGAATATGAACCTGTTGGATTTTTCCAATACCATATATTCAAATCATAGTTTTCACATGATCACTATGAAGCTGTTGGATATCTCCAATGACATTACTGAAGCCATAGTTTTCAAGGGATGACTATGAATCCATTAGACCCTTCTAATATCATATTTCAAATTATAATCTTTAGATCGGTTTAATCATCATACACCTTTGATCTACCTGATCTCCTGAATGCAATTTTACTCACTTAGGTGTTAAATCCAATTATACTCACTAATGGGTCGACCGAACTGGTTATTCTGCCCTTAAATATCCCAAAATGTAGTTATAGGTCATGATGATGTGAGTACGACAGTAATAATCATGCAAGATAACTTATCAGACAATAACAAGAATATAGATCATCTATCATTCGAATACAATCAATCAATTGGCATCCTATACTTACTTAAACTTAAGTAATAACTCTCTTTGGTAATTTCTTGTCAAGGCTCGGGTTAAGTAATAATTTATTCCTTGAAAATATTTATCATTATATACAATAAATCTCCTTAATTCATATTTAAAACAAGGAAAATATGGCCCATTACTTTACTGATTTCTCATGCTAATTTATAATCCACTTTAATATCGCCATATATATTTTTGGTATTAATATGAGGATGGTGTACCTCTTCATTATAAGGTATAAGGCCATAAAATAGAATATTTTCATTAAGAAAACTTATGGCATTAATATGGCCGACATGGATTGTCTCACCCCTTCGTATCAAAGCTTTAAAAATAAATATTTTTTTACAAATATAAGGCTATAATGTCAAATTAATTTTGTCGTAATATAGAAATTTATAGGTCGCCGGACCTATTAAATATAGCCTTTTATATATAAAATACATAGAAGCCGACATTGATGACATGCGACATCAATATCATAAAACCATTGACATCAGGTGCTTTAAAACAGTAACGACAACATTGATGACTTCCGACATCAATGCTGTAAAACAATTGACATTGAATTCATTAAACTGGGCTACTATAAAACTGGGCTACTATAATAATAATGCCGAAATTGATAACAGGCGGCATCATTGCCATTTATATCAACGTCCAATGTATGTAGATATAAGCAGCATTGTTTCCATAATACTTCTATCTTGTTAGCAAAACTAGGGGTATCACTACCAAAAGTAATTAATGTTGGAAATAATACTTTGCATCAATACTGGTTTAAGCTATGACATCAAATAGGAAGTATGCGGCATTGTTCAAAACCATGGTGAAAACATGCGACACCACTGCTGTACATTATAGATTTCAAAATAAGAAAGGAAGGTCAGTATAGTTACCCGTGTCAACATTAATTCAATGTCGTAGGCCTTAGATAATAGGCTTCAACCCAAACAGATTTATTCCATACCAACTTAGTTGATATCATATGCATCTATTCACGTCAATGTCGTTGCAACATAAACATTTGGCAACATGGTAATATCATAAATATTATAAAAAATATTTTATTTCTATTAAACGCAATTACTTTTCACTAACTCTCAACCCTTGTCAACTTTTTATTGGTTAAAAACAATCTTTTGTCAAATTTATTTTCAAACTATCACGTTCTATTTACCTTCTCAAAAATTTATTTTGTGCCCCTTAATCAATATTAAATATTTAATACTAATTATAAGCTTTTCTAGCTTATTAAATTCATAATAAATCGTAATTACGTGGGAAAAATCCCCAAAATCCATCAAAGATTAGAATTAACATATAAATATTTTGGGACCAAAATCTTTATTTAATTATTTCTAATAATTAAAACCCAAAATAAATGCCATTTCTTTCTTAAGAAATTCGATAAAATATTCATATAATTGGAAAAGTTATGAAATTAAAAACTCATATCCAAAATTATATTTTGCACAACATACCAAAAAATCAAATCATTTGGAGACCATAAACTTAGGTTTTGACCATAACCTATCATAATAATTTCATAAAAATTCCATTAATTCATTGTTTTACTAAACAATGTAAAAATCTAACATGACACATCAGCGACGAATCAAAACCAATTAGATCCAAAACCTAACAAGCATAAAAATGAGATGATTTATTGTTATTCTCTTTAGATTGGATAATGGTGTTCAGATTTGATGGAGAATAATTTCCCTAGCTATTCTTTTGATATTCCTTAGCTTTCTTCTTTTAATCCTTCTCTGTTATGGCCGACCTCTATGGTTTGCAATTTGATTGTTGTTAAAATGAGCATGAAATGGGAGTGGGAGGATTTAAGGGATAAAAGCACTAGTACAAAAAGTGCATATTGTGTCGCCTCATTTGAATCGGTTGAAGTAAAAACTGATGCAAATAGAACTATTTGCATCAGTTCTATCTTAATAACCGATGCAATTGGTACGTGGAAAGCAATTGGTAATAAAAAATAAATTTGCATCAGTTGCCAACAACCGAAGAAAATACATCGATGCAAATAGTTTTAGTCGCATCGGTTTTAAAGTCAACCGATGCAACTACATTAATTTGCATTAATTTTTCCTCGGTTTGCTACTCCAACTTTCATTTTCCCTACCCTTGACTTTTCATTTCCATCTTTTCATTTATCCCTCCACTTCCCCCGCATCATTTTTCATTATTTCATACTCAACCAAAAAAATAAGCCGCCTTAAAAAATCGTTCTTTCTTCCTCAACCCAAAAAAGCAAATTTCCCTACGGAAGCTGTTGTCGCTCACGGATCTGATGCCCGCGCCTGGTTGTTGGAGTCAACTATAATCTGTCAATATTATTACCGTCGATCGGGAGTCGACTAGCTCTGTGGTTCTACAATATGGATTTAAGGATGTTTGTTTCTTGAATATTTGTTGTAGTGAGGATGAAAGGTGACTGTAGTGGGGCGTGATGTTGATTTGAAGCGGCTTTAAGGTGAAGGCGTAGGTACCGTTACGGAAGAGGCAGGTCAATTGGACTGGCGGCTGCCAGCTGGAGGATTGGAAATGGTTCGGTTTGGTTTCAGGGGATTTGGGACAAGGTCGCAGGCGGTGGACGCGGTTGTTGATGGTGGTGTTCGAATAGGAGATAGAGTGGTCAGGTTTAATGTTACGGGTTTAATGTTACGAGTAGGGGATGGGGTGAAGCCTTCTATGTCAGGGGAGGTTTAAAAAAGGAAAGGAAGGCCATGGAGGTATCATCCTGTAATCTAGTTGATGTCTATTTTATGGGTAATAATGAAAAACTGTTCTCAACTAATATTTCTCTTATCAGTATTTGGAGAGAAGAGAATGCGAGTATGATTCGAAAGCATCTGTAGACTTTTATAAGGTGAGTTCAAAAGCATCGGTATGTAATAACATTTGTATTATCATGCTTAGAGTCGTAATATGTTCATTTGATGTTCGGGAAGGAGATGATCTTGCACCAGTTGTAACTGGATTTTTAGTGTAAGGCTTCTTTTGGCAGTGTACTTATGTTTTATTTTCTTACTGTAACTTACAACAACTAAAGCATCTACATACATTATAAATACAGATTCACGTCAACCCCTTACAAGGTAAACAATAAATACTATAACTTTGATGCAATAGCTGCACATCATTGAAAATAATACTGATGCACTTTGTTGAGGTACAATCGGGTTTTAAAATGTCCAATCAGGTTTTAATTCACCTTGTAGAGTAACGTACGCTTCTGAAATTTTGAAAATACCTAACATTTATCATCACAATCTTACCATCGATTTACAACCTCCACCATATTTTTTGTTTGATCATCCATCTACATAATTTCACTGTCAATTTGAAACCAATACTATCAACAAAACTGTTTAAAATAAAAGTACTTCACCACTAAAACTTTTACATTTTATAATCGTCCAATGATTTTTTATTAAATAAAAAGTAAATATTTTAGCTGTTTAACATCTTCACGTAGTAGTTATTCTAGTACTGGATAATGTAAGAACGCACGGTGATAAGATTGCTCAAGTGAAAGACATAATAAAGCAACTTCAAAATACTATATAATTTCATGACAATATATGCACGTATAATTGTCAATTGGTAGGATTCAAGTATACATGCAACTCTTTGAAGATAATCAATATATATTACACAGCATAGAAGCCGAAACACCATCAGTTCAAGATATTGGATTCGATTTCTTCTAAGCTCAATCCTTTCGTCTCAGGTACGTAGTGTATTACAAACAAAAGTGACACCAGAGCCATGAAGCCAAATAGAAGAAAAAGATTATCCATCCTAGCAACTCCTGAAAAATTAGACATTATATTATATTATAAGCTACCAGTGATCACTGCTTCCTCAGACGTTTCAGCATCACAGATGAGTATTAAATTATACCTCTTGTTCGTTTGAATGTTGTTGTAGCTGTTTTTTCTTGATTTCTTCTTATAGGGTGAGCAATACAAATTGTTTTGGCCTGAGCAATCAGAATTTGTTATGATGGCATCAAGGTTTGGTCTACTATCGTACCATTTGCCGTTGTTGGCGAAGATGACATAGCAGAGTTTAGCGATGTTATATTAACCTGAACTTGCATGCTTGCTAAACGTGGTTTTATGTTATTTTTTGTTGGTTGATATATGCTTAAATTCCAAGTAATGTTATGTCAGGTTGTTCTAGATATAGATGATTATAAGAACATCCCTTTCTATGATAGCTTTCACAAGGTGATAAACCAAGAAGGAATAAGGCTGAGGTACATTTTTCTTCTTCTTTTGGGAAATAAAAAATAAATCAAATCCATACATGCTTTTTTGTTAAACAAGTATTGATGCTTATAGATCTGATGTGAGCAGAGAAGTTGGGAGTCAAGATTTGTATCTTCCTGGCATTATTCCTAAGCTCCTTGGGCGGATGTGTTTCTTATTTGGGAAACCAATTGAAACAAAAGGTGTGTTATGAATAATCACATCTTAATTATGTTTTCGATTATCATTGGAATGAATCTGATTAGTAATTTGTAATTTGTTTTATAAATTGACTAAACTGAGAAGTTGTTGAATCATAATTACAAATTTAAGCGCTAAACAAGAAAATCTTACTGAACTTTTCTTCTTATTTTATTTCCAAGACTTTACTTGCAAAATCTAATTGACTTTTCCCTGACAGAAAAAATAAGGTGAAAGCCGACGTTTAAATTTGACTTTGAATTAGATTTATACTTCAGTTTATTCTGTATTCAAGTTAGTATACTGAATTTTTGTTGGATAACTCGATTAATGAAATTAGTGTTCTCTTTTAATGCAGATCTGCAAAAATTTGAGCTGAAGCTTAAAAATTTGTGTTTTCAAGTTTCCATGAAGTTTTTAAGGTTTTCACTATATTATTTCTTAGTGGTTGTACTAATTAAAGATTTGAATTAAGACTATACCACTTAATGATTGTACTAAATATCTGAATTATGCTGCTAAAATGAATGTATGAACCATTATTTTTATAGATTATTAACACTATAACTGATATATGTTTATTTTGGAATTATATTATTCAATTTTTATTTGCTATCGAATTTAATTTTGAATGATTGTAATATTGCATGCAATAATTGTTTGTTATAATCAATAATATATATATATATATATATATATATATATTGTCTATTTGAGTACTGTAATAATGATTTCTGAGAATGGTTTTTTTGCATCGGATATAAATAGCTTATGCAATAGAAGGATTAGTTTGCACCGATTGTTATAAAAGATCGATGCAACAAAGAAGCCTTTTAAACCCAAAGACTCTTATGTTGCATCAGTTTCCAACAACAACCTATGCAACAAGTTCCTTTGTTGCATCGGTTTTCATTACAACTAATGCAATATAAAGGCTGTGTTCAAGCAACCAACAGTATTTTTCACCAGTTGTTGCTAACAAATGATGCAAAAAGGACCGAATTGCATCGGTTTTAGAACTGATGCAAAACTGTTAAGCCTGTTGCATCGGTTGCACATGCATTGGATGTTGAACTGATCTAAAAGGGGGGTAAATAACCGATGCAAATGGCCTGTTTTGTAGTAGTGAAGATAGATCTATTCTTAATTTCCCCTTCTTGCATATTCTTTTATATGTTAAGTTTTAAAACAATCTTAATAGTTGATTATTTATAGCCCGACCTTGTAAATTATCAAATCACATACTCCTTATCTCACTACACATCACATTATTATATTTAATTTACCTAATTAAGTCTCCTGAACAATGTGAATCTAAATTAGAGGTGCTATATAAAACTCATATTTTGAAGGGTCCATAAAATGGAAAATTAATTTAATTGAATTAAATTAATAATATGAAGACATTATTGATTAAATTAATAGAGTAATTTAATTGCAAGAATCATGTAAGGAAATTTTAATTAATTCAATGAGGACACTTTAGAAAGGTAACTGGGTGGACTAAGGTTAAGTAGGGTAATTTTGGTTGGCCTTGACTAATGAAAATAAACAATTTAGATTATAATCGGAAGGATTTGGTTAAGAGGAGTAAGTTAGTAAGACCTAAAACCATTAGCTTATATTCCTAAACTACATCCCTTTATTTCATCTTTATTTTTATTTCTTCCACGAAAACAAACTTGAGAACAAAAGCGAAGGCAGACCACTCTCTAACAGAGAAGTAGAAAAAAATTCAGGAGAAAAGAAGAGAAATCCAAGTCAAGAAGATTAAAGGTTTCAACCTTATAAGAGAAGAGACTAAATTAAGTTTTCTTAAGCTAGATGAGTAAAATCTTTCTCTAAAACCTTCCCTAACATGTGTATATCTGGATTTTACTATAACATAATGTTTGAATGATATTTAAGGTGTTTGGATGTTTGAAGGTTATTTTAATTATGGTTAAAAATATAATTAAGGTGAATTAGTTCATGTTTAGGGTAAAGAATGGTTAAATCACATCCATACGCCATGAAATTTTAATATGATATGCTTGAAGATGAAAAAGAGACAGGCTCTTAATTTCATAAATTTTGAAGTCAATATAAATATTTTATGAATTTGGTATCAAAGCTTAGGTTGCACATCACATAGGTATATTGGGTACCGAAGGTATAGGGCAATCGTCATATTTGGTATTGGAGCTTAGGTTGCATGGAGAACCTAAGTTGACACTAGGATCCATTAGAGATAAGGAACGTGATATCACCTTAGAATGGATCCAACAATATATAAGAGAGTGTACCTGTTATATTTTGATTTTCAAAACTATATAATAGATCATATATAGTGTGTAAGTCACATTGCATTCATGGACACCACTTATTCCTTTTAGAGAGACTGATAATTCTTGTTATAGCTTATAAGAATGAGCCAGCTAACAAGGAACACTGCTAGGAACTCCATTTCTAAAGTTGAGGGAGGGTTGGATTGGGGGTTGCTAACCCCGACTGTAGAACATGTTCACTGAGGTGGTGCAAAACATGGTTCAGAATGTCTAAGTTGCTCCTATTACAATTGTTGGTGGTGGTGCTCCAATGCAAGTGCCGATGGCTAACTTCGCCAAATTGAGCAAGGATTACTCCATTCTAGGAGAAAAACTGTTTCTTGGAATGGAATCAACCATCGAAGTGCAGGATTGGTTGGACACCTACGGACGCATCTTCGAGGACATGGAGTTAGAGGATGCAATGGAGAGGAAGATGGCCTCGAGACAGCTTCAGGGACGAGCTATGGGTAGATGGAACGCTATTAAGATTACTACTCTCGAGGATCAGATTACTTGGGAGCAGTTTAAGGCGAGATTTGAAGAGAAGTATATACTGACCGCTCAGAAGTCGATGTTCTTCCGAAAGTCTACTGACTTGAGATAGGGGGATATGTTTGCATCGGAATGTGTGGCTGATATCCACACACTATCGAAGTATGACCTATCTTTTATCGGTACCCTGCTTAAGAAGAATGAGAAGTTCATCATGGGCCTGGATAATTATCTTGGAGAGAAGCTAGTAGAACATATCGATGAGACCTTTGGGAGGCCGGTGGAGAAGGCTTTTCGACATGAGAGTTTGTATCCTAAGCCTAAGTCAGTTCCTAAGGATGAGCCAAAGCCACAAGCTGGAGAGGAAGGCAAGAGGAAGTGGGACAATAACTACAAGAAGAAGCAACTTTAGAAAGATGTCTAGAAGAAGGGCAAGTGGGAACCTACATGCTACAGCTGTGGACAAAGGGTCCCTCTTAGTGAAGATTGCAGGAACGAGAAGAAAGGATGTTTCAGCTGCAACGAGCCAGGGCCTATCAAGAAGAATTTTCCAGAATTATGGAAAAATAAGCAGGTTGTATCTGCTTATGCTTTAAAAGTTGTTCCATCTTCGTTGAGTGCTCCATCGGTGAAGGAGAACGTCAGTGTGTTGTTATAAAGGGTATGATTTCTATTTTTGATACATCTGTACATGTTTTATTTGATATCACGGCTTCACATTGCTTCGTATCTAATGATTTGGCAGATAAATTGGTATTGAAACCCGAGATAGTTGACCAACCTTTGACCTCACAAACCTTGTTGGAGGATCGACTAGCCTGTGCATGGTATGTCGAGACTTAGACTTAATGAGTCATGTATACTTTTTTGCTTGTGATTATTTTGTTTTGGGTTCTTTGGGGTTCAGTATTATACTAGGGATGGACTGGCTGAGGAAGTATGTGGTAATGGTGGATTTGAGAGGCTATTGGTGACAATTGGGGCTATGATAGGGCAGACGGTAGTGATTGGATGCCTTACAAAGGATGGAGTTTTGGTTAGGTTTCTATATTCTCTTGAGACTCCATAGGATAAGATGTCATTTGCACCTATAGTGAGAGAATATCCTAACATATTTGAAGAGGTGACTGGATTACCGCCACGTCGAGAAATTGAGTTCCACATTGATGAAGTGAAGGGTGCCATACTGATAGTTATGTCTTTGAGGCATATGGCACCCAACGAGCAGAACGAGTTGGAGGTGCAAGTAAGTGACCTATTGAGGCGAGGGTTCATTCGTAGAAGCATATCTGAGTGGGGGACACTCGTAATATTTGCCTTCAAGGCAGATGGTTCTCAGACGTTATGTGTAGATTACCGTGGGCTGAATAAGATGACAAAGAAGAACAAGTATCCACTCCCATATACTGATGACTTGTTTGATCAACTCCATGGTGCGAATATTTTCTCTTAGTTGGACCTTATGATGGGGTTTATTAATTAAGAGTAGCAAAGGAGAGTGTGCCAATTACTCCGTACGCCATCTGGATTCTGGAAGTGGTTAGTTATGCCATTCGGGCTAACCAACACGCCAACATACCTTTTTAATCTTATGAAACAAGGTTTTAAGGATCAGGTAAATAAGTTCATACTTGTATTCATAGATGATATGCTTGTTTATTCAAGGATGGAGGAAGAACATAAGGAACATTTAAGGATTGTACTCTAGGGGTGGAGGAAGCACTGATTGAAAATAAAGTTTTCGAAGTATCATTTCTAGAGGAGACAAGTGCAATACTTGGGTCATGTTGTTTCTGAGTAGGGTATTGTTAAAGATCGTACAAAGATTGTAGCAATACAGGGCTGGGATCGACCCAAGAGAGCTTCAGACGTAAGGAGTTTCCTTGGCTTGGAGGGATACTATTGATGTTTTATCGAGCACTTCTCTAAGGCAGCAGCGCAGTTGACCAACTTGACGAAGAAGAATTAGACTTTTATTTGGGGCAGCAGGTGCGAGCATGCGTTCGTGAGTCTAAAGGAGAGGTTGATGAGTGCACCAGTGTTAATTATTCCAAGCAGGGACGAGGCATTGACAGTACCCACAGATGCCTGTGGTGCTCAACTTAAGGCGGTGCTAATGTAGAGAGAGAAGGTTGTCACCTACACCAGTCGACAGATGAAACCGCACAAGAGGAAATATCTAACTCATGATTTGGAGTTGGTAGCGATAGTATTTTCTCTAAAAATATGGAGGAATTACTTGCTTAGGGAGATGTTCGAGTGGTATATGACCATAAGTCATTGAAGTATTTGTTTTCCTAGAAGGATCTTAACCTCAATCAGCAGGAATGTTTAGAATTTTTTGGCCTCCTATAACTTTGGCATTTCCTATATGCTTGGTAAGGGAAATACGGTCGCTGATGCTTTGAGAAGGAGAAATGCTAGCTTGGGAGCGATAATCCTAGAGCAAAAGCAGTTGGAGTTTATCGCTGGATATTATGTTGGACCTCAATGAGAGCAAGAGCAGGAAGTGTTGGTTAGCTTGACGATCAGACCTAACCCGATCGAGCAAATCGGTACTAATTAGAGGCGAGATGCTAGACTAGTGGAGATTATGACAAAGATAGAGGGATGGGTAGAGATTGAGAAGATGAAGCAATACGGGCTCGACAGTGATAGTCGGCTTTGTATGGATGGGAATTTTTTTCTAATGTCGATGGGTCGAGGAATGAGATGCTACATGAGTGCCATCATTCGAGATTGACCATATATTCCGGCTGTAATAAAATGTACCGCAATATGAGGTAAATGTTTTATTGGAAAGACATTAAGAAGGAAGTCGGAGAATTCATCTCAAAGTGCATGAACTGTCAGTTGGTAAAGGAAGAGTAGAAGAAGCTGAGTGGTTTGCTACAACCACTCGAGATTCCCAAGTGGAGATGGAAAAAAGTTTCGATGCACTTAATCGATGAATTGCCAAGGACTAGAGGAGTGTACTATAGCATTTGGGTCATAGTCGATAGATTGATGAAGATTGCCTGGTTCATACTCGTCAAGTCCAGTAGAACGACATCCAAATTGGACTAGTTGTATGTGAAATAGGCTGTGCAATTCCATAGTGTGCCAAAAAGCACGGTAAGCAGCCAAGACGCTTCATTCACTAGTGGGTTTTGAAATAGCTTACAAGAGGCATTGGGGACAGAGCTGCTTCTCAGTACAACTTATCACCCAAAAATAGATGGGCAGATTGAGAGGGTGAATAGTATCTTAAAGGATCTCTTACGAGCTTGCATCCTCGATTTCGGTAGTTCGTGGGACGATCACTTGCACCTAGTAGAATTCACATACAACAACATTTATCAGTCTTGCATCGTTATAGTTCCTTTGAGGTGTTATATGGCTGACCATGCAATGCTCCTTCGTATTGATAGGAAGCAGGCAAAAAACTGATACTTGGACTAGATATGATTAGAAAGACTTCAAAGAAGATCAAGGTCATTTGGCAACGAATATATGCTACTTAAAATAGATAAAAGAGCTACGCTGATAGGAGAGGACGTGACTTAGAGTTCTCTATTGGCGATATGGTGTTTGACAAGATCTCTCTTTTGAAGAATGTTGTTCGATTCGGTACTAAGAGAAAGTTGGCGTCGTGATTCGTCGGTCCTTTTTTGATACTTGATAGGATTAAGACCTGGTTTATAGAGTCAACTTACTTCAAAAGATAACGGGCATGCACAACGTGTTCCATGTCTCTCACTTGCGGAAGTTTATGCATGGCTCAGGCGTGATAGTTGGACTTAATTAGGTTAATGATATCGAGATTGAAAATGAAGCATTGAGACCTCATAGGCCTCTTCGTATTGCTGGGTGTGATACGAAGCAGCTTAAAAGGTAGACAGTAGAGCTAGTGAAGACTCAATGGAGTGAGAGCAGAGACGACTATACTTAGAAGACCAAGGAGAGCATGAGGACTGCTTATCCAAAACTCTTTACTTGGCGAGACTTCTTTTTATCACATTTACTTTCACTTTCAGTATTATACTGGGTAGTTTAGTATCCTGCATGATAGAGTAGGCACAAATACCATTTATTGCATCCAGTGCATGTTTGATGTTTGATATGGTTGCCTATAGAGGTTAGGCTTGTAGGATAGCTATGTTTGATTCACCTTGTTTGCGTTCGGCATTTAACGTATCAAAGAATCATAAAATATTATTTATAAATTCGTATGAGATCGCATGACTCTATAACTTTGGAAAATGTCTATTAGAGACATTTTCTATATTTTAAAAATTTCCAAATGATTTCACCCCTGAAAACTTATATCAGTTATAGATTTTGATAGGAGTCGTATTAACATCCAATACCACTTCCATTGGAAAGATACGATGATTTCCATTTCCGCTGAGTGGTCATAACAGCGATTTGGATTTTTTGTCTAAGAGATTGAGTTATTTTAAGATTGGCAGTTTTTGGAGCGGCTAGTGAGTAATTAATGAGTTTGGGGGCAAGCCCACTAGCATATTTCAGGTACGAACGCCATATTGGGCTTAACCATCATCGTCAAATCACTTTTACACTTTCTCTAATAGCTCAAGTCTCCATTAATCCATCCTCTAACAAAAACCCTCTCTTTTTTCCTGCAAATCAGGTCTGCATCATAAATTAGGGGTAGATTAGCATAGAGATTCATTAGATAATTTCAACTTTACATTTTTAGGGAGGGAAAAATTGATCTATTGATTCTCGAATTTTCCTCCATTTGCTTGCAAATCTTCGCTTTTTGGGTATTTGGAGAGTCATTTATTATCTCCCACCTTACTATGTATGTATCCATATATTTTAACATGTTTTGGATCCATATTTAGAGTCAGATTTAAGTTTTAATGATGTTTTAAAACTCAACCTACATAGAAGTGCAAATAAATGGATTTTTGGTGTTCTAAACATGTTATTTGGATATGTGATTACTTGATAGATGTTAGGCTATGTTGTATACAATCAGTATAATGGTTACTATGATTGATTATATGATTTACATGTTTGAATGTCGTTTGGTGCATGTATGTTGTTTTTTATATGCTTGCATGGTTGAAAATGCTCTTCAGAGCGAGCTAGAGGCAAGAACCATGAAAATCGAGCTTCGACAGATAGGCTCTAGAGCATTTAGAGTCATATCATTGCATATGTGATGCATGAGGGTCGAAGTGTTAAGTGTAGCGATGGAAGCAACACAATGTTGAAGTCCTGAAAGAGCTAAAGAGTTTCGGTTCAATGTGCATGTCTTGGCATTATTTGGTTCACGCAAGACTTGGTTTGGTAGAAGAATAGGGTTGACAACCAGTCGAGCAACTTTGTTCGATGAGGAGTCGAGGCGTTGGCTGAACGTGGAGCTTCATTCGATGGGTGGGTGGCTTCGTAGTCAATAGTGGAATCCTTTTCGGAGGGTGGTAGTTTGGTGGTTGGGCATAGGAGCTGGTTCGGTGATGGCGATGTTTGGGGGAATGAGCACAGAAGTCCGTTCATTAGGGGATATTTGGTTCGGGCCTAGCTTGGCTTGGTTAGGGGTCGGACCGACAAGGGTGGAGCATAGAGTTTAGCTATGGACTTCGAGGCAAGAGTCAGGATTGCTTGGTAATCTGAGTATTTGGTTTAGGGTAAGGGTGGATGACCCTGGGATAGTTCTAGATGACTTTGGGCTGGCAATCAATGAAGTACGACGACCTCGACGACTCGATATGGTGAGTGGTTATGGCATTTGGTGGTGGACCAGAAGGACAAGTTCTGCGTGATAGCCCGTAGAGTAGAACATGAAGTTTTGATGCTCATAAGTAGGATAGGGTAGCCTGTGTGTACCTTGGTAGTCTACGTGTACCTATGTGTTTGGACATCTACGTGTGTCTAGTCCTTAGCCATCTATAAGGGCAACAGTTGAGCATCGATAGGGAAATTCTACTATCGGTATGCATGCTAAGGGATTGATGTGTAACTCTATGGCTGTAATGCTCGTCAACGGGACAGGGTAGTTTGTGCATACCCATATTATAAACGTCTGCATGTGTCCAGTCCTTAGCCATTTGTGTGGGAAATGAGTTGAGCATCTGAAAGAGTTATCATATATTTGGAGAATTTGAGTGAGAAATGCGAGGCTGTATGGTGGATGCTATGTTTACTCTGTGCTTGGTATATTGGGTGATATCCCTTACATAATATTTGACATGTGGTCGTAGTTTAGCATATAATGTGTTTATGTGCTAACTCTTTGGATGTAGGGACATGTCGGGTATGGTTATTCATAACCTATACCATATTTACTATATATGAGTTTATAGTATTTTAAGGTGATATATCACTCACATCAGATCACTATCTGGTCTAAGGTTTTATGTTTGCTTCTTATTATCTTTGGTACTCTTAAATTAGTAGATTAGGGATAGCAGATCTAGATAGCGCATAGGTTGTACGATGTATGAGCAGGAGGTTACGTTTTCTTATATATACACTTAGAGCTTGCTATAGCTTATATTCTGTTGTGCACTATGCTATGTCAGTACTTGTATGATTAGAGACAATTATAGAGTTATTATGGGAATTTAGGATGTATAAACTCTTTATTTTAGTTTTTGTATAGTCTATGAGCATGATGCACTTTGATATTCTTATTTATGGTTCATTTGGTTATATCACTATCTCGCCTGTTTTACATCTATGTTGTTATATTATATTTATTTGTGAGCTATAAAATGTTCTACATGTTCTACGCTTGGATTTTTCTCTATTTTATATTCTTGGCTACCATCCTGCATTAGCCAGGTACCTCCATAGCACATCACATAGGTATTGTTACTCGGCCTTTTGACTAGTTAGTATTTGAACAGACTTAAATGATCGAATCAGACGAGCGAATGATGGAGAAATGATCCAAGGATACAAAGAATATCATAAAGAGGAAAGAAAAAAGAAATATCAAAAAATGCAAAAAAGTTAAAATTTTGAGTGTTCAAATTTTTGGAGGAGCCAACTCGAAGAAAACCCACAAAATTCTTAGTTCAGACTCGATGGAAGATAGACTTGAGAAATCCCTAAGTCAATCCGAAGCAATCCATAAAACAATCCAAGTGTGACCCAGAGTGGACTCGGTACCGATTCCCGTATTTGAATGAGTTCCGACCCCTAATGACGTAGAGCAAACACTCAAAAATCTTGGGTCTAACTCTAAGTAAGCAAAGAAAAACTCAGAGCACAAACATCTTATAGATCTTCAGGTCGAGCCCCAATCAAACACTTAAATTTCTTAGGTTGGAGTCCAGCAAATTGAACCCAAATCAAAACAACAAAGGGATCCCCCAAGTTGGGGATCGGTATCAACCCCACTCTAAGGATAGGTACCGACACCCAATTACACCTTGGGTGGACTCGACTTTTCCTACATCCCTAAATTGATGATAAGCGCCTACTTCCAAAGTCATTTTGTTGAACCAATGCAATTCTCTATCGATCTTCATGAGCACTAGTGTTAGCAACACCCTAGAATACACTAAGCATAGATTGGTGCTCCATCCTACATAAGCGATCAATATCGATCCCTAAGGATACACACAAAATATCCCCCACTTTTATGGCACTCTTCTCTATTTGTTTGGAGCTTGATTCAAGTGTTGTTCTGAAGTTCTTATTCATCATATTGACAATCTCCATATATGGCCTAAAGCAGCAATTCAACCTTATATAGATCCATCGCTTGGACAAAAAAACACCTAGGAAACTATGTAAAACAATCTTGGAAACATGAAACCAACATCAAGACGAGCCAACACAAGAAGTCCCAAGACCCTATGATGCATTCATAAGGATCGGTACCGATACTCATTAATGGGATCGGTACCGATCCCCAACCCTAAAGGATCCAGGGCCGAGATTTTTTGGAGGACTTCATCTTCAACATGAGGATCTATATGAGAAATATCAGCGAGAGACTTAGTCGTTTATCCCTATTAACACATGAACAATGCTTTATTCTAAGGATCTTTACGCTGCTGCTACACACAAACTCCATTGTACACTGCGATCCCTACCGATCCCTCCTGCTTATAATCACAAAATCTAGTGCAAAAGAAATAAAATAATTCAAGTGGGCGTAGGCCAAGATTGCTATACCATTATAAATTTGTGTGCTTCTATTTTTCATTTACTTTCTTCATTTAATCTCTACTCTTTTGCTCTTTTGGGCGTTTGTGCCATTTTTAATTACATTTTGGAGCTTTCACTAAGAAACTCGATTCGCGGGCTATTTGAATCCTTTCTACTAGTGGATTGCCTATAATCCAAGGAAGAGACCCAATACCTTCTCAACTACTTTCCATGCTATTCATATTTGCATAAAGTATACAGGAATCTGTCTTTAATGGCCTCCAAGAAAGACAAAGCTGTCACCGCCTCAAGAGTTACTAATGAAATAGAGAACGCTAACCTTCACGCCTGAATGAAGATGCGTAGCAAGAAACTGTTAATGCCCAGCCTTGAACCAACAATTTCAAGAGAATAGAAACTTGATAACCCAGATGAATACTCACCGTAGGAAGAGTAGGTGAGAGGCAACTCCTCTATACTTAGAATCTGACAGTTCCTCATCATTTGACCATTTCCATAGGATTAGAAGACGAAGGACAGAAGCATATGATGTTGGAACCTCTAGGCAGGAGAATGCAACCAGCCCTTACCTAGGCATAGGGGTCGGTACCATCACCTCCTATAGTGGTCAGTTTCGAACCCTCCACCGAAGGACAAGACTTCAAGCTGGAATAAAATGTAATTTGGGCACACTGTGAATGACTATAGTAACAAAAATAAAGAGTCCGCTGCTAAATTGTCCCCAAGGAATGAACATGGAGCTACTAGGCAGATGGTTCTTTCGGAGTTAGGAGAACCTAGGTGACAAGGCATGAACCGGGATCATTTTCCAGGCCAAGCACATGGTGTAGACTATAGCTACCTTAACCCAACAGGTAACCAAGTACCAAACTTGGGTAAGATAGTAAGGTGGCTTATGGGAGAAAGTTAAAGCCAAACTAACGACGACTAGGATACATCGTCGAATCGAAATGCCTTCGCTGAAGCAATCTTACGCAAAGAGTACCCATGAGATTCAACATGCCAACAATGCCGCATACCCAGGAAATATGAATACTTGGAAAAGCCTCATGAAATACGAGTGGCATATGGACTCTACCAGAGCAACTTACGCTATCAAGTGTAGGTGCTTTCCCATTTCCTTAGAAGGAATGGTGACCTTGTGGTTTACTCGACTACCACCAAGGTCCATCTCATCGTTTGACCTGCTAGCAAAAAAGTTTAACTAGCATTTTAGGATGCATATGACTCGCTCTAAGGATGTCATGTCACTATCAAACCTCTTCCAAGGACTAGGGGAATCACTCAAGGATTTTCTGTATAGATTTATTATTGTAGTGACTAAGGTGAGTAACCCTCGGGAGAACATAATCTTGATGGCTTTGATCGGGGGTTCCACCCTGATACAAGCTTTGGCGAATAGTAATCAAGAAAGCCACCTTCTACTCTGGATCACTTTTACAATAAGGCAACCCGGTACTTGCACAAGGAGGAGCTATACTGACTAGAGGAAGGAATGATACAAGTCATTAGGCCGAAGCAGTGGAAAGCAACGTTGCTGTGAAACAGTGCAGAGCGATTTCCAGGTACATAGCTGCGAATGAGCAAAAAAAAGCAGTGGTCAAAACACGGCCATAGCAGCGCCTCAAACGAGAACCTGGATTCTAGGAGATGACCGAGAGTACCAAGATTTGACACATACACCCCACCGAATGACTCAACTAAAAATATTTACTTGGCTACTCGTGACTTGGAGTAGTATAGAGAAACGGGCCTAAGAGAGTCAAACGAAAACCATAAGAAGCATGGAAAATTCTGTAGATTTCACGAGACATATGGTCATGGCACGAACGAGTGTAGACACCTTCATGATGATCAAAGAATTGATTCGAAAGAAATGACTCCAACATTTTAGGAAAAACCCACAGGATGGCAGGCAAGGAACATCCGACCCCAATGAGGATAGAATGCTCCTAGTGCTGACGAAGCTAGGTAGCCTGAAAGGAGATTGATTATAAACTAGACCGCTGACATACATCTTCCAACTGTGAAAGGCTGGAGAGGAATGGAATAGCAAGCATCTACGACGCTATTTCGCTTGAGAATAAAACTTATTCCTATTTGCTTTGAATTATTTCATAAGACAGACTCTGTTATTTTTTAATAAAATGGTTTTTTATCCATTCAACTTTACCTTTATGCAATTTTGTTATGAACCATAACCAACTTGAATGAAACTACATACGAATAATGCAGGTGTGCAGGTACCCAGAGTTAGCTTCCCATCAAATCTCCATGGGCCATGATCATACCTATGGAGCTTTACCGAGGCAAGCATGACTCGATCGCTCGTCAGCCAGCACTTGCCCTTGATTCAAGAGAAAGATCATAATCCAAAAGTGGATCTGCCTCAACCACCCACTCTCAAGCTCGTACCCAGGATTTTCCAAAACACTTATGCCTTGTTTGGAGCTCGACCAACTCAAACCCCAGTCTAACATGGACGTGACATGACCGTCCATGCACTAACTCTTGCCCTCGGCATGGGGCTCGAAACATAAACCAAAATGGATGTGACTGACCATTCATCAACTTAACTCTATCCCTTAACCCGACAGGGGGTGTTCAAACCAAAATGGATGTGACTGACCATCCATTAACTTAATTTATCCCTTGACTCGACAAGGGGAGTTCAAACCAAAACTGATGTGACTGACCATCCATTAAATTTACTCTATCCCTTGTCCTGATAGGGGGAGTTTAAACCAAAACGGATGTGACCAACCATCCATCAACTTAACTCTATTCCTTGACCCGACAGGGGGAGTTCAAACCAAAATGGATGTGACTAAGCATCCATCAACTTAACCTTTCCCTTAATCCGATAAGGGGAGCTTAAACAATAGACGAGTGGATGTGATTGGGTATCCGTCTCCTAACTCTTTCCCTTGATCAGACAGGGGGAGTTTAAACATAAAAGGATGTTATCTGACCGTCCATCACCGAACTTAGAGCAAATGTGTGCCGACCATTTGGCTCCTAGCTCTTCTCTTTGACTCAACAGAAAGAGCACAAATCATAATGCGGGCGCAACTCGACCATCCAATCCTTGATGAATGTGATCCGACCATTCATCAGCCTGCTCTCTCCCTTGATCCGATGGGAGAGTATGATTTATAATGGATGTGACATGATCTTCCATTTGCCAACTTTGACTAGCCAAACAAAGGTGGACATGACTTGACTGTTTACTCAACAACTTCTGCCCTTGACATAGGAGCAGAAGCACAACCTAAGATAGATGTGATTTGACCATCCATCAGCTGACACTATCTATGATCTAGAACCAACTCCTGCCTTTAATCCGATGGGGGAGTGCAAGCTCAAGATGAGTGTGACCTAACCACCCATTCGTTAGCTCAAACCTTTGATCTGATGGAAAAAATATAATTTCATAAGGCTAAGACTCGACTACCTATGCTCTAACCCCATTAACCCAAGAGTGAGGCATGAGTATAATCACCTGAAAGCTGGATATCACAGCTTAAAACTATGGCCCATGCCTAGTGTTCGAAATGACTTAAGGTTACGACTGAAAGGATTCCTTAGGATAAAAAAATAAAACAACATATGATTACAATTCCATGGAACTCGGCAACGAACTATAGGCACATGAACATGCTTAGGAGCCAATGGAAAATGTATATGCATGGACGTACGAGCGCATGTGCATACTCGACATGAAATTTCCTGAATAGAAAAGAATTGAATTGTTACCTGGAACTTTTGGAAAAGAAACAAAATTGATGCCCACTCACTCAATCAACTAGCTCAATGGAAGCGAGCACAAAAAATCGTCGAGAAAACATACAATATCAAATATTGCCCAAGCATCGCAACGGATAGTTAATGATACGACTCTTTGTGAAAGCTACTCGATGAAAGGATAACAACAATTCGAGGTACTGAGTGAAATCCATTCCACCAATCCTAACTTATCTTGATTCAAAGCACATCATGTTTGAAACAAGATGTACTTTGAGTGGCAAGTGTTATCTGGCCTTTTGACCAGGCAGCATTCGAACAGACTTAAAAGATCGAATTAGGAAAGTGAATGATGGAGAAATAACACGAGGACATTGGGAATATCATAAAAAGGCAAAAAAAGAAATATAAAAAATGAGCGAAAAAGTTTAAAATTTGGAAGTTCATGTTTCTGGAGGAGCCGATTTGAAGCACACCCACAAAATTCTCAGACCAGACTTGAAGTATAATAGACTTTAGAAATCCATGAGTCAGGCCCGAAGCAATCCATGGAAAACCCCATGCGCAATCTAGAGTGGAATCGGTACCTATCTCCGGACTTGACTTGGTACCGAACCCTACTGACTTAGAGAAAACACTCAAAATTCTCGAGTCAGACTCCAAGCAAATAAAGAAAAACTCAAAGCACAAAAATCTCAAAGATCTTCAGATCGATCCCCAAGAAAACACTGAAATTTCTCAAGTACTCCAAGCAAATTCAACCCAAATCAAAACAACAAGGGGATCACCCAAGTTATGGATCGATACCGACCCCACTTTAGGGATTGGTACTGACTCCTAATTCCACCTTGATTGGACCCCATCTTCTTAACACATCACTAACTTGATGCTAAAAGCCTATTTCGAAAAGGGAATTTTAATCTCGAGGAAAAAGTTGCAGAAAAATTTAGTATTAGGGACAAGAAATTTGCTTTTTAAGCTGAAGGACACTTTTTAGTGTAAATCAGAGAATGATAGTTGCAACTATCATTTTTCTGTTTACATTAACAAATGTCCTTCAGACTAAAAAGCAAACTTACTGTCCCTGAGACTAATTTTTTTCGAAACTTCTTCCCTACGCTTATTTTTCTGTTTCTAAAGTCGTTTTGTTGAACCACTATAATTCTCTGTCGACCTCCATGAGATATAGAGTTAGCAACACCCTGGAATACTCTAAATATAGATTGGTGCTCCACCCTACATAAGGGATCAGTACCAATCCCTAAGGTTACACCCAAAGTAGCCCCACTTTTATGGCACTCTTCTCTATTTATTAGAGCCTGATTCAAGTGTTGTTCTAAAGTTCCTATTCATCATATTGACAATCTCCATATACGGCCTAAAGCAGTAATTCAACCTTCTGTAGATCCATCGCTTGGACCAAAAAACACTTAGGCGACTATGCAAACAAACCTTGGAAACAAGAAACCAACAATCAAGATGAGCCAATACAAGAGGTCGCAAGACCCTATGATGCATGCATAGGGATCAGTACCGATCCCCTCTTGAAGGATCGATACTGATCCCCAAATCTTGGGGATCTCGGGTCAAGACTTTTGGAGGACTTCGTCTTCATTGTGAGGATCTGTAGGCGAAATATCAATGAAATATTTGGTCATTTACCCCTATAAATACATAGTCAATGCTTCACTCTAAGGATTTTTACACTGCCGCTACATAGAAACTCCATTATACTCTGGGATCCCTACTGATCCCTCCTACTTGTAATCACAATATATGGTGCAAAAGCAATAAAATAATTCAAGTGGACGTAGGCCGAGGTTACCGAACCACTATAAATTTATGTATGCGTGTATTCTATTTTTTCTTCTGTTTTTCGTTTACTTTCTTCATTTAATCTCTACTCTCTTACACTTTTGGGTGTTTGTGTCATTTTTGGTTCAAACAGGTAGATTGGGTACCGAAGGTGTAATGCAATCGTTATAGCATAAGAGGTAACACCTCCTATTTTGGAGGATCCATAATATTAGAAATTAAATTAAATTAATAATATGAAGAAATTATTGACTTAATTAATAAATTAATTTAATTACAAGAATCGTCTAAGGGAAATTTAATTAATTATGCGAGGGATACTTTTGAAACTTAATTGGATGAACCAAGGGTAATTAGTGCAATTTTGACTGTTCTTGACTAATGAAAAATAACAATTTAGATTTTAATGGGAAGATTTGGTTAAAGGGAGTAAGTTAGTAAGACTCCAAAACCACTAGCCCATATTTCTAAGCCACATCCCTTCATTTCATCCTCATTTTTTGTCATAAAAACAAACCTAAGAACAAAAGCCAAGGCCGACCACTCTCTATCAAAGAAGAAGAAGTCATGAGATAATAAGAGAAATACAAGCCAAGAAAATTAAAGGTTTCAATTTTAGAAGAGAATAGCTTAAATTAAGTTTTATTAAGCTGGATGAGTAAAATCTTTCTCTTAAACCTTCCCTAGCATGTGTAAATTTGAATTTTACTACAACATAATGTTTGAATGATGTTTAATGTGTCTAGATATTTGAACATTATTTTAATTATTGTTAAATTTAATTAAGGTGGATTAGTTCCTGTTTTAGAGTAAAGCAAGGTTAAATCACATCCATATGCCTTGAAATTTTAATATTATATGCTTGATAATGAAAAAGAGATAGGCACTTAATTTCAAAAATTTTGAAGTTAATATAACTGTTTTATGAATTTTCTAAGATTGAGAAAAATGGATGATTTCGGATTAATTAATTATTAAAAACAATAAAATTAATTATTTTGACCTAGAATTTCTATATGAGGTAGAATATGATAAATGAGATTTTTGATGAATTTTTGGGATTTTTTCCATTAATTGTATATTTTATATGAATTATTTAATAAATAAAAGCCCTAATTAATTAAGGAAAAAATTAATTAATTAATTAAGCAAAATGGATGATAATTTCTAAAAAGAAACTAAAATGATAGGAGAATTAGCCAATAAGAAGTTGACAACAAGAGGGGTTTGATAAAAAGAAGTTACTTAGGAAATACTAAATTAGTTTTTAGTTTAATTATAAAATTATCATTGAACCCATGTTGGCCAAGTAAAGCAAACTCACGAAGGCCTTAGATGAACTATACATAATGGCTTCTACATGGGCAACACACGAACCCAAAGAATATAATAGTAGTAGTGGTAATAATATCAAGTAACTCACGAAAGCTTGAATCATGTGATAACACACGAATATCAACACACAAAACCGAATTGGAAAATGGAACAAACCATGCACATGAAGACAAAGGGAAGAAAAATAGCACAGGAAAGCACAATCACATGAAAATAACATGGAAAGTCGGATTGCTCATGAAACCAAAAAAATGATGAAATGAGGGCACGTGGATAGTTTGCATGGTCTAAGTACATGAAAACTAAACTAAAGAAAGAAAGAAAAGGAAGGTGAGACAACTTCTATTGGGTAATGCACATGAAAGCTTTTAAATAATGATAAAGCATGCATGCGAATAGATCATGAGGATAATAAACATTTCTGATGAAGATATGGGGAAATATAATTCATGAAGGCTTAGACATAACAAGGCAAAGGAAAGCAAATAATGAAATCAAATCATGCACGATGGTTTTAGATAGATAATGCTCGGTAACTTGGATTAAAACACGGCAGTGATACGTGTCAGCTAGGGATTTGCATGCAACTTCTAGTAACATGTCTATTAAATAAAACACGACGGCTAAGGGATAGCCAGCATACATGATAATTAGGCATAGTTCACGATAGATATGGGATAGCCAATATACAACAATTAAATGCAACTTGAAATAGCTTGGAAAGCTATATTTTTCAAAGTAAAATAACGAACGCTTAGGGCAGTTTGGAAGATAGTTTCCAAGTGTTATTGAACTATTTCGTAGGAATGAAATAAAAGAAAGATGTTGTAAGTTATTTATAAGTTAAAACTATGTTAACTCATTTTGAAATGAAGAAAGATTAGAGAAGCCAATAAATGATGGGGTATCATTTAAATTGAAAGATAAAATTATTTTATCTAAAGAACGTGTAGTGTACATAAGTAATGAATAAAACCATTTGTAAGAACACAAAAAAATGGAAGGCCTTTGTCACAATCGGAAGGATGAAACCAACTTTTTATTTGATGATGAATGATGTATGACCTTTGAGGCAATCAGATGTCTAAATAAGATATTATAATTGAGGAAAGGCCTGAGTGTAATTGGCACCGTTGACCAAAGGCCTATTTGAATGCTAGGTGTCAAATCCACGACATTAAAGCTAGCATTGTTGATCGAAGGCTTATGTGGCTTTTAATTGTCTATTCATGATAGTTAAGCGAGTACGGTGGAGTAAGGCTTGCATAACATCAATTGTCTATTCACGCTAAACAAATGTGAACAAGGAAGTAAGGCTTGAGTAGCATCCATTAGTCTATTCTCGACAAAAATTCAAGGATAATGACGTGAGGCCTATATGGTAACTTAAATTATGACTACAATGTTTAATCTTGTAAAGAAAATCTCATACTTATGATGGATGCGTGGATTGTTATGCTTGGTTGTATAACAGGACAAATATTACTATGATGGCGAAGTGATGGGAAAACTCGTTCCGCGTTAACGACGTGGTCTCACTTTTTATGTTTAGACTAAAGATTTTACTCATACCATACTTTATGTCTAACCAATGTTTGTTATTTCCCATAACTCACAGGTATTTATTCGAGTAGGCTGAGTTTATGGATAAGAAAGATATCTCTTTTGGAAGGACGAATAAAGATTTTGAAGACAAAGCAAGAGGCTTGCTATTCAAATAAAGGTATTTTGGATTTCCATTGGGTAAAACCATGATTTAACTGGTATTATGTGTTATTGACACCTTCATATGTCAGACCCACACCGCTCTATTTTCTATTTATATCCATATGTGGGTAGTGATTTAGGCAAACATAATGTAATGAATTTTGTAATTCAAATTGATGTAATGAAGAAGATATTTAACTACTATGTTCACTTATTGTTGTGGAATTTTTTTTATTGATTTCAATTTATCGTCTGAAAGTAATTCTGGTGATGACCGCAACATCATCGATGTTCATTTTCAGGTCTCGAAGTGAGAGATGTTACATAGGATACGAATACTGATGAGGAGATTTCTAATGCTTAAGTGACAAGTTATTATTGGACTGTTGACCTGAACATGTAGGCTTAGCATTGTGAGTTATACTCGGTTCAGTGCAACTCAAATGATTATCATTGAGATTGTTAACTCAATATATAGCAAGTGGTTACCATTTAGATTATTAACTCAATATATAGATAGGCAGTCTATTGTTGAGACCATACACTAGAGATATTTCCAAGATTATTCTGTTTCTATATGTACCACCTATAAGTGGAAACCTTCATAATCATAATCAAAATCATCCATTTTAAGAGTAGTCGGGCTATATTATGAAAGTAATCAATCCCTTACATATATAGGAGACACACACACTAAAGAACATCCTTTGGTGTAGGTTGTAGTTGAACTTTAATTACTTGTCAACATCGTATCATTAGTGATATAATTCATTCACCAGACTTTGTCTGACCCCCTCCATCTCTCCCTTTTTATCTCTATTTTAAGAGGTCGGAGTAGTAAGTGAAGCGAGCAAGACAAGGCACACGGAGAAGGTGACTTGGTGCATTAGATATTTATTTTACTTATAGTTATTCCTCTATGTACTTTATATAATATCTATCAATCAAACTCTTACACATCGTCACTTAGAGACATTATTGTATGGACCATGTTTGAGACAATTATCTAGTTTGGTTATTTTCAATAATTAAAATTTATTTTCTTCTACTACAAGATTCGAAATCGTGGAATGTTCTAAGTTTATAATTGTCCCTATATCATGTTAACCATAAAAACCTAACGACTCATACATCTTGGAGCGGTGCGAATTCAAATGTCATTTTAGGCTTTGGATCGGTGTGTCCAAAAGTGCAGGTTGATAAATATCTGTTATTTAATGCTTCAGATCAATGCACTATATTTTGAGTCTTGATTGCTTTAGCATTTTCAATTTCGGTCCTTGGGTCCAATTAAAGTTTAATATCTTTTTCTTCCAGAACTTCCTTTATAATATATTCACATTTTCTCTTTTGATTAAAAGAATCACTAGTTTATCCAATCTGTATATCTATGAACCATTCTCGATAGCAAAATACTTAGACAATTCTTCCTATAGTAATACTTTTACAATTTGATGGAATTCGTAGGAACTTCTGGTTGTACCCAACAATTTTGGTAGTTTAACTAGTATAGTTAATATATCTTTCAGCTTCATTCTCAACAAAAGGGATCTTTCCATGTAGAACATTGAATTGACTTGTTGCCCCTCTTCAGTTTTCCTTTTAATATTAAAGGGACTAGCAATCTCTTTAGTTTGAATACCTCTAACATACTTAGAATGTTTACCTTTTATTATATTTAATATTGTGTAATATAGATGCCTAGAGATCCATTGGTCCGCCTAACACAACCCACCCCATTATTGGTGGAGAACTTTTGAAGAAGATGTTTGGTTGAGACATAGCCTTATGAAAAAAGGCATTATACACCGAGGCGACATCCATCATAACAAATATAGTCTCAAATTATTTTGAGCATGATCCCAAACCCACTTTCACTATTAGGGTGCATTCCCTGAGAGGGAGAGCATTATCATTAAATCCATATGTTGGAGTGGGGCTCGTTTTAGTATACTTTTGGGTAAGTCCATCTTGTCGAAAATATCTTTAAAGATGATATTTAAGGAAGCTCCCGTATCCACCATTATCTTTACAACATTAGTAACCCGATTTTAGCAGTTATTATAAGGGGATCATTGTAGAGGTGGCCATCTTTCACCTAACAGTTAGATATTCATATTCTACCATGTTGTTTATTGCTGAGAAGGCAAGTTTGATAGCGTAATAGATTGATGGTTCTCTGGAGTGACTAGTGAAAGTCTACGGGGTGGATCATGTAATGTATATGCAAGTATATGTGACAAATATATGATGCAACTAAAACAATATTAATATAAGTAAATATAGAATAAGAACACTAGGATTTTACACTGGTTCGGACCTCCCGTCCTACATCCAGTCCCGAAGCTCCCCATTGGTATTCTACTATCAAACACCCTCGCTTCGCCTGGAGGAATAGGCTTGGTTACAATAAGTTGTTTTTGTCAAATGTGTGTTCTAATATAACAACGATCTTGACCAATTAGTACAATTGCTTCCAATATATCTTTAAGGAATATTATCTATGAGAAACTATGTATATGGAAGAGTGAATACAACTAAGAATTGCTAGAGTGCAGAGATCATGAATAGAGTATAGAATCAGAAAGCATAAGTAAGTAAGGTGAGTAAGTAAGTTGAGTTATAAGTGTTGTTCACTTGATTCTTAATGCTATATATAGTTGTTGATAGGTACCTTGAGTAATTGCATCCATTAACGATTGCTCTATAGTCGCTTCTGTTGATGATGAAGAGTTGCGGCGAAGAGAAGCGAAGACGTCCATTCGTATGTGGCAGTTGAAGTTCATATCTTAAATCCAAGTTTGAATTCAGACGTTTGGTATTATATCAGACATCTGATACTATATATTTTTTGTACATAGTACATTTTTAGACGTCCGAGTGCTATTACCAGACATCCGGTTTCGCTTGTTTCTTGTTCCAGAGGACTTTTTCAGACGTCTGGCTTGTGCACCCAGACGTTTGATACTTGTGCATGTCTATTTTGTGCATCTTTTCTTTTTCCCCTTTGTACCTATCGACTTGTAGTCTCTTGTAGTGTCCTTTGAGACTTGTTCTTGTCTTTCTAGTGATGTTGTTCTAGTAAGTACCTATATATATTTATAAATATATGTATATTCAATTTCCATTACATAGTTGTTGCCATCGAAACCGTATATTAGATTTCCTAACATTCTCCCCCTTTTTGATGATGACAACTATACAATGTACTTAGATATAATTTTATAAACTCTCCCTGAATATGTGCTTACCATTATTTCTCCCCCTTTGGCATTATCAAAAAGCAATAATAATTTTTAACTTAGACATCATGTTCATATTTAATATTTATCAATCGTCGGAAGGTTATACGAATATACACAGGAATAACAAACCAAAAAAGCACTTTTCATTAAACATATTGATTGATTACATGCATAGTTTGTTGATTATAATGCAAAAGATAGAATCCTAAAAAAATCTAAGGATCTTTTAGAGAAGTTTTATCTTGAGCTTGATCATCTCCTCCATCTTCATTCTTTGAAGAGCTAGCTAGTTTTTTAGGAGATGTCGGAGTATGTTCGAGTGGTTCTTTTTCCTCTTCAAAAAGTTTAGAGTGTTTTGAAGCAAGAGGAGAATGCAATGGAGTTAGCCAATCTTCTGAAGGTGGTGTAGGACCACGAAATCGTTGAAGAACCTCTTTTAGAATGGATAATGTTGCTAAAAGCGAAGTATCAACTGTGGCTAGGCGTGAAGCGAACGTTGTTTCAAAACTATCAATACGCTTAGCCAATAATTTTTAATTTCGTGATAGAATAAGTTGATTTTGGAGAGTTAAGTCGCGAATACTCTCATTTGGATTTGTCTCAGTGCGAGTCTCCAAAGTGTCATCTTGGCACGAATAATCAAAAGGAGCAGCAGGAGGAGGAGTATGCTCACGATGTTGCTCTACTTGTTGTGATGGTTTAGGTTGTTCCTGGAGTGGAGGCCTAGCGTGACTATCTTGACGACGTTGCGTCCATTCTTCAAATAATATAAAATCCTGAGGATTTTCTAGTAAGTGCATTAGGGAGAAGAACTTTATGGAGGCATATTTGGGAGATATTTGTTCAAAAGTTGATAAATAAGAGGGAATGTTGTGAGCTAGCAGAAGACACATGATGTAAGTAGGGTAGATGATGGATGGGCGTGATCGAGTGCAATAATGTTTGAGCTCGTCAGATATAAATTTTGTCCAATTAACCCTTGTTCCACTGAAGATAGCATATAGAGCCTTGTGCTCTAATTCTATGATTTTCTCATGGCTACCAAGGTGAGGAATGATAGTGTTGATAATCATTCTAGTGAGAAGTCTCGCCTTAGGTCTTAAATATTTTGAGGCAAATCTAGGCATTTCATCTTCCCATATCTGATGAGTAATATTATCTCTAGGTTTAAGGCGCAAATCCGGGATGTTATACGAGTCTTCTCTGGAATCAGAACAATCTAGAGTTCTGCCTATAAACCCTAGAGTAAGTCCAATTGTGTTGCCGTAAATACTTGACCATAACCAATTATCATCGTTGTCGGTGTTCCAAACGGCTGTGCTATCTAAATTAGCATAGAAAATGAATATCGAAAGTTGGTCTATTTGGATATTATTGGAATTGAAGGAAAATCAACTGATGTAACCCGCATTTTCACACATTTCGTCCAAATCATACGTTGGGAACTTAAGAAAATATAAAAAGCACTTGTATGGAGCTTCTTTTTTGAATGTCTTCGTATCTTTTGATTGAATGTGGTACGAGATTCATCCATCTCTCAATTTGATCATCAGAACATACTTGCAGGTTGGATGAAGTAGCTTGATCTTGCTTCCGTTTAGATATTTTAGGGTTTTTCGTTTTGGGTGCCATGAGATTCGAGCGTGTTTGGAGGAGAAAGCAATTTGGAGAAATAGGGGATTGAATTTGCAGTAGAAATGAAATGAAAGTGAGAAAAGTGGAAAAAATAGACGTTATAAGAGTACTTAAGAGTGTTGATTGAATTTCAGACGTCTGAAAGGTGAATCAGACATCTGATTTGACCTAGAATGAAGACAATACATATGTTCAGACATTTGGTTGTTGGTAGTAGACGTCTGGAATAGATCGAGTTGTAAATTTTGGAAGGCAGAGAGTTTTATCAAACGTCTGGATATAGAATCAGACGTCTGGAATATGCTGAAGTGTAATTTTTTAAGGCAGATAGTTTTCTCAGACGTCTGGATGCAATATCAGACGTTTGAAAATGGCCTGAGTTTGTATCTTAAGGAGGCAGAGACTTTGTACAGACGTCTGGTCACTATTTCAGACGTCTAAAATAGACCGGCTTATAATTTTTATTAGGCAGAGATAATTTTTAGCCGTCTAAAAGTTTATATCAAACGTCTGATACATGCACAGTAGTAAAAAAATGATGTGTCGCAAAGATGTCAGACGTCTGAGGGAATTGTCCAGACGTCTGAAATGTGTAGCATGCCTAAAAATAGATTTATTTTCAAGGTTGTTGCTTATTTTTCGAGAAATTTTTTAACTGAAACATAATATTATTAGATTTTGAAAAACAAATATACATAGATGAAAATACAATGGGAATAAATAAGTTTATTTAGATGAAGATGGAGCATTGCGATCTTCAGAGGCATATCCTTCCATGGCTTGAGTGGAGACCAAATATTTCCACGTTCGTTGGTTCTTGGGGAAAAAAAATTGCCTAGGTGGAGGATCCAAAGTGTACGATAAGATGCAGAAGGATCTAGAGAACTGCAAGGAATCAGAAGTGGTTTACGTATATCCTTCTTTCGTGAATTGCAAAATTTGATCGCTACTTGTTCCAGAAAACTTAGTCGTCGCACATTGACTTTTTGTTCAAAATTTGACTCAAAAGCTATATGACTTATTTGGTTAAGTTGATTTCTAGTTACTCTGGAGGTAAGATCTCCAATGCTATTATCTTTTAGATGATCTTTTAGAATTCTAGGGGGTGACACTAAAGTATTATTTGTCTCATTATTAGATGAGCTTGTTGTATTTGTTATTGGAATAATTTCTTCATCATCATTAGTTTGATGGTTAAGAAAATTTTCATCAAATGAGACATGTAAACTTTCTTCGATTGTGTTAGCACGTTTATTAAAAATTCTATATGCCTTGCTACGATCCAAATATCCAACAAAGATTCCTTCATCGGCCTTTGGGTCGAATTTTCCCGTATTATCTTTTGTATTTAGTATAAAACATTTTGATCCGAAAGTTTTAAAGTATGATACTTTAGGTTTTCTTCCAAAAAATATTTCAAAACAAGTATGTTTAGCCATAGGTCGTATGGTTACTCGATTCAAAACATAACAAGCCGTAGCAATAGCTTCAGCCCAAAAATATTTTGGTAAACCACTGCTATTTAATAGTGTTCGTGCACATTCTTATAATGTATGATTTTTTCTTTCTACAACACCAATGTGTTGAGGTGTGCGGGGAAAGAAAAATTATGACTTATGCCCTTTTTATTACAAAAATTAGTAAAAAGATCATTTTCGAATTCTCCACCGTGATCACTTCGAATATTCTTAATTTTCAAACCCATTTGAATGTTAATTCTTTTAGCAAAAATTTTAAATATACCAAAGGTTTCACTTTCATGTTTTAAAAATAAAGTTCATGTATATCTTGAAAAATCATCAACTATTACGAAAACATATTTGTTGTGATTTATAGATCATACTTAAGTTGGACCAAATAAATCTAAATGTAATAATTCTAATGGTTGTTTTGTAGAAATATTATTTTTTGATTTAAAAGAGCTTTTCTTTAGTTTTTCGATTTGACAATCATCACATAAATTTTCTACTTTATTATTTATTTTAGGTAAACCTCCACCTAGCTCATATTTTGCTAATTTATTAATATATTTAAAATTAATATGACAGAATCGTTTATGCCACAACCATGGATCGTCATGTTTGACAGTTAAGCATAAGTTTGAATTTCGATTTATATTCATATTTAAGACATAAATATTTTTGTTTCTAAAACCCTCAAAGATAGTTGTTTGTTATTGTTGAAAATATTACATCTATCTTTTTCGAAATTGATTTGAAAACCTTTATCGCATAATTGACTAATGCTAAGTAGGTTATGTTTTAAATTTTCTACTAACAAAACATTTGTAATAATAGAAGAGTTAGAAACACCAGAGTTGATGACTTCTCCGATGCCGACGACGTATTCTTTTGAGTTATCTCCAAAAGTTACCGTTCCACCATCGATGTGTGTTATATTTGATAACATTTTTGAGTTTCTGGTCATATGCTTGGAGCATCCACTATCAAGTATCCATTTCTCCTTATTTTTTATTTTGGGTACCTGCAAAATAAAAGATGATTCAATTAGTACCCATATACTTTGTTAGAGTCCTAGATGTTAGGAAGAGCAGGTAGCTATACCCAAGAAGATTTGGTACCTTTATGAACATAATTTTTATTATAGACTACATTATCTAAAAAAATTATTAATATGTTTTTGTCTAATCGAATTATTATTTTTAGGAATCCAAATTTTTATATTTTTGGTATTCTTATTAGACTTTTTAGTCTTTTGATAAATAAAACTATATTTCTTAATATTATTCCCTTTTTGTTTAGGAATATTTTTAAATCCTATTCCATTTCTATTACTTGATGGTTTTGAAGTTTTAATAAGATTTTCCAAATCTTGTTTTTCTTTACTAAATTTTGAAACATTATTTGTAATTTTATCTAATTTTTCTTTTAATTCTAAATTTTCAATTTTCAATGTTTCTATATTACTTTTCAAGTATATTTTCTTTTAACAAGTTATCCCTTTCTAGTCCAACTTTTCTAAAATCATTAGATATTATCTCATTTTCAACTAAAACACTTTTATTTTTTTCTTGAGATAATTCTAGTTCCTCCTCTAAAATAATTTTTTCATTTTTTAACATTCCTATTTCAAGTTCTAATCTATTTATTTTGGCTACGTTTTCTTTATGCAATTTTTAATTTGTCTAAATTTATCATCTAATTCCATGCTATGTTCTAACAACTCATCATAGCTAAGTTTGGGACATACCTCATCAGTTTGTGCCACAAAACATGCATTAGCTTGTTCTCCGTCACTATCGCTGTCACTGTCCGATGATTATGAAGAATCCAGTCATCCTATGTTACTTTGAAAGCTTTCTTCTTTTTGAATTTTTCAAATTTGTTCTCCTTTTTATCATTATTGTGTTTGGGACAATCTTTCTTCATATGTCCAAATTGATCACATTCATAACATTTGATTGATGTTTGATTTGTTGAGCTTGACTTTCCTCCTTTTTGAAATCTGGTCATTTTTCTAAACTTCTTAAATTTGTTGTACTTTTTGGCAATAAAAACGATTTCTTCTTCATCTAAGTCGAAGTCTTCATTTGTTGCTGGAAATGCTATGTTTTCCTTCTTCAAATTTTGTTCTTTTCTTGACCGCAGATTAGCTTCTTAGGACATTAAATTTCTTGTCAATTCTTCCACTAAGAGTGTTGAGAGGTCATTAGCTTCTTCGATAGCTAATACTTTTCTTTCCCACTCTAAAGTTGAAGAATTGAGTATTCTAGATACTAAATCAAAATTTATGAATTTAACTCCTAGTGCCATTAAATCGTATCGAATACTTTGGAATCTAGAGTAATGTCCACTATAGATTCATTGTATTTCATTTTAAATGACGAAAATTGATTTTGTAAAATTGAAATTTTAGTTTTTTTAACATTGTTAGTGCCTTCGTGTGTAACTTGTAAGGTTCGTCAAATATCATATGCAGTGTTACATAACATGACACGTGAAAATTAATTTTTATCTAATGAACAAAATAAAACAATCATAGCTTTTGCATTATTAGAAGATGAGGTTTTTTGTGCATCGTTCCATGTGCTCATAGCAGTGTCAGGTGCTTCATATTTATTTTAAGTGGTTGACCAAATTTCTAATCCATTAGCTTCCATAAAAATTCTCATTCTTGTTGACCAATATGCATAATTAGAACCATTAAAAAGTGGAGGATGTGCTGTGGATTGTCCTTCTTGAAAAATACTTGCCATGTTAAAGTGATTCAAATTTGTGTTACTATACTTTGATCAAACCTTGCTCTTATACCAATTGAAAGTCTACGGGGTGGATCGTGTAATGTATATGCAAGTATATGTGACAAAATATATGATGCAACTAAAACAATATTAATCTAAGTAAATATAGAATAAGCATACCAGGATTTTATATTGGTTCGGAGCTCCCATCCTACGTCCTATCCCCAAGCTTCCCTTTGGAATTCTACTATCAAACACCCTCGCTTCGCTCAGAGGAATAGGCTTGGTTACAATAAGTTGTTCTTGTCAAATGTGTGTTCTAATATAACACGGATGTTGACCAATTAGTACAATTGCTTCCAATATATCTCTAAGGAATATTGTCTATGAGAAACTTTGTACATGGAAGAGTGAATATAAGAAAAAATTACTAGAGTGCAGAGATCAAGAATAGAGTATAGAATCAGAAAGCATAAGTAAGCAAGGTAAGTAAGTAAGTTGAGTTAGTAAGTTATGTTCTCTTGATTCTTGATGCTATATATAGTTGTAAATAGGTATCTTGAATAGTTGCATCCATTAATGAGTGCTCTATAGTTGCTTCTGTTGATGATGAAGAGTTGCGGCGAAGAGAAGCGAAGATGTCCATTCGTATGTGGCAATTGAAGTTCATATCTGAAATCCGAGTTTGAATTTAGACGATTGGTATTTGTATCAGATGCCTGATGCTATATATTTTTGTACATAGTAGATTTTTAGACGTCTGGGTGCAACTACCAGATGTTTGGTTTCGCCTGTTTGTTGTTCCAGAGGACTTTTCCAGATGTCTGGCTTGTGCACCCAGACGTCTGATACTTGTGCATGTCTGTTTTATGCATCTTTTCTTTTGCTCCTTTGTACCTATCGACTTGTAGTCTCCTGTAGTGTCCTTTGAGCCTTGTTCTTGTCTTTCTAGTGATGTTGTTCTATCAAGTACCCATATATATAAATATATATGTAAACTCAATTTCCATTGTATAGTTGTTGTCATCGAAACTGTATATTGGATTTCCCAACAACTAGCATATAGCCAGTCCTGCCTCTTGCTCATTGAGGCTTAATTAACATAAAATTGCTAAGAAAGTTGTTTCTCTTTGTCATCGTGTAACAACCCATACATTAATGGGTAGAATTTCGACAAACATCGCAACCTAAGCCCATCAAAATACCTCATTAATAAAGACTGGGCATGCCTCTAACTATTTAACACCTACTTATAGGCATGCCTTTCTCATTTAATACTTTACCCCAAGGCGGACTTACCACTGGTACTATCTAGCTGACATTGCTTAAAAATCTCATTGGGCTACTTATTACTTCTTTTATAAGAGAGAGACAAACTCTAGATCAGTAATTTAGTACCTCAAACCAAAAGCAAACCCTTCCCAAGATATCCATCATTACTTTTAATTATAAATACGAGATCTCATTAGGTTACTTCTTTCGGGAGGGAGGCGGGCCCTGCAATAGCCACTTAATACCTCAACACTGAAGTAAGCCCTTTTAGAGACATCCTTATTTATTTGGAATCTCACTAGGTTACTTAATACTTCCTTTTAGGAGAGAGACGGACCATACAACCACTTGATATCTCAAACCAAAAGCAAACCCCTATGGAGATACCCCTTACCGCTCCTACTTTCAAATTTGGACCGTTTAATACTTTTTAATTAGGAAAGTGGTAGGCCCTTAAACAACTACTTAATACCTCTGATCATAAAGTAGGTCCCATCTCTCGCAACGTCATGGGTCCTAGGATTAGTGGTATCTCACATCAGCAGCAAGTATACCCAATTGCTGTTAGTCTTAAAGTGAAGGGCAGTCTTCTGTCAAGTGCCTCTACTGATCTCGCATTACTAACCTACCAAGTCCAATTAACTACCCTAAGTCTTCACTTATACTATCTTAGGTTGACATTGGACTTAGCTTACTAATTCCCTTTTAATTTAAGATTTGTCTTAAATATTTATCTACCCATAAATCCCCTTTTAATGTTCATAAATGTCAATTTGTTGATAAAATCCTAGCGAACATTTCCTAAGACATGTATGATTACTAATTTCAAATTAATAACCTTTTTATATCTATTTCATTTTTATCAGTCCCTTTTTATTCATTTGTCCTTATCAATTACAATTCCCAAATTCATTTTCATTAATTGCCCATTTATTGGAGTTATAGTTTTTAATTCCATACTAATCAATTGTAACCCCTAATCTAATTCTATCATTGTTTCTCATTAACTGCTGATTGATTGGGTTTATAATCTTTTATTTCATATTAATTATTGGCAATTCCTAATTTATTTCCCATTAATAGAAATAACTACATTTCCTAATTCTACCTATTTGCTTCCCTAAATATGATAATAACTAACGAATGTTACGCATAAAATAACGCATGAATAAACACTATTTTTCTTTATTAATGCAATAAATACATATAAACCGCCGGATAAAACTACCTATTCGTAACTAAATATATTCTAATCAAAAATACGTAACTGGAATATGCTTTCCGTATTTAATTTACTAGATTAAATTCCTTTAGAAGATTTTCCACAATGATTTCCATTGGTTTAACACAAAAAAGGAAAGATTGACTTCATTTGAAATTATAAGGAATAGATAATTTACTTTTAATTGGAATAGACTGTATAAATTATGGAGAATAAATCTATGCTTTGCACATATCTTCCATTTTTGTTTGTGGGTATTTATTGTTAAATCAAACGTCGCCCTTTTAAATCAAAAGTGGAAAGAGCACACAAATTCATAAAAAAATCAAACGGATGTTCTTCCTACAAATTAAACTGTGAAAAATCTACAACTTAGCACAAATTAGGCAATAATCCAAAAATCATATTTTACATCCAACTATAGATCTGGAATAAAAATATACAACATTCAAATTCTATAATCTTTGGGACTGATTTCCAGATCTAGATGTAAACATATTTCAAATTAGATTTAAAACAATAATATGCAGACAGTAGTTTCCTACACTAATTTAAGCCTACAATTTGCAAAAAAAAATTTGATTAATGCATAAAAATCAAACATATGTCAATGGAATAAACTAAAAATCACGAATAATACATAAAATTTCCCACTCACCTTTTAAAATCAATTCAAATCTCCAGATCTGAAGTAGAACCTTAAATTCTTCTCGAAATCCTTTTTAATCCAAGAAATATGTATAAAAAGGGTATACACATACATTAGAGTTACAGATTCGAGAAAAGATTTGGGATTGGAAGAGAAAATAAATACAAATATATAAATATATTAAATCCATATCGTTTGGTCTAGGCTAACCTTAGCCGCTACACATGAAGCGGTCGACTGCCCCTTTCTAGGAGTCAACCGCCCCAGGTCGACCGCTCATAGTGGCAGGTTAACTTTTGGGCTCGAGTTATTGATTTTCTTATTTGAGTTATTTCCGTGCTGAATTGGTTTTTCGTCTGTAACTTCTTCGTTTGGACTCCGATCGTAAAACTCCAAATATAAAAGTTGCTCAGAATTTCACCACGAACGCAATGGTGTAAGTTTTATAGTCAAATTTTATCGTTTGCACAAATTTCATTTTAGAGCCTAATTAATTAATTAACTAACTAATTAAATAACTAACGCCAAATTACAGGGAGTTACATTCTTCCCCCTTAAAACAGATTTCGTCCTCGAAATTTCACCAACGACTAAGTCATCGTTTTGGCTCCTAACTAACGTAAACTACACAACCAATGAGTGTATAACCAATTTTACAACCAACGTGCATGTGTGCATAGTGTATTACTATATCACCACATAGAAAATGTGTATGCAAAATGATTTTGAATCAGATCCTCCTATATGAATGCATTTCTTTGAAAACATTTTTGAAAAATAAGATGCAAATAACCTATATATATATCGGCAGTTCTATATGTATGTAGCTATTGAAAAATCTTTTCAACCAAAACCCTCATACTCTTACAAATAGAAGTATGAATTCTCCAGTTTTGCATCCACTTTCTACCATCCAATACTAACGCATCAAACACGCTTTCTAAATTTTACTCCTACGTCGGAAAAAGGAATTTGGATGGAGAATTTAACATTCTTAACACTCTATAACCTTCCTATTTTCGTAGTGGAAATTAACTCGCTGTCTCGTATTTAATCCAAATTTCCTATGCACAAAATGCATAAGGAGGCATATTTTCAAGCTCTAAAACGAAAGTAAGTCTAAAAATAGACTTGTGCGCATCATCGACAAGTATGAATATAGAAATTCCAAGGCTAGAAATGCATTTCCCTTGTCATTGCTTGCATTTATCGCATCGTCATCCTAGTGCACAGCTAAATCCGCAAATTCTAACTCTATTTGTCTTCCTTATGCTTAACATATGGCTTTTTAAATCAAATATTTCACAATGATCTTTCTCATTTTTCAAATTTGTAAGTCATTTGAAAAATAAAATCCCAAAATATTTAGATGTATATTTTCCCTTAAAATCAAGTTTTTGGACAAAAGTTTTAAAAGTAATTTAAAAGTAAAAAATAATTGAAACACAAAAACCTTTTTTCGAAAGAGAAGCTTTTCAAATCAAGAAGAAACTTTTCAAAATATTTTCCTTCTCAAATTTTTTGATAAATCAAGCCAGAATTTAGCGTAGTCGGAAGTCGGTTATGCAAACGTATAAACCAAATTCTAAAATTCTACAACCAACCTTTGCCCATAATACTTGACATTTTTTTTAAAATGTCATCACATCTAACTCAAAAAATTTAGTTTTTAAGGAACATGAGCAATGACCCGTGATACCAAAACAACTTTATCATGTCCTTCGCTAACCTATTCTAAACTTCCAATTTTATATTGTATTTACTGTTAGTTAAGTATCTTTTATGAGATTTTCATATTTATACTGCTTCTTTACTATGTATATATAAGAGCGATTTGCATGTCCAAAAACAATA
The DNA here is from genome assembly GCA_030765085.1 of Allium cepa. Lineage (NCBI taxonomy): Eukaryota > Viridiplantae > Streptophyta > Magnoliopsida > Asparagales > Amaryllidaceae > Allium > Allium cepa. The sequence goes on from CM060931.1 coordinate 1,051,582,499, forward strand.
ACACGGTAAATAAACAGAAACTCATAATATCGTGCATGCCTTTTTATAAGAGACAACTAACAGTTATATCCCAAACAACATAAAAAAAGAACAAACGCTGGAAGGGAAAAGACAACAACACCATAAATTCTAAAAGAATGCCCAATGACTACGAGATGCCTTGCTCCATGTTTGGAACTTGCTCCATTACTGCGACCCTTAAATGGTCATAGCATGGCGGCTATACACCTAATATCGTGTCGGTGGTCCTGCTGGTGTTGCTGACGATTTCAGAATTTCCGTTTTCCTAAGGAAAGATCTAATATGGTAGAAGAAACCTTCTACTAAACTGCCTTTACTAAAGACAAGAGTGGATAGGTGAAAATAGGGAAAGTGACTCCATGGAGTGCTAATCCTTGATCAACAAATTGCATCAAAAGGGTGCGGATCCAGTTAAAGGCGACGTCACCAATATATAGGTGGTCTTCTGCACCAAAGGATAAATTTGATCGTAACTTCCCATCTTACGGACGATATTATGCCCAATAATGCACATAATCTGACGGGAAGTCAAATGTGGATAATCTGCCTTCCAAACATCGACATCCTGAGAAAGATTTGATGCTAGATCTTTGAGTCGGTCACTTAAAAATCGTCCAAGTCCATGTCCTTCGCAGAGGCCTCCAAAATCTCAACGAGATCATCATTAGCCAGCTCAATCAAGACACCCTTCACCTCTGAACGACTCAAACTTTTACATCCATTGAAAAGGCAGATGTAGCACGGGTATCATTCCCGCTCAAAATTCTCGAAGTAGAGGATCGGTGCAAATCCTACCACGACAAATAGCTCTTCTATCCCAAAAGTGACGCAACCTTCTGCTCATTTCGGTCTAGCCAAGTGTCCTCTTAATGGGCTAAGACCATAATGGTGTATGGAAAAACCGATATTACGGAAAGTTGTCTTGGGCTAAGAAGTGGTCGGATGAAGGGAATAGGGTTTAGATATGGAGAGGTGATGGGGCAAGATCTAACGTGCAAAACCAGCATAAGGGGGAGGTGAGGCTGCTACTCTTAGAGAAAAACGGTGTCGCCTAGGGCAGCAATGGAAGAGGGAGGCTGCTACTTAGAGGAGGAAGAGGATGGATATTATGTTCGGCTGATTGGGGAAGGAGGAACGAAAGAATGCAATTGGGGTAATTCGAACGCGACTTTTATGGTCCCGTTCCAGGTTCAAGTTGTGCCAAAACTTGTTAGCTAGTAGACCACTCTAGGTTTATCGCTAGGTGGTCAACCTCTAGACGGGCTTTGGCATTAATTGAATCTAGACCTAATTAGGGTCGGATTAAATATTCATAATCATTTCGTGCCACCTCCTTTGATTCACATGATCCAAAAAATTCTTGTCCTCATCATGGCAGTGTCAAAGCTACTGCCTAGTCCATAACCATGCTCTAATAATTCAAAGTAGTCCCGACAAAACTACAGCGACCAACAACAATTCCTAAATCAAAAAATATTCCAGTTACTATTTTCTTCCTACTTCGCACGGAAATATTTCTTCCAAAAGATGATGGTAAAGTAATACTTCAAGCTACATACCCTGATAAAATTGAATGTCATTCCTATTTTATCTTTACCTTAAAGAGAGAACATTTTAAAAACCATGATTTTATAAATCGAAAAATCACTGAGCTAAATATATACTCCTTTATACTTGTTTCTAAATAATAGAAACTATTTCATACCAAAACTTCCCTTAAAATCAAAATTATATATGGTTTCCAAAAACCTTTTTAAAACCTAAATTCCCCAAATTGGAAAACTATTTCCTTGCTAAAAATCCATATCAAGCCTTACCGATATATACTTATAGATATTTAAGGATTTCAAGAATAAATCCTTTATAAACTAAAAATTTCTTAACACGACCAACCTAGTGGTGTACATGTTTCTTTGAAGATTAAAATTTCAAATCTTTTCCTAAACAAAATTTCCAAAATAAATCCTTAGGAAAAGAAATCCTTTGAAAACCCTTTTTCCGAAATCTAAGGCATTTCCAAATATACTTCACAAAATTCTCTCACAGGTTTTAAACTAAGAAACTAACATTAAATATCCAAAAATAGGTTTGCTATCAAGGAGGTGATCAATGAATGCACCCTAGCGAAAACTTACCTTAAGACGATTGTGACATATTGATTCTAATTTCTTGCTCATTTGGAATAAATGTGTGCCTTCGACTTGAACTCATCATCAAAATCCAAAATCATAAGGTAGCTAGAATCTCAACCATTAAGTTGAACACCTCCAGTCTCCAGGATTCAGCCATATCGAACTCATGCTCTTCATCAACCGTACCTTACGCATTGCCAACACTCCGTGGAGTACTTCCGAGTCGGCATGGAAATCTAAACTCTAAGATATTTCCAACCCACAGTTACTTTGCCTATTCCTTTGGAGTGGAACCACAACTACTTCTATAGTTAGAACTCTTAGAATGTACGTAAAAATATAATACTACAAAATAGGAAAGTATTAATACGTTCTCTCAGTTTATCCTAATTTCTTTGATCTACTAACCTAGGCTCTGATACCAAATGTAACAACCCATACCTTAACAGGCCTAAATTTCAACAAAAATCAAAACCTAACTCCATTAAAGCATAGATCATTGGATTTGGTACTTGCATATAAGCATGAGCTTTATGAGAGATTGATAAAAATATAAACTCACAGCAGAAACAATAATAGGATAAGAATATTGATTATGATTACTACCTTGGATAGCAGGCTCACATCAGCATTAAGCGTGAGAGAAAAGAAGACTTTTCCGGCAATTAAACATGTCCAGCTCTAGTGTCATATTCCTCTAAATCTATTATGTGGGTCGTAATGAGGTAGGGGTCAGAACTACATTCTAGTGACTGGAAAATGTACAAACTGTCCATATTTTTTTATACCAATTGGTTTTCATTAACTTATTATGTCTATTAAGGTTATCAATTCTAATATAACCTTGTATTGCACATACGATTACATACCTATCCATTCCCAAGGTACAAAATACCGACAAAGCCTTATCAACCACCCAATACTTCCATACCCAATACTTCTAAATATGAAGCGGGCTTCTTCTATTATCATATAATACTTTTAAAAGAGAAATAGGAAGACTCTGCCATTTAAGACCTAAATCGATGTAGACCCTGTCATTTAAGACTTATTCCCAACATGGACTTCTAGCATCATCATTATTGATCTATTGTTCCTAGTTACAAAGACCGTTGACCACTATCCATGACCTTATATTTTATAATAGCCATACTACTAGTGCATACATCGTTATTAAAGTCATAGCAATATGAGAAACTGTACCCAAGCCACTTAATGCCTCATTAATAAGGGCTAGGTAGACCTTTGATCGTTTAATACCTATTTATAGGTAGGCCTTTGCGATTTAATACCTAACCCTAGGGCGGACTTCCAACTGGTACTAGCTAGCTGACATTGCTTGAAAATCTCATAGAGCATACTTCTTTTATAAGAGAGAGGCAAACCCTAAGTTAGTCACTTAGTACCTTAAACCCAAAGCAAACCCTTTTTGAGATATCCATTATCACTCTTAATGATAAATATGAAATCTCATTAGGTTACTTCTTTCAGCAGGAAGGCGAGCCCTACAATAGCCACTTAATACCTCAACACTAAATAAGCCCTTTAGAGACATCCTTATTTATTTGGAATCTCACTTGGTTACTTAATACTTCCTTTTAGGAGAGAGGCGGACCATACAACCACTTAATCACTTAATACCTCAAACAAGAAGTGACCCCCTATGGAGATACCCCTCACCGCTCCTACTTCCAAATTTGGACCATTTAATACTTTTTAATTAGGAAAGAGGTTGGCCCTCAAATAACCACTTAATACCTCTGGCCTTAAAGCAAGTCCTGACTCTCGCGAGGTCATGAGTCCTAAGATTAGTGATATCTCGTATAAGTAGTAAATGCATTTGACTACTAGTTGCCTCAAAGTGAAGGGCAGTCTTCCATCAAGTGACTCTACTGACTTAGCATCACTAACCTACTAAGTCTAATTAACTATCCTAAGTCTTTACTTATACAATCTTCGATTGATATTGAATTTGGCTTACTAATTCCCTTTTAATTTAAGATTTATCTTAAATACTTATCTATCCACAAATCCCCTTTTGATGCTTAAAAATGTCAATTTGTCCATAAAATCCTAACAAATTGTAACGACCCAGAATTTTTAGAAATTAAAATTTGAATATTTAATTAATTTTAAATATTTATGAGTGAATTTATAAGTCAAATAAATTTTTATTTGAATTTTTGGAATTAATTGGATAATTTAAATCGATAATTTAATATGTTAAATTATGGAAATAATTGAAAATATAGTTAAATATGATTGAAAATAATTTGGGAAATTTTATTTTATCATATTGAAGTTAGAATGATATTTTAGAACTTTTAAAATCGAATTAAGAGTTAAATTGTGAAAATTGAATATTTTAATATTAAAATCGACTAGTGAAAATAGTCAATTTTTGAACAGTCTCAGAATTGAACGAAACCAGTTCCATTGGATCCATAATAGTTAGTTATTACCGGATTTCAAATTTCGTGTCAATCGGAGCTATCGTTTGATCGTGGCAGCTCGAAACGCATCGATTTATTTTTAATTTAAATTTGACGAGTGAAAATAGCCATTTTTCAAAAAGTCTCGGATTTCGACGAAACCAGTTTCATCGGATCCATAATGTGATATTATTGTAAGGTTTTAAATTTCAAGTTGATTGGATTTACCGTTTGTCCGTTACAAATTAAAACGCCTAGAAAATCGCTTAAATCGGTTTAATTTAAATTGAGCGTTTATAGCCATAACTCGCACAGATGTCCGAATTAGCTTCCGAAACCTGTTCCATTGTGTCCAGAACGCGGGGTAAACCCTAGAAACGCTGGTTACGGCGCGTAAATCGGAGTTCGGAATTTCCGGGATGAATAGTGTCGATCGTTTCTTTATAAATAGCCACCATTCACAAATAAAAAAAAAAATATACAAAACCCTAGCAAAACTGCAGCCGGCCCTAACTATTCAATGGCCAGAATTTAATCTCACTTCTCCCTCAATCTCTCTCAATCCAGCAAGAATTAGCCAAAGTTGTTAACTACAACATCGAAGAGCATGGAGAGAGCTTTCAATCCATACAGATATGATCGTAAATGGAGCATCGTAGGGGGAGAGAAAGGGGGCCGTTCGTGACTTGTCACGCACGCAATTCGAGCATGGGGGTGAGGCCGAGCTTCGTATGGTTCAGGCCGTGCATAGGTGGTGGAAGGAGCTTCCTATTGCAAGTAGTTTGATGAAGTATAGATGAGAGATGGTGGTGCAAGATTCAACCCTAGTTTCTAGCTCTATGGGTTCTTATGCGTGTGTTGATCTGTAGATAATGCGTGAGGGAGATGAAGGTAGGGGACGGCCTGATTTGCATGATGAAGGATCTAATGGCCTGAAATGGATGTGGGTTTAAAAATTATAAGTTTTGTTGTAATTTGTTAATATAAATTCGTGAATCTTTAAAAATTCATAACTTTTTCATACGAGGTCGAAAACGCGCGAAACCAGTTGCGTTGGAATCGTGTGGACGAGCACTACGCGATGGAGTTGGTTTGGAGTCGTTTGGAGTTAGTGAGAATTTTGGGTAAAATTAAACGTCCGTTTAATTTTATTCGAAATAAATCGCTAAAACAGAATTTAAAATCAAGGTGAGAATTTCTCACTCAATCGAATTAGTTTCGATTTTATTTTAAATAGTTAGATTTAAAATATTTGAATGCATGTTTGAATGTTGATTGATATCTATTGATTGTTAAAATAGACATTATACGCCGTTAGTAAGCGGATGTTATTTAATAAAAACATATACCGCGAATATTTCATAAACAGTGAAATTGGTATTATAAATAATATCAATATATATATATTGGCATATGTATATATTGCAGTTGTTGATTTCCCGCATTTATTGTTTAGCGGATGAGACCCTATTACGCCGTTATTAAGCGGATAATATTTAATAAGAACATATACCGCGATAATTTCGTACTGGAGCGAAATTGGTATTGTGCTAATGTTTGTGGATGCAGGAAAACAGGTTGGAGGGATCCAACTGGATTCCTCAACAGTTTTTATTTGATTTCAGATATTTTGATATTTGATGGATTTTCATATTGATATATGATATCGTTGTAGTCGTGATTGACTATTTGATGTGTAGCATCATTGGACCTAGATTTTGGGATTTTAAAATGATTTTAAAGTGATTTTAGAAAGTATACGTTTTATAAAATAATTTTTGGAATTGATCCGTTTTAAATAAATAAACGTTATAATTTTTAATGTTATAAAAATTATGATTTTTGAGAAATATAGTTAAAAACTGATTTTTGAGAATATGATGCTAATGATTTTATAAAATAGTTTAATCGGGATTTTAGAATTTATTGTGAAAAGTTTAAATATAGGATTTATAAAATTTAATTATTTTATGAATCAAAATGGTGAAATAATAAAGGAATTCGAAGACGTTTTAAAAGAATAATATAAATTAATTTATATTAAGAGATTTATACATAGATATTTATAAATTGAAATATTGACATTATAAAACAAGTTTTTATAAGTGTTTGAATGAAGTGAAAATGAATTTCATAAATGAATGAAATTTATAAAATTATAAACTGTGAAGTTATAAATAAAATTTATAAATAGTAAGATTTATAAATTTGTGAAGTTATTGAAAGAATAGATTTGGTTAAATAAATGAATCTTATAAGTTATAAGATTTATGGTTTGGAAAGTCTTTAGAGGAACGATTTTGGAAAATAATCGTTTTATAAGTATTTAACTTATAATATGAACTTTTAGTTTATAATTAAGTTATAAACTGGAATAGGTTAATAAAGGAATTTATAAAAAGGAAGTTTTTATAAATAAATAGAAATTGAATTTATAAACGTTGTTTTATAAATTTGCAAATGATTTATTTTGACAAGAAAAATTTGTTGAAACCTATAAATGGAGTTATATTCACATTTTTGAATAGTGAATAATCCTTTGAATTAAAATGAATAAAAGGATGAAATTTGTTAACGTAGTATATTCACGTTTTTGAATAGTGAATAAGATGTTAAAGAAATTGTTTTGAATGTGATATTTTAAATAGAATTAAAACGATCTAACGATGTTTTAAAATGTGTTGAGATTCGAAACCATAGATTTCAACATTTATTGTTGAAATAGACGTTTTCGAGAAATAGAAGGAAATAATGAACTATAACACCGTTGTTATAGTAAATGATTTCCGAAAGGAAATGTTTTGTATAGTATTGGGATTTATATATCTATTTAATTTCGAATCCCTATACTAGTGATTTTGGGTTGTCGTAACGATGTTTTACGCAACATTCGTTTTGGCCCAAATAAATATGTTTATGAGAATGATTTCCTTAAAGAATGAAATATATACTTAATCTTGATTTAAGTATATTGAATATTTTCTAAGTGTTGAAAATAAATAAAATTTGTGAATTACTTATGAATAAATAAGTATGGAAATGTTTTTCCAATATAAAGTGAATATTAGAGAATTTATCTTTTTGAAGATAAATTGAAAATGAATATTATAAATCGAATTGAAGTCGTATATTCATTAATACTTTAGATTATAAATTCACTAAGGAATTTATAAAAGAAAGTGGGATTGGTTTAGAAAAATAAATATTGATTTATTTTTGAAGTATGAAATATTATATCTTGTAGAGATATTTTGGAAAATAAATAATTTGGAAAATTATTTGGAATCTGGTGATGTGTGCATATCCATTGATAGTTCAATAACCGACTATCAATATTTCCCTTTGAATGGGTAATTGATGTGATTTGTTTGAATGTGAATGCTACACTTATTTTTGAATAAGCGCTCACTATTCGGGTTAACCGGGAAAGGACCATGGGGTCGTATAACCCATTCCGAATATGTGATACGTCATTATAATTGCATTGAAGATCGGTGTTGAAGACCCGGTATTTGCGAGAGCGATAGGATGACCTGTCGATTTACTCTGCACCGAGTAGCTACGGTATAGAGTTCTCCATATGTGATGGTGAATCCGATCAGGATTGTGAATATCCGGATTGCAAGGACTTCTTTGTAAGTGCCTTCGGTTGTGTTCGATCCCGGAACAGACTTGTATGGATTGTATGTCTGACATTACAAATTGAGATATAAAGCCAATTTCTTTCAAATATATTTCTGTTGGTGGCGGAGAATTTATTCTTTTAGCTTAACACCCTTCTCTGAGACGTACGAGCTCAGAGGTTATATAGTTAAAGTTATCAGCGATATATTCCCAATTTGGTAATGTGACATGCTGAGTGTTGCTGTAAATGATCATTGTGTTGATTATTGTGATAGGATCGTTTATTTGATCGTCTATCTTGGTGATCATTGTGTTGATCATTTGTTGACCCAAAGCATGGCTTTTGTATAAAGTATGTTTTTGTGGACGTGACTTCGTCGAGCCTCACACCCCGGAAATGGTCAAAACAGGAAAGATGCGGCAAGGTTATGAGGGGTAGCACCCTTTAGGGTATGTACATTTCCTTCTGGATAGAGGTGGTATCATGGTATGGAGCCCAGATATTTAACCTATGTGGTTACTGCGAATTTATTACTTTGTGGTTGTTGGTTTTCGGGATCCCGTGAGAAAGGTCGTTTACGATCGGGGAATGGCGTGCTCGTGTCAGTAGTTACCCAGTTAGGGGTAACCCGGCCTTGTGTTGGCAGAGTTCCGGTTTGGTTCTCGGGGATGTCTTTCCAGAGGCATTCTCATGTGGCAATGGGAAGTTCCTTGGCCTGATCATTTGTTGGAAATCCAAAGAAACAATACGTGACTTGTACGGTTTTAGTTGTATAACCTGCTATGGAATGTGGCGGTAACCTGCTATTGAACATAGTTAGCTATAGTAGGCATACGATAATGGTCGTATGTTGGCTAAGATTTATATTCTACTTTCGAAATGAATTTTTCCTACACTATGCACTAGTAATAATATCAAATGTTATTTTAAATGCGTATCAAGCATGTTTGGCTATCATAAGGAGAAATCTTCTCCAAGTCTGCGTTTGCATTGTGTATGTGGCAGGAGGTCTTATGGTAGTCTCATTTTTAAAAGCATTGCGAATTGAATTTAAAAATATTCCTCTATTTTGATTTTAAAGATAAATAAACTGTTTTGAGTTCTCACACCAGTCACATGACTGACTCGGAGTTTATTGTTTTCCTTCCTAAACTCTGGGTGCCCACCAATTTCCACATGGGCAGTCAAGAGTTAAGGTTTATCAGGATATTCTGGATATTCTGAAGGTTGGAGGCAAGCTGGATTGCATGGCGTATTACTAGTTTATATAGTATTTCTTTTTCCGCTGCACTGTTTGTTGTTGTATATTGTTATACACTCTGATGATATGATGTAATGAAATGTATAAAATGTAATAACTGATATAGTTCTTTGTTTAAAGATTATTCATTTATTATTATATGTTGTTCCGCTGCGAATTGTGAGATTCTGATGTGATTCTGTTGTTTTCTGTTCCGTTCTATTTTCTATGTTCTCTATTCTCTTTTTCTTCTATCTTAAAATTATCTATCTTCTTTTCCCTCCATCTTCTACCTTTTTCTCTTTTTCTTCTTTTTCTCTCTTCTTTTCTACTTTTTCTTTTCTTAAATTTTTCTTAAACCCCTAAGGGTTCGTATTTTCGTTCATCTTGAATTAAACAAAGGAGATTAGTGTCTATTCAAGGAGTACGGATTTACGGGTCTTTACACAAATATTTCCTAAGACATTTATGTATGATTACTAAATTAAATCAGTAATATTTTTATATCTATTCCATTTCTATCAGTCCTTTTTTATCCATTTGTCCCTATTAATCGTAACTCCTAAATTTATTTTCATTAATTGCCCATTTATTGGAGCTATAGTCTTTAATTCCATACCAACCAATTGTAACCTCTAATCTAATTCTATTATTATTTCTCATTAACTGCCCATTGATTGTGTTTACAATCTTTTCTTTCCTATTAATTATTGACAATTCCTAATTTATTTTCCATTAATAGGAATTACTATATTTCCTAATTCTAACTATTCGCTTCCCTAAATATAATAATAGCTAACCAACTTTACGTATAAATAACGTACAAATAAACGTTCTTCTTCTTTATTAATACAATAAATACGTATAAACTGCCTAATAAAACTATATTCATAGCTAAATATATTCTTATCATAAAACGTAGCTAGAAATGCTTTCCATATTTAATTTACTAGAATTAAGTTCCTTAGGAAGATTTTCCGTTATTATTTCCACTGGTTTAACATAAAAAGGAAAGATTGACTCCGTTTGAAATTACAAGGAATGAATAATTTCTGTTTAACTGAAATAGACCATGTAAACTACAGGAAATAAATCTATACTTTACACATCTCTTTCCTTTTTGTTTATGGGTATTTCTTATTAAATCAAAGTGTAAAAAGTAAACAAATTTATAAAAATCTAACGGACGTTCTTCCCATAAATTAAACCATGAAAAATCTATAACTTAGCGCAAATTGAGAAATAATCCAAAAATCTTATTTTATACCTAAGTATAGATCTGGAATAAAAATATAAAACATTTAAATTCTTAAATCTTTGGGACTGAAATCAAGATCTAGGTGTAAACTATTTCAAATTAGATCTAAAACAAGAATATGTAGGCAATAATTTTCTACACTGATTTAAGCCTAAAATTTACAAATAAAATTAATTTAGGCATAAAAATCAAACATATGCTAACAGAATAGATTTAAAATCATAAAAAATATATAAGATTTCCCATTAACCTTTTAAAAGCGATCCAAATCTCCATATCTAAAGTCGAACCTTAAATTCATCTCCAAATCCTTTTTTAATCCAAGAAATGTGTATAAAAAAGGTATATACATGCATTAGAATTACATATCATATAAGAGATTTGGCATTGGAAGAGAAAATAGATATAGATATATAAATATATATAAAAATTACATCAAATACATGTAAAGTTGATTCTCTTCTCTTCCTTATTTTATTAGTTTTCCATTCTTCTCCAATTTGTATGACTATAGATACAAATATCTTATTATTAAATTTTAGAAAGAAATTGGAGAAGAAGAAATAACAGAGCTTTGCTAATGCCTCCAGAAAAATATGAGAAGAGTAAGGAGGGTTAGGCCTAAATTTATAGGCGTAAGAATCAACCTTAACCGTCACATCGAAATATATTAAATATGGGTTGTTAGGTCTAGTCTAACCCTAGCCACCATACGTGAAGCGGTCGACCACCCCCTTCTCAGGGGATGACCTCCCCTGGATAACGCTCATAGTGGCGGGTCGACCTGTGGGCCTAGGTAAATTAATATGAAACGTTAATTTTCCTATTCAAATTATTTCCGTTCTAAATTAGTTTTTCATTCGTAACTTCTTCATTTGGACTCTAATCGTAAAACTTCAAATATGAAAGTTGTTCAGAATTTCACCACGAACGTAATAGGGCATGTTTCATGGTCAAATTTCATCATTTGCATAAATTTAATTTGGAGCCTAATTAATTAACTAGCTAACTAATTAAATAACTAGCGCCAAATTAAGGGGTGTTACACATCATTTGAAGTTTCGACATCAAAACATATAGATTCACAAATAAAATCACCCACTATTTTTTCTTTATTGGAAGTTATGAGAAGATATGAGATGTCTATGGATGGAGTTCTACAGCCCATTTGATCTGAGGTCTCGGGTTCACCGAATAAAGGTCTATTTACCAAAACTTTGATGGATGAGCTCGAAAGTAAGGCCGAAGTTTTCCTGTAGTGAATATCAGATAATAATGTAACTTTTTAATGGCTGAATAGTGCTTCTAGAGTAGATGTAGAATGCATTTACCAAATGATCAGCTTATGGCCCTATTAATGGTTTTGATCTTTCCATTTAAATTCATTAGTTCTTTATGGTTTGTTAGCGATTTCATATCAGCGATAGCTTTGATTTGCTTAGGATTGAATTCTATACCCTTACACTTACCATAAAGCCTAAGAATTTTCCGGATTAGATTCCAAAAGAACATTTTTGGGTTTAGTTTCATATTGTGCTATTGAAGGACTTTGGACATTTCTGCTAGATCTAAAACATGGCTCCTGGATAACTTTGATTTCACAAGCATATTTTTATATACACTTCCATATTATAGCCTTTTTTGTGAATATATGATTGACCAATCGTTGTCAATTTGTCTCATCGTTCCTGAGACCAAAGGGCATTACATTATAGTAAAATAATCTCATATTAGTAGAAGCTTATGTGCTATTCATCTGGTTTAAAAATTAAGATTTGGTTATAGTAGGAATGGGCATCCATGAAATGCAAGAAAGCAATTTATGTCCATTAGTAACATCGATTAATTGATCTATTTTCACTAAAGGAAAGCAATCCTTTGGGCACACTTTACTCAAGTCAGTGGAATCTATGCAAGTTCTCCACTTGCCATTTGGTTTCTTTACCAGCAACAAGTTGGCAATTCATTTTGAGTATTGAACATCCCTTATACCATTATTTCTAAGCAACTTTTCAACTTCTTCTTTTAACAAGACATACCGAACCTTATCAAAGGTCATCTCGTTTACCTAACTGGAGGATACATTAGATCAATACTTAAGCAATGGTATATGACGAAAGGGTCTATTAACCACCACATCATGACAAAACTAGGAAAATATATCTAAGTTATTTAGAAGGAATGTATTAGCTCCTTTCGAACTGATGGACGAAGGTAAGTTCCGGTCTTAATTGTCTTGGTTTGATCTTTTGGATCAATGCAAATTTGTTCAAGGGTTTCAATAACCGTAGTCCTTTTGGTTCTGGTTCTATGATCTAACTCAAGTTTAATGTTTTCTTCTTCTGAAACACTTGCAATATGTAAGTCCATTTTCTCTATTGGCCGAAATATTTGCTACGTTTTCCCATTTGTATCTTGTCAAATTGTTTTCGATAACATTGTATTCAGACTCCCTTTCCTATATTTGTATTTTCATTTATATCTCATAACTCTAGAGTTAGTACAGTTAACATATATCTTGGTTTCTTTTTCAATGAAGATCGTTTTGACGTGGATCTATAGAACGAGTTACTCATCTTCCTTCGGTTCACTCATTTTTGTTGAAAGGACTAATAATTTCTTTCACTCTGACACCATTCTCATACACGAAACTTTTTCCTTCATTAATCATGTTCAGGCTTGCTTAGTACAGTAGCCTTAAGACCTACTGATCTCCTCTTACACTTACCACCACTCTTGGTAAGGAATTTCAACAGTAAATGTTTGGTTGAACCATATACATCGATTGCATCAAGGACCACCATGCAAAAAAGCAATTATGCACCGAGGGTACATTCACTATGACAAACAAAGTTTCAAATATCTTAAAGCATGTCCTAGAGCCAACATTCACCATATGGTTTCATTCCTTGAGAGGAATGGCCCCTTCATTTATTGAAACCTCATTGACTGGTGTTTGGCTAGACTTAAGTATGCTTTCAATCAAGCCCATCTTATCGAACGCATGCTTGAAAATAATGTTTACGGCTGCTTTCGTATCCACCATAATTTTGGAAACGTTTGAAAGACTAATTTGAGTAGTAATCATAAGAGGATCATTGTAAGGGTGATAGACACCCTACTTATCAAGATATACGAAAGTGATTCTTGGCTTAAGCTTCCTCATCCTCCTGGCGCTGCATATCCTGAATATTGCTTCTTTCACACCATAGTCCTCATCGATAAAAATTTTCCATCTATTTTTGCTAGATACAGCCATATGTAGGCCTCCTAAGATTACATTAACAAAAATTTTGTTATCAAAAATGATCTTGGCATTTATGCCGATTGTTGTGCATTTTCGAGTTCAACCGAGGGTATTCCCCTACACACTCTCAGTTATTAAGAACTCGTCAAGTTTTTCTTCTCTCATAGGTATTTTGATAAAGGCTTTAAGGAATCTATAGTCTTCCTTGCAATGGCCATTTTTTTTTATGATAGGAGAAGTATATTCCCCCTTAATTGGGTTCTGGTTGGCCTTCCTTTTTCACCGGCAGATACTATACCTTATCTTGAGTTTGTGAACCGAACATGGCATACAAGTATGTTAATGGGAGAGTCTCCATGGCTTGGAACTCTAGCCTTGGTTTGTTTGTCCGTACGAAGTTTTGGCTTTCATCTATCCATTCTTAGCTCTTGCCCATAGCCTTCTTTGATTCATCAATTCGGATTTCTCTCCGAGCTATGTAAAAGAACTTATTTAGGGACATGTATTCTTGTCTTATTAGCTCATTCTAGAATAGGGTATTTTTCCTCAACCTCAAAGTAATAACTATTAATTTAGACTCTTTGGACATTCTTGTTTTTTTATTAGCGATATCATTAAATTTTTTGCAATAATTCTTAAGGGATTCTCCTTTCCTTATCAAATATCTATAAGCAAACTAAACTTAGTTTGGGTGTCTCTTAAAGAAAAGAATTGGGCCATAAATTCTATAGTCAGTTGCTTCTATGAATGTATCGATTTTGGGGAGTAGTTCTAAAACCATTTTAGTGCTGGTCTGGTGAAGTTTGAAGGTATCAATATGCTCTTGTCTTCACTAGTAGCCCAAATAGCCTGCATATGTATCATATATAAAGCAATGTGATCTTCAAGATTAGTTGGTCCATTATAAGATAACTTCATAATCCAAAATCCCATAGGCAATAAGGTCCTTATGATCTTAGTAAAAAATGAATGAATTTTCCTAATTTTTGTTCCATCTAAGAACTAGATCTTTCATCCTAAAGCTTTTGTACTTGTTCAACCAATTTCATCAATAAATTTTTGGTATTTGGATATCCACCAAGACATAATTAATAGGTTCAATATCAATATTTTTACCTTTAGGTCGAACCATAGCAGATCCACTGAGGCTTAGCCATTCAGAGCTCAAAGTTGAGGTCCTTTTGGGTTGACCCTCTTAAGTTATCCGAGTGGCCTCTTCTCAATCCTTGATAGCAAACTCTCTAGAAAATTCAACATCAAGTTCTTCCCTAGTGTTTTGTCATTTACCATGATTTCAATCAGCCCTTAGTGGCTAACTCCCTTTATCAACAAAAGTAGCAGTAGGTTTCTTCATGCTCTCTATAGTTTTCTCCATGGTGGCTTGATATTCACCCATGTGCTTTGTAGTATTTTTGACAAATGATAGCATCATTTGCCGAAAATGTTTATCTGAAGTATTAAAGAAGTAGATCCTTCAGCAACGGGTTGGTTTACCATTTCAACTAGTTTTTCGATGATATCTTTCTCAATCGTTGGAGACTAAGGGTTTTTACCTTGAGTAAATTTAGATTTATTTTTAATAGAAAATTTATAGAAAGCAAATAATGGGAGGTAGTATAAAGGAACCAAGGTTGAAGGGCCATCTTTCTAGCGCCAAAAACGTTCACTGATATTTTTCACAGTATTACACCCAAAAGTCCTAAGGAAAACTTTGAAAGTAGTAGTTGAAGAAAGTAGTGCGACCAAAAGCAGAAAGCCAAGACTGAAAATAATAAGAAAATAAAATATTAAAATCACCAACATAGAAATTTATAGTAGTTTAAAAGTTTGTCTGTACGTCCACTATTGAGAAGAATCTTTAATACTTTACCAATGAAGCCATAAATGGCTTTACAAGTTTTGAATGGCATTGTCCACCATTGTAAACTTTGTCAAAAAATTAAGTGTGGGAAGTTAAATTCTTACGAATGATTAGAGCAGTCATTTTGTCAATCTTTTCCGAGGTTGATTCGGAATCAGGTCTTGTATATGATAGTGTGTGGCTTGTATTTATAGGCATCTTGTACCTTTGCCATTAGTAGAGAGATTTTCACATGGAATGGTGCTTAGTCCACTTGTAGGGCTATGATTAGAAAATGTGTCATAATTTGGTTGCATGTAGATTGACGCGAACAATGAGGTTGCATTTCCGTATATAGCTTTAGGCACACGACCAGTATACCTAATACAAACTTTAAGCTATCTATGCCATTGATGTTGTTGGATGCAATCTTAGCTGCTGATCTTGATCTTGTATTGAGACGCTCTTGGCCTTAAGTAGAGAGGGCTTTGGTCTCATATGCTAAGCAAGGTGCTTTTGGCCTATACTTTTGGTTATTGCTGCCTAGGGCCATTTCATTAGCTAATAACCATTAAGGCATCCCGGTATAGGATCTAAAAGCAGTGTGTAGCCTTTAGACCGCACCATGCCTTGATACTTTTAATATTTCATATAGAGTCAGTTTTGTAACTCATGCTTTTGGTTTAGGGTCAACCGGATGACGTTGCTTTTAGTACAAACGACGCTTTTTGTCCTCGGTTCACATTATATTAAAGCTTATTCTTTGGGTATTACGTTGCTTTTTGTACAAACGACGCTTTTTGTCCTCGGTTCACATTATATTAAAGCTTATTCTTTGGGTATTATTATTATGTTTGGCATTTATCCTATGGACATTTGCTTATGCTTCGATATAAAAACTTAACCTTTGGACTAAGATCCCTAAGGGTATTATATAAAGCTATATACAAAGTTCTGATTAATGTGTAATAATTATGGGAATTTAAATACATAATAGATCTTTAGAGCTTCAAGTCAAAAGGGTTGAAACATATGATATTCATATATAACGAATACTTTAGAATCCTCCTTTCAGACTTAGACTTATATAGTTAGAAGTTGAAACGACTGACTAAATGTAATGAACTGATATTTTCAACCATTCGCATCCACACATGTCGGATTTGAATTGCTCAAAATACCAAATTGTTAATTTATATTTGGCAAAACTCAACATATACGGTAAATAAATACATCACAGAATCACAGACATAGGGTAATATACAATATGCAGCGGAAACAAAAGAATAGTAGTTCATGAAGCAACTATATATATAACAAAGTTAAATAAGTTACAATAGAAGTTTCAAATACAATAGTCAAATACAAGATCAGAATACATCACTAGAATCAACTGAATATCTAAAAGCTGGACAGATAGCTGGATCTCTAAGCGAAGCTCCAACTTCAAAGGAGAGTCTCAAAAGCTGAACCACTCAGTCTGACTCAAGCGTAAAGCAAACACAAAACACTCGAGTCAGGATTAACATTCTTATATCAATAAATCCAACTCAAGTGAAATAACAACTGAAATACAAGTAACTCAAAGGATGTTTGGGATAACCATCCTCTAAGGATCCGTTAAACTATCTACTATGAAGTAATATACGCTTTTATAATAATGTCTAAAGTAAAGTAAACTTACTTAAAAATAGAGTTAAGGCTTTATATTTTCCACCTTAACACATATATAGTGCCAATAGTCTATACAGTACCATCGTATCTCCAGATCAGGAGGCTACCATAAATACTCCATAGGTACGACACAAATCAAAAATCGTATAAGGCATGCTAGGGTAGGTGACACGACACAACTAGGCAATGCCAGGGTAGATATACCAATTATACTTCCG
This sequence comes from Allium cepa, assembly GCA_030765085.1. Lineage (NCBI taxonomy): Eukaryota > Viridiplantae > Streptophyta > Magnoliopsida > Asparagales > Amaryllidaceae > Allium > Allium cepa. The sequence goes on from CM060931.1 coordinate 1,051,600,186, forward strand.
GACAGGTGGTAACGCATAGCCGCAGCTACCGCCCACCTCGAGCCATACTCCCAAAAATCATTGGTGCACCCAATCAATCACAAAGTAATAGAATGGTATTGGAGGAGTGTGTCCGATCAGAGGAGCTACCTTATTAGCCCGTCAATTGCTCCTACTTTTGCCACTTTATGCCAACTCACGGGAGTCAGTCCACGTATATACCTCAATCGGACGTCGCCACCATCCTACTTCATTCTGGAACCCCCACCGCGTACACGGTTGTTAAAGTGGTTTTCGGTATTGGCAGAGAGTATGACAATATCCGATCCCGGTCTCTTTAACAATCAAACGTTGTTATAACACCGCAGTCATTTCAAATAGTCTATACTTCAAAACCCAAAATATCATTGCAATTTAAAAACCATATCAACATGATATCATTTCCATTTCAAATATATCTTTCCAAAAATCATTTCTCTTCAAAGTTATAGCACTTTCGAAACCAATACTTGAAATTATAACGCTTTCAAAACATAATACTTTGAAATTCATAACTTTGAAACCATAACTTTCACCACTTAAACAGTCTAGATATTAAAATAATATATATAATAAAAATAATTTATAAAGTAAAATAGTTTATATAAAGAATTATAAGTTAAAATAGTTTAAAATAGAATAGTTAGTATTTTAAATAGCTTATATTAAAATGATTTATATTGAAATAGTTTGTATGAAAATAATTTACAAAGTAAATATATAAATCGTTTTAAAAATAATTTAAAAATACTTTATATAATAAAATAGTTTTCCTCAAATTTTGCAAATCAATTACAAATCAACTCGAATTCAAAAATTCAAGTTTAATCAAATCTCCAACTATCAATTTCGATTTAGTTCAGTTTCTAAATAAACTATTTCAAATTATATCGATTAAAAACACATATTTTTAACCACAAAATAAACCATTTCAATTTCCATATATTTCAAAGCTTTAAAATTGCATAATTTCAAAACTAAATTTTGATACTTCCATATATATCAAATTCAATTTATTATTATTTATTTTTGAAATATTTCCTTAATAAATCCAATATTAGTTAAATAAAACTTTTAAACTTCAAATAACTAAATATTCCTTCAATTTATCTAAACTTCATATATTCATCTAAATCTCCTTAAATCAAAATCAAGTTATAAAAATCATATCCTTAAAATTCAATTTTAATAAATTTCAAATCAAACTTATTTGAGTATAATTCTTAAATAAATTTAATTTCAAATCAATTTCAAATCTATATTCCAACTTTAATTTATTTAAATCATTATAAACTCTATATAAATTATAATTTTAAATAAATATTAACCATACTATATTCAAAAATCAAACTTTATTATTAAACTTATTTTTTATCAAAACAAATTTATTCTTGGCTCAAATCAAGAATTTAATTATATATAAAATAATATTTATATAATATCAAAAATCAATATTTATATAAAACCATATATTTCTTTCCAAAACCATAGAAATCATTTTTAAAATATTTATATATAGACCAACGGTGTCTGTATATAATTTTCTATCCTATGGTTAAGTGATACAGATATTTATCATTTCAAACCACAATTTAAAAATATACGGGTATATATCATTTCAACCCGCAATCCCAAATTCAATTCAATGAAAATCGTTTGGGTTTATCATTTCAACCATAGCGATTTTCTCCTATTCTACAGTCCGTTCGGGTACGTATCATTTCAACCCATAGTGAATTCTATACTAACATGGAACTTGTAGAGTGATAACAGATATGATAATAATGTAACAGACATATATCATCAATATAAATAACAGATAACAGTGTCAGATGTCACAAGTGAACATATAACATATATATAGCAATATAATTAACTAACAACAGCATATTTCAATTGTCTTTTCAATTAAAATTAAATTTAATAAATATAAGAACTTAATCGTAAGTGATTGCTCACCTTTTGAGGCTAGAGAAAACAGAATATGAAACTATACAAACACAGATACGGACATTGAGATTGAGTTACCAATCCAAGCACGAATTCGATGATCAAAGCTGATAATAAGGGATAGACGGAATCAAATCAGAGTTGGGCCGATGAAGATAAATGGATATAAGTGAACTCATATATATAACTATATATACACTTATATCCTCTTATTCAATTCAAAAATATGATTTAAAAGTCGAAACATATATATAAACACTTAAGCTAAAACATTTGAAAGTTACATAGTTACATACATATATATACCATACTACTTACCAATTAATTTATCTTTAAAAATAGATGTTAAAATAAAACAAATCTGAACTTATATGAATAGATTAGGTATATATAATACTAATATAAAACTATACAAATAGATAAGGTATATAATGCTAATATAAGCTAGCAGTAAACAAAATTCAAGACGCTAACAAAACATGATATATATGTATATATAACTAAATACCTACACATATATATTTTGATATCTTGTAACAAAAATATATACTTCAAGCTTATAAACTATCAATTTATATATATATATATATATATATATATATAATTTCAAACATTTACAAATGAATACACTTTAGGCTCGTAAAACATCATATTTCCCTTTTTTATAACATAACTTATATAAACTGACAGGTAACCTTAAATATAACCTATTGGACCGATATATATCTGATATATATATATATATATATATTGACACTACAACTATATATATATACTTAAAAAACTGAAATGCACACTGATGTAAATTATCTATATAACAAACATAATATATAAATATTTTACAAACATATATATATGACAAAAGGTAATACTTACACACAAAAAGAAGAATAAGTGTTTGGTCGGCTACAGGGGAGAGGAGCAGTTAGCGTGGTCGACTGTGGCCCATAGGGAAGCAGAGATTGAATTGGTCGCGTGGTGATTGGCTTCGGCCATAGGTTTGGCATAGGCGTTGGGTTGGCTAGCTTGGCAAAACAATGGCGGCGGCGAGCTTCGGGTCTGGCTGGAGGAGGTTGTCGACTGGGTGAGGTTGCGGGCAAATTGGAGTGGAGGGAGAGAAAGGTGATCGGCGAAGAAGAACAAGGCGGTGGCGCTGTTCGGGTGGCTGCTGCCATGCATAGACGACTGGCTGGCAAATTTTGGTGATGAGGCCATGGCAAAATATGAAACGCCAGGTGACAAAGGAACAAAACTTTATATTGCAAAATAATACATGTATATTATCTTTTTTCAAGTGGTGGACAGAAGAAAACAACACACAAAGTGAACGGTAGGATATTGAAAGCCATACGCAAATTCAGGATGTATTAATGACAGATGACCGTTGGTAATATACGGTAGAAATCGAAAAGACACGGAACACAAAAATGCTCAAATCAAACGGGTACTAGTACGACTAGCCGTTTTCGTGGGTTCTGCTGCATACGAGACCTCAAAGCACAGAAAAGAATATACCCTAGAGATCAGCACGACGAGGCGATCAAAACGGTATACAGATATCAGTGTTACGATCATCCAAACAAAAATTGATATCGGTACCGAAATGCAACTAATTTGTTGAAAATAAAATAAACGGAGCAATAATAGTCCAAATTTAGAGAAACGAATTGTGACGTCTCGCTCAGAAGATGATTTACAAATTTTCTATAGAAAATATTCAGGTTTGGAAAACATTTTATTATCATCAATTTTAACTGATTTAAATTGAAATAAAATTTGCACAAGAAAATAAACTTTAGTATTATCTGATGAAAATTTACCATCTGCTATGTTAAAATATACGTATTCCAAATATCAGGTTTATATCTCAAATTTTTATTGTTTAAAATTTCACAAAATTGCAATTAAATATACTATTAAAACCATTGAAATTTATGGGTCGTTACACTCTCCCACACTCAAAACTTTTCGTCCCCGAAAAGGAAGGAGGCAAGAGAATAGAGAGAACCAGAAAGAAAATGGATTGAAAAACAAAATAAAAAAATTAATTTAAACCGTATAAATTTCAATTTACCTTAACTAATACTCAATATTTGATTTTAAATTCAAGATATTTCATTATGTTGATCTTATTTCAATTTATTAATATTTGATACAAAAAGGTTTCTTTTAAAACAAAATTTTATTTAATTTGTCTCATTTACTATTTAATCAACTATTATTCTATTTATCTCTCAAAACATTTTATACTTAAAATTTAAGTGTATAACATTTATTACGATCACTTAATTTTTTTTAATAAAATCACCTTATTTTGTATATTATCCATTTACATATCCAACTTCTGAATGGTTAAGGTAAGTTATATTAGAATGTAACTGGGTATTATGCAAGTAAAATTTCCTTATTCGATTTATTTCAAATTTAAATATTTATTCAAATTTTGGCTTTATTTTATAATTAAAATCACGTTTGACATAAATTTAAGAATTAAATTTCCGATTAACTTCAAACAATTTAGAGATAAATATATACTATATATCAAATCAAATCTATAATCATACACTTATTTTTATTATAAATCAAGCCATACTTAAAATTTCCGATTAACTTCAATGATGCGGCCACCATCACTGAAATTATTTTCCAACGACAAAAGAGAAGAGCACTGATTTAAATATTTAAAATTCTTTGGAAATAATTTCTATTCGAAAATACTTAATTTACATTATAAAACTTTTAAAACCAAAGTTTGAAATCACCGGAAATTAAATTCTTAAATTCTAATTTTAAATTCTAAATAAATTTATAAACCATATTTAAAATTCCAAATAAATTTATAAACTATATTTATAACTCCATTTATTTATTTATTGAGACAATAGTCATTGATTTACAAAATAATAAATGAAAATCAAATATTATCATTTTGTTAACCAGTCCATTTAACAATGATCTTTTAGAAAATTAAATTATTATAATATAATCACACAAAATTTATTTTATTTACAAATTTTGAAAACAATATTGTGTCCGTTTGCTCTGTTCAAATGTTTTGGAAATCCTATCGATAACGTTGATCAGACGAATCGATCAAAAACCCAAATCAACATTAACAACTCAAACAACACAATATACAAAACATTTTTAATATTAATTTATAAATACACTTCCTCGCTCGATGATACAAGAATGGATTTCTAAGCAAGGATAGAGATTCAATTTTGATGGACTCAAATCAAAGAGAATTTTGATTCAAAGATAGGCTCGAAACAAAGATAAGATGATTAAATAATGAAATAGGAAGATGGATAAGATTGTATAAATCGCGGACAACCTTAACCGGGTCAACCGTGACTTCAAGAATAAGATCGATGCAGAATTCTAAGATAAGTCAACATTTGATCGCCAAAGAAATTACTATGGTCGTCTACTAGAGAACAGTTCGGGTATAGGAACAGATGTCAGCATCTAAACCGAGGATATAGACATCTTCGGTGAATCAATGCTGTTGTAAAGGAGTTTCACCACTTTACCAATCATTCAATGGAGCTATGGGATGCTCCAAAAATCAGAAGAATACGAATAGGGAGAGACAAGAATGAATTTTGAAACCGAGGGGAACATTCCAAAGTTCCCTGGAAAGCCGAGTCAAAGAGGAAGAGATTCAAGCTCGAATGAAAGTAATTCTGTAACTACATTTTCTTTATATGCTAATTTTTGCCGAAAACCAAAGCTCTGATACCAAATGTAACGGACTGATATTTTCAACCATTCGCATCCATACATGTCGGATTTGAATTGCTCAAAATACTAGATTGTTAATTTATATTTGGCAAAACTCAACATATACAGTAAATAAACACATCACAGAATCACAGACACAGAGTAATATACAATATGCAGCGGAAACAAAAGAATAGTAGTTCATGAAGCTACTATATATATAACAAAGTTAAATAAGTTACAATAGAAGTTCCAAATACAATAATCAAATACAAGATCAGAATACATCACTAGAATCAACTGAATATTTGAAAGCTAGATAGATAGCTGGATCTCCAAGCGAAGCTCTAACTCCAAAGGCGAGTCTCAAAAGTTGAACCACTCAGTCTGACCCGAGCATAAAGAAAAACACAAAACACTCGAGTCAGGATTAACATTCTTATATCAATAAATCCAAATCAAGTGAAATTACAACTGAAATACAAGCAACTCAAAGGATGTTTGGGATAACCATCCTCTAAGGATCCGTTAAACTATCTATTATGTAGTAATATACATTATTATAATAATATCTAAAGTAAAGTAAACTTACTTAAAAATAGCGTTAAGGCTTTACATTTTCCACCTTAACACATATATAGTGCCAATAGTCTGTATAGTACCATCGTACCTCCAGATCGGGAGGCTACCATAAATACTCCATAAGTACGAAAAAAATCATAACTCGTACAAGGCGCACTAGGGTAGGTGACACGGCACAACTAGGCAATGTCAGGGTAGATATACCAATTACACTTCTGTACCGGTGGTAACGCATAGCCGCAGCTACCGCCCACCTCGAGCCACACTCCCAAAAATCAAGGTGCACCCAATCAATCACAAAGTAATAGAATGGTATCGAAGGAGTGTGTCCAATCAGAGGAGCTACTTCATTAGCCCGTCAATTGCTCCTGTTTTAGCCGCCTTATGCCAACTCACGGGAGTCAGTCCACATATATACCTCAATAGGACATCGCCACCATCCTACTTCATTCTTGAACCTCCATCGTGTACACGGTTGTTAAAGTGGTTTTCGGTATTGGTAGAGAGTATGACAATATCTGATCCCGGTCTCTTTAACAACCAAACGTTATTATAACACCGCGGTCATTTCAAATAGTTTATACTTCAAAATCGACAATATCATTGCCATTTAAAAACCATATCAATATGATATCATTTCCATTTCAAATATATCTTTCCAAAAATCATAGCACTTCAAAGTTATAACACTTTCGAAACCAACACTTGAAATTATAACGCCTTCAAAACATAATACTTTGAAATTCATAACTTTGAAACCAATACTTTCACCACTTAAACAGTCTAGATATTAAAATAATATATATATGATAAAAATAGTTTAGAAAGTAAAATAGTTTATATAAAGAATTATAAGTTAAAATAGTTTAAAATAGAATAGTTAGTATTTTAAATAGCTTATATTAAAATGATTTATATTGAAATAGTTTATATGAAAATAATTTGAAAAGTAAATATATAAATTATTTTAAAAATAATTTAAAAATACTTTATATAATAAAATAGTTTTCCTCAAATTTCGCAAATCAATTCCAAATCAACTCGGATTCAAAAATTCAAGTTTAATCACATCTCCAATTATCAATTTCGATTTATTTCAGTTTCTCAATAAACTGTTTCAAATTATATCGATTTCAAACACAGATTTTTAACCATAAAAATAAACCATTTCAATTTCCATATATTTCAAAGCTTTAAATATTCCATAATTTCAAAACTAAATTTTGATACTTCCATATATATCAAATTAAATTTACTATTATTTAGTTTGGAAATATTTACTTAATAAATCCAGTGTCATTTAAGTAAAACGTTTAAACTTCAAATAACGGAATATTCCTTCAATTTATTTAAACTTGATATATTCATTTAAATCACATTAAATTAAAATCAAGGTATAAAAACCATATCCTTTAAAATGTCAATTTTAATAAATTTCAAATCAAACTTATTTGAGTATAATTCTTAAATAAATTTAATTCCAAATCAATTTCAAATTTATCTTTCAACTTTAATTTATTTAAATAATTATAAACTCTATATAAATTATAATTTTAAATAAATATTAACCATATTATATTTAAAAAAACAAAATTTATTATTAAACTTATTTTGTATCAGAACAAATTTATTCTTAGCTCAAATCAAGAATTTAATTATATATAAAATAACATTTATATAATATCAAAAATCAATATCTATATAAAACCATATATTTCTTTTCAAAACCATAGAAATCATTTTCAAAATATTTATATATAGACCAACGGTGTCTGTATATAACTTTTTATCCTATGGTCAAGTGATACAGATATTTATCATTTTAATCTGCAATTTAAAAATATATGGGTATATATCATTTCAACCCGCAATCCCAAATTCAATTCAATGAAAATCGTTTGTGTTTATCATTTCAACCCATAACGATTTTCTCCTATTCTACAGTCCGTTTGGGTATGTATCATTTCAACTCATTGTGATTTCTATGCTAATAAGGAACTTGCAGAGTGATAACAAATATGATAATAAAATAACAAGCATATATGATCAGTATAAATAACAGATAAAGGTGTCAGATGTCACAAGTGAACATATAGCATATCTATAGCAATGTAAGTAACTAACAACATCATATTTCAATTGTTGTATCAATTGACATTAAATTTAATAAATATAAAAACTTAATCGTGAGTGATTGTTCACCTTACGAGGCTAGAGAGAACATGAGATGACACTGATACGAACACAGATACGGACACTGAGATTGAGTTACGAATCCAAGCACAAATTCGATGACCAAAGCGGATAACAAGGGATAGACGGAATCAAACCAGAGTTGGGTCGATGAAGATAAATGGGTATAAGTGAACTCATGTATATAACTATACGCACACACACACTTATATCCTCTTATTCAATTCAAAGATATAATTTAAAAGATCGAAACATATATGTAAACACTTAAGCTAAAACATTTGAAAGTTACATAGTTACATAGTTATATACATATATACATACACACACACCCCCCATACTACTTACCTATTAATTTATCTTTAAAAATAGATGTTAAAATAAAACAAATATGAATAGATTATGTATATATATAATACTAATATAAAACTATACAAACAGATAAGGTATATAATGCTAATATAAGCTAGTAGTAAACAAAATTCAAGACGCTAACAAAACACGATATATATATGTATATGTGTGTATGTGTATATATATATATATAACTAAATACCTACACATATATATTTCGATATCCTGTAACAAACTTTAAGCTTATAAACTATCAACGTATATATATAATTTCAAACATTTACAAATGAATATATTTTAGGCCCGCAAAACATCATATTTCCCTTTTTTTATAACAGAATTTATATAAACTGACAGGTAACCTTAAATATTACCTATAGGACCGATATATATCTGAGATAAATACACACACACACACATATATATATACTGACACTACAACTATATATGTATACTTAAAAAAAAAATCTGAAATGTACACTGATGTAAATTATCTATATAACAAACGTAATATATAAATATTTTACAAACATATATAAATGACAAAAGATAATACTTACACACAAAAAGAAGAAGAAGTGTTTGGTCGACTATAGGGGAGAGGAGCAGCTAGCATGGTCGGTTGTGGCCCACAAGGAAGCAGAGACTGAATTGGTCGCGTGGTGATTGGCTTCGGCCATGGGTTTGGCATAGGCGTTGGGTTGGCTAGCTTGGCATAACAATAGCGGCGGCGAGCTTCGGGCCCGGCTGGAGGAGGCTGTTGACTGGGTGAGGTAGCGGGCAAATCGGAGTGGAGGGAGAGAAAGGTGATCGGCGAAGAAGAACAAGGTTGCGGCGCTGTTCGGGTGGCTGCCATGCTTAGACGAATGGAGGGGGGGGCGCAAATTTTGGTGATGAGGCCATGGAAAAATATGAAACGCTAGGTGACAGAGGATCAGAACTTTATATTGCAAAATAATATATGTATATTATCTCTTTTCAAGTGGTGGACAGAAGAAAATAGCACACAAAGTGAATGGTAGGATATTGAAAGCCGCACACAAATTTAGGACGTATTAATGACAGATGACCGTTGGTAATATACTTCTGAAATTGAAAAGACACGGAACATAAAACGGCTCAAATCAACACGGGTACTGGTACGACTAGCCGTTTCCACAGAATCCACAGATTCCGCTGCGTACCAGACCTCAAAGCACAGAAAAGAGTATACCGTAGAGATCAGCACGACGAGACGATCAAATTGGTACACAGATATCAGTGGTACGATCATCCAAACAAAAATTGATATCGGTACCGAAATGCAACTAATTTGTTGAAAATAAGATAAACGGAGCAATAGTAGTCCAAGTTTGGAGAAAGGAATTATGACGTCTCACTAAGAGGATGATTTACAAATTTTCTATAGAAAAATATTCTGGTTTGGAAAACATTTTATTATCATCAATTTTAACTGATTTAAATTGAAATAAAATTTACACAAGAAAATGAACTTCAGTATTATCTGATGAAAATTTACCATCTGCTATGTTTATAATATACGTATTCCAAATATCAGGTTTATATGTCAAAATTTTATTGTTTAAAATTTCACAAAATTGTAATTAAATATACTATTAAAACCATTGAAATTTACGGGTCGTTACACTAAATTTTATGGTATAACAATGGTAAAACTTATTAAACTCATTAACATTTCATATGGTTGTTATGTTGGAAATACCAAAATCCAAGTTTTAAAGTTTTTCCACGTTTTATGACAACAATTACAATATAAAAATATAATATTATTCCCCTTTTAGTTATTGCTACTCTAAATCTATGTACTCCCCCTATGATATGCCTGGTTTTTCTCCCCCTTTATCATCGAAAATGGATTTAAAAACCAAAAGGCTAGGGAATATACGTAGCAGCTTAGTAAAAAAATATTTTTCTATTTATAAGAATGACTGAAATATCTAATTATTTAATCGTATAGATATATAGTATAATATAATGCTTTAGCTCAATGATACCCTTAGTTAAAAACTTCATAAGTATTAAGTCTGAGGAAACCTTACCCAAGTGAGTGTGATACCCGACACTTTAAAGATGTGATCTTATTTTAACTGTATTAGTTGTAACATCCCCTGCTTATTGACCCAAAAATAAATGTTGGTGATGCTGCATTAATCGCCAGAATTATTTTCAAGCGATAAAAGTGAGTTCAGTACACAAACACACACACACATCTATATATATATATATATATATATATATATATATATGAGTAAGTACAGCTAAAATATTTATTGCATATATTTTTCAAATTAACCTAAAAGTCATACCTATGTAAAAGCAAAATTACAATAGAAATAACATAGTATAGTGTCAATCTGATATATGAAGATGTTGTTCTGAACTCTTTAAATAGTGCAAAGAACGTTGTTTATTGGCTAGCAAATTCTCCAGCTTCATCTTCGATCTTCATCCTTCAACCCTAAGAAAACGTGCCTATACTATAAACTCAATCTACTCAAACAAGTACCTTGAGTTTACGGGGAAAATAATAATAAATACATGGGCCAGACATGAAGCCTAGTGTGAATAATACCTTACTAAAAGCATGGCATATAGTGAGGCCACATCGCTATATATGAAGGGTCTTTCCCTCACTAGCATAAGTATAAAATATACATGCGGTGTTTTCAATATAGAGGTAAACTTTAGGATGTCCCAGAAACCCTTATATGATCCAAATCTCTGCCAACTGAACCCTCCCTTTAAAACTTCACATGAAAACCTACTACCAATGGTACTTCCCCACCAGTCCAGTTGTCAAACGTCCTCAACGTATACTTTAGTTTCGAAGTGTGCATTCCATTCTTGCATAATTCAGCATTTGAAACTCATTACCCAACGTATACTTTAATTTGAATTGCGAAGTACAACCCTAAGCAATTCATCTTTCTTCAATTTATAATATAAAGAATTGACCAGATTTGTTTTCACATTTTCCTTTAATTTTCCGAACAAAGAATCAACCACATGCAGTTTAGTCTTTCTTTAGTTTATAATCCGAAGAATCAACTATATACAGTTTCGTAGTTTTTTAATTTATAGTGCAAATAATTAGCCACATGCCGTTTATATCTTTAGTTTATATTGCAAAGAATCAGCCGCATATACTTGCGTATTTCTTTATTTTATATTGCAAAGAATCAGCACATGTAGTTACAAGAGTGTACAACCTAGCTGAATGTCCCACGTCCCTTTAGAAGCTAAATGCTTCTTCTTACCTTCCAAAGGTGTACAGTCATGGAAGAATCACTACTCGGCATCACTATCCCTTCCTAACTCACATCCTTGTGTAAGTTTTTCTTATACTTAGTCATTTTAAGCTCCATGAGCTTTATATAATTATTATACATATTAGATTTCGGTTTCAAATTCATTTTATCACAGTACATCCTTGCCTTCATTCATATTAGGGCATAGTTTTCCATATTATATTGTGATACAGCACAACCCACCTTCTTTTGACCTTGGCCCAATATATCTAGCTACACTTTTAGCTCAATGGCATTAAAAATTCAGCACAGTTCCCTACTCTACTCTTTGGATTTTGATGTGGTTCTTACCAACACCTTTAGACTTTGAACTTTTGCGAACTTTTCATCTTTATGCACATTACTTCCCCATGCAGTATTGATCCTCCCAAAAAATCATTAAGCTCCTATGGAAATTCACTACCCTCATCTCTAGGTACTTAGTTTATTTCTTAACATTTGGCCACCACATCAGCTCTGTATTAGACAAAGTCTAACATGTCTATTACTGCCTTTACACATGTCTCTATCTGATATGTTTAGATTCCACTTTCCATTTATGACAATGTCTTTATTTATCTTTTTATCATTTATATGGAATCTTGTCCCCTATTTATTTGACATTAAATTTTTCCAAGTTTACTTATTATAGTTTTCGGTCCCCTACTTAATCACTTTGTCCGGTGCAATTTTAACTTCAATGATGGTAAATTATGGCCAAGAAATAGTTATAAATTTACATAATGTTTTTGAATAATTACCTTAACACATTTTACTTATGATCTCCATTTTAAAGTTATTTTCTCTTATATATTCAATAGCTATTTTCCTTCAAAATTCATAACTAATGATTTGGACGTGGGAAAATTCTCTAATTTAAAACACATTTCTAAAATTATAATTAGAACATTATATTAATTTTCCATACCATTACGAAATCATTAGAGTAGTAAACACATCTACACGTCCCAGTTTAACCACTCTTCCCAAACATTCATTAAAACATCATTTACTATGTAAACACTAACTCGTATGAACACAACCATAAAGGTCATAGCTGAATCGGAATACAATGAAATTGGTATATGGATTTATTATTACTCATTTAGATCTTTGAATAATCTTGTTTTAAACTTATTTCTTCCTTCAAGCATGCATTTTCTTCTTCTTCTTATTTTCTCTGTTAAGGCCTCCATCATTATTGTACTTCTTACGCTTTTATTTTATTTTTCAGTAGCATGAAAAAAAGAAATGAGATACGAGTTATGTTTATTGTCCTACAATAATTTAGGCTTTGGCCCTTATAACCTTCCCCCTTACTAGTTCATTGCCATCTTTCTTATTTAAATTTTATAACTACACCCATTTTATTTCTCATTTCAATAATTAATTCTTTAGATGATTAATTAATAATTTCAAGTTCTACATGCATCCCTCTTAAAATAATTTCTCATTCGAAATTCAATAGCGGTATGGTAATAATAGACAATCTATCTAATGTAAATTCTAGCACACTCATTGTAACAACCCGGATTTTGGAGATTACCATTAATATTAAATTATAATGCAAATAATAATTTAATATTGTGATTATAAATGAATTGGAGGAATAAAATGTGAGTTAATATTGTTTTTTATATAAACAATGTTTTGATGAATAAAACTTGGGTTTTTAATTTGTGTGAGTTAATTTATCTCATAAGATGTTATTTCAACATATTGATGGTTGGAATAAATATAAATGAGTGAAAATAAGCATAGAACATTTTATTTGTGAAAGTGGGTTGAAAATAAATGATGTTAGTTATTTATTGAGTCAAAATGGGAAGTATTGAAATTTTATTCCAATAATACCCTTTTATAGTGAATAAAAAGGGAAAATGAGAAGAACATGAATTTTTCGAAGTGTATTAATGATTGAAAATAGTGTTGTAATATTTTAAAAAGTGTTAAAAAATTTAATACACTTATTTGAGTTAAGAAATAATTTTTATTTGACTCAGATTGTTTAAAATTGTGGTTTTTTGTCTAAAAATAACAATATTGTCAAATAATGTGTAAATTAATAGTTTATTGGGAAAATAATATTTTTAAGTGTAAAAATAATAATATTATTGTGTTAATCATGTTCACCTTGTTAAAATATGAAGAATGCATTTTGTCTCATGTAAAAAGAAGTTAATAGAGAAAGTTATGTTAAAAATGGTATAAAACATATGTATATTAGCCTAAATAATTTTCTAAGTATGAGAATGGACTAATTGTTGAATATGCGCTTATATGATTTTTGTTTGATGATAATAAACATATATACATTCGTTTAAATGTATTTGATAATATACTATTTTATTTTTCACAGATTAAATAAATATTTGCTGAATAAAATAAATAACACGGAATTTGAATTCAAACGAATATTTTATTCAAACAAATATTTATTACAATTTTGAATAGTATACAAATTCAAAGCTCTCACTATTCACCATACAACTTTGATACAAATTCAATTACATCACTATTTTACATCAGCACCTCACTACATATCACTCACACTCGTATTTATCTTCAACTGCATTCCAGTTTGAATCCAGCATCTGAGCAATCTGCAAAAATATAAACTAACGTAGTAAAATTGAAAAAGAAATATTTTTGCAATTCAAAAATAGAAGATAATTTTTGAATATATGATTTGCCTCAGTTATTTGGGTTGTTCGTCATAATTTAAATTTGAATTCATCATACACGAACAACTTGTGATATACACAGTGTATTACTGTATATGCCACAAGGCCGTGCACGCCGATATATACACTTGGTAATGCTACAGGGACAGGTGAGCACAAGGTCAAACCCAAATATACGGACAGGTTCAACTCAGGTGCAATAAATTCAAGAATACGACACGAGCACAAGGTCAAATCCGAGTTTTTGTAACTGGATTCAACTCAAGCGCAAATCAAAAGTACACATGAATATGAAACTAAACAGTCAAGTTCAGTGGTCAAATGCAATAGGCCGAGAACCAGACTCATGCATGCAACATATTCACCAATGAATCATCAAAGTGGCAACTGGCAATAACAACTACACATATACATACCACAGATGCAACCGATCAGTTTGACATATACACGAAGGCAGCAAGTCAGTGGACAGACCAGAGTACAACAGGCAAGCACAATGCATATATAGCAATAATATACAAGCCAACAGCAAAACAAGCAGTGCAGACCACAAAAGTGCAACAAGTATTGCAGTAATAAACATGGTCAGAAGCAAGGCAACAGAGACTCAAGCAACAACATGGACTGCAACAAATACATGATGCCCAACTCAAATGAATATCAGTGCAAGTGTCGACCAGGTAGCAAGGAAGATCAACACAGCAAGCTACAGCATCAAGTTGACCAAGATGCTACAGATTTCAGCAAATGAACCAGAATGCATATGTAACCAGCAGCCCCAAAACCAAGACAGTAGTGTGCAACTCGAGTTTCAAAAGAATCAAAGTAAATGCACAGCATAAATAAGACCAAACTGCATAAGTGTACAAACACCAATGAACCAACAAAACCTGGCCAAAAACAAGACAGACCAACATACTACAGTGAACTATCAAAGAATGCAACACAGTAATGAGAACAGATACAAGCTAGTTCCAGTGCCAACATATTCAACTCAATGTGCAACTGCAAGTGTCGACCAAGTGACAATGCAAGCAAGATCAACACAGCAGCCAACTAAAGAACAAAATTACTCACAACATCGACAACAGTGACAAATGCAGACACAACTGAAATGAGATAGGTGCAAGTGAATCAGAATGAAGCAGTGCAACATCTACGACAACAAGTTGATATGCAAACTAAGAAATGCTTAGTGTACAGCATACACATGAACTAAGCACAACTAGACCATCAAGTACACAATGACAAAGCAACACTGGGAACAACAGCTACATGCAGGCCAGAAGAAAAAACTCAAGTGATACAGTGAAGTCAAACAGAGGCAACTAGGAATGAACAGAATCACAAGGCAAGTGCACCACCACACAAGTATACACAATCAACATATATGCACCAGTAAACCAATGAACCAACACAAGCATGAAACCAGTCAATGCCGAGACTAAACAAATCAGTGACATCAAAACATGGCAGTAAGGATATAATGGCTGTGAACAACAAGAGGGATGCAAGCATCAAGCTGCAGTTTTCAAAACAAGTGACCAAAGTCAAAGCATCAGAGGGAATCATCAATATCCAAACTGCAGATACAAAGCTAAATTTATCAAAGCCGTGTGTTTTAACAAGTCAACAGAAAAAGGAACGAAAACCGTGGTCATCACGAAATTGATTCAAAGCCGTGGGACGCAAGAAATGAAATTATACGTGTATGAAAAAGTCAGAATCAATCTCATTCATTCAAGCATCATCAAGTGGACGAAATGAAGAATTTGACAAATTCAAACAAAATTGATACGAACGCAATTATAGGAACTGGAATCCTATAAATTACCACAAATCATCATCGGCAATTGATTGAGTTCGAACAAGCCAAAATCAGAAAAGCAAAAGGATAAAATACATACCGAAATCACGAAACGAACTCGATCCAAATTGAAGAACCGTGGGTAAAGCAAACAGCATCGAAGCATACAATCAAACTGTATCGAGCGGCGCTTCAATTTTGCTCAACCCTAGTTTAAATCGCAAGGAGCAATAGCAAATTACCAGAAGCCCTAATTCGCAAAGAGGAACAAAGAGGGGCGGCCATTTTCTTTCACGAAGAAAAAAAAAATAATAGTAAAAGGAACGGGTTGAAGAAAATAAAAGGCCGGCCTAGTTTATGTTAAAAGGGGTTTTAAAAAATTATAAGAAGGGTTTAAATTTAAATAGGGTTTTGTTATTTTAATTTGTTTTTAATTTGTATTTTCTTTTAAACCGTTTTTAATTTTCTAGTCGTGTGACTAGGGGACAAACTACGGTGTGTAGTTTGGGAATTCGCAACTCGGTGGTTGAGTTGTGGTCAGGGTTTTGAGCGTAGAGTTAGATTAGTCAATAGCGGGTATAGCGAGTTTACGTGTGTAAGCGAGGGACTATCTAATTTCTAGTAGAAACCTTGGGGGCAGCACGTTGGCAGGTTTTTGCCGAAGCTGGGTAAATTCTGTGTTGTTCTGTTTTATTCTGTTATTTATATTCTGCGATATCTGTGCTGCTATTCTGTGATCTGAAGTGAAATTAATTAATAAGCTTCCGCGATTAACTTTTATAATTTACACTATCACCCTATTCACCCCCCCTCTAGGGTGAAATCGATCCTACAAGTGGTATCAGAGCTAGGAACAAAAGCCATTTTTGTTTTGATTTTACAAAAACCAATTTTCATTTAAAAATTCGTGTTTCAAAAATCAATTTTTGTTTTAAAAATTCGTGTTTCAAAAATCAATTTTTGTTTTAAAAATTCGTGTTTCAAAAATCGGTTTTTGTTTTTAAAAATTTGAATTTTTAAAATGGCTTCTTTTAATAATGCTTTTGCAGAAGGGCAATCCATAGTTAGACCACCAATGTTCAATGGTGAATATGCTTACTGGAAAAATAGAATGCAAATTTTTCTGAAAACCATTGACGCTTGGAATATTGTTGAGACAGGTTATAGTATACCAACTATAACTGTAGATAATCAGGAAATAGAGAAACCCAAGGAACAATGGACAGAACTAGAAAATAAATTACAGAATACTAATGCCAAAGCTATGAATTCTATTATCTGTTCATTGGATCAATTTGAATTTAATCGTGTCTCACATTGTCTAACTGCGCAGGAAATATGGCACATACTAGAAGTGACTCACGAAGGAACATCTCAAGTCAAAGAATCTCGCCTTGCAATGCTAAGCAGCGAATACGAGAACTTCAAAATGGCAAAAGAAGAAAATGTCAAAGAAATGTACGGACGACTCTCCAATATCGTATACAAATCAAAAGCTCTCGGAAAAACATACACCGAATTAGAAATAGTCTGGAAAATCCTCAGAGTCCTTCCACGAAGCTTTGAAGCAAAAGTAACTGCCATACAAGAATCAAAAGATTTAAAACAACTTAAAGTTGAAGAACTCATCGGAAATCTCACCACTTATGAGCTAGAAATGAAATTCAAAGAAGAGCGTGAAGGAGGTGACACTCAAAAGAAATCAATAGGTCTCAAAGGAACAACCAAAAGTGATGATGATAACGATGAAGATGATGGAGCAGCAGAATTGGAGCTGTTGATAAGGAAATTCAAAAAATGGAATCAAAAACATGGCAACTCAGCTCGAATTCAAAAAGCAAAAAGCAGAATAGCCAAAGCACTAGACTACTCGGAAGAACAAAAGTTTATTTGTTATAATTGCAACAAAACCGGCCATATCAAGCCCGATTGTCCACAAATTAAATCCAGCCACGGAAAGAAACAAAAAAAGAAAAGTTTTGCAGCCACTTGGGATGAAATAGACGAGAATGATCAAAGCACTGGCAGTGAAAGCGAAAAGGCAGAATTGTGTCTTCGAGGAGATACAACTGACAGTGACGATGACGAGCCAAGTGAGGTATCAAAACTTACCCATTCTGAGTTGCTTATATATTTTCATGAAGTAAACAGTTGTTTTGAACGACTTAGGGAAAAATACGCCAAACTTGAATCTCAAAAAGATACCTTGATAGAATGTAATAAACAACTTGATCAATTAGTTAAAACCTATCAAAGTAGGATCCCTAAGTGTGATAAGTGTCCAACATTTGATGAAGAAATTAAAAAATCAGAAATTAAAATAAAATCGCTTGAAAATGAAATTCTGATTTTAAAGGAGAATGAAAATACTAGGAGAGAGAATTCTATTAAAAAGTGCACACAGTTGTTAAACGAAAATGAATCTCTCAAATTACAAGTCCAACAATTGTCAACGACTTTAAATAAATTTTCAAAAAGTGAAAAATCGTTGAATATGCTATTAGGAAAGCAAACTGTTAATACGGTTAAACAAGGACTTGGATATAATAGTTCGAAAATTGTTGAAAACAAGATTAATCAAGAAAATTCAATGTGCACGATTTGTAGAAAATATGGACACGATCACAATAATTGTTGGTATAGACCCAAACATGTGAAAACTATACCGATTTGGGTTCCAAAAGGCACAAATATAAAATCTCTCAAAGTTAAACAAATTTGGGTGCCAAAGGGAACAATTATAAATAGTTTTGGGTCTTTACAAAATTGTTTTTCAAAATTTTCTGCCACTAACAACCATGGACCTATAAAAACAAATAGGTCACATAAATCTTTCATCGTGTAGGTGTGGTGGCAGGCTAAGGAACAACAACAGTGTACTCTGGATTTTTTGGCTGTTCCAGAAACACAACGGATAACGAAGCAAAGTTCCTTAGCCTAGTATAAAGGTGACAGAATCACAACGGACAACAACGAAAAATATCATAAAGGTAAAACAGGTATGGTATGTTTTAAACGATATATTAAATGTGATAATCTGCACCGTATTTTGAATTAATTCAGCCAATATTGAGATTGATGAAAAGATGATGATTTTTTGATTCTGATTTATTCAAAATTGTTGGCCAATTATATTCTTATGCCAAAAATACTATAAAAATCTCTAGATTCTTTGAATTACTTCATATATATCAGTTTGAGTTAAAAATAGTGTTTTGTTGGATATTACAATTGGTTTTAATATGGCTAACTCTTTATTCACGGTTTTCTGATTGTTTACACGGTTTCTTTTCAAATTCAAAAGAATGTCATTTAAATTGTTGTTAAAATTGAATTAGAAAGTTTTGGTGCACACTTCATGTTTTGGTCAATAAAATTCAATTGATGATAATTTTTGAGTGAAAGAGAAATTCAGATGCAGATTACACTGGTAATCTAGTTGATAGAAAAATTACTAGTGACACGTGATTTTTTTTTGAGACATTTAGTAACTGCATCATTTTTCAAAGAAAATATCTGCATATTTTTCATTTCAAATAATTTTCAAATAGCAGAAAATTTTCTTTTAAAACCCCCTGGAGAAAATCATTTTTGACCATTTTTTAAGATTAGTCATTTTGAAAAATTAATTTCATAATTATTTTTGAATTGATTTTAAATGACTATTTTGACTAATCTGACTTCCTATTGTTTATCAAAAAGAAAAATAGTGATTGAAAAAGTGATGAGTGTTAATATTGATCAAATATTATGACTCGAGACGGTATAACTAATAAATTTCTTTAGAAATTTAAACAAGAGTTATAAAATTTTTGTTGGTAAAAAATTCCATGACCATCTCTATGTCTATCATGTTTTCTATCAACCATCACTCATCAAAATTCTATATAGTTTGTCAATATGTGGTACTTTAAGCAGGAATCGTTCGTTTTTCATTTTTACATTTTTTAAAATAAAAAAAATTAAATAAATAAATAAATACCAAAGTATTCACTCTCATTTAAAAATCCTCACGGTTATGCATGGGTGAATTACTTGGAATTTGTTATGTGCTTCCATGCTCATTTAAAAGTCCTCGCGGTTATGCATGTATGGAACGCATATCAAAAGTTGATTTGTAAAATAAACAAGTTGATTCTAATCCCATTTAAAAGTCCTCACGGTTATGCGTGGTTAGAAGATACTTGAATTCATTTTTTTAAAATAAAATTGGAATACTACTAATCTCATTTAAAAGTCCTAACGGTTATGCATGATTAGTAGATATTCAAATTCCTCATATAAATATACCACAAACAGACACAACTGTATGGTTTTATATGATGACATCATTTCCATCATTCTAAAAGTGGAATATGCGCCTAACAAAATATTTATGATTTTTGTTTGATTTTTTATTGAAATTTAATATTTATATTCAATTGAGTTTTAATGTTGAATTGATATCAATTACTTTTTCTCTATTTTCTCTAACACTATTATTCTTTTGCTTATAACAAAAGGGGGAGAGAAAAGTTAAGATTTTGTCAAATAGAATCAAGCAAAGGTCAAATAATTTTCCGTTTGCATATAGGCTCATTTACATATTTTTTATTTGTATGCATATATGTAGGGGGAGCATCATATAGAGAGGAAGCATTTAAATAGGGGGAGCAATTAGGATATATCATGATCAAATACATTTAACATATTCAAAATCTTAAATATATGTTTGTTATCATCAAAAGGGGGAGATTATTGAATATGCGCTTATATGATTTTTGTTTGATGATAATAAACATATATACATTCGTTTAAATGTATTTGATAATATACTATTTTATTTTTCACAGATTAAATAAATATTTGCTGAATAAAATAAATAACACGGAATTTGAATTCAAACGAATATTTTATTCAAACAAATATTTATTACAATTTTGAATAGTATACAAATTCAAAGCTCTCACTATTCACCATACAACTTTGATACAAATTCAATTACATCACTATTTTACATCAGCACCTCACTACATATCACTCACACTCGTATTTATCTTCAACTGCATTCCAGTTTGAATCCAGCATCTGAGCAATCTGCAAAAATATAAACTAACGTAGTAAAATTGAAAAAGAAATATTTTTGCAATTCAAAAATAGAAGATAATTTTTGAACATATGATTTTCCTCAGTTATTTGGGTTGTTCGTCATAATTTAAATTTGAATTCATCATACACGAACAACTTGTGATATACACAGTGTATTATTGTATATGCCACAAGGCCGTGCACGCCGATATATACACTTGGTAATGCTACAGGGACAGGTGAGCACAAGGTCAAACCCAAATATACGGACAGGTTCAACTCAGGTGCAATAAATTCAAGAATACGACACGAGCACAAGGTCAAAT
Organism: Allium cepa; assembly: GCA_030765085.1. NCBI lineage: Eukaryota > Viridiplantae > Streptophyta > Magnoliopsida > Asparagales > Amaryllidaceae > Allium > Allium cepa. The sequence goes on from CM060931.1 coordinate 1,051,622,201, forward strand.
CCGAGTTTTTGTAACTGGATTCAACTCAAGCGCAAATCAAAAGTACACATGAATATGAAACTAAACAGTCAAGTTCAGTGGTCAAATGCAATAGGCCGAGAACCAGACTCATGCATGCAACATATTCACCAATGAATCATCAAAGTGGCAACTGGCAATAACAACTACACATATACATACCACAGATGCAACCGATCAGTTTGACATATACACGAAGGCAGCAAGTCAGTGGACAGACCAGAGTACAACAGGCAAGCACAATGCATATATAGCAATAATATACAAGCCAACAGCAAAACAAGCAGTGCAGACCACAAAAGTGCAACAAGTATTGCAGTAATAAACATGGTCAGAAGCAAGGCAACAGAGACTCAAGCAACAACATGGACTGCAACAAATACATGATGCCCAACTCAAATGAATATCAGTGCAAGTGTCGACCAGGTAGCAAGGAAGATCAACACAGCAAGCTACAGCATCAAGTTGACCAAGATGCTACAGATTTCAGCAAATGAACCAGAATGCATATGTAACCAGCAGCCCCAAAACCAAGACAGTAGTGTGCAACTCGAGTTTCAAAAGAATCAAAGTAAATGCACAGCATAAATAAGACCAAACTGCATAAGTGTACAAACACCAATGAACCAACAAAACCTGGCCAAAAACAAGACAGACCAACATACTACAGTGAACTATCAAAGAATGCAACACAGTAATGAGAACAGATACAAGCTAGTTCCAGTGCCAACATATTCAACTCAATGTGCAACTGCAAGTGTCGACCAAGTGACAATGCAAGCAAGATCAACACAGCAGCCAACTAAAGAACAAAATTACTCACAACATCGACAACAGTGACAAATGCAGACACAACTGAAATGAGATAGGTGCAAGTGAATCAGAATGAAGCAGTGCAACATCTACGACAACAAGTTGATATGCAAACTAAGAAATGCTTAGTGTACAGCATACACATGAACTAAGCACAACTAGACCATCAAGTACACAATGACAAAGCAACACTGGGAACAACAGCTACATGCAGGCCAGAAGAAAAAACTCAAGTGATACAGTGAAGTCAAACAGAGGCAACTAGGAATGAACAGAATCACAAGGCAAGTGCACCACCACACAAGTATACACAATCAACATATATGCACCAGTAAACCAATGAACCAACACAAGCATGAAACCAGTCAATGCCGAGACTAAACAAATCAGTGACATCAAAACATGGCAGTAAGGATATAATGGCTGTGAACAACAAGAGGGATGCAAGCATCAAGCTGCAGTTTTCAAAACAAGTGACCAAAGTCAAAGCATCAGAGGGAATCATCAATATCCAAACTGCAGATACAAAGCTAAATTTATCAAAGCCGTGTGTTTTAACAAGTCAACAGAAAAAGGAACGAAAACCGTGGTCATCACGAAATTGATTCAAAGCCGTGGGACGCAAGAAATGAAATTATACGTGTATGAAAAAGTCAGAATCAATCTCATTCATTCAAGCATCATCAAGTGGACGAAATGAAGAATTTGACAAATTCAAACAAAATTGATACGAACGCAATTATAGGAACTGGAATCCTATAAATTACCACAAATCATCATCGGCAATTGATTGAGTTCGAACAAGCCAAAATCAGAAAAGCAAAAGGATAAAATACATACCGAAATCACGAAACGAACTCGATCCAAATTGAAGAACCGTGGGTAAAGCAAACAGCATCGAAGCATACAATCAAACTGTATCGAGCGGCGCTTCAATTTTGCTCAACCCTAGTTTAAATCGCAAGGAGCAATAGCAAATTACCAGAAGCCCTAATTCGCAAAGAGGAACAAAGAGGGGCGGCCATTTTCTTTCACGAAGAAAAAAAAAATAATAGTAAAAGGAACGGGTTGAAGAAAATAAAAGGCCGGCCTAGTTTATGTTAAAAGGGGTTTTAAAAAATTATAAGAAGGGTTTAAATTTAAATAGGGTTTTGTTATTTTAATTTGTTTTTAATTTGTATTTTCTTTTAAACCGTTTTTAATTTTCTAGTCGTGTGACTAGGGGACAAACTACGGTGTGTAGTTTGGGAATTCGCAACTCGGTGGTTGAGTTGTGGTCAGGGTTTTGAGCGTAGAGTTAGATTAGTCAATAGCGGGTATAGCGAGTTTACGTGTGTAAGCGAGGGACTATCTAATTTCTAGTAGAAACCTTGGGGGCAGCACGTTGGCAGGTTTTTGCCGAAGCTGGGTAAATTCTGTGTTGTTCTGTTTTATTCTGTTATTTATATTCTGCGATATCTGTGCTGCTATTCTGTGATCTGAAGTGAAATTAATTAATAAGCTTCCGCGATTAACTTTTATAATTTACACTATCACCCTATTCACCGCCCCTCTAGGGTGAAATCGATCCTACACTAATTGGGTATAGTAAACATCCAATAACCCAAATTCTAGAGTTTTCTAATGATGTACGTTCCTTTTCTCCCAAAACTCATTACAGTAAAACCTAAATTAGAAAAGAAAAAGCTTCAAAGTACAAAACAATGGCTACCCTCTTCAAATTTAATCTTCCAAGCTCAATCTTTGCAAATTTAAAAGCCTAATTCAAGTTAGAATCATAAAAGAAGGTAATCTCCAACCTATTCTATCTTAGAATCCATTTAAAACCCTAAAATTGTTTACTGTAAATTTTGTTTTGATCAATTTCTTCTTTGCATGTATTGTTTTTTTTCTATTTTCAGATGTTTAGGGCTCCAATCTTATGCTAAAGGCTCAACCTTGCTTGCAAATCCTTACTTATTCATTGAAAATCAATTGATAAGTGAAAAAGCTTACAAATGCTAGCCAAAATAAAAGTTTTGAGTTGAATTTTCGTATTAATAAGGTTATGTTTCGTCTTTGTTATTTTCTGTTTTCTGTTACCACATTGTTTTGGCCATAACTTCTACAATTTTTATCCAAATTTTATAATTTTGGATGTTCTGGAAACCACGAACAAAGGGCTACAAGTTTTTGAGTTTTCTAAAATTTCGAAGTTTTCTTGATCAAAATCGAGCTTGTTTGTTGCTGTCCCGAGAGCAAATGACATCAACAACAATCACAAGTCTGAGAAATTATTTTTGCCATAGCTCATTCGTTTCTTAACCGATTTTGATAATTTCGGATGTTCCGGAAAGCTTAAATCATGTGCTACAACTTTCATGCATTGATTTTCCGTAATTTTGTGGTTATCTATGTCAAAATTGAATTTTTATTCTATTATCCCGAGAGAAAAACCAATATTTGCTCTGTCCTTGAAGCTGAAAGGTAATTGGCCATAACTTTTTCCTTTCTTAACCGATTTTGATAATTTTAGATGTTCTGGAAAGAATAAATCATGTGTTACAACTTTTATGTTTTGAGTTTTCTGTAATTTTCAGGTTATCTATGTCAAAATCTATTTTTTCTACTGCTAACCCGAGAGCAAAATCAATATTTGCTCGGTGTTTGAAACCGAAACGGATTTGACCATAACTTCTTCGTTTCTTAACCAATTTTGATAATTTTGGATGTTTCGAAAAGCCTAGGTAATGTGCTACAAGTTTCATTCATTGTGATTTCTGAAATTTTGAAGTTTGTTTGGTCGAAATTATGGTTGTATGCTGCTGTCCTGAGAACAAAATGACAGCAATAACAATCGTTGACCTTAGAATTGTATTAGCTCATTTTGCTCTCATTCTCTTCGGTTTTAATGATGTTTTTGAGAAATTTTCAGAGCTATGATGCCTATAGTAGGCTTGCTATATTTGGAGAATTTGAAATTCAAATTTTAGATGGAATTTGAATTGATTTTGGGTTAAATTTGAATTGAATTCGTATTGAATTCAAGTTATCGGTTTTGAGATATCCCTCTTAGTTTTCATTGTTTTCGAGCACGGTTTTAGTCGAAGCCAATTTGAAGTGTTATTTTGAGTTGATTTAGAAGTTACCAAACTTTGGTGAAGATTATTGGTTTGAGAATTACTATTTGAGTACATTGGACGACTAACCAAACTAGATGCATTTTGTGATGGCCGATGAAATGAGGCAATATTGATGTTAAGTTTTAATTTGCAACTATGGTTAGAAATAACCATCACGATGTTCTTTTACTTGCCTAGGAGATGAGGCAAGTTGTTATGATGGATTGATGATAATTTCGATATTTATGATGAATTTTTACTTGTCGATGAAATGAGACAAGTCTCGATGTCACTTAAAACTCGTCCAAGTAAGAGATAAGACGAGTTAAGTATCTTACACTAGCCGATGAGATGAGGCAGTGTTTATTTGATGATGTTTTATGATGGTTTTCTAATGTGGCATCAACTAACGACTAGTAAACCAATAGGTAAGAACGTATGGTATGGGATGTACGTTGACGCCTATTGGGTTCCTATTCGAGAAGTTGAGACACATTCATGATGGTACTAGTGCTACAGACCGAGTACTCGATTGTAGTCATCACGATGTTCATGAAGTTATTACTCGACTCCAATCATCACGATGTTATTACTCGGGTTTTTTTTACTGGGTGTCATTAAGATGTTTTCGACTATAGTCAATCAAGATGATCACGATGTTATGATGTTATGTGATCCTAAGTCATCACGATGAATGGTACCAAATAATGGTAGTACTAGTCAAGATGTAAATGCACGTGCTATTTTCCATGAGGTTTTAGGTGTTTCGATTTCACTATTTTGATGATGATGCTTTAGTATAGACTTATGTAAGAAAAAGGCTTATTGACATACATGGTTTTATTTGTGATTTCGAATATGATGTTTTCGATTCTTTCCGGGCTCTATCAAGATGGATTTGGGACATTTTATATATTTATACCGATGAGATGAGGTATAAATTATGGTAATGCTTTTATGATGAGTGTTGATAATAGATTTAAGATATATTTATATTTATACCAATGATATGAGGTATAAATGATTATGTAGATTCCTTTATAATGAGTTTAATGATGGATTTGAGATGTATTTATATTTATACCGATGAGATGAGGTATAATAATTAAGAAGTTTATATTAGATGAGTTTTATTTATGATGGATTCTTGAAGTTTTAATTATCTTATGAAGATTTACTTTACGATCCATATCCTCACCCATTTCGTTTGGTTATATATATAATTATATGAACCATGTCTATCTAATATACATATTGTATTCCTCTATGCAATCATGATGAACCATTGATGTATCACTCTAGAGATAACTTGATGACCTATATCATTCCATTGGTAACGATGGAATGGTTTTCCCCTTATCTCTTATCATCACCTTTACTAATGATAAGTTTTAGCTAGCCTGACCCATGTGTTTTCACTCGGGTCAGACCGAGTTGTTTCAGGTATCATCTATTGGGCTTAGCTTGAAGTTGATATTGGATAACAGCTCTTCTTTCTCTTGAGTAGTTTATTTCTTCCGCATACTCTGATGTTTTTACATTTGATTCGATGTATATGGTGTGGTCGTGTACCACCTTTATTGTATTCATATTGTATTGTACTGAACGTGTATCAGTGTATATGTATATATATGATGTTGGTTACTGTTCTGTGATGTGATTTACATTCAGTTATTGTATTTTGTTCTGATAGATCCGTTAGCCACCTGTAGTTTTGGATTAAGCTTTTACTGGGTATGTCGATCCACTTGAGTTGAAAAATTATAATGCATTTATCGACGTATTCAATGGATGTTTAAGACAAAATTATAGATGGTCGCCCTTAACCGGCCCTATTCTCCGCTTTAGTAGACGGAATTACTTGTTAATTCTCTTTGCTAAGGTGGGTCTCGGGGTGGGGCGTTACAGTTTGGTATCAGAGCTGTGGTCAGAACAAAGTAGAATAAATACAGAATAGTATGTATATCATGATATATCGAAGTACAATACGGGTGAATCATTGTCCTTTATTCAAGCTTGTTTCTGAATCCAGCCTTGATTCTTTTTTGAGTTTTGGGATTGTTAAGATGGAATATGTCTTGGAATATAGATATATTGTATTCCGTAGTATTCCATGATAGAGTTTGATGTCATCTTATCTTATATAAAATCCTATTTGGGCTTATTAGATTCTTATTTTTGTCAATACGAGTGAGTTCGTATCAATGGAGCTGATTAATTGCTTTGGGCATTCTTGTTGCATTCCTTTGAGAGTTGTGAATCCTATTGAAGGGATCCACAACGATTGGCTTGTTGTGAGCATTCTGAGTTCTTTATTTGTTGCTGTTTTAGTGAGTATTTGTTTATTACTCACCATCTTGAGATATAATGATTTGAGATAGATTGACTTATTTGATGTAAAGTATGATCCTTTTGTTGTTATAGGATCCTATATTTATTTTGGCATCCTAATTTGATTAGTTTATTATTTCTGCCACTTTGGAATGTTAATGATGATTCCAAAGTTTTTGATTTCACTCTTGAGTATCGATATGATGATGATATATCTCAAATTCCAGTCATAGTGACTTTGTTGAGTTTTTTTGAGTCCATTTGGAATTGACATCCAATTGGGCAATCGAGTGTTGAAGTAACCTTATTCTTGCTCTAAGATCTTCGATTATCCTTCCACGAGGATATCCACTGAGGAATGAGGTGAGTTTCTAGATTGTTCGAGTTTGGTTGAGTTATCATTCTGCTTCGTTCGAGTGTTCTTTTCAGATACTCAATCAATGTTATCCTTTAGCATCACTCCGTTTGAAGTAGTGAATCATGGATTGTGTGTTTCTTCTCCTTCGAGAAGAATATCTTGCTTATCCTATATCTTGATGACTTTTGGGAGTGGCTCATGACATCGTAAGATTGACTAACACTCTATCTCCTTCTGTTGATTTTGAGAATCGCGTGTTCTAGGAATATCTCGATGCATTCTCTTAATGTTCTTTGGTTTGAGTTTTTGAAGCTATATATATATACACATATGAGTTTTAAAAAGAGAAATTAGAGTTTTGAGATATTTTAAAAATCAAAGAATGTTTTGAGAATATATTTATGTGAGTAGTATTCTTTCATAGAAATAATATGAGAGTGTTGGGTTATCCATCGAGTAGTTAAGAGTTCTGGTCGATACGCCTGATCAATGTTATCGATAGGAATCTTCTAAATGCTATGATGAGGCAATCAGACATGATGGTTTGTGTTTAAAAATTGAGATTTTGAAAATAATATTTTGAGATTAAATATTAAATTTATTTCAAATGGTAATTGCAGCCATTAATTTTAGAGATGAGTAATAGAGTGGCGAGGCAGTTTTGATCGTTCGATCAACTCTGCAGCCAACAACTATATTTATTTACTAGAGATTCAATGGCGAGGCAATTCTGTTTATTTATTTTTAAATTATAAAGATGAGAATATAAATGAGATTATTTTTGAGTTGTGCTTTATTGGAAGTATATTTTGAGATTTTAGAATCTATATTTTATTCATTGGATGTTTTAAGAGAAGAGTTATAAGAGAATTTGAAGATTGTTTTTTAAACTACTTAAGTGGTTTAATAAAAAGAGTAAAGAGAATTTAAACCCTTAATTTATTTTGAGGAATATTATTATGGATTTACAAATTTCTTTGGAAATTAATTTTGAAGTGAGAGAAGAAATTTGGACTTTTTATTTGAGTTTTAAATTACTTACTAAGTAATATAGTAAAAAGTTTGAAAATTTTCAAATGTTGAAAATTGAGATTTAAAATTTAGAAGACGTTGAAAAAAAAATTCTAAATATCTTGGATTGAAAATTAATTTGAGCTTATATTCATGTTCTTGAGTTCAATCTATTCTTGTGCTATTGATGACGACGTGCATTTTTGCAGTCGTTCGAGTTTGGTGGCCTCGTGAGAAGCCATTTTTGTGATTTATCTATCTTGTCTATTAAGTCTATCCTTGTTGTGAGGATGTTCTTTCTGTATTATTATGCGGAAAATTATGTTGAAGATCATTTTTACTGTTTAGAGTTCGGGTTTGATCCCGACTCTATTCGTAGATTTTTGAGCAATCAATCATTTTCGATTGATTATTTGTTGAGCATCTTATTGAGTTTTGATTTGAGACGGGAGATCTTTGAAATTCTTTCGAGTTGCTTGGAAAATTCAATGGTTTGCTAATCACTATATTAGCATAAGTTAGGCCATTGAATTAACCATGAGTTTTCCCTTGTTTCTTTCTACCATTCTATATTGAGAGTATGAATGGTTTGGAATTTGAGCTTGTCCTTATCCTTCGATGATTGTATCTTTAGTGTTGTTTACAGCTTTTTCCTCTAGAAATTGCGAGGACGCAATTTTGTTAAGGATGGGAGTTTGTAAGAACCCGGATTTTGGAGATTACCATTCATATTAAATTATAATGCAAATAATAATTTAATATTATGATTATAAATGAATTGGAGGAATAAAATGTGAGTTAATATTGTTTTTTTATATAAACAATGTTTTAATGAATAAAACTTGGGTTTTTAATTTGTGCGAGTTAATTTATCTCATAAGATGTTATTTCAACATATTGATGGTTGGAATAAATATAAATGAGTGAAAATAAGCATAGAATATTTTATTTGTGAAAGTGGGTTGAAAATAAATGATGTTAGTTATTTATTGAGTCATAATGGGAAGTATTGAAATTTTATTCCAATAATAGCCTTTTATAGGGAATAAAAAGGGCAAATGAGAAGAAAATGAATTTTTCGAAGTGTATTAATGATTGAAAATAGTGTTGTAATATTTTAAAAAGTGTTAAAACATTTAATACACTTATATGAGTTAAGAAATAATTTTTATTTGACTCAGATTGTTTAAAATTGTGGTTTTTTGTCTAAAAATAACAATATTGTCAAATATTGTGTAAATTAATAGTTTGTTGGGAAAATAATATTTTTAAGTGTAAAAAAATAATATTATTGTGTTAGTCATGTTCACCTAGTTAAAATATGAAGAATGCATTTTGTCTCATGTAAAAAGAAGTTAATAGAGAAAGTTATGTTAAAAATGGTATGAAACCTATGTATATTAGCCTAAATAATTTTCTAAGTATGAGAATGGACTAATTTGGTATAGTAAACATCCAATAACCCAAATTCTAGAGTTTTCTAATGAAGTACGTTCCTTTTCTCCCAAAACTCATTACAGTAAAACCTAAATCAGAAAAGAAAAAGCTTCAAAGTACAAAACAATGGCTACCCTCTTCAAAATTTAATCTTCCAAGCTCAATCTTTGCAAATTTAAAAGCCTAATTCAAGTTAGAATCATAAAAGAAGGTAATATCCAACCTATTCTATCTTAGAATCCATCTAAAACCCTAGAATTGTTTACTGTAAATTTTGTTTTGATCAATTTCTTCTTTGCATGTATTGTTTTTTTTTTCTATTTTCAGATGTTTAGGGCTCCAATCTTATGCTAAAGGCTCAACCTTGCTTGCAAATCCATACTTATTCACTGAAAATCAATTGGTAAGTGTAAAAGCTTACAAATGCTAGCCAAAATCAAAGTTTTGAGTTGAATTTTCGTATTAATAAGGTTACGTTTCGTCTTTATTATTTTCTGTTTTCTATTGCCACATTGTTTCGGCCATAACTTCTACAATTTTTATCCAAATTTTATAATTTTGGATGTTCTGGAAACCACTGACAAAGGGATACAAGTTTCTTGTTTTGAGTTTTCTAAAATTTTGAAGTTTTCTTGATCAAAATCGTGCTTGTTTGTTACTGTACCGAGAGCAAATGACATCAACAACAATCACAAGTTTGAGAAATTATTTTTGCCATAACTCATTCGTTTCTTAACCGATTTTGATAATTCGGATGTTCTTGAAAGCTTAAATCATGTGCTACAACTTTCATACATTGATTTTTCTATAATTTTGTGGTTAGCTATGTCAAAATCAAATTTTTATTCTGTTATCCCGAGAGCAAAACCAATATTTTCTCTGCCCTTGAAGCTGAAACGAAATTGGCCATAACCTTTTCCTTTCTTAACCGATTTTGATAATTTTAGATGTTATGGAAATAATAAATCATGTGTTACAACTTTTATGTTTTGATTTTTCTGTAATTTTCAAGTTAGCTATATCAAAATCTAATTTTTCTACTGCTAACCCGATAGCAAAATCAATATTTGCTCGGTGTTTGAAACCGAAACGAATTTGACCATAACTTCTTCGTTTCTTAATCAATTTTGATAATTTTGTATGTTTCAGAAAGCCTAGGTAATGTGATACAAGTTTCATTCATTGTGATTTCTGAAATTTTGAAGTTTGTTTGGTCGAAATTATGGTTGTATGCTGCTGTCCTGAGAGCAAAATGACAGCAACAACAATCGTTGACCTTAGAATTGTATTAGCTCATTTTGCTCTCATTCTCTTCGGTTTTAATGATGTTTTTGAGAAATTTTCAAAGCTATAATGCCTATAGTAGGCTTGCTATATTTGGAGAATTTGAAATTCAAATTTTAGATGGAATTTGAATTGATTTTGGGTTAAATTTGAATTGAATTCGTATTGAATTCAACTTATCGGTTTTGAGATATCCCTCTTAGTTTTCATTGTTTTCGAGCACGGTTTTAGTCGAAGCCAATTTGAAGTGTTATTTTGAGTTGATTTAGAAGTTACCAAACTTTGGTGAAGATTATTGGTTTGAGAATTACTATTTGAGTACATTGGATGACTAACCAATCTAGATGCATTTTGTGATGGCCGATGAAATGAGGCAATATTGATGTTAAGTTTTAATTTTGAACTATGGTTAGAAATAACCATCACGATGTTCTTTTACTTTCCTAGGAGATGAGGAAAGTTGTTATGATGGATTGATGATGATTTCGATATTTATGATGAATTTTTACTTGTCGATGAAATGAGACAAGTCTCGATGTCACTTGAAACTCGTCCAAGTAAGAGATAAGACGAATTAGGTATCTTACACTCGCCGATGAGATGGGGCAGTGTTTATTTGATGATGTTTTATGATGGTTTTCTAATGTGGCATCGACTAACGATTAGTAAACCAATAGGTAAGAACTTATGGTATGGGACGTACGTTGACGCCTATTGGGTTCCTATTCGAGAAGTTAAGACACATTCATGATGTTACTAGTGCTACAGACCGAGTACTCGATTGGAGTCATCACGATGTTCATGAAGTTATTACTCGACTTCAATCATCACGATGTTATTACTTGAGTTTTTGTGACTGGGTGTCATCAAGATGTTTCCGACTATAGTCAATCAAGATGATCACGATGTTATGATGTTATGTGACCCCAAGTCATCACGATGAATGGTACCAAACAATGGTAGTACTAGTCAAGATGTAAATGCACGTGCTATTTTCCATGAGGTTTTAGGTGTTTCGATTTCACTATTTTGATGATGATGCTTTAGTATAGCCTTATGTAAGAAAAAGGCTTATTGACATACATGGTTTTATTTGTGATTTCGAAAATGATGTTTTCGATTCTTTCCGGGCTCTATCAAGATGGATTTGAGACATTATATATATTTATACCTATGAGATGAGGTATAAATTATGGTAATGCTTTTATGATGAGTGTTGATAATAGATTTAAGATATATTTATATTTATACCAATGATATGAGGTATAAATGATTATGGAGATTCCTTTATAATGAGTTTAATGATGGATTTGAGATGTATTTATATTTATACCGATGAGATGAGGTATAATAATTAAAAAGTTTATTTTAGATGAGTTTTATTTATGATGGATTCTTGAAGTTTTAATTATCTTATGAAGATTTACTTTATTGTCCATATCCTCACCCATTTCATTTGGTCATATATATAATTAGATGAACCATGTCCATCTAATATGCATATTGTATTCCTCTATGCAATCATGATGAACCATTGATGTATCACTCTAGAGATAACTTGATGACCTATATCATTCCATTGTTAACGATGGAATGGTTTTCCCCTTATCTCTTATCATCACCTTTACTAATGATAAGTTTTAGCTAGCCTGACCCGTGTGTTTTCACTCGGGTCAGACCGTGTTGTTTCAGGTATCATCTATTGGGCTTAGCTTGAAGTTGATATTGGATAACAGCTCTTCTTTCTCTTGAGTAGTTTATTTCTTCCGCATACTCTGATGTTTTTACATTTGATTCGATGTATATGGTGTGGTCGTGTACCACCTTTATTGTATTCATATTGTATTGTACTGAACGTGTATCAGTGTATATGTATATATATGATGTTGGTTACTGTTCTGTGATGTGATTTACATTCAGTTATTGTATTTTGTTCTGATAGATCCGTTAGCCACCTATAGTTTTGGATTAAGCTTTTACTGGGTGTGTCGATCCACTTGAGTTGAAAAATTATAATGCTTTATCGACGTATTCAATGGATGTTTAAGACAAAATTATAGATGGTCGCCCTTATCCAGTCCTATTCTCCGCTTTAGTAGACGGAATTACTTGTTAATTCTCTTTGCTAAGGTGGGTCTCGGGGTGGGGCGTTACACTCATGTTTCATGACCAAAATGTAATAGTACATCTACCGATACAAAACTATCAACCATAATTCTTATATATGTATGTGTGTGTGTAATGAATGTAACTTTATCACTTTAAAAATGAGATATTTAATTTGTCTTAAATATTTAGATATAGAATTTTCAAACTTAATAATCATGTTTTATGTGATAAATAAAAATGATAAACTTATTTTTAGAATTTGATTGCAAAATCAAGAAATTTGGATTTCGTCGAAAGTAGCAAAGCAGATTTTAGATAAAATTTTATATATGTTTGAATTATTATTGTAAATGGTAAATAACTATTTTTAGTAGTTATATAATTTTATGAGAATGATAAAAATTTGATTTGAAATGATCTTATAAACATATATACTTGTTTTATAATGATTGACAAACTTCGTCGCATTTTGGCAAATCGATGTCGTATTTTTTTAATTAGATTTTAATATTATTAAATATGGTTTTATAACTCAAATAAACTTGTTTTAATTATTTAAAGATGATAAGAAACTTATTTTCAAGTCTTGTTTACATAAATAATTAGTTTAACTAAAACGTCAAAATGTGACCATAAAATATTTTATCCAAAATCAACGTTTTGTTACATATAGGTTGTTGCAACGTTGTTGCATACATTTGTACATATATACACATTTAAAAATATGAATGTATTTAACACTAAAAAGACTAATTAAATTAAGTATAATTAATTAAAGAAAGTAAGTAAGATATTTATATAAAAGTCAGAAAGAAAATATCAAATCACATTGAAAATCAAAACAAATCTTCACTTTAATCCACTTTTTCATCCAAATTCATTTCTTAAGTATCAAGTAAAGGTGACATAAAGAAATGATGTGATGTGAAGATGGTAGGTGTTGGAAAAAGTATGTTTACTTAAAGGTTAAGAAAGGATGTTTTTGTCAAATTACATTCCTTAAAGGCCAAGGCTTCAAAGGCTATAAATATGAACTTTATGCTTTCATTTCTTCACACTTCCGTTCATTCTTTTCTTAGCTTTCTTCTTCTTCTCCTTAGAGTTTTAATGGCTTCTTCTCTTCTCTTCCCTTACTAACTTTCTTGAAAACATATCAAACTTACTCCAAACTTCATCCAACTTTTTAAAAGACCTTAGAATATTATTAAGCACTGAAAAATTTGAAGAATGATGGAGGAAGGGGTGGAGTAGGAGGAGGTCGAATCTAGGGAAGGTGGAGGATGGCTATGGCCGAAATCAAGCGAGGAGGAAAGTGGTTATGAGTAAATAAGGAGAAGGAGATCATAGGCATGTAGTTTCATTGGAAGAAAGTATGGTTTTAGTGATGTTTGATTAAAGTTGAAAATGATAATGAAATGTTGTTATAATGAATGCTGGTAGGAAGTGAAACGAATTGGTTAATGGTGAGAACTTGATTTAGATACATATTTCTTATAATTTGAAATTAAGTATAAAATGGTTAGCATGAATATTAAAAGTAGTTATGACATTTAGTTGGTTAACTAAAAATATTTGATGGTTGCTTAAGAAGTAATAAATATATATGTGTGTGTGTGTGTGTGTGTGTGTGTGTGTGTGTGTGTATTTAAGCATAACAAAATAAAGTGAGGTCCTTTATTTAAAAATTCTATTTTGCTGATTTTTATGACATCCATGTTTATACCTTTATGATGATATGTTTAAATTGGCACCATTTAGTTAGTAATATGAATGCTTGGATGAAATTGATTGCAAGGTTGAATATAGATGAATCTATGGTTGCAGATGTTGATTTTGTCGACATCTTAGTTAAAGTTGCCTATGACTATTTAATTAATCATGTTTGAAAATGTTAATCCATAGTTGATTTGAAACTACACTTCTTTTAAATCCTATAGGTGTGCATGGTATGGTTATGACTCTTTTCGAATTAACTATAAAAAAAGAATTCGTTTTGGAAAAGTTAGAACTTGATTCAAAAACAAAGAGTTAAAGCTAAAAATGGAAAGTACTTTAAAAAATGGAAGTAAATGTTTTGGATTTTAAAGCTAATAACTTTAAAAATATGCTTAATTTGTAAATAGAGAAAAGTAAATAACTTAATGGCTTCGAAAAGATTTAAAGTGAATATTATAATAATATAATATTCAAATATGTGATAAAGAGCTAGAAATATGATTTAATGATGGAATATTGTTTTAAATGAGTTAAAATAGTTTTATTACGGTTTTAAAACAATTTCGAAGTGTCTCGGAACAGTTCCAGAACAATTCACCAAAATAGTCAAAAATCGAGTGTGTCGCGTAACGGGAGTTCGTAATTTTTGATCAGTATCTTTAAATCAATGTGCAGAGTGCAAATTAACTCAAAAATCTTTGAAATAAGAATTTTCCAGATCTTTTTAACCATAATTTTCAAATGGAAAAGGAAAAAAACCAAGATTTCATCTTGTAAATTTTAAAATATGTCCAAATCAAGTTTTCAGGAAAATCGCGCTTTTGTAGTTAGGTTACCAAAGTATAAAATTCTTTAAAATGAATATTTTTAAATGTTTAAAAATATGAAATAAATTTGATAAATATGCAAAAAATAGTTAAATAGATTTGAATCTCAAAACTGGATTTTCAAATAATAGAAATGTTGTTTTAATCAAATAAGCTTTTAAAAGGACTTTTCGCAACACTTTTCTATAGTAGTTTTAATAAACTTTAGAAATATAGATTTAAACTCAACTATTCTTTCCCAAACCTTTTACAAATGCCTTTAAAATAAATAATTTAGTATTTTATTGATGATTTGGAAGTTTTAATAAGAGTTTAGAAAAGTAGTTAAGAAAATTGTTTATAACACTTAAACAGTATAATTGAAATCATTTCTTTGAATGTAATAACAAACCGAGTACGCAGAAACGACTAGTACATTTATTCCTCCCATAAGACCAGAAAGATAAAACAGGGTGTGTAACTAAGGTTAGGAATGGAGCAACCAGTGCCTAACTAGTGCCCAGAACTTACCTGGCCTCTGTTTTCTGTAACATCCCCCTACTTGGAGGCCCAAAACTAACGGCTATGAATGCTGCAGTCATCCACAGTTATTAATCATCAACAATCAAATACGGCGGTGTAGATACATTGATACATGAATGAAATATATATTTATAATAGAATAAGTAAATTCTAAGAAAATGGGATTTTCGAATGTCTCAATTGGATAAATCCGAACGAGTTTGTTCCTTTTGATAAAAATTAAAAAAATTCAATTGGTACGCATAGGAATAAGCCAATTCGACAGCTTTTTATTCAATTTCTCGTGGAGTCAAATTCTAAGTGGGGTCACAAAAATAACAGGTTCCAAATTGCGATCGATTCCTTTTTCAAATCCTACTGCACGGGCCCTTCCCGCATGCCACAAATGACCCACAAATAGAAAAAAATCCTAAAACAAAATGATAGGTAGCCAATCAACTTCTAGGAGAGACATAATTAACTGATTTATCTCGATAGCTACACCACCTATAGAAGAAACACATAAATATGGAAATAATTTAAAACATCAAACAAGATCACATTTCATTTCAAAACATTTTCAAATTCATTACATAATCCCACCATTGTTAACCACGTTCAGAGAAGATATATTTATTACAACATATGCCAAGAGCGGCATATGAAGGCGTCCCCTTAGATGATCAGAGCATATAAAGGCAACTTAACAACTTTTCCGTTACAAACAACACAAAGGAATCAAATAAAAGAGAACTTTATATATTTATCATGCCTCTCGCACGTCTCTGAAAGCTTCATTTGTAGCATCCCTCCTTTTGTACGCTTTGAATCAACGATAAACCACACACGTCAGACTTAAACCATACAGAAGGGCGGATTGTTATGGGTAAATAAGAAAAAAACAGAGAAAGAAATAAAACAAAATAGAATCTCACAGCGGAATGACAAAATATAATAATCAAATAACAGTTCATGAAGCTGTTTTACAAAACATTTTATTATACATATACAACACATATCAGAGTTACACATACCAGAGAATAATAAATAATGCAGCGGAACAGCATGAATGCAGTGGAATAATATAATAAATAATAGTAATACAATCTTCATCTTCGTCCTCCAGAAATAAAGTCTTCGAATCTTGAAATGCTTAGACTGACCCGAGCAAATTGAAAAGACAAAACGCTCGAGTCAGAACTAAAAGGTCTTATGTAAGTTAAATCAACGGTAAATAAATATAAGTGGAACGACGTCAGAGATATTTACGGGATTTGACATCTCCTATTCAGTGTCAAACGTGAGTGCAGTCACTTAAGAGATGCTTGGGATTCACATCTCCTAATGATCCGTTAAACTATTTACTATGTAGTAATATTTCGTTATTATAATAATGTCTATTAGTAAAATAAACTTACTTTAAAATAGCGCTAAGGGGCTACCCATATAGCCCTTAACACATAATAGTGCCAATAGTCTGTACAGTACCGTAATACCTCCTGATCAGGAGGCTACCAGAGGGTACTCCATAGGTACGACACAAATCAAACTCGTACAAGGCGCGCCAGGGTAGGTGACATGGCACAACTAGGCAATATCAAGGTAGATATACCAATTACGCATCCGGGCCGATGGTAATGCATAGCCGCAACTACCGTCCACCTCGAGCCACACCCCCAAATCAAAAAAATCAAAAGTGGCCACCGAATCAATCCAAAAGTCAAAGTATAATATCCAAGGGATGTGTCCGATCAAAGGTGCTACCTCATTAGCCTGTCAATCGCTCCTGTTTTATCCACCTTATGCCAACTCACGGGAGTCAGGTCCACGTTCATACCTCAAAGAAACATCGCCACCATCCCACTTCATTCTGGAATCTCCACCGCGTACACGGTTGTTAAAGTGGTTTTCGGAGTTGGCAGAGAGTATGACAACTTCCAATCCCGGTCTCTTTAACAACCAAACGTTATTATAACACCGCAGTCTTTTCAAAATAGTTTATACCTTGAAAACCAGAATATAATATCCATTACAAAGCAATATAAATTCGATATCATTTCCTTTTTAAAAACCAAATCAATATGATATCATTTTTATAAAAACCCAAATCAATATAATATCATTTTTATTTCAAATATAGCCTTTTTTAAAACCATAACACTTTCAAAGTTATACACTCCGAAACCAAAACACTTGAAATTATAACATTTTCAAATCATAATACTTTGAAACTCGTAACTTTGAATCATAACTTCCCCACTTAAGTGGTTTAAATATTAAAATAATTTATATAACAAATGGCATCATCAATTTCACAAATCAATTCCAAAACGACTCGAATTCCAAAATTAACATTTAGTCAAATCTCAATTCCTCAATTTCAATTTAAATCAGTTTCTAATTAAACCATTTCAAATTATATCAGTTTAAAATACCAACTTGAACCCCACAGTAAACCATTTCACTTTCAATATATTTCAAAGCTTTAAATATTCAACAATTTCAAAAATAAATTATGAAATCCTATTTATATCAAACTCACTTTATTATTATTCAGCTTTGGAAATATTCATTTAATAAAAATACAATAACATTTAGGTAAACCCCAAATTTTGAATTTACTAATATTTCCTTCAATTTTTTTACTTTCATTTAATTTACCTTAACCCAAATTCAAGTATAAAAATCATAGCTTTTAATATTCCCAATTTAATAAATTTCGCATCGAGCTTATTTGAGTTTAATTCTTAAATAAATTCAATTTCAAATAAATCTCAAATTTATCTTCCAACCTTATTTTATTTAAATCACTATATATTAAAATATAATTTAAATACTTTCCCACATTATATTTTAATAAAATTGAACTCTATTATTAAACTTATTTTTATTTAAAAAATTTATACATAGCTTAAATTTCAAGAATTTAACTATATATATAAAAATCATATTTATATAATATCAAAATCAATATTTATTAAACCATATATTTCTTTCCAAAGCAATAGGAATCATTTAAAAATATTTATATATAGACCGACGGTGTCTGTATATAATTTTCTATCCTATGGTCAAGTGATACGGATATTTATCTTTTCAACCCGTAATTTAAAATATAAATACGGTTATATATCATTTCAAACCGCAATCCCGAATGAAATAAAATCCATGACAACTTGTAGTTTATAACAATATAAAATACAACATCCATTCATCTAATATCAATCATCAAACATTTATCACAATCATCTCCCAATACAAACAATAACATCAATATAGAACAGATAATAAATAACAGGTATTTACTGGCAGTTTATATTCAATAATAAATTAGATAACAATTTAATTCAAATAAATTCAATTTAACTGGAACGATGATTAAAAATATGCCAAACAGTCATAAATAAATTTCTACTCACATAATAAATCAATTTAACAAACATAAGAAATTTTAGAAGTTGTGAGTGTGTTAAAAAACTCGTCTTTTGAATTTAAATTGAATTTAAATCAAATTTAAACCCAAAAATTGGGCAGTCTCAGAATCCGTCCAAACCAACGCCATAATTTTCGGAATTCCAATACGAACCTAGCGGAGAAAACCACGCGTGAATTGGACCTCTATGTGAGAGTTATGTCGATTAGAGTGTTTGAAAACAAAATTTAAACGAAACAAATAAAAATAAACATAATAAGCAATACCCTCATCAACCACGTCAGAAAGCACCGTTACATGAAACCCTACAGGAGCTTCCTCGAACGCGAACGTGCAGCGCCAGATCATCACGCTCGCCTACACGGCTATAGCCGCGCCCTCGCCACCTCGTCCAAGCATCCCCCTGACCACTGCGACCCCCCTACACACACCATCGATAGCCGGCGCATACGAAAAATCACGATAACCACCCAGCCGCCGCCATTTAAGCCAAGTCCTAATCGAATTTTCACGTGCAATCCAGCCGTTAACTCGCCAAAATAAGCAAACTGATGGACTGCGCTCGTCAATCTCTACGCAACAGTACCATTAATTTGACGATCCATCAAAGTTGACCGTCGGGTGATGAACGTCTGTGGATAGTTCTTCAATTTCAGGACAAACAGAGCTACGAATCAAAAAAAGAATTTCAAATCTACGATGCGCTTGTCGAGAGCTTTCCGACGATATAAAATATGATACAGTTTGAAAAGTTTGAATTTTGGCTTTGGATTTGATTTGAAATTGCAATTTGGGATATAGGTTTCTGTCTGCCATTGAAAGAGGGGAAGCAAATAGAATTGTACATACAGAAATGAGGAACAAGAAATAGGTTAGGGTTTATAACAAGGTATATATAGGCAAAGCGGAAATAGAATAGATGGACATGATTGATTTACACGTTGAACGATAAAATGGCCCGAAAAGCCCGTTCTGACTCCAGAAACAAATTGGGTCAACCCATATATCAAAATAAATGTTTTAAAATATTATAAACGCAATGAAACAGGTTTCAAGTCCAAATTCCATCATATGAAGAAGTTATGCTAAAATCAAGTTATTTCAAATTGATTTCAATTTAATTGATTTCTAGGCGCTTCGAGCCCGTACGATCAAACGACAAGTCCGATCGTTATGAAACTTGAAATCCTACAATAATTCACTGTTACGGATCCGATGAAACTGGTTTCGTCGAAATCCGAGTCAGTGGCCAAAATGGCTATTTTTCAGTTAGTTAATTAAATAAATATTAAATCAATTAAATCAAAATTTTCAAATTCCAATTCCATAATTAATAAATCTTATCGTTTTTTGATTTCCAGAACAATTTCAATAATTTAAACAAATTTAGATGTCAAATTAAAGTTGATAGATCCATCAATTTCGGTGTTAAACTTAATTACTTAGATTCAGAAAATTATAAATTAAAATTTTCAAAATCCATTTATTAATTTTTAAACCTTGTTATTCAAGTCTTTTATCCCGGTAAGGATATAACTAACATTGGTTTACATCTTAGTACAATAATATTTCCCAATTTCATCTTAATTTCCATTTATGTAATATTTAATTATTTAATTCATTTAATTACAATTAATCCAATTATTATAATTTAAATTCCAATGAATTAATAAATCTTGATTTCCATTCCTTTTATTCAACCAATTGTCATATTATGAATAAAGTTAATGTTATTTCCCATTACTAACTAAATTAACATTAACAAAATATTTAATTTAGATTTATTGCAATTTTTTTACCAAATTTAAATTAACAAGCTAAATAAATAGGTAACATAAAATATTTGTTACCATTACTTTCAATCACACTTATAAATTATTATTCCCAAACAATTATTACAATTGTTTACATAACACAAATTCCATTCAATCATCATTAACAATATATTATTTCGTTAGTTAATCAAATATTCCCATTTGTTTTCGAACATTCAATTGATAACCAAGCATAACCTTTTATATAACTTCAATTGATTGGAATTTCATTGGAATTTTTAGTAATTAACATAAATTAACATTATTAACTTTCAGTCTAGTTATTATTTCATTATTCAATTACAAATTTTTATTTCTTCTAGTATTAAATAACAAAATTAAATTAAATTAATAATTTAAATTATCGAAAATTTACGGGTTGTTACATCGTTCCTCTAATGAGGCACCTTAAAACCTCAACTCTCAAACTACTCAATATCAATTGAGTGCCCAAGAGTTTAAGGGGAAAACATAAACTTCGAGTCAGACATAAAGCCTGGTATGAATAATAATCTAAAATCTCAAATCATTTAGATATCTATTGAGACCACGCCGCTTAGCGAAACGGGTTTCCCCTCACTAATATTCTAAAACCTTTTTTAAAACCTTATATTGTGCTCCTACAACCACAATGGTAAAAACATCTCAAAATAATATGAACCACTTCTGGATTACCCATCCTTATTTATTTTGACTATCTGTCACAATTATTATTTCTTGGATTACTATTCACCTAATAGTTTTCATGGGCTAACTAATAACTGGTTAAATGTTAAGGACTTCTTGTCCAATTACATAGTTTTCATAGGATCACTGTGGACCTATTAGTAACTCCAATATCTTTTCTTTTATCCTAGTATTCATGGGATGATTAGGAACTTATTGACTATCCTTCCAATATCAGATCATAGTTTTCATGGGCTAACTATGAACCTGTCTTACTGACATCTTCATTATTACATAGTTTTTATGGGCTTACTATGAACCTATTGGCCCTTGCCAATATCTTTTCTTATGCACAGTTTTCATAGGCTTACTGAGAACCTATTGAACCATGCCAATATCTTCCTTTAATATTTTAGCATCCTATATTCTGGTGTTCCTGACCTTCGGATGCAATTCTACTCATTCAGGAGTTAATTTATATTCACTACTAGGTCAACCTAGCTGGTTATTCTGCCCTTTTCCAAATTACAGTTATGAGTCCATTACAATGTGAATATATATATATATATATATATATATATATATATGAAGAAGAAAACACAATAATTTGGTTATTAACTTTAACCTTTTAATCAAAGAAAAATTCTTCAAAAAATCCTTAACATAACACTTTATTTATTTATGCCATGGTTTTCTTTAAAAATGGGACTGGGTTATTTAATTTGAAAAAAAAGCCTTTTGAAACCTTTGAAACCTTGCTTTCGACTTTACTGGATAACTTCCTTCGAAAGCCTAAAAATCTCTTTTCAAAACATTAGGCACCTACCTTTCAAACACTTAAAAACCTTTCTTTCAAAACCTTTCGAATGTATTAAAGTGTTAGCATTTAAATTTAGAATAGCTTCGAAACCAATTGAAAGTACCCCATTCAAAAACATTGGGTTTATACTTAAAGTACTATTTGGGTCAAAGTGTATATAAACAAAAGTATCTCTTTCGAAAGCCATTCTTTATCGTAAAAAGTACTGGGGAAAACTCGATGGCGTTGGCACCATCCCTTTCAAAAGATTGAAAACATTTGAGCAAAACACTAATGGATAGCATCGAAACCTCCTTTCGAAGCCATTGCCTTCGAAACCCTTAGACCCTTTCGAAAGCATTCAGGAAGCGGCTTAATACATCTTTAAAACAGACACTAACCTTTGAAAGTATTGATAATTTCTATACACTCAAAAGGCAAAAGAACGGCAGCAGGGCTTCGACTAGGTCGGCACCCCTTCTTTCGAGAGCATTTATTTACAACTAAAGGAACTCATTTGAAAACCCTTATTTTTAAAATAGAAAATGATAAACTCTTCAAAAGCTATTAGAAAACTCCTTTCGAAAACATATGTTTCAACTACGTCGAAAGATTTGGTAAAACAAAGGCAGGCGCTTAACTTTTTAAAACAAACTAAGGTATCGACCCCATCTAAAGCAACGTATTCGACACCATGCCTTCCGCCTTTCATCCAATCCACTACGTACCATCTAGGTGATGCTCTGTGCATTGGTTTCGATTTAGTAGGGTTTCGACTTGGACGAAGGCGAAAGGTAAGAGTCGAAAGGTACCTCTAGTAGAGGCGAAACCTGTTATACATATAAAGGCTGATTGAAGCCATTTAAAATAAGTTATATCTAACTAACCAGCCTACGTGTAAATACGTGATTGGTTGCCTTAAATTTTTACACGCTTTACAAAAATTACCGTCCTTTAATTTTTGGATAAGTATCAAGATTTATTTTGTAGATAAGCCCTTCTGTTAAAAATACAATTAAATCGTTTAGATCCTTCTCTCCAAATAATTTATTTCGTATAGTAAATCACTTAAGAAAAATCCCCAAAACTTACTAAAATTCACCTTAATCGTGTTATCTAACATATCAAAATTTCAGACCCAAATTCATTATATAATTTCTAAAATAATTCTTTAAACCCAATTGACCATATTTTCATTCGAAAATTCATATTAATCTTTCCATAGCTTGAAAAATTATCAAAATTAGAACCCAACTCCATAATCATGGTTTTCATAACACATAATTTTTCCGTGGCATTTAAAAATAATTTCAATCGGTTTTGCCCTAAAACTATATGAATCTTCATTTAAACATTCTTGTTTAAATTAAACAAAATTTATTCAAGCATGTCATCATTCAAACATCATATAAACGAAATTAATCTTAAATTCGAAACATATATTCATAAAATATAGATGAGATTATTATTCACCTTAATTAAGAAAAGGAAAGTGGATTGAGTTTGAGATTGATTTCCCTTCTTTAATTACTTTAACTTCTCTTTGAATTTCTCCTTTCTTTTCTTGTTAATGGCTTGCTCCCCTTTACGTTTTATTTTTTGTGAAAAATGAGATATGAACGTGAATGGCCTATGAAGTAAATCTATATATATAAGAGTAAAGATTATGTATGGCAAATACCCAATATACCCTTGTGTAGATTAATTATCCTATAAACCATTCTTAAGTCCATTAAGTAATTGATTAAGCAAGGCCATTAAATATTTATTCAAATCTCAATCCTCTTATCACTTAACATTTTCATTATTCTATTTAATTTATATAATTAAATCTCTTGAATAATGTTATTAAAAATTAAGGGTGTTACATTTTCTCTTTCTAGGCGAGGGGTGGAACAGATCGAAGGGAAAGTCTGGATGCTCTAAATGAAAAGATCATATTTAAGTTTTTCTAAAATAGAAATGGTTGAACAATGTTTTTAGTAAGGAATGTTCTAGCCAAACTCTGTATTAGGTTATGAGGAGGAAAATTGTACTATCCATGTAAAATAAAAAAGTAATTTCACCATTATTCTGTCCATAAAATATGGAAATTTGGATTAAGTATGAATTGATATAATTTCTGCAAATCCATTTAATTGGATATTGTAAAGACTTCTCGCTACTAGTCCTAGGGGCAATTCCCACATAGGGTGTTGTAGTAGAGTACATTCGGTTTGTCCAGTTCCTAGATAACTTGTGTGAAGGAATGTCTGACATTGCATTTTAATATCACATTGATTAATCTCTATGAACGTATCATCTACTTAGTGGTGGAGAAGGCAACTTCTCTTAGTTTAACACCCTTTCTAGAGATATATGAGCTCAGGAGTTATATGTTTGTAGAAATCAATTGTGTGATTATGGAATGACAATGTGGCATTCAAAGTGAAAAGTTGATGTTCTATGAATGGTAATTGTTACCTCATGCCTCACATTCGAAAATGACCAAAATAGGGTAGATGCAGCAAGGTTATGTGGTTCGCAGCCATTGGGGTATGATTATCCCCTTCTAGATATATTTCTACCTGCTATGACGTTCGGGTTTAAACTAATGTGGTGTATGCTAGAGCGCGCTCGGATAGGTCGGGAGTGATTGGGGTGATGACATATTCGTGACTATCTAAGAAGAGGTAGGCCGGTTTTGTGTTGGTAGATCTGTAGATGTTCTGTATCCTTGGTACATTTCTGTAGAAATATACAGCTGGAAGCTAGGCCCTTCACCTGGTCATTTGTTGAAAATCCATTCTCCACTTCGTACCTACCATTTTGACTATAGAGCTTAGTATGTTAGGATTTAATAATGGTAACAATTTCGGCTATTTGAATATGTTTACTGAAAAGTGTTTTCAAAGAATATCATTAAAATAAGATCAAATGATTTGATAAAAATATTTAGTTATCATAAGGTAAAAACCATCCTTGTTTATGTGCGGTTTTAAAAATATTTAGTTATCAGAAGATCAATATATGATCTATGATACTGTCATTTAAAATTCGTGTTTCTCATGTTGGTTTTCTAGACTAATCCAGGTATTTTTATTCTCAGATCAAATCCGAGTAGTTTTAGGATTAGCTGAAGACGCTTGGTATTTCCAAAAGAGAGCTGGAGATCTTCATCAATGTATGGACATATTCTATTTTCCACTGCATTATGTATTATTGTTGTTTTTCAGCAAGTGCAAGGGCAGACATTATAACTGTCCAAGCTGAATCCATGTTAGACTCTAATATATGTATTTTAAAATTTTCTGCTGTATTGTTCAATAATATATGTTATACTATTCGAGTGAGATTCTGTTCTATCTTTTTTCTTTCTTACTTTTAAAGATCTATCATTTCATTCAATTCGGGATAGACATATGTTGTTTATTGTTAACTTAAAGTGTATGGAAATTTGGGCCTTTATAATATATATGCTTTAGAACAATACACAACTGATACATATGCTAAGCCAAAACAAACAACCCTGGATAATCCTCTTAACCTTATCCACTGTTTCCATTGTACAGACCTCGTAGTCCTCACTCCATTGAACACATACTAGCTTAATTACTTTATACAGAAATTGCTGCTCGTCCTAGTTTGCTATCTATACTAATATTCTTACATTGGTCATGTTCGGTTCTATAACCAAGTCGTCTAATACTCTCAGATTTACTGCTGCTTTTGGATTCCTAATACACTTCCTCAAATGTAAAGTATGAAACACTTTATGGATCCCTGCATAATCTCTTGGTAGCTCAACTCAACATGCTACCTTTCCGACCTTCTCCATAATCAGAAATGAATCTACATATATGGGACCTAACTTCCCAACTTTCCCAAAGTGCATTACACCTCGCATTGGTGTAACCTTCATGAACACATGGTCGCCTACCGTGAACTCCAGTTCTTTCCATCTCGTGTCAGTATAACTCTTTTTCCTAGACTACGTTCCCTTCATCCTAGTTCGAATCACTCTACTTTCTCAATAACATCCTTCACCACATCTAGTCTTAATATGAGCACATCCCCTATTTCTAACCAATACGTTAGTGACTTACATGACCTTTTAGGCCTGGCCTTGGGCCTAGGCCCCTTAGGCAGTGGCCTAGGGCCCCCAATTTTTTAGGGGCTTCAAACTATTTTATAGGCTATACATAAATTGTACTACATAAAGCATAAATATAATAAAGCATGTCTCTGTGGTAAAGTAGACCCCTTCCAATTTAGAGACCCAGGATAGAGTCTCGGACTACCATAATTATGGTTTTTTTTTGTAAACTTACTGTTGTACCCTTGGGGCCTTGTTTATTTTTCTATGGCTTCAAAAATAAATTATGCCTAGGGCCCCAAACAATCAGGGCCGAGCTTCGGCTTTCAATACAACGCTTCAATTGGTGTCATCCCAATACTGCTTTGGTAGCTATTGTTGTATGAAAACTCTACTAGGTGCAAGCGATATTCCCAAAATCCCTCAAAATCTAAAATGCAGGCTCTCAATAAGTCTTCTAAAACCCTTTTGGCACAATCAATATTTCCATCTGCCAGTGGACGGTACACAATACTCATGTGTAACTCTATTCCCGAAGAACTCTAAAAACTGCACCAAAACTCACTAGAAAATATTAGGTCTCGATCATTGAAAATAGTGCTATGCATTCCATGTGGTCTCACTACTACCTTGACATATATCTCGGCTAACTTCGGTGAAGACATATGGCCTTCACCAGAGTGAAACAGCCACACTTAGTTAGTTTATCCACCATGACCCTTATACTTCCATTCCTACTCTGGACAATGACAATCCGTCTATGAAATCCATTGACACTAAATCCTATTTTCAAATTAGAATCTCCAAAGGCTGCAAAAGCTCACTTGCGTTTGATGCTTTGCCTATACTTACTGGCATATGAGACATTTTCTCACTTACTCTCCACATCTTTATTTATTCATTCATAAAAGAAACTTTTCTTCATATCCCCGTTGATCTAAGTATGGCGAGGTAAACGGTGAAGTTTGAAAGATGACACTCGCCTAATACTTCCTTCCAAAGGCCTCCCATACTCGAAATCTACAAACTTCCATCCTTTTGTGGTATGCATTCTCTATCAACAATAAACCCATTTATCTCAACTTCCTTGATTTCATACCCTAGGATTCTCATGATGTCAGCACGAATCTGATCTTCCTTTTGCAGCTTGACAATCTTCTCTTCCAGTGTAGGTCAAACTTCCAAGAAGGATAGCATTCACGAAGTGCTACTTTGTCATGCACTGGATCAAAACGGCACATTTCACACGGACTATGACTCTAACGTATTCTACTCTTCGATAACTGCAAAATACAACTCTAATGTTTTGATTGAAGGCCACAGCCGCCTTATAACTCTTCCCTTCGCTACATACTATCCTAAAATCATATGACACCAAAACTCCAACAACCTTTGCTCCCTCATGTTCATCTTCTTCTGAGAGAACAAACATCTCAAGGACTTATGGTCAATAAATAGCTCGAATATCTCTCTTAGAAGATAATTCCACCAAAAATTTAATGCAAAGACGAGAATCGCTAACTCTTAGTCATGAGTATGGTAAAAAATTTCATGGGATTGCAACTGCTTAGAAGCGTATGCTATTACTTTGTCTTTCTGCATCAACGCCGCTTCTAACCCCAAATTTGACAAATATGTATATTTGGTCATATCATCATTCCCTTTTGTTATCACTAACATAGGAGCATTCGACAACCGAAGCTTCAACTCTCGAAATGATACTTTACACTCCTTTATCCAAACGTACTTCTCATTCTTTTGAGTCAGTTTCATCATCGACATTGCCATACGAGAGAAGTTCTTAATAAACTCTAATGGTAACTGGCCAAAACTTAGAATCCGCACACCTTAGTTGTAGTCTTGGGTCCCTTCCACCCCTTTACCATGCCATCCTTTGAAGGGCCTACAACCAAATCCCTTTTCGAAACCACATGGCCTAGGAGCTTCACCTTCCTTCTCAAAAAATGACACTTAGTGTAACACCCTATATTTTGGAGCACCATAATATAGGAAAATTAATCAGATAATAAATTAATCGAATTTATGAAGATAAAAACAAAGACAAGTTATTTAAATAGGAACGCATTTAAGATGAAGAATTAGGGGAATTAATATTAATAGGCTGGAATGGGGTTTTAGCCAAAAGCACAAATTACTAACCCCTAACCCTCCCGCCTTTCATTCATTCCAATATTCACTCAAAAAAATAACAAAAAAGATATTGGCCATATATTTAAAGGAAGAGAACAAGAAAATATAAAGGAAAAGAAGGAGTGCCATTCATAAGAAGAATCAAAGCTCTAAATCAAGTAATCAAACTAAAAGTGAGTAATTCTTTCTTTAAACCTTTCAAATCCATATGGATTAGTATTTTGTATATGACTGTTAATGAACAAGTTAAGGTAGATCAGAAAATATTTGTTCATATTTAGGAATTTAAAGATGATGATTGATGAAGTGTTCAAGGAAAAACATGAACCAAACCTTCTTGAAATCACTAGAAATTTTTATATGAAGTGAAGAATAATAATGTGGAGGTGGATTTTTAATATCATAATTTTATGAAATTATTTGGAATTTATACGAATTTTCTAAATTATGAAATGCCAAATTTAAAAATTAATTACTTAACATAATTATTTTGGCTTGAAAATTTTATATGAGGCAAAATATAATGGTTAGGATTTTTGGTGAATTTATTAGATTTTTCCATGTATTTTCGAATTTATATGAATTATTTGGCAAAGAGAAGAACTAATTACATATAGCTAATTAATTAATTTATTTATTAAAAATGTAATTAATAATTTTCAAAAGGAAACTGCACAAATCCTTAGTAAACTAATGATAATTTGATATATAACTGGATTAGGTAAAATGTAGTACCGTTGAATATAGATAAATAGTTTTCAAGTTAATTACCAATTTGCCACATCAAATAGTTATAGCTCAATGTCAACTAGTTACGGCTTAACTTGTTATAGCTTATTATCAACTTGCAATAACTCATTATCAGCTTGCAATCGCTCATTATCAACTTGTGATAGCTAAATATCAACTTATTTTAACTCAACGTCGGTAGGATATAGTTAATATAGACTAGAGATATCAACTTGCTATAGCTCAATGTCAGCCGGTTATAGCTCAATTGGTTATAACTCAATATCCACTTGTGATAGCTAAATATCAACTTACTACAGCAAGATAGCTAATATAAACTAGCGATATCAACTTGGTATAACTAAATATCGTTAGGAAATCAAATCTACGGTTTCGATGACAACAAATATACAATAGAAATCGAATATGCATATATATTTATACATACAGGTACTTGCTAGAACAACATCACTAGAAAGACATGAACAAGGCTCAAAGGACACTACAAGTCGATAGGAACAAAGAAGCACAAGAAAAAGAGCACAAAAACTGATATGCATAATATCAGATGTCTGGGTGCACAAGCCAGATGTCTGAAACAGTTCTTCGGAATGACAGACAGGTTTAACCAAACGTCTGGCAATTGCACTCAGACGTTTGATCTACTACTTTATACAAAAATATATACAGTATCAGATGTTTGAAACACATCCCAGACGTCTAATTTCAAACTTGGATTTCAAATAAGAACTTCAACTACCATATTCGAAAGGGCATCTCTGCTTCTCTTCGCAGCAACTCTTTATCATCAACAGAAGCAATTGTAGAGCACTCGTTAATGGACGCAGCTACTCAAGATATCTATCTACAACTATATATAGCATCAGAAATTAAGAAGAACTTACCTTACTCACTTACGCTCTCTAATTCCATACTCTATCATATATTCTTGATCTCTGCACTCTAGCAATCTATACTTGTATTAACTCTTCATATATTCAGTTCTTCACAGACAATACTCTCTAGATATATATTGCAAGCAATTGTACTAATTAGTTGATATCCGTGTTATACTAGAACACACATTTGACAAAAACAACTTATTGTAACCAAGCCTATTCCTCTGGGCGAAGCGAGGGTGTTTGATAGTCGAATTCCGAAGAGGAGCTTCGGGACTGGACATAGGACGGGAGGTCCGTACCAGTGTAAAATCCTGGTGTGCTTATTCTATATTTACTTAGATTAATATTATTTTAGTTGCATCATATATTTTGTCACATATACACACTACACGATCCACCCTGTAGACTTTCAATTGGTATTAGAGCAAGGTTTGATCAAAGTACAACAACACATTTTTGAATCACTTTAATATGGCAAGTATTTTTCAAGAAGGTCAATCCATGGCACGACCCCACTTTTTAATGGTTCTAACTATGCATACTGGTCAACACATATGAGAATTTTTATGAAAGCTAATGCATTAGAAATTTGGTCAGCCACTTAATATAAATACGAAGCATCTGACACTGCTATGAACACATGGAATGGTGCACAAAAATTGCAGCTTCTAATAATGCCAAAGCTATGAATGTTCTATTCTGTTCATTAGATAAAAATGAATTTTCACGTGTCATGTTATGTAACACTGCATATGATATTTGGTGTACCTTACAAGTTACACACGAAGGCACAAACAAAGTTAAAACAAACTAAAATTTCAATTTTACAAAATCAATTTTCATCATTTAAAATGGAACAAAATGAATCTATAGTAGACATGTACTCTAGATTCCAAACCATTCAGCATGATTTAATGGCACTTGGAGTCAAATTCATAAATTTTGACTCAATATCTAGAATACTTAATTCTTTAACTTCAGAGTGGGAAAGAAAATTATTAGCTATCGAAGAAGGTAATGATCTTTCAACACTCTTAGTTGAAGAATTGATAGGAAATTTAATGTCCTATGAAGCTAATTTGCACGCAAGAAAAGAACAAAATTCGAAAAAGAAAAACATAACATTCCGAGCAACAAATGAAGACTCTGACTTAGACGAAGAAGAAATTGTATTTATTGCCAAAAACTACAACAAATTCAAGAAGTTTAGGAAAATGACTAGATTTCAGAAAGGAGGAAAATCAAGCTCAACAAATCAAACGTCAATCAAATGCTATGAATGTGATCAATTTGGATATATGAAGAAAGATTGTCCCAAGCTATACAATGATAAAAAGAAGAACAAATTTGAAAAATTCAGAAAGAAGAAAGCTTTCAAAGTAACATAGGCTGACTTGAATTCTTCATCATCATCAGACAGTGATAACGATAGTGTCGGAGAACAAGCTAATGTATGCTTTACGACATAAACTGATGAGGTATGTTCCGAACTTAACTATGACGAATTATTAGAACTTAACATGGAATTAGATGATAAATTTAGACAAATTAAAAAATTGAATAAAGAACACATAGCCAAAATAAATAGATTAGAACTTGAAATAGGAATGTTAAAAGATGAAAAATTTATTTTAGAGGAGGAATTAGAATTATCTCAAGAAAAAATTAAAAATAATTTAGTTGAAAATGAAACTGTATCTAATGATTTTGGAAAAGTTAAACTAGAAAAGGATAAATTGTTAAAAAAATATCAACTTGGAAAGTAATATAGAAACATTGAAAATTGAAAATTTAGAATTAAAAGAAAAATTAGATAAAATTACAAATAATGTTTCAAAATTTAATAAATGAAAACAAGATTTGGAAAATATTATCAACACTTTAAAACCGTCAGGTAATAGAAATGGAATAGGATTTAAAAATACTCCTAAACAAAAAGGGAATAATATTAAGAAATATAGTTTTATCTATCAAAAGACTAAAAAATCACCTAAGTCTAATACGAATACCAAAAATATAAAAATTTGGATTCCTAAGACAAATAATAATTTGATTAGACAAAAACATATTAATAATTTTTTAGATAACGTAGTCTATAATAAAAGTTATATCCATAAAGGTACCAAACCTTCTTGGGTATGGCTACCTGCTCCTCCTAACATCTAGAACCCTAACAAAGTATATGAGTACCAATTAAATCATCTTTTATCTTATAGGTACCCAAAATAAAAAATTAGGAGAAATGGATACTTGATAGTGGATGCTCTAAGCATATGACCGAAAAATCAAAATTTTTATCAAATATAACATACATCGATGGTGGAACGGTAACTTTTGGAGATAACTCAAAAGGATACATCGTTGGCATCGGAGAAGTCATCAACTATGGTGCTTCTAACTCTCCTATTATTTCAAATGTTTTGTTAGTAGAAAATTTAAAACACAACTTACTTAGCATTAGTCAATTATACGATGAAGGTTTTCAAATCAATTTTGAAAAATATCGATGTAATATTTTTGACAATAACAAACAACTTATCTTTGAGGGTTTTAGAAACAAAAATATTTATGTCTTAAATATGAATATAAATCGAAATTCAAATTTATGTTTAACTGCCAAACATGATGATCTATGGTTGTGGCATAAACAATTTTGTCATATTAATTTTAAAAATTAATAAATCAGCAAAATATGAGCTAGTTAGAGGTTTACCTAAAATAATAAATTAGAAAATTTATGTGATGATTGTCAATTTGGAAAACTAAAGAAAAGCTTTTTTAAATTTAAAAATAACATTTCTACAAAAAAACCATTAGAATTATTACATTTAGATTTATTTGGTCCAACTCAAGTACGATCTATAAATCACAAAAAATGTGTTTTCGTAATAGTTGATGATTTTTCAAGATATACATGGACTTTATTTTTAAACATAAAAGGGACAACTTTGGTATGTTCAAAATTTATGCTAAAAGAATTAAAACTCAAATGGATTTGAAAATTAAGAGTTTTCGAAGTGATCACGGTGGAGAATTTAAAAATGATCTTTGTACTAATTTTTGTAATAAAAAGGGCATAAGTCATAATTTTTATTTTCCCCGCACACCTCAACAAAATGGTGTAGTAGAAAGAAAAAAATTGTACGTTACGTGAATGTGCACGAACACTACTAAATAGTAGTGGTTTGCCAAAACATTATTGGTCTGAAGCTATTGCTACGGCTTGTTATGTTTTGAATCGAGTAACTATATGACCTACGACTAAACATACTTGTTTTGAAATATTTTTTGGATGAAAACTCAAAGTATCATACTTTAAAACTTTCGGATCAAAATATTTTATATTAAATACAAAAGATAATTTGGGAAAATTTGACCCGAAGGCCGATGAAGGAATCTTTGTTGGATATTCAGATCGTAGCAAAGCGTATAGAATTTTAATAAACATATTAACATAATTGAAGAAAGTTTACACATTTCATTTAATGAAATTTTTTTTAACCATCATACTAATGACGATGATGAAATAATTCCATATATAACAAACTCTTCTAAAGTGAGATAAATGCACAAAAAATACTTTAGTGCCCTCTCCTAGAATTATAAATTATCATCCAAATGATAATATCATTGGAGATCTAAACTCCAGAGTAACTAGAAATCAACTTAATCAAATAAATCATATAGAATTTGCGTCAAATTTTGAACCAAATTTTTTAAAGAAGCTTCAAACGATAATTTTCGGATAATAGCTATGCAAGAAGAATTAAATCAATTTGAACGTAATAATGTTTGGGAATTAGTATCAAGACCAGAAAATCAATCAGTTATTGGAACAAAGTGGGTATTTAAAAACAAGAAGATGGAAACGGAAATATAGTTAGAAATAAAGCATGTCTAGTCGCTCAAGATTATAATCAAGAAGAATGTATCGACTACGACGAAACTTTTGCTCCAGTAGCAAGACTCGAGGCCATACG
Organism: Allium cepa; assembly: GCA_030765085.1. Taxonomy (NCBI): domain Eukaryota; kingdom Viridiplantae; phylum Streptophyta; class Magnoliopsida; order Asparagales; family Amaryllidaceae; genus Allium; species Allium cepa. Next base: position 1,051,656,256 of record CM060931.1, read on the forward strand.
TACATTACTTGCTTTTGCAAGTCATCACAATTTTAAATTATTTCAAATGGATGTCAAAAGTTCCTTTTTAAATCGTTTTATTAAAAAAATGTATATGTTGAACAACCTCCATTGTTTGTTCATGAAAAATATCCCGATCATGTTTTTAAATTACAAAAAGCCTTATATGGTTTAAAGTAAGCCCCCCGTGCCTGGTACGAATGTCTTAAAAATCATTTAACTGCATATGGTTTCCAAATAGGTAAAACCGATACGACGTTATTTATTAAAAGATAAAATAACGACATTTTATTTGTCCAAATTTACGTAGATGATATTATTTTTGGTACAACTATTGAAAATCTTTGTACTTAATTTTCAAATATTATGAAAAACGAATTTGAAATGTCTCACATGAGAGAATTAAATTTCTTTTTAGGTTTACAAATAAAACAACTTGTAATAGTATTTTTATTCGTCATGAAAAATATTGTAACGATCTATTACGTCGTTTTGAAATGGATAAAGCTTCAAGCAAACCAACACCAATGAGTACTAGCGTTCACTTGGGAAAAGACGGTGATGGAAAAGATTTTGATGAAAAATTATATCGTAGTATGATTGGCTCCTTACTTTATTTGACGGCTAGTCGACCCAACATTATGATGAGCGTATGTCTTTGTGCCCGATTTCAAACAAAACCAAAAGAATCTCACCAAAGAGCTGTTAAACGTATCTTACGATGTCTATCTAGTACTAGAGATTATGGTTTGTTTTATCATAAGGGATCGTCGTTTGAACTAGTTTCATACAGTGACACATATTTCGATGGATGTAAAACAGATCGTAAGAGTGCTAGCGGAACGTGTCACCTTATCAGACAATCATTAGTTTCATGGTTTAGCAACAAGCAAAATTGTATCACCTTATCTACTTGCGAAGCCGAATATGTTTCAGCAGCTCTAGCATATGCACAAGTGATATACATGAAACAAACACTTAAGGATTTTGGCAAAGTTATCGATAAATCACCAATATATTGTGATAATACAAGTACAATAAATCTATCAAAAAATACTATAAATCACTCACGTACTAAACACGTAGATATACGACATCATTTTTATGTGACAATGTAGAGAAATGAATTATTACATTAGAATACGTAAATACCGAAATCAAATAGCAGATATTTTCACAAAACCACTAAATGAACAAACATTTATTAAACTGCGACTCGATTTAGGAATATGTTCTCTTAATGATCTTCTAAACTAATACTACATTTTCATTTATTCTATTTTTAGCTAAAAATTTTTATCCACAAATCAAAATTGTTAAACACTAACCAATAATTTTTTTAGCAATTTGTTTTCTGAAAGTACATATGTATAACCTTTAAAATCATGTATAAATAGCCTTTTTACAAAACAAAAAGTTAAAGAATATATAGATTTCATATTTTTACACAAGAAAATAAAATCATGTCTTCTGACAACTCCCGTATCTCCTTCTCAACACCAACAACGGATAGCTCAGCAATACACCTCATCGCCTTCCTACACCTACACCAAATCAGGAGCCAACGTATAAGTGGTCCTCCCACCACACGGGATTCACTCCCGATAAAATGAAGTCCAAACGATCTCTATTTGTCTCTCCCAACACTAAGGAGACAATCGATGAGGTACATCACTACCAAAAGCAACAAATAGATTTACAATGAGAATTATACTTTGAACAAAAGGTTACTGCGTGACGACTAAGTTTTATAGAGAAAGTAGCGATAAAAAATTTATTCATGAAAGAAGGATGTACATGAACCACTTTCGATTCCTTGTAATCCTTTGGAACCCTCTGCCTCTTATTCGTACACCTTTGGATCCTTCACTTTGACGATTTTATAGTTCCCCGAGGACCAACGCAAGTGGAAATATATGGTCTCCACTCAAACCATGGAGGGTGACAAGTCTAAAGATCGCAATGCTCCATCTTCATCTAAATAAGTTTTCTTATTCTCATTGTATTTTTATCTACGTATATTTGTATTCTCTTTCACAAATAATAATATTATGTTTTATTAAAAATCAATATCTCGAAAAATAAGCAACACCCTTCAAAATTAGGCTATTTTAAGATAAACTGGTCATTTCAGACGTCTGAACATTGCCAACAGACGTCTGACACTCTTGTATCACACAAATTTTCAAACATCGTGCATATATCAGATGTCTGATATAACCTTCCAGACGTCTAAAAATTATCTCTGCTTAATAAATAATACAAACCAGTCTATTTCAGACGTCTGAACTATTGACCAGACGTCTGAACAAAGTCTCTGTCTCCTTAAGATACAAACTCAGGCCATTTCAGAGGTCTGATATTATATCCAGACGTCTGAGAAAACTATCCGTCCTATAAAATTATACTTCGGCCTATTCCAGACGTCTGCTTCTACATCCAAACGTTTGATAAATCTCTCCGCCTTTCAAAATTTACAAATCGATCTATTCCAGACGTCTACTACCAAAAACCAGACATCTGAACTTATGTACTCTCTTAAAACTAGGTTAAATCAGACGTCTGATTCACCTTCCAGACGTATGAAATTCAATCGACACTCTAATGTACCCTGTTAACGTCTATTTTTTTTTACTTTTTCTCACTTACATTTTGTAACGACCCGTAATTTTCGACAACTAAAATTTGTTAATTTAATAGGACTTGTGATTTAATAATTGGAAAGAATAAAAATTTGGGATTTATTAATGAAATAATAACTAAAAATGAAAGTTAACAATGTTAATTAAAGTTAAATTATTAGCAATTGAAATGAAATTCCAATAAAGAAAATAATGTAAATGTTATACTTGGTTTTAAATTGAATATGTGAAAACAAATGTAAATATTTAATTAACTAATGAAATAATATATTGTTAATGGTAATTGAATAAAATTACTGTTATGTAAGAAATTTTAACATTTGTTTGTAAATAATGAATTTATAAATGTGATAAAAGGTTATTGGTAACAATTATTATATGTTACCTATTTATTTGGTCAATTAATTTAACTAGAAATCAATTGCAATTAATTCCCTAAATTAGTGCAGTTAATGGAGGTAAGTTGATAATACGAATGTTGATTAATTACTGGAATAAGTTATAATTAATTGTCATTGATAATGGTAGTGGGGTAGTAGTAGTTATACAATTAATTGTAAATAATAAACTTACACATGTTATAAAGTGTAACAATGGCGAAGACTGTTGTTTGTTACCAATATATTTAATAAATTGAAATTAAATGCAATTAAATGTTGCATTAATGTAAGTTAAGGCAATAACTAAAATTTGTGAATGTAATAAAAGGAATAGAAATGTAATTATAATTGTCTATGCAATAAATTGATATAATAAAAGAGTGAAACCAGGATAAATAATTAGTTGGGATTTTTATTTAATTAATTTGTTAAGTTGACAAGATTCAATATAATTGGAATGCAGTAGTTAATACAAATAAAAGATGAAATTGCAGAATATGAGTGTAATAAGATATAAACCATGATAATTAACCATAAGGTAACAATTGATTGTATAATAAGATGAAAAGTCAAATAAATGGATTTACTAGAAATTTAAATTATAATTACTGAATTTCTTGAAATGGAAATTAAACACTGTATATTATGAAATATTCAATAATAAATTGATATAGAAATTTGTTTTAAAAGGATTATAAATTACTAAGTAATTCAAAATGATAGAAATTGTAAATTATTAAATTTGAATTGAAAAGTGACTAAATAAATTAATATTAATTTATCTAATTAGTGTGAAAATAGCCATTTTGGTAACTGTCTTGAATTTCGACGAAACCACTTTCATCGGCTTCGTAATGGTGAATTATTGTAAGGTTTCAAGTTTCGTATCGACCGGACTTGTCGTTTGATCGTACAGACTCGAAACGCGTAGAAATCAATTTAATTGAAATCAATTTGAAATAAGCTGATTTTTTGAGCTAACTTCTATATATAATGGAATTAGGATCTGAAATTAGTTCCATTGAGTTTAAAAATATCAGAAACCTATATTTCCATATATTGGATGACCATTTCCGTTTCGGGAAGGAAACAGGCTTTTCGGGTCGTTGTTATTGTTTCGATCCAACCCTACCTATATATAGGCTATTATAAACCCTAACTATTTCTCACTTCATTATTTTTGTACGTACATCTCCTTCCTCCTCAAATGACAGAACATTAAACCTAATTTTCAAATTCCAAAATCAATTTCAATTTCAAAAAAAAAAGGTGGATCTGCAGCAACTTCGAGTCGCGCTTCGGGTTTCAGAGGCAAAAACCCTGCAGCAACTTCGGGTCAGGAAGAAAATTGTTGATTCATGAGTTTTGATTCATGACACAAGCTTCATAGATCATACTACGAGAATACTATACGAAAGCGACAAAAAGAGAATAAGTGTATATTATGCACTACAAAGGAGACAAGACTACAATCCAGAGATTAGTATGAATATTTTAATGTATCGAGTCTTAGAATATTGTTAAAATCAATCCTCAAGTAGTAACACATACACAAATTGATTTATATTAAGTTATACATAAATTAGTGTGTACTGTGCAATTGAAACAGGTCGGCTGACCGACCAGAAACCTCGGTCGACCGACTCTGTGTCAAGTGCACAGATATACATTGTTTTGTATACGGTTTTAAACATCAGTTGACCGGCCAGTTTTCTCGGTCGACCGACCTGAACATAACGGCTAGTTTTCTGAAGAGTTGCGATTGTTCATGAAGAAGAATGTCCCTCAATCCAAGAGATACAGACACAACTTTTGATTGAAACTCTTCATGAAAGATTATAACTATTCTACAACTATATGAACATGTTCAAATCACTTCTACAATCATCGATTCTGGTTTATATTTCTGAAATCTATTCTCTATTTATTTCTGCAAATAAAAGCATTCATTCTCATTTAATATCTCTAGAATCTCTGAATTAATTTATATACTTCGATTCTACGAGATTATCTTCCTTCTAAATCTTCACATACACTATATATTCATGAGGATTTGATTATAGGAAATTGTACTATCAAAAGACAATCCGTGTTATTCAGAACACACTCGTCAACAAAGTATTTGTATTAAGTTGAAGTCCACTTCGGCCGTTGAGGCAGAAAAATTCCTGTTCTGTTGCTCAGGTGTGATATACCTATTCCTCCGGGTTAAGTGAGGGGTTTTAGTCTAAATCCAGAGGATATTCTGAGACTGGACATAGAACGGGAAGTTCGAACCAGTATAAAAATTCCTGGTGTGCTTACTTTAATTTTTATTTTACTGCTATTATCAGTTTCCGCATTTATATATCATATTACACGATCCTTAGTACTGCACATACACTTTCATTTGGTATCAAAGCGAGGATTCCTATAACCGTCACAAAGTTATTTGATATTTATTTCTAGTAATATGGCAACGACATAAACTAACAATGTTAGCACTAACACTAATACTAGTTTCACAGAGGGTCAATCAACTTCACGACCTCCACTTTTTAATGGTTTAAATTATAATTATTGGTCAGCTAGAATGAGAATCTATATGCAATCTAGTGGTTTTGATATCTGGAATGTTATACAAAGAGAGTACACAACTCCTACTGGAGAATACTCAACTTGGAGTAACACACAAAAACTAGATGCTACATCAAATGCAAAGGCTATGAATATTCTATTTTGTGCATTAGATAGAAATGAATTCAATAGAGTTAGCATGTGCACTTCTGGTTATGAAATATGGAGAACATTTAAGATAACACATGAGGGAACGAACAAAGTTAAATTAAGCAAAATTTCTATGTTGAAAAATCAATTTGAAAATTTCAAAATGAGGCCAAACGAATCTATAAATGATATGTACTCTAGATTTCAGGATATTCATCACGCTCTACTATCATTAGAACAAACATTTACTGATTTTGATGTTGCCACAAAAATCTTAAATTCTTTAACTGACGAATGGGAAAGAAAAGTCCTAGCCATTGAAGAAGCAAGTGATTTGTCAACATTAAAACCAGAAGAATTGATAGGTAATTTAATGTCCTACGAAGTAAATTTACAAGCAAAGAGAAATGTAGCACAAGAAAAGAAGAATGTGGCATTTCAAGCAAAAAAGATGATTCCAACTCAGAGAATGAAGATATGGTAATGATTGCTAAAAATTTCAAAAAGTTTCTGAAATTCAAAAGAAATAAATTCAGAGGAAACAAAAATAATTCCAACAACAATATCAACAGTAGCAAACCATCATCTTCAGCAATGGAATGTTATGAATGTCATAAGAAAGGTCACATGAAGAAAGATTGTCCTGGACGTAAAAAGAGAAATTTTAAGAAGCACAAAACCAAATGAAGAGATTTTTTAGTCACTTGGGACGACACAGACTCATCATCTTCATCAGAAAGTGAAAGTGACAATGAAAATGAACAAGCAAATGTGTGCTTCATGGCTTCATCAGACGATGTAAGTGATCTTAGTTTTGAAGATTTAATTGAAATTAATTCTGAATTAGTAGATTTAGCAAAGCAACTTAAAAAGAAAAATAAAGATTTACAAAGAAAATTAGATAGGACAGTCTTAGAAGTAGATATGCTGAAAGATGAAAAGAAAATATTAGAAGAAGAACTTGAAATTTCTCAACAATCAAATTCTAACTTATCTTCTCAAATTTCTTCAATAACTGAAGAACTAGAAATTCTGAAAAGTAAAAATGATGTTCTATTTTTTGAAAATAATGGTTTAAATTCTAAAATTAAAGATTTAGATTTAGAAAAATCTAGTCTAAAAATAAAATTTGATGACATCTGTGACGACCGCCCATGACTCCCGCACGGAAACAAGGGAATAGTGCGCTGAAAGTGTGCCAGGCAGCCATGAGTGACTGTCAAGGATAAAATAAACATCGCAGACTCTATCGTAAAACTCACAGCGCATGGATAAAATACAATAGAGAAATATAATACAGTGAAGCTCCCATAGAACAGAATATCATCATCTAGTCATAATAGCTTTATACGAACATATGAATCATCCATACATCAAAGCCTCACTACATAACACTCAAACAAATACAGCAGCGGAACACCCAGTTCATATAATATGAAATAATATGCAAAAGCCTCCTGCTCGTCTTCGTCATCATCAGCGTAGATCTCCAAGAACAGCACCTGTCACCTGCTACCTAGTATGCCCATCCCAACATGGATGAACAGCCCAAGGTAATAAGAGGAGACATAAAACCTTGAGTCAGACAAAGTCTTAGTGAGCAGTAAATCAACCATCAAACATACCAAAAGAGCATAAGGGATAAAAGGAATAGGAACCAAACCATCCCAATCCGCCTCTTTCTACAGTGATAGCCCCCAGACACACATTAAGGAGAAGCAAGCATAACATAGCAAGCAATTAAAGTAAAGCAATAATCACTCGAGTCAAGGTCGATGTTTTCCAAATACAAACCCCCAAGGCCTAAACCAAGATCAGATAAGCACCCAGAAAACACCGCTCTTGAGATCGAATGATGATACAATCAAACGTCCAAACATCCATGACTCTGGCTATCACTGTTATCATTGCCTTGATTTCACCGTTAGTTGAACGACCATCTGTCAAGGGCCAATGGTAACCCCGGTTCTAGACATAACTCCGCACGTCGTCGCAGCCCGTGCCTAGGAATTTTCGCAACTACCCAGAGTACTAGCACGTCGTCGCAGCCCGTGCTTGGAACGTCGTCGCAGCCCGTTCCAACGTACTCTTGCTTTGAGCATGCTAGAACCTTCAACAACGATGAGATCTCAGCCTCCTAGTCATCCTCCTTGACGACTATTTTCATACTAGCTCAAGCGCCTCTCAAGCTAACCATTATCATCAACCCGGATCGCATCACCGAGTTATCAACATAGCTTCGCACGTCGTCGCAGCCCGTGCTTGGAACGTCTTCATGACCCGTCCCATCTCATCATCATGCTTTGCCTCCTCGCATCATGGCAAAGTCCATCTCAATACCATACTTTGCCTCCTCGCATTATGGTAAAGTCCATCTCAACATCATCTAATCCATACATATGAGCTTCAACATCCGCTTCATATGCCACAAGCAGCTTTCACCATTCAAGAGCCTTTCCACTTAGCTTTTGAATCATCTTCGACCATCTTGTCTAGATCTAACTATCAATCAATCATACATAGCAATCAATCACATCAATCATTAACTTAAGCAATCAAGTAATCAAATATGGTCTAAGTAGGTATTTATAACTACAATGGCAATTTTGTAAATAAATGAGCATAGATATAACATACATGAATCATGGGTTTCTAGCATAGATCTAACAAATATAAATCATGGGTTTTGTCTCTACAACTTGATGAATGAACTTGCATAAGTAAACATCTTCATAAGTAATGGATCTACACTTGGATCTAAGGAAAATGTATGAAATCACTATCTACAACACTCCAACAAACCACCAATCCAATATACTCCTTTGGGTCCGCGTGAGAGATAACCACCACTCACCAAATCACCCAAACACTTCAAAAACTATCAACTTCAGATCTGGACAGCAAGGATTCAAGCTCGATTTGTTGAAATCTCGCTTGAAATGGTGAAATCTAGCTTCGTCGGATGAAGATCTTCAACTTTGGCTCTTCGATCTTCGATCTTGTATAGATGTTAGAACTAGATTGGAATGGAGAAAAGAAGTGAAGAAATGTTGTAGTCGAGCTCTAAAAATGGCAGCACTTCGTCGCTTCAAAAACCGGTGCCAAAAAGTGAGCCAAACCCCTCTATTTATAGGCTGAAATCACCCTTAGGTCGTAACTCGTAGGTTCGGTTTTAGGTCGTTGCCGACCTAAGAAATCTCCGACCTAACTAAGTCATCTACGACTCATAGAATCCCTACAGCTTACGACCTACCCACTTCACAACCTAACAACCCCAGGGTCACACGAGTTAACACACGGCCGACCTAACTCCTATACGACCTAAGAACCTACCGAGTTAACGACCTACGACTCATCACTAAGTCGTTCATACGACTTAGCACTCAACAGCTTAACATCATCACGAATTAACAACCTTACGACCTAACTGTGTTACGACTTACGACCTAAAACAAACACGACTCAAGCTGTGACAACTTAACAGCCTTACGAGTTACGACTTAATTCTAATACGACCTAAGACCCACAACATCCTAACTAAGGTCGTCTACGACCTAACACACTCACAACTCTTCAGGGTTAACGACATACGACTTATCGTTAAGTCGTTCCAAACGACTCACGACCTAAGCACCTTAACCCGCTAACCTTTAGGTCGGTCCAAACCTTAACTCGGTCAAACTCTATAAGTCGGTCATCCTATAGGTCGTAACTCGTTAACTACCAGACCTACCCCTACACGAGTTAACTTTCTTAACTCGACCACGACCTATCTTCCCTAGGTCGTTCACCCCTTAAGCCGCTACTACTAGGTTTCTCACAACCCTTAGGTTGTTAACTCCACTAACTCGCTCACGACCTAACTCCTCAAGGTCGCTGCAACACTTTAGGTCGTAACCCAATAACTCGTAACTCGTGCACCCTCCTAAGTCGGTTACGACTTAAAACTCCACTATCTCGTTAACTCGTACACGACTCATCTCTTAACCCGTTAACTCCTCTAATCCAACCTAACTTCCACACGGGTCAATTCCTTACGAGTTAAAAACGTACGACTTAAGCTATAGATGCCATAAACAACACTAATGACCTGTAAATTCTACGATTTATCGACACGTAAAATACGGGTCGTTACATTCTCTTCCCCTTAGGAATTTCGCCCCCGAAATTCCAAACAAACAAGAGCAACCAAAACTATTCTGCATGTCTACCATCCATAGCAATAAACAAACCATGTATCCAATTACTATCCTAGCATGCAGAATTCTAAGATTAGAACAAGTTACAAATTCATGAGATGCCACGACACCTTAGGACCATACCTCGAAGAGTTCAGGATGAGCTGCCTTCATCCTCTCTTCCTTCTCCCATGTACAGTCGTTAACATCATCACTCCATTGTATCTTGAGCAACGTAATCGTCATCCTCCTAAGCTGTTTCGTGTCGGTTTCAACAACACGAAGCGGCTTACGAGGTCTCGTAACCACTGGATCAACCTCCAAGTCTTCACAGCTATCAGCAGAAACCACCGTATTCGAGTCATGCACATACTTCCGTAGATAAGATACATGAAAGACATTGTGCACACCCGCCATCTTTTCCGGTAACTCCAATCTGTAAGCGAGCTTTCCAATTCGCTCGATAATCGGGAATGGTCCAACAAATCTCGGAGTTAACTTTCCTTTCTTCCCGAATCGAATAACATTCTTCAGAGGAGAAATCTTCACAAAAACCATATCACCTACGTCGAATTCCAAATCCTTACGACGATTATTGGAATAACTTTTCTGATGATCTTGGGCTGCCTTCATTCGTTGCCGAATGATCTCTATACAATCCGTAGTTTGTCGAATCATCTCTGGCCCAAGTATCAGCTTTTCTCCAGTTTCCAACCAACATGCTGGAGAGTTACACGGTCTTCCATACAATGCCTCATATGGTGCCATACCAATACTCGACTGATAACTGTTATTATACGCAAACTCCACCAAATGAAGGTGATCTTCCCATGATCCTCCGAAATCCAAAACACAGGCTCTGAGAAGATCTTCCAAAACTCGGTTGACTCTCTCAGTCTGACCATCTGTTTGAGGGTGGTAAGCTGTACTCAAACACAACTTAGTTCCCAAAACTTCCTGGAAGCTCTTCCAAAATCCACTAGTGAATAATGGGTCTCGATCGCTCACTATTCTCTTTAGAACACCATGGAATCGAACAATCCACTTAACATACAACTCAGCCAACTTCGATGCAGTCCTAGTTGATCGAACAGGAATGAACCTTGCACTCTTAGTCAAACGATCTACGATGACCCAAATCCCTTCATTCCCTGCCCTGGTTCTAGGTAGGCCATCGATAAAATCCATCGACACTTGCTCCCACTTCCATGTAGGAACCTCTAATGGCTGAAGTAATCCACTGGGCTTCTTCTGCTCAGCTTTCACCAACTGGCAGTTCATACACTTAGAAATAAAATTTCCAACATCCTTCTTCATGCCTTCCCAATAATAGGTTCTCTTCATATCCCGATACATCTTATTTCCACCTGGATGAATTGTCAACTTCGAGTGATGACTTTCTCTAAGAACTTCATCTCTCAATCCATCTACCTCGGGAACAACTAGTCGTCCTTGCTTCCGAAGCCAACCCTCTCGATCGACTTCGAATCCTTTATCCTTTTCTGGGTCCAATCCAGATTCCAAATCTCGGATAATCTTGACAAGCTTATCGTCTTGCTTTTGGCTCTCGCCAATTCTCTCCACCAGAGTAGGCCTTATCGATAAGTTTGCCAACATCTCAGGTTCCAATTCACATCTGGGCCTGAAATCAAATCCAGCCAAATACTCGAGATTCTTCCATTCCGAAAACATGGCTCCCAATCCGGCATGTCTTCGACTCAATGCATCAGCTATTGCGTTACCTTTTCCTGGAGTATAAGCTATACCAAAATCATATGATGCCAAAAACTCTAGCCACCGTTGCTGCCGAAGATTCAAATCCTTTTGGGAGAAAAGATACTTCAACGACTTATGATCCGTAAACAACTCGAATCGAACTCCCAATAGATAATGTCTCCACATCTTCAGAGCAAACACAATCGCCGCCAACTCCAAATCATGAGTCGGGTAATTCCTTTCATGCGGCTTTAGTTGTCGACTTGCATACGCAACAACTCTATCCTTTTGCATTAGCACTGCTCCAAGTCCAGTACCACATGCATCGGTGTAAACCACCATCTCATCATTCCCACTTGGAATAGTCAAAACAGGAGCACTTGTTAGTCGCTCTTTTAGGATTACGAAAGCTTTATCACACTTATCATCCCATCTGAACACTTGGTTCTTCTTCGTCAATCCTGTTAATGGTGCAGCTATCTTGGAAAAGTCTTTGATAAACCGTCGATAATATCCAGCCAATCCAAGAAAACTTCTCACATCAGATGCATTCTTAGGTCTAACCCAATCCTGGACCGCTGCCACCTTAGCGGGATCAACCGCTATTCCATTTCCAGAGATAACATGGCCTAAGAATCTCACTTCACTCTTCCAGAAGTGACACTTCGAAAACTTAGCCTTCAGCTGATGTTTCCGTAAGATTTCCAAAACAATACGCAAGTGCGTCTTGTGCTCTTCCTCAGTTCTGGAATAAATCAGAATATCATCCACGAACACAAGTACGAACTTGTTCAACTGATTTCTGAATACTCTATTCATAAGATCCACAAAATATGCTGGTGCGTTCGTCAATCCAAACGGCATTACCAGCCACTCATAAAAACCGGATGGTGTCCTAAAAGTAGTCTTCGGCACACTATCCTTAACCACTCTCAACTGGTGAAATCCCGTTGCCAAATCCATCTGAGAAAACACCTTAGCTTCGTGAAGCTGATCAAACAAGTCATCTATTCTCGGCAATGGATACTTGTTCTTCTTAGTCACCTTATTCAGCTCACGATAATCCACACACAACCTCAACGATCTATCCGCTTTGGTTGCGAACACAATTGGTGCACCCCATTCGGACACACTACGCCGAATGAATCCTTTCCGTAAAAGGTCATCAACTTGCACCTTCAACTCTTGCTGTTCCCTAGGCGCCATCCGCCTAAGAGGCATCACAACGGGTCTGGCTCCCTCAACTAGATCAATACGAAACTCGATCTCTCTATGCGGCGGTAACCCTTTGACTTCGTCAAAGACATCCTCGAATCCATTCACGATTGGCACCGATGACAGTCCATCCCGTGGAACAACCAGCGAATACATGAAGCTCATGAAGACGCCTTCTTCATGCTTACATCGTATCACAACCTTTCGCCCCTCCACATTCTCGACTGTCACCTCCAATCTCTCACAATCAACCTTTGCCGCATACTTCCTAAGCCAGTCCATTCCCAAAATAATTCCGAACCCCGTAAAGTTCAGAACAAAGCAATCACAAACAAACGAGCAATCATGACTCGACACAACTAGACCATGGCATATCATACACAAACATGACGAACCCCCAACTGGATTTGTCACAACCAATGGCCTATCAACAATATCCGGTTTCAAACCTAACCGGCCTACCAAATCATCACAAACAAAAGAATGAGACGCTCCAGTATCAAACAACACTCTAATTGGAACACCACAAATGGAAAGAGTACTTTGAACCACCACACTCTTCCCCTTCTCTTCAGCAGTAAGAGCTTTTGAAAACGACGGCACAGCTCCCAAAGCATAAGCTTGCACAATCTGCCTGTCCTTCCTTGGTTCCGGACAATCTTTCCTGAAATGCCCTGGCTTGTCACAGTCGTGGCATTTCGCCTGCGCCTTTGGATTCCTACAATCCTTGGAGAGATGACCCTTCTGCTGGCAATTGTAGCAAGTCACTTCGCCCCTTGGCTTCTTCTGGCCATCCTTACCCTTCTGTTGATGTTGCTTCCTCTTCTTGTTTCCACCCTTCTGTGGCTTAAACCCTTCCTTGGTTACAGCAACAACAGAACTCTCCCTAGGAAACAAACTCTCATGCCTGAGAGCTTTCTCCACAAGCTTCTCAAACGGATCGTCCAGATGATCCACCAACTGTCTTCCAAGATAAGCATCCAAACCGGTCACAAACTTCTCATTCTTCTGATAGGGAGAATCAATATACGATCTGGCATACTTGGACAAAGCTTCAAACTCAGAAACATACTCAAGAACGGGTCTTCCACCTTGCTTAAGCTCCACAAACTTTTTAAACAAGACAGATTTCTGAGCCGTAGAGATGAACTTAGCTTCAAATCTAACTTGGAATTGCTCCCAAGTAATCTCTTCCTCTGGAGTATCAATGGTGATAGAATTCCACCAATCCGAAGCTCTCCCTTGAAGTTGCCTTGATGCAAGCTTCCTCTTAGTTGCATCCTCAACTTCCAAGTCACCAAAGATCCTTCTACAAGCATCAATCCATCTTTGCACTTCAATGGTTGATTCCGTCCCCAAGAAAACCTTTCCTCCAAGAGAAGTATAGTCCTTACAAAGCTTAGCAAAATCCACTGGCTTTGGAGCTTGAACTTGAATTCCAACATCTACCGCTGACCCTGGAGTTGGTATCCTTCTCATGATCGAAGTCATCATCGCTTCGAACATAGCTCCATAATCAGCAACTCCATCAGCAGCACGACCTTCCCCGGCAGCTGGTCTCCCTCTTCGACTCATCCTTAGTATCTACAAAAAGGACTGATTAGAACACCTTGAGGAACAACTACATAAGGAGTTCAAATCCATCTAAACTACTATATATTATATATAGTAATCATCCATCAAAATACAATTACGTCTCTCTTACGTAGTTACGTCAGCGAGCGTTGGCTAAAATCGATTAACCAAAGCTCTGATACCAAATGTGACGACCGCCCATGACTCCCGCACGGAAACAAGGGAATAGTGCGCTGAAAGTGTGCCAGGCAGCCATGAGTGACTGTCAAGGGTAAAATAAACATCACAGACTCTATCGTAAAACTCACAGCGCATGGATAAAATACAATAGAGAAATATAATACAGTGAAGCTCCCATAGAACAGAATATCATCATCTAGTCATAATAGCTTTATACGAACATATGAATCATCCATACATCAAAGCCTCACTACATAACACTCAAACAAATACAGCAGCGGAACACCCAGTACATATAATATGAAATAATATGCAAAAGTCTCCTGCTCGTCTTCGTCATCATCAGCGTAGATCTCCAAGAACAGCACCTGTCACCTGCTACCTAGTCTGCCCATCCCAACATGGATGAACAACCCAAGGTAATAAGAGGAGACATAAAACCTTGAGTCAGACAAAGTCTTAGTGAGCAGTAAATCAACCATCAAACATACCAAAAGAGCATAAGGGATAAAAGGAATAGGAACCAAACCATCCCACTCCGCCTCTTTCTACAGTGATAGCCCCCAGACACACATTAAGGAGAAGCAAGCATAACATAGCAAGCAATTAAAGTAAAGCAATAATCACTCGAGTCAAGGTCGATGTTTTCCAAATACAAACCCCCAAGGCCTAAACCAAGATCAGATAAGCACCCAGAAAACACCGCTCTTGAGATCGAATGATGATACAATCAAACGTCCAAACATCCATGACTCTGGCTATCACTGTTATCATTGCCTTGATTTCACCGTTAGTTGAACGACCATCTGTCAAGGGCCAATGGTAACCCCGGTTCTAGACATAACTCCGCACGTCGTCGCAGCCCGTGCCTAGGAATTTTCGCAACTACCCAGAGTACTAGCACGTCGTCGCAGCCCGTGCTTGGAACGTCGTCGCAGCCCGTTCCAACGTACTCTTGCTTTGAGCATGCTAGAACCTTCAACAACGATGAGATCTCAGCCTCCTAGTCATCCTCCTTGACGACTATTTTCATACTAGCTCAAGCGCCTCTCAAGCTAACCATTATCATCAACCCGGATCGCATCACCGAGTTATCAACATAGCTTCGCACGTCGTCGCAGCCCGTGCTTGGAACGTCTTCATGACCCGTCCCATCTCATCATCATGCTTTGCCTCCTCGCATCATGGCAAAGTCCATCTCAATACCATACTTTGCCTCCTCGCATTATGGTAAAGTCCATCTCAACATCATCTAATCCATACATATGAGCTTCAACATCCGCTTCATATGCCACAAGCAGCTTTCACCATTCAAGAGCCTTTCCACTTAGCTTTTGAATCATCTTCGACCATCTTGTCTAGATCTAACTATCAATCAATCATACATAGCAATCAATCACATCAATCATTA
Source organism: Allium cepa (assembly GCA_030765085.1). NCBI lineage: Eukaryota > Viridiplantae > Streptophyta > Magnoliopsida > Asparagales > Amaryllidaceae > Allium > Allium cepa. Next base: position 1,051,672,259 of record CM060931.1, read on the forward strand.
ACTTAAGCAATCAAGTAATCAAATATGGTCTAAGTAGGTATTTATAACTACAATGGCAATTTTGTAAATAAATGAGCATAGATATAACATACATGAATCATGGGTTTCTAGCATAGATCTAACAAATATAAATCATGGGTTTTGTCTCTACAACTTGATGAATGAACTTGCATAAGTAAACATCTTCATAAGTAATGGATCTACACTTGGATCTAAGGAAAATGTATGAAATCACTATCTACAACACTCCAACAAACCACCAATCCAATATACTCCTTTGGGTCCGCGTGAGAGATAACCACCACTCACCAAATCACCCAAACACTTCAAAAACTATCAACTTCAGATCTGGACAGCAAGGATTCAAGCTCGATTTGTTGAAATCTCGCTTGAAATGGTGAAATCTAGCTTCGTCGGATGAAGATCTTCAACTTTGGCTCTTCGATCTTCGATCTTGTATAGATGTTAGAACTAGATTGGAATGGAGAAAAGAAGTGAAGAAATGTTGTAGTCGAGCTCTAAAAATGGCAGCACTTCGTCGCTTCAAAAACCGGTGCCAAAAAGTGAGCCAAACCCCTCTATTTATAGGCTGAAATCACCCTTAGGTCGTAACTCGTAGGTTCGGTTTTAGGTGGTTGCCGACCTAAGAAATCTCCGACCTAACTAAGTCGTCTACGACTCATAGAATCCCTACAGCTTACGACCTACCCACTTCACGACCTAACAACCCCAGGGTCACACGAGTTAACACACGGCCGACCTAACTCCTATACGACCTAAGAACCTACCGAGTTAACGACCTACGACTCATCACTAAGTCGTTCATACGACTTAGCACTCAACAGCTTAACATCATCACAAATTAACAACCTTACGACCTAACTGTGTTACGACTTACGACCTAAAACAAACACGACTCAAGCTGTGACAACTTAACAGCCTTACGAGTTACGACTTAATTCTAATACGACCTAAGACCCACAGCATCCTAACTAAGGTCGTCTATGACCTAACACATTCACAACTCTTCAGGGTTAACGACATACGACTTATCGTTAAGTCGTTCCAAACGACTCACGACCTAAGCACCTTAACCCGCTAACCTTTAGGTCGGTCCAAACCTTAACTCGGTCAAACTCTATAAGTCGGTCATCCTATAGGTCGTAACTCGTTAACTACCAGACCTACCCCTACACGAGTTAACTTTCTTAACTCGACCACGACCTATCTTCCCTAGGTCGTTCACCCCTTAAGCCGCTACTACTAGGTTTCTCACAACCCTTAGGTTGTTAACTCCACTAACTCGCTCACGACCTAACTCCTCAAGGTCGCTGCAACACTTTAGGTCGTAACCCAATAACTCGTAACTCGTGCACCCTCCTAAGTCGGTTACGACTTAAAACTCCACTATCTCGTTAACTCGTACACGACTCATCTCTTAACCCGTTAACTCCTCTAATCCAACCTAACTTCCACACGGGTCAATTCCTTACGAGTTAAAAACGTACGACTTAAGCTATAGATGCCATAAACAACACTAATGACCTGTAAATTCTACGATTTATCGACACGTAAAATACGGGTCGTTACAACATCTCTAACAATATCTCCAATTTCAATAAAGGAAGAGAGAATCTTTCTAAAATACTAGAAATTCTCAATCCACTAACAACAAATTTGGACTAGGATTTAAGAATAGTTTGCTAAAGGTAGAATTAATAATAATATTAAAAAGGATATTAAGTAAACAGTTTGGTCAAACACTAAAACCATTAAGATATGAATTCCAAAATCAAATAACGTTTTAATAAGAAATAAACATATCAAAATGTTCATGGAAACTGTTCATAATAACAAAAACTATGTTTATAAAGGGAATTCTGAACCCGTATGGGTTTGGCTTCCTAAGATCTAACTCTTAGGACCCTAAAAAGAAACGGGTACCAACTTTTTATAAATTTTTTTTGCAGGTACCACATAAAAGGAGAGGAAAATGGATTTTAGACAGCGGTTGCTCAAAACATATGACTGGAAACAAAGAAATGTTGTCAAATATTATCTACTCAAATGGAGGATCAGTCACTTTTGGAGGTAACTCTAAAGGTTATATCATCGGTAAAGGCGATGTTAGCAGCAACGGTACCACAAATTTAAACATAATTTATTGAGTATTAGTCAGTTATGTGATAAAGGTTTTAATATAACTTTTTCAGAAAATAAATGTAATATTTTCGATAAAAATCATAACACTATTTTTGAAGGAATAAGAGATAAAAACATTTATATTTTAAATATGAACGTTAAAAATGATTCAAATTTATGTTTAATAGCTAAGGAAAATGATTCCTGTCTTTGGCACAAAAGATTTTGTCACATAAATTTTAAAACCATCAACAAATTAGCTAAAAATAAATTAGTTAAAGGATTACCTGACATAAAATTCAAAACAAATATATTTTGTGATGCATGTAAATTAGGAAAATTAAAAAAATCTTCTTTTAAATCAAAAAAGGTAATTTCTACAGAACAACCACTTGAACTTTTACACATGGATCTTTTTGGTCCAACACAAGTTTAGTCTATTAATCATAACAGATATGCGTTTGTTATTGTAGACGATTTCTCTAGATACACTTGGACTTTCTTTTTAAAAAATAAAAGTGATGATAATTTTAAATTGTTTGTTAAAAGAATACAAAATATTAAAAGTTCGAAAGCTAAAAATATCAGAAGTGATCATGGAGGAGAATTTCAAAATGAAGTTTTTGAACAATTTTGCAACAAGAAAGGTATTAACCATAATTTTTCATTTCCTAGAACACCACATCAAAATGGCGTTGTAGAAAGAAAAAATAGAACATTACAAGAATGTGCAAGAACTTTATTAAATGGAACCAATTTATCAAAACATTTTTGGGCAGAAGCTGTAGCTACTGCTTGTTATGTATTGAATCGTGTTTCCATTCGACCGTTAACTAAGAATACTCCATATGAACTTCTAAATGGAAGAAAACCAAATATTTCATATCTTAAAGTTTTTGGCTCTAAATGTTTTATTTTAAATACTAAATATCAACTAGGCAAATTCGATCCAAAATCCGATGAAGGAATATTCGTTGGATATTCGGAACGAAGTAAAGCTTATCGAATTTTTAATAAAAGAACTCAAATTATTGAAGAAAGTTTACATGTTTCATTTTACGAAAATTTTAAATATATAAATCCATATATTACTATCGATTCTGATGATGAAGCTACTCAGAATGAAAACAGTAATACTGAAGTAATTTTCAATAATAATCATGATATTACTGAAAATGAGAATATTACTACTAATATAATAAAATCTCCACCTAAAATTTTACGACATCATCCTGTGCAAAATATAATTGGAGAAGTAAATATGAACGTTAAAACCAGACATCAATTAAATCAAGTTGGTCATGTAGCTTTTCTCTCTAACATAGAACCTAAGAATATAAAAGAAGCCTCAACTGATGACTACTGGATTCTTGCTATGCAAGAAGAACTAAATCAATTTGAACGAAACGAAGTTTGGGAACTTGTTCCTATACCAAGTGATCATATTATTTTTCAACTTGCTATCTCATAATTTCTAGCATTCTGTTTTTAGATGTTGTGTACTAAGTAAACATCATTAATATTCCTATTTGCTTTGAGTATGTACTATTTAAAACTCGATGTTTTCTTATGTTGTGTTACATGTTCCATATTTTTTATACATCTAATAAGTATTCCTTTTTGTCGATGACAAAGGGGGAGAAATATATGAAAGCTAACAAATTTTTGCAGAAAAGTCAGAAAAGTCGCCATACATTCGGGGGAAGAATATATATACTACTTCATCACATAAGTATTGTCGTCAATCAAAAAGGGGGAGAATGTTGATTCATGAGTTTTGATTCATGACACATGCTTCAGAGATCATACGACGAGAATACTATACGAAAGCGACAAAAAGAGAATAAGTGTATATTATGCACTACAAAGGAGACAAGACTACAATCCAGAGATTAGTATGAATATTTTAATGTATTGAGTCTTAGAATATTGTTAAAATCATTCCTCAAGTAGTCACACACATACACAAATTGATTTATATTAAGTTATACATAAATTAGTGTGTACTGTGCAATTGACAACAGGTCGGCTGACCGACCCAAAACCTCGGTTGATCGATTCTGTGTCAAGTGCACAGATATACATTGTTTTGTATATGGTTTTAAACATCAGCTGACCGGCCAGTTTTCTCGGTCGACCGACCTGAACATAACGGCTAGTTTTCTGAAGAGTTGCGATTGTTCATGAAGAGGAATGTCCCTCAATCCAAGAGATACGAACACAACTTTTGATTGAAACTCTTCATGAAAGATTATAACTATTCTACAACTATATAAACATGTTCAAATCACTTCTACAATCATCGATTCTGGTTCATATTTCTGAAATCTATTCTCTATTTATTTCTGCAAATAAAAGCATTCATTCTCATTCAATATCTCTAGAATCTCTGAATTAATTTATATACTTCGATTCTACGAGATTATCTTCCTTCTAAATCTTCACATACACTACATATTCTTGAGGATTTGATTATAGAAAATTGTACTATCAAAAGACAATCCGTGTTATTCAGAACACACTCGTCAACAAAGTATTTGTATTAAGTTGAAGTCCTCTTTGGCTGTTGAGGCGGAAAAATTCCTGTTCGACTGCTCAGGTGTGATATACCTATTCCTCCAGGTTAAGTGAGGGGTTTTAGTCTAAATCCAGAGGATATTCTGGGACTGGACGTAGAACGGGAAGTTCGAACCAGTATAAAAATTACTGGTGTGCTTACTTAAATTTTTATTTTACTGCTATTATCAGTTTCCGCATTTATATATCATATTACACGATCCTTAGTACTGCACATACACTTTCAAAAATGACTTGGGTCTCGAGTCATTTTGGCAAAAAATCAGAGCAAGCACCGGGGATTTGAGGCGGCAGACCGAAGTTGAACCCGAAGTCGACCCAGGACCAGAATTTTTCAATATTCTAATTATCATAACATTTTCATACGAGCTTGGATTAACGCGCGGTTTATTTTCGTGGGATTGTATCGAAATTCGAGACATTTTGATGCAAGTTTGGACAAATTTCGAGACTGTTGAAATTTGGTCCTTTATTTGAATTTCAAATCGATTTGAAATTCAAAGGTGAGTATTTCGACCCACTCACAACTTCTAAAATTTCTTGTGTTAGTTAAATTAAATTTCTGATGTGATTAGGAATTTATTTATGGTTGTTTGGTATATTAAATTGTTATTCCTGTTAATCCAAATTATTTTGAATTAAATTGCCACTTAAATTATTATTGAAATTATAATTGCCACTTAATTACCAGTAAATAATAAGCTGTTAATTGTGAATATTCATTGTTTGAACTGGATGATAATTATGATGGATGTTTGATTTTTTTTTACATTGGATGATTGGATGATGTGTTTGATTTATATATTGTGATCACTCTGCAAGTTCCCTTAATTATTATTACTTGAAAATCATTATGGGTTGAAATGGTAAACCAGAATGGGTTTCATTGATTTAAAATGTTGATTTTTGGTACTGGTTGAAGTGACATATACCCATATAATTTCTTGGATTTCGATTTTATTTGGAACTGAATTATTTGAAGGGTTTAAGTTAATTCAAACTTCTGATTTGTTTTAATTAGATGATTAAGATTGATATTTCGAATTATTTGAAATCTTTCAATAATTATATTCACGTTGTACACTTGATAGGAGATGGAAAATCCCGTAACATTTCTGAAGCCATTGCTCTCACATTTTGTTTTAGAAATTTGACTTACATAAGATCTTTTAAATCTGACTCGAGTGTTTTGTTTTCATTATGCTCGGGTCAGTCTGAGCTTTTTTAGTGTATTGAAGACCATTTTTTCTAGTAGACGAAGACTCTGTATATTATTACTATTTATTATAATTATTCCATTACATCATGTATTCCTCTACATTAATTGTTTATTTCTACTATATGTACAACTCTGATTTGAATTGTAAAAGTGTAATCACATGTTATTTGTAAAACAACTCCATGAACTATTTATTTGATTATTATATTTTGTCATTCCACTGCGAAATTCTGTGTTTTATTTTTCCTTCTTTTGTTTTATTTCTTTTTTACCCCACTAATAATCCTTCCTTTTGAATTGTTTGAATTAGACATGTGTGCTTTATTGTCGATTTAAATCATCCAAAAGGATAGGTCGTTATAGTTGGTATCAGAGCCAGGTTTAGACATACCTTAACTTGTTGGGGTTAACTCATAATAGGGTAGTGATACCTTAGAATGAGTTATCTGAGTGTATTTACGAGAGCGCGTATTTGTTAGTGTTATAAAAAATGTTTTATTTAAGTTTTGAAATCAAATTATATTTTTCCTAATATTATATGATGTGTGCATATATATATAAAGGAATAAATTTTTACAACTAATATAGTTATTTGTAATGTGTTTGACTTATGAAATGGTAATATTTAGTTATTATCATTTATTGTGGATTTGTTGAGTTTTTGTCAATTTATAAAAATTGGCTAATTATTGTTGATTGAGTTGGTAGACTAAACACTAGTTTAAATAATGGTATTAAAGAGAATAAAATGAATAATTTGGATATTTGTTTATGGAATTGAAATGTTTTGTTGTGAAACTTATTGTTTGTTGATTAGTAGTTTCAACTATTGAAATAAAATGGAATATTTGAATATTTTGGATAATCAAACCTTCTGAATTAATATATGAGTTGAAACTTAGAAATTGTGTTGAATTATGTAGTCGAATTTGATAACCTTAGTTTGGAAGCAAGTGAAATAAGGTTTAATTTGTTATATCTATGTTTAGTTAATGAATAGAATTGTGGTATACAATCTTGGCATGGAATGTAATAATATACAAGTGTGAACTTTAAGCCTTGGGATGTTTAAATTGGATTAAGGAAATGTTGTAAATGAGATTAGATTAGGAAAAATATGTTCATAAACTAAATTAACATTTATGAAATGTCTCATAAATAAATTGAAAGATAAAGGTGAAACTAACTGGGAGAAGAAAATATGAATTAAAAGTGAAATGAATACAAATAAATCCACGACTTGTAAATTGTTATGAAATAAATGGATGTTGCAATAAATAGTTATTAATAACGTTTTGATAACTTTAAACACGAACAGTGTCTTATAAAAAGGAACTAATGTAACAACCCGATTTTTTGATGCCCGAAAGTCAACATCAATATGTCCATTGTATCAAATAACGCACAATCGAATGCCAGAAAACCGGACCGTTAGGATTAAAGAAGAGGAAGACAGAAGAAGAAACAGAAACAATAACATAATCTCACATTTTGCGGTGGAACAAATATAATAGATAAATGAATAATCTTAAAACAAAGAACCATATCTGTTACTACAATATATCATCAGACTATTCAACAAAACAATACAACACTGACAGTCATTATAACTTGACTACATGGAAATTTACTTTTCAGCAACCCAAACGCAACGGATAATACAAAGTATAAAGATACGTATCGCCATCCAGCTTAAACTCCAGATCTACACAGCATCTCTTTTCTGACTTCGCTCTAGGATAATGATAACCTGACTCCAGGCTGCCCGTGTGGAAAATTATGGGCACCCAGAGTTTAGAAAGGGAACAATAAACTCCAGGTCAGTCATGGGACTGGTGTGAGATCTTAAAAATAGTTATTTTCACAAAGAAAATAAAAATAAATCTGCCATGCTTTTAGAAAATGAAACTACCATAAATCCTCCCGGCACACACACAATGCAATCGTACACTTGGGGGAGATTTCTCCTTATGATAGTCAACATGCTTGATACGCAAAATCTTTTTGATATTATTACTAGTGCATAGTGGAAAACATTTCGAAAGTATAATATAATCCTAGCCAGCATAGGTACCATTATAGTATGCCTACTATAGCTACCATATTAGATGGCAGGTTCTACAACTAAAATCGTACAAGGCGCGTATTGTTGATTGGATTTCCAACAAATGGTCAGGCTAAGGAACTTCCTGAGCCACATGGGTACGCCTCTGGAGGGATATCCCGAGAACCTAACCGGATCTCTGCCAACACAAGGTCGGGTTACCTCTATAACTAGGTAACCACTGACACCAATATGTCATCCCCCGGTCGTAACCGACCTTTATCCGAGGATCCTCAACACCAACAACCACAAAGTAGTAAATTTGCAGTATTCACATAGGTTAAATATTTGGGCACCATACTATGATACTACCTCTTTCTAGAAGGAAATGACATACCCTCAGGGGGTGCTACACCCAAATAACCTTGCGCATCTTTCCTGTTTTGACTATTCCGGGTTGTGAGGTCCGAAAAAGTCTCGTCCACAAAGCTACGCTTTTCACAAAGCCATGCTTCGATCAATAAATGATCAGCAACACTTCATATGCCACATTAACAAATTGGGAATATATCACTAGTAACCATCAACTACATAACCTCTGAGCTCGTACGTCTCAGAGAAGGGTGTTAAGCTAAGAGAATAAATTCTCCGACACCAATAGAAATGTATTTGATAGAAACCGGCTTTACATCTCAAAGTATAACGTCAGACACACATCCATACAATTCTAATCTCAACTTGAATTTCAAAAAACCAATTTTATTTATTTCTGGTATCCTACGATACAAAAAATATATTCGGTTAAACTATAGCCTTCAATGATTTTAATCACAAATATAATCACATAGAGATTATAAATAATCAACACACAACATATGAAATAAATTCAATATTTGAGGAATCTAGTTGGATCCCTCCAACCTGTTTCAATTTGTTTCCCAGTATCCACGGACTTAGCACAACAATAAAATACATATTCCACTTCGAGGTGGAATATCACGGTATATGGGATTTATACAATATCATCCGCTATTAGCAGCACATAGGGTCACATCTAATACAATTGATAATAATTTATCATCCAAGCACACAATTTTTTTTTTAAATTTAACTATTTAAAATTAAATCGGAAAATCCGATTGAGTGAGAAGATCTCACCTTTGCTTTGCATGCAATCCATTTTAATTCCAGATTGTTTTCTTCGCAATTTTGACCTTCTATAAACAATTATATAATTTTATTAATATTCAAACAAATCGAACAATTAATTTCCATTTGATAAATTAAATTAACCAATAATTTAATTTAAGATTGATTTTCCTATAATAAATATTGTTTGTAGTTAAAAATAATTAATTAAGCTAATTAACTAATTAATCACCTTATACATCATTTAAAAAACAATTTACATATTTTTCTTTGAAATCATATACATTTATAAAATGATTTAAATAAATCTCGATTAATCAAATCTTTGATGAAATTTTCCAAATCTGTTTCTAAAAACCCTTTTTTATTTTAAAATTCCTTTTCAACCTTATATATATTTTTCATTGAATAAATTTATCACCTTAGTAAAATATTTTTAACATAACTTAGTAAATCAAACTATATGGATGCATAATGATTTTCTTTTGAAACCCACACTTATAAAATTAATTTATATATAGATTCAAAAATCTAGTTTTTATAATACTTAAAATTTCTATATATATATATATATATATATATATATATATATTTCAAACTTTATCCATATATATAATAATTTCTATAAATAATCACAGCAATTTCTACCCTTCTTTATACATGCATAAATAATTTTAAAAGAATAATTTGTTTCACAACCTACTGTATGATTATATTCTCTCTCTATATATTATTTTTTTCTCTTTAGATCTATATGTATAAAACAAAATTTTGAAACTGGCTAATACCTTGTTGTCGAACCTCCTCGTGATCACCATCGCTGCGCGACCAAGCACGGTACGACAAAGCTTGCTCGCATTCGCCAGCAACTCGTCTTCTCCCTCGACCATAGCTCGAGATCATCGCCGTCCCTATCCCTAACTCGAGTAGTCGAGCACCACTGTCCTTGAACGCCATCGCGAACCCAATCCCCTATTTCCAATTGAACAGACATCGCCGCTTCCAAACCCAACGCGACACACGAAATCGCCAGTTGTCGAACCCATCGCGATATCTCGCGACTCCACTCGCCGCCCCATGCTTGCTTGATGCCACGTTCGCGAGTGTCGCCCCTGCCCTCCACGAGATCGATTTGAACACACGGCCATTTTTTCTGCGAATTTGATTTCAAGATAAATTGAAAGAGGGTGGCTACTTGATTTTTTTGAACGAAAGAAAAAAATTTATCGTTCATTTTCTTATTTTAAACAAGATTTTTTTTAATGAAGATGAACACATGTAAACATCCATCAGAGAAAAATAGACACGTATCAAATTTTCTCAACGTATCAATGTTTTAGGAAGTAATTCAATTATATTATTATATTTAAATTTAAATTCAAATTAAATTCAAATGTGAATCGTCTCCATATCCGCAACACAAAATTTCGATCTCCGATAGATGCATGCTACCAGGCATTTACAATGTTACACGCCTATTCAGAATGCAATGGAAAAAGTTTCGAGTCCAAATTTGATCTTATGGAGAAGATAGCCTTTTGGATCCAGCTTTTATATTGAATTTTCGATTTAATTTCAGCGTGTTTGCTTATCATATGACCAAACGATCATTCCAAACACTACGAAAATTAAAATCCGATAATAATACACTATTACAGATCCAATGGAACTGGTTTCGTCGAAATCCGAGACTGTACAATGGAAGGTTATTTTTCTTGAATATCGATTTGAACGATAAAAATTCAAAAATGAACAAATCATTTTCAAATCCAATTCTGAAGCTTCCATTACCTTTAGTATTATCAATATGAATTTTCTAAGCCTTAGAAATATTTTTAACTGATTTTAAACCGAGGATTCAAATTTTTACCTAACTTCTATAATTAAATTCAATAATTAAATTGTCAAATCCATAGTTATAATTGAAATTCAAGTTAAAATAACTTCCAATATTTAAAAATCAATTAAATAGTTCATTTTCAAATTTTCAAAATTTTCGGGTCGTCACATTCTTCCCTCCCAAATATCGTCCCGAAATTACTAGTTAAAAAGAATAATCCATAACCCGGTTATCATTTTTCCAATTCAAATAGTTTTTTTTAACAACAACCAAAACAAATCTTTTTATCAAAGATACATTATCACTTCAACTAACTTTCCAAATCTTCCATAGTTTCCAAACAATACTATTTTCCTCAACAATTCAAATTTAAATTCAAATCCAAATTTTAAATTTTCAAAATTTTCTCAAAAATTTTCTAACTCCTTAAATTTTCGAAAATTTTCGCAAGCGCCTTCTTTGCGTGGCTAGCTCGGTATGACTACAAAATGGCACCACGGGCCCCCAGATTCAAAAAGAAAACGTAAAGCCAAGCGGCTAGACTAGAATGTCATCAAATTTCATATAGTAATTTAAATACATACCTTTTTCGAGCAATTCAAATTTATCTTCGAAATCAAAATCCCAATTCCATTTGCATTTAAATCACCAGTATACCCTACTACAATAATATCCAATTAAAACATTCAAATTTATTTATACATTTCTTTACAAAAGTTTGAACATTTATTACATTCAAATCCATACGATGTACTTATATCATTCGTACGCCATATCAAATTCGATCGCTCACTCAATCACACAATTTCACTTCCGAATTAGTATCGTCCACCCGATTTCCTAGTGCGGACTCAGATCTGGTTTTTTAATCAGAAACCATCATTCTCCTCGCATAGCAGTAAACTATGATAGAGAATATCCAGAATCATCCAAAAATCCATATCTAGGTTCGTCGTCGAAAATCGAGTGAAAAATCCCAACTCGGATCGATATTACTATCTCGAAATTCTGTGCTCGAATTCTGTATCGAATCGCTATGCAAATAAAATAATATACGTACGTCCCACGTATTTATTTCAATTGATTATCAGCTATATCAATTTCCTTTTCTTTTATTCATATTAATTTACTTATTCGCAATTACCATTTCACAATTTGCAGTTTAACTTTCAATTTGGTACTTCAATTAATATCTACTTATATTTAAACCAGATTTCAAATTCCATATGAGTTTAATTTACCTTTCATTTATAATTATTGGATTCAATTCATTTCAAACCATATTTAATTTATCATTCTTTCAATAAGTTTTACTTACTAATTTTATTTCAATACTTCGCTTTATTTATCAGAAATCAAATTCAATTCCAATTCCACTTCTATTTACTTACAAATTCGAAATGAATTTCAACATTCCATTTCACTTTCATTTTCTTGCAATTGTAATTTATTTATTCATTCACAATTTATTTTCCACCTTAATAAATTTTATTCCATAACTATTTAATCAGATTCCAGAGTCTTTCCATCTTTTCAAAACCATATTTGAAATCAATTCAAATTATTTTTTGAATTTCCAAAACCAACCCAGTTTTCCAAACAACTTCAAAACAATTTGGCAGCAATTCCTCTCCTGGAAACTCGAAAATGAACATCGATGATGCTGCAGTCATCACCGAAGTTATTTTCCAGTGACCGAAAAGAGTTTAGAGCTTTTATTCCTCCAAAACATTTTTCCCAAACCTTTGAAAACCATTTTCGAACCAAATTGATTTAATTTCCAAAATTCCAAATCCTTTCAAAAACATTTCCAAATATTCCTCTAGAATTCTATTTCAAATTACGTTTACAAATCCCATTTATATACGGATTTTATTTTCTTAGCTTTTGGTTTTGATTTCAATTTCTTATTTAATAATCAATGATAATAATTTAATATTATCACTTCCTAACAAACAATCAACCATATACTATAATAATTAGCGAAAAATGGTTTCTTTTCTATACAATATAGTTTGGGTAAAATTATTTCATTTACCCTATTTTAAAACAATATCGTGTCGAATTGTTCTGTACGAGTGTTTAGAGATCCCTATCGATAGAGTTGTACAGACTATGCCGACCAGAATCCATATACCACTTCACAAACCAATCATCACAATATAAAACAATATTTTTTATATTCATTAACAAATACGTGTCATATCTATTATTACACTCAAACTCATTCTAGAGTACTATTGACTCTATCTCTAATGAGTAATCTTCACCAGAGCCAAGGTTGTCGGTTAATCAATTGCTCCGATACCACAGTGTAACAACCTGATTTTTCGATGCTCGAAAGTCGACATCAATACGTCTACTATATCAAATGTTTAAGGTTAAAGAAGAAGGAGACAGAACAAGAAACAAAAACAATAACAGAATCTCACATTTCGCAGCGGAACAAATATAATAGATAAATGAATGATCTTTAAAACCAAGAACCATATCTGTTATTACAATACTTCATCAGAGTATTACACTACACAATACAACACTGGCAATCATTATAACTTGACGACATGGAAATTTACTTTTCAGCAACCTAAACGCAACGGATAATACATAGTACAAAGATACGTCTCGCCATCCCGCTTGAACTCCAGATCTCCACAGCATCTCTTTTCTGACTTCGCTCCAGGGTAATGATAACCTGACTCCGGGCTGCCCGTGTGGAAAATTATGGGCACCCAGAGTTTAGAAAGGGAACAATAAACTCCAGGTCAGTCATGAGACTGGTGTGAGATCTTAAAAACAGTTATTTTCACAGAGAAAATGAAAAGAAATCCGCTATGCTTTTGGAAAATGAAACTACCATAAGGCCTTCCGGCACACACACAATGCAATCGCACACTTGGGGGAGATTTCTCCTTATGATAGTCAAACATGCTTGATACGCAAAATCTTTTTGATGTTATTATTAGCGCATAGTGTGGAAAATATTTCGAAAGTATAATATAAATCTTAGCCAGTATACGTACCATTATATATGCCTACTATAGCTACCATATTAGATGGTAGGTTCTACAACTAAAACCGTACAAGGCGTGTATTGATGATTGGATTTCCAAAAAATGGTCAGGCTAAGGAACTTCCTGGGCCACATTGGTATGCCTCTGGAGGGACGCCCCGAGAACCTAACCGGATCTCTGCCAACACAAGGTCGGGTTACCTCTGTAACTAGGTAACTACTGACATGAGTATGCCATCCCCCGGTCGTAATCGACCTTTATCCGAGGATCCTCAACATATACAACCACAAAGTAATAAATTTGCAGCATTCACATAGGTTAAATATCTGGGCTCCATACCATGATACCACCTCTTTCCAGAAGGAAATGACATATCCTCAGGGGGCATTACCCCCAAATAACCTTGCCGCATCTTTCCTATTTTGACCATTCTGGGTTGTGAGGTCCGATGAAGTCTTGTCCACAAAGCTACGCTTTTCACAAAGTCATGCTTCGATCAACAAATGATCAGCAGCACTTCGTATGCCACATTACCAAATTGGGAATGTATCCCTAGTAACCATCAACTACATAACCTCTGAGCTCGTATGTCTCAGAGAAGGGTGTTGAGCTAAGAGAATAAATTCTCCGCCACAAACAGAAATGTATTTAATAGAAACCGGCTTTACATTTTAAATTGTAACGTCAGACACACATCCATACAAGTCCGTTCTGGGATCGAACGGAACCGAAGGCACTTCAAAGAATCCCTTGGAATCTGGATATTCGCTAATCACGTCCGAAATCCCCATCACAAAGGTTGATAAAATCTCTATACTGGAGCAAGCCGGTGCAGAGACATTCGACGGGTAATCCTTTTATTTTCGAAAATACCCGGTCTTCAACACCATCTTCAAATGCAATCTCATTTCATGGTATCATTATTCGAAATGTGTTTTATGACATAAATTCCTCTCCTGGCTAATCCGAATAACGAGCGCTTATTTTAAAAATATGTGTTACACTAAGATTCAAACAAATCACAATAATTTCCACTTTGATCTTTTAAACAAAAGATCCAACACAAAGGTTCGATGTGGTTTCGAATATCCATTTGAAATCCGACCCCCGGTCGCATCGAAATTCAAACGCCAATTAAAGGCCAACATTGATAGTCGGTTATTTAACTATCAATCAACATTCACAACAATCACCAGATTTCAAATAATTTTCCCCTAGTTATTATTTGAAAATATCTTTGCAAGATATAATTTTAACACTTCAACTGTTTGAAAACAAATTTCAAATCACTTTTCACCTTTCATCCTTTTAAAACAAATTTCAAATCGCTTTTCACACTTAAATCCTTTGAAAACAATTTTCAAATCACCTTCTTCACATGGAATAAATTTACAAATATTTGTTTAATTCCACTGAAAATTTGCCGAGTTCAAATACTTTAAAAATAATTTAAAATACTTATCCAAAATATACTTGGAAACATTTAAGATAAAATCATTTTAAAACGCTTACTTAAATATTAGTTATGAAAATATTATACTAATATCTCATATAAAAATTCAAGTCCAAACTAATTTTAAAATAAAATTAGTAGATAGGATATAACTATTTGAATATCCATTTTCTAAAACAAATATCAATCAAAACTTTAAATAATCACTTCTATAATAAATTAAAATAAATCTTTACTTTCATGTTTTTCAAAATAACCTAAGTAAATAATTTCTCCAAAATATTCTTTCCTTAAAACCATCTTTACAACTTCAATTTATATTTATAAATTATATTGAAAACATACTCGGCTTTCTAGGGAAAGTACACCTTCCATTCTAAAATGGTTCACTCAAATAAACTTATAAATCTTTCGGGATTTATTTTAAATTTACGTTCCAAATTCATAAATTATTGCCCATACTTTTAAAAAATAAAACTATATTTATTTTTAAAACAAATTTTCCTTTTCTTTTATAAAATTCCCATTGTGAATTTAAATTTTCAAATATCCACAGATATATGATTTTCAAATCGATTCACAAATATTCACTTTCAACACCAAATCAATTTTCAAATTGATTCCCAAAGATTCATTTTTAAACACCAAATTAATTTCCAAATTGATTTCCAAAATCATTTCAAACACCAAATCAATTTTTAAATTTGATTTCTAAATTGATTTCCTTTTAAAATAAATTCCTTTATCTCTTCCAAATTATTTAAAATCCGAATATTAAATAAATTCTTCAACTATTAAACGATATTACTTAAAACCCATTTATTAAATTCTTTCCTGCAATTTGGAATTTATTTAATGGGTTTTCAAAAATAAAACCTTATCCTTTTAAAATTCCTTCTTTTAAATTTATCCAATTCTCAAAAATAATTTTTTACTATAAACTCTCAACTTGAATTTCAAAAAAACAATTTTATTTATTTCTGGTATCCTACGATACCAAAAATATATTCGGCTAAACTATAGCCTTCAACGATTTTAATCACAAATACAATCACACAGAGATTATAAATAATAAACACACAACATATGAAATAAATTCAATATTTGGGGAATCCAGTTGGATCCCTCCAACCTGTTTCAATTTGTTTCCTTGCATCCACAGACGTTATCACAACAATTAAATACCAATTCCGCTTCGAGGTGGAATATCGTGACATATGGGATTTATAAAATATCATCCGCTATTATACGACGTATAGGGTCTCATCTAATACAACTGATAATAATTTATCATCCAAGCACACAAGCAACAGTTTTAAATTTAACTGTTTAAAATTAAATTGGAAAATCTGATTGAGTGAGAAGATCTCACCTTTTCTTTGCATGCAATCCATTTTCATTCCAGATTGTTTTCTTCGCAACTTTTGACCTTGTACAAACAATTATATAATTTTATTAATATTCGAACAAATCGAACAATTAAGTTTTGTTTGATAAATTAAATTGACCAACGTTTTGATTTAAGATTGATTTTCCTATAATAAATATTGTTAGTAGTTAAAAACAATTAATTAAGCTAATTAACTAATTAATCCACTTATACATCATTTTAAAAAAACAACGTACATATTTTTCTTTGAAATCATATACATTTATAAAATGATTTATATAAATCTCGATTAATCAAATCTTTGATAAATTTTTTCAAATCTGTTCGTAAAATCCTTTTCTATTTTAAAATTCCTTTTCAACCTTATATATATTTTTCATTAAATAAATTTATCACCTTGGTAAATTAGTTCTAACATAACTTAGTAAATCAACCTATATGGATGCATATTGATTTTCTTTTGAAACCCACACTTATAAAATTAACTTATATATAAATTCAAAAATCTAGTTGTTATAATACTTAAAATTTCTATATTTTTTTTTTCAAACTTTATCCATATATATAATAAGTTCTATAAATAATCGCAGTAATTTCTACCCTTCTTTATACATGCATAAATAATTTCAAGAGAATAATTTGTTTCATAACCTACTGTATGATTATATTCTCTCTATATATTATTTTTTTTCTCTTCAGATCTACATGTATAAAACAAAAATTTGAAACTGGCTAATACCTTACTGTCGAACCTCCTCGTGATCACCATCGCAGCGCGACCATGCACGACACGACAAAGCTTGCTCGCATTCGCTAGCAACTCGTCTTCGCCTTCGACCATAGCTCTAGATCGTCGCTGCCCCTTTCCCTAACTCAAGCGGTCGAGCACCACTGTCCTTGAACGCCATCGCGAACCCAATCCCCTATTTTCAATCGAACAGGCGTTGCCGCTACCAAATCCAACGCGACACACAAAATCGCTAGTTGTCGAACCCATCGCGATATCTTGCGACTCCACTCGCCGCACATGCTTGCTTGACGCCACATTCGCGAGCGTCGCCGCTGCCCTCCACGAGATCGATTTGAACAAACGGCCATTTTTTTCTGCGAATTTGATTTCCATAAAAATTGAAAGAGGGTGGTCACTTGATTTTTTTTTTGAACGAAAGAAAAAATTATCGTTCGTTTTCTTATTTTAAACGAGATTTTTTTAATGAAGATGAACGTGTGTAAACATCCATCAAAGAAAAGTAGACACGTATCAAATTTTCTCAACGTGTCAATATTTTGGGCAGTAATTCAATTATATTATTATATTCAAATTTAAATTCAAATTAAATTCAAATGTGAATCGTCTTCATATCCGCAACACAAATTTCGATCCCCAATAGATGCGTGCTACCAGGCGTTTATAATGTTATACGCCTATTTCGTACGCAATGGAAATGGTTCCGAGTCCAAATTTGATCGTATGGAGAAGATAGCTTTTTGGATCTAGCTTTTATATTGAATTTTTGATTTAATTTCAGCGCATTTGCTTATCGTATGGCCAAACATTCATTCCAAAACTAAGAAAATTGAAATTCGATAATAATATACAATTACGGATCCAATGGAACTGGTTTCGTCGAAATCCAAGACTGTGCAACAGAAGGCTATTTTTTTTGAATATCGATTTGAATGATAAAAATTCAAAATTGAACAAATCATTTTCAAATCCAATTTTGAAGCTTCCACTATCTTCAGTATTATCAATATAAATTTTCTAAGCCTTTGAAATATTTTTAACCGACTTAAAACCGAGGATTCAAATTTTTACGCAACTTCTATAATTAAATTCAATAATTAAATTGCAAAATCCATAGTTATAATTGAAATTCAAGTTAAAATAATTTCCAATATTTAAAAATCAATTAAATAGTTCATTTTCAAATGTTCAAAATTTTCGGGTCGTCACAATTAAGCTTTTATAAATTGGTTAAGAACTTAATAAAATTCTTTATGAAATGATTTGCAAATAAATGTTGTAATAAATGAGAAATATTACATGTGAAATGAAATTAATTTAAATTAAAGAGAAGGATAAGCAATATTACGAGAATGGATGTACTAATGTTTTATTTCAAATGGAGAAATTCTATGAAATAAATATTAAAGTATGAAGTGATATTTGTGTTAATCAATGAGATTAACAATGAATTTAATTGAAGTGCAATGGTGATGAAACAAATTGGAATAATTACATAAGTTGTACGTATATTATTTTATTCGTAAAATTAATTTGATTCGGATTTGAGTACACAAGTCCTATATGAATTTCACCACTTTGTGTTAGGATTTTTCATTCGATTCTTGATGGTAAATATTTGATATGGATTTCTGGTTTGGTTCTAGAAATTTCTATCGTAGTATATGGCTATATGAGGAGAATGATGGTTTCTAGTCAAGAAACCATATCGAAGTCCGTATTAGGGAAGTTGAATGGACAACACTAGTTCGAAAGAAAACTTGTGTTATCGAGAGAGCGATCGAATGTGATTTTGCGAAATGATGACATATGTACATCTTATGTTCTAATATTATTAATATGCTTTAACGCTGAAATTGAAAGTTGTTGGGTAGGATATCTTTGTAATTTAAATTGGAATTTTCTTTTATGCAAAACTACTATTAATTTAAAACGACTTTTCAAAACAATTTTCTTTTATATTCCTTATACATACTATTTTCCTTTATTTTTCTTATACAAACTATTTTCTTTTAGTTTCTTATACAAACTATCTTATTCAATTTGATTTACAAACTATTTTATAAACAATTTTATTTATAAACCTGTTCAACAAACTATTTTATTTACAAAACTATTTTATAAACTATTTTATTTAAAAACTAGTTTACACAACCATTTTATGTACAAAACCATTTTCCAAAACGATTGTATATATAAAACCATTCTAAATTCAAAACCTTTTATAAAGCAAATATGTTCAATCCCATATGGCTTTTCATATAGCGAAATTGATTTTGGAAAATTTTGATTCTTGCATAAGATGGACTTTATATAAGTACAAGTGATTTTGAAACTATTGATTTTGGAAGGTATTCGATTTGAAGAGATAAATCTTATATATAACAGAATTCATATAAGAATGATTTGATATATTCGAGATTATTGATTTTGGAGAGTACTTTATTTGAAAATGAAATTTTATGTATAATGGAATTTATATAAGTGTGATATTTGAAGCTATGATTTTGAAAGGGGTACTATATATGGTATGTATTTTTTGAAGTAAGGGGTATGGCGAAGTACCCTCCGTGAAGAAGTATAGTATGATATGCTTCGACCCAGATGGACTTGGAGAATCCAGGAGTGGATTCGACCGATAAACCATAATGGACTTGGGTGAATTCAAAAATGGATTCGAACCGATATGGTTGTCCGGACTTAAACTCATGAGTTCCTCGATTTTTTTAGGGTAGATGGTTCTTTAGTTTATCCAGTGTAGGCGCTTTTGATCCTGGGATCTGTTGTTTATGGATCTTCGAGAAAGGAAGTGCATCCATTGCGTAAATCATTGAATCAGCAGCGTACCACTGCAGCAGGGGTCGATGGTCCCTTGTTTACGAACTAGCTACGATATTTTTCTGTAATCCGAAAGGTAGGAGGATCTTATGGAAAGTTTTGTGTCCATTGCGTAAATACTGGATTAGCAGCGGGTCACTATTATCGTATTATCATCATTTGACATTGGATTTTGAGTGGTACTTCTCATACCTATTTTTAAGTATATTTTCACAGGATATTGAAACAAGTCTACTAAGTACTTGAAAAATTCTAGCCTTGCGCCTGATCAACGCATGGTCAGAGCCTGCAAGAATAAGGATAAACCTATTAAGATATCGAGTTATAAAAGTATTTTGAAAGATATTTTGGCCATTTTTGTCATTTCTAAATATTTTAAATGTTCAAAATATTGTTTATTTATATACAACATGGTTTAATAGTAAATTATTACTGCTTTAAATATTTTATAAGTTATTAATTAAATAAAACATATTTAAAGTAAATGATTATTGATTTATTAATAATGTTTGAAAAGTATCTTGAGATAAAACTAATAAATTTATAAATAATGTATTTAATGTTTTTAATAGCTTCTTTGTAAATATAAGTAATGAAGTATATAATTATTTTCAAATAGTTTACATACATTTATAAAGATGTTATTTAAAGTATTTAAATGGTATATATAAATGAAGCAAGAAATTTTACAAATGAATTTTTGAAAAGTATTAAAATATTAAAGATGATTGATTTGCAAATGAAGCTCTCAAATGAATGTTTCAAGTAAAATTTATATAAGTTTCTTTGAATGTATAATTTAAAGATATTTTATAAATGGAAAAAATTGATGGGTGAAGTTTGTTTATAGTAATCTACTTGACAAATAAAGTTGAATCTCTATTTTGGAAGTATAGTTTGGAATATTTACTTGATTTCAAAGTACTAATAGTAAATTTATTGGTTTGTATACTATTTGAATTTTGTATTTAACCATAATAAATGTTTTTCCATGATTTGAATATTCATTTTAAAACAAATGTGTAAGAGTTAATTACGAAGATGTGAAATTTTATACTTTAATTGAAATTTTAATGTAGATTTGAGTATACTATTAGTTTCAGTTTAATAATCTTGAGTTTATACTTATTTTAAAAATAACGAGTCCAATAAATTTTCGGATTTAAGGAACTTTATTTTAAAGCTTATTTTAATGTTTTGATATAAATTTCTAGCATCGTTTTTGAATTTTAAAAAATCTTTACATAATGCTATGAGGATGTTTTAAATTTATCTTATATTTCACTAAATGAATGAGGTTAAATGTTTTAACTGAATTTTTAGATATTTTGAAATATTTCCTTTCTCTTCAAGGGCGAATACCAAAAACTTAAATTTTTATTCAATAATCGAATTAAGTAATAAACTTAAATAAGGCAGTAGAAGCTTAAGTAATATTTTATGAAATGATTCATTAATAACTTAAAACCTTAATTGAAAACAAATTATGTAAGTGATTGATTTTATATAAATAAATGAATGGAAAATAAATAATGGGAAGAAAAAAAACCCAGTAGAATAAACTAAAGTAAACTTAAATTAGAATTTCAATTATTGTAATGGAATAATATCTTAGTTATTTAATAATAATTGGAACTTCTAAAGTTGAAAATAAGAAATTAAATGCTAAGTCATAAATGAAATATACAAGGAATTTGAAATTTGTAACGTGAAAACAAAAAGGAGATGAAAATAAGAAATGATAACTATTGAGCATTTATTTACTAAAATGAAATAAGATAAACCTGTGTAACTTTCAATTTCATTTTTAGAAACATATATATAACTTACCAGAATATTAAAAGTTGTAATGTTAAATAAGGATATGTAATGGAATATTATACAAGAAAAACTTAAATAATGAATGTGTTCAATGAAATTTACTTTTATAAATAAGAAAATTGATATGAAAATAGTTATAAACCTGAGTTATAATTGTAGTGCTACTAAATAAAATGAAATAGAAAGTGAATATTGTAAGCAAAGAATTATGAACTTAAGTTAATGTTTGAAGCTATTGATAATTAAAGTAAATAATAAAATGAATACTATATTAAATTTGATGATTCTAACTTCAGAAATGGTTGATTACTTTGATCCCTTGTGAAGATTGTATGCTTGTTTGCAAAAGATTGTTGTTTTGTTGTGTTGATTTATTATGATTTTATGTGATGATGGTATGCTTTTGGTTGAAAGTGATTGTTGTTATGTTATGTTGATTGTTTATTATTAATTTGAAATAATATAATCATTTCGCTTCTATATAATTATTAAGCACATTGGATTATATAAGTGGCATACAAGTTATGGAAGCAATTGCTACTATTTTTGGTTTCATCAAATAAGCGTTATTTGGCCGACTAACATGTACGTTCTCAAATTACAGTTTTCTAGCGTTATTATATATTTTTTCCCGCTGTTGGGATATATTATTTTGAAATATTTGATATATATTGTTATATTTTGATATTATTATTTCTCCTAGGCTTCTCCGTACAAAGGAGACTCTGCCGAAATTTTTCGTGGATTTTGGACTTAGAATTTTTATGAAATGTTTTCAAAACTTTTGTTAACTTGAATATAAAAGGATTTAATTTGTTATAAATTGATATAATTTATTTAATTTATTTAAATTTGTAAAGCAATTATTTATAAATTTAGTATTTTGAATAAGATATATTGATTTCTTATTTCTTCTCCCTTCTTTTTTCTTTTCGGGGACGAAAAGTTTTGAGTGGGGGAGAGTGTAACGACCCATAATTTTTGACAATTAAAATTTGTTAATTTAATAGGATTTTTGATTTAATAATTGGAAAGAATAAAAATTTAGGAGTTATTAATGAAATAAGAACTAAAA
The DNA here is from genome assembly GCA_030765085.1 of Allium cepa. NCBI lineage: Eukaryota > Viridiplantae > Streptophyta > Magnoliopsida > Asparagales > Amaryllidaceae > Allium > Allium cepa. Next base: position 1,051,695,569 of record CM060931.1, read on the forward strand.
ATGAAAGGTAAGAATGTTAATTAAAGTTAATTATTAACAATTGAAATGAAATTCCAGTAAAAGAAATAATGTAAATGTTATACTTGGTTTTAAATTGAATATGAGAAAACAAATGTAAATATTTAATTAACTAATGAAATAATATATTGTTAATAGTAATTAAATAAAATTACTGTTATGTAAGCAATTTTAACATTTGTTTGTAAATAATGAATTTATAAATGTGATGAAAGGTTATTGGTAACAATTATTATATGTTACCTATTTATTTGGTCAATTAATTTAACTAGAAATCAATTGCAATTAATTCCCTAAATTAGTGCAGTTAATGTAGGTAAGTTGATAATTCGAATGTTGATTAATTAGTAGAATAAGGTATAATTAATTATCTTGATAATGGTATTAGGGTAGTAGTAGTTATAACAATTAATTGTAAATAATAAACTTTCAAATATTATAAAGTGTAACAATGGTGACGACTGTTGTTTGTTACCAATATATTTAATAAATTGAAATTAAATGCAATTAAATATTGCATTAATGTAAGTTAAGACAATAATTGAAATTTGTGAATTTAATAAAAGGAATAGAAATGTAATTATAATTGCCTAGGCAATAAATTGATATAATAAAAGAGTGAAACCAGGACAAATATTAATTGGGATTTTATTTAATTAATTTGTAAAGTTGACAAGATTCAATATAATTGGAATATAGCAGTTAATACAAATAAAAGATGAAATTGTAGAATATGAGTGTAATAAGATATGAACCATGATAATTAGTCCATAAGGTAAACAATTGATTGTATAATAAGATGAAAATTCAAATAAATGGATTTACTGGAAATTTAAATTATAATTATTGAATTTATTGAAATGGAAATTAAACATTGTAAATTGTGAAATATTCAATAATAAATTGATATAGAATTTTTTTTAAAAGGATTATAAATTACTAAGCAGTCCAAAATGATAGAAATTGTAAATTATTAAACTTGAATTGAAAAGTGACTAAATTAATTTAATATTAATTTATCTAATTAACGTGAAAATAGCCATTTTAGCAATTGTTTCAGATTTCGACAAAACCAATTTCATCTGATCCATAACGGTGAATTATTATAAGGTTTCAAGTTTCGTATTGATTGGACTTGTCATTTGATCGTACGGACTCAAAACGCATAGAAATAAATTTAGTTGAAATCAATTTGAAATGAAGTGATTTTTTTAAGCTAACATGTATATACAATGGAATTAGGATTTGAAACTAGTTCCATTGAGTTTAAAAATATCAAGAACCTATATTTTGATATATTAGATGAACTATTTTCGTTTTGGGAAGGAAACAGGCTTTTCGGGTCGTTGTTATTGTTTCGATCCAACCCTGCATATATATAGGCTGTTATAAACCCTAATTGTTTCTCACTTCATTATTTTTTTATGTACATTTCCTTCCTCCTTTTCAAATGATAGAGCATCAAACCTAATTCCCAAATTCCAAAACCTAATTTCAATTTCAAAAAAAAAGTAGATCCGTAGCAACTTCGGGTCGCACTTCGGGTTTCAGAGGCAAAAACCCTGCAGCAACTTCGGGTCAGAAAGAATATGACTCGGGTCTCAGGTCGTTTTGGCAAAAACTCAAATCAAGCACCAGGGATTTGAGGCGGCGGACCGAAGTTGAACTCGAAGTCGACCCAGGACCAGAATTTTTCAATATTCCAATTATCATAACTTTTTCATACGAGCTCGGATTCACGCGCGGTTTATTTCAATGGAATTGCATTGAAATTCCGAACATTTTGATGTAGGTTTGGACAAATTCTGAGACTATTGCATTTTGGGCCTTTATTTGAATTTCAAATCGATTTGAAATTCAAAGGTGGATGTTTTGACCCACTCACAACTTCTAAAATTTATTATGTTAGTTAAATTAAATTTCTGATGTGATTAGAAATTTATTTATGGCTGTTGGGTATATTAAATTGTTATTCCTTCTAATTTGAATTAGTTTGAATTAAATTGTCACTTAAATTATTATTGAAATTATAATTTCCACTTAATTACCTGTAAATAATAATCTGTAAATTGTGAATATTCATCGTTTGAATTGGATGATAATTATGATGGATGTTTGATTTTATTTTTTTACATTGGATGATTGGATGATGTGTTTTATTCATATATTGTGGTCACTCTGCAAGTTCCCTTAATTATTATTACTTGAAAATCATTATGGGTTGAAATGATAAACCCGGACGGTTTTCATTGATTTAAAATGTTGATTTTTGGTACTGGTTGAAATGACATATACCCATATAATTTCTTGGATTTGGATTTTATTTGGAACTGAATTATTTGAAGGGTTTAAGGTAATTCAAACTTTGGATTTGTTTTAATTAGATGATTAAGATTGATATTTCGAATTATTTGAAATCTTTCAATAATTATATTCACATTGTACACTTGATAGGAGATGGAAAATCCCGTAACATCTCTGAAGCCATTGCACTCGCATTTTGTTTTGGAAATTTGACTAACATAAGATCTATTAGTTCTGACTCGAGTGTTTTGTTTTCATTACGCTCGGGTCAGTCTAAGTTTTTCAGTGTATTGAAGACCATTTTTTTCTTGAGGCCGAAGATGAAGACTCGGTATATTATTACTATTTATTATAATTATTCCATTACGTCATGTATTCTGCTGCATTAATTGGTTATTTCTACTATATGTGTAACTCTGATTTGAATTTTAAAAGTGTAATCACATGTTATTTGTAAAACAGCATTGTGAACTGTTTATTTGATTATTATATTTTGTCATTCCGCTATGAGATTCTGTGTTTTATTTTTCCTTCTTTTCTTTTATTTATTTTTTACCTCATTAACAATCCTCCCTTTTGAATGGTTTGAATTAGACATATATGGTTTATTGTCGATTTAAACCATCCAAAAGGGTGGGTCGTTACACATTTTATTTCATTTCTATTGGAAGGTCGATTCTCTAATTCTCAACTTGCTTTCTTCTCCAAACTCGCTCGAATTTCATGGCTCCTAAAACCAAAAACCCTAAAATCTCTAAGCGCAAGCAAGACCATGCTGCTTCATCCAATCCGTAAGTTTGCTCTGACAATCAAATTGAGAGATGGATGAATCGTGTACCACATTCAATCAAGAGATACAAGGATATTCAAAAGAAGAAGCTCCATACACGTCCATTTTATAATTTACTAAAGTTCCCAATGTATGCTTTGGACGAAATGTGCTTAACCGCTAGATTAGAGACATTGATTTCCTTCAATCCCAATAATATCCATATCGATCAGTTAGCCATATTTATTTTCTATGCTAATTTATATAGCACAACAGTTTGGAACACTGACAACGATGATAATTGGCTATGGTCAATTGTTTACGGCAATACAATTAGACTTACTTCAGGGATCATAGGCCGAACTCTCGGATGTTCCGACACCGGAGAAGATTTGTATAATATTCCGGATATGCATCTCAAACCGAGAGATAATATCACACATCAAATATAGAAAGATGAAATGCCTAGATTTGCATCAAAATACCTAAGACCTAAGGCGAGACTTCTCACTAGAATGATCATCAACACTATCATTCCACAGTCACAGAATTAGAGCACAAGGCTCCATATGTTATATTCAGTGGAACAAGGGTTAATTGGGAAAACTCTATATTTGATGAGCTTAAGCATTTTTGGACTCGATCACGCCCATTCATCATCTATCCTACATACATTATGAGACTCCTAAGAGCTCACAACATCCCTTCATATTTATCCACTTTTGAAGAGATTTCTCCGAAATATGCATCCACAAATTTTTTCTCCCTAATGCACTTACCTGAAAATCCTTCGGATTTTATATCATTTGAAGAGCGGACGCAACGTCGTCAAGCCAGACAAGCTAGGCCTCCACCTCAAAAACAACCTGAACCATCACAAGAAGTAGAGCAACATCGCGAAAAGAGTCCTCCTCCTCTTGCACCTTTTGTTTATACGTCTCAAGATGATATTTTAGAGATTCGCACTGAGACAACTCCAAATGAAAGTGTTCGCGACTTAACTCTCCAAAATATACTTATTTTATCTCGAAATCAAAAATTATTGGCTAAGCGTATTGATAGTTTTGAAACATCTTTTGCTTCTCGCCTTGCCACAATTGAAGCATCGCTTTCAACTACATTATCCGTTCTAAAAGAGGTTCTTCAACGAGTTTGTGGTCCTACACCACCTTCAGAAAATTGGCAAACCCCCATGCCTTCTCCTCCTCCTTCAAAACATTCCAAACTGTTTGACGGGGAGAAAAAACCTCTCGAACACACTCCGACATCTCCTAAAAAAAAAGCTAGCTCTTCAAAGAATGAAGCTGAAGGAGATGATCAAAATAAAGCTTCCCTAAAAGATCTTTAGATTTTTTAGGATTCCATCTTTTGTATAAAAATGCTAAAAATCTATAAATGTAATGAATTAATGTGGTCAATGGAAATTACTTTTTGGTGTGTTATTTCTGTGTATATTCATGTAACCTTACAATGATTGGTAAATACTAAATGGTATGAACATGATGTCTACAATTAAAAAATTATTAATGCTTTTTGATAATGCCAAAATGAGAGAAATAATAAAAACACAGTAAATAATGGAAAGCACATATTAAGGGGGAGATTTATAAAATTATATATAAGTACATTGTATAGTTATCACCATCAAAAAAGGGGAGAATGTTAGGAAATCAAATCTATGGTTTAGATGACAACAACTATACGATAGAAATCGAATATGCATATATATACAGGTAATTGCTAGAAAAACATCACTAGAAAGACATGAATAAGGCTCAAAGGACACTACAAGAGACTGCAAGTCGATAGGAACAAAGAAGCACAAGAAAAAAGCACAAAAACTGATATGCACAATATCCGACGTCTGGGTGCACAAGCCAGACATTTGAAACAGTTCTCTAGAACAACAGACAGGCTGAACCAGACGTCTGGCAATTGCACTCAGACATCTGATCTACTACTATATACAAAAATATATATATTATCAGACGTCTGAAACATATCCCAGACATCTGATTTCAAACTCGGATTTCAAATAAGAACTTCAACTGCTACATTCGAAAGGACATCTCCGCTTCTCTTCGCTGCAACTCTTCATCATTAACAGAAATAACTGTAGAGCACTCATTAATGGATGCAACTACTCAAGATATCTATCTACAACTATATATAGCATCAAGAATCAAGGAGAATTTACCTTACTCACTTACACTCTCTAATTACATACTCTATCATATATTCTTGAACTCTACACTCTAGCAATCTATACTTGTATTCACTCTTCCATATATTTAGTTCTTCAAAGACAATACCCACTAGATATATATTGGAAGCAATTGTACTAATTAGTCAATATCCATGTTATTATAGAACACACATTTGACAAGAATAACTTATTGTAACCAAGCCTATTCCTCCGGACGAAGCGAGGGTGTTTGATAGTCGAATTCCGAAGGGGGGATTTGGGACTGGACGTAGGACGGGAGGTCCGAACCAGTATAAAATCCTGGTGTGCTTATTCTATATTCACTTAAATAATATTTTTTAGTTGTATCATATATTTTATCACATATACTTGCAAATACACTACACGATCCACCTTATAGACTTTCAAATATTAACTTGCTATAGTTTAATGTCAACTAGGGATAACTTAATATCAACTAGAGATATCAATTAGAGATAGCTTAATGGCAATTTGAGATGGTTATAAAACCTATCAACTTACTATAGTTTAATGTCAATTTAAGTAGGCAACAAAACTTATCAACTTGCTTTAACCTTAACCTACGATGGTTATGCACTCTTAACCAACGACAGTTAAAGGCGCTAAGAAATTCTAAGTAAATAAATGTACTTTTATTGCACTTGGGAAATCATCTTTCCTAAGTTATGGTTGAAAATTTCATATGGATGAAATGGCCATAAAGAATTATAGGTTAAAATGAAATGGCTTACATAAAAAATGAAAATGTAATTATATTGCCTTTGCAGGACTATTATTCCTACTTACGATTTTATGTTTGATGAGGCCTTTGTGGAAATCATCTGTCTAAACACGACCTTATATTTGATGATTAGTGACGTAAGGCTTATGTGGCAACTGTTTGTCTAAACACCACATTATACTTGTTGATTGGTGATAAAAGGCCTGTGTGGCATCCATTCGTCTAAATTTTATATTTGACAATGGGTGGTGTAAGGCCTTTGTGGCAATTGTTAATTTAAGTGTAAATTATGTGTGTTGATGGGTGGTGTAAGGCATTGGTGGCAACCAAATACGATTTTCATGACATATTTGAGGGAATCTTAGATAAAACACCTAAGCAATAACATTAAGTGTCTAGCACCTCATTAAACTAAAAAAGTAAGGCCTGAGTGAAAAAACAAAAAATGAACTAACTATAAAAAGTAATCAGAAATGTTTTAAAGGGAATCTCACCCTTATATTGAAATTGATAATTTATGTTTGACCAAGTTTGATACTATCACGTTATATGATGTAATTAATGAAGTTGGAACAGTAAGGGGAAACCACCTTTTGTGTTTTAGCGGTGTGGTTTTACTATGTAATTGTTCGTTTAGGGTAAATACCACTCATATTAGACTTTATATCCGACCTATGTTTTCATTATTTCCTATAAAATCATAGGTACTCATTGAAGTAGGCTGAGTTTATGATATAGGCATTTAGCTTTTGGAAAAGATGAATATAGACTTCGAAGACGAAGCAGTAGACTTATTTTTCGAATAAAAGCTATTTTTAAATTCCGCTATGTAAAACCAGATGGTTAAATGTGTATGTTGGTATCCTTATATGTCCTCTATGGTACTCTATTTATTCTTATTATATATTCGCCCTTACATGGGAATGACATGGGTTAATGATTATGTAATGATTTTTGTAAAACATTTTGATATAATGAAATTATTTAGCTGCACTGTTTACTTAGTGTTATTAAAAAATTATACTGAGCTCACTATGTCACTTGAAAATAATTCTAGCGATGACTATAACATCATCGGCATTCATTTTTGGGTATCGAAGCGGGGGATGTTCCAACCTGGCATCAGAGTTAGGTTAAGCGATCCTTAAGTGAAATAGAAACCCAACACCTTGGGGAGATTTTTGATATATATATATATATATATATATATAATGTACTTGTATTTTGATATAGATATATAGTCGGATATATCTATCACTCTACTATTACTTTCACTCTCTCTTACTTTCACTTCTTACGAACGCTTGTTTACCCACGAAGACATAATAGATCTGCTAAGTGGATGTTTGACTAGGGGTGGAGGAGGACAAATGCTAGTAGAGGAACCATTAGCACTCAGAATAATTCCAAAAAGAGGAGGTAGCCCTGGAAGTTTGTACTAAAGCTAGTAAGATGCGTAGCTCGGTAGTGGAGAATATGGATATGAACGCACTCTTTCTACAGTTTTTAGCAAACATAACACAATAGAAGGCACCATCGTAAGCTCAGAATGTTTCAATGGGCCCAGTGCAACCAAATATAGAGGATTTTGCAAAAATGAATAAAGGATTTCAGAAGGCTGGAGGGAGAATGTTTATTGGGACAAAACAAGAATTGGAGGCTAATGATTGTCGGGGATGTGAGAGGATTTTTGAAGACTTGGAGCTGATAAATGCTCTAAGGTGAAGTTTGTAACTAGATAGTTCAATGGACTGGAAAGTGATCAATGAGGAACTATGATAGCAGAGATTCCTAAGCCAGAATCACTTAGGAAAGATTTAGGGAGATGCTTGAAGAATAGTATATTCCTAGGGTAGAGTTTTCTACATTGTTCTGGGGCAAGAAATCATTAAGGAAAGGGGTATTATGAAAATAAGTGTCCAGAGTCGGTTGGGGTGGTAAAGCTCAAATGCTTTAGCTGTGACAAACCCATGCACAAGAAGAAAGACTGTCCCAAGTTAAAGAGCCAATTATTTTTGCTTCAAAAGGACCGTCAGCAGGACCGACAACTAAAGAGAAGGGAAAGAAAGTTGTGCTATGAGGTATGATCTCGATCTTTAGTACTTCGGCTGGAGCTTTTTTTGATATGGGTGCTACCCATTATTTTATTTCGAAAGGCATAGTGGATAGGTTGGAGTGGGATACTACCTATTTAGTGATGGAGTATGGTTAACCCAATCAGTGGTTATGCAACTCTCATATTAAGGTGCACTAACCTTGTGTTTGATTTATGTGGTCATTTGTTTGTTTGTAACCCAAATGTGTTTAATTTCGTGGGACACTAGGTAATTTTGGGTATATATTGGTCAGTGCATAATGATGTTAGGATCTATTATGCTAATAGAGTTATCACATTACAGAATCCAAATGGTGGGAAAAGGATCATGTTAGCGCTAGATGTGATGGATGAAAAGTCGGGATTAGCATTGTGCACAATGATGGATTAGGAGGAAGAGATAAGTAGAGTATAGGTAGCTCGGAAGTTTATGAATGTTTTGAGACATTAAAGGGATTACCCTCCCAAAAAAGCGATTGAGTTCCGTATAGACATGATGTTGGGGGCATAACCTGTTAGTAGACTACATAACAAAATGTCATCCAAGGAGATGGAAGAATTGAAGAAGCAACTAGTGGAACTTGAGCATAAAAGTTTCATCAGACCGAGTAGTTCGCTGTGGGGAGTATCCGTGGTATTCGTAAAGAAATCAAATGGAAATTTAAAGATGTGTATTGATCCCCAAAAGATGTATGAGCTCATTACTAAGAATCTTTATCCATTGTCTAGGATAGTCAACTTATATGATCAGTTTAGTGGAGTTAGAATATTCTCACGACAAGATTTGGCAATGGGATTCTACCAGCTAAGTGTAGCGGAAGATAGTGTTCCATCGACCACATCTAGAACAAGATATGGTTTATACAAGTGGTTAGTTTTGCCATTTGGACCGAACAATTCACCTGCATTCTTTATTGATTTATGTTAGTTTTCATTGATGACATTTTGGTGTATTCTAAGAATGAGAGAGATCATGAAGTCCAACTTAGGTTGGTGTTGGAAATGTTGAGACATCACAAATTAAAGGATAAATTTTCGAAATGTTACTTTTGGAAATGAGAAGTTAAGTTTCTTAGACATGTTGTATTGAAGAATGGATCGACAATAGATCCATCGAAGATAGAAACCATTAGCGATTGGAAGAAACTAGAGACGGTCATTGAGATAAGATGTTTCTTAGGATTATCTTGCTATTATCGTAGATTCATTAAGGATTTCTTGCATATAGCAGCACCCATGAATAAGTTAACTAGAAAGAATGGAGTTGAAGAAGTTCTCGACAAAAGCTCATATCTTGATCATAGCTGATGGTAGGACTTGGTGGTTTATATGGATGCTTATGGAACTAGTTTAGGAGTAGTGTTGATGCAAAAAGGGCAAGTTATAGCTTATGCATCAAGGTAGTTGAGATCATATGAAGTTAAATATCCAACTCGCAACTTCGAGTTGGTAATAGTAGTTTTTGCATTGATGATTTGGAGAAATTATAATTTAGGAGAGCGATTCAAGTTGTATATGGACCACAGGTCCCTTAAGTATTTATTCTCTTATAAAGAGTTGAATATAAGGCAATAGGGATGGCTAGAATTCTTAGCGGCATATGACTTTGGTATAGACTATACCCCAAGAAAGGGGAACAAGGTTGCAGATGCTTTAAGTAATAAGCATCGAAATGGAGTGTTAGGCATGATTGAGAAATGGAATACGCTAGAAGCGTTGGCGTCTTATGCAGTGCATTATGGAACAGATGTAGGATCAAGTCGGGATCAAGGGATGATAGAAAGTTTGGAAGTACATCCGTGTAGAAAGAATTGCTGCTAGGAAAAGAGAAGGCCTATTATTAGTGAAAAGAATTAGGTGAGCGGGAATGGGCATAGTTGTTAAGGATCTAAAAGGATTCAAGATAGACTGAAGGGATGACTCAGGAAGAAAGGAAGATTATGTGTTTCAAATGTAGAAAATCTTCGAAAAGATGTCCTGGACAAAAGTCATCGATCTAAATTTGCCATTCATACCAGAGGCATGAAAATGTATCATGACATTAAGATAGTTATTACAGCTAAAACTAGATTTAGTAGCGCCCAAAAAATGCTATTATAAATTACAGTAGGGTTTTCGAGAACACTGTTATAGAAGGTGTAACTAAAAATCATGGACTTACTGTTTCTTTTTAATAAATGCTACTGAAAAGCATCATATTGTAGCAGCCAACAAACGCAACCAATTTTTTTTATCATAGCGTTTTCCAGACGCCACTAAAAGTACTACTAATGCTACTACAACTTTTTTTTTAATTTAATGGCGTTTTATTTCCAAGCAACACTCGCTGCATATTATTCTCATTAACTTTAGTGATAATTCTATTTTAAATATTTCTAATGTTTATTGGCCAAACTCAAAAATGGATCGTCGGATTTTACGGAATGAATGTCTAGAGTTTAGATCTTTTTCTCCCGGTTCTTGAATTTTGGGGGTGATTTCAATGTTACGTATTTTATAGGAGAGCGTTTACCACGGGAGGGTGATTTCTCTGCTATGAAGGAATTTGATCAATTTATTATTAATTCTAATTTGACTGAAATTCATCTTTCTAATAGATAATTTACATGAAGCAATACAAGGGAGTCCCCATCCATGGCTCTTCTCGATAGGTTTTTCAGTAGTGATGAAGTTGAGGATAAATTTTCTATTTGTAGAGTTTCTGGTTTGCCTTACACTTATTCTAATCATTTTCCTATTATTCTCACATGTGAACAACATGGAGTTATTAATAGATATTTTGAATTCGAAAAATGTGGTTATTAAAATACAATTTTTTGAATTTAATTAAAAATAAGGGGATTTCTACGAGCTTTTATAATATTAGAAATAAGAATAATTCTGCTAAAAATTTTGTTTTAAAACTTAAGGGTCTTAGGAATTTAAAAAAAATGGAGTAAGTATGTTTTGGTAGTATTAAAATTAAAAAAGAAAACATTCTTGCCGAAATGCTTAACATAAACATAATATAAGAAATTAGACAACTACATCTAGGTGAGCATATTGTTCTTGCTAATCTAAAAGAAGAGCTTAATTCTATTTTAGAAAAAGAGGAGGTTATGTGAAAACAAAGATCTAGAATTCAATGGATCAATGAAGGTGATAATAATACCAAATTTTTCCATAATGTGGCTAATGGTAGAAAACTAGTAATACGATTAATTCTACTTTTGTGAATAATGAAGAATTGGTCGATCAAAGAGATCTTAATAAGGCATTTACAGAATATTATAGATATATTTTATGTAATAAAAATAAGCATAGAATTAACACTAGATGGAATGATCTTGTCCTTTTGATTCTAACGTTGACCATTCTGAGTTAGATAATCCTTTTACTAAAGAAGAAATTTGAAAAGCTATTAATGACATGCCTAATGATAAATCCCCAGGTCCGGAAGAGTTCCCTATTTTCTTTTACAAAACATTTTGGGATGTTTTAAAATTCGATTTAATTAGCATGTTTAATAAATTCTATAACGGAAAATTGCAATTAGGAAGATTTAATTTTGCAAATGTTATTTTATTGCACAAAAAAGTAGGTGCTAATGATGTAAAAGATTTTAGACCTAACTGTTTCATTAAAATTATTTCAAAAGTTTTAGCTAATAGACTTAGTGTAAGAATGAACGATTTAATTCACTGTTCACAAAATGCTTTCATTATGGGGAGAAATGTCACTGATGGTACGGCTGTTGTTCAAGAATACATTAATCACTGTTGTTAGAATAATATAACTTGTGCGATTCTAAAATTGGACTTTGCGAAAGCTTTTGAATCAATTGATTGGGAGTTTCTATTTGATATGTTTCATGCTAGAAGTTTCAATCATAGATGGATTAGCTGGATTTTGAATTTACTTAGAACTGGTAACTCTAGTATTACGGTTAATGGTATTTTAGGTAATAAAATTCAATCTAAGCGAGGTTTAAGGCAAGATGATGCTTTATCACCTCTCTTGTTTAATTTATCCCAGATGTTTTCGGTAAGATAGTTTAAAAAGAAGTTGATAATGAAGATTTGGGGAATGTTGGTAACGAAATCTCGCATAACGATATATCTATCCTTCAATTTGCGGATGATACCTTACTTTTTTCCTCTCATTTGCCTAGGCATGTTATTACTCTTAAATTTATTTTATATAGTTTTGAACTTCTATCGGGTTTAAAAATAAATTTCGATAAAAGTTTCGGTTTTAATTTTAACTGATTTTGAAAAGGTTGAAAATTTAGGTGCTAATACGCTTAATTATAAAACTATGAATTTTCCATTTGATAATCTTGGTTTTTTTATTAGACCAACTAAAATTAAACATGATGACTGGTTTATTATCATAGATAAAATCAAAAATAGGATTTCTAATTGGAATGGGAGATTTTTATCGAGAGCAGGTAGATTAGTTCTTATACACTCTATTTTATCAGCTCTTCCGATCTATTGGATGTCTATGCATCTTTTTCCAGATTAGGTGATCAAGAAAATTGATAAAATAAGAAAGGACTTCTTATGGAGTGGGTAAAATCCTAATTGCAGTACTAAATGTTTAGTTAATTGGAAAACCGTTTGTAAATCTAAAAAGGAAGGTGGTTTAGGAGTCATTAACCTGCGTAACATGAATTTATCTTTGTTAGGAAAATGGTCATGGAAATTTAAAGATATTAATGATAATCCAATTTGGAAAGAAATCATTTCTAAATATTACTATAATGGTATTAATAATTTACATCAAATTACTCCTACAGTTATAAGTAAATTGTCTAACTTTTGGAAATCAATTTGAAAATCTCGTGAGATTTTTAACCTAGGCATCAATACAATGTTCATTCGGGTAATAATACTTCTTTTTGCTAGATTGAGTTTTTATAATATCGATAATGAAAACGATAATATCAATTGGGAATGGGATAAGAGTAAGAAATATACTTCTAATTCTTTTTATAAATTTCTTAACTTCTCGGGTGTAGTTAATAACTCTTTTAAATTTATTTGGAAAACAAATGTTCCTCATAAATCTAAAATTTATATGCGGTTAATCATGTACAAAAAACTAAATAATTTAGAATTTGTAAAAGGAAAAAATATGCAAATTGATAGTAAGTGTTATTTGTAATATGCATGTTGAAGATATTAAACATGTATACTATGATTGCTTAGATACTTGCCTCATTTGAAATAATACTCTGAAAATCTTTAACTTTAGTCTTACAATTAAAATTTCTGGGTACGATCACTATTGGAATAATTTCAGATTTAAGTTTAAAATAGAAAATAGATTTTTACTTGACACTTTAATCATTATAATTTGTTGGTATATTTGGTTTGAGAGAAATCAGGGATTTTTTAATAATAATAATAATCATTTTAACAAATTGATTTTTATAATTTCCTCATTTTGCTTTAATTGGATTTCAAATTAAAAATATAAATTAGCTAAATATAATCATTTCAAGGAATATCTTAGTATAATTTACAATAATATTAAGTTACTTAAGCATAAAAGACATTAATAATTGTAACATTAACATTTTTTCAAACTTAAATGATGATTTCACTAAGTGTCATAATATCCTTTTAATCAAAGGACCATAAGGATAAGTTTCGATTTGTTGTAGTTTTTGTTTTAATTTTAATTTGTTTTTGTTTTTGTTTACAGATCTTTAACTTCTTTGGATCATGGATTCTTTTTTGTCTACTTCTCAAAAAAAAATATTGTATTCTGTCCTATTTTCTTAGCTTTTGTTTCTTTACTTTTATTTTATTCATACATATACATGTATATAAATTTCATTTATATACATATATGTGTATTATTCTGATATTCTTCTAGTTCTTTTTACAGATACAGGATTTGTCCAGAAATGGTGTTAGATTCTTTTTACAGGTTCACAGGATTACTGAGGGCAGGATCGTTGTTTGTAGTAAGGAGTTCTTCTTAGTTATTCTACAGCTACATTATGGAATTCTATTCTTTGGTTGATACATTTTACATCGAGGCGCTCTCGCCAGTTCTATCGAGTCTACAGAGTGGCGCTTTCCAGTCCAGATCATTAGCATTTCCATTTCTTCTGAGTCTGGAGCGTGGCGTTTCCTTCTCAGATGGAGCTGGTTTCTAGTATCAATGGTGCTGAGATGTTCCTTAGTTCAGCAGGTACTTCTAACACCTCAATACCGGGCAGTGGCCTTGCCTGAGCTCGATATGGTGGTGTAATGGACGGTTGCCTTGCCGGAGCTTATTTTAGGAGTACCTGAGTAGTTTTCATTGTATTTGTACTTTGGTTAGCTACTTGCCAGGCATGTTGGCAGCACCTTGTCTTCTATGATATATACATATTTACATGTGTGCTCTCCTCTATTTTAGAGGATCGCACATTTTTCTCAAAAGAAGATTCAGCCACACCCCTACCTCATTATTGCCTTTTTTAAATGCCACTTTATGTCTTTTAGCTTTTTTTTCACCACAATCTATATTTTGTAGCATTTTTTGTTTACCAACGTTTATATTTTGTAGCATTTATTTTTCTTGCATATTATTTATGTAGCGTTTATGAAATGCTACTAAATTTTTTTGTTGTTCTGTGCCAATTTTCCTCACTGTGGTAGTTTGTTCAGTTTCCACTTCATTTTATTCATATCTTATATTATACAGTAATAATTAACATACTTCAGTTTGATACCAACAATCACTTTTATGATTATCACATTCAAACAAACAAAAAACACATTAATCACATAATGAAATACGATATACAAACAATTTGATACAAAATATATTAAACAAAATAACCACGTTAGCATAAAACCTATAACCGTATAGATACAGTAGTTTCAAGACAGCTAAGTTAATGTAAAATCCATAACCATACATAGAGAAGTTTACGCAACCAGTGCTAACAAAATGTTATATTATAGATGATGAGGTAATTAACATAAACAACTAAATTACCATAAACAACTAGTGTTGTAGCTGACCATTTCTTCAAAAAAGCTTATGTACCGTCGAAAAGTAATAAAAAAATGAGAATGAGTTTAAACTGCATTGTATAATATATATGATAATTAAATGAAAAGCAAAGAATTTCCAGTCTGGTAAATTGGTTTATATTTTAGTGCACATTAATTATAGCCTCTTCCAATTTTAAAGAAATCACAAATATAATATAAGAAACTGATGAATAACTTGATGCAACTGTTGGATAATTGTGTCGATGATTCGAGAATAATGAAGATGATAACTGTTGTACTTCTGATTTCAAGGTCCTACGGCGTAGATTCTTTTAGATAATAGTTTAACCCAATAGGTACAAACAGGGTATTGAACTATCGACTGCAGGATTCAATGAAGCCTTGAAACATCGTAATGGGATTCAAAACTTGTTCGATTTTGATCCGACCAAGAACATTAAAATTTGATCTTTGATGATGAAATTTAGTAGCGAATAGAATGAAGAAGAAGAGAACTGATTTGTAACGTTTCTGCATTTGTAACACCTTACAGGCTTGCAAACTTTGGTGAAAAGGAAGCGTTCTGCAACAATCGTGTCTATTCGTAACGGTTCTTGGCCGTCACTATTTATAGTAGTGAAGAGTGTCCATTCGTCAAGCGTCGCATCCTTTCCAACAATCCGAAACCGTTACGAATGGTCGTGTCTATTCGTAACAGTTTGAAACTATTATGAAACGGTTACGTCCCTTCATTTAAATGATCCGCCAAATCTATCCGATCAAATTCAAATTGTGAATCTGGCCTGTTACCAAAAATTAATTCATCATTTTAAACCCAAACCCGACCTGGTTGGTCAGTCGGATGGACAGTGGCGGCTGCGCACGTGTGGTGTTGAGGCATGACTTCCCTCCCCACATCAAAGTAAAGCTTTGGGTGCCTAAAGAACCCAACATTCCTCAGAGAAATCCATATCTATATCAATTTGTTCTCTTAATTTCCTAGACGTGGGACTATACATCCCCCTTTCTTCCTTCCTCTTCCCTCTTCTTCTTTCTTCAAAAAACAAAACCCACAAGCCAAAACTAATTTCGAAAATTTTCCAACAATTTCCCCCAATTTTCAAAATATGTAAAAGAAGTAAAATGGACGGCTGCATCACTAGAATGACTACCTACATACCCAAGTGGGATCAAGACAATGTAGTTCCAAAATCATGTTTTGCATTATCGTGGAAACCAATACATAAATAATAGGTATCTTTTGGATTTGAACCTTCACTTAGTGAAAACCATTCAACGTTCTATCGACGTATATGGTGAACGTATCTTGAACCAAGTACCCCTAGTGATAGTACCGGAACAGTCACACATACTAATTTCCGTATATATAGTGTTCTATATGCTTAGAACATAATGGCCATGTGATTAAATCCTGGGTTCATGAGTCTACATCAGAAAGCGGTCTTACTTTCTTAGGAAACGGCCTGATTTTCATACTCGTATAGGTAAGTCTCTTAAGGTGTTTCTATGATACACCTTTTTTAAGATAACTAGACTTATTAAGGATATATTATCCATCCTTTATTCTTGTAGAATCCAATACTAAATATTATTGGATTATTGATTTAGTGTTCCATAATTATTCTCTTAAATTGTTGGTACCCATTGAACTTTGTCTATCCATTTCAGAACATAAGTTGGGTTTCTGTCAAAGATGATCAATCTTCATTCACAGACCTTAGTCCCATTTCCTTTGATTTTATAAAAACTATTGCCTTTGGAAGATTCTTTGTGAGTGGGTCAGCCAAGTTTTTTTTTGTTTCTGTGTAATCAACAGTTATTACTCACATGTCTAGACTTCCCATTATATGTCTTATTGGAGACATTGTATTTTGTAGCCTGATTATCACAGTTAATCAAGACAGTTGGTGATGGCTTCTTCCATAATGAGATTTCTATTAATAAATTCCTAAGCCATTCCGCTTCCTTACAAGCATCTGCTGATGCAATCAACTCTGACAACATTGTTGAGTTAGATATACATGTCTGTTTCTTGAAAACCCAAGACACAGCAGCACCTCCTAACATAAAGATCCATCCAGTCATAGACTTGGGTTTGGATTCTACATTGTTCCAGGTTGCATCACTATATCCTTATATTACATCAGTATATCCTTTATAAGATAATCCATAGGTAACAGTTTCCTTTAAATAAGCTAAAACTCTGGAAATTGCTTTCCAATGTTTAAAACCTGGATTACTTGTAAATCGACATAACATGCTTATAACATGTGCTATGTCTGGTCTAGTGCAATGCATTGAATACATAAGACTCCCAATAATATTGGATACTCAAGTTGAGAAATGGTACGTCCAGTATTCTTTTCTAATTTAATACGAGGGTCTAAAGGAGTAGGTGCTAGTTTGACATTATAATGACCATACTTTGGGAGGAACTTCTCAATTTAATGAGATTGTGTTAGTAACAACTCACTCTCTTTCCTAATAATTTTAATTCCTAGAATTACGTCAGCTTCTCCTAGATCTTTCATATCAAATTTAGAAGATAGAAAATTCTTAGTTTCATTCACATATGCACGCATGATATATTGGAACCAAATATTAGAATGTCATCAACATATAAACATATTATAACATAATCGTTGTTGTCTAATTTGCTAAAAATACATTTATCAGCATCATTAATAATAAATCCATATGACAATGCTATTTTATCAAACTTCTCATGCCATTACATGGGAGCTTGCTTCAGGCCATAAAGAGACTTTACTAATTTGCAAACTTTCTTTTCTTGGCCTGGGTTTTAAAACCTTCAGGTTGTTCCATATATATCTCTTCTTCTAAATCTCTATTTAGGGACACAATCTTTACATCCATTTGATGTATGACCAATTTATGTATTGATGCAAGTGCTATTAAACAGCGTAATGAAGATATGCGAACAACTGGAGCATATGTATCAAAATAATCTACTCCATGTCTTTGCTTATATCCCTTAGCAATTAACCTGGCTCTAAACTTATCAATTGATCCATTTGTATTCAACTTTTTCTTAAATATCCATTTACATCCTATAGGTTTAGCACCATGAGGTAAATCAGTTAAAACTCAAGTTTGGTCTAACAATATGGAATTCATTTCATCATCAATGGCTTCTTTCTAGGATATTGGATCTCCATAACTCATAGCCTTAAAATAATTTTTGGGGTCATCATCGACGTTCATGATATATCTAGTCGCATTAAGGACTTTGCCCATACCGCCGTCTATAAGATATGTAATGAAGTCAGGACCATAGTTCTTCTCTATTCTTTCCCTTTTACTTCTCCTTTGTTCAGTACTATTATCTGGTGCTGATACTTCCTGGATGTTTAAGCAGGATCATAGTCATCGTCATTTATATCATCAATCGTATTAGGTTCCGTGCTAGATGATTTCAATGGAATCTCAACAGTTTGATTTTCAAAGAATTCTACATCTATGGATTCTATAACTTTTAAGGTGTCAAGAATTTGGAATCTATAAGTTATACTATTAAGTGAATATCCTATGAAAACACATTTAAATGCCATATTTCCTAACTTTAGTCATTTAGGGTCTGGTTTTCTAACATATGCTAAACAACCCCAAAATTTAAGTCTTGTAAGATTAGGTTTCCTATTAAACCATAATTTATAAGGGGAAACATTATTCTTTTTAGGTGGTACTCTATTTAAGATATAGCATGCAGATAACATAGCATCACCCCATAGGTTATAAGGTTAGTTTGAACTTATGAGCATGACATTAACCATTTCTACTAAAGTTCAATTTTTCCTTTCAGCAACAACATTTTGTAGTGGCGTATATGAGGCAGTGCATTGGTGAACTAAGCCGTGTTGTTTACAAAATAAGGTGAATTCATTTGAGAAATATTCACCACCTCGATCTGAATGTAATATTTTATTTTAACTCCTAATTATGTTTCTACCTCTGCTTTGTATTAAATTTATCAAAGGCGTCGTCTTTATTTTTCATTAGATACACATATGCATATCTAGCATAATCATCAATAAATGTTATATAGTATTGGTTACCACCATAGGTGATATGATTTTTTAAGTCACCCACATCACTATATACTAAATCAAGCAAGCCAGTTTTCCTTTTTATAGATTTAAAGGATTTTTGGTGTATTTTTGCTTGAACACATATTTCACATTTAGAGGTAGTATCGAAATCACAATTAGAAATTATTCCTAGTTTATGCATATTTTTAAGAGAATTATAATTAACATGTTCTAGTCTACCATGCCATAAACTAACAGAATCAACAATATAAATAGAAGATTTCTTTATTAGATTCAACTTAACCATGTCGTTAAAAGAGTATCCCTGTCCAATGAATTTGCCGTTCTTGGACAACACTAACTTATCAGACTCATATACCATCTTAAATCCTCCTTTGTTAAGAAGTTTTCAGAGACCAAATTCTTACACATATCAGGTACAAAAAAGACATTAACTAATGTAAGAACTTTTTCAGAAGTAAATATAAGTTCTATGGTGCCTTTTCCCAAAACTTTGCTTGGAATCTTATTTACTCCAGTAACCTTGTCGGCTTCTCCATTATTTTCTTTATAAGTCTTAAACAGATTAAGGTCTTTACAAATGCGAATGGTTTCTCCAGTATAAAACCACCAATCATTATCAGTTTTGCTAACGAAGTTCGCCTCTTGCACTGCAGCCACAAGCGAGTCTTCGACCAATTCACCTTTTGTTATTTCTTCTACTGACGGTAGTCCCGAGCATAGTGGCCGGACTTATTACAGTTGTAACAAGCACCTTTCTTTTTGTAGTTGGGATTTTTCTTCTAAAACTGTGTCTCATTCTTAGGCTTCAGTAGAACATTATTTGATTTAGAATGGGACTCAGTTTGCGAATTATCATCTAGTTCGCATTTACGAGAGTCCTCTTCAATACGAAAATGACGTTGTAAACCGTCTAAATCATAATCCGTTTCCACATGCTTTAATTTTTTTCTTCTTATAATCATTCCAAGAATTAGGAAGTCTTAAAATTATTACTCCCACAAAAAAAGATTCAGGGTGATTTATTCTAGCATCTTTAAATTGATTCACTAACAGTAGAATTTCGTTTACTTGTCCAACTATGGACTTATTTGCAACCATTTTGAAATCCATAAAATTGAAAATAAGGAACTTTTTGTTACATGCCATGGATATGTGGTATTTGCTTTCTAGTGCAGCCCAAAGTGCCTTTGTAGTTTCCAAAGTCCCATGTGCATTGTGGACAGGAGGAGAGAATGCATTCAGGATATGCCCTCTACATAGAAAATCAGCATCTTTCCGCTTTGCATGTTTTTCTTTCAATTTGTCGGTATCTTTGTCAATTTCCTCCGGTATTTCCTCCAAGTTATCTTCCAGAATATAGAACAATTTGACCATGATCAAAAAGAATTTCATCATCTCTTGCCAACAAGTGATGTTTTCACCATCAAACCGCTCCAATCGCGTTAAATGCTGATTCATAACTTGAAGAGCATTGAGATTGATTGAACTCGAACCATCCATGGTTGAAGATATTATCTAAAATTGTTGGATAATTGTGTCGATGATTCAAGAATGATGAAGATGATAATTGTTGTACTTCTGACTTCAAGGATCTACTGCATAGATTATTTTAGACAATAGTTCAACCCAACAGGTACAAAAGGGTTATCGAACTATCGACTGCAGGATTCAATGAAGCCTTAAAACAGCGTAATCGGGTTCAAAACTTGTACTATTTTGATCCGACCGAGAACACTCGAATTTGATCTCTGATGATGAAATTTAATAGAGAATAGAATGAAGAAGAAGAGAACTGATCTGCAACGTTTCAACGTTTCTGCATTCGTAACAACTTACAGGCGTCGCAAACTATGGTGAAAATGCAGTTTTCTACAACATTTTCTGAGCGTCACTATTTATAGTGGTGAAGAAGTATCACTTCGTCAAGCGTCACATCCTTTCCAACAATTCGAAATCATTACGAACGGTGGCGTCTATTCATAACAGAATGACTCCCTCCTCATATCAAACAAAGCTTTGGGTGCACAAAGGACCCAACCTTTCTTAGAGAAATCCATATATAAATCAATATGTTCTCTTAATCTAAAAGATGTGGGACTATACATCCCTTCTTCTTCCTTCCTCTTCCATCTTCTTCTTTCTTCAAAAAACAAAACCCATAACCCAAAAACTAATTTTGAAAATTTTCCAACAGCAACTTAAATAACTAATGCTGTAAGTATTATAACTATCTTAAAGAATTGTGATTGTACCGATATGTATGGGTGTTATACTAAATATGGAGTTTCATTCCAGGATTGGCATTATCTTTGAGCTAGTTTAAACACACATTCCCCATTATTATCTCGCATATTCCAGTTCATATTGGTCTAAATAGTGTCAGTTAAAACTGTAATGTTGTGTCATTTGGATTATAATGATCTGGAGCAAGTGACAGAGAAAAATATGACAATCAGTGTCCAATTATTTTTAATAGTAGAGCCATAAATGCTTTATTTGGTTTCTTTTTTACGTGCAATATTTCAAAAAGTTGGCAGCCTTCACGCTTCACTGTCCATCTTGGTACCATACAATTATGCTAATTTAATTATAATCTTCTTTTTATATAATGAGAATAAATTAGAAGGGAAGTCCTTTTTTACTTCTCCGAAAACATCCATGCACGCTTCCAAACATTTAAAACATTAAGTAATGCTTTCTTAGGAACATGTTTGCCTTCTCACATTTTTCAATGGATAATTACACTGTTATATCGACAATGGAGAAATTGTGTAAGTTGAGTAGGGATTATGAACCTCTACTATAGTAAGATACCATAGCATGGGCACATCGAATGTTCCAGATCACTAAATCAAATATCCTGTAGTTTAGAGCACTCGTGCATTCTAGCAACCTTTTGCAGTTGCCAAAATCCACCAATGCTCTAAGCCACTAGAACTTTGATCCGATAGTTCAGAACACTCAATATACGCAGCAGTACTGGTATAGATTAATGCATATAGTCTATATGATCTATATAAATAATTAACCGTTAGTAGAAACTTGGACCTGCTTTGTTTTTTTTTTTTTCAAAGTAAATACACGAAAAACCTTCTCAATAACATATTTGAAAGTACACTCTTAACATTATTCTCAACAACTATTCTTACTTCATTTTTTTCTCTCGAAAATAAAATATGCACTTATTTGGAGGTTTCAATGATCAAAATTAATTAATTTATTTATTTTCTGCAATTATGCTATTTCAAAAAAAAAGATGTCATTAAACAAAGAAGTTGTTTAATCACATTATTTTTCAAAAAAGAACACTAGATAGTATTCTGTTAGTTTCCAAAAAAGAAAACTAACCCATGTTATTTACTTTTGAATTTGTGATGTATTTATGAACATTATTTTAAGATGCTAATTTTTTTCCAGGTTTATTGTATTTGTAATTTAAAATGAATTATGTCCTTATATATGATATTTTTATGTTGCAGACAACTAATTATTTGTTTGGACAATATCTTTTTCTACTTTAAATCATGTCTTGAACTTTTTTACAAAACCTGACAAATATACCAAGTGTCGAATGAATAGAATTCACCAATACTAAATTCTTTTATTTATTAATAAATAAAGCCAGGCTATAGGCTTAAATTTCCGCTCTATACTTTTTATTAATAGAATATTAAATTTAATCTCGTTTGTTATTATTATTTTATATAAGCTAGAACCGTTCTACCATTTAATGTTCCTTACACATTAAAATCTACTGTGAAGCAAGGTACAAATATTTATAAGAAAGTTCTACCATTTTAAAATATAAGTGACAGGTTGCACATATCATCCATATTTATCGTCCATGCTATGATATTATTAATAAATAAAAAGGAAATGAATAAAATAGACATCTCTCCTTCCATTTCGATTCTGTAATGAGTTTTGTGATTGAACAAGTTATGGTAGTACCAAAGGCATCTTTCATGCATGCCATGTTTGATGTAGGCCTCCATAGCACTGCATTTGGAACTTTCACAAAGTCCACCCAAACATTTGTCGCATCAAGTCCCAATGGACGATTGTCCACCATCTCTTTTGGATCAGTTGAAGCAATAGTTCCTTTAGCCACTACTTCTTTCATTTCACCCATATCAATCAAATTGCATCTACTGTTTGTTACCAAATGTGCAATCGGTTGGTAAAACAGGTATGCATAATATATACATACATATAATTACTACATATATACAATACTACAAGTGTATATAAATACTACAGGATATATACTACATATAGTCTCTTGTTTATATCCGAAAATATGGATCGTCAAGATAATTCCTTATGGCTTGGTAGATAATGGGTGGCTTCCTCATGATTTTGAGCCTGTTTCTAGAAGAAGTCATAACATTTTCTTTTTCAACTTCAACTTTTGACTTTGGTCATGCTACGTTCCTACCACTGCCTCTCCAATGTACGACGTATTAGTTGTAGGTTGCCATAAGTAAGCATATCCTTTTTTGCATTGTTGACCTAAACAGCAACGGTAAATGACCAAGCGGAATACATTCGCAATCTGTTTTTAATCACCGTAGTAGAGTCTTCCTTAGGCAACCAACTCTTCACCCTTATTCCAATCATAAAGCTTGCATTTGTTGTCTTGGCCGTCGTTATTACTCTAAAAAAGGAAAAATATAAACATATAGATTACTTGTCTCAATTGAAATGTATAACTCGTTTCACAGCTGAAATGTGACAATATATTCAAGATTTATGCCTATAACTCAAGATTTGTGCATAATATATGCTGCATATAATCATCTTGTCTCAACTATGTCTATAGTCCTAGATTTATGCCTTTATGTGTATTCGAACTAAAATATACCTCCGAATTCTAACATGCTGAAACATGGAAATATGTTCAATGAATTACACAACATCAAACCCCATAACTCCATGACTCATCTACTAATATTTTATTTCAAGTTAGGGAAAAACCATTTCTATTTAAATAGTTACTGTAAATTGTAAAATTTACCGTATTAAATTCATCCAAGTGTCCTCAGAGTGTCATTTTAATGTAACAAACTCGCCTACTAACTAATTCTCATCTTCTCTGAATGCCGACAAATTAGGCGCAGGCCTCCATAACTAAGCATCCAGTTTATTCATGTAATCTATAATAATGCTCACAACATTTGGTCCAATACGAATGACATTGACAACCTCGTTTGGGTCTATGGATACCACTCTCCCTTCGGCAACAACTTTAGAGGTTTTATCCTAATTCACTAGCTCACATATGTTGTCATTGTTGAATAATTATTCAACCAAAAATTATATTAATTACTAGATTAAAAACTAAACTCCAAATGTTGTTTCATCAATAATACAACTATTTTTACCAATTCAGGCATGCTCTCTTCTTTCGAACTTTCTTTAGCATAGGCCAAACCACTACTATTAGGATAATTTAATCTTAGGAGCACCTAAGTGGATATGCACAAATAAATTACAAGTAAATAATACACCCACAAATATTTGGAAATAAATGAAATTGGATCTAAAGAAAATTTAGTATGTATAAATTGCTTATTTTATGTTTTACATATTTTAATTATTCTTAAATTTGAAAGAAACTGAAATATCCCTTATTTTATATTTTACATACATAAATTATTTTTACTACCTTCTTATCCATCAGCATGTATACCATATTGCCTAATTTCGCTATTTTATTTTGACAGTGATCTACTTGTATGTCTCTGGATTATGACAAAATTAGCTTGGTTAAGGTGGAAACTCATCCTGCTGCTCTTAACCACCATGGTTTATTGTGTCCCAATACTTGTGCAAGAGTATCTCCATTGATATTCTATGCTGAGCTGGACAATGATAGATATCAAATTTTTATCTCCTCCTACATAATTTAATATGCATACAGATTATGTAAGATGGTAAAATTATCATAGTTTCAGACAATTCTTAACATACCGATAAAATAAAAAATCCTCACATTAGTATTTGCAGCATCTATGCTCACCAGTTCACCGTTTTTCAATATGAGTATTAATCCAAACATGAACTCCAGTTACGGACGACGAATCTTGACTCTGCTTTTTCTAAATTTAGAATAACATTATATACACAAACCAAATACCTAGGTAAATAATGCCACAACTAATCAACTAACCAGGTTCTCGGTCAATCTAGCCATTCCTCTACGACTAGATGTATGTGGCAATATTTTTTCCTAATAGCCAAATATTTCTCACTTCATTTTTAAAAATATTGAAAGGTTTTAGATCTTTTTTTTATAGAAAAAATATACTTTATTAACAAACAAGAAAACATATACTTTCATAATATGCATCGTTAAAATCTTACAACCCTCCTAACCTAAATGGGTGCCATGCAAGGTAAAAGAGTACATATCATGTTCGTATACTTACAGTACAATAGCAGTACAAAACCAAAGCCAAAACCAAGTTGTCAAATAGATGGAGGAGTAAACAAGGTGGGGGAGCACCAAAAACCATCCATACGAGCAAACTTGGGGCTAAAGTACAAACAAATAACAAACTAAAGAAAGTTATATTAATGCGCCACGTGGGTGGACCGGAAGACACAAGAGAATAGTGGAGTCCTCATCAAAGTATTAACTATCTACCGAAGCTTCTTGAGAAAGAAAAACAAAAAAATTACAGAACTCAGATCTGAGAAACAATGTCTGCAATCCATAAATACAATTCACTTAAAAGCTCAAAATCAGTAGGGAGAAGAAGCGCACACACCACAGAGCACATTAGCTACACTAGAGCGTACGGGGGTCGATGAGAGGATTTGGAGTCAGTAGCAATGTCAAATTGAGCCAAGATAAGTTCAAGTTCTCTGCTTTTTTTTGTTGGAATTCTCACTTCGCATAAGTAGCAATTTGCAATCTTGTGCTATTAGCAAATTCCGGACTTGAATCGGCAATTTCATTCCTTTGAAAATTCTATTGTTTCTCTCACACCAAATGTGCCAGATTAGAGTGCTAAAAGTTATGTTTATGAGATGTTTATGAAGTGTATTACCATTTTGATTTTGGCCTATATACTCCATAATTTGATTGATGTCAGACGAATTTCCAAAATCGGTTTTGAATTTACTCTTAATTTAATCAATTAATTGCATAGAATAAGAACACTTGAAGAATAAGTGATTTCTATCTTCATCATGGCTTTGACACAGAACACAGTTAAGATTAATATCAGACTTCCATTTTTGTAAACTATCTTTAGTATTCAACATATTTAATCTGGCTAAAAGAGCACAGATGGACATTTTAGGCGCACGTAAACTATCCCAAACTATATTGGTCTAGGCTAATTCTGTTTGTTTGTGTCTGACTTGGTCCCATGCCAAGTTTAGAGAGAATTTACCATTATCATTTGGCATCTAGACCCAAGAACCATAGTGCTCATGATTGAATTTTTTATGTTATGAGCTGTTTGTATCATTTGAATGGGAATACCCTCAAGTTGACCTTTCCACTTGTTGTCGGATATGAAAGATGAAACTTTCTTATGATAATTATGAGTAGAATTTATGTAGTTCCATCCTACTTTATCCACCCTAGAATAGCCATTTAACCAACGGTCAAACCAAATATTAGTATCCTAACTAGTAGCTATTCTTCTATCAATTACTCCTCTACACCATTGTCTAGCTCGAATAGAGTTTTCCAAGTAGGAGAAGCAATGTTATCCATTAAAATAGTCCATAAATTTTTATTATGGCAGTATTTATTATTCATCCACTTGGACCAAACAGTGTCCCCTTGAATAAATTTCCATAACAATTTGGTAGCAACTGCTTTAGCAGTGTCTTCAAGTTTTCTGATACCAAGACCCCCTTCATTTTTGGGTTTGCACACATCCTCTCAACACAACTTACGAGATTTAGAATTCCAAATAAAATTGGCAAAAATAGAGTTAATCCTTTGTGCGAAAGCAATGGGAATTTGAGAAAAATGCATCCAAGATTGAATCATTGGGTGTATCATAGATTTAACCAGTTCTATTCTACCACTTATGTTAAGCAGTTTACTGTTCTAATGATTGAATTTTTGTTAATTTTATCTATTAAGCATCCATAATCTCTAGTTTTAAGTTGGTTATTTGATAATGGAATGCCTAAATAGACCACTGGGAGTTGACCAATATTTATCTTTAACAAGTCTACAAACTGTTGTTTGTTAGTTGCTCCCTTACTAAAACACAAAGTGGACTTATTCTCATTTAAGTCTAGACCAGTAAATTTTCCCAGTTTTTGAAAAATTTGTTGAATGCTCTTTACTATTATAATGTTTGTTTTTCCCATAATTAAAATGTCCTCCGCATATAATAAGTGAGTCATTATAGGCTCAATCTTGTATATGGGGGTGATGTTGCCTTTTAAAGATTCCATATCAAGATTGATGGTAAGAAATTCCATAGCTATTGCAAATAAATAAGGTGAAAGAGGGTCACCTTGTTTTAAACCCCTTGTACTTTCAATAAATTCATTTGGGCATCCATCAATTAATACCGAAAACAAAGGAATAGACACGTATTCAAAAATAAGATCAGCCAAATTGAGTGAAAACCCATAGAAATCAGCATATGATGAATAAACTTACGGTTAATTTTATCATATGCTTTCTGTAAATCAATTTTCAGACAAAAATTGTTAGAATTTTTCCTATTGAATCCTCTTACTATTTCATATGCTAGTAAGGAGCTTTATGTTATTATTCTTCTAGTAATGAAAGCATTTTGGTTATATGAAATAAGATCATTCATATATTCTTTCATTCGATTATAAAGAAGGTTGGCTAGGATTTTATATGAAACATTGCATAGAGAAATTGGACGAAAGTCAGTCATTTCTACTGCTTGAGGTTTTTTTGGGATGAGACAAATAAAAGTATGATTGATTTCTTCAAATTATCTGAACTTAGAATGCCATTCATGGCATTAGAAATATCAAACTTGATATGCTCCCAGTGCACTTTGTAGAATTTAGAATTCAAGCCATCAGGACCTGGTGTGCTGTTGTCATCCATCTGAAATATAGCATTTTTTATCTCTTCGAGCTGAAATGGTTTGCATAAGTTTTTCCTTACTTGTTTAGATAGGATTTTCTTGCAAATGATGTCTGGAAACTGATTTATTGTGACGATTTGTAAATTCGAACAAATTTTAATTTTTTTTAAATATAATTATTGTGAAGAATATGGTTAGAAATAAAGAATTTTCAATTATTACTGTAAAATAATAATAATAATAATAATAATAAATTTATTAGAATATAAAACATGATCTTAGATAAAATTCTAAAAAAACTAATCTTTATTAAAATGGAAGGTGGTGACGCATATTAGAATATAATTTAATAATATTGATTGAATGTAATTGACAACTGTATTAATGCAATTTCAATCAACTGTAATAATAAATGTTACTTAAGAATGGGATAAACAATATTCTAAATATGTTATCATTCAACAAGAAATCAATTATTCGGTAAGTAGATTTATACTCCTTGTGTAAACAATAAATTAGTAGATATGAATTACTAAGTTGTAACAATTGATTTATTCCTCATTTCATTGATTAATCCGCTTTGGAATTTATTTTGTAATCAATGGAATTAAATGTAATTGAAATCTTTCAAATAAAATGAAATAGAACAATAATTGTAATTAATGAACGTAATAATAGAACATATGGTTGAATTAAAATAAAAGAGAAAGTTAAGGAAATAAAAGGGAAACATATGTTTTAATTGAAAGAGAAATTTGATGTAATATAAAGAACATGTAAATGAAAATAAAAGCATAAAACTTTGTTTGAATTATTTAATGAAAATAAAATGATTAGTGTGTACCAACATTCAGTTGAAAATTTAATATTGAATAAATTGGAATTAAATCTTTTAATTAAGGTAAAGAGCAATTGATGGTAATTGATTCAGTCAAGAATAAGCAACATATGTTGAATTGAATAAAATAAACATTTAAATGAAGATAAAGCAATGTTAATAAAATGAAGGTTCAATTTTGTCAATTTTAAAATATATTATTATTTGAATTAAAAGAAAATTTAAAGGTTAAAACTTAATGTAACAACCCGTCAATTTTAACTGTTTTAATAATGTGATTTATTGAATTTTTGTGAAATTTTAAAATAAAAATTTTGAAATAAAAATTCAATATTTGGAATACGTCTAATTTAACATAGCAAACTGTAAATTTTCATCTAATAAAATGGAAGTTTATTTCTTGTGTAATTCTATTTCAATCTATAACAGTTAAATTTGATGATAATAAAATATTTTCGGAACCTGAATATTTTTTATAGAAAAATTATAAATCATCTTCTGAGTAAGACGTCATTTTTCATTTTTCCAAATTCGAACTTCTTTATCTCCGTCGATCTTATTTTTCTGCGTTTTTGCTGCATTTTCCGCTAGTAGAAAATTCGAATTTTTATAATTCAATCGAATCACTAATATCGGTATACCGTTTTGATCGTCTCGTCGTGCGGATCTCTGCGGTATATTCAATTCTTGTTTTGAAGTCTAGTTCACAGCGAAATCCACGAAAACGGTAACCGTATCGGTACCGGTTTTGTGACGTTTGGTTTCTGTGACCATTTGAATTCATTGTCCATTCAACTTTTCTTCATAAAACTCAATAGTCATTTTGCTATTATTATTTCCTGAATTCATATTCAAACTTTCCTATTCATAGCTATTAATAAATTTAGAAATCAATTTTTATTACTTCCCAAGAATTATGGCATGCGTACAAACATTTGCATTTATGTTTAACTGTTGCTTGTTCACCTTTTTCTCAGTGCTTGTTCTTTAGAAAACCTGCTCATCTAACAAACTCCTCCCCTTGTTCTCTTCCTTTTTCTCTCTAGTCCATGGATATATAAAAAAAAGAAAAAAATAAAAAGGAAAGAAAAAAAAAGAAGGATCAATGCGTCGGCTGTGAAACCTTGCTCGCCTTCCCCTGTTGCAAACCGGTTGCACCTCAACTTACCACCCGACCGCCTCTCATTCGAACCCACCCCTCCTCTAGCAGCCGAAGCCCTTAACCCTTCACCATGCTTCGCCGACCATCACCTCGGCCCTGACCGAATCCTCTTCCCCATGTGAGCACCTCAAACCGTACCTCATTTCCGCCAGAGCTTCCTCCATATAGCCGACTTCTACCGAGCAAGCCTGCATCTTTCCCCTGACCAAACGCAAGCCACCAGGCCTTCACCCAGTTCCACCGTGATGTGCTTCACCATATCGGCCACAACGGCACTCCTCCGCACCCCACGACCCATCACCGACCGCCTCAGCCCCGACCAATCTCCGCACTT
Organism: Allium cepa; assembly: GCA_030765085.1. NCBI lineage: Eukaryota > Viridiplantae > Streptophyta > Magnoliopsida > Asparagales > Amaryllidaceae > Allium > Allium cepa. Next base: position 1,051,726,158 of record CM060931.1, read on the forward strand.
CTCTTCCTCTTGCCCACCGACCTCCGCGTGATAGGCCACACAACTTCCCTTCAGCTGAGTGCTGCATCTTCTTCTCTTCGTAACTGGTATATTACGTTGTTTATATAAGTTATATAAATATAGTTTTTTCACATATATAGTTATACGTGATATATATATTACTTATAAGCTTTGAATATGACTGCTGAGTTTATCGAGTTCATGAATGTAATGAAAAGTTATACTGATTTTTTGTTTTTTTGTTTTTTTGTTTTTTGTTTTTATAAAGTTGCTTTAAATATTGTAAGTATTATATATTATCTACATATCTAGATATAGCTTATACAGCTAGTTTGTATATATATTGCCATATGCTGTTTATATATACTATTGTATATTTTACTTACTGTTTCTATATATAAGAGATTTGGTTTCAATATTATATTATAAAAGTATTATACATGTTTTAGTTGTCACAGTGTTTTATAAGTACAATACTATATATTTCATGCTCTATAAGTTTTAATCTACTTAGTTATAGCCTATATATATTTCAAGTTTCTTTTATATAATAAGCTATGATGATATATATATATATATATATATATATATATAAGTGCATATAATACGTTGTTATTTGGGGTGTGTTTATATAATGGTTTCAATATGGTAACATGATTTAAAAGTTATATTTGCTACTGTATAGATTTTTTTGTGTGTGTGTGTGTGTGAGTCAAGTATCGTGTTTTATAATATGTTGTTGGTTACTGCATACATATGGGTTATATTATATTTTTATAAGTCTATATACATTGTTTTGTTTTCCCTGTTGTACTGTTGAAAGGGAAGTCTATATATATGTTTTGTTAGTTATATATGTTAAGGTATATATAAAAGTGGTTTAGTCGGTAAATTAGTATATTTCACATAGTCCAGATTTCAAAAGAAAGAAATATTTTCACATAAGGAATGTTGTCGGCAAGATTTATATGTATATATACTGTTTCAATGAAAGTGGTTCATATAAAACATTAGTTTATATTCATAAGTTATTAGATATTAAAATAAAGTGTCTATATTGGTTTATAACATATGTTGATATCTGGATTTTTCCTTAGAAATATATATATGTTATTTTACAATTAAGTTTAGAAGTTTATATTAATTATTAGAGAAGATGTATATGGATATAATGTTTATACTGTTTCATTTATGTCAAGATGATTCTTATTCGTTTCCATCAAACTCTATTTATCAGCTTCGTCGTCAAACTCGAGTCCATCGTGCTTCGCTTCGGAATCCGTGCTTGGATCCATAACTCATCCCGTTGTTTTTCTCTCTAGCCTCGAAAGGTGAGCAATCACTCACGATTAATATTCTTTTATTTGTTAAATTTGATTTCAATTGGAATGACAATTGAAATATGCTACCGTTTGTTATTTAAATTGTTATATATATGACATTATATGCTATCTGTTCACCTGTAAAATCTGACACCTTTATCTGTTATTTATATTGATGATATATGCCCATTATATTATTATCATATCTGTTATCCCTCTGCAAGTTCCCTGTTAGTATAGAATTCACTATGGGTTGAAATAATACATACCCGAACGATCTGTAGAATATGAGAAAATCGTTATGGGTTGAAATGATTAACCCAAGCGATTTTTGTTGAATTGGATTTGGGATTACTAGTTGAAATGATATATATACCCGTATATATTTAAATTGCGGATTGAAATGACAAATATCTGTTTCACTTGAACATAGGATAGAAAATTTTATACAGACACCGTTGGTCTATATATAAATAATTTGAAATGATTACTATGGGTTTGAAAGAAATATATGGTTTTATATAAATATTGATTTTGGATATTATATAAATGTTATTTTATATATAGTTAAATTCTTGATTTTAAGCTTAATAATAAGTTTGATTTTATTAAAATATAATATGGTTAAGTATTTATTTAAACTATATTTTAATATAGAGTTTATAATGAATAAATAAATTCAGATTGAGAAGATAAATCGTAGATTGATTTAAAATTGATTTTAATTAAGAAATATATTTAATTAGAAAACAATTTGGAACTTATTGAATTTGAGATTTTTTTTAAAGGGATATGATTTTATAACTTGATTTGGTTTAAGTTGATTTAACGAATATTTCAAGTTTAAATGAATTAAAGGAAATATTTAGTCATTTGAAATATAGGGTTTTATTTAAATGATAATGGATTTAGTAAGTAAATATTTCAAAATAAATAATAGTAAATTGAATTTTATATATATATGGAATTATCAAATCTTGTTTTGAAATGTTTGAATATTTAAAGCTTTGAAAATATTGAAATTGAAATGGTTTATTTTGTGGTTAAAATCTGTATTTGAAATCGATATAATGTGAAATGGGTTATTGAGGAACTGAAATAAATTAAAATGGATGATTTGAGATTTGATTAAATTTAAATTTTGAAATTGGAATCAATTTGTGAAATTTGAGGAAGCTATTTTATTATATAAAGTATTTTAAAAAAATTATATTAAAACTATTTATATATGTTACTTTATAAATATATTTCATATCAACTATTTTAATATAAATTATTTTATATAACTATTTTAAATTATAAACTACTTTATTATATATATTATTATTCATATTTAAACAGTTAAGTGGGAAGTGTTATGACTCCAAGCATTATGATTTCTAAATTTTGATTTCCAAAGTATTAGTATTATGATTAACAAAGTGTTTGATGAAAGAATGTTGTTTAAATTTAAGTAAATTATTGAATTAAGTTTTGAAATTATTTAATAATTAAATAAATTGAATTCTATAATAAGTGAAATTGAGTTTCTTTAATAATTAAGTTTTGAAATTTGTTTAAATTAAATAAGTAAATAAGTGAAATTGAATTTCTTTAATAAGAAATAAAATGTGATTGATGGAAATTAATATAAGATTTGTAATTTAAAGAATTTAATTTGATGAATTTAATTTAATTTAATTTATAAGTTTTGATATAATGTAGGTAAACATAAGTGATTGATTTAATGAATTGGGAATTCAATTGAAATTATTTTTAAATGATAAATTTACTTAATTTAAATGATTACTGAATGAATCCATCAGTGAATTTAAATTGTTTTGAATGATAAATTAACTTAATTTAAATGATTATGGATTGAAACCTATATACGAATTTAAATCAATATTTGAATTGTTTTAAATAAAAATTGAAGTTGAATTATAGAGTTTTGAAATGGTAAATTTGAAAGTTTTGAAACGTAAATTATAGAAATTGATATAGAAAGACGAATGAAATGTTGGCTTTAAAATTCTAAGTGAGATTGAAATTGATTTGGTTTTTGAAATTTATTAAACGACCAATCGGTGTAATAATTATGAAAGTTATTAAAGAAACCAGAATCGGTTAGGGACATACTCACTGTCCAAACCGAATACCACTTTAATAACTATACAAGGAGTGCGATCCGGAATGAAGTGGTTGGAATGATGTATGTTGATGATTGAAGAAAGACAACGATAATGAATAGCCTTGACACTTGTGTCAAATTGGAAATGACGAAAACACGAGCCGTGCCGGGCCAATGAGGTTAGCCACCTCTAAACGAACACATTTCTTCGTATACTATTCATTACTTGTTTCTGATTGGTGCGCACCTTTGAATTGGGAGTGTTGTTCGCGGTGTTGCGATCGTTGCGGCGATGCGTTCTCACCAGTCCGGATCAGGCAAACGGTAGTTTCACTACCTTGGGTATTGCCTCATGTGCCTTGTCATACTCGTATCCCTATGCGCAACCACTACGATTTGTTTTGTGTTATACCTATGGAGTACTCCTGATGGCCCACTAGTTTACAGTGGAGTTTACAGTGTTTTATAGACTATGACGCTTTTATAAAATGTGTTAAGGGGGATAATGGTAATGCCTTAACACTATTTTGATACTTTATATACTGATAGGCATTATCTACTTAGCGTACATTACTACAAAGTAGATAGTTTAACGGATCCTTAAAGGATGGTTATCCCAACATCTTTTTAGTTACTTGTATTTTTAGTTGTTATTTCACTTGAGTTGGATTTATTGATATAAGAATGTTAATCCTGACTCGATTTTTTTGTGTTTTTCTTTACGTTCAGGTTAGACTGAGTGATACAGCTTTTGAGACTCACCTTTGGAGTTGGAGCTTTGCCTGGAGATCCAGCTATCTATCCAGCTTTTAGATATTCAGTTGATTCTAGTGATGTATTCTGATTCTTATATTTGACTATTGTATTCGAGGCTTCTGTTGTAACTTATTTAACTCTATTATATATATAGTAGCTTCATGAACTACTATTCATTTTTTTCCGCTGCATATTGTATATTACTTTGTGTCCGTGATTCTGTGATTATTTATTTACTGTATATCCCGAGTTTTGCCAAATATTAACTTACAATCTGGTACTTTGAGCAATTCAATTCCGGCATTGTTGGGTGCGAATGGTGGAAAATATCAGGTCATTACATTTTGTATCAGAGCTTTGGCTCTAGGCAAAACTTAGTATATGTGGTAAATTTAATTACGGAATCACTTTCGTTCGAGCTTGAATTCTTTCCCCTTTGACGTGAATTTCCTTTGAATTTTTGGAACGTTCCCTCGGTTTTGAAATTCATTCTTGTCCCTCACTATTCATATTCTTTTGATTCTGGAATATCCCATAACTCCACTTCGAATGATCTCCATAATAAATTGGCGGTCTCGCCTATCTTCGAATGATTTGTAAAGGGATGAAACCCCTTTACAATTGGCATTGATACGCTGGAGATTTCTATATCCTCGATTTAGATGCTACTATCTCTTGTGTGCCCTAATTATATCTTTGGTAATCGAATGCCGGTTTACCTCAGAATTCTGCATCAGTCTTATTCTTGAAGTCATGGTCAACCAGGTTAAGGTCGCCCGCGATTTATATAAACTTATCCATCTTACTATTTCATTGTTTAATCATCTTATCTTTGTTTCAAATCTATTGTCGATTCAAAATTCTCTTTGATTTGAGTCCATCAAATTTGAATCCCTATCCTTGCTTTGAAATCCATTTTTTGTATCGTCGAGCGAGGAAGTGTATTTGAAAATTAATATTTAAATGTTTTAATATACATTGTGTTGTTTGAGTTGTTAATGTTGATTTGGATTTTCGATCAAACGCTATCGATAGAATTTCTAAAACACTTGAACAGAGCAAACTGACACAATATTGTTTCAAATTAGTAAATTTAATAAATTTTGTATAATTATATTATATATAAGTATAATTTTCTGAATTTTGATACTTAATCGAATTGGTTGTTAATAAATAATATTGGATTTTAAATATGGCTTGTAAACCATTGGCTTTGGTCTCATATATAAATAATTGAACTAAAATATGGTTTATAAATTAATTTGGAAATTGAAATAAATTTAAATCAAGAAACTGAGAATTTAATTTCTGGTGATTTCAAACTTGGGTTTTTAAGTTTAAAGGGTGTATTATTTAAAATATTTTCGAATAGAACGGTTTTCAAAGAATTTAAATGTTTAAATCAGTGCTCTCCTCCATTGTCGTTGGAAAATAATTTCGGTAATGACGGCCGTATCATTGACATTCATTTTCGAGTTTCGAAGTGGAGAGACCATTCTGTAGCCTTGCTACACTATTATGTTGGAAATTAAATTGTTTTGAATTGCTAAAGTCTGACTTGATTTATAATACAAGTATATATTTATAGATTTGATTTGACTTATATATATTTGTATATTTACCTCCAATGGTTTGAAGTGAAATCGAAAATTTAATTCTTAATTTTATGTTAAAAGATGTTTTCAATTATAAAATGAAGTCAAACTTTGAATAAATATTCAAAGTTGAAATAATTGAATTAGAAAATTTTACTTGTATAATACCCAATTACATTCCAACATAACTTACCTAAATCATTTAGAAGTTGAAAATGTAATTGAATAATTTACAATGTAGAATGATGATTAATAATTTTATAAATAAAATTTGAGTGATTATGATAAATGTTATACACTTAAATTTTAATTATAAAAATATTAATAGAGATAAATAGAATAATAAGTTAATTGAATAATAAATGTGATAGAGAAAATAAATTCTGTTTTGAGGAATTGATAAATTGAAATTAGATCAACTTATTGAAATACCTTGAGTTTAAAATCAATTGTTGAATATTAATTAATTTAAACTGAAATTTATATGGTTTATAATTGTTTATTTTGTTTTTCAAATCGATTTTCTTTCTAGTTGTTTCTATTCTCCTACCTCCTTCCTTTTCGAGGATGAAAAGTTTTGAGTGGGGGAGAAAGTAACGACCCGTAAATTTTAACTGTTTTAATAATGTGATTTATTAATTTTCGTAAAATTTTAAAAATAAAATTTTGACCTAAAAATTTAATATTTGGAATACGTCTAATTTAACATAGCAAACTGTAAATTTTCATCTAATAATATGGATGTTTATTTCTTGTGTAATTCTATTTCAATTTATAACAGTTAAATTTGACGATAATAAAATATTTTCGAAACCTGAATATTTTTCTTCAGAAAAATTATAAATCATCTTCTGAGTAAGATGTCATTTTTCGTTTTTCCAAATTCGAACTTCTTTAGCTCCGTCGATCTTATTTTTCTGTGTTTTTGCTGCATTTTCCGCTAGTAGAAAATTCGAATTTTTATAATTCAATTGAATCACTAATATCGGTATACCGTTTTGATTGTCTCGTCGTGCTGATCTCTGCAGTATATTTAATTCTGTGTTTTGAAGTCTGGTTCACAGCAAAATCCATTAAAACGGTAACCGTATCGGTACCGGTTTTGTGACGTTTGGTTTCTGTGACCATTTGAATTCATTGCCCATTCAACTTTTCTTCGTAAAACTCAATAGTCGTTTTGCTATTATTATTTCCTGAACTTACGTTCAAACTTTCCTATTCATAGCTATTAATAAATTTAGAAATCAATTTATATTACTTCCCAAGAATTATGGCATGCGTACAAACATTTGCATTTATGTTTAACTGTTGCCTGTTCACCTTTTTCTCAGTGCTTGTTCTTTAGAAAACCTGCTCATCTAACAAACTCCTCCCCTTGTTCTCTTCCTTTTTTCTCTCGGCCGTGGATATATATAAAAAAAAAGAAGGATCAATGCGTCGGCTGCGAAACCTTGCTCGCCTTCCCCTGTTACAAATCGGTTGCACCTCAACTTACCACCCGACCGCCTCTCACTCGAACCCACCCCTCCTCTAGCAGCCGAAGCCCTTAACCCTTCACCACAGTTCGCCGACCATCACCTCGGCCCTGACCGAATCCTCTTCCCCATGTGAGCACCACAAACCACACCTCATTTCGGCCAAAGCTTCCTCCAAATAGCCGACTTCTACCGAGCATGCCTGCATCTTTCCCCCGACCGAACGCAAGCCACCAGGCCTTCACCCAGTTCCGCTGTGATGTGCTTCACCATCTCGGCCACATCGGCACTCCTCCACACCCCACGACCCATCACCGACTGCCTCAGCCCCGACCAATCTCCGCACTTCTCTTCCTCTTGCTCACCGACCTCCACGTGATAGGCCACAGAACTTCCCTTCAGCCGAGTGCTACATCTTCTTCTCTTCATAACTGGTATATTATGTTGTTTGTATAAGTTATATATATATTTAGTTTATTCACATATATATTTATACGTGATATATATATTACTTATAAGCTTTAAATATGACTGCTGAGTTTACCTAGTTCATGAATGTAATGAAAAGTTATACTGATTTTTTTTGTTTTTATAAAGTTGTTTTAAATATAGTAAGTATTATATATTATCTACATATCTATATATAGCTTATACAGCTAGTTTGTATATATATATTACCATATGCTGTTTATATATGCTATTGTATATTTTACTTACTGTTTCTATATATAAGAGATTTTGTTTCAAAATTATATCATAAAAGTATTATAAATGTTTTAGTTGTGACAGTGTTTTATAAGTACAGTACTATATATTTCATGCTCTATAAGTTTGAATCTACTTAGTTATAGCCTATATATATATTTCAAGTTTCTTTTATATAATAAGCTATGACGATATATATATATATATATATATATATATATATATATATATATATAAGTGCATATAATACATTGTTATTTGGGGTGTGTTTATATAATGGTTTCAATATGGTAACATGATTTAAAAGTTATATTTGCTACTGTATAGATTTGTGTGTGTGTATATATATATATGAGTCAAGTATCATGTTTTATAATATGTTATTGGTTACTGCATACATATGGGTTATATTATATTTTTATAAGTCTGCATACATTGTTTTGTTTTCCCTGTTGTGCTGTTGAAAGGGAAGTCTATTTACATATTTTGTTAGTTATATATGTTAAGGTATATATAAAATTGGTTTAGTCGGTATATTAGTATATTTCACATAGTCCAGATTTCAAAAGAAAGGAATATTTTCACATAAGGAATGTTGTCGGCAATATGTATATGTATATATAATGTTTCAGTGAAAATGGTTCATATAAAACATTTGTTTATATTTATAAGTTATTAGATATTAAAATAAAGTGTCTATATTGGTTTATAACATATATTGATATCTGGATTTTTCCTTAGAAATATATATGTGTTATTTTAAAATTTAGTTTAAAATTTTATATTAATTATTAGAGAAGATGTATATGGATATAATGTTTATACTGTTTCATTTATGTCAAGATGATTCTTATTCGTTTCCATCAAACTCTATTTATCAGCTTCGTCGTCTAACTCGAGTCCATCGTGCTTCGCTTCGGAATCCGTGCTTGGATCCATAACTCAACCCGTTGTTTTTGTCTCTAGCCTCGAAAGGTGAGCAATCACTCACGATTAACGTTCTTTTATTCATTAAATTTGATTTTAATTGGAACGACAATTGAAATATGCTGCTGTTAGTTATTTACATTGTTATATATATGCCATTATATGCTATCTGTTCACCTGTGACATCTGACACCTTTATCTGTTGTTTATATTGATGATATATGCCCATTATATTATTATCATATCTGTTACCACTGTGCACGTTCCCTGTTAGTATAGAATTCACTATGGGTTGAAATGATACATACCCGAACGATCTGTAGAATAGGAGAAAAATCGTTATGGGTTGAAATGATTAACCCAAGCGATTTTCGTTGAATTGAATTTGGGATTACTGGTTGAAATGATATATATACCCGTATATATTTAAATTGCGGATTGAAATGATAAATACCCGTATCACTTGAACATATGATAGAAAATTTTATACAGACACCGTTGGTCTATATATAAATAATTTGAAATGATTACTATGGGTTTGGAAAAAATATATGGTTTTATATAAATATTGATTTTGGATATTATATAAATGTTATTTTATATATTGTTAAATTCTTGATTTTAAGCTTAACAATAAAGTTTGATTTTATTAAAATATAATATGGTTAAGTATTTATTTAAATTATATTTTAATATAAAGTTTATAATGATTAAATAAATTCAGATTGAGAAGACAGATTGTAGGTTGATTTAAAATAGATTTTAATTAAGAAATATATTTAATTAGAAATTGATTTGGAACTTATTGAATTTGAGATTTTTTTTAAAAGGGATATGATTTTATAACTTGATTTGGTTTAAGGTGATTTAACGAATATTTCAAGTTTAAATGAATTAAAGGAAATATTTAGTCATTTGAAATTTGGGGTTTTATTTAAATGATAATGGATTTAGCAAGTAAATATTTCAAAATAAATAATAGTAAAGTGAATTTGATATATATATATATATATATATATATATATATATATATGGAATTATCAAATCTTATTTTGAAATGTTTGAATATTTAAAGCTTTGAAAATATTGAAATTGAAATGGTTTATTTTGTGGTTAAAATCTGTATTTGAAGTCGATATAATGTGAAATAGTTTATTGAGAAACTAAAATAAATTAAAATGGATGATTTGAGATTTGATTAAATTTAAATTTTGGAATTTGAATCGATTTGTGAAATTTGAGGAAGCTATTTTATTATATAAAGTATTTAAAAAAAAATTATATTAAAACTATTTATATTTGTTACTTTATAAATATATTTCATATCAACTATTTTAATATAAATTATTCTATATAACTATTTTAAATTATAAACTACTTTATTATATATACTATTATTTATATTTAAACAGTTAAGTGGGAAGTGTTATGATTCCAAGCATTATGATTTCTAAATTTTGATTTCCAAAGTATTAGTATTATGATTAACAAAGTGTTTGATGAAAGAATGTTGTTTAAATTTAAGTAAATTATTGAATTAAGTTTTGAAATTATTTAATAATTAAATAAATTAAATTCTTTAATAAGTGAAATTAAGTTTCTTTAATAATTAAGTTTTGAATTTTGTTTAAATTAAATAAGTAAATAAGTGAAATTGAATTTCTTTAATAAGAAATAAAATGTGATTGATGGAAATTAATATAAGACTTGTAATTTAAAGAATTTAATTTGATGAATTTAATTTAATTTAAATTATAAGTTTTGATATAATGTAGGTAAACTTAAGTGATTGATTTAATGAATTGGAAATTCAATTGAAATTATTTTGAAATGATAAATTTACTTAATTTAAATGATTACCGAATGAATCCATCAATGAATTTAAATTGTTTTGAATGATAAATTAATTTAATTTAAATGATTATGGAATGAAACCTATATATAAATTTAAATCAATATTTGAATTGTTTTAAATAAAAATTGAAGTTGAATTATAGAGTTTTGAAATAGTAAATTTGAAAGTTTTGAAATGTAAATTATAGAAATTGATATAGAATGACGAATGAAATGTTGACTTTCAAATTCTAAGTGAGATTGAAATTGATTTGGTTTTTGAAATTTATTAAACGACCAATCAGTGTAATAATTACGAAAGTTATTAAAGAAACTGGAATCGGTTAGGGACATACTCACTGTCTAAATCGAATAGCACTTTAATAACTATACGTGGAGTGTGATCCAGAATGAAGTGGTTGGAATGATGTACGTTGATGGTTGAAGAAAGAGAACGATAATGGATAGCCTTGACACTTGTGCCAAATTGAAAATGACTAAAACAGGAGTCATGCCGGGCCAATGAGGTTAGCCACCTCTAAGCGAACACACTTTTTCGTATACTACTCATTACTTGTTTTTGATTGGTGCGCACCCTTGAATTGGGAGTGTTGTTTCACGGTGTTGCGATCTTGCAGCGATGCGTTCTCACCAGTCCGGATCAGGCAAACTGTAGTTTCACTATCTTGGGTATTGCCTCATGTGCCTTGTCATACTCGTATCCCTATGCGCGACCACTACGATTTGTTTTGTGTTATACCTATGGGGTACTCCCTCATAGCCCACTAGTTTACGGTGGAGTTTACAGTGCTGTATAGACTATGACGCTTTTATAAAGTGTATTAAGGGGGATAATGGTAACGCCTTAACACTATTTTGATACTTTATATTACTAATAGGCATTATCTACTCAGCGTACATTACTACATCGTAGATAGTTTAACGGATCCTTAAAGTATGGTTATCCAACATCTTTTGGGTTACTTGTATTTTTAGTTGTTATTTCACTTGAGTTGGATTTATTGATATAAGAATGCTAATCCTGACTCGAGTGTTTTGTGTTTTGCTTTACGCTCGGGTCAGACTGAGTGATACAGCTTTTGAGACTCACCTTTGGAGTTGGAGCTTCGCCTGGAGATCCAGCTATCTATGCAGCTTTCAGATATTCAGTTGATTCTAGTGATGTATTCTGATTCTTGTATTTGACTATTGTATTCGAGGCTTCTGTTGTAACTTATTTAACTCTGTTATATATATAGTAGCTTCATGAACTACTATACATTTTGTTTTCGCTGCATATTGTATATTACTCTGTGCCTATGATTCTGTGATTATTTATTTACTGTATATGCTGAGTTTTGCCAAATATATACTTACAATCTGGTATTTTGAGAAATTCAATTCCGGCACGGTTGGGTGCGAATGGTTGAAAATATCAGGTCGTTACATTTAAGAACAAATTTTGGAATATTGAGTTATATATTTATCCAAATTCAATGAAATGGAAAATTTTCTAAAATTTTGAATTTTGGCCAAACTTAGTCAAAATTCGACCTTTGGTTGAATTTTTTAAATTTGATATTTTAAATTTTCTTCTTTTTGTATGATACTAGACTGAATTCTGATCTTTTCTTCACTTTTTGTTTCGTTAAAATCAAATATCTATTGTTCTAAATATTTGAATTTCTATGAAAAACTGACATAAGTTTGTGGTGTTTAGTTGTGAAATTTGACTACGTCCTTATGGGTTTGGTTTAGTCCTAAGAGGCCTTGGTTAACCAAGAGACTCTAATTATACGAAGAGACTTGTGTCTATTTCTATACTTATGACCATTTGTTTCCTTCTGACTAACTTGTATGTATATAATTTTCTCTTGAGAAAACTTTCTCATCACACTCCCTTCTACCTCTCCGAATTTACAGAGAGTTCTAGATCTAAAAAAACAAATTTCTCTAATTCAAAACTCCTTCCTTTTCCCTTCCAAATTCCTTCCACCTCCTCTCCTATTGCCGCCTTTCCTCCACCATCTAAGCCATCTTTCCCTTCCCTTCATCTTGGTCACCATTTGCTCCAAGCAATGCTGAAATCATCCCCTCTTTCCTAGCCTATAGCCATGCCCTATCTCCACTAAATCCTACCCAAATCACCACCATCTTCTCCTCTTGCATAGCCAAACCATCTCTTCCTCCCTATCCCACTTTAGCCGCACCCAAACCCATCCTTTCAACCCTAGGCCGAGCCTTTTAACCCCTCTCCTCTTCTCTTTTATAAAATAAAATAAAATATATATCCATATATATATTTTGTGTTGCATCAATTCAAGTCCGCTTTGATTTTTATTGGAATTCGCGACCCAAATTCATAGCTTTGTGTCGTCAATTTTCCTAGCCTCGAAAGATGAGCTATTCGCTCACAATTTATAATGTTATGTTAAGTAAATGGATATCAATTGATATGTTATTGAAATGTTGCAATAGTTAAGAAATTTTTCGTAATTTGGTTATGATTTGATATGACATATGTTCACCTATGTTCCCTTATTATTTTTGACATAAAAATGTTTCTGATATTATGTTGTTTATTTATAAAAATAGATATGATGATATGGTTATTAATATGCATCATGATGTTAATATTAAATTCCTTTGTTGAAAAGAAAAATGTTATATTGATTTAAAGGTTGACACTTTTGTAATGGAAATTGTCACTAGTATGTTATGTGAAATTCATGTACGAAAAAGAAGAAAATAAAATATAATTTTTATGCATATATGTAGTATGATTCTAATATAGAAAATCAACCAAGGTGCTATATTGAAAATGATTGCATGTAGGGTTATGTTATGGTAGAAAATTTATGTCACATTCTATGCTATTTTATGTAATTAATTATGTAAGTTACATGTTATGTTATGTAATCGTAATAATTAATTATGTAAGTTACATGCTATGTTTTATAATTAATTATGTAAGCTACATGTTATGTTATGTAATTAATTATGTAATAATTAATTATGTAAGTTACATGCTATGTTCTATAATTAATTATGTAAGTTACATGTTATGATATTTAATTAATTAGGTAATAATTAATTATGTAAGTTACATGCTATGTTTTATAATTAACTATGTAAGTTACATGCTATGTTATGTAATTAATTATGTAAGTTACATGCTATGTTCTCTAATTAATTATGTAAGTTACATGCTATGTTTCATAATTAATTATGTAAGTTACGTGCTATGTTATGTAATTTGTTATGTACGTTATATGCTATTTTATGCCATTTGTTATGTAAGTCATATGCTATTTTATGCAATTTTTTATGCAAGTTATGTGCCCTCATGTAATACGTTACGTATGATTTTGCATTATGTTATTCATTTTATGTAAAATCATACTACAAGCTCCCTTAGTTTTAGGTATTCCCTGTGGGTTGAAATGATACATACCCAAATGATCTTTAGATTAGGGAAAAATCATTATGGGTTGAAATGATAAATCTAAGCGACTTTTATTGATTTTGAAATTTTGGGATTGCGGGTTGAAATGATATATACCTGTAAATTTTAAATTATTGCGAATTGAAATGATAAATATCTGTATCACTTGACCCTAGGATAGAAAACTATATACGGACACCGGTGGTCTGTTTTTAAAGTGATTTATGAAATTTTGAAAAAATGTGTTTAGAAAAAAAGGAAAATGATTTTTAAATTTAATATAAAGATTTTATTTTTAAACATATATGTATAGATTTTAAAATTATTTGTTTAAGAATTCTAAATTTATGAGTTAAGTTTTAAAATGTAAATTTTAAGGTTTTACTTTATAACTTAATTACTTTTTTCATAATAAAAGATTTAATTTAATAAAATTTAATAAAAATAAAATATATTATGTTTAAATTAGTATATTCATTTTAATATATAACCTATTTTAATATATAAACAATTTCTAATATATAAACTGTTCCAATCTATAACCTATTTTAATATATAAATTATTTCTAATATATAAACTATTTTAATCTATAACCTATTTTTAAAATATAAACTATTTTTAATGTACAACTATTCCAATATATAAACTACTTTCAATATTCAAAATGTTTAAAGTTAGAACCATTATGATTTAGATTTAATTTGATTAAATTGCGAATATTTTGATATGACGGTTTAACCTATGTTGTGGTTATGATTTTGAAAAGGAATATGATTTCGAAAGTGATATGATTTTGAAGTGAACATGATTTCGAAAGTTATATGATTTTGAAGTAATATGATATTTTGATATCAGTATGAATTGGTTTTGGCAAATGTAAAAGGACCATCCGGTGTGAAATAAGCGTTTTGGTTGTTAAAGAGACCGGGATCGGATATTATCATACTCTTTGCGAATACTGAAAACCACTTTAACAACTATGTACATGGTGGAGATTTCAAAATGAAGTAGAATGGTTCGGCGGAGGATTCTGTATGAAGTATTACATAGCCCTGACCCCCTCGGGTCAGCTTGATGTGGCTAAAATAGGAGCCATGCCAGGTCAAGTGGGATCGCACCTCCTATCGGGCATATTTCTTCGATACCATATTATGACTTTGTGATTGATTTGGTGGGCACCCTTTGATTTGATTTGGGAGTGTCTCGAGGTGGGCGGTAGTAGGTGCTATACGTTATCACCAGTCCGAACCCATAAAATGGTAGAATCCTACCTTAGGCATTGCCTCGCGTGCCTTGTCACGTGCCTTATCGCGTCCATTACGAGTTTGGTTTGTGTCATACCTATGGAGTGCTCCTTGATAGCCCACCTACGGGTGGAGTTTACAGTATCTGTATAGACTACGACATTTATATAAAAATGTGTTAAGGGGGATATGGGTAACGCCTTAACACTATTTTAATATTTTATTTTACTGTAGACATTATTTATGTTCCGTATTGTTTTATGTATGTTGATAATTCCACTAATCCTTAAAGGATGGAAATCCCAAACATTCTTTAAGTTATTGCATTTCATTTGGACATTTCACTTGAGTTGGTTTTGCATAAGATTGTTAATCCTGACTCGAGTGTTTTGTGTTTTCTTTATGCTCGGGTCATCCTGAGTATTACAGCATTTGAGACTCGCCTTTGGAGCTTGAAGCTTTGCTTGGAGGTCCATTTTTAATCTATTTAGAAGTTCAGTTATCTCAGTTATTTTAATTATTTCCAGTAGTTTATGTTCAGACTTGTCACTTGCTTATGTATTAGAGACTTCTTTGTATTTGGACTTAGGTTGTATTTGGTTTTAGACTCTGATGTTTCTATAGTAGCTTCATGAACTACTATTTATCTAGTCCGCTGCGTATTTTTGTATTACTCCGTGTCTGTGATTCTGTGATTGATTTATTTACTGTATATGCTAAGTTTTGCCAAATATAAATAACAATTTGTCATTTTGAGCAATTCAAGTTTGACGTATGTGGATTATTGTTGACTTGAATGGTTCAAAATGGTGGGTCGTTACATTTACGACCTTTGATGCATTAAACAGAGAAGAAAAGTATTTTATTGCTTCAGTTGCAAGTTTTTCTGACGTTGAAACCCATGAACCATCGGTTTGAGCAAAAATTTACTCCTTTGTTTAGGTAGAATATCATCCATTTTTGAATAAAAGAAATATTAGTGGGTTTATCTCCTTTGATCAACTAATTCGTTTTCATTCTTTGATCATTTTCAGCGGCTATGTATCTCATCATGGACTGAATTTGATCATATTTCTCTGTGTATTGTTCAATAAGACTGTTGTCCATAGGATTACTAACCAGGAGCTGATATAAAATATTAGTCTCATTTTTCAGTTGGACAACCTTATGCTACAAATTATTTTTGTTTTTACTCCAGGACTTCGTAGCAGCTTTATTAGCCTTGATCTTACATAATAGCAGGTATAGAGGATTACATGGTACAGAAATCAGCAGAGCGTCTTGAAGTGCATATAGGTAATCGGCTTGTAGAGGCCAGGAGTTATTGAATTTAAAAGGTAATCTACTGTTATTTTTTATATGGGTTAATATCCTGATAAAAATTAGGGTGATCACTCAAAGAATGATTTTCAAAATTTATGTCAAATTGAGAAAATTTATCCAACGATATCGATTTTACAAAAACTCAATCTATTTTGCTATGGATAGAAAAAAATTAAGAATACCTCTCCAAGTGAAAAAATTCCACATGAAATCAGGTTCCATAAGTTTAGAATAATTGATGAAGTCCATAAAACATTGATCGTCTAAGGAATTTGGAACACCATTATTAATTCTGTCTCTAGAAATTAACACAGCATTAAAATCACCCGCCACAATCCAAGGAAGATTAAAATTTCTAGACTATTCACTGATATAGCTCCATAGATCCACCCTCTTGTCTTTATCATTAAAAGCGTACACAGTGGTGCATAATATACTAAGGCCATTCATATTATGTAAAATATAGGAGATGTATTGATCATTGGAATGAAGAATTATATTAGACCATATAGAGGAATCCCAAATAATTAGAATTCTACTACGTAATTCGTTAGAAATATTATGAGAAAATTCCCAAGTATTACTGACTTTTCTCATAAGTTCCCTATGCTATCAGACGAAAGTTTATTTTCTAGGATACCAAGAAAAGAATATTACCTACTATTAATAAGATTAAGGGTTTCGATCTGTTTGGAAGGGGTATTAAGGCCCCGAATGTTCCAAATTAGGAACTCCATTTATAAATTACTTTCCATGTTGCTACTATCATTTGGGGAAGTAACAGTCCGTATCATCTTAGCTTTTTTTGGTTTTTTTCCTTTTAGCCGGTTTACCAATATTGTCCATACAGGATTTTCAACTACATCCGTAGATGTGGTGGCCTTAAACTCAAATGGGGCTTCTGTTTTGGTTTTGCGGGTGGATTTACTTCTGGTGGCAGATAAGTTGTTCGATTTCATAACTTCAAATGAAGAACAGGCTTGAAGATTTAGAGGTGTAGAGTCATTGTCGGAAGTTTCATTGTTATGCAAATTTGTAGAAACATTCATTTCCTGTACTTCTGAATTTTCCTCTAATGGTTGTGATATATGATATGAATTTGGATAAGAAGTCGGAATTATTAAATCTGGCTGGACATTATTTTACATTTGACTGTGATTATCTGTCTGCATGGCATTATTGTTTGAGCTTTTTTTTTGAGTTTTGAAAAAGTGTCTACTCAGATATAACTGCTTGCGGAATAGGATCTTTCAGATTAGGCTCACCCATCTCATTGCTCTTATTTTGACCATTAGAATCAACAAGCATTTCCGAATATTCATTGGATTGTGTTTATTGAGAAAATTTAGGCCTCCAAACTTTCTAGAATTGACAATTTGTTTCACTGTGGCCAAAACTTGAACAGTTCGGACAAGTAGTTGGCTTCCGTTCATATAACACCACTTGCTAGCTAATTCAAATGAACTATCAATTTCAATTAGAACTCGAGCATAAGCTATTTTAATTATACCTTCTGTGATTTTGTCTAATTTATTGAGGGTTTTAAGGACTGACGCAATGCGAGTGATTCTTTCTTCGGTCTTTTAATCTAGCGGTAAGTTAAGGAACCGAACCCAGATCGGGATGGATTTTAGTAATTCCTTGTTTAATTGCATACTGAGGGACCACCTTTTCATCATCATCAATTTCTTGTTGTAGTAGTAAGAACCACCTTTCAAGATTCCATCACAATCTTTTTTGTTGTTGAATTTAATAACATAAAATTCATTTTCCTTAGAGAAAATTGAGAATTCATTCACTGGTTTCCAAACTCTAATAATGTAATCCTTGAAATAAAGATAGTAAGGTTTGGGACCAACAACGCAGATCACAGTAGCGTTTTTCCATTGTTTCCTAGCGTCTTGAACAACCTCTACACATTTTGGCACATTTAAACGAATCTTATTCTCGGGGGAATAAAACTTTAAAGGGATGGAGATCGAGATGTTATTTCCTTTGATGACTTTTTTCCATGCCCTCCTCGAGATGAAGAGAAATTCCATTTGTTGACTAGGTTTCCCTTTTTAGGTTGCAAAGGGCTAATAGCGTTGTGCTTGGTTTGTGCAGATTTATGAATGGAATAATGTGAAGGCGGCGGGCAGTCATTCGAAAACTGGGTATTATTGGAAGGGCATTTTTGTATGAGTTGGCGTTGCAACTGCATATTTTGGCGTTTCCATTTTCTAGAACTAACCGAAATGAAGTCATCATCGTTCACTGGAGGGGCGACAATCCAAAGGGGGGAAGCCTGGAGGGTGATCTACGACTAAGGGCGGCGGTTCAGGACGGGTTGTGGGTGACTAGCTTTCCTGGAGAATTCCGCCATACACGCCGAGGCGTGAAAATGGACGGTCGGAATTCGAATGTGGGAGAGGAGGACGGGAAATATAGCGAAGGCAGGAAATGCTGGCGGCTAAGGAAGAAACGGCTAGGGTTTTTTCCAAAAAATAAGGTGTTAGATCTTAGTACCTAGATGTATAAAAAGAATATATTATATTCAAAGGATTAATTTGACGGGAAAACATCATAATTAGTTCACAAACTGAGCTTAAACTCAGTTTATAAAATAAGGTACTCAGAATAACTGAGTTTCAGCTCAGTTTAATTTAGTCCTATTTAGTTTATAAATTGAGCTTAAACTCATTTATACTCGGTTTATAAACTGACATACCTGGTATAATTGAGTTTCAACCCAGTTTAACTGAATTTTTCCTCGGTTTATAAACGGATCGAAAACTTAGTTCGTAAGGTGCACAATTTTGAAGCGGGGAATTTAGTTTTGTTGTTAGGGAATTTAGTATGAGTTTCCTAAGAAAGGCTATATGTATGTAATCAAGCAATAGTAATCAACAACACTCTCTAACATATACACTTAAAAGAGTTAATGAATGTGCATTTTCACCATGATGGAATGAACTTTAGCTATTTATAAATATAATCTTATGGTAGTTAAATAAGGATAGTACTTAGCATTTTCGAACAATATCTTAATGTTATCTTAACCTCCAAACTTGTTTTCGCCTTCACAAATTTCCTTCATTCTTTTATGATATTGATGTTGGAGGTTCTAGATTATGTCTTTCCTCTTCGGTCTCTGCTTTATTTATTTTCTAAACCAATTTTCTTTTTAAGGATCTCCAAATTGTTTTCATTTGTTGAAATATGGATGTTTTTTGTCATTCCTCTTTCAGTTTAAATCAAGCCTGCAACAATTGGGAAAAAAACTAATCTAAAGTTTTTTCGCATCTTTAATATTACCGTAATTAATACTTGGTTATCTAATATCGTTAACAATACCTTTAATGTTAGCATGATAATTTATTTGTTATTCAACTGGATTAATATTTAATAACAAATTCGATGAACATGATTTATGAGCTACAAAATTTTCTATGTGAAAATTAACCTACTTCCTTTTCTGCATTAACTACCCGTTTTCTTTGAATATCGTTGAAAAATAATGTTATACTAACAAGTATGAACCTATAATACTAAATTAACTAATACTTGGAGTTCGTCAATAGATACTTTATAACATGTATTTTGCATGTGCTGAGGTTAAATTCTATAACTTGAAAAAATTGCAAAAGCATCAACAAATACTAAATTTAAACACAACTACATTGGCACCCACCAAGTCCGGCCCGGTAGGTTGGGTTGCCCGAGTCGAAATAGAAATGAAAATAGAAAAATGAAAAGATGAGAAAAAAATAATGACTTCTAATGCCTATGAGAGTTGAACTTGTGCCACCATGTTGCAATAACAATTGAATAACCATTCAACCAAACATTCCTTAATAAAAGAATGTTATAGTAATATTTTTAAAACATAAAAATAACATCACCATTGTTCTTCTTCCTCCTCCTGTTGCCCCCGTCCGGGGGGTTGCCCGATTCGAGTGCCTCAAAGGCCTTGCCCTTGGGCCGGGCCTGGCACCCACACACACTATATCCAAAAAATAACACACAAACTTTACAACCAACATCAATACAGATTAGTAAGAACATGTTGATGTTAAATCCATAAAATCTTTGCATCCTATAATTTAAACAACCAACAACTAAACATAACAAACAAGCATGTTCAGCAAATTACACCTAATAATCCTTAAATGACCATCATTACTCATTCCAGTCATTTATATTTTCGATCAGATTATCTCAATTTGAAAAATAACAAAATTATCTGATATCATTTTCGTAGATTCTAAATTATGCTAAATTTTTTTTCCATTTGCTATCACTGTACTAAATAGTTATTGGTAGTTGACATTACAACAATTTTTTTTGTATGCTTAACTATTTTCCTGCTTACTACAACCAATTCCATGTATCATTGCTATATATCCTTTGATTACAAAAAACAAGATTAAACAAAATGATACAACTGCTACTCTGATATCTTTAACCTTGTGTGGTGATTGCAGAGGCATTCGCACATCATTATGTCATAAAATTTAGCTATTTCACATCATTCTTCCTACTTTTCTTGTATCAGAGCAAAATATATAAACATAACTTATATCATAGCTATGTAAATCAAATATATAAACATACCTTATATCATAGCTATATAAATGTAATTTATATTTAATTAATGATAGGTAAACAAATAACTAAATTACTGAGTATAACATATTGATTATAATATATAGTAACCATAATCACTTGAGATGAAAAGAAAAAAATAGAATCGTGCATAAGTATCGCATGTGCATACATACATACATACATACATACATATATACACACGAAAGTAAAATTAACTTGTCCTTACCTAAATGGGTTCCCACAAAACAACATTTACTTCATCTTAGAAGCCTTCAATCATCAAAAATATATGGAATGTGCTCCCGTATAAGAAGACAAATGTACCGACCTTGTTCCTATTGGTATGGCTACGTCACTAAACTCAACTTCAATTCGATTTTGATGGTTTGACGGGAGTTTTTTCTTTTTTTGAACCTCTATCACCTCTTTTCCAAGTTGTATTTGTAGTTTCAGCTTCATTTGCTTTCTCGATTTCCATCTCAACATCATCACGTATGTTAGAAGGCATTTCATTTTCTAAGCGAAACCTTTCTTCTCCTGACAAAGCCCTTTCTTCATAATGCATTTCTTCACAATGCATTCACTCTGTATCATGTCCTAGTGCTTGTTCTTGGCCTACATTGCAAGCACCGACTACTTATTCTTGGCCTACATTGCAAGCATCGACTACTTGTTCTTGGTTTACATTACTAGCGTCATTGGTTGGCTCCTTGCCTTTGGCCTTTGAATTATACTTCCACTTTGAATTATACTTCTAGGATTCCTCTTCAATTCTTTTCCGGTTACGAGTACATACAGAGCTTGTAAACATATCTCTTTTCTGCAAATGAAACAAAATATAGTAAAGTATTGGTGTTAGATTAGTTTTAGTAAACATAAAAGACAACATCATTAACATAAAAATAAAATTTGCAGTTGCACCATGCAATTGAAAACAAAGCCTAATTATAATTGCACCATGCAATAGAAAACAAAGGTTGTCTCGTGGCAAGCCTACAATAAAATAATGTTTAAATCTATAAAAAAATGAAGGAGAAGATATGTAGAGGTAAAGATAATCTCAATGTTCTAGTTAATGTTTTTTTATTAAGCGTGCGATATTTGATATTTATTTAAGCCTTAATAAACTATTGGTGTGGGAATTGCAGTGCCGGTAACTACATTAAGCCTACCATAGTTGATGTTCAATTGGTAACTACATTTAGTTTAGATTACTTATATTTTTTTAAGCCTATTGTATTTGATGTTTTTTTCTCGAATACAGGTGTATTATTAAGGATTAAAGTTTGCTTTTTTTATTTAATGTATTGCAGTGCTAAAATGACCTCCATTCCTTATTAGAACATGGTTTTTTTTCCAATTTGAAAATAGTAATTTAACACCCTTAATAAAATACTGGAAAGAGAACATAAAACTAACCCTTCGAAAAACAACCGCTTAATGAGATACAAAAGAAATCGGGAAAAATGGCGGGTGTGGGAATATTGAAGAGATGATTAAAAAAACATAGGATTGGCTCATTCATCTAAACGCTTTTAAAACAAAATTTGGTTTTCTTTTAACTCTAAAATTTTAATCATTTATATCAGAGTTATGATTTTATATCATGAAAAGCATCAACAAAAAAATTATAAAGTATCTAAAACCGTAATCAACTCAAACAAGGATGATATACTAAAAAGCAATTACCATATTCAAATAAAACATATAATCTACTCAAATATGACTTCGCAATCCTCCTAACATAACTAGCATCTTCAACATCCATATCGGTTATTTTGCAATCTTCCTCGATATGGATATCTTCCTCTAATCATTTGTCTCTAAATCATGAAAGCTTCTTGGTGGTACTTTCATTACAACATACTAGTTCAAAAAATCATTTCTTGAATAAAATACTTGTCTCGCTTGAGATGCAAGTATGTATGAACCTCTTGAAAACGATGTTTGATTTTGATATAATTTAACAAGAATGAACCCTTCTTCATCAACTTTTACTTTATTTCTTTATATTCCCAACAACACTTAAAAATAGGAATATAAAATATATGATAATCTAATAAAATGATATTAGTCAATATTTCATAATAAGTGACCACATCAACCACTTGGGCCATATAGTTTGCTCTTGCTCTACACATAGTAGTCACATCAAAAGTGACCCCATTATTATGAGTTTCTCTCTACATCTTTTATATGAAAATGTTGCTCATTTATGATATATCCTTTGTAACATTTCATTGTGATCCTTGGAGTTATGGGTATCTACAAAAAAAATTTCCATTTAGCATGAATATTTTAGATTAATATTATTAATCAAATAAGAATACATTTAAAATCGAACTAACCTTCCTTTTATGCATTTCCTAAAGTAAAGCTGTTTTTTTTTCATACGCTGGTCTGAATTTTCTAATTCCTTCAGAAGCAAACTAGTATAAAACAAGTGATTTTAAATTATATTTAGCATTACAAATACATTAAAATAATGTAACATGTAAGTACTCTATAAATGGTTCCACCATAGCCAAATTTACCAACACTGCTAAATGAGCACTTTCTTTTTCATTAAATGGCAATGTAACCGTCTTGGACATTGAAATCGGATGTCCATCAAGTATTACACTACTTTGATAATCTTCATTTCAAGCTTCTTTCTTCTCAATTTGTCCTAATTGTTTCAAAAATTCATTTCAAAACCTCATGCATTCTTCTACGAATAGGATTTTGCAACTTATCCCTCTGGTCATGCATTTTTTCTTACATAATCTCTAAGTGACTTCATATATCTTTCGAACGGGTACATCCAACGAAAATGAACCAGTCTATACATTAGTACTTCTCTTACGAAATGAATTAACAAATGTAATATTACATTAAAAAAAGATGGTGGAATCTTTTTTTTCAAGCTTGCATAAAATTTTAATAATCTAAACATTGATTTGTTCCAACTTCTCTCTATCAAGAATAATTGACATAATTTGTTGAAAAAAATAAGCAAATTATTGCTTTTCTTGCCTTCTTTGATAGTAATCCTCTTGATGTCATTGGCAATAAGTATTTCATTAAAACATGTTAATCATGTGACTTCAATCTATTAATTTTGCAATCCTACAACAAAAACTGATTCTTCAAATTTGAACATTAGCCATCAGGCCCTTTAAAATTGTACATTTTTTGCAAAATATTGTTTCTTCGAACTTGACAGCATATATGGAGCCAGTGGAAGACATGTTCTAGTCCCACGAGGTTGTGCATGAAGCTCATGTCGAATTCCCCAATCCCTCAAATTCTTTGTAGAGTTGATACCATTTTTTGATTTATTACATGCAATGTTGTTCCCAATATGCTTTCACCAATGTTTTTCTCCACGTGCATCGCATCTAAATTGTGACGTAATGGGAGTTCCTATAAAAATCAATAGTGTAATGCATTATTATATTTTTATACTATTAAAACAATGAAAAATAAATAACTTAACCACTAACCTCCCATCATGGCAGAGCAAAGAAAATTGATCTTTTTTTCCACCTTCATAGCTCCATTTTTGTAGGATCATTAGCCTTATCTTGTTCATATTCTGTATCATTAGCACTTTTCCTCTTCCTACTTTTCAATAACTTACCGTGTTCTATCTGATAGGTTTATTTTTTATTTCTCATCTTCCTCATTTTCTTTTCTTTTGGAAAATCCTTCAATAATTCAGAAATGTTTCTGCCAGTTAGAAATCTAGGAATACCACCTTACTCTAGGTGTTATCAAACCAAGCCTTTTGTTTCCATTGTGAATAAAAAATAGATAGAAATCTTCTATGAATTATGTAGACATTCTTTCAACTATGATTTAACCAATGACAATGAGTATTGACACCGCACTATGGGTAAGCCTTTTCTCCATTCATAGAGCATCTGACAAGATTTCCATAAGCCGAAAAAGCACTAATCGTCTATAGCAAAATTGCATTCGGTTTAAACAGTGGTTTTCTAAATGCATCATAAGCATCAACTCCATTACTCCATAAACGATGCAAGTATTCCACCAAAGGCACCAAATATACAACAACATCATTCCCGAGTTGCTTTGGATCCAGAATAAGTGAAGTTAACATGATATTTTTCTTCTTCATATACGAAATAGGAGAGAGATTATATGTCACAAGCATTACTGGCCAACGATTATATTTCAAACTCAACATGGAAAATAGATCGAATCTATCTATAGCAAGATCAACACTAAGATTACATGGATCGGCTGAAAAAGATTTTCGCTTTTCGTCCACCATCTTCCATATCTTAGAATCCATGGGGTGATGCATTTTTCCATCGTTGCTTCTATTACTGAAATGTCATCTTGAATCTTTTTTCATCGTTTGAGATGTTTACATTCTTCTAAATCTTGAAATTATTGGAAAATATATCAATATTTTAACTAGAACACCTTGTATAATCTCTTTAGTATCTTAATTTATGGTCTATCTTGAAGAACCACATTTTTAACAAGTATCTAAGTCTTTGTATTCTTTACTGAAAAGGCAATAGTCATTCTCACAAGCATGTATCTTTTCAAAAATAATGTTAAATGATTTAAGAATTTTTTTTACTTCATATAAAGTTTTGGGAAGCACGTCATCCTTTATCAAAATAAAAGTTGTACATTTAAAAGCTTATCAAACCCACTGTCGAACAAGTCAGTCTCACATTTAAGATTATACAAGACGGTGACGGTAGACAATTTGTGTAGTCTATGTAAACAGGACGCAATGGAGTTCCTACATATTCAAAATTCTTAAGTAACTCATCCTCTCTTCTTTAAGAATTTGCATTATCTTTATCATCATAAAAAAATTCATGATTCAGAAAATTTTCATCTTTATAGTTAATAATCTTGATAAGTCATATGCTTCTGACGACTTTGTTTTCTTCTCAACATTTATCTATTTGTAATGGTTGTACCATATACTACTCTTGTATCTAGGATCCATAATTTTCATGATTAAATGTTCAACAATGATATGGTCAACATGGTGACTAAGATTCCGACAATCTATGCAGGGGCATAAAATTGTTTCTACATTTCTTATTTTTCTCTTTGCAGCATGCATGAAATTCAAAGCTCCTTATCGGTACTCTATACTAGTTCTACGACAAATTAAAAACATAAAAATATTTGATTTTTAGTATTAGAATACATGTTTTAGTTCTCAAAATACATATTAAGTTAAGCACGGTATTGTCACTTATTTACAAAACCCAATCTTTTTCCATCGTTGATATATGAAGGCAAATGAGTTTGCAAACTTTGACGTAGAAATTGGTTTTCTGTTATAATCAAACAAAGAACTAAACATTGAAGTTATTACATTTAGGTATGTAATATTGCATCTAGGTATATAATATTTAAACTTATAACATCTTGGTATGAAATATGTCCTATAACATTGAAGTTACAAAAACTATAATACTAACTTTAAATCTTTCTTATCTCAACCTAGCAATTATGTTTCATTTCGAATTATCTAACTTAAAAAATGATCAAGGAATAGTGCAAGGGTGTAGCATGAAGGTTGTATTCAATCTATTCCCTTCACTTTAACTCTCGGGTATTTCCTGTAACGACCGGCCTTTTTGGACGGTTTTAAGTCGACGATAAACCACACATGTCTGACTCAAACCATACGAAAGGGTAGATTGTTATTGGGGTAAATAAAAAAAGTAGAGAAAGAAAAAAACAAATACAGAATCTCGCGGTGGAATGACAAAATATAATAATCAAATAACAGATCATGAAGCTGTTTTATAAATACATTTGATTATTGTTTTACAACACAAAATCAGATTTATAGACAACAAGAATAAATAAATAAATACAGTGGAACAACATGATGCAATGTAATAAAAATATTAAATCATAATAGTACAAATCTTTGTCTTCGTCCTCCATAAATAAGGTCTTCAACCCTGAAATGCTCAGGCTGACCCAAGCGAATTGAAAAGACAAAACACTCAAGTTGGAACTAAAAGATCTTATGTAAGTTAAATCAACAGAAAATAAATATGAGTGTAACGACGTCGGAGATGTTTATGGGGTTTGACATCTCCTACCCAGTGTCTAATGTGGGTGTAGAACTTAATAGATGTTTGGGATTTACATCTCCTAAGTTTTCGTTAAACTATCTACTATGTAGTACAATATGCTACTATAATAGTGTCTACGGTAAAGTAAAGTATTAAAATAGTGTTAAGGCATTACCCAAATCCTCCTTAACACATTTTATATATTCCCGTAGTTTACACAATGCCGTACGCTCCACCGATGGTTTACCCAGAGGACATCCCATAGGTACGGTACAAAAAAAACTCATAGAAGGCACTCTAGGGCATGTGAACACAACACTCGAGGCAATGCCAGGGTAGATTTACCAATTGTAGAACCGAGCTGGTAGTAACGCATAACAGCTACTACCACCCAACTCAGAACACACTTCCATAATCAAAAATCAAGGGATGGCCACCAAATCATCACAAAGTCCAAATATGGTATCGAAGAAGCATGTCCGATCGGAGGAATGACCTCACTTGGCTCAGGTATAGCTCCTGTTTTAGTCACATCTAAGATGACTCACGGGAGACAGGGTTACGTTAATATCTCATACAGAAATCGTTCGCCAAACCATCCTACTTTATTTCTGGAATCTCCACCACATACACAGTTGTTAAAGTGGTTTTCGGTATTGGTAGAGAGCATGACAATATCCGATCCCGGTCTCTTTAACAACCAAACGCTTATTTCACACCGGATGGTTCTTTTACATTTTAGAAAGTCAAATTACAATTTATCTCAAAATATCATATTCAATTTCAAATCATATCTCTTTTGAAATCATATTCACTTTGAAATCATATTCACTTTCAAACCACATTCACTTTGAAATTATCGCTAAGTTATGTTAATTAATTCTTCGTTCAAAATAATCTTATTCGCTCAAATATGTCATTTCACAAAAGACATCAATTCCAAATTCCAACTTAGGTTGTATCATCATTAAGGGTAAATATAAATACTTTGACTTTACACAGTCTGAAAATTTTAGAAAATAGTTTAGGTAATTATAAATAGTTTAAATAGATTTAAATTTGATTTAATTAGTTTAAAATTATTTAAGTAGATTAAATATAGATTAAATAGATTTAAATTATATTAAGTAGATTTTAAATAGATTAAATGAATTTAAAATATATTAAATAGATTTAAAATAGATTAAATAAATTTAATTAGTTTAAAATAGGTAAAATAGTTTAAGTTGTATTAAATATGTTATAATAGATTGAAATAAATTAAAATAGTTTAAATTGATAAAATAGTTTAAATTAGTTTAAAATAGATTTCAAATTTATATCCAAACATTTCGATAACTAAATTCCGATAAATTCATTTATTCGACACTTCAACCTTGAAATTCCAATTTAAATCGCTTGAACAATTCATTAAATCAATTCCAATTTCAGCATTAACACTTGGAATATCGAAAATAATTCAATTTATATAAATCAATATCTATTTCAAAATGCTAGTTAACTGAATTCAAAATTTCAAAGATTCAAAAATCATTTAATTTAACCAAGCCGGTGTCCGTATATAATTTTCTACCCTAGGGTCAAGTGATACAGATATTTATCATTTTAATCCACAATTTAAAATTTTACGGTTGTGTATCATTTCAAACCGCAATCTCGAATTATTTGAAAATCCATAAAATCGCTCGAGTCTATCATTTCAACCCATACGATTTTTTCCTAATCTATAGATCATTCGGGTATGTATCAATTCAACCCATAAGAACCTTGCAATATTATAACAATACAAATTACAACAGTCATCCAATATCAATAATCAAACATACATCACAATCATCATCCAAATAAATCAATAAACTCAATAGATAACTGATAATCAGTACTGGTACTAAATTGAAATTTTAAATTTAATGTTAAATTAAACAATGATTAATTGATATAAAAGCCAAATTTAACTAGAATAAACAATTTAAACATACCAAATATCAATCAGTTAATTCCTAATCACATCATAAATTTAATTTACTTAACACAAGATATTTTAGCAATTGTGAGTGGATTAAAACACTCACCTTTGATTTTAAATCGAATTAGAATTCAAAATAGGGTCTAAAATTCAATAGTCTTAGAATTCACTCAGACTGAGGTCAAAATGTCCAGAATTTCGATACGATCCCAACGGAACAAACCACACATGAATCGGACCTCGTATGTGAAAGTTATACATATTATAAGTTGAACGATGAAAATTATAAATAGAGAATAATAAAAAAACAACCAATACCGTCTCGACATGTCACAGCTTCTCCATCGTCGCTTTTGGAAATTCGCTCGACCTTCAAACCCTCACGCCACCTATATCCCTGACCATGACACCGTCCAATGACCTGCCACGCCAGCTCCTACGACGCCCCTACCACCCTAGGCCTACGCCCCCCTCCGATCGCCACCATTCAAGCCAAGATGCCCCAGCCGTCGCCTATTTTCCTAACCCTTGGTGAATTTTATATGACGATCTGACCGCCCAATGATCAAACAAACTGTAGCGATGAGTTGCACTCGCCAATCTCCATGCAACGGTAACCTTGATTCGATGATCCGACGAAGATCATCAAACACCAATGAACGGCCGAGATCAAATCACCCAATTCCGGCCATACAGAAACCCAAATCGAAAAAATAATTGCAGATTTGTCTTGCGCTCTTCGAGAGCTTCAAATCGATATGTAAGTTCGATATATTTTGACGAGTTTAAACTTTTGATTTGATTTAGATTTGCAATCGAATTTGGAATTTGTTTTTGTTTGTCTGCCATTGGAAAGAGAGAAGCAGGTAGAATTATGCGTACAGACAAATGGAATAAGGAATAGTTAGGGTTTATAACAGACTATTTATATGCAGATCGGAAATAGAAATAAATGGACAAGACTGATTTGAGTGTTGAACGATAAACGACCCGAAAAGCCCATTCTGACTCCGAAACGAAAACCGGTCATCCTATATATCAAAATAGATGTTTTCGTTTTTTTTAAATGCAATGGAATAGGTTTCAAGTCCTAATTCCATCGTATGAAGAAGTTAGCCTAAATTAAGTTATTTCAAATTGATTTCAATTAAATTGATTTCTAGGTGTTTCGAGCCGTACGATCAAACGACAAGTCCGATCGTTACAAAACTTGAAATCCTGCAATAATTCATTGTTACGGATCCGATGAAACTAGTTTCATCATAATCCGAGACATTGTCCAAAATAGCTATTGTCACATTAATTAAATAAATAAATATTAAATTAATTAATCATTTTTAATTCAATATTCATAAACGAACCATTTCATCATTTTTCGATTATATACACATTTATAATAACTTAAAGCAAATTTACATATCAAATTCGGTATTAAATATTTCACTAATTACAGTGTTCAATTTCAATAGTAATTAAATCCAATTAATCAAAATTTTATTTCAAATAAATTGATTATTCTTTGATTTTAACCATTATATTCAATCAATTACTCTAATAACATAGTTAATATTTGTTGATATTTTATTTCATTAATATGCTACAATTTCTATCTTTTATTTTTATTAACTACTATATTCCATCTATATTGAATTTTATCAATTTTATTACAATTTAAAATCTCAAAAAAATACATTTATCTTAGTACCACTCTTTTAGTTACATCCATTATTGCCTTGTAAATATAATTTACATCTCTATATATTTTATTACATTCACAATTTACAGTTATTGTCTTAACTCACATTAATGTGACATTTAATTACATTTATTTCTAATTAGTTAATTAAATTGGTAACAAATGACAATTGCCACCATTTCTACATTTAATAACATTTGTAAGTTTATTATTTACAAACAATTGTTATAACAACTTACACTACACTAATTTTTCTCAATTAAAATTTATTACACACTATTTTATTAATTAATCAACATTTAAATTATCAATTGCTCTGTTAATTCAATTATCCATTCATATATCCATTACTATTATTTGTTTACAATCTATATCAATTATAACCTTTTTAATCCTTCTAATTAATTGGAATTTCATTCAAAACAATTATAAATTATCTTAAATTAATACTATTATATTTTATTCCAATTATATTCTTATTATTTAATTCATAAATTTTTATTTCTTCCAGGATTAAATCAAAAATCTCATTAAATTAACAGTTTTTATTTATCGAAAATTACGGGTCATTACATTTCCCCTTTAATTTTTCATATAAATCCAATAACTTTTTTATTTGTATATAATAATTGTAATACATGAAATAAATATAGAGACTCTCATACTAATAAAAATAAAAAATAATTTTGTAAACAAGGTTAAAACATAGTGGTAAAACAATAAGCATATGTGTGAGGACTGACATATATAGAATTTTCTTCTTCTTATACTAATATATAAGATATGATAAATAGACAGAATCTTGTAATATAGCCGGAGGTTAGTTCGACTAAACATTAAAATTATACATGATCGTTGGCCATTTGTTCATGTATATATATAAATATATCCACATATATGTCTGCAAATGAAATAATAATTATCATATATTGATTATGCATTATGCATTGTCTAGACAATTTAAAGTTTAGATTGAAATTTATTATGTTGAACAAAATATCGAAAAACCTAGCACTTTCCTTACATAGAACATGAATATAGTTGCATATATTATTGCTCGTAATAAAAAATATAACATAGTGTTATAAGTTATAATACTAGTTGAATCGGCATGCATTTACATTGCATTAACATGATGCTACTAATAACTTCATGCACTTACATTGCATTAACATGGAGTAGTACGTCATGAATGGTCCAAAGATATGAATATCAAAGTGGCAGGCATTGAAGATCTAGATTTTATGAATATATAAAATTATATGCATGCGTCAAAAGTTGATAATGGGATTTAACAGAGACGTACGTACAAATTTAGTACATAGTCACTCATCGCACTTAAGTTTTCAGCATTCTTAGCATGAGCTGGCCTCGTACTCACAGTTGGCATTTAAGAGAAAATTCAAGGTCTTTAGTTCTTATCACTATTATATCATTTAATTATCCATAAACAAATGTTAACAAAGTTTTATAAAAAAATAAACAAGTTTATATTAATCAACTAAATTTATAACTTTTTGGCTAAGTTAACCAAATTTTATAAAATATAATTTTTTTATAAAAATTGACTAAGTTTTATAAATATTTAAACAAGTATGTGCAATATAAATGAGTTATACTCTTTTGATAGTTTTTACTTTAAATGAGAAACAAGTTATATTTCATAATTCAAATGTATGTACTATAAAAATGTTGCACTGGAAATATTCACACATTAAATATTTGAACTTATATCATTTCAAAAATAAGCAGTAACTTTGTGCAGATCAAGTAAAATGTTAGATATTTCATAAAATACTAATAACACATTAGACTTGATAATAATTGAAATGAAAAAACAATACCACCTTTAGCATAAATTTCAATAATAAATCTATGAAAATAACATGAACTTGCAAGTATTGTTTTAACAGACTAAAAGAATTTCCGACTAGACATGTAAGTAAAAACATTGCTAAATATACGAATGATTTGATGGTTTAATCAAAGTCGATATTTTCCATGCATTTACAAACATTTATGTATCAACAATTAATGTTTACCGCACAAACTAAATTTTAGGACAGAAAA
Source organism: Allium cepa (assembly GCA_030765085.1). Classification (NCBI taxonomy): domain Eukaryota; kingdom Viridiplantae; phylum Streptophyta; class Magnoliopsida; order Asparagales; family Amaryllidaceae; genus Allium; species Allium cepa. Next base: position 1,051,759,287 of record CM060931.1, read on the forward strand.
TATGAGAATAAAATGCAAGCAAACCAACATAACATGAAAGAAATATTGGCACATGACAAACTACACTTTTCCATGATCAAACTGAAGAGCAGGTTCACACATATGACATGTAATTAATACCTATTTAGGGTTAAATCAAATATTCTAGTTAGGATTAAATCAACTATCTTAGTGGTTGATTGAAAAAGCTAAATAACAAGATTATTGAACTCTTAAATCAACTATTCCAGGCAGGGTTTAAGTAGAAATACCAATAGAATATGCATACAAAATCATATAAAATCCCTATCGAATCACAAAAATCATTTATAAAATTTATACCTATTATTGAAAATAGTCGATAGAACAGGTGATCCGATCGAAATAGTCAAGCCAATTGAAATAGTCAACCGAAATATAAAATTCATACCTATATAGAGTTTATGTGGAAATCTCGAGCAACTAGACGTTATCTGATTGAAATAGTCGATGACAATGGAGAAGGCTAGCACGACAGTGACGATGGAGGAATCTTAAGATGAGGTGAATTTTTCTGAAGTGAAAAGGCTAGCTAAATTTTATTTTAAGTATTGAAGAGGAATAAAGGGAAAGGTATTTTTTTAAGTATTGACAATGGAGGAAAACACGACAGAACCAAATGTGAACTTTTTTTAAGCCATGAATTTTAAAGTGGAAATTTACCACAAGGGCCTCTTTAGCAAGTGGAATTAGTTTCTAGGACACACAACTGAAATAATTACTTTTGAGGACAAAACACAAAATAATTAGTTTATAGGGCCTAAAAACCTATGAAATTATGTCCTTGAAAGTAATTGAACTGCTGACTTTGTCCTTGAAAGTAATTATTCTGGTGACTTTGGTCTTGAAAGTAATTTCTTTGATTGTGTGTCCTAGAAACTAATTGGACTGCAAAGTTTGTCATTCTGGAGAAATGCCCCAATTTTTTATAAGGCGGGTAAAATTTGGTTGCATTTATAATGTAGGGTAAAATATTATTAATTTCACTTACCTATTAAACCTTAAAAATTAGTGCAACCAAAGGCATATTTTCTTATAGTGAGTATTCTTTTGAGAATGGACGAAGAGGGTTGTCGATGAATGTGCGAAGAGATGTTTCACATGTCAGCAGGTAAAGACTAAACATCAAAAGCTAAGTAGATTACATTAACATTTGGAAGTGGGATTCAGTGTCCATGAATTTTTTTGAAAGGTTACCTAGGTCGAGGATAGGAAATGGTTGCGTCCAATTGATGGTCAATGGATTGAAAAGGAGTGTCCATTTTATCCCGATGAAGTCGACAAGAATGATAGCTAGCTTGGTTGAGTTGTACATGAAGAATGTGGTAAGGCTGTATGAAACTTTGAGTAGTATTGTTATTGATAGAGATCCGTTGTTCACCAGTGAGTTCTAAAGAAGTTTGCAGAGTTCCTTTGGTATAAAGTTGACCATAAAAAGTGCTTACTACCCGCAAAATGATGGTCAAACAGAAAGGGTGAACCATATACTCGAGTATTTTTTGAGGGCATGTGTTTTGGATTTCATAGGATGATGGTAAAATCATTTGCATCTGGTATAGTTTGCATAAAATAATAGTTACCATTCGAGTATCGGAATGGCTCCATTTGAGGCAATTTATGGTAGACCGTATAATTTACATGTTTGTTGGTTGGACACGGGATGTAGACTCATGTTAGGACCTGATTTGGTAAGATATTCTATTAAGAAAATAGATCGATTCATGCTATAATGTAGGTAGTGCAACCAAAGGAGAAGAATTATGCCGATATGAGGAGAAAAGATCTTGAGTTTGCAATAGGAGACCATGTGTTTTGAATGTCTCCTTGATGTGAGAAGTTATGCGCTTTGGAAAACAGGGAAATTGGCACCCAAATAAATAGAACTATTTCAGATGACCAAGAAAATTGGTAAACTCGCTTATCGAGTCGAGTTCCAAGTAGTTTAGCGGGTGTGCATAATATCTTTCACATCTCACACTTGCAAAAATGTGTGCAAGACCCAACTTCAGCGATAGATCCGAGGGCAGTTGATGACATATCTATAGAACTAGATTTGACTTATGTTAAACAACTAAAGGGGAAGGTGAGTTATGATACAAAAGAGTTAAGGAACAAAGTTATCAAATTTGTTCGCATCCAGTGAAGTGACGATATCGATGATTGTGCCTGGAGGTAGAGAAGAAGATTAAAAATCTCTATCTCGATTTGTTTTGACATGTATGTTTAGAAATCTATGTTTTGTTGTTTAGACTAGTAGAGAAACTAATAGGACTTCGTGTTATGATATGATTGTGTGTTAGGAGTGGCACTAATACATTACGATTAATAATATATGTTAGTAGGGAACTGGTATAATTATTGTATTATGTGTACATTATTTTGAGGACGATGGTCTTTATCTTGCCTTGTTTGAATTTCGAGGATGAAATTCTCATAAGAAGAGGAGACTGTAACACCGATATTTTAGAGTATTATAATATGGAGAAATTAATTAAATATAACAAAATTAATTTACTACGGTAAAAATAAAGACAATTCATTTTAAAGGAACAAATTTAAGATGAAGAGTTAGTGGAATTAATAAGAACAGGCTAGAATGGGGTTTTAGTCCAAAGCCGAAATTACTAACCCTCTAATCCTCCTACCTTTCATTCATTTTATCATTCACTCAAAAACAAAAAAACCAATCAAAAAAGATCGACCGTATTTTTAGAGGAAGAGAAGAAGACAATTTAAGGGAAAAGGAGTTCCATCCATAAGAAAAAGCAAAGCTCTAGATCAAGTGCAATCAAACTCAAGGAGAGTAATTATTTCTCTAAGACCTTCCAAACCCATATGATTTCGATTGTATGTACCGTGGTGTTTTGAATGTTAATGAACAAGTTTAGGTAGATTAGAAAATATTGTTCATGTTTGGAAATTTAAAGATGATGATTAACTGAGTGTTCTACAGAAAATATGAAGCAAACCTCCAAATAACTTGATATTTTTATATGATGTGTAAAATAATAATATGGAGATAGGTTTTTAATTTCATAATATTCTTAAATTATTTGGAATTTATATGAAATTTTTTAAGTTGAGAAAATGCTTAATTTCAAAAGGTAATTATTTAAAATATTAAAAAATAACTAATTTGGCTTGAAAATTTTATATGAGGCAAATTACAACGATTAGGATTTTTGGGGAATTTTCTGGATTTTTATCATGCATTTTCAAAATTATATGAATTATTTGGCAAGGTAGTAATTAATTAAGGAGGTATTCTAAAAAGAGTACTACATAAAGTCACGGTAAACCAATGGTAATTCAACATATAACTAGGTTAGGTAAAAAGTAGTTCCTTCAAATGGAAATAAACAGTTTTCAAGTTAATTGCCAAATTGCCATTTCAACTTGCTATAACTTAATGTCAACTGGTTATATCTCATTATCAACTTGATGGCTCATTATCAACTTATAATAACTCATTATCAACTTTCTATAACTCATTATCAACTTATGATGGCTCAATATCACTTACTATAGCTCAATATCAATTGGATATAGCCCAATATCAACTTGCGATGGCTCATTGTCAACTTGCGATAGCTAAATATCAACTTGCTATAGTTTAATGTCAAATGGAGATGGCTAATATAAACTTGAGATATCGACTTGTTATAGCTCAATGTCAACGGTTATATCTCAACATCAACTTGTGATAACTCATTATCAGCTTGCGGTAACTCGTTACTAACTTTTGATAATTAATTATCAACTTGCTATAACTTGATGTCAATTTGATATAGCTAATATAAACTGGAGATATCATCTTGTTATATCTCAATGTCAACCTATTATAGCTCAACTGGCTATAGCTCAATATCACTTTTGATAGCTAAATATCAACTTGCTACAACGAGATAGTTAGTACAAAAAAGTGATATCAACTTGCTTTAGCTCAATATCAACTTGCTATCGCTTAATATCAACTGGAGATGGTTTAATATCAACTAGACATGGCTTAATATCAACTATAGATAACTTAATGTCAACTTGGGTTAGCTAGATACTTATCAACTTCTATAGTTTAATGTCGGTTTGAGAGAGAAATAAAATTATAGCTTGAGTTAACGTTAACTTGCAAAGACTATGCACTGGCAACATGCGATAGCTAAAGGTGCTAAGAAATTATAAGTAAATAAATGAACTTTTGTAGCACTTGGAAAGTCATCTTTCCTAAGTGATGGTTGAGAATGTCATAAGGAAGAAATGGCCATAAAGAATAATAGGTTGAAATGAAATAACTTATTTAAAGAATGAAAATGTAATTATATGGCCATTGTGGCACTAATACGTCCACTCACGACATTCTATTTGATGATTATTGGCATAAGGCTTGTGTGGCCATCATTTGTCTAAACATGACCTTATATTTGGCGATTGGAGACATAAGGCTTGTGTGGCAATTGTTTGTCTAAGCACGACATTGTAGTTGATGATTGGTGACATATGGCATGTATGGCTTTGTCTAAATTTTATTTTGACGATTGGTGGGGTTGGGCCTTGTGGCAACCATTTGTCTAAACGCAACATTTTATTCCGTGATGGGTCGTGTAAGGCCTTGGTGGCAACCTAATAAACTGTTCATGATACATTTGAGGGAAAGTCGGATAAAACACCTAACCGTTAACCTTGAGTGTTTAGTATCATCGTTAAACTAATCAGAGTAAGGCTCGAGTGGCAAAGCTAAAAAGGAACTGATTATAAAGTAGTCGGAAACATTATGAAGGGAGTCTCACCCATATGTTGAAATTAATGATTTGTGTTTGATCATGGTTTGATATTATCACATTATATGATGAAATTGACAAAGTTGGAACAGTGAGGGGATAACCCATTTTGTGCTTTAGCGGTATGTGATTGTTTGCTTAGGGTAATGTATTACTTATACCAGGCTTTATATTTAACTCGTGTTTTTATTATTTTTAGTAAACTCATGGATACTCATTCGAGTAGGTTGAGTTTATGATATAAATAGGTTGCTTTTGGAAAAGGTGAATAAAGACTACAAAGGTGAAGCTTGAGACTTATTTTGTGAATAAAAGCTATTTTGAAATTTAGCTATGTAAAACTAGAATTTATAATTGGTTAGGTGTCCATAATGACATCCTTATATGTTGGGCATGTCACCCTATCTTATAATATATTTACCCCCTACATGGAAATGAGATACGTTAATGATTTTGTAATAATTTTGTAAAGTATTTTGATGCAATGAAATTATTTGGCTGCTCATTATGCTTAATGCTGTACAAAAAAATTATACCGATCTCACCGTGTCACTTGAAAATAATTTGGTGATAACTGCAGCATCATTGACATTAATTTTCGGGTCATGAAGTAGGGATGTTATACTTTGAAAATTTCTCATTTGACTTATGCTGCCTTGACATCTCTAACACGAGCTTTTGGTGATCTCCTCCTTATCCCTTAAATATACTAAGATGTCATGTATAAAAACTAACACATATCTATTTAGCTGGACTAGGAAAATTCTATTCATCAAGTCCACAAAGAACCCATGTGCATTGATTATTCAAAAAGGCATTACTAACCATTCATATGAACCACACCTCATCCTAAATGCAATTAATGGAAAACTTTCCTCCATGACCCTTAGTTGATGGAACCCCAAAACCAAATCTAGTTGTGATAACACCTAAGCTCTGTACAACCGTTCAAACAAATTGTAACGACCCAGAATTTGGTCGTTGGATTTTGAACATTTAATTCATTTTAAATGTTGAATGTGAATTATAATTTGATTTTGAATTAAGAATATTTTGGTTAAATCAATATAATTAGTTAAAATTTCAAATATGGTAATTCAAATGGATTTGAATAATAATAATTTAATATTTGAAATAGGGATAATTTGTGAATCTGGATGTAAATGGTTATGAAAATGGTTTATAAGGTTTATTTTAAGTCTATTGGATTTAAAATAATGATATTGGACTTTTGGATGGAATCAAAAATCGATAAGCTAAATTTGGAATTTTTATATTAATTTAATAATGGAATTTAATCGTATAATAATGAAATAATCAGATTTTGATTCGAAATGAATCAGAATGATTTCTAGTGAGAATATAAATTCTATATGATTTATAATTAAGTTAGTAAAATTTTAAAAGTGAAATTTTAAGTGATTTCGACGATTTTGAAAATCGCTCGAATTTATCGACGAGTTAAAATAGCCTTCCGGGGCACAGTCTCGGAATTCGACGAAACCAGTTCCATTGGATCCGTAATAGTTAATTATTGTCGGATTTTAATTTTCATAGCATTTAGATGTACCGTTTGTTCGTACGGCTAAGAAACGCGTTGAAATTTAAATCGATATTTTAATATTTTAAATCGATTTAAAAAGATATCTTCCACATACGATCAAATTAGCTCTCGCACCCGTTCCATTGTGTTCGGAACGCGGATAAAACCTTATAATCGCCTGGCGGCACGTGTGATTTGGAGTTCTTTGAAATTTTTTGATAAATTTGCGAATATTATTAAAATAATTATTATAAAAAGTTTATATACATATATTTTTGGCCAAAACCCCAATCTATTGGAGCCGCCGTCTTCTTTTAACCAATGGCCGAAATCACTTATCCCTTCACCTCGATTTTCACACCATCCGTGCTTCGATCGAAGAAACTCTCAACTGGAAAGTCGACGAGCTCGACGAGATCTTGAGATCCAATGGTCGTGATGGTTTATAGTTCGTCGACAGCGATGTTATCTAGCCGTGTTCGTCGGATGTTCGCACGCGAATCATGAGACATTGGGAGGCTCGAGTTCGTCGGGTTTGGGCCGTGGGTAGGGCTGGCGAAGGTCGTTCGAATGGTGGCGCCTGATTGAGCTCGAAGGGATCGTGGTAGGGGCGGTTGTCTTGAATCGAACGGCAACGATGGGTTTATGTTAGCCTGTGTGCGATCAGAAGAAGAAGAGCGGTCATGATTTCCTGATTTGGGATGTGCGGCCTAGATCTGGGGTTTGTGAATAAATTGAGATTTAAATTGTATTTTAATTTTAAAAACTTTAAAGTATCATAACACTTGCATTCGTTATCAGATTCAAATGAAATAAGAAGCGCCGGAATCGCAGCGACGCGATCAACGCTGCAATATAGATTTGGAGACAATCGGAGTTAGCGGAATTTTTGGGTTAAATCGATTGCGGTCGATTTAATTCGGAAATTTAAACGCTCGTCGGAACTCAAGGTGAGTTAATATCACTCACATCTGGATACTATTTAATTTAAATAGTTAATATTTAAATAATTGAGCGATTGGTTGAATATGAATATTAATATTAGTCTGAATTGATATTTATTTGTTGCGCTAACATCTGTGGATGCAGGAAAACAGGTTGGAGGGATCCAATTGGATTCCTCAAAATATAGAAATTTTATTCGTAATCCGCGATATATTTCATTTATATCTGTGATAGAATGATTTGGAATTTTGTTATGTGTGCATGGTTGGATAAATGTAAATCTGGTATTTTTAAAATATAAACAAAATAAATTGGGATTAAAAAGGAATTGAAAGTAACTTTGAGAAATGAGTTTAAGGAAATTAAATTCAAGAAATTGGTTTAGAATTTGAAGTGTTTTGAAATTGTGATTTAAAAGGAAATGAGGAATGAAAATGTATAAACTGGTTTATAAATGAATTGGAATATTTATCGGTGGATAAATTTTGAAAGATAGATTTTCGGTGGAAATTCCTATAAGAAATGCAAATTGTTTAAAAATTATTTTTAAATAGATGGAAAATGTGTTTCCCCTGGAAATTAAGTATGATTCCCAAGAAAGCTTTCAAAATATAAATTATCAGTTTAAAATGTGTTTTAGAATATTTTAGAAAAAAATATATTATTTTTAATCACTTTTAAGTATAAGTAAATATTTAATTAAGTAATTATGGTATTAAATTATTTTAAAGGTAATTTGGTATTATGTTTTCTAAAGGAAATTTTTTAATTTAAGTTACTCAAGAAACTTTTATAGATTTTCAGAAGTATAATTTGAGTAAAGAATATAGTAATCATATTTTAAATATTTTAAGTATACCTTGGAAGTGATTTCCAGGAGGTGGGAATGTGTTTAAAAATAAAAGGTATTTATTTTTAAAGTGTGGGAAGGAATTTACGGGATTTAAACGTAAATTTGAATTTAAATAAATCCCGCAAGATTTATAAAATGATTTCTTTGGTTTATTCTGAAATGGAAGTGTATTTCCCAGAAAAGCCAAGTACGTTTCAAAGTAGATTTTTAAATGAAGGAATGTTTTTTAAGAAATTATTCAGGTTGTTAAGTTTAAAGGTAAATAGTATTAAAATAGTTATAGTAGTAATTATTTTAAAGGGTTCGTGGGTATTATGTTTAAACATAATTTTTAATATTTATATTTTATAGAATAGTTTTATTTTAAGAATAAGTTTTGGTTAAAGTATTATTTGGAACTTGAATATAATTTCATAAATCCTATTTTCAAAATTTAGTTAGCTTAACCTTTACTTTAAAGAAAATAGTTTATATTTTATAAAGCAGTTTTATTTGAAACATTTTTAAAAGTACATATATTTTAAATAAAGTATTTAAGTAATTTAAATGTTTTAATGTATTTCGAAGAATAAAGGATTTTAATTATTTTAAATCTAAAGTATTGGTACTTGGATGTTTTCAAAGGAAGTAAAGATTTGGGAGTTTATTCCATGAGAAGAGTAGGGTTTGAAAACTGTTTCCAAAAGGGTTGAAAATGGAAATATATCTTGCAAAGATATTTTTGAGGATAATGAATGATTTGGGAAAATTATTTATGTTTGATGGATGTTTGTGAATGTTAATTGATAGTTAAATCATCGACTATCAATATTGGCCAATGCGTTGATCGTTTTGAAGAGACCGGGATCAGGATTTATTTCTCGAAAACCACTCCGATCCGGTTTATACGTTTTCGTGGGAAAAACGATTTCAGAGTCGAAGATGGAGCAGTGAAGTGCAAGGGCTAGTCGCTAATAATCCTGAGTATGATTCCAAAATGGATGTAGTAGGAGTAGTGCCTTTGGTTCCGTTCGAACCCGGGACGGACTTGTATGGATGAATGCTTTCGGAACATCATCAGGTGGACAATGGGCATTCCAAGAGAAACGTTCTAAAAGGTAACGCTCAGCCTCAAGCCTCATCAACCGGGAATGACTGAAAATCAAGGGTTATGCAGCAAGGCTATGTGGGTAGCGCCCATTAGGGTGATGTCATCCCTGTCTAGATGTCCCTTTTTATTCGGTTTAGTGGTGCGGTTGCTGATCCCAACCGTGGGGTGATCTTACTCGGGATTATCCAGTAAGAGGTAGTCCCGGTCTTGTGTTGCAGGGGATTGGGAGTAATCCTCGGTATGATGATCTAGGCCACGTACTGTGACAGGTGGTACCCAGTGCCCAGTCATTAGTTGGAATCCATTCTCCCAACGTGCCTTTTACGATTTTGTTTGTATTACCCACGATTGTGGCTAGTAGCTGGAATTTAATTAATGTAACAATTTCGGCTATTTTAATAAGTGTTGTAAATAGACATTATTATAATATCAGAAGTTTTTGATAAAAAAGTGTTTTGGCTATCGTAAGGTAAAAACCCAACACTTTTATTTGTGGCGTGGTCTTACGAGATGCTTTTGATTTTCTAAGGGATTTTGAAACTTTAATGACCAAACTGGGTGTATTTTTCCCACGCTAGTATTCCAGACTGACTTGGGTGTTATTTCATTATAATGCTCGGGTCAGACCGAGTATTATAAATACAAGATATGATGCTTGGAAGCTCAGGAGAGGAGCTGGAGACCGAGATGTATTATCCGTGCTTGTTTATATCCGCTGCTGTGATTGTTTGAAATTGTCAGGCTGGTAATTGTTATTTGTGTGTGATATACTCTAACGATGTATTGTATAAAACAGATATAGTTTTCATTTTGTGTAAAGATATGTTATTATCTATTATATTTGTTCCGCTGCGATTGTGAGATTCTGTTATTGTTTAGTTCCTTCTTTCTTCTATCTTCTTTCTTTTCCCTCAACTATCTATCTTTTCCGACACTCGATCGTCGGCATAGTATACTGTGGCATATTTTGTGTCGATTTTCGATGATCGAGAAGGGCGGGTCGTGACACTTGGTATCAGAGCTTAGGTTGGCGATAACCTTTGCTCTGATGGGGAAATTACTCATTAAATAGAGTCTATAGTACTCTAGAATGAGTTTGAGTGTAATAATAGATATGAGAGCATATTTGTTAGTGAATATAAAAACTGTTTTTATACCGTGTTGACTTATCGGTTGAGTGTTTATGAATTCTGGTCGGTACGGGAAGTACAACCGTATTAATAGGAGTTTCTAAACTCTTAAACAAGGTAAACCGACATAGTATTGTTTGAAAGAAGGGTAAATGAAATAATATTACCCGAAATTATATTTTGGTATAAAAGAAATAATTTTCTGAAATTATGATATATATTTGGATGTTTAGTTGTTAATATTATAGTCAAATAAGAATCTAAAATTTGAAATGGTTTATTACTAAATAAAATTCTATAAGAATAAATTATACAAAAGAAGTATAACTAAAATTGGTTTAGACCAGAATTTAAATCTCGAAAATTCTGAAAGGTGTTTTAAATGAATTTTTAAACAAAAAGGTTTTGGAATTTAGAATCTTGGGAATTTTGAAATGTTTTTCAAAGTGTTTGAAGGCAACGATGGAATATTATTTTGGGAAAATATTTTTGAATGGATATTGTTTTGAAAGGAATTTATGGAAGTAAGGAAGCACTGAACTCACTTTAGTCGCTGGAAAATAATCCTGATGATGATGGCCACATCATCAATATTCATTTTCGAGTTTCTTAAGTGATGGATTGCTTCCATGGTGATTGGTTATGATATTTGTTTGGACTTGTTGGGTATACAAGTGGTTTTAGAAATTTCGAAAGGGAAATTTGTTTGGTAAAACCAAGTATTTTGGAATCCGGAGATTTGAACTGGTATACCAAGTGGGTATGTGTTGATTGTTATTTCAATATGGTTTTGAAATAAAAGCGGGTAATTGAATTCTGGGAAATCTATTTAAATAATATGGAAAGTTATGATAAATCAACTATCGAACGTATAAAGTGAAGTTGATATTAATAAGAAGAAAATGAAAATTTTAATCCTGGAATTAAAATTTTATTTGAGTGAATGATAGTAAATAAAATATATTTGAATTTAACTCAAGATAAGTTAAATAAAATTGAAATTTGAATTGAATTAAATTGGATATAAAGGTGAATGTAAAATGATTATAATTATGGGTTATAATGGTGAAATGAAAATTTATATCCTTAAGCTATTAAGTTTTATATATATATAATCTAAAATTGGGATTATAAGATGAAAATGACTCAAATGAGCAATGTAAGCTTTAAATAAATAAGTTGGAGAACTTATGGATAGGAAACGAAATTGTAAAACCAAAATAAAATGGTTGAATGGTATGGTAAATTCAAAATTTAAATCCTAAATGAAATGTATAGTGAGATAAAACAAAGTGAAATATAAAATGTAAATGGACGTAGGTTAGTAAATAAGTTTTGGGCTTATATATTAGGAAATAAAAATTTAAATTGAATTGAGAAATAAAATTGGATCGAATTGGATTTAACTTCGATTAAATGGAATTGAGATGGATTTGGATTTATTTAAAATCAAAATTCAGTTGTGTTGTAAATGATATTGAATGGAATTAAATTCTTATTTAAAATAGTAAGGAAATGATATGAATTTAAGTTGGCTAAATAAAAATTTAGTTGAACTTGAATTAAAATTGGAAAATAATTAAATTGAAAGAAAATTTAATTTAGTTGAAATGGTATTGAATGAATTAAATTCTCACTCAACTAAATTTAAAAGAATAGTATGAAGATGAATTTAGTGTAAGCTAAATTAAATGGAAATTGTATTAGAATGAGTAAAATTTTGGTAGCTTGTTAAGAAAATTTGAAAAGCAAAATAAAACCCAGTTCTGGTCTAGAATAATTGGAATGGCTATATTATTAATAAATTCATAAATGAATTGCGAAGGTGAAATAAAAGTAAATGAATTAAAATGAATTCAGGGAGTTATTGATGATATAGAATGAAATTAAAAAAAATTCTTACTTAAATAAATGGAAGTAAGTTGACTTGGATTGGAATAAATAAAAGTATGCTTGGGTTAAGTAAGGATGTTAAAATGAAATAGGAACGTGCTTAATTATAAATGAATGGAAGTATGAAAATATAAGCACGTGACCTATGAGAATTCGAATAGTGAAATAAGGACCAAAATAAATTTGTTTGGTATTTTCGAATGAAATAAAAATCCAAACATGAATTATAAAATGGATTAAACTCGAGAAGATTGATTAAAGTGATTTTTTGAAGATAAAAATCAAATATTGAATTGAGATGGGAGTGATAATTTGGAATAAATTAGTTAAATGAATATGTTAATGGGATTTAAATTTGGCAATAAAAAGTTGAAAGTGTGAATGAATAATGAAATTGGATTATAATAGTGATGGTTTGAATTGTAAATAAATTCAAATGAATGATTGTGAATAAATTTAAAAGTGGAATGGAATATAAATTGAGTTGGAATCAATTTAAATTGGTTATAAAACTTAAGTAATTATTTGTTCACATGGACATCGTCATATTGCATAGAATAAATCGTCGTTTGACGTAAACGAAAGTAATTGAAATTCTATGAGTTGATAGAAGTTAAATAAATTGATTTTGAGATCAATTGAATTAAATATGAGTTTATTTTGCTTAAAAATGAGTTGAATGTAAAGTAAGCATGTGAGAAGTTAACCGTTCGGATTAAGTAAAACGATGTGTGATTGGATGTAAGCAATTAAAATTTATGTTGGAACACTGAAATTGCTTATGAAAAGTGTTTAGTGTGCATTGCTTTTAGTATTCATGAGTTGTAGTTGTTTTAAAGAGTGAAATGATAATGAATTTCATATATATGGCACTTACATATTTAAATTGAGTAAGTACAGGTACAAGGGAACCGTGTAGCTGGAGTTGTTTGCGCTAATTGCTAAAATAATAAGCCGCTTGCTTAAAAATGCTAAAAAGAGGTACGCCTACGCAATAAAATTGGAAAATGATATATATTTTGTGGTATATTTTGTTTTCCGACTGTGTGGGTCGATTTATATATATTTATGACTATTGTGATATTGTGGAAGCTCCTCCGTACAAGGGAGAATCTGCCAAAATTTTACGTAAATTTTGAGAGTTAGATTTTTTTTGGGAATTTTGGAAATTTTGGGTTAATTAGAAAAGGGCGATTTTTGAATGATATTGAAACAAGCTTTTGAGTAGAAATAAAAGCAAATGGTTTTGGAAATTGAGCTACAAGTTTTGGTGAAATGAAAATAAGTTGTTAACTAAGTGAATTTGGCTAAGTAAATGAGTTTGGTAGCATTTTCCTACCTTAGCAAATTTCGGGGACGAAAGTTTTATAAGGGGGAAGGAATGTAACGACCCAGAATTTAGGTCGTTAGATTTTGAACGTTTAATTCATTTTAAATGTTGAATGTGAATTATAATTTGATTTTGAAGTAAGAAGATTTTGGTTAAATCAATATAATTAGTTAAAATTTCAAATATGGTAATTCAATTGGATTTGAATAATAATAATTTAATATTTGAAATAGGGATAATTTGTGAATTTGGATGTAAATGGTTATAAAAATGGTTTCTAAGGTTTATTTTAAGCCTATTTGGATTTAAAAAAATGATATTGGACTTTTGGATGGAATCAAACATCGATAAGCTAAATTTGGAATTTTTATATTAATTTAATAATGAAATTTAATCATATAATAATGAAATAATCAGATTTTGATTCGAAATGAATCAGAATGATTTCTAGTGAGAATATAAATTCTATATGATTTATTATTAAGTTAGTAAAATTTTAAAAGTAAAATTTTAAAACTGAAATTTTAAGTGATTTCGACGATTTTGAAAATCGCTCGAATTTATCGACGAGTTAAAATAGCCTTCCGGGGACACAGTCTCGAAATTGGACGAAACCAGTTCCATTGGATCAGTAATAGTTAATTATTATTGGATTTCAATTTTTGTAGCATTTGGATTTACGTTTGTTCGTACGGGTGAGAAACGCGTTGAAATTTAAATCGATTTAAAAAGCTATCTTCCACATACGATCAAATTAGCTCCCGAAACACATTCCATTGTGTTCGTAATGCGGGTAAAACCTTATAATCTCCCGGCGGCACGTGTGATTTGGAGTTCGTTTGAAAAAGTTTGATAAATTTGAGAATATTATTAAAGTAATTATTATAAAACGTTTATATACATATATTTTTGTCCAAAACCCTAATCTATTGGAGCCGCCGTCTTCTTTTAACCAATGGCCGAAATCACTTATCCTTTCACCTCGATTTTCACACCATCCGTGCTTCGATCGAAGAAACTCCCAACTGGAAAGTCGACGAGCTCGACGAGATCTTGAGATCCAATGGTCGTGATGGTTTATAGTTCGTCGATGGCGATGTTATCTAGCCGCGTTCGTCGGATGTTTGCACGCGAATCATGAGACATTGGAAGGCTCGAGTTCGTCGAGGTTTGGGCCGTGGGTAGGGCTGGCGAAGGTCGTTCAAATGGTGGCGCCTGATTGAGCTCGAAGGGATCGTGGTAGGGGTGGTTGTCTTGAATTGAACGGCAACGATGGGTTTATGTTAGCCTATGCGCGATCGAGAAGAAGAAGAGAGCGGTCATGATTTCTTGATTTGGGATGTGCGGCCTAGATCTAGGGCTTGTGAATAGATTGAGATTTAAATTGTATTTTAATTTTAAAAACTTTAAAGTATCATAACTTTTGCATACATTATCAGATTCAAACGAAATAAGAAGCGCCGGAATCGCAGCGACGTGATTTACGCTGCAGTATAGATTTGGTGACAGTCAGAGTTAGCGGAATTTTTACGTTAAATCGATCGCGCTCGATTTAATTCAGGAATTTGAATGCTCGTCGGAACTCAAGGTGAGTTAATCTCACTTACATCTGGATACTATTTAATTTAAATAGTTAATATTTAAATAATTGAGTGATTGGTTGAATATGAATATTAATATCAGTCTAGATTGATATTTATTTGTTGTGCTAACATCTGTTAATGCAGGGAAACATGTTGGAGGGATCCAACAGGATTCCTCACAATATAGAAATTTTATTCGTAATCCATGATATATTTCATTTATATCCTGTGATCGAATGATTTGGAATTTTGTTATGCTGTGTATGGTTGGATAAATATAAATATGGTATTTTTAAATTATAAATAAAATAAATTGGGATTCAAAGGGAATTGAAAGTAATTTTTAGAAATAAGTTTAAGGAAATTAAATTCAAGATATTGGTTTAGAATTTGAAGTGTTTTGAAATTGTGATTTAAAAGGAAATGAGGAATGGAAATGTATAAACTGGGTTTATAAATGAAATGGAATATTTATCGGTGGATAAATTTTGAAAGATAGATTTTCGGTGGAAATTCCTATAAGAAATGCAAATTGTTTAAAAGTAATAGTGAAATTATTTTTAAATAGATGGAAAATGTGTTTTCCCTAGAAATTAAGTATGATTCCCAAGAAAGCTTTCAAAATATAAATTATCAGTTTAAAATGTGTTTTAGAATATTTTAGAAAAAATATATTATTTTTAATAATTTTTAAGTATAAGTAAAATTTTAATTAAGTAATTATGGTATTAAATTATTTTAAAGGTAAATTAGTATTACGTTTTCTAAAGGAAATTTTTAATTTAAGTTACTCAAGAAAATTTTATAGATTTCCAAAGTATAATTTGAGTAAAGAATATAGTAATCATATTTTAAATATTTTAAGTATACCTTGGAAGTGATTTCCAGGAGGTGGGAATGTGTTTAAAAATAAAAGGTGTTTCTTTCTAAAGTGTGGGAAGGAATTTACGGGATTTAAACAAAAATTTGAATTTAGATAATCCAGCAGGATTTATAAAACGAATTCTTTGGTTTATTCTGAAATGGAAGTGTATTTCCCTGAAAAGCCAAGTACGTTTCAAAGTAGATTTTTAAGCGAAGCAATGTTTTTAAGGAATTATTAAGGTTGTTAAGTTTAATGGTAAATAGTATTAAAATAGTTATAGTAGTAATTATTTTAAAGGATTCATGGGTATTATGTTTAAAGATAATTTTTAATATTTATATTTTATAGAATTTTTATTTTAAGAATAAGTTTTGGTCAAAGTATTATTTGGAACTTGAATAGAATTTCATAACTCCTATTTCAAAATTTAGTTAGCTTAACCTTTACTTTAAAGAAAATAGTTTATATTTTGTAAAGCAGTTTTATTTGAAATATTTTTAAAAGTACATATATTTTAAATAAAGTATTTAAGTAATTTAAATGTTTTAATGTATTTCCAAGAATAAAGGATTTAAATTATTTTAAATCTAAAGTATTGGTACTTGGATGTTTTCATAGGAAGTAAAGATTTGGGAATTTATTCCATGAGAAGAGTAGGGTTTGAAAACTGTTTCCAAAAGGGTTGAAAATGGAAATATATCTTGCAAAGATATTTTTAGGATAATGAATAATTTGGAAAAATTATTTATGTTTGACGGATGTTTATGAATGTTAATTGATAGTTAAATCACCGACTATCAATATTAGCCAATGCGTTGATCGTTTCGAAGAGACCGGGATGGGGATTTATTTCTCGAAAACCACTCTGATCCGGTTTGTACGTTTTTATGGGAAAAACGAGTTCGGAGTCGAAGATGGAGTAGTGAAGTCAAGGGCTAGTCGCTAATAATCCTGAGGATGATTCCAAAATGGATGTAGTAGGAGTAGTGCCTTCAGTTCTGTTCGAACCCGGGACGGACTTGTATGGATGAATGCTTTCAGAACATCGTCAGGTGGACGATGGGAATTCTAAGAGAAACGTTCTAAAAGGTAACGCTTAGCCTCAAACCTTATCAACCGGGAATGACTGAAAATCAGGGGTTATGCAGCAAGGCTATGTGGGTAGCGCCCATTAGGGTGAGGTCATCCCTGTCTAGATGTCCCTTTTTATTTGGCTTAGTGGTGCGGCTGCTGATCCCAACCGTGAGGTGATCTTACTTAGGATTATCCAGTAAGGGGTAGTCCCGGTCTTGTGTTGCAGGAGATTGGGAGTAATCCTCGGTACGGTGATCTAGGCCACGTACTGTGATAGGTGGTATCCCAGTGTCTAATCATTAGTTGGAAATCCATTCTCCCTACGTGCCTTTTACGGTTTTGTTTGTATTACCCACGATTGTGGCTAGTAGCTAGAATTTAATTAATGTAACAATTTCGGATATTTTAATAAGTACTTGTAAATATACACTATTATAATATCAGAGGATTTTGATAAAAAAGTGTTTTGGCTATCGTAAGGTAAAATCCCGACATGTTTATTTGTGGCGTGGTCTTACGAGATGCTTTTGATTTTAAAAGGGATTTTGAAACTTTAATAATCAAATTGGGTGTATTTTTCCCACGCTGGTATTCCAGACTGACTCGGGTGTTATTTCATTATAATGCTCGGGTCAGACCGAGTATTATAAATACAGGATAGTATGCTTGGAAGCTCAGGAGAGGAGCTAGAGACCGAGATGTATTATCCGTACTTGTTTATATCCGCTGCTGTGATTGTTTGAAATTGTCAGGCTAGTAATTGTTGTTTGTGTGTGATATACTCTAACGATGTATTGTATAAAACAGATATAGTTTTCATTTTGTGTAAAGATATGTTGTTATCTATTATATTTATTCCGCTGCGATTGTGAGATTCCGTTATTGTTTAGTTCCTTCTTTCTTCTATCTTCTTTCTTTTCCCTCAACTATCTCTCTTTTTCGGCACTCGATCGTCGGCATAGTATACTGTGGCGTATTTTTTGTCGATTTTCGAGGATCGAGAAGGGCGGGTCGTGACACAAATCATCAATTCTCCACAAAGGATATCTATTTTTCATTATTCTTTCATTCAGCTTCCGACAGTTGATATATAGTCCTAAAGACCCATCGGGCTTTTTCATAAATACTATTGCAGCTCTATAAGGTAAGCTATTTGGCCTTACGAGTTCTTTCCTTCTAACTCCAATAACTTTTTATTTAACTCCTCCATCTCTTTCAAAGACATTGTACTAGGGGGTTGACTAAATGGTTTGGCTCTCGGTAGAAACTCTATATAAAACTCTACTGCTCTTGGAGGCGGCAACCCCGAGATTGGTTCAAACACATTAGGAACTTCCCTTACTACTCGTACTGCACTGAGACCTTCCTCCTTCGAAACCAAAGTGAACAAAACACCTCTACGCCATGTTTCAAAAGATTCCAAAACTACATATACTCTTTCGTTTTGGTCCATCTAACTCAAGGTCATAATCCATTCATCTAGTATGTCATAGTTCAATAGCACTCCAAACAATCTACCCCTAAAATAAATATAAATACTTTGAAGTTAAACACATATGGATTGCATACGAACTTACTCCCACCTAACTCAGTCTCTAAATTAGTGCATCTCAATCTAGGAGCCGTATATCCCCCTATTGGATTTACTTACATGCTCGGACTTACCCGAGCGTAATGAAAGGATAAAACACTCGAGTCAGAACTAAAAGATCTTATGTAAGTTAAATCAACAACAAATAAATATGAGTGTAATAGCTTCAGAGATGTTTACGGGATTTTACATCCAATATCCTGTGTATAATGTGCATGCAATGACTTAAGAGATGTTTCAGGATTTTCCGTTTTCTAAGGATCCGTTAAACTATCTATATGTAGTAGAATACGCTATAAATGTAATGTCTATAGGTAAAGTAAAGTATTAAAATAGCGTTAAGGCATTACCCATATCCCCTTTAACACATTTTATAGGTATCGTAGTCTATATAGTACTGTAAAATCCCCCGTAAACTGGTGGGCTATAAGGGAGTACTCCATAGGTACGACACAAACCAAAATCGTAATGGGCTCGATAAGGTATATGACAAGGCACGCGAGACAATGCCTAGGGTAGGATTATATCGTTTTGCGCTTCCGGACTGGTGGTAACGCATAGCCACTACTACCACCCACACCGAGACACACTCCCATAACCAAATCAAGGGTAGCCACCAATCAATCACAAAGTTACAGATATGATATCGAAGAAGTGTGTTCGATCGGAGGAGCGACCTCACTTGGCCTGGTATTGCTCCTGGTTTAGTCATATCAAGCTGATCTGAGGGTCAGTGCTATGTTCTTACCGCATATCAATAGCGTTCGCCAAACCATCCTACTTCATTCTGGATTCTCCACCACGTGCACAGTTGATAAAGTGGTTTCAGAATTAGTAGAGAGAATGGTAATATCCGACCCTGGTCTCTTTAACAACCAAACGCTTATTTCACACCATGGTCATTTTATAAAACATTTTTAATAATGAATCTAGAAAACAGGATATACCTTAAGATAAAGATATCCATATACTTATTCCAAAAGTATAAATATATTCATAAATACCGAGGAAGATTTCTTTCAATCATTTTTGAAATAATTTATAAATCTCTCTTAAACCATTTATAAACCATTCATATGATTTGAAACCATTTGCAAAGCTATTTATAAATTCCAAAACAGTTTACAACTCTTCCTCTTTTCATAAACTTCTACACAAGTTCCTTTAAACGCTTCCAAATCCCTTTATACAAGTCCCTTTATAAAATCCTTTAAAACCTATATAACTCCTTTATAAAACCATTATAAAAATCCTATATATAAAAATCCTTTTATAAAATCCATTATAAAATCTCTTAAAAAACTTTATAAATTCCTTACAGAACCTTTTACAAAAATTCTAAAATCTTTTACAAGAAATCTTTTATCTATTAAAGTTATTATAAAACTCTATATTTATTATCTTAAATCAAAACTATATTTATTATATTAAATTAAATTTAATGTGTGGATATATATATTAAACTATATTAAGTATTTTATTAAATTAAATTTTAAACTATTAAAAATATATTTTTAAAACTAAATAAAATTATAAGTTAAAATCTTAAATTTACATTTAAAACCATATATTAACTCATAATTTGAAGCTTTAAAACATAAAAAATAAATTATTTTCCAAACATAATTTTTAAATAAAATCATTAAATTAAATTTAAAAAGATAAAATTTATAAGTCAAACATACTTTACCATTTAGAAAATAATTTAAAACCGACCAACGGTTTCCATATATAATTTTCTACCCTATCATCAAGTGATTAGGTATGTATCATTTCAACCCAAAATAGTTAAATTTCCTGGGTATACATCATTTCAACCCATATCCCGGACCAATAATTTCCAAATTAAGAAAATCAGTAGGGTATGTATAATTTCAACCCATAACAATTTTCCCTAATCTATAAGATCATTCGGGTATGTATCATTTTAACCCATAGCGATTTTCCTAACAACAAACTAAGGGAACTTGCAGTGTGATAACAACATATATAACAAGCATAACATCTAATCATCCAAAATGTCAGCAAATAAACATCCATCACAATCAACATCCAAATCAGTCAATAAATCACAACAATTAACTGGTTATCATTATCAGATATTTAACTAACAATTTAATTCCAATATTAATTTAAATGGAAATTTAATTCAAATTGAATTCAAATTAAATTTAAATGTCAATTTAAATTACCAAACAACAATCAATAACTTTCTTATTACATCACAAACTTAATTCAACTAACATAAGAAGGTTTAGAATTTGTGAGTAGGTTAAATCACTCGTCTTTGATTTCTAATCGATTTAAAATCCAAATATTGAACAGTCTCCAAAATCAACCAAACAAGTTCCATGTTGATTAAAAGTTTGATACGAACTCAATGCAAGAAACCGCGTCCAAATCCGAGCTCGTATGAAAAACTTATGATAATTAGAAGTTTGAACATTTAAAATTTAAAATTAAATTATACTAGGGAATTTAGTAATTACCTATACCTTCCTTAGCCTAAGCATATGGTTTGAACCCACATTCACAGTTCCAACCGCAACTCACGCGTTCATCTCGCTACCGATCAAGGCAACAACATCCAGATCTACCCACGCCATTGCTTTGCCCACGACCAGGCACACCACCCCATGTCGTCGCGACCACTCCGACCTCCCACTCGTCCAACGCCGCCGTCGATCAACTATCGCCATTCCTGGCGATTTCAGTCACCTCCGACACGAACTAACCCCATAGATCGACTTGCCTCAATGCCCTTTGCACTCCGATGCCCTCCGATCGTCGTATAATCGATGATCCACCGTTGAAAATTGAAAACCTAAAATGGACAGCCAAAAGTTCTTCGCCAAATACTGGCCAAACAGAGACTCAGTTACAAAAAGAACCGCAGATGTAGATTACACAAGTCAAGAGCTTCGCAGCGATATATTATTTGATATGTTTTGAGAAGTTTGAAATTTCGATTTGATTTGAAATTGGGGATTTAGGGTTTTGATTAAAATTGAAATATGGTTTTCTACCACTGGGAAGGTAGAGAAGATAGAAATAAGCAGTACGTACAAAAATCAGAAATAGAACCTGCTAGGGTTTCAGAACATATTTATATAGACACAAATGGATAAGAACGAATGGACAAATCGATTGGGTCGAAACAATAACAATGACGTAAAAAGCATGTTTCGTTCTCGAATGAAAGTAGCTCATCCTACATATCAAAATATATGTTTTCGATATTTTTAAACTCAATGGAACTATTTTCAAACTCTACTTCCATTGTATATAGAAGTTAGCTTTAAAAATCAGATATTTTTAATTAAATTCATTTTACTGATTTCTACGCGTTTCGACCTTGCACGATCAAACGATAAGTTCGATTGGTACGAAACATAAAATTATATAATAATTCGCCGTTACGGATCCGATGAAACTAGTTTCGTCGAAATCCGACATAGTGCCCAAAAAAGCTAATTTTCACGTTAAATATTGCACTAATTTCAATGTTTAATTACAACTATAATAAAATACCTGTTAATTACATTTTAATATACATCAATTTCTTTTATTTTGATTACACTTATTATTGAATCAACTATTACCTTATGAATATAATTAACATTAGTTTACATTTTATTACATTCATATTCTACAGTTATTACCTTAACTCGCATTAACTGCAATATTTAATTACATTAAATTTTTAATTACCAATTTAATATCCAAATGGATTAATTAATGAAATGATAATTAAAACAATTGCTTTACAATAATAATTCATATATATTACTTATTGTTTACAACCAAGGGTTATAAATTGCTTACCAAAACTAATTTCATATTCTATATCAACCTATTTTAATTTATAACAATATAATTTCAACATTGAATTCAACATTTAATTTATTCCTTATTTACAATTATAACCAAATTAACTTTACAATTATTTCAATTGATTGAAATTACATTAAAATAATTATCAACAACATTCAAACAACATTATTAAATCATATTCTAATTATTTTTCTCATTAACAAGTCATAAATTTTAATCCCTCACGATATTAAATTCCAAAATATTATTTAATTTAATAGTTTTAATTATCAAAAATATGGGTCGTTACACTCTTGCCAACTTAAAACTTTTCGTCCACGAAAAGGAACAAGAAGGAATCAAGAAGTTGATATATTTTTATTCAAATTAATCAATTTATAAACAATTAACTTGCATAATTTAGTTTAATAAAAATTTGAAAATAACTCAACTTCAACAAAAATTTCTAAGTCCTAAATTCATGAAAAATTTCGACAGAGTCTCCTTTGCGCGGTTAGGTCCGAAGAATAATAATATCAATAATTTAAATATATATACATATATATATATATATATCATATTTCAATAATAAACATCCTAAACCATGGGAAAAACAATAAAAATATCGTTGCAAAACCGTAATCCGAAAAAGTACCTATTTGTCGGGAAAAAAAACTTTATTTTATGAAAACAAAAGCAGCAGCTATTGCTTCCATGGAGCTGTATCTCACTTACATAATCCAAAGAGTTAAAATTATGTAAAAGAATAATATTTTAGTCGTTCCAATTAATAATAGAAACAACACAACATAACAATAGTCATATGCAAACGAAATAGTACAACCATCATATGCACCCAAAGAATCCATCAAACATCCATAGCAACCAAACTAATGGTTTACCCAAGTTCAGAAACTTTTCATCATACAAGGATGATAAATAAACAAACAAGTATATCTTACACTCAACAGACTTCGATAATTACATAATAGATTATTCATACATCCTTATAAAATTTGAAGTATCATTTCTCAACCTTCCCATCAGCCAAAACAACAAAGAATTTAAGTATTAGATAAATTTGTACGATGTACATAAATATTTTATATACAGTATCGATTCTAATCACTTGCTTGGATACACACATTCCACTTTCGAACTAGTATTGTTAACCCGACCACTCTAGTGCGAACTTTGTTCCGATTTCTTTATTCGAAATTTCCCTTTTCCTTGCATAGCCATTAACCTTGATTGAAAACTTCAAATTCATATCAAAAATTTGTATCAATCGTTCGTCGTCAAGAATCGAGCAAAAAATCCTATTTTGAACTGGTATGAATCACTACAAATCTTGTATTCAAATCTGAATCAGAACTATTACGCGAATAAAATGATTTACGCACAATTTACATATTTTATTCTATTGGTTTCTTTTCACATCATTATTTACTTTTCATTTGTTTTAATTCATTCATAAAATAATTATATTTTATTAGTTTTCTTTCAGTACTTATATAATTTATTTCCCATTCAATATTTGAAATCATCGATGAATCCATTGTTAAAGTATTATTTAAATTTCATTGCAGTTTATTTCACATTTATTATTTTCTTATAACCTTGATACGCATTTTAATATTAATATTCATCAATGAATCATTTCAATCATTTTCTTGAGTTTATAATCATTTACTTAAATTGTATTCACTTTTACTATTTAATTTAATTATTAGCATTTAGAAATATTAACTTATGTTTAAAATATTTCTTGTGCATCAAAATTCTTATTTGTATACATACTCCATTACTTAAGTTTACTTGTGTAAAATTCTATTACATATTCATATTGACATTTCAACTTTTAAACATTTCTGGTAGGTTTTATATATGTTTTTAGAATGTAATTGAGTGTTATACAAATTTATCTTATTCATTTTAGTTACCAAAAATATTACAATAGTTTACATCTTCTAAATTGCATTATCCTTTAATTTACAATTGATAAATTTCCAATTTCTTTATCATTTCATTAATCACGTAGCTTTTATTTTATTATTTTTCATTTTAGAAGCTTCCAACTATTAAAATTTCACTTTATTTCTACAATGTAAAATCATTAATTTAACAAGAAGTTAAGAACTAAATAACAGGTTCATTTCAAATCATTTTGAAATAATATATATTCATATATTTTTTATATATCAAATCATACTTAAGAAAATAAAATAAATTTTTTTTATCAAGACAAATGTGTAGCAAAGCTACTATAGTGATCTTTCCACTTTGAAACTCGAAAATGAACGTCGATGATGTCGCGATCATCACCGAAATTATTTTTCAGCGACAGAAGAGGGGAGTACAAAACTAATTTCCTTTTAAAAAACATTTCTTTCAAATAACATTGAAAATATTTATATCTGAAAATACTTCTAAATAATACTAATATTATATTTCAAAATCTTTTGAAAACCAATTTCAAAACCCCGGAACTTAAGTTCTTAAATTTCCAATTCATATTCACTTTATTTGTAAATCCTAATTTGCAACCAATATTTATAAAATTTCACTTCCTAACAAACAAACATATCACATACAACTATATACATTTATAAAATTTGTTCTATTATATAAAAAATATAATACTAGGTAAAATTGTGTTAGTCTGCCCTATTAAGTGTTTAGAAATCTCTATCGATGTCATAGCGTCCTATGTATCGACCAGAATTAATAAATACTCAGCAAAAAAAATTAACACAATACAAAAGAAATTTTATAACACTAAAAAGTACGCTTTTTCATATATAAACTCTCAAACTCATTCTAGGGTATTAGTAACCCTATCTCTAATGAGTTAACCCTGAATAGGCTAAGGTATCTCTAAACCCGATTCCGATACCAACTATAACGACCCACATTTTTGGACGATCTAAATCGACAATAAACCATACATGTCAAGCTCAAATAAATAGTTCATGAAGCTGTTTTATAGTATACGTTTGATTACATAAATTTGACAATAATCAGAGTTATACATACAACAGGCATAATAGGATAATGCAATGGAATGACATGATGCAGTTTAATATATATACCCCAATCTTTGTCTTCATCCTCCAGAAATAATGTCTTCAACACTAAAATGTTCAGACTAATCCGAGCGTAATGAAAGGACAAAACAGTTGAGTCGGAACTAAAAGATCTTATGTAAGTTAAATCAACATTAAATAAATATGAGTGTAATAGCCTCAGAGATGTTTACGGGATTTTACATCTTCTATCTAGTGTATAACATGTGTGCAATAACTTAAGAGATGTTTCAGGATTTTTCATCTCCTAAGGATCCGTTAAACTATCATATGTATTAGAATACGCTACATATGTAATGTTGATCGGTAAAGTATTGAATATAGCCCCTTAACACATTTTATAGGCATCGTAGTCTATACAGTACTGTAAACTCCACCATAAACTGGTGGGATATTAGGGAGCACTCCAGAGGTACGACATAACTCAAAATCGTAGTGGGTTCGATAAGGCATATGACAAGGCACGCAAGGCAATGCCTAAGGTAGGATTCTACCGTTCTGCACTCCCGGACTAGAGGTAACGCATAGCACCTACTACCGCCTACCTCGAGACAACTCCCATAATCAAATTGAGGGTGGCCACCAATCAATCACAAAGTAACAGATATGGTATCGAAGAAGTGTGTTCAATCGGAGGAGCGACCTCATTTGGCTCAGTATTGCTCCTGTTTTAGCCATATCAAGCTGACCCGAGGTCAGGGCTTTGTTCTTACCTCATACCAGTAGTGTTCGCCAAACCATCCTACTTTATTCTGGATTCTCTACCACGTGCATAGTTGTTAAAGTGGTTTCGAAATTGACAGAGAGTATGACAATATCCGACCTTGGTCTCTTTAACAACCAAACGCTTATTTCACACCGTGGTCATTTTATAAAACATTTTTAATAATAAATCCAGAGAACAGTTTATACCTTCATATCAAGATATCCATATAAATATTCCAAAAGTATAAATATGTTCATAAATACCGATGAAGATTTCTTTCAATCAAGTTCGAAAATAATTTATAAATCTCTCTTAAACCATTTATATGCTTTTGAACCATTTATAAAGCTATTTATAAATTCCAAAATAGTTTACAACTCTTCACCTTTTCATAAAATTCTATGCAAATTTCTTTAAACGCTTCCAAATCCCTTAAAACAAGTTCGTTTATAAAACCCTTTATAAAATCCTTTAAAACCTATACAAATCCTTTATAAAACCATTATAAAAATCCTTTATATTAAAATCCTTTTATAAAATCCATTATAAAATCTCTTGCAAAACTTAATAAATTCCTTACAAAACCTTTTAGAAAAATTTCAAAATCTTTTACAAAAAAAATCTTTTATCTATTAAAGTTATTATAAAAGTCTGTATTTATTACCTTAAGTCAAAACTATATTTATTATATTAATTTAAATTTAATATATATATATATATATATATATTAAACTATATTAATATTTTACTAAATGAAATTTCGAAGTATATAAAATATATATTTAAAACTAAATAAAATTATAAGTTAGAATCTTAAATTTACATTTAAAACCATATATTAACTTAAAATTTGAAGCTTTAAAACATATAAAATAAATTATTTTCCAAATATAAATTTTTAAATAAAATCATTAAATTTAATTTAAAAAAATCAAATTTATAAATCAAACATACTTTACCATTTAGAAAATAATTTAAAACCGACCAATGGTGTCCGTATATAATTTTCTGCCCTATGGTCAAGTGATTGGGTATGTATCATTTCAACCCAAAATAGTTAGATTTCAAGGGTATATATTATTTCAACCTGTATCCCGAATCAATAATTTTCAAATCAATAAAATCGCTAGGGTATGTACCATTTCAATCCATAATGATTTTTCCTAATCTATAAGATCATTCGGGTATGTATCATTTCAACCCATAGTGATTTTCCTAACAACAAACTAAGGCAACTTGTAGTGTGATAACGACGTATATAATAAACATAACATCCAATCATCCAAAACGTCAATAAATAAACATCCATCACATTCAACATCCAAATCAGTCAATAAATCATAATAGTTAACTAGTTATCATTATCAGATAATCAACTAACAATTTAAATTCAATATTAATTTAAATGGCAATTAAATTCAAATTAATGCAAATTAAATTTAAATGACCATTTAAATTACCAAATAGTAATCAATAACTTTTTTATCACATCATAAACTTAATTCAACTAACATAAGAAGGTTTACTATTTGTGAGTTTGCTAAATCATTTGCCTTTGATTTCTAGTCGATTTAAAATCCAAATAAAGCCCAAAATTTGAACAGTCTCCAAAATAAATCAAACCATTACCATGGCAGTTTGAAATTTTCATACGAATCCAATGCAAGAAACCGTGTCCAAATCTGAGCTTGTATGAAAAACTTATGATGATTAGAAGTTTGAAAATTTAAAAATTAAAATTAAAATATAGGAAGGCAATTTAGTAATTACCTATACCATCCTTACCCTACACACACGGCTTGAACCCACGCTCAAACTTCCGACCGCCACCCATACGTTCATCTTGCCGTCGATCGAGGCACCAACTTCTAGATTCACCCACGCCACTGCCTCACCCACAATCAGGCGCACTACCCCATGCCATCGGGACCACTCCGGCCTCCCCCTCATCCTGCGCCACCACCGATCAACTATCGCTATTAATGGTGATTTCAGTCGCATTCGACACAAACAAACCCCATAAAAATGTCATATAGTAAGAATTTTGGGAAACTTTTTATTTACAGTCCTCAGTGCGGCTATTAAATTCATGCTCAAAACAATTAATTGAAAGAGTTCATAAACAATATATTATCAAAGAGCATGATTCGCGGACATTTATGCTATGATATAACATTTTATACATTGTAACTCTAGGTTTCTAAACTTCCCCATTTTGTACGGCAGGCTGACGTTTCTATATTTTTATATCGATCTTAAAACTTACCTTTGTATATTAAATATGCATACCAAGATAATGTTTGTTTAACATATTAATGTGTAGGCAATTAGCTAGGAAAGTGGATAATAAAGCTACTGCTCATGAACAACTAAGAAAGTGTGGAAGAATTAAAACCCTTCAGGTTCGTCCGTTATTTCAATTTGATAAAAAGGCACATGGATCAAACTATTTATTCTTTACATTACTATTTAATATGAATATTCATGCTTTGATAAAAATCTTAATATTTAATATTTACATATGATATATATAAAAACAAACAATTTTACTTTCTTTGTCTTACATGCACTAAGATACATTTATGAAAACAATATTGCAAAACTAAATTTACCCAATTTCTTACCAAACTTACTTGACACGACTCATTTTCGATGAAGTGTGCTTTCGTAACTTATTAATATAGTAAAATTTTAATTAAAAATAGCATTTATTCGAAATATTTTTTTGACATTTCTGGTGATGTGTGTGCCAATTTTAATACAAATTAAGCAGCTTTTACATATAAAGCTTAAACTTATTCACACTATACAGCCATGAATGAACTGTCATATCAACATTAACCTTGTACATCAATTGACGATAAAAATAACTACATTATTGTTTACTATTTGTAGAGCACAAGTTCCTAATTTATTACTATAATCTAAGAAAATAATATTAATTTCTCCATTCCTATTAACAATATAACCCACAATTGCCCATATAACAGTTCATAATAGATATACACCTTTTGTTGCACCTCCTTCCACTTACTGTTGAATTATTTAATAACTATTACTTTCCACCTGACTATTTCCCTGCACTACAGTAAGCACACACATTATCCACATCTGAACATACATTTTCATCTCCCACGTTGCGTATCAACCTAAAAATGACATCTCATACATACGCACCTATGCTTCACATCTTCACAGCAACATCGTTGACTGCATGATGTCCTAACATTGTTTCCCAACTTAAACTATTACATGCTGCACGAAAATGGGGTACAAAAAATTGACAAAATTTTCCACCACCTCGCGGGATTTGAAGCGATATTTGAATTTAGAACGAGTAATTATGAGATGAATAATCCGAATGCTTACCTCACAACTAAAAAAAATCACAAAAAACGTCCTAGTGATTCAGACGGTACATTCTCAAACTTGATTGCATATTACTTTCTAATTTATGCACTTACCTCTTCAGTCTTACTCACGTCTGTTCTTTTACATTTTTTGAAATTTATAGCTAACTTCACCCAGCGATCAAAGTTCTAACTTAGTTTGTACCTCAAATACGGATAGTCATAACATACAGTCCGGAACAGACATCAAAGGAAACAAACAGATTACTTAGGTTTGATTTATAGTCTTGGACGCTCTTTTGTTCATATTCAATTGGTTGCATATCAATGACAGGTTGTTCTGTTTGGTAGGATGACGTTACCGTGAAATATCCAGTAGTACGGGCTTCTGATCCACCACTACCTAGAAAGGTACTAAGAAGAGGAAATGCGATTCAGGTACATTTTTTTCGCATTTTTACTACACATTTACTACTCCCACTAATTTGTTAACATCTACTATATGTCACGGCTGATGTTGCATTGTACAACCTATGCTATATTGTTTTACCAAATTACAATACCTGACTTTGTCACTACCAAATCCTACCCGATTGTTGTACTTACGGATACCTATACTTTGAACCGTTATACCTTCCAAACCTATCCTGTCTCTACGTGTCTTAACTTGATATTGAAAACTATTATTACTTCAACATGTTTCTTGCTAATGCACTTACACCATATCTTATTTCCCGTATCTACAGGATGGTGATATGGATCAGCATGCTGCAGTAGCTTCTAGCATCTAGATTCGGGTGAAGAAGCAGAAAAATTAATTTCTAGCAGTTTATGATTTCATGTTTGTGGTACATTTACGTTTTTATGTCTACAGATACTAATTTTTTGTATGTTTTTCACATCTACCTTTTCTTTTCTGCTACCCCAATTTGCACCTTTTTTTTCAAGACTGTACGTCATGACATATGATGATTGAATTATTTTGCTTTCACCTACCATATAATGTTTCGTTTGTTAAAATTGCAACTCCGGCTTTGAACTACTATTTTCATTTGTCATGCTCATTTTCGCTACCTTTTTAACTGCATGCAATGTCCGTGCTAACATATGTATCTGTTGTACACTATGCATCAACATGCATACAAACAATATGGTCACTCTTTTGCCCGAACATCCTCTTTCACGTGTTCTGATTAAACTTTACACAGTATAACAATGCCCATGTGCGAAGCACGGGCTACTTGCTAGTTAATTATTAATTCTGGGTTAGTACATTAGTCGTATAATATTGTATATATGGCTTACTTTTACTCTCACTAATTATAGTAGGACCTATATTTTTGTAAAATTATCACTAGTATCTTTCTATATGGGTACTCTTTTTGCAGAGTAATATCAATTTTGATAATTATAAGAAGATTTTATATATCTAATATGAGTTGCTTTAGGCATATAATAATTTCTAGTACTAGTTTTCAGACACTTTGAATGCATAAATCCATATCTGGTACTCTTATTATTTCTATAATGACCTAAATGTCTTTTAACTTTTGAATTTGATATGACAAATCGAAATAAACTTTTTTCTTTCATTGAAAATTATGATCTTCTCATTAATTATAATGAACTTCGACTTGTAGTCATAGATGTTTTCTTCCAAAATCTTTAGAAATCTCAATTTTTTTTAATTCATTCTAATTTCTTTTCTTTCAACGAACATGCTCATTTTGTGGATCAATAACTGAGAATTGAAATTTACTGAAGAAATTTCAAAATCATCATTTTTAAACTTAAATCATCAATTTTCTTTAAAAACTTTATTTTATCAACCTCTAATCAATCATATTATTTTTCAAGATATTATACATTTGACATAGAGGTTATAAAAGAATTCTTTATAGAATTATATCGATCTTTCATAAATTCATTTTCTTTTGTCAATTCCATCTTTTCTTTATTAAGAATTTCCAATTCCATTATTTGAGTTAGAGTTTTCTAAAGATATTCTTTGTTCCTGTATGACTTCTTATAAATTTAGTTTTCACCCTTTAACATATCAACTTCAAGCTCACATCTATTTGATTTTCTTAGAATTTATTTACAAGCCTTTGTAATTGCCTTTTACTTTTTATACATTTCTATATTACTTTGAATCTAATCATTATTCATAACCAAATATATGAATATCCAACCACAATTATGAGTATTATAAGAATTTGAACTTTAAGGTTGACAAATCAATGTACTGAAGACACAACTACTGCTAAAGGTCTCCTCTGTTCAAAGCTCGAGAAATTTGATAGTTGTAAATTTGAGAAGTCGATCAAGCGAGAGGTCACTTGTGTTGAAATCCTATTAGAAATCTTCAGGCAAGGTGTTGAAGTCCTGTTCAATTACTCAGCAGTTATAAATCTATTATTATAGGTAGGGGGAGGGAGTTTTATGTTAGCTAAAATTCGAAGAAGAGCTCTACTTTTGGATGTGGAACGAAGTGTGAAAATGTATAAAAATCTTAGTGTGTTTACTCTTATTTACTTTATGTTATTCCATTACAATATTACTTAGCTAGTCATTATATTATTTTATCTAATATAAGCTATATTATAAACTAACAAGGTATTTATATTTACTTAGGACATATTACTTGATACATCCAATTCTTTCATTTGGTATTAGAGTAATAAGCACAAAGACCCTTGGAATTTTCAATTAGTATCGAAGTGGATGTTTCAAAAATCATAACTCCCTTTTTGAAAAAATTACATGTATAGAAATTGACTAATATGCCAATTAAGGACTTTGTTTCATAGAAGGTCAGTCTACTGCGCGCCCTCCTCTATTCACTAGCACAAATTACACATTTTAGGGTACATGAATGAAAATTTATATGGAAGTTAACGGTCTTGAGATTTGAGATGCTACTCAAACAGAGAATTTAGCTCCTACTTCTATATTGAGTACATGGAAAAATACTCAAAAGGCTTCAATTGAGAATTCTAAAGCAATGAATACTTTATGTTGTGCACTAGATAGAAATAAATATAACAGATCGGTACATGTATGTCAACTATGAAAGTTGACGAACTTAACAAGTTACTCAGGAAGGAACCAATAAAGTAAAGCAAGTCAAAATTTCTATGCTAAAATAATCAGTTTTCAAATTTTAAAATGAAAATTAGGGAGTGCATTTCTAATACGTACATTAGGTTACAAGATATAATGCACATACACTTATTGTACTAGAAGTTACATTTTCTAGTTTTAATACCAATTCAAAAGAATAAAACCATTTGTCCAATGAATGGAAAAGAAAGGTGCTAGCTATCGAAATAGCTAACAAACTTGCCATACTTAAAGTTAAGGAGCTAATCGATAAATTAATGTCCTATGAAGTAAATTTGCAGGCCCAATGGAAAAGAAATAAAAGAGGATGTTAGTATTCAAAGCTAAAACTAATGACGATTCACATAAGATAAGAAAATTAAGGTTAGCTAGCTTAGGGATTCCAAGAATATCTTAAGAAAAAGTATTTTGGAAAAAAAGAAGGAAAACAAACCCAAGAACTACAATTTTGATCATGAGTGATTAACATGTGGTAAAAATGGACATTTACAAAAAGACTGATGAAAAACGAATGAAGTAGAGAAGAAGTCCCATAAACCAAATGCTAATGTAACAACCTGATATTTTCAACCATTCGCATCCGCACATGCCGGACTTGAATAGCTTAAAATACCGAATTGTTAATTTAAATTTGGCAAACTCGGAATATACAGTAAATAAATAATCACAGATCATAAACACAGAGTAATATAATGCAGCGGAAGCAAAAAGATAGTAGTTCATGAAGCTACTATATTAATACATCAGAGTATACAATATACAACATAAGTTTCAATATGATAAACAAGCACAAAGCTGAATACAGCACTGGAATCAACTGAATAACTAGAATCAACTGGATAACTAAAAGTGAAATAGATAGCTGGATCTCCAAGTAAAGCTCCAACTCAAGAGGTGAGTCTCGAATGCTGTATCACTCAGTCTGACCCAAGCGTAAAGCAAAACGCAAAACACTCGAGTCAGGACATACATACTTATAAAACGTAAACCAACTCAAGTAAGCTATAATATAAGGTACAAGTAACTCAAAGGATGCTTGGGACCGCCCATCCTCTAAGGATCCATTAAACTATTTACTATGTAGTAATATTTCGCTATTATAATAATGTCTATAGTAAAATAAACTTACTTTTAAATAGCGTTAAGGCTTTACATTTTCCACCTTAACACGTAATAGTGCCAGTAGTCTATACAGTACCGTAATACCTCCTAATCAAGAGGCTACTAGAGGATACTCCATAGGTATGACACAAATCAAATTCGTACAAGGCACACTAGGGTAGGTGACATGGCACAACTAGCAATGCCAGGGTAGATATACCAATTACACTTCCGGGTCAGTGGTAACGCGTAGCAGCTACTATCGCCCACCTCAAGACACACTTCCAAATCAAAAGTATCAAAAGTGACCACCGAATCAATCTCAAAATCAGAATAAAATAGCGAAGGAGTGTGTCCGGTCAGAGGAGCGACCTCATTAGCCCGTTGATTGCTCATGTTTTAGCCACCTTATGCCAACTCACGGGAGTTGGGTCCACGTATATACCTTAATTGAACGTCGCCACCATCCTACTTCATTCTGGAATCTCCACCGCATACACAGTTGCTAAAGTGGTTTACGGAATTGGCAAAGAGTATGACAACTTTCGATCTCGATCTCTTTAATAGTCCAACGTTACTATAACCCATGGATATTTATTTCAAAATAATTTATACTTTAACCAAAATATCATATCCATTTCAAAACTAAATACTATATCATTTCATTCCAGAACCAAATCAACATATCATTTCCATTTCAAAAACTCAAAGTAATAATATATCATTTAAATCCCAAAACCAAATCAATATATCATTTAAATAAACCTAAATTTCCAAATCCTTGAATATTCCTTCAATTTATTTACTTGAAAGATTCCTTTAAATCATCTTAAACCAAACCACTTTATAAAGTCGTACTCTTAAATCTTCAATTTTAATAAGTTCAAATTAATATATTTAAAGACAATTCTTAATTAAATACAATATCCAAGAATTTTATTTCCAAAGCCATATTACTTTCAAGTTATAACATTTCTGAAACCAAACACTTTGAAACATATTTATTTAACCCATTTAAATTCAATGTCAAATAATATTCATTTCAAAGTAGTAGCATTTCTAAGTTCATTCATTTCATTATAAAATTTCCAATACATTGTAAATTTCAGCAACAACAGCATTTATAAAGTGTTATAGTAGATATATTAGTATTTCAAAAACATTGTCAAATTCAAAAATAGTGGCACTTATAAAGTGCTACGGTAGGTATTTAGTTATTCAAAACAGTCCAGTTCAGAAACAATAACATTTATAATGTGTTGTAGTAGTTATTTAGTTATTTTCAGCGATAGTTCAAATTCAGGAACAGCAGCACTTATAAAGTGCTGTAATAGGTATTTAGTTATTTCAGAACCTAGGTAAGTTTCAGAATTGATAACACTTAGCAAATGCTATCTTATAACCACAGCATTTTTGAAGTGCTACCAATAAAATTCCAGATTTTGTGATAACATTCCAGAAACAATGAAACTTCAATTTTAACCATTTTAACTTATAAAAATCATATTTTTCGCTTTAAAATATTCATTTGGATATCATTGTAGTTATGATTTAATAAAATAAAATTTTATCAATAAATATCCAATTTAAACTAAGATTCATTTGCTAAGTCAAAAGTACATTCTTCCTTAACTCTATTTTAACAAATAACTTAACACTTTATTTTAAAATACCCACCTCATAAATAAAACTAAATTTTCATTTATTTACTTAACTTAATAATTTTATTTAAAATCCAATTTCCAATTATCAAATTAAGTCATAATTTAAGATACATTTTTCCATTTTAAAATCATAATTATTTATTTTACAAAACATAACACTTCACAAAAGAACATTTTATCATAGTCAATATAAAAATCAAATTTTCCTTCTAGATCTATTCATTTAGACATCGATTAACTATGATTTTCTAGCTAAATAAATTTTATTACAAAATGTCCAATTAAAACTGTATTTCATTTTATCCGTTCAAATACATTATTTATTATACAAAACATGTCCATTTCATAAAGTAAAATTCATAACAATTACTAGGTTAGATTCAAACCTCCATATTAAGTAAAATTTAATTATTAAGTTATTTACCATCAATAAAGATCTTTAGTTCAACTTAAAACCAATTATTAACTTATAAAAATTTAACTTATAGAAAAAAACAATACACCTTTATAATTAAAGCAATAATCATATTTTAAGTTAAAATTTCATATATTATAAAACTCACAATACTTAATAATATCTTTAGGGAAATATTATTTTGAAATACTTAATGAATTTTTTTAGGAAAATATTATTTAAAAATATAACCATGGGCGTGTTTAATATTTTCTAACCTAAGTCGAGTGATACGGATATGTATCATTTCAATCCATAATTTAAAAAGAAAAATCTGGGTTCTCTCATTTCAAACCCGCAATCCCAAGTAAATCAAATACAATAAAAATCACTCAAGCCTATCAATTCAGCTCATAATGATTTTTCCTTATTCTAACGTCCGTTCGGGTATGTATCATTTCAATCTATAGTGATCGGGAACTTACAGTATGATACAATAAATAAAATGAACAGTACAATGTAATATCAAATGATGTAACAGTTATACAAACAGCATTTGACATCATATAAATATATCACAGACATATATAAATATAGCATATTAATTTATACAATTCACTTATCATCATTTCACAATTATAAAAGTACGTATATCTAGAGTGATAAACTCACCTTTTAAAAGCTAGAATCAAATTCAAAACACACATCCAAACTCCGTAAAGCACGAAAAGGCACGACAAAGCACGACTATATTTTTGAGTGGATGAAGAGTCAGATGCAAATCTCGTACACAAACAAATACAACGAATATAAGAATAAGATTTCAATACAAACAAAAGATGGATTAAACAATGGAAATTATGAATCAACATGACATAACTTTGCTTTGATCAATCAAATGGGCTCAACCATGTTGGACAAAGGCTCGGCCATCTTCATTAGTGCTCGGCCATGGCTATAGCAAGGGTTAAGTGGTCATCATAGGCACGACTAAGCAAGGCAAAGCAATAGGAGATGGTACTTGAGTGGTGTGGTCGAGGTAATAAAGGAGGAAGTGGATGTATGTGGTGATATAGGCTATGTTTTCCATTGTTTGGTAAGGGAATCTTCATGGTGGTCACGACCATGTTTTAGTAGTAAGGAGGTGATCATGGTGGTGGTGGTGAAGAGATTGTGGTTGGCTAGGAGGTGGAGAGATAGTGCAAGCCGAGCCAAGCAAGGAGAAAACAAAGAAAAACAAAATGAAAAAGAGGAGAAAGAAGAAGGAGGCTATGGAAATTGAGAACTTGTATAATTTTTTCTCACGCAAATGGAAATGAGAAGTTGAGATGTACGTGAATTAGAAAAAGAGTGGCGGCTAGGGTCCCAAAGGATTTGAACGGCTAAGGTAAGTAATAAAGAGGCTAGGCAATAAAAGGCAAGAGTTTGAATGGTTTGGAAAATAAAAAGGCAACAAATAACTTTATGTATTTAATTAATTTTTTTTTCTTTGTTAGGAAATGAGAAAAGGTGAGAATGCTTTGTGCGTGAGTTAAAGGCACCAAAATGAGTTTAAAGCTTACATAGTTTCATAATAGTACTACAAAATAATGATAACAAAGATATATATATACACATACATATATCGAACATTATTGACAAGCATTTATTAATGAATCCACTTAAGTAATTATGAAGCACACAAAGAATAGCGATCTTTTTAGTGAATAATGGATTTATACAAATAAATGTTAATGTCAACTACCAATTATTCCTTACTTGGTAAGAATTACAATACAAAGCATGCCTATTAATTTAAGCAAGGAATATGTAACGACCTGAAATTTTTTACCCCGAAAATTCGACACTAATACGTTCACTGTAGAAATGTCGAGCAATCGAACGCCGAAAATCCCAGATTGTTAAGGAAAAGAGGTAGAAGAAGAATTAGAAAACAATAGCACAGAATCTCACATTCGCAGCGGATTAAAATATAATATCAAAAAAAAGCATTTACACAAGAAGATGTAACCGTCAATTTACAGACAATATATCAAAGTACAATCATTCTCAAATAAACTGGACAGTGCATTACATTAAAGTTACACCTGATTCAGGCAGGAAACCAGCGTGAGTAAACCCATATAACATGAAATACTAAGGTATAAAACTTAGTTGAAATCCCGGGGTAACTCTACCTCACTATGAATTCTTATCTTGTTTATAATCAGTACTCATTACAAAATAATATATTAGTCGGTTAAATGGCTATGTTACTAAATTTATTTCAGTCCAGCCTATTTGATTCTAAACTCAAATGTATAAAGAATTATTGTAGATTACAAATCGAAGTGGTTTGGGGTATTTGCTGATACCCGACCCCGGTCTCTTCGAATCCAATGTCATCTTTAAGTTGTTTATGTGAACATAATTAATTTTAAATACAGGATGTCACATTTCACAGCAATTCATTATCAATGGATAACCCACATTATCACAGTTCAACCCAACATATCACATCTCAGAACATCACAAATTATCAGACTAGAGACATTAATCCAAACATTTAATATAATTTAATCATCCATAAGCAAGATTAATTTGTCGCCCAATCTAATTAATTTAATTAACACAAAATAAATTAATTACCTTTAAATCCTGCTTAATTAACATCAATTAAACCATTCAATTAATTATTAAAATTAATTAATGATTCTTTAATCAATTAATCATTCAAAAAATTAATTAACCTTTAATTACTTACATTAATTAATGATCCTTTAATTACTTACATAAATTAATGATCCTTTAATTACTTACATTAATTAATTATCCTTTAATTAATTTCATTAATTAATTATCCTTTAATTAATTAATTATCCTATAATTACTTAAGTTAATTAATTAATCCTTAATTACTTAAGTCCTTAATTTATCTAAGATAAACCATTATCTTAGTTAATTACTTAATTAAATCATTATTAAATTTCATTGGGAATCACATAGGAATATAATTAAATTATTAACTTATTTTATAATTATATTAAACCAAAACAATTTAAACTCAAAAACATTTTACTTATAATTTATTTTGAAACTTGTTTAATATTTAACTTTGAAACCATGTTAACATTTTCTTTTACTTTGAAAATCTTTCATTTCTTAGTTTTTAAACTTCCTAACTACTTAACCTTGATTCCTTATTCCACGACCAATCAATTCTGACCCGTACCTCCTTCCCCTTCCTTCCTTTATTTCTTATAACCATATCCCATATCCACTTCCAGTTACACGAACAATTTGCACTGCACTGTGCACGTGCACGTCGACGACGACCCACTGAGTACCCCGCCGACCGACCTCACAAACCACACCTGGCCACCGCATTGACTCCATCCACCCAGAACCCTTAATCTCGCCCTTGTTCAAATTTCCGATCTCGAACCCAAAAGGGTAAAAACCCAGCACCACCAGAACACCGCACCACGTCCTCCAATGGCCACCGACAAAGCCCATACCCTGCTTGGAGCTTCGCCGAGCCCGTCCCTTTTTGTTCCCTCTGGTGCGCAGCCCCAAAACCCATCCATAACACCTCCCTTTTCCCCAAATCCGACCATGCATAAACCCACCCTTAAACCCTAGATTTACCGCTGCACACCACCACCTTGCCAAGAATAATTCAACACCATTCTTCATGGTTGAGCCACTTCCCTCCTCCTCACCAAACCTCGTGTCACGAAGAAGCCTGGACCACCGCAATTCATCCCTCGACCAAAATCCATTCAACCCAAGAAATCACAACAAATAAGATTCAAAAAATCATGATAACTTTATCAAAATTCACCATTTTTTAATACGAATCAGTTTACAAAATCAAAACGAGAAATTATGACATTCGATTTTTCTGATTTGAAAAGATTTTACGGTTATTTTCTATTTTTGGAAATAATTACTTAATATAAACACTTGAAATTATTTTTACCAACGATATTACATTGTTTCAATCATCTTCAAAAATCATAGCTTAAATTGGTTTAAGTGAAGAGATATGAATTAAATTGATAGTTCTTGAGTCTGTTTACACAACAGACTCGTATATATGTATATACACAGACATGAACAAGCATTTCATATCTATATACATGCAATTACATAAATTCATCCATGAAAAGCAGTCCACATCATTACATCTATAATTTATCAGGTTAAAAACAGATTTAAGCTTTTGAGAAAAATGTTTACTCATAAATTTTGTTTAACAGAGAAACAAAGCTTCTTCTATGATCTGGAGCTTGATTTTGAAGCTGAAAGTTGATTTGAATTACAACTTAATGGTTGATTTTGAACTTGAAACTAAATTGCTTAAATCTTTTCTCAGGATGAAAGACTTGAAACGGTTTGATTTCCATTTTAGTTTTAATTTTGAAAGATGAAGAAAATTGAGAAAGACCTGTTTGACATCATAGAATTATGTATACAGCCTATTCTCTAACATTTATATTTCAATTTTAAGAACAAATGCCTTTTGTTAATGCATATTAATCCTAGCTCATAAATGTCACAAACTAATATTGTATTATTTTTTTATGTTTTTATTAATTTAAGTATTATGTCTTATATTTGTATATATATAAAAGTTATATTTATTTCTTGTATATTTTAAAGAAAATATATTAACCTTTTATTAAATCCAATTTTAAACTATCATACTTTTAAATATGTATTTATCTTTTAGAGTTTTTAACATATAGAATCTAACTTTAAATAGCTTTTGAAAGTTATTATATTGAATTCAAATTAATGCTTCCAAATCACTATATATATATATTATATTTGGAAATATGTTATGTGAATTTTTGATATATATATATATATATATATATCCACACCTTTACAACCTTCCATATATTCTACTTCTCATGGCATATACACACACACACACACACACACGTACATATATATACACACACACCCTTATATACCTGTATATGTGTACACTTAAAATTTTCAACCCTACAAAGTTTACATATATATATATATATATTAATTTATTATAAGATTTATCATTTCTAGATATTTATAATTATCAGAATTTTATTAGTTCAATTTATAAATTAGTATTTTTAATAATAAAATCAGTTAATTATCCAATTATCAGATGTCCAAAAATCTGTGTTATCACATTCCTTCCCCTTTAAATCTTTTCATCCCCGAAAAGGAATGAAGCCAAAATTTTATTAAAATGTTTACTATTAGTTAAATTATCCTTTAAACATTTTGAACTCTCAACTCCCGTTATTTAAAAAATTTAAAACACTTTTGAGTTCTACATAATATTGCCAAAATAGCTTTATAAAAATACTTTTTATAACTCAATGTCTCAACAAGTCCATCCTTGTTCTCACAGAAATTCGGTTATATGTTGATCAGCGTAAGACTGAAAATCTATAAGTATTTGGTAAACCCATTTTCAACACCCAGTAAAAATACTTGGAAAATATTTTAGTGAAAATATAGAAAACATTTTTTAAATATAAAAAATATTTTCGGTGAGAATGCTCTGGAAATCATCACCCCCTCCATGGTCATAGTTAACCCGATGGTTACGTTGCCATGCCGCCAAAATCCATAGAAAATTGTCGGCAATCCATGCTCCTCGATTACACCATGGAACCTGCCACAGATCGCAGCTACACCCAGGTTTTACGTCGCCATCATGGCAAAAACTCATGTAACTGTAGGCATCAACGCCCTCGAATTTCACTGCTAAATGAAACTTCACCACTCCTACATAGATCGTA
Source organism: Allium cepa (assembly GCA_030765085.1). Classification (NCBI taxonomy): domain Eukaryota; kingdom Viridiplantae; phylum Streptophyta; class Magnoliopsida; order Asparagales; family Amaryllidaceae; genus Allium; species Allium cepa. The sequence goes on from CM060931.1 coordinate 1,051,800,994, forward strand.
GACTACATCAGTCAAGTCCCAATGTAGCCTGTAGGCACTCACCGCCACTCGAATTTCGCTATGTCTTCATAGATCACGGTCTGCCGATGTTACTTCGCCCTCCCGTCGAAATCAAATGTAGACCATAGGCACTCACCTCCCTTGACTTCCGCTATGGTCCGCAGTAGATCGTAGTGACATCGAGTTACACTGCTGTCACAGCATAACCCAAATATCTCTGTAGGCATCAGCGCCCTCGATTTTTGCTACCCACACACGATCCTTAGGAACTTCAGTTTGTGCAGACTTCCTCCCAGGATCAAATTTAGAACCCCCTTAGGGCTCAAGGCAGAGCCACCCCGTTGATCTCCGACTAGAAGTTCATTTCAATGGAAGCGCCTTTTTCCCCAGTGCTAATCTTAAAATATTTTATACTATACACATATAGTATCTTTCAAATCATACTCTTTATGATTCACATAAAAAGCTCCTTTACACAAAATTGATATCTCAAATCGATAACTTGGCTTTTCAAATTTCCAAAATTGATTTTTACCAAAAATAAAAAACCTTCCAAAATCCATAGGTTCCAAAACCTTTTTCCAAAATCATTCTCATAAAATCATTTGTGTGTGTGTGTGTCTATATATATAATCTTGAAAAATCTTTGGATCTCTTCATACTTGTATAAATTCCCTTTTTATACTTTAAATATTTTCAAAAATCTTTTCTTCTTGTTTTATATTTAACAAAGGGAAGTTTATCATATGTAACAAATACATATAACTTTATTTATGCCAAATCAAAATTCAAATTCGATTTCCTTTATAAAGTTACTTGCCACATTTCTTACTTTTCATAAAATGAGTTTCAGTAATAGAGATATCCAACTTCCACTTTTGTTCATCAAATATTTCTCAAAATATATTTTTCCATTTCAAAAATCCTATTTACATTTCTTTTCAAATTCTTCAATATCTGTTTCATTCAAGCAAGTACGATGTACATATATCATCCATAAGCAATATCAAATCTGATCGCTCACTCGATCATGCAATTTCACTTTCGAACTAGTATTGTCCATCCGACTTCCTAGTGCGGACTCAGATCTAGTTTCTTAATCAGAAACCGTCATTCTAATTGCATAACCATAACTATGATAGAGAATTTCCAGAATCAATCAAAAATTCATATCTAGGATTCGCCGTTGAAAATCGAGTGAAAAATTCCAACTCGGATCAATATACTATCTCAAAATTCTATGATCGAATCTGGATCAATCATTATGCGAATAGAATAATATACGCACATCCTACATATTTATCTTCATTGATTACCGGCTAAATCAATTTTCTTTTCATTCACCTTCATTTTAATTCTATTCACATATTCACGATTGCTTCAATTTCCATTTGGATTATCACCTCAATTCTTATCTCACTTGGTGTTTAATTATAAACAGTTTGCACTCTGACTAGCTTGAGTTTAGAAAATACCTTGAAAAGTTTAAAATAGTTAGTAGTTGTAAAATAGTTATTAGTTGTAAAATAGTCGTAGAATAGTTAAGTAATTATAAAATAGTTATATAGTTGAAGAATAGTTAGATAGTTGCAAAATAGTTGTAAAATAGTAATTAATTTATAAAACAGATGTAAAATAGTAATTAGTTCTCAAAATAGTTGTAAAATAAGTATAAAATAGTTTGGGTTTTAGAAAGAAAGATTGTATAGTAAATAACTAAAAAAACATATTTAAAACAATTTATATTAGGATAATTTATTTGAAAAAAAATAATTCAGAGCTAAACTGTTCAATTTTCCAATCTCCATTTCCAATCAATTTCCAACTTCCACTTCCATTTAAATTTATTCAATTCCAATTCAACTTGAATTAATCTCGATTCCCATTCCAAATTTAAATCAATTCTCATTTGATTTTAAACTTATTCAACTTCAATCACAGTTCCCATTTAATTCAAATCAAATTAAATTTGAACTAATTTCAGTTCCAATCTCAACTTTAAACCATCTCGAATTATATAGATTCGAGTTAAATTTTTAAATGTTGATTTAATCCTTTAAATCAAATCAACTTTTACTTTTAATTTAACAACATAAGTTTTTAAATAATTTATTTTTGTCTCTAAATTTCAAAATTCCATTTTAAATTACCTTTACTTCTACATAAACTTATTTCTAGGTTCAAATAATAGTTCAAAGTGATTTCATTTCCTTAATTTCAAATTTTATTTCTAAAAATCAAAATCATTTAAATAATTTCAATTAAAGTTTTATTTCCATTTAATTTCAGTAATGGATATATATTATCTCAATCTACTTGTTAATTCAATTAAAATAATCCAATTCTCAATTTCATTGATTATTAATAATAATAGGATGATATCAGGTTAAGTCAAAGAAAATAAACATCCAAATTATTTAAAACATTCATTAATAACATCCATCAATAGCATCCATTATGAATTTTTAGAACTCAAACTTGTTTCGAGATCATACATAACTCCCATTCAAACCAACCATTTAAGTTCCCTAAGTTAAATCTCAATTTCATCTTGAAATTTCCAATTCAGGTTGCTTGTTCTAAACTTATTTAACTTCCCCTAAGTTAAATTCAATTCATTTAATCCAGTCAACCTAACTCAATTTGAATTTTCCATTTCAAATTTTAAATTTCTTATCAATAACCTTTCTTACTTATAAGTTCAAAAACTTATTTCACTTTGGGTTTACATCACATTTCAGGGGAAAATTCAAAACTCAACACTTAGTGTTTACCTCAAATCACCTTTGATATTACGTATATCACACATATATACATACTTATTTCCTTTGCACTTCAAGTCATACTTTAAATTTTAAACCATCCTTGGTTTTTAGTTCAAACAATTTTCTTAAAACAACTCTTGTTTTAAGATAAGATTCCTACAGATAAAAATATTATTTATTATATCTTTAACACTTTAAAATAATTTAAACTTTCCGAGCTTAGATTTAAAACCTCACAAATTAAATCCTTTTCAATTTATAAGTCATACTTATCTAAATTGTTGCTTCCTTAAAATTTTCCATTTTCCTTTATCATTAGTTATTATTAGAAAACAAACATCACATTATTAGACACAACAACCATTTTATGTAATAACCAAGATTATCATATCTGGAAACCAATTCATTATATGTTATCTCACAATTTATTGGAAAGTAAAATCAGGGTAACTTGATTCAACATTCTGAAAACATTTCTCCAAATTTCAGGATTTTAATCTTTGGTTTGAATCCATTTCTAGCTTATCTTATTTAGTTCATATTATCCAATTCCTATTTGGTTATATATATATATATATACCACTTAAATTATTATGATCTTATTCAATTTCAATATATATAATAGTTAGAAAGACTATTACTTTATATACCAAAATATAGGCTTACATAAAAACTACTTTTAAAACCGTTTTAAAATCTATATATAATAAAATAACAAGTACGCTCTCATACACACACACACACATACTACTCATTCTAGGGTACTATTGACCCTATCCTTAATTAGTAAACTCACCAGAGCCAAGGATCTCGCATAACCTTCAGCTCTGATACCAAATGTAATGACCTGAAATTTTCGACCTCAAAAATATGACACTAATACGTTCATTGTAGAAGTGTCGAGCAATCGAACGTCGGAAATCACAGACTGTTAGGGAAAAGAAGAAAAGAGGTCGAAGAAGAATTATAAAACAATAGCATAGAACTCACATTCGCAGCGGATTAAAATATAATATCAAATAATAGCATTCACACAAGAAGCTGTAACTATCAATTTACAGACAATATATCAGAGTACAATCATTCTAAAATAAACTGGACAGTTGTACAACTTGTCCCTGACTACTATTAATACAATCTCTAATACACAACGGAATACACTCCATACGTTCCTGCCATCCAGCTCGCCTCCTGAGCTCCAAAACGTCCTAACCTGAAAACCTGTAATACTCGGTCTGACTCGAGCATTACATTAAAGTAACACCCGAGTTAGGCTGGAAACCAGCATGAGTAAACCCATATAACATGAAATACTAAGATATAAAACTTAGTTGAAATCCCAGGGTAACTCGTATCTCACTACGAATTCTTGTCTTATTTATAATCAATACTTATTACAAAACAATATATTACTCAGTTAAATGGCCATGTTACTTTATTTATTTTAGTCCGGCCTATTTGATTCTAAACTCAAATCTATAAAGAATTATTATAGATTACAAATCGAAGTGGTTTCGGGTAATTGCTGATACCCGACCCCGGTCTCTTCGAATCCAATGTTATCTTTAAGTTGTTTAAGTGAACACAATTGATTTTAAATACAGAAGGTCACATTTCACAGCAATTCATAATCAGTAGATAACATATATTATCACGGTTTAACCCAACATATCATATCTCAGAACATCACAAATTATCAGACTAGAGACATTAATCCAAACATTCAATACAATTTAATCATCCATAAGCAAGATTAATTTATCGCACAATCTAATTAATTTAATTAACACAAAATAAATTAATTACCTTTAAATCCTGCTTAATTGGCATCAATTAAAACATTTAAATAATGATTAAAATTAATTAATTATCCTTTAATCATTTAATTATTCACAAAATTAATTAACCTTTAATTACTTACATTAATTAATGATCCTTTAATTACTTACATAAATTAATGATCCTTTAGTTACTTACATAAATTAATTATCCTTTAATTAATATCATTAACTAATTATCCTTTAATTAAATGATTAATTATCCTATAATTAATTAAGTTAATTAATTAATCCTTAATTACTTAAGTCCTTAATTTATCTAAGATAAACCATTATTTTAATTAATTACTTAATTAAATCATTATTAAATTTCATTGGGAATCACATAGGAATATAATTAAATAATTAACATTTTATATAATTATATTAAACCAAAACAATTTAAATTCAAAAAAAATTGACTTATAATTTATTTTGAAACTTGTTTACTATTTCGACTTTGAAACCATGTTAACATTTTCTTTTACTTTGAAAACCTTTCATTTCTTTGTTTTTAAACTTGCTAACAACTTACCCTTAATTCCTTATTTTACGGCCCATTAATTCCGGCCCGTACCTCCTTCCCCCTTCCTTCCTTTATTTCTTATTACCAGATCCCATATCCACTTCCAATTACACGAACAATTTTCAAGGCACCGTGCACGTGCACATCGACGACGACCCACCGAGTTGCCCGCCGACCGACCTCACAAACCACACCTGGCCACCGCATGGACCTCATCAATCCAGAACCCATAATCTCGCCCTTGTTCAAATTTCCGACCTCGAACCCAAAAGGATAAAAACCCAGCCACCACCAGTACACCGCACCACGTCCTCCAATGTCCACCGACAATGCGCAAACCCTGCCTGGAGCTTCACCAAGCTCGTCCCTTTCTATTCCCTCCGGTGTGCATCCCCTAAACCCATCCACGACACCTCCCTTTTCCCCAAACTCGACCATGCCTAAACCCACCATCAAACCCTAGATTGACCTCTGCACACCACCATCCTGCCTAGAATAATTCAACAGCATTTTTCATGTTTGAGCCACTTCCCCACGCTCCTCCTCACCAAACCTCGTGTCACGAAAAAGCCTGGACTGTCGCAATTCGTCCCTCGGCCAAAATCCGTTCAACCCGAGAAATCACAACAAATACGATTCTAAAAATCATGATAATTTTATCGAAATTCACCATTTTTCAAATCGGTTTACAAAATCAAAACGAGAAACTAAGACATTTGATTTTTCTAATTTGGAAATAATTACTTAATATAAACACTTGAAATTATTTTTAACAATGATACTACATTGTTTCAATCATCTTCCCTTCAGAATCATAGCTTGAATTGGTTTAAGTGAAGAGATATGAATTAAATTGATAGTTCTTGAGTCTGTTTACACAATAGAGTCTTATATATGTATATACACAGACATGCACAAGCATTTCATATCTATATGCATGCAACTACATAAATTCATCCATGCAAAGCAGTTCACATCATTACATCTACAATTTATCAGATTAGAAACAGATTTAAGCTTTTGAGAAAAATGTTTACTCACAAATTTTGTTTAACAGAGAAACAGAGCTTTTCTATGATCTGGAGCTTGATTTTTGAAGCTGATAGTTGATTTGAATTGCAACTTGATGGTTGATTTTGAATTTGAAACTGAATTGCTTAAATCTTTTCTCAGGATGAAAGTCTTGAAACGGTTTGATTTCCTTTTTAGTTTTAATTTTGAAAGATGAAGAAAATTGAGAAAGACTGGATTGAAATCAAAGAATTATGTATACAGCCTATTCTCTAACATTTTATATTTCAATTTTAAGAGAAAACAAATGCCATCTGTTAATGCATGTTACTCCTAGACCACAAATGTCATAAACTAATATTATTTTTCTTTATGTTTTTACTAATTTAAGTATTATGTTTTATATTTATACATGTATAACTTATATTTATTTCATGTATATTTTAAAGGAAATATATTAACCTTTTATTAAATCCTATTTTAAACTATCATGCTTTTAAATATGTATTTATCTTTTAGAGTTTTTAAAGTATAGAATCTAACTTTAAATAGCTTTTGAAAGTTATTATATTGAATTCAAATTAATGCTTCCAAATCACAATATATATATATATTATAATTAGAAATATCTTATGTGAATTATATATATATATATATATATATCCACACCTTTAGAACCGTCCATATATTCTACTTCTCATGGCATATACATACATACATATATATACACACACACTTATATACCTGTATATATGTACACTTAAAATTTTCAACCTTATAAAGTTTACATATATCTATTTATATATTTATTAATTTATTATAAGATTTATCATTTCTAGATATTTATAATTATCAGAATTCTATCAGTATAAGTCAGTATTTCTAATAATAAAATCAGTTAATTATCCAATTGTCAAATGTCCAAAAATCTGGGTAATCACAGAATAAGTTCAACAAAGGTTCAACTTATGTAGAATATAAATTCAAATATATACACATTTGATGTGATAATAGTAGGCATGAGGAAATCATGCTAAGGAATAAATAATTTTTCAAATTTAATTTAGATAAACAATATCCAAACATTTGCATTAGTACATAATTTCATATTATCCAATATTATTTGACTTAGAATTATTTTAATGCATATAGCATAATATAACATGACAAGTATACATAAATAATAAAGTCGTGCAGGCTTTTTTGGATATATAGGTAAACTGGACAATTTCATTAACTCTTGAGCGAGTGTGACATAGGATCCCCACATTTAGTAATTAATAAATTGATTTAATGACATCGTTGGGAATCGATCCTTGCGCCTCTTTATTATCTGTACTAACTTGTCTATATAAGCTACCATTCAAGACATCATAGTTCTGTTTCTAGAACAATCAAATAATCTTTGCCTTTACTTCAAATAATTATACCACCAAAAACCGAAAGCATAATTCGAAGAAAATCATTACATCGCCGTGAGTTAAATTACCTATTGATACACATAAAATATATATTTGACATTAGACTGCACTAAAGATAAATATAAGATCAAATGGCATAAGAAAACATGGTCAACTTAGCAAATTAATAAAATATCATGCAATTATATGCCGTTGTAAATGCTTGTAAATTTTTTTTGTTGTACATCCAACACTGGAATAGTATAATATCTACAACCCATTACAATTGTTATGCATGTAAGATGAAAATTTTAATTGTGTTTTAAAATATAATGAATATATGATGTTTCGTTCAAGCATAAACTAATATGTCCAAAATATAATGTTGTCTTTAAAATATAAACTAGTATTACCCAAGTATTAGGTTGTTAAGTTTGTTGAAGAAAAGTATATATAAATATTTTTCTTCTTAATCATTTTCATTTTTTACCAACCTAGTTAAAGAAAAAGGAAACCGTTTTTTAAGAAGAGCTGATGAGTTCCTATTGGAAAATTCCAACATATGGGCCATATATCTAAAATAAAATGTATTGTGCTATTTTAGTGTAAAGCCTAACTAAAGTGATCAAATTATTAATTGAAGTTAAAAGGCTTAAGGATATAATTGTCATGGTATTAATGTGTAGATACTAAGGCAATTCTAATTCATTGAAGGGCTGATTAGAAACTACCAACATTATAAATAAGTGGTTATATGGAAATAAATCAGATTTAAGGTTTATGTAAATTTAGAAGATCAAACCAATTTTCTTCTCTTTCAATCGGCAATTCGGATTCAGGTACAACTTCCGCTAATTTATTTAAATACCTATGATTTCTTCTCAATCAAATTAATATGGGCCACCTATTCAGATCAAGGATTTCATGATTAAACAATCCTAAAGTATGTTGAAATCTTAATAAGTGGTATCAGAGCTACACATCATTGATTTCATTAGGAAAATTTTTTATGCATTTTTTATGAGTAAGTTTTGATTTGATCTTTTTTAGAAGTCCTGTAATTCCTTACTCATGTTTAGACCTGTTTGATCTGTATATCAAGGATTTTTTATTGATGATTTTGGATTTGATTTAGTATTTTTTTTAGTATTATAAATTGAAAGGCTGATTTCTGAAACTATTTTGATGTAGAAATATAGATCTAAATGATTTGTATGTCATTTTGAAATAAGTTAGAATTTTGAAATTGTTAAATCTATGGGAAATAATAAAAATTCCTCTAAATTTCAATAACAACTCATGTTGGTTAAAGCATTCACATGTTTATTATTGTATATCTCGTAAATAAGTTGAATTTTAACGTGAGGGATATTTTGGATCTGATATGTACAGTCATTTTTAAAATTTGTTAAAGGTATGGAGATATACATATAGTTTAGAACCATTTGTGCAAGTCATATAAATCCGGTTCTATGATTATTTTACCTTAATTAACTTTTAATTAAATAATTTGGATATATATAAGGTATTTTGGTTATTTTAGAAATTTTGATTAATTAGAAATAAAGTATATTCCTTTAAAATGTTTATGTTTACTTTATTATTGAAATAAATTTTAACATGACACTAATTTACATTTTGGACCACGTAACGGTCAACTGCATATTTTTTTATCATAAATGCAGTAAATGTGGTTGTTATAAATGAATTAACTTATTATAAAAATGCATTAAATCCATCGGTTGCAATAAATTCAACGAAGCAACATATTTATATTTGGAATAAGAAAAGTAATATGGTTTATTAGTTGATGTTTTTTTGCTTAATAGATACAGATATTTTATATGTATGACCCATGGTCAGTGAAAATATGTTTCAATTTAATGTTTTGGTTAGCATAAAATAAAAGGAGCAGCATTTTTCATATTTTGCCAACATGCCTGGTTATTGACCTTAATTAAGTATTCAAATAATAAATAAAGATAAAGTGATACTACAGCATTATGTATAGTTATATTATGGTTCATAAATACATCATAGCTACTATATTCATTCATGTTATTTAGTACGACATTTACTATGTCATTTGTATATAATTTTATGTGGTGTTTTATTCCGACGTTCATCCATGACATATGTTGTATGATTTATTTATGATGCATTGTATAATATTTATTTAGGAAATGTCATGAATGTAACCTCATACTTAAAGTAAAAGATTATAATAGCTATGATTGAAACATGTGCTACGGTTATAATTTTGAGATTTTTAAAGTGTCGTATATACCTAAAGCAATTTTCAGATTATTTTATAGCACTTGATATATGTTGTACATACACTAAGAAATAAATTTAAATATATTTTTAGTATCTTTTTACAAACTATTTGTAAATATCCTACATTACTAGTGAACTAGTAAAAATTACATGTCACCAAATTGACCTGTCTTATTTTAGTTGTTCATGAAAATGTTTGATATTATGCGTATTTATTCATATGGATATTAGCCGGCCCAAAGAAAGACTAATATTTGGCTAAATCACTTACACATATGTGATGATAAATATGTGACAATTAAGGTTTTACAGGTGAATAATTAATCAACCCAAAGGAAGATTATTATTTGACTTGAATTTATTGCCAATGTTTGATCACTATAACAAGAGAACGACTTACAGTTTATATTACAATCCAAAGACTTAATATTAATGTTGTGTTAGATATCTTAAGAAGAGACTTACCAATTATTTGAATTTACTACGACTAATATTTGGATATGAGCATATACGATTAATTTTTATTTTTATTCCATTTTCAACTAACTTGAGTAAAGTGTGTGCCAATTTTAATAATATTCTCATCTGGTTTGGACTAACTCTAAAGACGAGTAAAAGAACATGTTGTTTATTCTTGGCTTCGTGGATCTAGCTCTTGTAATTAAGAGGGTCACAACTGCCCTTATTACAGTTGAATGTCCTTATAATGTAATAAAGAACATTGAGATGAGATAATTCATATAGCAAGATTTAAAGGATCATAAGGTAAAATATTTTAGAAGCTTTCAAGGATGTCATATCTATAGGGATAATAAGATTTAAGGAGTTTTTTACTAAGAATGAAAGGGTTTTGTCAAAACGTTAAGGGGAAGCGAACACACTTTAAAGTGTTTGAATCTATAAAGTCAAAACAAAGGAAATATAAATGAGTACTATATGGAAAATATTGCTTCAAAGTTAAAGGCACTCAAGTTATTATTTTTGGGATAATCTTTTTATTCATAGAATAACCTTTAAGATTATTATTAATTGTTATTTTTTAAGAATAAAATAACCTCTAATTGAGCTCATTTAGCATTGTGGTAAGAATCAGAGAGGTTGAAGCATGTAAGATTGGAAGTACTCATTTAACTTACATTATAATTAAATATATAAATAAGGATAAAGAAGTTGGTAAGGATCTAGAAGAAAAGAAATAACATATACATATATTTATAGTTGTTTCTTTAACGATATACACATACATATAAATTAAAATATAATGGATATTTTTATGTTATTATTGAGATTTCAGTTATATTGTTTAGATTTATTTGATACTTTTGTTATGATCTCAATTAGATAGATTTCAGTTTTCTATTTATAATATGAATAAGTTAGGTTATTATTGTCCATTAAAAAATGAAATTGACTGATTCATAAATAAATTCAAACATTCATGGAATTAAAGCTCCTATTGTTCAAAATATAGCTTTTATATATATATATATATATATATATATATATATATATATATCTACTTATGCAAAATTCCTTTTATAATGAAGTCTCTAATTTTGATTCGGTGATTTATATGATTATATGTTTCAGCTTACTAAATAATTTTAGATTGAGGCACTAAAGATAGCAAATAATTTAATGATATTCTATGTAACTTAAAAGATACAAGTTTTATAAACCCATACTAAGAAGAAGAAAAATTAAGATGGGAAATGCAACATTTTTTTTGAGGATGTTGAGTTTGGGAGGAGAAATAAAGAATGGATCATTTTCTTTAAAGAGAATCATTATCTTTGATCCAACTATAGTTGCTCCTTCGGATAATGTATATGATTTGTTTCATTTCATTAACAAAATATAAATCAAGAACCATAATAAGACAATGTTAAAAAAAAATCATATAAATCATTGTCTTTAAAGCGAGCCATTATTTATGATTCAATTACAGTTACTTCTTTGTATAATGTATATGATTTGTTTCCTTTCATTGATAAGAAGTAAATTAGGAACCATGATAATACAATACTGAAAAAATTCTTCCATTTAAGGTTAAGGGTTGAAGAAAACAAACTAAACAACCTCAAGGTGCAAGGTCACTAAGGAAACCCTCTTAGAAAAAGAAGAAATGCAATTATGGACGATTATGTAGTATTTCTCCATAAAGATTAATAATGGGTTAGTGAAGATGTTTCTGTTGGCTTACATCAATCCATACAAGATATTAGTTTGAAATGTTGATTTAAGGTATAAATATGTAGTATAAATCTATAAAGGACAATAAAGTTTGAGATCTTTCCATTTACCTTAAGTTAATAAGATCATTGGTTATGAATAACTGTTCAAAACCAAAAAGGATTAAGTGGGTAATGTGGAAAGTATAAGGCACATTACAGAAAAGACTATACTCAAAAGGAAAACAATTTTTATTTTTAAAGAGACTTTCTCTTTGGTTTTACTGAATGACTCCTCAGAATTATTTTGGAACTTGTTGCAGATTATGATTTTAAGCAATATCATAAGGAGATTAAAATTGTGTTTCTTAATGGAGGCATTGATAAAAAAAACTTAAGAAAACTACTTATGGATTACTCTTTTGCATTAGGGATTTAAACCCACTATTACTATTTATGGGGTGATATTTGGATTATCATAAAAGGGCAAGGCAAATAAGGCTTAAAAAGGGGTTTGGTAAGCAAACTGTGAATTAATTGATTCTCTTTGTCAAATTAGACAAATTTTGTCTTATATAGTAATATAAGAACATCTTTAAAGCTAAATAAATGTAAAAGAGTCCTCATGCATTTGCATTGTGGAGTCTAATGCATGCTAAGGCATATACACATATGGATATTGTGTGTATTATTTGGCAGATATCTTACTGACGTTGAAAGTGGATTAATGGTTAGTAACCAAAATGGTTACAAGGTATATTTAAGGAACAAAAAGATTATATGCTCCGATAAAAGATTGGGTTGGTTGGAGAACATAAAGCATTACAATCCAAATATTTTGGATCCAAGAGTATAAAAGATCCACTTTAAATAATATTATTATTGTTGTTATTTTGGATGAAGCTATATTAGGAAAGTTGTCATATAGACACTTATAGATTTCTTTACTATTTTCTCTTATGGGACATTCAATGATGGAAAATGATTGTAAAATTTTATCACAAAGTTATGGACTATCGACTAAAGAAATTGAAAGACCATTAAAGTAATATTGTGACAATAAGCAACATATTATTTTCTAATAAGGGAAGAGTGCAAAATAGATTTTAATTCATAAAGCATATTGTGACAAGCTCCATTGTGGCGAATCCGTTTGCAAAAAGATTATCACCTAAGGTCTTTCATGAGCATGTAGCTCAAATGGTGCAATTTTTACGTAAGGATATTTTTTGATTTTGGGGTGTTTGCAATTGGCATATGTCATTTCTCTATACGGATATATTCGGTATTTTTTTCCAGATCGGAATAAAATAATAAAGTTTTCTTCTTACACTCTATTTAGTTCATCTATTGAACTTTTGATCTCACTAAAGTAGGACCCATTGGAAATAGACATACACAGATCACATTTTATGTAAATTCCATCCTACACGTCCATGATTGAAATATGCCATTTGATTGTGTTGGTATATGTGACCATTCATGGGTTTAGTTACACCAAAAGTAACGAAAGCCGCTTTGATCCTTTGCCGGCATGGTTAACAGACGAGATTGTTTCGAAAACACCTTATGTTATAATAGCAAATTTTGGAGCTCATATCATTATACACATTTATAAGATTATTGTATATATGGCCCAGGGGGAAACTGTTGGAAAATGTAACGATCCCCGTTTTAATCCAAATATAAATTGGTAATTTATATTGATTTTTGGATTAAATTATGAATTAATTTGAATTTTTCCACATTAAATAAGATATCTGTTTGTTTGTTTATATATATGTATATGAATTGATTGTAAATTGGATTTTGAAATTGAAATTCAAAAATAAATATTTTGAGAGATAATTTGAATTTGAAAACTATATAATTTATAAAAATTTATTTTGGAATTATAATATATATATATATATATATATTTAAACATACGTAAATATAAAATAGATAATCTACATAAATATATAAAAGTTTAACAAAGGGGTTTGAACATAAGATTATGGTTTATGACATTTGTAAAAATATGAATATAAGCAATAAACACTTGTAGGCTTAGTTTATACAAGTGGAAATTTTTGTTTCTTTAAAAATATAATTTTTTAAATATAGTGTTAGAAAGAAAACCAGGCTATCTTCACTTCTCAAATTTTATTCTTTCATTCATTTTCAAGCCGAAACCAAAAGCCTGTAAACTAAAACCATAAATAAACCCGAATTTCAGTCTTCAACCTGAAAACAAGATCAACTCAGCAAATTTAAAATCAAAACTAGAAAACAAACCAGAGAAATAAATCAAAGGAAATCAAATTCAAACAACTTTTGCAATCTAAAACTTGAAGCTATAGAGAAGGTTCAATTCAGTAACCAAGCAATTTCAAAATCGACTCAACATTAAGAGGATCAACATTCAAGTTTCAAGTTTCAAATTTAGGATCAAACTCAAAATCAATTTCCAGGCTCTGTTCTTCTCTGTTCCAAACCAGGTGAGTAAACCCTTTTGAAAATTGGATTTTAACTTGTTGATTGTGACCATGCTTGAAGTAAAGTTGTGAATCTGCTTGCATGTATACAAATTTGCATATATATATATATATGTGTGTGTGTGTGTGTGTAGATATGTTTGTGCATGTCTGTTGTATAGGCATCGTCTCTGTTTCCAGGTTTTACAAAAATTAAATTCCCTTCATCTGATTCATTTTTGGCTTTAAGATCTAAACCAATTATGTTCATAAAATCAAAATCAAAGTTCTGCAAATGTTTTTAAGATTAAAAATGAAGATTATTTGTCTAGGAATAAAATACACAATGAAATTCAAAATCATGTTGAAATTCAAGTGTTACATCCTCTACCTACATCATCGGGTTCGACATCGAAAACCATGATTTTTAAAATAAAATTCAAGATTTTTTGTTTGGTATCAAATGAGAAATGCGTTGATGAAGGGAATTGCAAGTTTCACAAAATTCTGGTGATCGGCTAAATGATTGGTCTCGCGGTCAGGGCTGAAGGAGGCTAGAGTCTTAGGGACCGATGGAAAAATGGTAACAGGATTTTTACATCGCTATTGTGGTGCGGTGGACTAGAAATAGGGTTTTAGGGATGGTTTGGTAGTGTAACACCCCGGATATTTTAACGACTTTATTTAATTTAATTAAGCGTTTTGTGTGGAAAAAAAATAATAAACGATAAAATTTTGAAATATAAATTTTATAATTGTAATGCGTCTAGCTAAACATAGCAACTGGTAAATTTTCGTCCGAAAATACGAAAGTTTATTTCGTGCGTAAATTTACTTCAATTTAATCAGTTAAAAAGCGATGAAAATAAAAAGTTTTCAAAACCAAAATATTTTTACGTAAAAAAATTCTAAACCATCTTCTGAGCAAGATGTCAGTTTGTCGTTTTTTCAACTTAGGACACTTTTGGCTCCGTCGATCTTATTTTTCTGCGATTTTTATGCATTTTCCGCTAATAGAAAATTTGAATTTTTATGATTCGGTCGTACCACTGATATCCGTATGCCGTTTTGATCGTCTCGTCGTGTTGATCTCTACGGTATATTTATTTCTGTGTTTTGAAGGCTGATGCACAGCGGGATCTGCGCAACGGTTTTACGTATCGGCACCGCCGTTGAATATTTAGAATTCAACTGTCTATTCAATCTACCACCGGTTAAGCAAAAAATGTTCAGCAACTATTAATGAGTGATGGAAGCTCAACACTTTTTTTTATTTTCCATAATAATTTATTTTTCTAATCCAATACAGCGTTATGTCCCTTCGTTTTAACTTCTGTCATCACTTTCTTTCATCCATTCGGCTATGTTGAGAGAAAAAATATATTTATTAAACAAGTAGCGAAGGAAACAAATGTGATCACAGCACATAATCATAAATTTGTGGTATGCACTCTGTACGCTGATGCCTGCATGCCTTCTCTTCTTTCTTCTTTGGATCTGTACTTCTTTATATGCTTCAAAACCCCATGCCTGTCCTTTTATCACTTCACCCACTTCCTTTCATTCATCACCAACCAAGACCTAGCCCGATTCCAGTTCGTCCACCATCCTTCAAGAATCCGCCCCACAGACCACCTTGCCGAGCACCTCACAACATCAAGCGGCCTCGACCACTCCGCCTCCCAATCCAAACCCAGCAACTCATTCACCATGCACGCGCAACTGCCACCTCGCCAACAGTTGGCGCGCACAGCCAAGGCCGCAACCCATGCCTCCTTGACCGAGCTTCCACTGCCCGTCATCACCGGCCCTCCGACTTTTGGCCACCTGAAACTCGACCTCCGCTCCAACCTAGAGCGACCAAGTCAGCAAACATTTCACTGCCACCTCGTTGCGCGAAGCTGCCGAGCCCGCACCACTGACCTGGCCGACTTGCCGATACCCTTAGCTCGACTCCGACCCACTGCTCTCTCTACCTCGGCCGCCTTGTTTTCCTTTGCTTCCATTGTGAACCACCAGCCCTTCCAGCATTAATATTTTGAGTAAGTATTATATTATCTCCTTTCTATGTTCACAGTTATCTGTTTGTATACTTATAAATAGTTGTTATATATTATATTATCCATTCTTTGTTTTGTTTATATATTGACTTTGAAACAGATAGTTACTTAAACCTTATATTCCTCTGATCTGGAACCATGCTTCTTTGCATAGGTTTTGTAGTGTGTTATATAGTATAGTATATAATTAGTAATAATGCAAGTTTATGATTTGCTTTACAGTACTTACAAACTAACTTATTCTAATATTTTGTTTAATTTGATATCGACCCATATATGTAAGTTGCGTTAAATTTTTATCTGGCTGCATAATACTTTATTTCCCAATTTGCAGCGGCGAATACATTTTGCATATATATAATTAAGTTATATTCATCAGTTATATTTTGTTATTTTACATAAGTTCTTAAGATTGTAGGTATATATAAATAATGTATATTTTCATTGTGTTCGCATAATATGGCTTCTCTGTTGCATGATTTCAGATGCTTGTATATATTTGATATGTACTTGTCTGCATATAATCGTTTGTATATGTAGTAGCATGCATGTATATTGGTGACCATATAAAAGTATTTTTACAACAAGTCTTTATCTCTTAGTTCTTTCGTGTATCATAATGTAAACATTTATTTTACGAAATATATATTAGTTATATAGGTAATTGGTAACCAATTTGTTGTTTATATTATAATGAGTTAAATTTTATTGATTTTTGAAATTTTGATTTTATTAGAGTGTAAGTTGTTATTATATACATATGTTATCAGATTATATATATGTTGCGCGTTTTGTACCGTTTACTTAAATATTTCTATATATAAGTAGTTATTATATATGTTAAACTGTTAAGTTGAATATATCGATTCAAAAATATTATAAATGCATGCTTGACTTTAATATTTGATTTTTTGGTTAAACGATGATTTTGAATTTTACATATATATTTAATTTAATTTGTGTTTGGGTTATATATGTAAATAGTATATATAATTATATATAACTTCACTTATAACCTTTATCATCATCGATCCTATTCTAATTTGATTCGTCAAATTTCTGTTATCAGCCTTGGTCGTCGAATTCGTGCCAATCTAGCTTTGCTATGAAAGTCGTGCTTGGATTCATACCTAAATATCAGTGTGCGTATCTGTGTCATCTCCTATTCTCTCTAACCTCGAAAGGTGGGCAATCACTCACGATTAATATTCTTTTATTTATTAAATTTGATTTCAATTGAAACGAAAATTGAAATATACCGCTGTTATTTATTGCACTGTTATTTATGTATCAGTTCACCTTTGACATCTGACACCGTTATCTGTTATGTATGCAATAATAAGTTCAGTTTGGTTGATAATTGATTGATTGTTTGTTATTTATATGGAATGTTAAATTGAAATGTATAAAGTGATAAATATTATGAAATTGAATTTGACGTAGGATAGTTTAAAAAAAGTGAATCGACATATGTGTTGAATTTGATTAGTTAATTTGAATAATATGACCCCTTTTATTTGTTAAGTTAATTAACATGTAAAATTTGATAAATTAGACTTTGAACCTTTGAACATATATTGGATTAATTGTTGTAGTATTAAATTTGAAATTAAAATTGAACGACAAGTGGAAAAACCGTAATGTAATAATCTTTAATCTACATGAAATGATCGTGTAGATTCTAGAAATAATTATATTAATTCGCACAAACAACAATGTGAATTAATATGATTATTTCGGGATTATTTGAATTGATTATTGGATTGTGTTTGTTTGTTGTTATTGCTTGTTTATTTACTTTGACACCATCCCAGTTATCATACTGCAAGTTCCCATTGTTATGTTTGATTTTTGAATTGGAATTGGAATCGGGTTGAAATGATAAATACCCAAATGAACTTGACCTAGTATAGAGAATTAAATAAAATCTGATTGGTCAATAATTTGATTGAAAAATAAAATAATGATTTTATTCGAGCAAAGAATAAGTTTTGAAATGAAGTTGGAATTTGAATTTTTGAAAGGAAAATGTAAAGATTGAAATCTGAAACAAATATTAACGTAGCAATTGTTGAAAGAACATTGTTTGAAATTTAATTATTTAATAATTAAATTTGGAATTATTAATAAATAATTTGGAACTAGCAATAATTGAGTTTTGAAATTATTAAGTTTGAAATCATTAAATAATTAAATTTGAAATTATAATTAAGTTTGGAATTATAATTAAGTTTGAAATTATAAGTTGAATTTATAATTAAGTCGAAATGATTTGATAATTAAGTTTGAATTCATAATTAAGTAGAAATGATTTAATAATTAAGTTGAATTTATAATCAAGTTTGTAATTATTAAGTTTTGAAATTATTAATAATTAAGATTGAAATTATTTAAAAATTTAATAAGATTTAATTATCGGATAATTGAATAAAAATTGAATTCTTAATAAGAGAAATTGAACTTTTGAATAAGTGGATTTGAACTTCGTTAATAAATGAAATTGAGTTTCTTTATTTATTAAAGTTTGGAGAAATTATTTAAGTAAGTGAAATTGAAACTTCTCGATTATGTGGAATTTAGTTCTTTATTAATTGAGTTTGAAATTTGTAACGAAGTCAATAAATAAGTGAAAATTGAATTTCTTTAACAAGAAATAAAATGTGATTTATTGAAATGAATGGGATTTATTGAAATTAACGTAAGACTTGTAATTTAAGAATTTGTTCTGACGAATCTAATTAAATTCAAATTTGAAGTTTTGATATAATGAAGTTGAACTTAAGTAATTGATTTAATGAATTGAAATTTAAATAGAAGTTGTTTTGAAGGATAAATTTACTTAGCGAATATTGAATGAAGTCGATAAATGAATTTAAATTGATTTGAATGAAAATTAAACTATTTTAAATGATTTCGGAATGAAACTTATATACGAATTTGAATCAATATTTGAATTGTTTAAATAAAAGTTGAAATCGAATTATAAGATTTTGAAATGGTAATTTGGAAGTTTTGAAACATAAATTTTGGAAATTGATTTAGAAGACAAAAGAAATGTTGATTTACGAATTGAAATTGAAATTGATTTGTTTTGAAATATATTAAATGACCAATCGGTGTAATAATTACGAAAGTTATTGAAGAAACCGGAATCGGTTATGGATATACTCTCTATCTAAACCGAAATCCACTTTAATAACAATACGTGGAGTGATGATCCAGAATTAAGTGGTTGGATTGATGTACGTGATAACTGAAGAAAGAGAACGATAATGGATAGCCTTGACACTTGTGTCAAATTGGAAATGACTAAAATCAGGAGCCGTGCCGGGCCAAATGGGGTTAGCCACCTCGAGCGGACACACTTTTTCGTAACTGCTACTCATTACTTGTGATTGATTGGTGCACCCTCAGAATTTCAGGAGTGTTGTTTCACGGTGTTGCGATCGTTGCGGCGATGCGTTTTCACCAGTCCGGATCAGGCAAACGGTAGTTTCACTACATTGGATATTGCCTCATGTGCCTTGTCATACTTGTATCCCTATATACGCGACCACTACGAATTTGTTTTGTGTTATACCTATGGAGTACTCCCTGATATCCCACCAGTTTACGGTGGAGTTTACAGTGCCGTATAGACTATGACATTTATAAAATGTGTTAAGGGGGATAATGGTAACGCCTTAACACTATTTTGATATTTTATATTACTGATAGACATTATCTATTTAGCATATACTACTACATAGATAGTTTAACGGATCCTTAGAGGATGTTGATTCCAACATCCTTGGAGTTACTTGTATTTCGATTGCTATTTCACTTGAGTTGGATTTATTGATATATGAATATTAATCCTGACTCGAGTGTTTTGTGTTTTGCTTTACGCTCGGGTCAGACTGAGTGTACCAGTATTCGAGGCTCGCCTTTGGAGTTGGAACTTTGCTTGAAGATCCAGCCATCTATTCTGTTTTTAGTATTCGATGATTCCAGTGATGTATTCTGATTTGTACTTGATGTATCATATTTCTCTTCTGTTGTAAACTCTGATGTATCTTATATATTTATATAGTAGCTTCATGAACTACTATCTCTTTTACTTCCGCTTCATATTATTACTCTATGTCTGTGATTCTGTGATTATTTATTTACTGTATATTTCAGTTTTGCCAAATTCAAATCTAAATTAACAATTCGTTATTTTGAATTATCCAAGTCCGACATGTGCGGATGCGAATACTCCAAAATAGCGGGTCGTTACAGGTAGTCTGGATTCGTGAGACACTTGCGACGTCGATGGTAGATCGTGGTTGATCGGACCATGGGGGATCGTCGTTTAGGTTCGTGGCGCATCTCTGGTTGGAATGGTAGGGACTCCGGTGATCGGTTTTGGTGGCGCATGACATTTTTCTGATGATCGAGTCTGGGATTCGAGTGTTTCAATTACTCGATTTTTTTTCTCGACATTTTTGATCTTTTTGGGTGTTCGGGACATTTGCAAGGGTCGTCGATGACCTATAGGCGTCGGCAAAGGTGATCAGAATGGCGGCGGTGATCCGTGCATATGCACATGTTTATTTAAATATTTGTTGATTACAGGCTTGGGGAAGATGACGTTTGTCTCGAAGTTGATATCGAGGGAAAAGTAGTTTGGCTCGGGTTTTGTTTCGGTATATATATGAGTTGGTTCTAGTTTTAAAAATATTAAGTTAAAACTAAATTTTGAAGAAAAAAAGGAGAGGCTCGGGGAAGGACTCAGGAGATTTTTTTTGGCTCGGAGTGACACTCGGGATGGTTTTGGGTAGGTGTTAAGAGAGTTTTTAAATTTTTAAATAAAGCAAGTTCAAATGATTTTTCAATTATTTCTGTTAAATATGGTAATTGTTTACGTAAGTTTAGATTAGTGAAATGTTTGAAGGTAAATCATTTTAAATTTATTAAGTGTAAAATGTTTTAAAATATATATATAACCTTTATTTTAAAAAAAAGTTTATTTTAAATAAACTTAATAATGAAATTAAGAAGTTAATCAAATGTTTTAATTTTTTAACTTAAAAGCTTAAGTCAAATTTATTTGTTAACGATGATTTATTACCAAGGTTTATTAATTAAAGATTTTTAATGATAATTAAGTGATTAATTAAAATAAATGATTTATCTTGTAAATTAATTAGTTTAAGTAATTGAAGATTAATTAATTAATGACAGTAATTAAAAAGATAATTACTGAAAGGATAATTACTTAATGATAGTAATTAAAGAATAATTAATTAATTTCTTAATTGATGATTAAAGAGTAATTAATTACATAGAGATAATTACTTAATGCAATTAATTAAGAAAATTGATTAATAATTAAGGATAATTAATCAACTGATTAAAGGATAATTACTTAATGTAATTAATTTGTGATTTATTAATATAAGTGATTAGGGATAATCACTTATTGTAATTAATTAAGGATAATAAATTAACTGGTAATAAATTAAGGGTTAATTAATTAATGCAATTAATTAGGATTAACTAATTTATGTAATTAACTTCAGGTTAATTTATTTATGTGATTAATTAAGGATAATTAAATAATTAAAGATTAATTATTTAATGATCAAAGGTTGATTTATTTATTAATTATGGATGGTTAATAAATAATTAAAGGTTAATTAATTTATTATTAATGGTTAATTAATAAAGGACTAAAGGATAATTAATTTAAGTGGTTTGTAATTAATTAATGTTAATTAACCAGGATTAGTAAACAGTTCAGAAGTAATTAATCCGGTTTAAATTAGTTATAATCATGTGATTAATTAGTTTTCTTATGGATGATTGGATTCTATTGAATGCTTTGAATTGTTTGATATCCCTGATATGTGATGTTCTATGATATGAATTGTGTGAATTTAGCTGTGAACTGTGATTTATTTATCTGTGATGAATTTACATATTTATCTATGAATCTGTGAATGAAGATAAGCGTCATAGGATTATACCGCTTATCGATATTGTAGTGCTTGAATTGAAGATGGTTGTATATTATTGTTATGTGCAAAACCCCTGGACTACGCCACACACACATAAATATGGATTTTCACGGGAAATTAGTTAAGTCGCACATATTTGAATTTAATATTATTTTATCAAATGGTGAAATGATTTTAAAAGTTGAATTTTGTATCCAAAATGGTTTGGAAATGGAATTGGGTTGAATATGAAAAGATTTTGAAAAGGAAGTTTTTGAAATTTAAATTTTAGTTTGAATAGAATATGTCTTGGTTAAGTTTTGAAATTATTTTGCAAATTATGGTTCGAAAGGGGTATACAAGTTATACAATATATATTTGGATTTAAAACCATTTTGAAGTATATTGAATAAATTATTTTAGGAATTCAAATTTAATTCAAATAGAATTTTTCGAGTATACGACTGTTCACTGATTTTCTGATTTTACTTTGAAAGGCTATAACTTGAGTAAATATAATCGGATTTTCCCGAAATGAAAAGCATTTGTTTTCAAATGATAATAGCTTAAAGAAAGAACTTCCAGTTTTTGTTGAAAGGATTCAAGTTTGAAATTGGAATTTGTTTTGAAAGCTATGAATGAATCTTTGTTAAAGATTGGTGAACTTTGTTTCAAATTGAAAAGGATCTTGAATGTGTGAATCTTTTAGTTTAAAAGATTAAAAGTGAAAATTTGTTTAAACCATTTGAAAGGAATGATTTTAGGCTAAAGGTTGTGACTCAACTAAGATCCCAATATATCCATATGTTTTTAAATAAGCACTCATTTTTCGATTTAGTCAGGAAAGGACTTTATGTCATAAAATCCAATCCGAATAAATGATACGACGAAAATGGATAGCATATGAAGACGGTGGTGAAGACCGTGTATTTCTGAAAATGATAGGATTACCTGTCGAACTCTACACCGAATCGCTCCGGTATAGAGATCTCCATATGTGATGGGGAGTCCGATCGGGATTGTGAATAGCCGAACTTGCAAGGGCTTCTTTGAAGTTCCTTCAGTTCCGTTAGAACCCGGAATGGACTTGTATGGTTGTATGTCTGACATTACACTTTGAGATGTAAAGTTAATTTCTATCAAATACATTTCGGTTGGTGGTGGAGAATTTATTCTCTTAGCCTAATACCCTTCTCTAAGACGTACGAGCTCAGAGGCTATGTAGTTGATGGTTATTAGTGATATACTCCCAATTTGGTAATGTGGCATGCTGAGTGCTGTTGATTATTAGTTGATCGAAGCATGGTTTTTGTGAAAAGCGTAGCTTTGTGGAGGAGACTTTGTCGAACCTCACAACCCGAAAATGGCCGAAACAGGAAAGATGCGGCAAGGTTACGGGGGTAGCTCCCCATAGGATATATGCATTTCCTTCTAGATAAAAAGTGGTTTTATAGTATGGAGCCTGGGTACTTAACTTATGTGGTTGTTGGAATTTGTTGGTGTTGAGAGCTCTTGGATAAAGATTGGTGACGACCGAGGGATGACATACTCGTGTTAGTAGTTACCTAGTTGCAGAGGTAACCCGACCTTGTGTTGACAGAGATCCGGTTAGGTTCTCGGGGCGTCCCTCTAGAGGCATGCCCCTTCGGTAAGGAAGTTCCTTATTCTGGCCATTGTTGGAAATCCAATCATTCAATACGCGCCATGTACGGTTTTAGTTGTAGAACCTGCCATCTAACATGGTAGCTATAGTAGGCATACTATAATGGTACGTATGCTATCTAAGATTAATATTATACTTTTGAAAGGTTTTCTGCACTATGCATGAATAATAATATCAAAAGGATTTTGCGTATCAAGCATGTCTGACTATCATAAGGAGAAATCTCCTCCAAGTGTGCGCTTGCATTGTGTGTTTGGCGGGAGGCCTTATGGTATTTTCATTTTTCAAAAAGCATAGCGAATTTCTTTTTATTCCTTTTTGTTTGTTTTGTTCAAGATAAACTATTTTGTTTTCTCACACCAGTCACATGACTGACCTGGAGTTTATTGTTCCCTTTCTAAACTCTGGGTGCCCACAATCTTCCACACGGACAACCTAGAGTCAGGTTATCAGCTAGTCAGCTAGTAGGTGTAGCTTTTGGAAATCTTTGAAGTCTTTGGTTCGGGATCGCATTTGCTATATTCCAGCATGATGTTGATTCATGCTTTTTGATTTGGGAATTCATCGAGCTTTTGGTTAGTAGCTTTGGCAATGAAGATTCAGATATTTCTTTCTCTTTTGGAAGACCATTTGGTGTTATCTTTCCGCTGCTGTTGTTTTCCGGTGTTGTGTATATTTGATCTCTGATATTGATATTCATTTGTATCTATGTTGTATCCATTTGTGTATCAATAAAATTCTTTTCTGTTTCCGCAATGTTGTAATTGTCTAGTGTGTTATAAGCTCTGGCAAATCGGGTTTCAGCGTTTGAATCTGCGACATTCGAATACGGGTGAAGTATGGATGACGATTTTTGAGCGCTGAATTCCGGACCGTCACAGAAAATACCAATATGTGGGCCACATATGTAAAATAAAATATGTCATGCTGTTTTTGGTGTAAAACCTAACTAAAGTGTCCAATTATGAATTGAAGTCAAAAGGCTTAAGGATATAATTGTCATAGTATTAATGTATAGATACCGAGGCAATTCTAGTTTGTTGAAGGGTCAAATTAGAATCTGCCAACATTATAAATAAGGGGTCAGGGCCCCCAAATTACAGAAGCTCTGGTTATTCTCCTAATCTCCTCTATGAAAATAAATCAGATCTTGGGTCTGTGTCAATTTGGATTATCAAACCAAATTTTCTTCTTTTACAATCAGCAACTCCTCTGATTAGGTCACCTATTCAGATCTATGGTTTTATGATTAGATAATGCTAAAGTATGTTGAAATCCTAATAGTTCCTACGTTACTATTTCAAGGTTGGCTATGTTGTATTAGGTGCATCGGCAATGGAGGTAAAATGATGACTAAATTTTTGTTTTTTTAATTAATTTGCACAAGATCGTATTTTATGTTTTACGAATAATAAATTTCTACTAAATTATATTTAGTACTTATTAATAAA
Source organism: Allium cepa (assembly GCA_030765085.1). Taxonomy (NCBI): domain Eukaryota; kingdom Viridiplantae; phylum Streptophyta; class Magnoliopsida; order Asparagales; family Amaryllidaceae; genus Allium; species Allium cepa. The sequence goes on from CM060931.1 coordinate 1,051,826,554, forward strand.
AGAGATTGTGGTGTACTTTTATTTATTTATTTCTATTTAAGATATTCATTTTTTTTATTAACAATATTTTATTGTCAAATTAATTTAAATTTGATTCATTTATTTTATTTTATGTTTTAATATTTCAACAAGTTTGTAAAGACTATAACAATGTTAAAAGAGTTTATCTAATCTTAGGGTGATATGAGAACATGTGTGCAATTAAACATTGTGATTTACAGTTAAGAATTATACAAATTAAAGTCATATGCTAACAATGTTGTTAAGGGAAATTAATCTATACATAAAGATAATTACAATATAAAAATATATATCAACAAACACATTTAATTTCAACCTTATGTAAGATTTATATTATTATGTATTCAATATATGTCTTTAATCGTTCATTTATATGTTTACGTATAAATGTGTTTTGAGTAACATTAGCTACACATAAATGAGATGATTTTCAGTCATAAATGAAAGTAAAAGTTTTTAATCATGGAAAGGAAGTGAAAAAGTGAGTCATCATATTTTTTTTTTAACAAAATGCCAAGTAACAGCTCCATTGCCTTTTCATTGTTATAGAATTATGTGATAAAAATTATGCATGTATATGTACAAGTTTCCCTCCATTTTTTAATGCTATTTAAATTTTAAATTTAATTGCAAACCATAAAGTGTTGCACTTACATTATATATGTAATAAAATAAAGTAAGAAGGTTTTCATTCATAAATGAAAGTAAAAGCCTTTATTTATAAGAAGGAAAATCGTCATATTGTTTAATTAGCGAAAGACTATGAAACAACTCCTCTGTCATTTCACTGTGTGTCATATGATTATGTGATAACAAATATATACATATGTATACACATATACACATGTAACACATATGTTTGCGCATGGATTCAGTATTTAATTTTATATATATATATGTGTGTATGTGTGTATGTGTAGTTTAATTGAATTTTACCTTCCCTTTTAATAACAATCAATGTATACATAAATTAAACAAAGTTAAGTTTCGCCGAATTACATATTTATTTTAATAAGGCTAAAACCAATCATGATAACATAGGTATATGAACATATACATATGCATATACATACATACATATATTGGTAAATACAAGTGTATGTTAATTAAAATAATTACAGGTGTATGTATGTTTATAAATAAGTAGGTTTGAAATAAAATTTAAAGTTTTTTCCTTTAGTTTGAGAGAGATGGAGGCTATGTTTTTTATCCTCTACGGGGCTACAAGGAAATAGATTTATTTATAGTCATTTAGGACCAAGTATAACATACGAGTTTCCATCGTTTAATCAACTTTTGATGTTCCTATATTTCAAAACTCTTGTCCTTTTTTTCCTATTGTATGGTTAACTCCCCTATGTGGGTTTTCAATCAATGAACCAAAATTATTTAACATTTTGAATCATCTATTTAATCACTTTACCCAAAGCCATTCATTAACTAAACTAATGTGCAATGCTTATACATCATTTTAAATATTTTTATGGTATTTATATAAATAATTAAATGCAATTAAAACTTAATACAACATTTTTATTTAAATTTATTATTAGCTTATATTATTTATAAATTAATTTTTTTATTGATTGAACTCAGAAATAACTAACAACTCGATTGTGTGTACTCCAGTGTAAACTTGATCCTTGGTCAATATTTAAACAATTTAAATATTGATGTTGATGGAGACTTCGCTATAGTATAGTATCGGGGACAAGTTCGATGTTTACAAATCATTCAAGTGAAATCCAAATTCTAATCTATTTTACGCCCACCTAGTAACGTTATTTTGTACATATGTTCTTTCAGTAATCACTTAGATATCTTGAGTTTGATATATGGTCAAAAACTCTATACATTGAAGTCCTTGGTTCAATCTGATAACATTTATAAAATAATCGATTTTCTCTGCCAAAGACTTTGACTTTAAGTTGACTACCATTTACAATGATACCAACCTTCTATAACGAAGAGGCTGAATCTTACTGTGAGTAGTGTTTCACTTCAAGTAGTTTAAGTATACCTAACTATGGTTGTAATATGGTTGTTATGCCAAGTATTAAACCATAACCAAAGTATAGCCTAGCTACTTATGATCAATAGCACCCTCAAGTTTGAAGACTACTATAAGTCGTTACCATGAGATTTCTATCTTTACTTAATTACATTAACATATAGAAGACTCTCGTCGAGTCATTCTGCGGTTGTTCCAAACAACCACAAGTATGTAATCCCTCGTTGCACCAAATAATTATGAGTAATTCATCGTCTATCATATGGAGAGAATTACGTGCACTATTCTTAATGGATATAACATTATCCTTTTTGATACATCTTGAAAACGAAGACTTAAGGAGTAAGTATTTAGATACCGATTCAATGCTCGTGCCTATGAGCATATAAAAAATACTTATTTTTATGACTACTTATATCTCGATGTAACAATACTTATAAAGGAAAATAAAATGAAAATCGTACTTAATTTCGAATATATTCTCTTATAATAATTAATCTACATAATAAATTACATATACAATTGCCCTAAAGTACATCCTTAACTCTAATAATCTCCCACTTGCACGTGGGGCCATTAATGGTGCATTAAACTTATACCTTTGATCAATCAACCTAAATTAGACTAAGAATAGCTTAGTGAATGGATCTATGATATTATTATTTTGTATCTACCTTTTGTTTGTACTTCACTGTCGTTGATAAACTCTTTTATCATGTGTTAATTACGAAGAATGTATCTCCACTCTTATCAAGCTATCGGTTCCATTTTTACCCTATACTACATTATTTGTGTCATAATATATTATTAAATTCTCAATGGTGGGAACATCCCTAGCTCTCTTATAATTTTTTGCACATATACTACTTTCGTTGTGACATTACCAAAGGCGATGTACTTAGCCTTATAATTGAATCTTCCACAACCTATATTTTAAAACATTTCCAACTCAAAGCTTATTAATTAAGGTTAGAGATGAATTTGCGATTAGATTACTACCCATAATGTCACTTATATGGTACAAGTCTGAACATTTCTTCCGTATTGAACCGGAATTTCGACCCTCGAAAATCGACATTAATATGTCCACTGTGTATCACATGCTGAACATTCAAGTGCCGAAAATACGGATTTGTTAGGGTGAAAGAAGAAGAAGATAGAAGAAATTAAACAATACAGAATCTCACAATGCAGTGAATAATATATAATACAACAATGATCTTTACAAAAAGAAAACACCTTTGTTCATATATACAACATCAAAGTACACTAGACTTATCCTAAATTTGGACAGTTATATAAACATGTACTTACATTGACAAACATACAAACTATATAATACAGCGGAAGAAAAATATACGTAAATACGTCTTGACCATCCAGCTCCTCTTTAACTCCAAAGTATCCAGCTAAACATAGGAAAACATGCTCGGCCTGATCCGAGCATTACATGGAATAATGCCAGGGTCATTTTGGTAAACCAACGTGAGTAAAACTTGATAACAAGTAACAACCAAATTGATTTCTACATTTGAAATTTTTTCAAATAAAGGGTATCTCGTAAGACCACATCGCACATAAAAGGGATCGGTTTTTATCTTACGATAACAAAAACAATTTATATCAAAATCCAACGATATTACTATAGTGTCTAGGTGTAAAGTAAATAGATAAAATAGCTGAAATGCTTGCTTCTCACATTCCAATATACTAGGTTCTACAGTCGAAAACATAAGGCACATAATGGAGATTGGATCCCAACAATAGCAAGGTAAGGGCTACCTTCCCATGATACACTGCTAGAAAATGCATCGATGCTAACACAGAGTCGGCTGCCCCTTTAACATGGCATACCGGATTACCTTACCCCCTTTACACTAAGGCCTTATACTACCGCGGTGTTTGCGCGCAAACCAACTCTGGAAGGGACATCTAGAATGGGGTGACCGTTCCTAATGGTAGCTAACGACATAGCTCTGTTGCATGTCTTTTTTTCCATTCCTCTCGGTTATGAGGCTGCGTTTTACATTTCTGAATAGCAATCTATCTTGGAGTGCTAACACAGCCCTCCAGGCATCAATGCAATGCCAACATTCATCCATACAAGTTCGTTCTGGGTCTGAAAAAACTGAAGGCAATAACTCTGCTACATCCATTTTGGAATCACCCTTAGGATTAGTAGCAGTAGCCCGTGCAATTCAAAGAACACCATCTTTAATCACCATCAAGATGTCTTCCACTTGAACTTACATGTTGGTTCGGTGTGGTTTTTGGATATAGATCCGATCACGGTCTCTTCGTATCTACAACCGATAATTTTCGGTTGACTCATTCCCTGTTCTTTTGGAAGTAAGTATTCGAGACCATATCTGGGAACTTGAATTTACATTCATACTTCCTAAGTCAAGTTGGGTCAAACTTGATGGTCGGTTATTTAACTATCAAACAAACAAACATTCAATCATGGTTTAATTTCTATATAGGATCCTCTTAGCCTTTATTAATTAAACTTTAATTAGGAAAATCACTTTATAAAACCTGATCAAAGATTTTTTCAAACCCTATTTCCAAACCTCTTACATTCCTTTTTACTTATAAAACAATATAAGTATTTATCGAACATTTTGGAAATTCCATTTCTTGAAAATTCCATATTAAATGGCTAAACAATTCCCTTTCAAAATCATCACCTCCTATAAAACACATTTACTTATTCCTTATAAAAATTCTTTTTATAAGTTCACTTCACATTTCAAACCGCTTAATAGTTTTCAAACTAGGTTTAAAACTTTTTTTCAAAAATATCTAAAATGTTTTATAATATCTCTTTCTATTTTTAAAACTACTTAAAAATCTTCCTTCATAATTTCTTTATAGAAGCCCCTTTATAAAATATCATTTTCAAGATATCCTTTGTAAATCACTCCGGGTAAAACTTTTTAACTAATAAACCCCTTTTAAAAACAAGATATTATTTAAAAATAGCTTTATAAAATAATAATAAATATGAAAATAATTTATAACCTTTGGACCTAAATTGATTTATGAATTAAAGTTAATTCAAAAACATGCATTAATAATTCGAAAAGAGGCTTAGCAATCCCAATGGTACTAATTTAAGTTACCATTCAATTTTATTTCCAATTCACTTAATCAGTTATTTACATAGGTCAACACACACACACACACACACACACACACACACATATCACATCCAAAACAGGGAATAACATATCAATATGAACTAATTATCATGTACATGTCCAAATAATATAGTAGTAAGATAGTGATTTTTTTTACTAAACAGATGTACAAACAATTCAATCAATTCATAGCAGAACGGGAATCTATTCTGCTAGCACATGTCCACAAAACAAACCAACAATCAATTTGTAGCAGAATGGGGATTTATTCTGCTAACACATGTCCAAACAAACAAACAATCAATTTATAGCAGAATGGGGATTTATTCTGCTAACACATGTCCAAACAACCCAACAATCTACATTATAACTTATTCACAGTTATATGGTTTCTTATGGTATCAACACTTGAATCACTTGCATTCAAAACCATCTTTGAAAAAACAAGTACCTTTAAACAATTTTACTTTTGAAAACCAAAGGATGTAAAACTTTTAAACCCTTTTAAATAATTAATTATTAGTTAAATCCTTATTTAAATCATAATTAATTTTAATTGAATCTTAACTTAATTTAATTAAATAGTTAACAATAATTAACTATTAATTAAATATAAATTAATCCTTTATTAATCATTAAATAATCAATTAAACCTTTATTAATAATTAAATATTAATTAATCTAAATTAATTAATTAAATAATCTTTAATTAAACTTAAATAATAAATTAAACCATTAATAAATAATTTATTATAAATTAAACCTCAAACCTTGAAAATCATTTTTCAAAAACACTAGGATTTAGGTTCACAAGTTTTCATCCTAAATTCTTTTTAATTAAAAGACTTATCTTATTCAAAGAAAAGTACCTAAACATTTACACAATAGTCAATGCTCAACTGGGAGGAGCTTGACTAATCCAACCCTATAAGATAATAATAATAAAATATTATTATCTCCCAACAACATCACCTCATAAATACATATACTATTTTCAAAAATCATTCTTTATTATATAAAATATACCTTGGGTAAATTATTTCATTTACTTTAATTTCAAAACAATATTGTGTCGGTTGTTCTGGTTCAAGTGTTTAGGAATCCCTATCGATAACGTTGGCCAAATGCATCGACTAGAATTCATATACCACCCAACAGATCAAGCAACACAATATAAAACATTTTTATATCAATAACAAATATGCACTCTTATATAATATACACTCAAACTCATTCTAAGGTGTCACTTACCCTATCTTTGATGAGTTTACCCCATCAAAGCAAAGGTTCTTGCTTATCCTTCAGCTCTGATACCAAATGTAATGAATCGGATTTTCGACCCTAAAAAATCGACACTAATATGTCCACTATATGACATGCTGAATATTCAAGTTTCGAAAATACCGATTTATTAGGATGAAAGAAGAAGGTAGAAGATAAAAGAAACAAAACAACACAGAATCTCAAAATGAAGCGCATAATTAATAATACAACAATTGTTTTTACAAAAAGGAAACGTCTTTATTCATATAGACAACATCAGAGTACACTAGACTTATCCTCAATTTGGACAGTTATAGAAACATGTACTTACATTGACAAACATATAAACTCTATAGTACAGCGAAAGAAAAATATATGTGAATATGTCTTGACCATCCAGCTCCTCCTCAACTCCAAAGTATCCAGATAAACCTGGAAAAACATGCTCGGTTTGACCCGAGCATTACATGGAATAACGCCCGGGTCAGTTTGGTAAACCAACATGAGTAAAGCTTGATAACAAGTAACAACCAAACTAATTTCTATATTTGAAAATTTTCAAACAAAGGGTATCTTGTAAGACCACACCGCAGATAAAAATGGATGGTTTTTTACCTTACGATAATTAAAACATTTTATATCAAAATCCAGTGATATTATCATAGTGTCTAGGTGTAAAGTAAATAAATAAAATAGTTGGAATGCTTGCATCTCATGTTCCAACATACTAGGTTCTACAATCGAAAACGTAAGGAACATATTGGAGATTGGCTCCCAACTATGGCAAGATAAGGGACTTTCTTTCCATGATACACCACTAGAAAATGCACTGATAACATAGAGACGGCTACCCCTTTAAGATGGCAGACCGGATTACCTCACCCCCATTGACACTGAGGCCTTATACTACAACGCTGTTTGTGCGCAAACCAACTCTGAAATGGACATCAAGAATGGGGTGACCGCTCTGAATGGTAGCTAACCACATAGCTCTGTTGCATGCCCTATTTTTCCCATTCCTCCCGGTTGTGAGGCTTAAGATTAAGTTTTACATTTTTGAATAGCAATCCATCTTGGAGTGCTAACACTGCCCTCCTAGCTTCAATGCAATGCCAACATTCATCGATGCCAGTTCGTTTTGGGTCTGAACGAAACCGAAGGCACTAACTCTACTACGTCCAGGAATCACCCTCAGGATCAGTAGCAGTAGCCCTTGCACTTCAAAGAGAACCATCTTCAATCATCATCAAGATGTCTTCCACTCGAACGTACATGTTGGTTCAGAGTGGTTTTCAGATATAGATCTGATCACGGTCTCTCCGCATCAATAACCGATAATTTTCGGTTGAATCATTCCCTGTTCTTTTGGAGGTAAGTATTTGAGACCATATCGAGGAACTCGAATTTACATTCATACTTCCTTAGTTAAATTGGGTCAAACTTGATAGTCGGTAATTTAATTATCAAATAAACAAACATCCAATCATGGTTTAATTTCCATATAGGATCCTCTAAGCCATTATTAATTAAACTTTAATTAATAAAATCACTTTATAAAACATGATCAAAAGATCTTTTCAAACAGGGTTTCCAAACCTCTTACATTCCTTTTTACTTGAAAAAAAACAATATAAGTATTTACAAAATATTTTGGAAATTCCATTTCCTGAAAATTCCATATTAAATAGCCAAACAATTCCTTTTCAAAAACATCACCTCCTATAAAGTACATTTACTTATTCCTTATAAAAATTCTTTTTATAAGTTCACTTCACATTTCAAACCACTTAAAAGTTTTCAAACTAGGTTTAAAACTTTTTTCAAAAATGTCTAAGATGATTTATAAAATCTCCTTCTATTTTTAAACTATTTAAAATTCTTCCTTCATAAATTCTTTATAGAACCACCTTTATAAAATATCATTTTCAGGATATCCTTTGTAAATCACTCTGGGTAAAACTCTTTATATAATAAACCCTTTTTTAAAAATAAGATATTATTTTAAAATAGCTTTCTAAAATAATAATAAAATTTGGAAATCATTTATAATCTTTAAACCCAAATTGATTTAAGAATTAAAGCTAATTTAAAAACATACTTTAATAATTTGAAAAGAGGCTTAGCAATACCAATGGTACTTATTTAAGTTACCATTCAATTTAAATTCCAATTCACTTAATAGTTATTTACATAGGTCAACATATATGTAAATACACTCATATCCAAAACAGGGAATAACATGTTAATATGAACTAATTATCAAATACATGTCCAGGTAACATAATAGTAGGATGGTGATTTTTTTGCTAAATAGATGTCCAAACAATTCAATCAATTCATAGCACAACAAGGATTTATGCTGCTAACACATGTCCACACAAACAAACCAACAATCAATTTCTAGCAGAATGGGGATTTATCCTGCTAACACATGTCTAGACAACCAAATAAACAAACAATCAATCTATAGCAGAATGGAGATTTATTCTGCTAACACATGTCCAAACAACCAAATGATCTACATTATAACACATTTACAGTTATATGGTTTCTTTGTGGTATCAACACTTGAATCACTTGTATTCAAAACCATCTTTAACAAATAAGTACCTTTAAACAATTTTACTTTTGAAAATCAAAGGATTTAAAACTTTTAAACCCTTTTAAAACATTTGATTATAAGTTAAATCCTTATTTAAATCATAATTAATTTTATTCGAATCTTAACTTAATTTAATTAAATAGTTAACAGTAATTAACTATTAATTAAATCCAAATTAATCCTTTATTCATTATTAAATAATCAGTTAAACCTTTATTTATAATTAATTATCAATTAATCTCAATTAATTAATTAATTTTTAATTAAACTTAAATAATTAATTAAACCTTTAATAAATAATTTATTATAAATTAAATCTTGATTAATTTATAACATAGAAATAATTAAACACTTGATTAATAATTAATTAATAATTAATCCTATATTTAGATAATAGTTAATTAAAAATAAATCATATACTTATCTCATAATTAATTAACTTAATTAATAATTAATTAAAATAAATCTTAACTTTAAAACATAAATAATTAACAACCAACCTTTAATTAATAAAGTTAATAACCCTTGTTTAATCCTTAATTAATTATTAATTATCAAAACATAATTAATTAAAAATTTATTATTAAATTCTTAATTTACCGTTAGAAATATCATTATTTAGCTTATAAACCATTTACAACATAGTTTGTAGTATAAAAACAAAACTTTGCGAAAATCTAATTTCTAAACGAATTGCGTCCATACCGACTATCGATATGGATACCCATGATTTCCAATTTGTTGCTCATTGACTCTTCCATTTATTAATTTTACATACTAACTATTCATCACTTCCAATTCCAAGCCAAAGATCACAATTTTGTACCAAAACACCACTTAAATCATCAATTCAAAATTAATAATGTTAAACCACAAATTAGCATACACATATACATCCAAACCATACTATAATCCAAATAATAACATCACAAATATAACCATATAACAACCACATATATAAATGTAAATTCTTTCTCATAAAGTTAAGAATTTACTCACCGAAGGCTATCCAAACTTTCGCTGACTTGTGTACGACCTAGCGCTTTAATTCCTATACAGAAAGACGGAGTCTAGAATCCTAAATGTACTAGGTAGGCTAAGCCATGGAGGAATAAGGAAGTGAGACATGTTTTGGTAATGTAGAGCGACTTTGGATAAACATCGATTTCTCAATAATAAACCTAAAAAATAAGTCATTTTGCAACTTATTTTTGGACTATCTACTCATGGAATTTCGAAAAGCACTCAAAGAGAAAGTTATTTGAAATTCTTTTCTCTATCATTTCACCAAAAGAATCTCACATTTTCGATTAGTTTTTCAGAAGTCATGATCCAAAGAAGAAGGGTAATTTTTGGACTTGAAATTATAGGTGAAAAATTGCTACGCAAAGATTGTATATTTTGACATAGCTGTATAGAAATTTGAAAATTTGGTCAACCAGAATGTTGTAGCCATTATAATTTCACATGGTTTCAGTTAAAGAAAACCTCCATTTGAGTTAGAAATGAGAAAGAAAAGATTGGTCGAACGAGGATGAAAAATGGAGAAACATATGGCTATTTATAGGAAAATTCCTATGTCATCATTTTTTCTAGTCACATCACAAATCTTTTATAATATATATATATATATATATATAATTATGTTTACTCACATCACTCTTTTATAAATATACATGTAGTTATGTTTAGTCACATCACTTTCTTTTTATATATATACATATAAGTTTAATTATTAATTAACAAAGATGTGACAAGAGAAAATATGGTTAATGATTGCAAAAAAGATGTGACAATACTTAATATATATATATATATATATATATATTAAAAATATGTTTATTATTTTCAAAACTATCTCATGTCACATCACTTGCTAATCAAGATTAATATAAGATAATTTATTTCTAAGTATATTATCATTTAGTTAGTGGACTTTTATATATAAGGATATATGGTGCACAAAAGACGAACAACATTCTAGACAACTTTTCGGTGTCGAAAGGTCAAAATTTCGCAAAACATTCCTCGGTCACATTTTCTATTTTTCTACGAACTATTTAATTTGGTAAAAAAAATTGATAATGATTTTACCATCATTATAGTTAATTAAAAAAAATTATTTTCATTATAAAACCTATATATTGAATATTTAAAATTAATTAAATATTCGCTAGTCAAAGCAGTAAAATTCCAGGTCATTACATCTTCATTATAAGTTTATTATTTCCATAAAACTCTAGCATTTCGCAAATACTCGAGCATGGTCCTTACTGCTATTTAGTGATTTTTAACTCATATTTGATATTCGCTTGATACACTAAGTGTATAAGCGAGATGTAATATACCACATGACATAGCATGCTTGATGATGCTTACTGTCGAAGCAAAGGTATCAACATTAAATGCTCTATTGATGATGCTTACTGTCGAAGCAAAGGTATCAACATTAAATGCTCTATATTAAACATCTTAATACGATGTTTGTTTATATAGATTGGGACACTTTCGACCATTTATACCAAGTAAAAAATATATTTCTTTCAAATCCTTCATCGAGAATAAATAGCCATAATATAGCTGATTTTAGCATGGGTACAAAAGTAGTAATGAGTAGTATGTTGTTTACTTATAATATTAGAAATGATTTAGTACCTTTGATTTTATTTCTTACAGACACAAGCTTCCTCTGACTTTCGACTGAAATCAAAATATTTGATTTTTGTATCCAAATACTTTTTCAACCTTAGATGCCTTTTGGACACTATTATTGTATCAACTCTTAGATGATATCCAAAATTCCACAAGCCTGTTATCACTCTCATTATCTTTAAGACATTTTGGTGGTTTTGTGAAAATTGTCCCTTATAAATTACCATTTGTAAGTTCTACTTTAACATAAATATGCAAAAACTCAAAGTCAAGTTGTATAATAATTTTCGAGTAGAATGTGAATGGATTTAAGCACTTGACTGGAGAAACTGTTCCACCAATCATTTCCCATCAGCTTTCCCTTTAGCATTCCAACTGCATCAATCTTCTTCTCGAAGACCCTGTTGCAGTCGATGGGTCATATCCTTTCCAGTTGAATTGTCAAAATCTTATTTTACTGGTGTCCTTGGAATCCACTTCGGATTCAAAGCATAAGTTTCTTTGTAAGAGTCTTCGATCGTATCTAGTCCATCGCACTACCACTAATTTCTCTAGAGAGAAATTCATTTGGAAAGAAGGTAGCATTCACAATAGCAAAAGTTTTCTTCTCAACGCAATGGAATATGCATTCAAAATATTTTATGATTGCCTACAGATTTACATAAAATAAATCCAATTTTGAGTTTATGAACATTACATTTATAACATAAATTGGACAACCACACACATCTTATGATATTTAAGATTAGGGTATCTTCCTAATTTATATCTTATATGAATTTGTAATCTCTACTTTATATGAAATCAAATTTTAACGTATGTACTTCTTCTTAACTATATATCCTTATAGGAAGAAGTAACTCAACATCACTCGTATCATTTTTACTTTGTACAACAAACTATGATCACTCCTTATCAATACATCATTATATAACATATAGAGGAGTGACTTCTATAGTGAATTTTATTCACTTTTATGTACTATTAGAATTCTTATCCAAGATACTTACCTATTCAATCAAATCAAATTGTTTTCATCCCTTGGAATGTTTTTTATCTACTTTTGTTTCATATTCTATGAATTCATCATATATATTTAACTTGTGTAACATCCTAGCGCAGTAAGAGCCTGAGAGTTGGTGGTACCACTCGCATCCCTATATGGAAAGAAGGGCCCTCTTTGCTATAATTAGCATTATCAAAAACCGAGCAACCATACGATAAAATTCACATATTCATATATAAGAAAATTAATTGGTGAATTGAGCAAAGTTAGTGGATCCCCTTTTGGTATCAGACCTTAGACTACGTACATCCATATGTATTAATCCCAAGAATTTGATAACTCTTTTGTCACTATTATCGAATTGATGCTTTGCCCTTGATCATTTGAGATACAATTCACAAGTACCATATGGTTCATGGTTATAAGATTAAATTATTATTTCTCAAGGTTATGGCTTAGTCCATAATTCCATAAAGTAATTATTAAATATTTTAGATGCTTCCATGTTTTCTATAGCTTAGCATGTCACAATTGTTATGAAAACAAATACCATAATCCAAAAACTAAAAATAGATTTATTATACAACAAATATTCATAATATTCATATCAAAACAAAACTATCTGTATTCGGTCATAAACTAAAATAGTTATTATTTCATAAAATATAGCATACATGAAAGTAATCTTTTAAAACTTGATGTGTCCATTAACAAATGTCATATGCCGTGCTCCCATTATTTCCGTTGTTACTCTAACAATGTCTGAAATATGAACTCCATTCCACCACCTACTATAGTTTATTCATTTATTTTAGTGTAACTAATTTACACTTGCATTTTCAGATCGAATATCCCAAAATCGATAAATGGATCTTGTTGCTCAATTTTCTCGCAAGAAAAGATAAGTCGGTTAGAGCATGAAGGCCATGATCATCAACCATATGTTTACAGAACATATCGATCGATCTATGGAAGTGTACATAGATGACATGCTTGTGAAATCAATAAAAGTCGGGGGGTATACATAGAACCTTACTGATACTTCCAACATTCTACGTCAGTACAACATGAAGCTAAATCCCAAGAAGTGCTCATTCGTCATATGATTGGGAAAATTCCTCAGCTATATAGTAAGCGGGAAGGGAGCTGAAGCAATATGATAAAATCCAAGCCATCCAAGGCATGAAAGTCTTGAGGACCATGAAGTAAGTACAAAACATAGAGCTGGTTCGTGTCTAAGGCAACCAACAAGTGTCTTTCCTTATTTGACCTCATCACGACACGAACGTCATTTGCTTGGAATAACAAGTGCATTAAGGTGTTTGAAGAACTAAAGCAACACTTAGCTCCACCCCCATTGTTATTCAAGTTGATCGACAAAGAGGACCTGTACCTTTACCTTGTAGTGTTTGACCATTAGTTCAACGCTAAATAAATCAAGGAAGACGAGAAGGTTCAATTACTGACCTATTAAGTCAACAAAAGGCTGTCAGACCTCAAGACAAGATACACATGGTTGGAAAAGTTGGCTTTCTGCCTACTCATGGTGGCCTAGAAACTCCGGCCATATTTCCAAGCTCATCCCATCAAATTACTGATCGACCAACCATTGAAGCAAGTTCTCAGCTGACATAGCGGGCCGATTACTAAAGTGGTCCGTCGAGCTTAGTCAATATCACATCCGTCTTCAACCTTGTAGTTCTATCTTAGGCTAGGACGTTGTAGATTTCGTTATCAAGTGCTCAAACCTTGACAGCAACAAAGAAAATACTGTCACCAATCAACATATTTGGCACCTGTATGTAGATGGGGTGTCAAATAAGAATAAGGATGGGGCTGGCATGGTCCTCATCACCCTCGAATGAAGATAACTTTATTTTACAGTCCACATCGATTTCAAGGCAACCAACAATGAAGCCGAGTATGAGGCTATCCTGGTCAGTCTCAGGATGGAAAAAGAATTGCGTATAGATTCCATCCATTATTCAGCAACTCTTCACTAGTCATTAATCAGATTGGCGAGCGCTTTCAAGCCAAAGGAAAGATATTGGTCTTGTCTGTTACAAAGGCCAAGAAGATAATCAACACCTTTACGGAGTTCAAGCTAGAGCAGATACCCTAAGAGCAAATGCCAAGGTCGACCGGTTAGCCAAGACGATAAGCAACCCAGATGAAGCCACTCCTTGGTTTTATTGGAAGTCCGAGACACCTCTTGCTACAAGCCAAGGCCAAAACTAATGGAAATTGACCCATCGTCCATGGACAACTGAATGGCTGCCCTGAGTAACTATTTAATGAATGAAGAACTTCCTGTTAACCGCAAGGAAGCTTAGAAAAGTCCTCTATTTGTCTCCTTATGACATAATCATGAATAGGCAGCTCTATAGATGGGGTGATATACACCGCTTCAGTGGTGTGTCTCTAAAGAAGAAGCCGATTAGATTTCAGAAGAGCTACACAAAGGATTTTGTAGGGTTCATGCTGGGGACAAAGCATAGCAAAGAAAGCTGCCTGACAATGGTATTATTGGCCTACTATGATCAAAGACTCAATGGACTACTAAAGAAGTCCGATCGATGTCAATGTTCACCAAGGTCCCAGAGCCTTTCCTAACTCCTTACTTTGGTGACTTCCCCTTAGTCGTTCGATACTTAGCGAATTGACTTGATAGGAAAGCTGTCAAATGCCAAACGATGGTACAACCATGCCATAGTCTTCATTGACCACTTCATCAAATGGGTTAAGGTTGATCCCCTCATTAGGTTCACTTCCTCCAAGATACCGAACTTTGTCATCAAAAAACTTGTCTGTTAGTTGAGCCTGCCAAAGAAGATCATCATCTAGGATAGCCAGTTTGAAAGCAGCTTCCACCAAGACTTTGTGAAAGAAACGTGCTCGAGAAGTGCTTCTCTTTTGTCACCTGTCCTCAAGCAAATGGCCAGGTGGAGGCCATCAACAAAACCATTAAATCAATACTTAAGTAGTGCCTTGCAAAAGCCAAGTGAAACTAGGCGAGGAATTTCTACTCATCCTCTAGTCTTACCGCACTTCAACTAACCATACTCCCTACTTGCTTTCATATGGGTACAAAACCATTCTGACCATAGAAGTAGATATCCCCTCACCTTGGTGTCTCGTACATGAGCTTAAATAAAATGAGGAGCTACTCAACTTGGGCTTGATGCTATTGAAGAACGTAGAACTGAAGTCGAACTCACTGAAGACTACAAAAGAAAGATAGCCAAGCACTACAACTGTAGAGTGAAGCTCCATCAACTCATTATCGATGATCTAACTATGCCGGATGTTCGCAAACACCATAAACCCGGTTGATGGAGTGATCAGCTCGAATATGGGGAGGTCATACGTCATCAACACTGCCTTATCAAATGGCACTTACTACCTCTCTTGCTCGGATGGAACATACATATCTCGCACTTAAAATGCAATGCATCTCCAAACCTATGGCATATGAGAGTAAAAATTATAAGCTATTATGATAAATCTTATGTGAAAAATATAACAAAAACTTCGAAGCAAATATTGCCTAGAACAATAAAGGCTATCTAATGAGAATAAGTCCTTTTGTGCTCATTTCCTTGCATAAGGATTGCTAACTTCTGTCACCAAAGACCGCATGAGCGATTCAATGCTCCCCTCCTTGTCGGTAAGCTATCCAACGAGGATGAATAACCATGCACTCACTACCTTGTTCGAGGACTGCCACTACTATAGGTTATCCAATGAGGACAAGTTATTATGTGCTCATTACATTGTTTGTGGACTGCCAACTTCTTTCGTCAAGGACCACGCAAATCGCACTTCCCTCCTTGATGATTGGCAACCTAACGAGGGCGAATTGCCATGCATTCACTTTCTTGTTTAGGGACTTCCAATATACTATTGAGTTTGGGTGATACATTTCTCTCCTTTATGCTAGGGTGCATCGATGACTAGAAGCTTGACCGCATTGGCTCCATTTCCCTCTCCTATGATGCCCCTCGTTACTCCTTCAGGATGGAGCACTATTGTCGGGACTAGCACTATTACGTTGGGTGAAGCCAAAGTCTGGCATCCATAGTACACCCACATACAAATAAGTCTTGCAACTTATCAACTAGTCGTGGTCAACTAGGAGAACCCTCAAGCCACTCAATGCTCTGGTTCATACAGGGACCTCCTACCACTCAATCTTGTCATTTGTTACCTAAGAGAACCCTCGGGCCCCATGTTGCTTCGGTTCATGCTGGGACAACCCAACATCATAAAAAAAACAGGCTTGGGAACTATGTGCCTACCTCTGTGATTGATTACGATTAGGATCCACAGCAAATGCTCTAATTTTAGTTCATTTACTGACCCTGCCTATAGTTTAGATGAGTCTTTTACTTATGTCAATTCAAAACACGATTCCTATGGACGGCCACAATCATCGTCCATCACATTACAATACATTGTTATTCCATCTACTATATAAAAAATTTAAGTGCAGATCACAGGGGAAAGGCCGACTATTCAAAGTGTGTTATCCTATAAATCATATTGATATGCAAGAAAAGATAAATAATATAGTACTTAGACAAATTTCATAAGACAAAGTGATTTTGTTCATTTATTCAAAAATACGGGGTATAAAGCCTGACCAACTAGGATCACAAAAAATGGTAGAAAAAATATTAAAAGGCCAATCCGCTAGTCAACCAGGTCTAGAAGTCAATCTGCTCCCATGTCAAAATGGCCGACATGATCAACCCAATTGCCTCCATGCGATGACCTGCCTTTTTGACCCTCGAAGATCGATATCAATACATCCTCGGTATTCACCTGCCATAAATTCAAGTGTCGAAGAGGTAGATGATCAGGGATTTTTAAAAGAAATAAAGAAAGAAGATAGAATAACAATAGAATCTCCCGTTTGCATTGATTATACATATGGAAAGTACGTACAATTACTCCGAGTGATTCACTGGAGTTATGATAAGTACTAACCCAACCAGGGATAGTGATAACTGTCTATCCTTACAGAGGCGGGTAGATACTAAATAATACTACATGATACAGTAGAAGTTTGATATAGATCACTATTAACAAAAGGACCCTCATTCTTCATGCTCCATGCTCCTTCCAAAATGCTTTAAGCTATTCGACTACTTAGCTGCCCTAAAACAATAGGGCATTCAAAGTTTAAAGGAAAAGGAAAATAAACTCCAGATCAATCATGAGACTGGTGTGAGAAATTCAAAATACGAGTATTTGGAAAACAAAATGGTATCTCATAAGACCACGTGCGCACAAAAACACGGAACGGTTTGTTACCTTATGACAACCAAATCGTCTCTACGTAAAATTCAGCGATATTTTTTTTAATGACATTATTTAAAAACTTTTGAAACAAATATATTCAAATAGTCTAAATTGTTACATTGGTTAAATTTGATGGCATAATAGGTTTACAACTAAAAATGAAGGCACTTATTGGAGATTTTGATTTCCAATGAATAGCAAGGTAAGGAGCTATCACCCATACAGTACATTTGTAGAGGGATGTACCGAGGATCAACATCTTAGAAACCTTTGCGAATTAAGTCCAGTCTACCCAAGACTAACAGATGGTATGGATAGCACCGAATATGATATCACCTCAACCGTTACCGACCTATCCAAGATCCCAATGCATACATCACGTAATCTAAACCTGATGTCATAGCGGGTAGAAATAAATAGATCTAGAAAGGTGATATCATACCCTAATGGTTGAGAACCACTTAGCCTTAAAGCAACCCCTGTTTCACAATTTCCTAAATACGAGGCTTGAGGTAACATTTACCTTTCTTAGAACATGTTCACTTAAAATGCCACATTGTCATTTCCAACAACACGCTATTGATTTCAACAAAAGTACAACCTCTGAGCTCGTATGTCTTAAAGAAGGGTGTTAAGTGTAAGAGGGGTTATCTCCTACACCACCAATAGATGTGCGTCTTGTAGAAACCAATGCGCCGTGATCTTAGAAATGCAATGTCACACATCCATCCATAAAAGTTATCCAGGAATAGAACAAAGCAAAGGCACTCTCCTATCACATCATGTTGAGTATTTCCCCTAGGATAAGTAGCGAGTGTCCTTGCATAAGAAAATCTCATAACGAAGGGACCACTGATATTTATTTATCTTCGGAGCTACTCCAGAATTATTAACAAGCAGTCCCTTCATTATGAAGGTCCCTGCCTTCAAATTTATTGTCTTTAACATGTCTTCACTTTTGAACTCCTAAATTGGTTCGAAGTGTATCGAGGTGGTTATCGATAAAAAGATGTTAAGTGGGTGACTAATATTCCATTAATTTGTGTCATTTTACCAAAATATCTTCTTGGAGATGTATATATTTAAAACCATTTCTTTTCAGTATATACGAGACCATGAAACCTCTCTTTATAGATCAAAATCATTTCTCATAAATCATATTGCAAAACCTTTTTGAGTAAAAGGGTCGTTGGAAATTATACTAATTCGACTCAACATCAATTTTTGTATTCAACCTTTACTATCTGTCAAATAACAGTGAAATCATCTTTTAAATTCACACAAATAGTACTGGTTTACTCCTTGAAATTTAATATCGAGTATTAGAAGATTATTTGTATATAATTTAAGTTGTATTATATTAGGAAAAAATAAATCTTTTATACTCGCCTCGTTTCCGGCATTTCGACCTTATTTATTCCATGCCCAGGAAAGAGGCCAGGTGAGCTAGGAAACTGCTTACTCCTAAACATCTCCGTAGTTTAAGCACCTTACATCTAAATCTCATGAATAAAAAATCCAATCTACTCATTGGCCTTTTAGAGGCAAGATTAAATCACTTGATTATAACAGCTTTCTTTAAATCAATTTATTTAAAGTCTTTTGAAATATATTATGAAGCATCCTAATCATCTTTAAAAATACTTAATTATTTATTTTAAAATATTTATAAAATATTTGGGAAAGAATACTTAAGTTTAAAACCATATTTCAAAAGTTATTAAAAGTGCTGCATATAGTGCTACGAATAGTGCTTTAAGGCTTATTTGATCAAAACAGCTTTTCTATCATTTCGAAATCCAATTTTATAACTCAAATATCTTTTAAAATATTTATAGAATTTATTCCATATTTTTAAAGAATTAAAAATATCATTTATAAAGAATTTATCTCTTTGGTTTCCGAACTGCCAAACCACGACTATTTTGAAAACTTGTTTCGCTCATTTTTCAAAATTTACTGAATGTAATCTCGATCCTTTACTTTTGTTTAAAAATTATGATTATAAGAGTTCAAAAAATTCTTATTACAAAGAATTCTGACTCCGAATCCATCGTTTAAATGGATTTAAACTTTTGTGGCACGAAATCGCGAACTACCACTACACGACGCACCCATTTTTTGGCTCAACTTTCTTAACTTGTCCAAACTTCATTAAATTGGGATTTAGTATTTAAATATACCTTTAAAAATCATATTAAATCATTCCAAAGGGGTTTAACAATTCCGTCTCAATTTTATAACTTGATTTGGAAAGTGATTTCCTTGCATAATATCGACATGTATTTAACGTGACTTGTTTACACAATTAAACATTACATTAAAACAACCAGTACTTAATGATCAAAGCACAGTAACATCCATAGCAATCATATCACATTATATATATATATATATATATAGAGTGAGAGAGTTTCTCACTTGATTTTCGATCAGACTAGCTTTAAAACGACTATAGCTCCGATATCACAAAATCGGAGCTTACGACTACTAGTAAAAATACTCCTAGAAGGTTCGGCCTTGGTCATGGAGGCTTGAAAGGGCTTAACCTTGCTTGGAACGTGGTGGTGGACGGCTTGGGTGCACCCGGCTTTGGTGGAGATGAAGGAGAGATCACTAGCATGTACTTTGGTTTGAAGTGGTATAGATTTCGATGGATTTTGGCATAACTTGGTTTTGATTTTGTAATATTTTCTGTCTTAGGCTATGGAAACCATTAATATAGAGAAGAAGAGGATGAAGCACTTAGGAATTTTATGAAGAAGTTGTGTGAATAAAGTGAAGATAGGTGGTGGTATTTATAGGAAAATAAGTGGATAAAAAATATCATGATATTTACTTGCCATTTCACCACCATTGCCTCACCGCCACTCCGCCCTCTCTCCTCATCACTCTCAGCTGAGCACCCCTTCATATGTGTGGCCATGTTCTTGTACTTAGGGTGTAAGAGTTTGACTTTAGGTTTACTTAAAGATGAATTATTAGGAAAATATCTTGGATATTTGGTAATATGTATAAATATATGTGTGTGTAAATATATTTGTACGTGTTCATGTGCACGCAAATGTGTTTATATATATTTACATGTATGTGTATATATTTATATCTCAAATGATTCACAATGTTTCACAACTTTTCTAAGTTAAATCGTTACGGATTCCGATTTGGATTTTCGGTCATACTTTCACTTCTTATTTAACATATATATATATATATATATATATATATAAACAAAGTTTGATAACAATATTTCTATCATTATATGATAATTAAAAGGGCTTATTTAATAGTTAAAATAATTATTAATTCATTTAATCTCAATTTAAATTCAAAAATCATTTATTCCAAAATAATGATATCATTGATGATGTCATGAAGAGATTTTATTTCAAAAAAAAAATATTATTACATATTCTCACTCATATATATAAATGAGTGTATGTATCCAGCTCCGTGCACGATGTCAGATGGTCTAAGAGCTGTTTATTGTTAAAATGGTTTTTGATCATTTTATCGATATTTGTGTTATAAAACCATGATTAGATCAACTGAAAGAAAAAACGACGTAAAATACAAGTTTACCATTTGGATTTTCCTAGCCTTGTCTTTTGACAAGGGGCGGGCATGATGAGACTAAGCTGCCTGTGCTTGATTGATTAGTCCCGATATAGGATTTACCTAAATGCATGGTGTAGTAACTGAGATACAATGGATCGTAGGCGGGATGGGACAAGTAGGAAAGACCTGCATTTTTACCAGCATCCGCCTCATGTGGCCATCCCTCTACATTGTCCTTCTAAAAACTCTCCTCAATATCCCTAGAGACGGCCAGCGTCCCATTCCACTGGATCAAGATGCCAACCGATTGTTATACTGGGGCATTAGAGCTAGTCGTAATTCGATTATTGCCACTCTCTAAGCCCCTCACCCTTATTAACATGTCATGACGCTAGTTATCATTTGTAACTGGCCCATTGTTGGGATCCAAGAATATGATCTTTGTGTAGCACTGTTTCTTCTTGGGCAGTTTGTTTTTGGGGTGGCCATCTCTGCCACCGTTATTTGATGCTCCCTCAGGAGCCTGAACCGATTAAGGTTCACATCGGTCATTAGGATTTTTATATTTTGAAGGTTAATGAGGGTTATCATTAACCATTCCACACACTCGCTAAGTATCATGAATTCGAAGTCAGTTAAGTCGAAAGAGGCCCCTATAAATGGAAAGATAAGTAAAAGAAGAAAGATGAAGGGAAAAGAAAAAAAGCAAGGAAGTCTTACTAGGGGTTCAAAACTTAGTGTTCAAAAGATCAGGATTGACCTCATGAGGCATGAAGAAATACTTTCCCATCCAACCCAAGGAAGCTTTGCTAAGAACGTCCATGAAGATAATGGGTTTGGTGTTGGCTAGGAAGTAGAAGTAAGGGACGATTGGATGCTTGGATTCCCTCTATAGCTGAAAGAACATGTTGATAAGTGATCAGTCGGCTCGGGAAGGTTAAGACATAAGAAAGGGATGTAGTCCCCATAAAAGAACCGATAACTACTAGCACAGAGATGAGGAAGGAGTGAATAGGAAGAAAAGTCCTGATTTTGAAGTAGCCCAAGGATCAAGGAAAGTAGGCAGGGGGAGGATATTTGATCGATCAATAGTTATGGGATATCTTACCATCCAATAGTACATCCATGCGTGACCAGAAAATCGACTTGGTTCATTGTTCCCTTTATTAGCTCAGATGCTTTTAGACTGGAAGTGTCGGCCGATGTCAATCCAGAGGTTGCCATCCAAAACATAAGCAGCCCAAGTTAAAGTACAAGTTCCAAAAATCTAAGCCTAGCAAGACCCGAGACAACACCCCAAGGGGGAAGCTGGACAACCGTCTTTATGGCATTCCCAGGCAAGAAATCCTATAAAGGTTGACTTGAGACTCAAACTTCACACTCCTAAGCTAAGTCGCTGGCCTTATGGCCCACATCTACTACTGTTTGGGTTAGATCTCAAGGCTACCAGATTGGGCCTAAAACTATGGTCCATAATCCTAATATAATTTTTACCGTTGTAGATTACTAGAAAGGTCTCCAACGTCGACCGACCATCATCGATCGACGACCACTAACACGGCAATTATAGTTGAATGATGTCCAAAGAAGACCAAAAAACTTCAATCTGGCCAAGTAAGGACATAGAATCAACTCAAATCAAAGCGCTTCAAAAATAGTAAAAACATTTTTTAACAGTAAACCCATACCCACTAATTCAAAAAAACGAAGAGAAAGAAGCTTATTGATCACAAAGAGGGAAATCTTTAAAAGTCAAGAGTTTTTGAAGGTTTTTAGTGCTTGAAATTTTTCTCAACTTGAGAAAAGAATGGAAAGAAGGAGAGAGGGGCTATTTATAAACCTACCCATTTAATTATAGCTATTAGATTAAAAATGAAAGATCTCAGCCATTTAGGCATAATTAATGATACTTTTACATCAACTATCCCCATGACTAAATAGTCATGGTGTTGTTTTGAAAAATGAATCATCTCGACTGATTAGGTGTTGAAATAAGTGCACGCATTCAACGTAGAGCAGAAAACCCGAGTGGTAGATCTTCGTAACCTGACAAGCTCGCCCATAATCACAGAGATAGGCTTAAAGGGTCAAATGTGTTCAATTTTCTTACAAGTAAACGATAAGTCCGCTAGTACATCATGGTCTGGCCCCTTCCAGGTCAATTTGTATAACAAGACTCAAGCTGGCCTGTAATACTAAGCTTGACCCAAATCCATGTTAGCTAACACTTCATAGCCCAGCCCAATCCAAGCCGGTCAACATTTAGCCTAGTCCATCCTAACAAATTCAATAAGCAAATCACATGTAGGGTAGCCTGGTCTCCTAAGCAGGGCCCAGCTCGACTCAAGATAACAAAAAAAACCAACACGCTTCATTTGACCTGGCTTAAAAGAGACTGGTCTATGGCCTGGTTCCATCTCAGGCCACCTACGACTGGTCACATGCAGCATGTCTCATCACTACATGGTCAACTCAGCTCATCCACTTCGGCTATGTCCGTAGACATTGTCTGCGCCAAAATTGGTCACAAACACTCAATTGCTGATGAAAGCACCAGTGTTTATACACAGATCCATAATATTAACACACAGATCTCAGATCTAGATAATGTAGAGAGTAAAAGTGAAGAAACAGTAAAATTAAAAAGAAGAAAGCAGGAAAGAACACAAGGTTTGTAGTGGTTCGGCAATGCGGCCTACGTCCACTTTGAATCAGTCCTTTTTATTGCTTTTGTACCGTAGTTACAATTACAAGCCTTTGAAAGTCAATAGCAAAAATGGCAGAGTTTTCGCGTTAGAGAAGGAGAAGATCCCCTTCTTAGTTGCCATATGACTCCTATTTATAGGTGTAGATTCGAAAATATCCGCCTCAAAACCTGGAACACCTCTTCTCTTGCGCAAGTGGACCCACCAGACCAATCCAAAGCGATTTGAGATCGATGCGTGTTCAATTCATATCGATTCAAAAGTGGTCCAATAGAGCCGAGATCGATCATGGAGGTTCTTGAGTGCATCGGGAAGCTCCTCTGAAAATTTCATAGCATATGTACTTGTAGGTTGTGTGTTACAATCGATGCAAGTTGTAGTTAGTGTGAAGGCTGAAGTGTTCGTATCCATGAATTCCTATCCATCCATCCTCCTGAATCCATCACAATCGCATCGATGTTGTGGCTCGAAAACCCAAGGGAGATCCACTTTTCATGCCGAGTTGACTATTTCTTCATTCAAACACGTTTCCTTCTTATTGATCTGAGATGCCCACTTCGTATCGATGATTCAATGCCCATTTCGTATCGATCCCCTGCTCTTGTTCATATCCATACTCTTCGTATCGATCAAGCTTTGTTCCTTCATATCCTTCGGCCACTCCTCTGTTTGTATCGATCCCATACATTTATACTTCATATCGATCCAATACTTGATCGATATGAAGTGCTCTTCCAAACTCCTTCTCGTACTTCGTATTGATCTCGGCCTTGATCGATACGAAATAGCCTGCCGTACCGATGCCGAGTCCAGCCAATTTGATGCACGTTGCATCGATGCGAAACCATCGATTCGAAGCATGCTGTTATTTCCATCTTGGCTGATATTGAGTATATTGCTTTATCGATATGAAAGTATCGATCCGAAGTAGATAACCGAGCATGCGTCGATCGATACGAACCACATCGATGCGAACCAACATCGATGCGAACTATTTCTTACCAATATTGATCCATCCATGTCTCGAGCATAAGAACTCCGATTGACCTGGAATTTGAAACATAGCCTCTCCTAGCCTTGTTCATCATTCCCAATCGATCCCATTTTGATTGGAGCCCGACTAAATTTTGACGACATCGATCATAGTCTTGTTTCCAATCGATCTCCAACCCTGATATCCATCCTTTCCAACCGATTAGTTGATATCCCGGCTTTGACCAAAAAGTGGGATAACATTTGCCCGCCAAGACATGCCTTGTCGTAAGAAGTTGTGTTTTGAAAAGCTCAGAATCCTACATCTGAAATCCATATACCATCCATAGCCATGTCATCTGATTCATGATCCAATCCATTACTAAGTCATCCTATCTAAGTGCCACGGCCATATCCTAATCCAAATCCACGACTGCTCTGAGTCAATATCTAATTCCGAATCCAGTAGCCAAATCCTTAGCCAATTTCATATCCATTTGAATCCGACAACTGAGTTCTAATCAATCCATATCCAATAACCGAATCCAGGACCTCTCTGGGTTAATATCCAAATCTGGGACCATTCCAGGTCCATACCCAAATCTTTAGCTGTTCATAGCTGATATCCGAATCCATAACCTTTTCGGGTTCTTGCCAAGCGTAGTCCATACTCAATGACCTGTATTGAAGAACAACTTAGTGTCCTTGGCTCAGTGTCCCTGAACGCTGAGTAATACCATGGCTTAAGTCCTAAGCCGAATCCTGCTCGCTTCGGACCCTTTCCGAGTATAATCCATACTCGACAACCTGTAATAGTAACCGATAATATAGGGCCTAAGTCCTAGGCCAAATCCTGGTCTTTCCGGACCCTTGCCAAGCATAGTCCATACTCAACGACCTTAATAAGTCAATTCGCCACTCTCAGACGAAGTGACTTAACCCTTGCCAGGCATAATCCATAACCGACGACCATTTACCAAAAACCAGATAAAAATCCAATCAATATCCAATCCAAAATCCAGATCAAATCAGAAAACCAAAAATCCATACCAGAAATCCAAACCAATATCCAAACTAGAAAATAAGCATCCAAACTAAAGTCCAAACCAGAAAGCAAACAAAACCAGGAGTTCAAACCAAATTCCAAACCAAACCAGAAAAAAGCAAATGTCCAAACCAAAAAAGAAAAAACAGATTTCACAAACTATAGTGTCACGGTTCATCATCATCTCAGAGTATACCTAAGGGTTATCTCTGTCCCCGTACATGATTAAGTGACTTGGCCATTTTCCCAGAGTTTGCTACTTATTTCATATCATTCCTGTCAGTTGATAAACAATCGATCATCATTCCAGGACCTTGTGCCATTATCGTTTAAGGTAAATGGTGGCTGCTCCTATTCCACCGTTGTTCGAGCTCTGACATATTGTCACAAATGACCACTCCTTACATGGTCCTCAATTATATCCTTTAGATGCCTGCAGCTGTTGGTATCATGCCCGTCCAGATCATGGAAGAGACGGTGCCTTTCGGAGGCCCTCTAGCATTTCAAGGGTTCCCTCCTTGCCGGCCTTCGATAAGGAAGGCGATCCCGAGTTTCCAGGTATATTCGTTCCAATGTTTCATTCAGTCCCGTGTAAGTGGAGAATTTTGGTTCTCCCTAGCATTTCCTTGCCCTGCCAAAGTTGTCATCCAACTTCCTTTTTCTTTTATCCTTATCCTTACCCGAGCTTTCGTCGGATGGTTCTCCGTCTTTGACCGCACTTACTTCCTTTAAATTCATATCCAAACATGCATCCTCCTGTCGAAGAAATCTTTCGGCCTCATGAAAGAATTCCCCGAGATCCATTAGGGGGTCCCGTATTAATGATACTTTGAAGTCCGAGTTATCCCCAACTCCTGATACTGCCGCCATTAAAACCATCAATGTATTTGGTCGATCCACCGAAGCAACTGCTGCATTAAACCGAGTCAAGAAAGCCTAGAGCGATTCCGCTGTCCTTTACTTCACCGACGTTAGCGTCATCACATTCTTCGGCCTTTTTATGAACCCGAAACTGCTTCAGAAACCTGTCCACCAATTCTGTCCATGTCCTGATAGATCCCTCTTTCAACTGCCTGAACCACATAGCAGCTATATCCGTCAAGTAGAGGGGGAAACATTGGGTCATAACTTCCTCCAATGCTCCCTGCACTTCCATGTATCTCGTGTACCTCATCAAGTGATCACTAGGATCTGCCTTGCCATTGTATACCTTCAGAGTAGGTAGCTTGAACTCTAGTGGGTTTCGAGCCATTCTGATGTCATGGGTAAACAGACTCCTGCTTACTCCTTCTAGATCTCTGTTTGCTAGACCTCCGCGCATGGTTCGCCTGATAATTTCAGCCAATCCAGCGTTGTCCACCAAGGGTTACCCCCGAGTCCTCGAGGGAATTCTAGTACATATTCTTCATCACGTACTCTTGTGCTTCTGCCAGCGTCTTGTAGTGTGGTGTAACCTAAAATTCCTCCATAAGTCGGTCCACCGTTGTCAGGTGGTGTGCCCTAAGCCAAGATCTGTCTAGATTAATAGTTGTGTGCTGATTAGGGGCTACGCCCTGTTGAGCTGCTCCATCCGATTGCTTGTTGAGTCCTTCTATTCCATCTTCGTGGATCTGAACCCCAGCAGCTCCAACTGTTCTCGCCTGTCCAAACTGTCTGAGAAGGTTTTGCATCATCTTCTCTTGCCTTTTCAACAATTCTTCCTGCAAAGCTCCCATCATATTTCTCCATTTTATCTCTGGTGATAAAAGCTGAGGTCTGATTTGCTCCTAAGGAAGCCTTCCGACCCCCTTTATGATGACTCATTTCTAGTAATGTCTTTCTAGATGACTTCCTAACCATGGTCCCTTTTAGATCTGGTCCTTTAGCTTTCCAAATCTGAACTCCGAATCCGGTATAGCGGGTGGTAGTCTTCTCAGTGAAAGCACCAAAGTGTTTGCACCAAAATTGGTCACAAACACCCAATTACCGATGAAAGGACCAATATTTACACATAGATCTGCAATATTCACACATAGATCTCAGATCTAGATAACGTAGAGAGTAAAAGTGTAGAAACGGTAAAACTAAAAAGAAGAAAGCAAGAAAGAACACAAGGTTTATAGTGGTTCGACAATCTGGCCTACGTCCACTTTGAATCAATCCTTTTTATTGTTTTTGTACTGTAGTTACAATTACAAGCCTTTGAAAATCAATAGCAAAAATGGCAAAGTTTCCACATCAGAGAAGGAGAAGATCCCATTTTTCGTTGCCATAGGACTCCTATTTATAGGTGTAGATCCGAAAATATCCGCTTTAAAACCTGGAATACCTCTTCTCTTGCGCAAGTGGGCCCACCAGACCAATCCAGAGTGATTTGAGATCGATGCGTTTTCAATTCGTATCAATCCAAAAGTGGTGCAATAGAGCCGAGATCGATCACGGAGGACTTGAGTGCATCGAAAAGCACCTCTGAAAATTTCATAGCATTTGGACTTGTAGATTGTGAGTTACGATCGATGCAAGTTGTAGTTTGTGTGAAGGCTGAAGCGTTCATATCCATGAATTCATATCCATCCATCCTCCTGCTTTCATAGCCATCACAATCGTATCGATGACTTGGCTCGAAAATCCAGGGGAGATCCACTTTTGATGCCGAGTTGATTGCTTCTTCATTCAAACACGTTTCCTTCGTATCGATCTGAGACGCCTACTTCGTATCGATGATTCAATGCCTATTTCGCATCGATCCCCTGCTCTTGTTTGTATCCATACACTTCATATCGATCGAGCTTTGTTCCTTTATATCCTTCGACCTCTCCTATGTTCGTATCGATCCTATGCATTCGTACTTCATATCGATCCAATACTTGATCGATACAAAGTGCTCTTCCAAACCCCTGCTCGTACTTCGTATTGATCCCGGCCTTGATCGATACGAAATAGCCTGTCGTACCAATGCCGAGTCCAGCCAATTCGATGCACGTTGTGTCGATGCAAAACCATTGATTCGAAGCATGCTACTATTTCCATCTTGACCGATATTGAGTACGTTGCTTGATCGATATGAAAGTATCGATCTGAAGTAGATAGCTGAGCCTGCGTCGATCGATACGAACCACATCGATGCGAACAAACATCGATGCAAACCATTTCTTACCAATATTGATCCATCCATATCTCGAACATACGAACTCCGATTGACCTGAAATTTGAAACGTAGCCTCTCCTAGCCTTATTCATCATTCTCAATCGATCCCGTCTTAATTGGAGCCCGGTCAAATTTTGACGACATCGATCATAAGCATGTTTCCAATCGATCTCCAACTCTGATATCCATCCTTTCTAGCCAATTTGTTGATATCCCAGCCTTGACCATAACAGACATCTTCAGCCTTATTTGAAGATTCAACAAGCACCTGACGGTTACTCTGCAGAAGAACCTTCCTACTATGACCTACTACCTCTATTATTGCGGCACGTCTTCCAAAAGCATACATATTCCTGTAGTATGTCGCTTCTCTTAGCACAAAGCACGTGCCTAATATGACATCACAACTGGCATGCATATCAACCACATATTCTAACCACCTTTCCAGTTGTCTTCAATCAATTCAAGCAGCTGGATCTATGGTCGAGAATGAATCCTGCTAATTTTGAACCCAATTTCAACCATCCATTGATCTACTTCAACGGCTATAAATATCCCTTGTCATTCCACATCAAAGTGGTAGAAAATTGGTAGAATTCTAGTTGATTTCCAGGGGAATTTTAGCTATTCTCTTGGCTTATAATTCATTTCCAGTAAGCAAGCCTCAAAAGTTCTTAAGTTTAGCAGCATTATAAACTTAAATGATAAATCTTATTATTCTCTTGTAATTCTTTATAATTCTAAGAGAACGACATAGTAAGAGATCTTCATAATGGATATAGGCAAGCTTAGCTGAACCACTCTACATCTTGGGTTATTTACTTTATTTTCTCAGTTACTCCTCCTTTGTCATTTTTAAGCATAGTGCTAGCAAGTAAGCTTTGTTAATACAAATGCATTAGTTTAATTCCAAGGTTGGATAAATTTTTAGTCAATAGATCTTATATAGAACAAATTTTCGATAAAAAATACACTTGGAATAGAAATCATATTTTGTATTCCATATTAATCATCTTCAGATATTTTAAACCTTTTGTTCCCGATGTCACTTCATGAATCAGAAGTGATCATTCACTTTTCTCATCCCAACCATGTCAACATTATTACCATTATCAAACTTTTGCTTTCTCTACCAAAAAGGTTGAACTATTCAAAGGAGAAACTTTTTACTTCAAGATTGCATAGGATTTTGTAAAAAATGCGTTTGGTCATCCTTAACATTTTATTTATATCATTTATGTTGCACTTAAGTAAACGGATTAAAATGAATATTTCAGTGATCGAAATCCTAGATATGTCATGTAGTTCTTGGTCAAATGTTGTTTCTAATGAAATAAAATCCTTATTATATTCAATAGTATTGAATATATGGTCTTCCACTATGGTTTACTTGCTCACTTCAAATGAAATATTTTCATCAAGATATCATAAAATATGAATGCGGCCATTCCGTATAGTTTTTTTATATGATCGAATATGGATCAAATATCCATACTCTTATATTTCTTTAGAGTTCAAAACTCATAAAAGACATAAACAGACTTGAGAAAATTAACACTTAAGCGACCAATGCATGACAGTTTTTAATGGTTATATAATTTTGACTCTTGCATGGGTCTTGGATAGACAAAATGCCAAAAGAAAGTGTATTATATGTTTCATACTTAATTTTAATTCAGTTAATTTAGTATATCTTAATCGATAAATAATTTTATCAGTTATATTAAATATGTAAATTTATTTTAGTATACTGCTATAATATCACGTACGTTCTCATACTTATTAGCTTGGTTTATTATATTTATCTAATAAGGCTCATATTGAACTATGTATCTCTCATAAACCCTAAAAGAAATGCGAGATTTTATACATTTCTTCAGTGGGCGTAAGGATTCATTTATCATGATATTATAAACTTGAGGGTGCTCAACAAATTACAGTCACCATAAACAAATAATAATCCTTTACTAATTATATCTTGTATATAACGTCTAACTAACTTTTACTATGCCTTAAATCATCTTTATGACCTTAGCGATGCTTAACGAATCGTAAAGTACATTAATATAATGTAAACCGATTATTTTACGATATCCAAAAGGGAGTTATTGTAACCTTGAGGGTGCTCTACAAAATTATGTAGCATTCCTACTTATCTAAGGATAATATAAACATCATCTAGATATTCTATGGCTTTAGGATGCTCAATAAAAATAGGCATGTAAGATACTCTATTGAGCATCCTCAAGGCCCTATAGGGGTTCGGTACGTATCCCCAACCTTAGGGAATATAGGATTGAGATTTTTTGAAGGACTTCTTCTATGCGACTAGATTCTGTAGGCGAGATTTGGGGAAGATATTTCATCGTCCACCCCTGTAAATACATTGGGCAACCTTCATTAGAGAGAGCTTCTCTTTTTTGGCAAACTCCTTACTAGATAGCCATTAAAATTCATTGTAATCAAGGACCAAAATGGATCCTAATCACTTGTAATCACAATTTAATAGAAAACAAATAGAGAGCCTTCAAGTAGACGTAGGACTAGGTTATCGACCACTATAAAAATTCTATGTATGATCTTTACTTGCTTTTTCTAGCTTTTCCATTCACTTTCTTGTAGTTACTCCCTACATAAAACTTTCTTGCATTAACTTTCTACAATTTTTTCCTTTTGGGTGTTTGGGTCAAATTTTTCTCAAACAGACCATATTTTGCTTAAACATTTTGATGCTTTCATTGAGAACGATTTTCAAGCCATTTAATTCCACATTTACTATTGGATTTCTTAAGGTACAAGAAAAAGAACCGATTTTTCCCCATTCAGATTTAAATATCTCTACTTGAAGCTATCACTAATGGCCCCCAAGTAAGAGAAAATCATTGCTACCTCTCCAAGAGTTGCTGATGAAGTGGAGACGGTATATTTGAACATTAACGAATAAGGCACACTGTCAACCCAAAAAATGGATCAACACTCTGTTTTGAGTTTGAAAGCACTAGCCCTGTTCTAATAGAGCAATTTCACAGATAATAGATATAGAAAAAGAACAGTAAAAGAAAGAAGACAGCATTTTTATAGTGGTTCGGCTGTTAATGAAGCCTACGTCCACTTTATAGTTTTATTCTAACTAATTGTCGTTACAAGTAGTTTTTGAGCACAAGACTTTTGATAATCCTTAGCTTGATTGAACCCTTGGAGTTGGAATCCACTGGAGAATCACAGTGAATCCCTTTGGGGATTGTTGTAAGGGAGGTAGAGAGTGAAGAATGTTTCCAGCAGAGCTTCAGTAACCAGTTCAAAGAAGATCTAGTTTATGTTGCAGGTGGGATGGTATTTATAAAAATCGAAGAGCTTCTGGGCCAGGCCTATTCGCTGACTGCTAGCGGATGGATGCATAACGACCTAGAGGAGCTTAGCTCGCGAACCGAGCCAAAATCATAGATCGCTAGCGATCCATAGATTTGGATTGTTCGTTAGCTAATTACTAGGCTGCTTTCCCCCTATCACTTCATCATGCTAGGTCGCCAATAACATTGATTTTGTATGGATCGCTAGCGATCCATTGTTGTAGCGATCCATACACTTAGTATTTTTATGCTCTGTCTTCTAGGCCTTTCACACCTTATTTTTCTCAGTGTACAATTAGGATGCATGGATTGCTGGTGATCCATAGGGCATTGATCGCAAGCGATCCAAGCACTTGGATTGTTTTTTCAGTTTAGAGTGTGGAATGTTTTCACAGCCTTGAATTGATGTTGTTCGTGTAGTCCTGTTGCCCATTGTTCTGTTTTGATGACAATTTACTAGCTGGATATAGTTAGCTGCTAACCAGATTGAACTTACGCTAGTTTCTTGGTTTAGTTGAATTTAGCCGTTGCTTTAGTAATATGACTTAGCTCTCATTATCTCCTTGCCTTAGCCTTTCTAGTTAATTTATGCCATTCCGATGTCATAAAATTGTTTTGCTTTTTGCTGGATCCTGCTGGGCTTAAAACCCGAATAACATTTACCTCGAGGGTACGTCTTTGTTGGAAACAAGTCATGCTCTTGAAGTTACCACTTTTAATATATGTTCGTCAAATTCCAATTGATCGCCATAAAGTTTTACGGTTACGTGGCAGCTCATGTTGTTGATCACCTAGCTTAGGTCTCAACTGCCATTGCTTGTCGTATGGATCAAAATTTTCTCATAGCTTTCTGGTATGCTTCGAAATGATTGATAAATGTTGTAGGACGAGTTCAAGAAAAATATACTCCTACCTAATGGGTTACTAGCGATCCATGTATGATGGATCGCTAAAGACCTGACCACTTGAGAAATTTGGGTTTCGGAAAGTTGGGTCGCTAGCAATCCATGATGGATTGTGCGCAACCCAGTTACTTAGCTAATCTTTGCTTTGCTATTCAATTTGTCAATATATACCTACTCGGGCCAACCTAACCACTACTTCGAACTGACTTAATTACTTACTCGAGCCGATCTACTTTAACCTCTTCGTGCGAACCGAGCCTCCTTGCAATCCAATTCCCATTGCTTCCAACGATCGATCCTTTCTCTCAGTTGTGATCCCTTTGATTGACTGGCATATTAAATCTCAAATTATTTCTCGTGACTTTAGATCATTTCTTATCGGAACCCGAGCTCGCTTCTGCCCTAACTCACTGCTAATCCAACCTTTCACTCGCCATCGATTGTTGGAACATCGCTAATTCTAAGTCTTTGGTCATTCCTGTTTCCTAGAGTTCAATCTAAGGTGGGTTTTCCAATTAGTTTTCTAATTACAGTGTTCATGTAACGATTAGATAGTGGGTTTGTATTCGCAATGTGGATTATGAGAAGTTTGAGTTGATTGCAGTTTGATGAAGGAAGATCGTAAATCGAGTCTTGAGTTTCCTCCTGAAATGACATTCGGGCTTTGGCCCAATGCTTGACGCATTTTGCTATCATCGTCCATTAGACCAGAATTGACTTGTTCCCAATTTCATAGCTGAGACTGCACGGCACATCGCTAATCGATCCCGGTGCTCCCAGAGAATTTGGACTCATCTTGCTTGCTCATTGCACGCTAGGTGTCCCTGTAGTGAGAAGAGGTTTCCACGTCGCTTCAAACAATGAATCAGTTATTGATCATTGACTAATAATGGGTAAGTGTACAGGAAGTAAAAACAAGTAGAAACGATGTGGGAAATTCTTTTCCATTTCCACTACGAACGGACTATCTACATGGGATAGAGCGTTTGTAGTGTTTCAGATACTAAGCTCACCCCTATAGACAGTACGCTGCACTTGCCTCGGTTCACACTTTAAGTCCTTTGCATGGGCACATATTGATATCTCTTCGAAATTCAAGTGTTGCGGGGGAAAATCATTAATTTAGAATAAAAGCACCTGACGTTTTGAATACAAGTTCCGTTGCTTTAGTATGAAGCGCCCATCTTGTCTTGAATATGCGAGTATATGATTTTTTGTTTGATGATAATAAACATATATATATTCATTTAAATGTATTTGTTAATGTACTATTTTATTTTTCATAATTAAATAAATATTTGCTGAATAAAATAAATAACACAGTATTTAAATTCAAACAGATATTTTATTCAAACAAATATTTATTACAATTTTGAGTAGTACAAACTTGAACTCTCACTATATATATACACAAATTCAATGACAATACAATTTCGATTACATCACAATTTCTAACTTACAAATACACCTCACTACATATCGCTCATTCACTCGAATTTATCTTCAACTTTATTTCAGAGTGAATCCAGCATTTGAGCAATCTGCAAACATAAATACTGACGCAGTAAAATTGAAAAGGAAATATTTTTGCAGTATAAAATAAAATGTGGATTTTGAAAATAATATTTGCCTCAATTATTTGGGTTGTTCGTCATCATTTAATTTTGAATTCATCGTACATGAACAGCTTGTGACATGCACAGTGTATCACTGTACATGCCACAAGGCCTCCACACCGATATACACCTAATAATCTACAGGGAAAGGTGAGCACCAGGTCAAACCCAAATCAAAAGCCGGGTTCAACTCAAGTGAAAGTCACGATATCAGCACAAGGTCAAACGAGAGCTTTAAAGCTGGATTCAACACAGGTGCAGTCCAAAAATTCAAGCCTCGACAAAAATTCAGTGAGAAAAAATGAACTGGTCAGAACAAAAGTTCAAAGACACAAATACATGCACATATCAGCAAGTCCAGACCATATACAAGTGGCATAATCAGACTGCAAATATCACAAAGGAACAAAAGCACAGACCACACTCAAAAACAACTCAATTTCATTAAGTACAACCAAGTGTACATGTACACAGTAAAACAACAATGAAATCAATAACGAACCAGTTCAAATGCCAAAGTGAAGCACCAGACTTCAAGCCTAACAGACAGTGGCAACAACAACTATGAAGTATTGAAGTGCAGATTAACCAAAATAATGCCCGACACAAATGAACAGAACTATGTTGTATCAAAAACCAAGTCAATGCAAGAATTTCAAATCGAACAAGACAGTGCCTCAACATCAATATGCAAGAAATAAAGCTATAACATGTACACCAAGCAGACTACACAAGTGGTGTACTTGTCAACAATCGATGATGAAGCAATGCAATATGAACCAGACAGTGCACACTGCAGGTAACAGTTTCAAAATACTCTAAGTCATACTCAATGAAGACTGAACCAGACACATACAACAATTGTAGCAACATGCATATGACTCAATTCAACTGCACAATACGAAAACCAGACCGAACAACATGAAGCAGAGGGATGCAAGCATCAAGTAGCAGTTTTGACCAAAGACAAAGAATATGAAGTCAAGAAGTGGACATGAAAGAGAAGCACATGTATGCAACAGTGAAATGTAACAGACTCAAAGTCATATGAAGACCATCGAACAAATGAAACAACATGTATACATATATCTTGAGGAACATGGAAGCAGTGCACATGTATACCAGACTAGGCAACATAACAAACATGCACAGGCAAAGGTTACACAAGCATGATGCAGTAAAACAGTGAATGCATACCTCAAAAGCAATCTGAACAAAAAACTACAAGTACAATGCATGCAAATCGAACCCACTACAATGCATCACTGTGACTTCAACATCAAATCATCAACAAAGTGAAACTGCACATATACATGAACCAGTGCCAACAGATCAGAGGCAAGTACACGAGTCATGTACAAAGGCACACTGGAATACATAGTGAAACGAAGTGATGAACCAACAATGCAAGCAAGACCGGACAACATGAAATACAGTGATCAATGTATCAAGTTGAAAATGCTACACGAATGAACATCACATGAAACAACCACATAAAGTATCAAGTTCAAGTGAAGTACAATAGCAAGTGCAGACCTAACTGCACAGTGCAAACTACAACAGACACAATGCAGACCAAATACAAGTGCTTCGAGAATCATAGTGCAGACCAACAGCAACAACAAATGGACTAACAGTAGCAGTTCCAACCAAAATAGTGTCGTAGGAGTTTTTCAAATTATTAGAAATCAAGCTGCAGTTCAATCACAGCACATATACGGTAATACAGAAGTTCAAACCAAAAAGAAAGTCGTGGTCGAGTCAAAAATGTCAAGTTCAAATGCAGAAACACAAAGCCGCGGTATTCAGAAAATCAGAGAATA
This sequence comes from Allium cepa, assembly GCA_030765085.1. NCBI lineage: Eukaryota > Viridiplantae > Streptophyta > Magnoliopsida > Asparagales > Amaryllidaceae > Allium > Allium cepa. Next base: position 1,051,863,657 of record CM060931.1, read on the forward strand.
CATCGTCAAATCAAGTCAAGCCGTGGTGGCCACGAAATCGATCAAAACCGTGTTAATCAAGTAAACGAAATTATTCGATATAAACAAGTCAGAAATCATCATCACCATCAAAACAAAATCGAGCTGCTAGAACAAAGAAATTGACGAACTCAAACAAATATATACGAACGAAAATCAAGTGTTTCGAACCCTATATGAACAAGTAACTTCATCGGCAGTTGGTTCATTCGGGTTCAAAGCTAAACAGTGAATAATAAATCAACAACTCAAATCGAATTCGAATCAAGGCAAAACAACAGTGCATTTAAACGATACAATTCACATACCAGATTCGTTGATTCGAACTCAATACTAGAAGCAACCGTGAACGAGCGCAAAGAGAAGAAAGCATCGATCGACAAAGCTAATGGACGAAAATCATCATTTGATCGAGATAATAATAGTCGGCGCCTTCAATTTTACAAAGCCTTGATTTCAGAGCACGGAGGAACGAATGACAAAGGAAAAGGATACAAGGAAGCGGGTAGATAAAAGAATAAAGGGATAATATTTTCACTTAGCAAAAATTTGGGCCGGCTTCCATAAGATATATTTGGGCTTAATATTTAATTAGGGTTTTGTTTTTATTTAAATTGTTTTAAAATTGTATTTTCCTTTTTAAACTTGTGTATTGTCTAGTCATGTGACTAGGGGACAAACTACGGTGGTGTAGTTCGAGAATTCGCAACTCAGTGGCTGAGTTGTGGTAGGGCTTTGAACGTAGAGTTAAGGCTATCGATAGCGGGTGTCGCGAGTTTACGTGTCTAAGCGTCTGACTGCTTAATTTCTAGTAGAAACCTTGGGAGCAGCACGTAGGCAGGGTTTTGCCGAAGTTGGGTAAATTCTATGCCGTTCTATTTCTACATTTATTATTCTGCTATTATCTATGCTGCTATTATTTTGATATATCTATGTTGAAATAATTTTATACAAACTTCCACGATAATTTTTAATAATTGATAGTATCACCCTATTCACCCCCCTCTAGGGTGAAATCGATCCTACAAGTGGTATCAGAGATAGGAACAAAAGCCATTTTTGTTTTAAAAAATTTTGAAATTTTAAAATGGATTCTTTTAATACTGCTTTTCCGGAGGGTCGGTCTATAGTTTGACCACCAATGTTCAACGGTGAATATGCTTATTGGAAAAATAGATGAATTTTTTTTTGAAAACCATTGATGCTTGGAATATAGTTGAGACAGGTTATAGATCACCAACTATAGTTGTAAATAATCAGAAAATAGATAAACCGGTGGATCAATGGACAGATCTAGAAAATAAATTACAGAATTCTAATGCCAAAGCTATGAATTCTATTATATATTCATTAGATCAATTTGAATTTAATCATGTCTCACATTGTCTAACTGCGCAGGAAATATGGCACACACTCTAAGTGACTCACGAAGGAACATCTCAAGTCAAGGCATCGCGCCTTGCCATGCTGAGTAGCGAATACGAGAATTTTACAATGGCCAAGGAAGAAAATGTCAAAGAGATGTACGGATGGCTTTCCAACATCGTATACAAATCAAAACTCTTGGAAAATCATACACGGAACTGGAAATAGTTTGAAAAATCATCAGAGTCCTTCCACGAAGTTTTGAAGCAAAGTGACTGCCATTCAAGAATTGAAAGATTTAAAACAAGTCAAAGTTGAAGAACTCATCGGAAATCTCACCACTTATGAGCTAGAAATGAAATACAAGGAAGAGCGTGAAGGAGGAAATACTCGAAAGAAATCAATAGCTCTCAAAGGAACAACTGAAAGTGATGATGACGATGACGATGATGGAGCAGCAGAGCTGGCACTAGTAATAAAGTGATTTAAAAAGTGGAACCGCAAATACGAAAATTCGGCTCTAAATCAAAAATTAAAAAGCAGAATAATCAAAGTTCTAGATAACCCAGAACAGCAAGAAATCATTTGCCATACGTGTAATAAGCCCAGACACATCAAACCAAATTATCCTCGAATTCAACTCGACACAGAAAAGAAATCAAAAAGGAGAAATTTTGCACCCACATGGAATACAAGTGACAAAGATAATAAAAGTACTAGCAGTGAGAGTGAGAAAGAAGATATTTTTCTTCGAGTTGATATAACTGATAGCGACGATGACGAGCCAAGCGAGGTATCAAAACTCACCCACTCACAACTACTTATACATTTCCACGAAGTAAATGGCTGTTTTGAAAGACTTAGGGAGAAATACGCTAAAATTGAATCACAAAGAGATACTTTGATAGAATCAAATAAACAACATGAACAATTAGTTAAAAACTATCAAAGTAGGATCCCTAAGTATGATAAGTGTCCAACATTTGAAGAAGAAATTAAAAAATCAGAAATTAAAATAAAATCACTTGAAAATAAAATTCTGATTTTGAAAGAAAACGAAAACACGAGGAGAGAAAATTCTATTAAAAAGTGGACATAATTATTGAATGAAAATGAATCTCTCAAAACACAAGTCCAACAATTGTCTACTACTTTAGATAAATTTTCCAAAAGTGAAAAGTCGTTGAATATGCTATTAGGAAAACAAACTGTTAATACAATTAGACAAGGACTTGGATACAATCAATCTGAAATTGTAGGAATAAAATTAATCAAGTCAATTCCATGTGCATAATTTGTAGATAATTTGGACACAATCAAAATGATTGTTGGTATAGACCCAAACACATAATGCCTATTCCAATTTGGGTTTCAAAAGGCACAGATATAAAATCCCTCAAAGTTAAACAAATTTGGGTGCCAAAAGGAACATATATAAATAGTTTTGGGTCTCCACAAACATATTTTTCAAAATCTGCTGCCACTAGCAACCATGGACCTATAAAAACAAATAGGTCACAAAAATCTATTAACGTGTAGGTGTGGTGGAAAGCTAAAGAACAACAATTGTGTTACTTGGATTCTGGTTGTTCCAGAGACACAACGGGCAACAAAGCAAAGTTCCTTAGCCTAGTATAAATGTGGCAGAATCACAATGGGCAACAACAAAAAATTATCGTAAAGGTAAAACAGGTAACAGTACATTTATTTTGAACGATATACTAAATGTGATAATCTGCACCGTAATCTGAATTAAATCAGCCAGTAATGTGATGATGAAATGAATGATGATTTTGATTTTGACTTATTCAAAATTGTTGGCCAATTATATTCTTTTGCCAAGAACACTATAAAATTCTCTAGAATCTTTGAACTACTTCATATGTATTAGTTTGGATTAATGATAGTGTTTTATTGGTTAATGATGATACATTCGGTTATTTTACGGCTGACTCTATATTCACAGTTTTTGTTTATTGGCATGGCTTCAACTAAAAATGAAAAGAATTTCATTCAAAAAGTCTTCAAGAATTTGCTGCAACTTCACGGTCTAGTCTATAACATTCAATTAATGATAATCTTGAGTGAAAGAGAAATTCAGATGCAGATTACACTGGTAATCTAGTTGATAGAAAAATTACTAGTGGAAAGTGATTTGCGTTGAGACATTCAGTAACTGCATCGTTTTTCAAAGAAAATATCTGCATGTTTTTCATTTCAAATAATTTTTCAAATAGCAGAAATTTTTCTTATAAAACCCCTTCTAGAAATCATTTTTGACTTTGTTTCAAACTATTCATTTTTAGAAAATTTGATAATTATTTTTGAATATAATTTTAAATGACTATATTAACTAATCTGACTCCCTACTGATTATCGAAAAGATAAATAGTGATTGAAAAAGTGATGAGTGTTGATATTGATCATATACTAGAACTCGAGATAGTATAATTAGTAAATTTCTTTAGAAATTTAAACAAGAGTTATAAAAACTTTTTGTTGGTAAATATTCCATGACCATTTCTATTTCTATCATATTTCTATCGACCATCACCCATCAAAATTCAATATAGTTTGTCAATATGTGGTATTTTAAACAGGAAATCATTCGTTTTCATTTTATAATTTTTTTTAACAAGTAAAAACATCCAAAGTATTCACTCTCATTTAAAAGTCCTCACCGTTATGCATGGGTGAATTACTTGGAATTTTTTATGTGCTTCCATGCTCATTTAAAAGTCCTCGCGGTTATGCATGTATGAAACGCATATTAAAATTGATTAATTAAATAGACAAGTTGATTCTAATCCCATTTAAAAGTCCTCACGGTTATGCGTGGTTAGAAGATACTTGAATTCGTTTTAAAAAAAAATTGGAATACTACTAATCTCATTTAAAAGTCCTAACAGTTATGCATGGTTAGTAGATATTCAAATTCCTGATATAAAAATACCACAAATAGACACAACTGTATGGTTTTATATGATGACATCATACCTATCATTCTAAAGTGGAATATGCGCCTAACAGAGTATTTATGATTTTTGTTTGATTTTTTATTGAAATTTAATATTTATATTTGATTGAGTTTTAATGTTGTATTAATGTCTATCACTTTATCTCTATTTTCCTAACACTAGTAGTCTTTTGCTGATAACAAAAAGGGGAGATAAAAGTTAAGATTTTGACAAATAAAGGTCAAATATTTTCTATTTGCATCTAGGCTTACTTGCATATTTTTATTTACATGCATTCATGAAGGAAGAGCTTTATGTAGAGAGGAAGCACTCAAATAGGAGGAGCAAATTGAATGATCAAATACATTTAACAAATTCAAAATCTTAAATATATGTTTGCTATCATCAAAAGGGGTAGATTGTTGAATATGCGAGGATATGATTTTTGTTTGATGATAATAAACATATATTTATTCATTTAAATGTATTTGTCAATGTACTATTTTAGTTTTCATAATTAAATAAATATTTGCTAAATAAAATAAATAACACAGTATTTAAAGCCAAACAGATATTTTATTCAAACAAATATTTATTACAATTTTGAATAGTACAAATTTGAACTCTCACTGTATATATACAAATTCAATGATAATACAATTTCGATTACATGACAATTTCTAACTTACAAATACACCTTACTACATATCGCTCGCTCACTCGTATTTATCTTCAACATTATTCCAGAGTGAATCTAGCATCTGAGCAATCTGTAAAAATAAATACTGACGCAGTAAAATTGAAAATGAAATATTTTTGCAGTATAAAATAAAATGAGGATTTTGAAAATAATATTTGCCTTAGTTATTTGGGTTGTTCGTCATCATTAAATTTTGAATTCATCATACATTAACAGCTTGTGACATGCACAGTGTATCACTGTACATGCCACAAGGCTGCGCACACCAATATACACCTGATAATCTACAGGGATAGGTGAGCACAAGGTCAAACCCAAATCAAAAGCCGGGTTCAACTCAAGTGAAAGTCATGATATCAGCACAAGGTCAAACCCGAGCTTTAAAGCTGGATTCAACACAGGTGCAGTCCAAAAATACAAGCCTCGACAAAAATTCAGTGAGAAAAAATGAACTGGTAAGAACAAAGGCTCAATGACACAAATGACATGCACATGTCAGCAAGTCCAGACCACATACAAGTAGCATAATCAGACTGCAAATATCACAAAGGCACAGACCACACTCAAAAACAACTCAAGTTCAATAAGTACAACCAAGTGTACATGTACACGGTAAAACAATAATGGAATCAATATCGAACCAGTTCATGCCAAAGTGAAGCCACCAGACTTCAAGTCTAATAGACAGTGGCAACAATAAGTATGAAGTATAGAAGTGCAGACTAACCAAAATAATGCCCAACACAAATGAACATAACCATGTTATATCAAAAACGAAGTCAATGCAAGAATTTCAAATCGAGCAAGACAGTGGCTCAACATCAATATGCGAGAAATCAAGCTACAACATGCACACCAAGCAGACTACACAAGTGGTGCACATGTCAACAATCAATGATGAAGCAATGCAATATGAACCAGACAGTGCACACTGCAGGTAATAGTTTCAAAATACTTCAAGTCAGACTCAATGAAGACTGAACCAAACACATACAACAATTGTGGCAAAATGCATATGACTCAATTCAACTGTAAAATACAAAAACTAGACCGAACAACATGAAGTAGAGGGATGCAAGCATCAAGTAGCAGTTTTGATCAAAGGCAAAGAATACGAAGTCAAGCAGTGGACAGGAAAGACAAGCATATGTATGCAACGGTGAAATGTAACAGACTCAAAGTCATATGAAGACCAGCAAACAAATGAAACAACATGTATACATATAACCTGAGGCAACATGGAAGCAGTGCACATATATACCAGACTAGGCAACATAATAAACATGCACAGGAAAAGGCTACATAAGCATGATGCAGTAAAATAGTGAATGCATACCTCAATGCAACCTGAACAAAAGACTATAAGTACAAAGCTTGCACATCGAACTCACCACAACGCATCACTGTGACTTCAACATCAAATCATCAACAAAGTGAAACTGCACATATACATGAACCAGTGCCAACAGATCAGAGGCAAGTACACGAGTCATGTACAAAGGCACACTAGAATACGTAGTGAAATGAAGTGATGAACCAACAATGCAAGCAAGACTGGACAACATTAAATACAGTGATCAATGTATCAAGTTGAAAATGCTACAAGAATGAACATCACATGAAACAACCACGTACAGTATCAAGTTCAAGTGAAGTACACTAGCAAATGCAGACTTGAATGCACAGTGCAAACTACAACAAACACGGTGCAGACCAACTACAAGTGATTCGAGAATCACAGTGCAGACCAACAGCAACAACAAATGGACTAATAGTAGCAGTTCCAACCAAAACAGTGTCGCAAGAGTTTTTCAAATTATTAGAAATCAAGCTGCGGGTCAATCACAACACATATACAGTAATACAGAAGTTCGAACCAAAAACAAAGTTGTGGCCGAGTCAAAAATGTCAAGTTCAAATGCAGAAACCCAAAGCCATGGTATTCAGAAAATCATAGAATACATCGTCAAATCAAGTCAAGCCTTGGTGGCCATGAAATCGATCAAAACTGTGTTAATCAAGTAAATGAAATTATTCGATATGAACAAGTCAGAAATCATCGTTAGCATCAAAACAAAATCGAACGGCCGAAACAAAGAAATTGACGAACTCAAACAAATATATACGAACGAAAATCAAGGGTTTTGAACCCTATATGAACAAGTAACATCATCAGCAGTTGGATCATTCGAGTTCAAAGCAAAACAGAGAATAATAAATCAATAACTCGAATCGAGTTCGAATCAAGGCAAAACAATAGTGCATCTAAACGATACAATTCATGTACCAGATTCGCTAATTCGAACTCAATACTGGAAGCAGCCGTGAACAAGCGCAAAGAGAAGAAAGCATCGATCGACAAAGCTAAGGGACGTAAATCATCATTTGATCGAGATAATAACAGTTGGCGCCTTCAATTTTACAAAGCCCTAATTTCATAGCACAGAGGAACGAACGACAAAGGAAAAGGATACAAGGAAGCGGGCCGATAAAAGAATAAAGGGATAATATTTTCACTTAGCAAAAATTTGGGCGGGCTTCTATAAGATATATTTAGGCTTAATATTTAATTAGGGTTTAGTTTTTATTTAAATTGTTTTAAAATTGTATTTTCCTTTTAAACTTGTGTATTTTTTAGTCGTGTGACTAGGGGACGAACAACGGTGGTGTAGTTCGAGAATTCGCAACTCAGTGGCTGATTTGTGGCAGGGTTTTTAGTGTAGAGTTAAGGCTTGTCGATAGTAGATGTTGTGAGTTTACGTGTGCAAGCGTCTGACTACTTAATTTTTAGTAGAAACCTTGGGAGCAGCACGTAGGCAGGGTTTTGCCGAAGCTGGGTAAATTCTGTGTCGTTCTATTTCTGCATTTATTATTCTGTTATTATCTGTGCTGCTATTATTTTGATATATCTATGTTGAAATAATCTTATACAAACTTCCGCGATAATTTTTAATAATTGATAGTATCACCCTATTCACCCCCACTCTAGGGTGAAATCGATCCTACACTTTACGCCGTAAATTAAGTGGAAGAAGCCTAGCAGTTTCCACAGTCGAGTCGTCGCCAGTTGCTCTTTCTCCTACCACTTCACAAGCGGAATACGATTAGTTGGTCCCGGTCGGACCAATCGTGGATCGAATGCCTCTTAACTTTAGAGATCTACTCAATCCGCCTGAGTGGGCTTCCTCGGTGGTTTCTGCTAAAGTTGTTCATAACATCTGTGTGCAACACGGTATTCCAGAGGAGGATATTCGCTTGCCAGAGAAGGACAAGTTTACTCATATGCCTCCTTCGGGGTACACTACTCACCACTGATACATGTGTTTGAATGGAGTTGTGCCTCCTTTAAACAACTATATGCGTGAGACTCTTTCGAACTTAGGCATTGCCCTATTTCAGATTCATCCCAATGGCTCTTCCATCTTGACTTGCCTACATGTTCTTTTCATGCAGACATTCAACTCTTCTCCAAGCTTTGATGAGTTGTGATACTTGTGAGAAATGCGAATTACGGATCTTAAGGCTAGAATTAACACTTGAGGGGGGTGAATAGTGTTTTAAGGAATTACTAAATCTTTTTGAGTTTATGTTAATTTGAACACAAATGTATGCAATATTCAGACATGGATATAATCACAGAATCAAACACAGATGCAGAAATAAAGCAAAAGAAATAAAGGAAAGAACACACTAGATTTTATACTGGTTCGGAGATACTCTACATCCAGTCCCGCACACAAGTACAGATTTCCTTTCAAAAGCAATTTTTACAATTACACCCTCGATTTCAAGGCCACGAGGTACACCACTCCAGATTCACAATCCTTTGAGTAGAGATATTTAATTTTACGAGCAACAAGTTCATCCAATTGATTTCACAGGCAACAATCACACCTTTTCTCGCTTGATTGATTTCACAGGCTACAATCACACCTTTTCTTGTTTAATTAATTACAAAGAAGCCTATAACTATGAATAGCACTGAGATCTTATTGAGATAGTGATAGAGAATCAAATCAGAGATGATCTAGTTAGATTCAATGGTGATTTCGACAGAGTAATGGTAAAAATATATATATAAAGAAATGTGGAAGAAGAAGAGGAGTGAAATCAGAGAAAATATGAATATAAATTTGTTTAAAACTGCCCTTATTTATAATAGAACAATACCCATGTCCATTCGTGAAAGGATATGACGAATAGACACTTCTTTTGAAATTCAAATTTTTGAAATCAACCGCCACCTTGTCGACAGGGGTCCCTAGGGGTTGTCGACAAGCTTATGGTATTTTTGGTAATTCATTTTTATTTGAAAATAACTTCTATCTTGTATTAAAACTATTTTAAACTTTATAAATATACTTAACTATAGTTAACATACATAAATAAATATAGAGAATGATATTTTGATATATATAAAATTTTACTTATAATTTTATATTTAAATCTAAGTATAAATATCAAAAGTTAATATATTATAATTAAAAGATAGTTTAAAACCAAGGATAAATTTATTTTGAAGATAAAGATTATTTTGAGGCTAAAATAATCTAAAACCATTATAGATGTTTTTTATTCTTATAAAAGGAAGGTTTCAAAATCATTTTGAAAACAAGATATAATTTTGTAAAAACATTTGAATAAAAGTTAGTGGATACAAAACAATGTTCCACTTGATTTTTCGTAGGTTCCATCCTACTTAGGGTTCCATCCCTTTAACAGGCTCGAGTTGATTCCATTCCACAAATAAATTGGATTTTAAGATGTCAGTGCTTTTCTAGGAGTTTTAACAAAATTCCTAATTAAATTACTTATTACTGAAATCTTAAACTCTTGATAATCTTGATACTCATGAGTCTTCAATCTTGATATCTTGAATCTCTATACTGTACAGTCTTCATTCTTGATACATGCATGGTTAAATCCTGCATATACATATATATCTAAACTATAATGTTAATATTTATTTTATAATCTTATTCTAAGGTTGTTGTCATCAAAACCATCTTCTTACGGACTAACAATACTTTCTCTCGTTTAAAAGGAGAGGCGATTGCACCTCCCTGATCGTAATTGAAGCCCATAGAAACCAAAAAATCATCTGCGTTTGTAGAGCAACTTATCACAATTTAAGGTGCAATATTTCTTTGTTAGATGTCCCGAGTGATTCAATCATCGGTGGACGATAGGGGGTAAGTTCCTTTTCATACTTATCGAGCTTTGACGCATTGCTACGGAGTTTCTAACGAGCTGTATACTTCTTGCAGTTATTCTAAGGCCAAACTGAGACATGGATCTTGATGAAGTTTGTCAGACAGTAAAGGCTATTGACGTCGAAGAACGATGCATTAAATTTTCGCTGACCGATGAAAACTTGCATCGATATAGGTTACTGTATCCACGTAGATTCGCTGATCAAGTTGAAGTCCCCTCTTCTGCCCGATCCAGGGTTCGCACAAGATCTACTTCTTCTTCCCATGGTTTGGAAGAAGGTGCCTCTCAAGAGAGAAAGAGCATGTCCGAAGGATCAACCGAGGAGACCCACAAAGGAGGAAATGCTACTACGAAGGGATTTAGTGGCCCGGTTAGAATGCCTACGATCCCGGAGGAAGGAGAAGAAGGGTTCAAGAAAAAAGAAGGCAATGCGGCATTAGACTCAGAAAAGGAAGAGGGGGAGTTTGAGAGTAGTAGTGATGAGTCTAATGCAAGTGATCACTTTTATGCAAAATCCGATGACGAGGACTCGGAATCGTGCAATGAGACCACGGGCATGAGCCCCATCCTTCTGGGCTCTCCTCCTCCAGATGTGAGCGGCAAAGATAATGCCCCAAAGAACAAAGAGCCTCAAAATGACCCAAATAAAGATGTTGGCGCAGAGTTTAGGGATTTGAGCGACGTCTATGTCGATTTTGATGAGATTATGGAGGAAGACTTTAAATTTAAGGAGGTGCCCCTTCCTTCAGGCAATGCTGCGCCCGAAGCTAGTATGGTCTTGCCTGCGACGGTCGCCCGAACCGGTTGATGATGATGCTTTAGGCCTTTTCCCGAAATACACTATACATCTTATTAGGATTGCACTCACTTTCCCACTTTATTTTCAAGCCAATTTTCCATTTCTAAAACTTTGTATTTATGTTATGTGCTAGGTATAATGAAAGGATGTGGCTACATGATGACTTTGAAGAGTTCACCGACTCCCAGCGCTGGTCTAAGCACCCTTCCGGCCGTCATCAACCTCGATAAATGGACGAGGAATTCCAGAGGAGGAAGGAACTAGAGGCCAAACCCCGCTTCCAAGATGAAAGAGGTCAGAGCCGGTCATATAAAGCGGTATGAGAAAAGGAGATCTTTTGATGAATGGGAGGAGCCACCGAAGAGATCGAAATTCAACCACCGTTTGCATTCTTAGGAACAAAAGGTGTCCGCTCAGATGCGCTCCTCAACTGGTCAAGAAATCCCCATCACTTCTGCTCCTACTCCACCTTCGATTTTTATTCCACCATCTTCAGTCATGCTGGCTCCCAGTGCTTCGCGTCCTCACCAGAGACCGGCTTATATTGTTTCTTCGGTTCCCCGTACGCTTGAGGCAGCGCTCACCGGTTGCTTCCTGAAGGGAGTTAAGTTTGATCACGATCTGCACCCAGTTCACAAGGATTCATACCTACTCCATCTTCAAGCTATTGTGAGCGACTTGGATCAGGCCAAAGAATAGGAGGGACAGTGCAAACAGCCGGTGAACATCAATCACAATAACTACCAAGAGATCCTCTCTTTTGAATCAAAGAAGGATGATTTTCAAAGGGCGTTGTCAGAACATGATGCCAAAATTAAATTTCTAGAGGAAGAAAAGGTAGCGGCACTGTAAGAGGGCAAGAGGAGCATCAACTTGCTTAAGGAAGTAAAAGAGGCACATGCCATGATTGAGATCGTCTACAGAAATGAGATAAAGAAGGTTCATGCCGAAGAGGCGAAACAAAATAAGAAGTGGCCGCTTGTAATGCAACGACTGAAACTCAAAGGAAAACCATTGCTTATCACTACCTTATCGTCAAAGGGCACAACAAGACTATATCCGACCAAGCTAAAACAATTGCTTGGCTATAGGCTCAGGTTGCGCAACTCAGTTCCAATAAGTCTGCCGCTGAAATAAAGAAGGCCACCGTTAGAGCGGATTACTTGGAACTCCAAAATAATTTTGGAAGAAAGATGGAAAATCTAGATGCGACCATTCTAATTTTTTATGTTAACTCCCTGTTGCACCAAGGGAGCCTCAGCTACTTGAGTCCGAAGTTTTTGCGCACTCTCGCTTTAGTTTGGGAAGAAATCTTATCCCGCCTTTCTAATAGTCGTGATGTCTATACCGAGCAGTAGTTGGTGGATGCCTACCTTAATGAAGAGTCAAAGAAGGTGTTGCTCTAGGGCCGGGGGATTCTTCGAGTCAAAAGAGAGAAAGAGGCCACCGATGCTGGTTTAAGACTACTGCCGAAGCGCTCACCAAGCCTTTTATTTCTGGCATGGGCGAATGATTAGAGCAGCTCCATGACCTGCTAGCAAGTTTTAGCCTATCTTCGATGTAAGTTTTAGAAGTTAGTGCATGACTTACGAAATGTATGGCTTTTCGTACTCCTCGGTTTTCCCTATCTTAAGGCAACGTGAGGATGTAAGTTTTAGCATGTTTGTGCCAAAATTGGGCACAACACTCTTCGGATGTGTTTGAAGAGATAAAATGAAGAAAGTAAATGTAAAATGAGGTAGATATAACAAACACACCAATCAATAGATAAGAAAAAATGTCGAAACATACAAATTTAGAGTGGTTAGGCGTATTACCTACGTCCACTATGAAATGATTGATATTTATTGAATTTGACTTGCTGATTTCAAGAGATTACAGCAGTACAACTGAAGTATAATAGTGATTTCAGCGGAATATCAGCGTAGTGAAGCCCAAAAAGTCCATTTTCTGTAGGTCCAGGGTCACTATTTATAGGTATAGGCTGAAAATATTTGGCTCAAATCTCGGAAGGCTCCTTCTCTCTCGCGGATGGGCCCACCAGATCAATCCCCGGACATCTGGGATCGATCCATGATCGATATGAACATAATCCGTATCGATCAAAAATGACTCCATTTGGGCTGAGATCGACCACAGACCAAGTACAGGTGGTGTGCAAGCTCCTGTGAAAATTTGGCAGCGTTTGGACTTGTAGATTTTGAGTTATGATCGATCTAAGTTTGGACTTGTAAAATATTGCTGAGTTCATATCGATCCCATCGATGTCAATGGCTTTATATCGCTTTTGGTTTGTATCGATTAGGTGACATGGTGCTATATTCTTTGATTGATCCACTTTTCATGCCAGTGACTGAATCTTCCATATTTATTTGTTTTGTTCGTATCGATTGTGCACGGTTCACTTCATATCGATTGTTTGAATGCCGCTTCGTATCGATGTCTATAGGTTGCTTCGTATCGATAAAAAGCGTTGGTTTCGTATCGATCTATTGGCTGATCGATACAAAATAGGTAGAAAGGGATCAATACGAAGATGGAAGTAGTTGACTAGATGGATTTGAACCGATGATGCTGGATGATGAATACGAAGGAAATGGTTGCAAAGTGATGAATACGAAGTAGGCGTTCTTCCCATGAAACTTGATCGATCCATAACTCTAGCATAAGAACTCAGATTAACCAAAAATTTGGAACGTTGGCTTTTATAGCTTTGCTTGCCAGGTCATGTTAATTGTAGCTCAATCCGAATTTGAACCAAATTTTCCAGTATCCATAGTAGACATGTGTATAACCGATCTTCGAGATGGACTATCTTTGATTTCCAGCCGAGTCCATGGTGTCACGGCCTTGCCAAAAGATGGGATAACATTTTCGCCCCAAAGTACGTCTTGTGTGAACATGACTTGCTTTGAAGAACTACAATCTTGATTCTGAAAATCCATACCCGATTCATTGAATAGTCGTTGTCTTTTCGTCAAAAGATGTAACCTTTGATTGATTTCTAGTAATATAAATATTGAATTGTTGATTGCCAACGGTTATGCAGTGCATTGTTGTAACTGAGAGCAATAGAAATTTATTGTTCACTATTGTAATTGTCACCGGTTGAGCATTCAATTCCTATGAATTTTTAAAATGAAATATTATCATGTTATACATGCATGTTTATTAACCTGACTCCCGCCGACGTTTGTACATTCACGAGTCGTTGTCAAGTTTTGTATCGATTTTTGTATCGATCCTCTCCTGGATCGATGTGAAATTCAAGTAGTAACAATGCTTGATGGTCATTTTGATTCATTCCTTCGTATCTCTTTGTATCGATCCTCTTCAGGACCGATGTGAAAAGTTGGAAAATCGTCTTTGTATCGATGGTGATCGATACAAATTAGTGGCCTTTTAAAATATCTCGTATCGATGGATACGAATTTCTGTAGGCTTCAAAGCAATGGTTTGAAGTCGCCATTTTGTATCGATGAATCTCTGATGGGTTTGAACGGTCCAAACAAGCCTGTGCTTCGTGCTTCATATCAATAGCTTGATGGATGTGAATTGCTTCATCTCGAATAGGCTGTGGGTGGATTTGAAGGGAGATTCATGTCGATGATGTTAAAATTGTTTCGATCAGTCATTGGATATGAATTGGCTATTTTTTATCGATTTGGTTAAGGGTACGAAGAGGGCTCTTCGTATTGGTTCTATTACAGACTGCTCCAACGGTCATTTTGCACTGGGAGACGAATCAACATTTGCCTAGGGTCAAACCATATAAATATGGTTTTGTACTTAGAATTTTTTTCACTTGTTTTCATTTTACTCCAAGCCGTTCGTATCGATTGCAAAGTCGAGAAAGAAAAAAAATTGCTCTTGCCTTCGAACCGAATTAAACTTCCAATCCCTTAAACTAATTGTTGAAATTATGTAATTAATCAATGAATTCGAGCTAAGAACGATGATATTTGAGTCCAATTACGAATCCATTAACGTATAGGCTGATTTCTGGTGAAATCGGACCAGGGCTTGCTTGAGGAAGGATGTAATGGCAGTCGTGTTGATTGGAGGAGAAGTAGCATTAAAGGATAAAAATGCAGCATTCATATCGATGATGGGTGATGGATGAATTCGTATGGATCCAGATATGATGCAGCTTCGTATCAATTGTGGGGACCACTTTGTGTTGACGGATGGAAGGCATTCGCATCAATTGAGAACCGATGGCATTCTTATCAATATGCATTGATCGATATGAATTTGGAACTGGCAATCGATTACTTGATTGATATGAATCAATGATATACCGATCGCTACGAAGATGATCTACTAATTGATACAAAATGCTTTCCTTGATCGATACAAATTGCTCTTTCACCAATCGATATCAATTGCTCTTCTACCGATCGAACCAAGTTTGAATAGTGATGGATACGAAATTTTTGCACACTTGAATATTTGGCTCCAACGAGCTTCTGCCTTGCATAATCAAACTTATCCATTTCACTGCATATTTTATTGCCTTTCGAAGCTCGTTGATGGAACTATAACTTAACAAAATTTAACGAACTTTAACTGGGTACAATCTCCAAAGTCTGGATGGCACAGTTGTGACGGTCGGCGATGACGGTCACTCTGGTTGAATTTCAATGTCCTATCATTCGAACACTTTTCAATCCCATAGAATTCTGAGTATTATGTAGCACTGCACTGCATAACACATTCACGCACTTCACACTGGAGAAACACAGATTTATTATCGTCTAACAATGATTTTTACTGAGTTCAATAGCTATGAAATCCAGAAGTTCACAATCGCAGGATGTTCAGAGTCTGCCTCTCCCGTAATCGGAATGCCGGCTATCGCAGCCGATGTTATTAGCCCTGCTCCAAACGAGCTACCAGGAGTAGTCATCATCGCACACCCACAAGATTATATCGCTCTAATATTTCTGAAGATATGCTGGGCAGAATTTGTTTAAGGCATGGGTTGTCGCTGGACGATGTCTTACTGCCGAGGTCAGAAGATAGAGCCCACAACCCCCGGAAGGGCATACAGCCTGCAACAGATTTATGTGTGCAGCTAGGACACTTCCTCCTTTCAACCAGTTCATCCGAGAAGTTCTACTTTTCTTGAGGATCGCTCCATCTCAGCTGCACCAGAATGGATATGCCTTGCTCAATAGCTTGTTTGTCATCTTCATGGAGCACCTCTTCCGTCCTCTGACAGTAGAGGAGATCAGATAGTTATTCAATATAAAGAGTCACGAGGACAACCCTTCCTTTACTTTTCTAGAAGCAGTTAGATATTGCCAAGTCATGACCGAGGCATGGAGAAAGCTGAGTTACTTTAAGACCAAATGGTTCTTTGTTCAGTGTCCACTGGGGTTCGCCAGACGGTAGCTTGCAAGACGTAAGTGCCCTAGCCTTCTTGACTAACTGGATAATAGTATGTGATGTCGAGTCAACATTTATTCATTTTACAGCTTCAATTCCATGACCTAAAGGTGCTGGGTTTAAGGAGATGGTACGAGTTGTTCAAGAGGTGCCCACCAAACACAGAGAAATTGATGAAGTCCTTACGAACGAGAATCTGGTTGTCGTTGGGCTTATTGACAAAGATCAAAGCATTGGACTTGCAGGAGTTTTTAGGACGGCCCTGGTGACGCAAGCTCAAAGGAGAACTCCCAGGATAATAATTACTGAACAAGGCGATAATGAGAATATGACCGCTAGAGTTGAGCCCGTAGATGGGCCTTCGCAAATTCCTCGATCTTTAGAGCGGAAGAGAAGAGGCAAGTCTACTGCTTGAAAATCTCTAAGGCACAAAACCGTTGTAGTCTCTTTGCCTGTTACTAGTCAAGAGATTCCTCTCTCGTAGAGAGCTCCTTTGCGGGACTGGTTGACTTCCCTCTTCCAAATGACTTGTCTTTTCACCAACATACCAGATTAGAGGGGATTCAAAGCGCCTTGGACATAGGAGATCCAACTCCTCCGAGTACGGCTATTACAACCGGTTGGTTGGGGTGTTTGCACATGCATACACACATTTCATGGCACCGTACAATTTCTAGCCACAAGCTATTCATCTCTGTAGATTACCAACTCTGTTTCTCTTTTCATTTTATAGATACAATGTCGAGGCGGAAATCTATGCTTGTTAGCCTTCGTTCTACGTACCGTTCATCTAGCTAGTACGTTGAGTCTCGTAGACGTGAGGCCGATAGAGACTACGATTGCGACTGCTCCAGTCAAGAGAGGGAGCGCTACGAGAGGGAAAGGGACAGGGAGAAGGAGAAGGAGAGACGGTATAATCCTCGTTCCTAAACATGCTCCCCGCCACCTAGAGGTCCAACACAATCTTCCAGCTTTGGCAAACAACCCCCTGAATCCTTGCGTCAAATACAACCTCCCCAAGCATCAAGGCCTGACCAATAGCGTCGTAGGACTAAAATTGAAGCTCATGTCGCCACTGAACAAGAAATCATAGAACCCACCGAGGAAGGAGCAATTAGAATCGCTAAGTTGAAAAAGGATTTTTCGAATATCTATATTGATGGCCTCATATTTCCCCCTCACTTAAAGCGAATTCCTAATGAGGCAGAACAGACGATGTATGACTTCATATGTGATGTTTATGGCCAATATCAAGAATGGATGAAGACCGTAGATAAAGTATCGGCAGTGGCCTTTGAGCGGGCGAAGACAATCGAGAAACTAGGAACTGTTCTCGATCAAGAGGACCGCATAATTCAGGTGCTTAACAATGAAAACGAATCTGCAAGAAATTCGAAAACGAAAGCTAATAAAAGAGCCAAAGAGGCAACCTGAAGGATGGAGGAGATGAGGCGAACATATTTAACCCTGGTCGAGGAAATGGGGCTCCTGACCACCACAATCATGCTGAACGAGATGCGGCGCTAAAAGAGCTTGAGGAGCTTAAAGCTAAATTTGCTAAAGTCGTCAAAGAAAAAGATGATGCAAATAAAGCTGCTCAGGAAGCATGGGAGCAGGCTATGGTGCTCAAGGACGAGAGGGATGCGACAACACTAAAGGTTCAGGAAGCTGAAGCTAAGGTTGAGGGTGAAGTAAGAGCGACAGAGGCCAGGTTGGAGGATGACATAGAAGATCTCCACATTACATATAATGCAAATATTTTGAAGCGTCGAAATCTGAGCTGGCTTGAAGATTATCCATCGCATCAATACAATGCTTGGTGCCGCTTGGTTTAAGATGAAAAGGCAGAGCACCAAATCCATTGATTAGTTCGAATTAGAGAATCGGATGCTGAATGAGGATGAGAGAAGAGTTCTCCATGATCCCACTATCAAATTCAAGAAAGAGAGACTCGACACTCAACATTCGAAGGCTGGTGAGGGTTCTGGCATTGAGAATTATCATACGGGCTTCGAAATTCCTATGTCAACCCAGCCCGAATCTACTCCCGTGGTTGATCCCATATCTATGCTTGCTTACAATCCAGATCAACCGAAGTTGTCTCCAGCTAGCAAGCATGCCCCTGAAGCAGCTCCGGCTCCACCTGTGAGCCAATCTGAGGAAGGTATTCTGAACATTTCTTGCATTTATTCAAATTCAGAAGCTTTGTCTAAAGTAATTACTAACACCTTTTCCCTTATCTTTATTCAGTGGTAGGAGTTGCATCGGTCATGCCCCTTGCAACCCAAGATTTGCATCATGAGCAGGAGGCCCTTACGATGGAGGCAACCACAACAACGGTTGCTGCTTCAAATGATGAAGTGCAGGGAAGCGCTTTTACTTTTGACGAGCATATGATGGAGGAACTCCTTGGTTACCAAAGTGACCCACTTACCAACCTACCATTCGTCATTGGCGAAGGCACATTCTTGGCCAGCTCTTTGAACCTAACTGGCAACATCCCCATGGACGCTTAAAAAATTCATGAAGAAGAGATAATAGCGGAGATTAATCTCGAGATGGAAGCAGCCACACAGACTAGTGGTATTGGAGGTGGTACGGAGGGTCCTGGTCTAGCTCCTCTATGAGTGCTTTCTCCTGGTGGTGCAGTTATCGATACTGGCATGCCTCCCTCGTCTTCCCACGTCGAGAGCATTCCTATTCTTCCGAATCCGCATTCAAAAAGTATTCCAATTTCTGTGAGTTTGGAGGAAGAAATTACGATAATCCCCATGGCTGGTGATCAACCACAAAAAGGCAAGGCTCGAAGAGGCACCCGAGCGGTAGCTCCAACAGGTCAACGCCGAAGAAAGAGAAGAAGAAATCGAGAGAATGGGCATGTTTTCTTGCTCCCTTTTTTGGTAGATAGATAGGAATTTCTTTTTGCTTCCTGTAGGCCATGTATAGATGCGGGTTCGACCCCTGCTAGTAGGATTTCTTAGAATAATTTTGTACTTATCCTTTTTTTTCAAAGAATAGCTGAAATAAAATTCCATTTTATTTTCAGCACAGTTTTGTGTTTACTTAAGTGTTTTAGCGCTCGAACTTCCATTCAATGTACTTGTGAAGCCTTAGTCTCTGAATCGAACCTGAGTTTAGTTGTTAAGTCCTGAAGTTGAGGCCTTGGATCGTAACTGAACGCAAAGTCGAGTCTTAATATTGTACAGTCTCGATCAGTAGTTGGTACTTGAATTTTAGGCAGCCGCTTTCCTCCTTCAATAAATCGAGCTTAACTTAGTCAGAATGAAGTTGAAAAGAGATGGGCTCGAGTGATTAGATCAAACTCGCTCATCTATTGGTAATCGCATCCACACTCTGGGGATTGCACTTGTACATTGACGGTCAGTCACGCCCGTTTAATGTTTAAAGATATATCCACGCTCTGGGGACTAAAGTTATTTTACGGGCGGTCGGTCACACCCATTTGGTATTTAGAATTTCATCCGCACTTTGGGCACCTAGATTGATTCGTGGGTGGTCAATTACACCAAATTTGTGTTTATACTCCGGTCCGCACTCTGGGGACTCGGAGTTGTCTCACGAGCGATCGGTTCACAATCGATTTGTGTTTATACTCCAGCCCGTGCTTTGGAGACTTAGAGTTAGCCGATGGTGGTTGGTTACATCTTTTGATGTTTATACTCCAATTCGTACTCTAGGAATCTGGAGTTGGCCAACAGACAGTCGATCACACTTATTTTGGGTCTAAGGATTTCATTTGCACTCTGCGAACGAGAGATTCATCAGGTTGTGGACAGTCGGGTCACATCCATCCTGAGTTAACAAGTGAGGTCGTTAGATGGACGGATCCATCCTCATCGGACTTGGTTTAAACACAGGCGAAGTCATTAGGCGGATAGATCCACACTCTTTGAGCCAGCATTTGTAAGTTTATACTCCAGCTCGCACTCTGGGAGCCGGAGTTAGTTAGAGGTTTGTCGTGTATCAATCCTTTTTGGGCTTTAGTGTGATGGCTTACTCCCAAGCTCGGGTTTCACTTAGTGAGTGACCGGTCGTATCACAGCTACTCCCTATTTGAATAAGTCCCACCGTAGGGTGGAACTTAGCTCTCCATGCATTGTGATGGTCACATGTTGCGTTTTAAGAATCATTGCTCTGGCTCGAAGAGATTGCATTTTATTGCTGAAATAAGAAAATATGTAAAAGTTAGTTGCTTTATTACAAATTCAAATTTCGAAATGCATAAACAAATCACAAATGAAAAGCAGACTGAATGAATAAATAAAGCCTTTTATGTGTAGTAGCGACGAAGACTCGCTATTCCAGGCTCTCGGTAGAGTAAGCCCATCAATGGTCGATAATTTGAATGTGTCATCTCCGAGTCTTCATTCAATGATATATGGTCCCTCCTATGTTGGTTTCATATGCGAAGGGACCAGGTAAATTCTCTTAAGGATGAGATCGTCGAGTTCAAAGGTTCACGGTTGGACCTTAGCATTGTTCAATCGGGCTACTCGACTTCAGTGCACGGCTACCCTCAAATCATCCTCTTCTCGCTTCTTATCTAATAAGTCCACAGATTCGGCAAGTAATATAGCATTTGTCTTCGGTTCATAATATTTCATACGATGAGAAGGCACTTCCAACTCGATTGGAATAACGGCTTTTGAGCCATAGGAAAGTGAAAATGGAGTATGGCCGAACGCGGACTTGTGGGTCATTTGACAAGCCCATAGGGCCATAGGAAGTTCATCGACCCATTTGCCCCCGGCTTTTTCCAATCATTTATTCAGAATGGACTTTATAATTTTATTAACAGCTTCGACCAATCCATTCGCTTGAGGGTGTGCAACTGTAGAAAACTTCTTTTAGACATGGAACCGCTGACAGAAATTCTTGAACTCGAAACTATAGAATTGGGATCCATTGTCAGTGATGATGGTATGTAGGAGACCAAATCGACAGATAATGTTGTGTACAAACCGCCCATTTGGTAAAGTAATCAACTACAACGATGGTGTACTTTGTGTCACCTTTAGCTAGAGGTAGAGACCCAATAATGTCAATGCCCTATATTGAGAATGGCCATGGACTGAGCATTTGAGTTATTTCGGTAGGTGGGGCTCTTGGAATCCGAGCATGTTCCTGACATCCGTCACATTTTATGGCATAATCTAATGCATCGCGATTTACAGTCATCCAATAATAAGCATATCGAGGCACTTCTTAGCAAGAGCTTGCGCCCCGATGTGACCGCCACAATCTTCTTCGTGTACATCATGCAATACTCGTATGATTTCATCGTGGGCGATACACCGTAGTAAAGGAATAGAGTACCCTCTTCTATACATGACTCCATTATAAATAGTGAACCGCGAAGCCTTTCAAAGAACTTGTCTTTTCTCACTCCTGCACTCTGGCAGGGTCCCATGCTCGAGATAGTTTCTGAACGGTGTCATCCATGACTCCTTATCGGGTATGACTTCAAGTTCCAAATCGGTCTCCATTTGATCAATACTCGGGGAAGATAATGTCTCAACTAGAATGAGTCCCATTTTCTATGCCTCATCGATGATGGCTAACTTTGCCAAGGAATCAACCTTACGATTGTGTTCTCAGGGTATGCAATAGATGGCATAATAATCGAACTAATTCAATATTTCCTGGACCCGAGTGAGATAAGCGGCCAGTCTTTGGTCTTTGGCCTGGTATTCCCCCCAAACATGACACATGACCAATTTTAAATCGCAGTAAATCTCCACAGCAATAATTCTTAGGTCTCTAGTAAACCTTAGTCCAACGAGCAGGGTTTCGTATTCGGCCTTGTTGTTAGTCACACGAAAATCGAACTTTAAAGTATAGCATATAGATCGGCCTTTAGGAGTTTCAAGCACAATCCCAACACCTGAGCAGTAGTCATTTGATGCACCATCATTATGTAGCTTTCAGACATAATAAGGAAATTCATTTGTTTCGGGCAAGCCCTCCGGGATAGTGAATTCGACGATGAAGTCTACCAAGACTTGTCCTTGAATAGCTCACCTTGATGTGTATGTGATGTCGAACTGACTCAGCTCGATATTCCACTTGAGTAACCTACCAGACGTCTCAGGCCACGTAAGGACCTATCATAATGGCTAGTCGATGTAGATAGTGATAGGATGATCCTGAGAATACGGGTAGAGCTTTCTCAAGGTAATGAAAAGACACTAAGCTAATTTCTCCAACTTTAGATAATATCTCTGTGCTCCAGTCAACCATTTGTTGATGTAATAGACTGGTCATTCTATCCGATCCTCCTCCCAAATTAAGACAGCACTGATTGCGTAATCTGACACCACCAAGTAGAGGTATAGTCTCTTGTAATCAATAGGTTTTGAAAGAATGGGTGGTGTGGACAGATGTTGAACCAGCGCTCGGAATGTGCCCTCACACTCTGTAGTCCATTCAATGTTCTGCTTCCCTTTTCTGATTAAATCGAAGAAGGGAATGCATTTGTTGGGTGGATTTTGAAATGAACCTGCTCAACACTGCTAACTTCCCATTGAGGCTTTGAACTTGCTTTATAGTCCTTGGAGCTCAAGATTTCTAATTCCTAGATTTTCTCAGGATTGGCTTCGATTCCCTAAGCATTAATGATGAATCCAAGGAATTTCCCAAACACGACCCCAAAGTGACACTTCAATGTGTTGAGTTTCATTCTATACTCTCGGAAGATGTTGAACATCATCTCCATGTCCTTCATATGTTTGATGGATAATCGTTACTTCATAAGCATGTCGTCCATATATACCTCCATGGTTTTCTCGATCTGGTTAGCGAACATTCGATTAACTAGTCGTTGGTAGGTTGCTCCAGCATTATTCAGTCCAAATAGCATGACTCTGTAGCAGTAAAGTCCCAGATCGGTGAAGAAGCTGGTATGCTCCTGATCGGGCAGGTACATGGCTATTTGATTGTAGCCAGAATATGCATTCATGAAGGATAAGAGTTCATGTCTGACCGTTGAATCCACGTGCTGATCAGTTCGGGAAAGTGGAAAACTGTCTTTAGGCCAGGCTTTATTCAAGTCTAAGTGTCAACGCAAGTTATCCACTTCCCGTAAGGTTTCCTAACAAGCACAGGGTTGGACACCCATTTTGGATATAACGCATCTCGGATAGAACCCTTCGACCTAAGTTTATCCACCTCTTCCTTTAGGGCGGCAGATCTCTCTGGATCCATACCACACCTTTTCTGCTTGACCAGGACATGTCGCAGTTCAATATTCAATGTGTGGCTCACGATGTTCGGCGAGATCCCATACATGTCAGAGTGCGTCCAGGCAAACACATTGGGGTTTGCTCGAAGAAATTCAACCAATTCCTCCTTCATCGGTTGGCTTAGCTGAGACCTGATCTTTACCATTTTAGAATCGTCATCATTATCGATCTGAACTTTGATGTCAGCTCTGTCGGAGAAGCCTAACTGTCCTTGACTTCGTCCTCGCTTTCAGTATCTCTCGGTTCAAGATCTCTTGGGAATTGGTTGTGGTGCCCGGGCCTTGGCCCAGGCGTTAACTTTCAATTATCTACAAAGCAGACGCAGAGAGATTCCTTTACCACCTTTCCTTCTCTTTTCGCTGCGCCTCCCGCCGCTCAGTAACATAACTAGCTTGACCAGCAGCCTGGTCTCTTTGAACGACTCCGACTCTATTTTTGGTAGGGAATTTCAAAGTTAGACACCAATGGGAGATAGCGGCCCTGAACTCAGCTAGGGTCAGCCGGCCCAAGAAATCGTGGTACAATGAGTCAATATCTGATACAATAAACTGCAATATCTTGATTCTCTGGCACTCTCCAACTCCCAACTCCACTGGTAGCTCCACCATCCCAGTGGGTATTGTCACACTTCCATTGACGCCATGAATACGAGACTGGCAAGGCTTCAAATCTTTCGCTTCCATCTTTATTTGATCATAGGCTCGCTTAAAGAGTATGTTCATTGAACTTCCACTGTCCACTAAGATCCTCTTCATCCAAGCAGAACCTATCTGAGCTGAAATGACTAGTGGATCAATGGTTGGGGTTTTGACTCTATCAGCATCCCTGTCTCAAAATACAACGTCGTCTGTCATCGTTTTCTGTTTTTTGGCCGGAGCCCCGTCTTTTAAATTACTACAACATTCGAAGCTCGCATGCCTAATAGAGCTGGCATACGACTCCATTTCCCTCCAACTCTGATCCACTGGATGAGGACCGCCACTAATAGTGTTAATTACTAACCTCGCGCCGGTACAAGCGTGTTCCTCATGTCTAACCTGATTTGGTATTTGATGGCCCCACACCTCCAACCTGCGGCACCCGTAAGAACTGCTCTAACTTTCTTTCTCGGATAAACTTCTCGATAATATCATGTAGATGATGACACTCATTCGTATTGTGGCCAAAACAATCGTTAAATCTACAAAACTTCCCAATTTGAATCTGTTTCTCTAACGATTGCTTTGGAGCAGGTTTCACATATTGGATAGTATTACAAGTTTACAAGTACACATTTTCTAGAGATGTATTTAAAGGAATATAAATGTCAAGCATAGGAGCTCTACGTCAGGGTCGCGATTCTGATCCCACTTCCTTCCCTGGTTTCCATTGCCTTTCTATTGATTCTATCTATTCTGTATATTTAACTACACCTTTTCGAAACTCTCTCCAGTTTGTTTCACAGCGACATTGCTTTAGATGCCTTCTATACCGGGCCCTACATCATCCTTTTTCCTAGACTGTTTTGCATTCTCCCCTCTCAAGAACTGGGCTGCTTGGAATAGAACCGGTCTGACGATGCAGGGGGTTTTCTGGCCAACCAGTTGCCATATTCGGAATCGAGATCAATTCCCTTAGTCGGTGCCATCAGAATGGAATTGTCATTAGGGTTATTAACTCGGCGCATGCAGTATGGAATCACTCTAGGTAACGTCTGAGTGTCTCTCTGGGAGCTTGAGTGACACTAGATGAGTTATTAACATCTTTAGGCCTTGTGACATGCATGCAAAACTGTTCAACAAATTTCATTGCCAACTTATCGAAACATGAGATATATCGGGGTGGTAGGCAAGTAAACCACATAGTCACGATGCCCCCAAGGGAGATTGGGAAAATTTGGCATTTGACCGCATCATCAGCCTGTGCATCATTCATCAACCATTTATACTTTAAAATGTACTGGTTAGGGTCAGAGCCCCCTTCATAAATAAGTAGAGTTGGCATTCTGAATCGCCGAGGTGGTTCAGCGTAGAGGATGTCATCGGTGAAAGGGATATAACTCCAGGAGATTCCCCAGTCGTCATTGTTGAGGCCTTGACTTTCATGGATCATCCGATGGATCATTGTCGGGATTTATGGCATCTGGACTTTCTAGGCATGCTGAGGCAAGGTGTGGTCAGGTTCCACAATGCGAGGATGGGTCGGTCGCGGTCGACGGTCCATATCTCGCCTCCTTGGCTGTACATCTTTAGGAACATAAGGCTTAGGAGTTTAATCACGCTGGCAATGGTTTGGACCCGTTCGGTTTCGAGTGTCGGCTCCCAACTCAATACAGCGGCAGTGGCACGGTTGTCAATACTGTGATAAGGAACTATCCCTCATCGAAAGGAGGTTCTGGTCTGGTGGCTGGTTGACAGACCAACTCTCGGTTGCCCAAGATTCAAAGTGCACTGATGTCCGGTAGCCTGTGTATAGCTTCCTTCCAGCAGTGGGCACGTGGATCTGTGATTGCAATCAGAAGAAGCCGAACTTTCAATGGATGAGTAGAAAGCCTGATCCCTTCTGGATCTCCTTCATCTTTCATGGCTTAGCCGACTGGTTAACCCTACGTTGGCACAAAGCTGCTGGCGGCTTTGAGTCAACTCTTGCATCAGTAGCTGGAACTCCTCCCTAGGGATAGGGCCTTGTGGATTCGAAGGTTCGGCAGCATTCTAGTCTATAGAGGGAAGTTGTGTGGGGTTCTGCCTATCCCGTCGTTCCGGATCTGCAACGGTTGAGGTAGTCCTGGTAGCGACCATGGTGAATAGCAAAGTTCTCTCCTAGACTTGATGCAAATCTGAATAGGATGGAAGAACTTCTAGGCTTGGGGTCTAGATCTTTTCCTTATATTCTCGCAATCCGATATCGACAGTAAATCCAATGACTAGGAAAAAAGCTAGGTTTTCTCAGTGAAAGCACCAAAATGTTTGTGCCAAAATTGGATACAACACTCTTTGGATGTGTTTGAAGAGATAAAATAAAGAAAGTAAATATAAAATGAGGCAGATCTAACAAACTCACCAATCAACAGATAAGAAAAAATGCTGAAACACACAAATTTAGAGTGGTTCGGCATATTTCCTATGTCCACTATGAAATGATTGATGTTTATTGAATTTGAATTGCTGATTATAAGAGATTACAACAATACAACAGAAGTACAATAGTGATTTCGGCAGAGTATCAGCGTAGAGAAGCCAAAAAGGTCCATTATCTATAGGTCTAAGGCCACTATTATTAGGTGGGCTGAAAATACCTGGCTCAGATCTCGGAAGACACCTCTCACGCGGATGGGCCCACCAGATCAGTCCCTGGACATGTGGGATAGATCCATGATCGATACGTACATAATTCGTATCGATCAAAAATAACTCCATTTAGGCTTAGATCGATCATAGGCCAAGTAGAGGTGGAATGCAAGCTCCTGCGAAAATTTGATAGCATTTGGACTTATAGATTTTGAGTTATGATCGATCCAAGTTTGGATTAGTAAAAGGCTGCCGAGTTCGTATCGATCCTATTTGTATCGATGGCTTCGTATCGATCAGGTGACGTGGTGATATATTCTAGGATCGATCCACTTTTCATGCCGAGTGGCCGAATCTTCCATATTTATAGTCTTTGCTCATATCGATCGTGCACCGTTCCCTTCATATCGATTGTTTGAATGCCGCTTTGTATCAATGTCTGTAGGTTGCTTCGCATCGATGAAAAGCGTTGGTTTCGTATCGATCTGTTGGCTGATCGATACGAAGATGGTAGTAGTTGACCAGATGGATTAGAACCGATGATGTTGGATGATGGATACGAAAGGAATGGTTGCAAAGTGATGGATATGATCCGGATGGATACGAAGTAAGTGTGCTTCCCATGAAACTTGATCGATCCATAACTCGAGCAAACGAACTCCGATTGACCTAAAATTTAGAACGCTGGCTTTTATAGCTATGCTTGATGGGTCATGTCAATTGTAGCTCGATCCGGATTCGGACCAAATTTGCCAGTATCCATTGTAGACATTTTTATAACCGATCTTCGAGACGGACTATCTTCGGTTTCCAGTCAAGTCCTTGGTGTCACGGCCTTGCCAAAAGGTGGGACAATATAACCTTCCTGATGGTGCCGGAGCAACATTCATTTTTAGAAGACCAAGATCAGGTTTTGCCAATCTAACGGTGAGTCGATTTGTTTCCGTCGACCCGGTGGGTTGTTACTATGAACATGGTTTTTTTGGTTCAAGAAGCAAACTTTATTGAGGAAATCAGGGCAGTTTTTTGCTCACGTACAATGCCTCCAGCATCCCTGATGGCTTATTTGCTGGAAAGTAAAAATTATATAAGGTAGCTTTTAGACAAAGTAACGGTGGAGCGATTCGCTATTCCATGCCTTGGGAACTTGAGTTCCATCGACATTTATTAGCTTGAAAGTCCCATCTCTTAGCTTTTGATTGGTGACATATGGTCCTTCCCACTTTGGTCCAAATGTCCCCGGAATGGGGTAAACTTGCTTGAACACAAGATCTCCCACTTCAAAGGTTTGATTGTGAACTTTGGAGTTGAAGTATCGTGTGACCCTTTTTTGGTGGGCGGCGGTTCTCAACTCCACTTCTTCTCTTTTTCGTCAATCATATCTAGCGATTCGAGTAGGAGCTGCTCGTTTTGCTTTTGATTGAAGTTTTGCCTTCAGTGCGAGAGGACTTCTAGTTCAACAAGAATCATTGCTTCTGAACTATAAGAAAAAAAGGAGTGTGTACGGTTAACGCTATGTGGGTAGTTCTGTAAGCCCATAGTGCGAGTGGAAGTTCATCAACCCAATTCCCTTTTGCTTTTGTTAGCCGCTTTTTGATAGTGGACTTGATGATCTTGTTTATCGCTTCCACCTGCCTGTTTGCTTGTAGATGAGACACCACATAAATTCTCTTTCCAATACGGAAGTGCTTGTAGAAGTCTTGAAATTCGGCATTTTCGAATTGAGTTCTATTGTCTGTGATGTCTTTTTAAGGCACATCAAACCTGTAAATAATGTTTTTAGTAACGAAGTTAAAGACTTTCTTTGTGATTATGGTGGCCGGCGGCTGTGCTTCGATCTATTTTGTGAAATATTCTATGGCAACTATAGCATATTTGGCCCCTCCTTTTGCTATGGCAGGAAGCCAATCAAGTCGATTCCCCATATTACAAATGGTTATGGACTAACTATCTGCATTGGCTCCATCGAAGGAGATCTCTTAATTTTTCCAAATCTTTGACAACGATAGCATCTTCTGGCATAGTCTGTGGCATCGTGGTTTATTATTGGTCAGAAATATCCATACTAATGGATTTTCTTCGCTAGGGTTTGCCCGCCAATGTGCTCTTCGCATTCGCCTTCATGTACCTCATTTAGGATTCATTGTTCTTCATTATCGGTCACACACTTAAGAATGGGGATCGAGAATCCTCTTCGATGGAGAATTCCATCCTGTATCAAGAACCGTGGTGCTTTTTAGAGAATCCTTTTTCGTTGATTTCAGTCAGTTGGAAAGGGTTCTCGCAAGTAAGTAGTCCTTTACCGGTGACATCCATGTTTATGTTTCGATGACTGTCTCGAGGATCCATACGACGTTCATCTCATCTATGCTTGGGGTGGTTAAAGTTTTGACTGGGATGAACCCCAATGATTAAGCTTCCTCGAAGCTTGCTATTTTAGCCAAATAGTCTTCCTTGGTGTTTTGTTCCTATGGAATATGGGCTATGGTATAATGTTCGATGTCGCATAGCCGTTCTTGCACTTTGGACAGATACGGGCCAAGATTCTCTCCTTGGGCCTGATATTTTCCCTTTAATTGATAGATGACCAGCTGGGAGTCGTTGTAGATGTGGATGCATTTTATCTTAATCTCTTTTACCATCCTTAGTCCTGCAATAAGTGCCTCGTATTCCGCTTTGTTATTCATCGTAGAATTCCAAGCGCAAGGCGTAGAAAATGGCTCTCCCTTTGAGGGTTTCGAGCACTACCCCCACCCCTGAACACAAATGGTTAAACGCACCATCTACAAAGAGTTTCCATTGAGTATCCACCTCTAGCAGTGCTTCTTCCTCTTCGTCATGCATATTAAACTCGGCGATGAAGCCTACTGACGCTTGCACATTGATAGCTTTCTTAGGATGGTATGCAATGTCATATTGACTTAGCTCTATGTTCCATTTGAGGAGTCGCTCGAAAGTTTTGGGTCAGTTAACACTTGTTTCAATGGCTGGTCAGTTAACACTTTGATTGGATGTGCCTGAAAGTATGGTCGTAACTTCCGAGACACGATCGAGAGACAATACGCTAGCTTTTCTAGTTTTAGGCAATTCTTCTCAGCTCCAGTGAATCGTTTGCTAATGTAATCCACGGATCATTGGATTTTCGCTTCTTCCTGCACAAGAGCGGCGTTCAGTGCATGTGGTGAGACTGCCAAGTAAATGAATAGGTCGTCTCCACCATCGGTTTAGACAACATTGGCGGAGTTTCCATGTGTCGTAGCAGTTCTTTGAAAGCAGTTTGTCATGCTTCACTCCATTGGAAGTTTTTCTTTCCTTTCTTGCACTTTTCGGTAGCTTTCGAGATAAATCGGCTTAGTGCTGCAACTATTCCATTTAAAATTTGCAGTTCCTTGTTATTTTTTGGAGCTTGGACTTCTCGTAGTGCAGTGATTTGGTCAGGATTTTCTTCGATGCCCCGGCACTTACGATGAATCCTAGGAATTTCTTGGAGGCCACTCTGAAGTCACATTTGAGTGGGTTGAGCTTCATTCCATACTTTTGGAGTATCTCGAATATTTCAGTGAGATTTTCTCGATGGTTAGCAGCTACTCGAGATTTGACCAACATGTCATCCACATAAACTATCGTTGTCTTTCCGATTTGACGTTTGAACATAATATTTACTAGTCTTTGGTATGTTTCCCCGACGTTTTTTAAACTGAATGGAATTACTCTGTAGCAGTACAATCCCAAATCGGTGATGAAGCTGGTGTTTCTTGATCTGGCTCGTGCATCAGGGTCTGGTTGTAGCTCGTGTATGCATCCATAAATGGCTGCAATTCATGCCCCGTTGTCCCATCCATAAGCCGATCGATTCTGGGGAGTGGGAAGCTGTCTTTCGGGCAAGCTTTATTTAGATCTGAGAAGTCAATACAAGCCCGCTATTTTCCGTTAGATTTCTTGACTAAGACTGGGTTTGATACCTATTCGAGGTAGGTTGAGTCTCGGATGAAGCCATTAGCCATGAGTTTATCTACCTCCTCTCTCAATGCCTTGGACCATTCAGGGCCCAAGCTGTGCCTTTTTTGATTTATTGATGTGAATTTGGGGTCGATATTGAGCAAGTGGCAGGCAATTTCGGATGATATCCCACACATATCGGAGTGCGTCCAAGCAGATACGTCCAAATTGGCATGGAGGAATTTAGTTAGTTCCAACCGCATCCTGTTTCCAAGGTGCGATCCGATTTTCAAGATCTGTGTTGGGTCGTTCTTATAGACTAGGACAAACACCGTTAATTCTGCCGATGCTGCCCGATTCTCCCCGGAACTCTTCTTTCTAGGATCCAAAGCCTTATCGAATCGACTATGGTCCCCAAGCCAGGGACGGCTCTGTAATTGCTATTCAGTGGGCTCACGAATGTGTAGAGTTTTCCTCACATCCTTTCCATTTTCTTTTCGACTCATGCAATTCTGCGATGTAGCATTCCTGGGTAGCGCTTTGGTCTCCTTTTACAATTTCGACTCTGTGCTCTGCAGGGAACTTCATTATAATGCACTATTGGGCCAATGTTATTCTAAAGTCGGCTAATGCGGGCCATCCCAAGAAGGCGTTGTATGCTGACTTTTCATCCAACATCACAAAGGTCTAAATGAGGGTGACCCTTTGCTCACTCTCTTCAAGCTCCATAGGTAGGTCAATTGTTCCCACCGGTTGTTTAGGCTCGCCGGTAAACCCTGAATCTTCATTTGGCACGCGAACATGCTTTTCTTGCCAATCTTCATCTGATCGAAAGTACATTTGAAGAGCATGTTAATGGAGCTTCTACTGTCAACCAACACCTATCGAACTACAATAGGTTCGATTCCTATCGTCACCACCATCGGATCAAGAGTTGGAGCTTCGATTCCCTTGGTGTCTCGATTTCGGAACACTATATCGCCATTCAAACCCTTTGCATCTTGGCCGAAATTTTATCTTCTATAGCTAAACACGATTCCTTTGGAGCATGCTTCAACGAACTTGCATATCACTCCATTTCTCACCAACTTCTTTGCACGGAGTGTGGTCCACCAAATATTGTTCCAATAATAAGCCTTTAGTCGATTCCTTTCAACCCTTCTTCACTAGTTCCTGCTTGATTCCTTCGGTCTCTAGGATGTCGAGGAGTCGCAGATTGATCGAGGTTTTATGGTTGTCTTACATATTGCTGGTGTTTGTTATTCTGGATCAGCTCCTCATTGAGATTCTTTAGGTGGCGGCACTTTTTTGAATTGTGGTCGTGTGATTCGTGAAAGCGGACGAATTTCCCAAAGTGCTTTTGCTGCTCAGTTGCTTTCTTTCGAGGGGCTTTTTGTATTCATCGGTCCCTTGAGTCGCGAGAAAGATTTTTCCGGTGTTTCTTTAGGGGAGTGTAGCCTTCGGGACTAAATCCTTTGAGCTTTTTATTGTTGCTATTACCATTATTCTTATTGGAGTTTTGACCTTTTCTCTTTGAATTTTCGTCTTTCCCAGTGATTCCTTCAGCAGTCCGAGAAGTGTGTGCAATTTATTCATTACTACATCGCTTTTCCCTACATTCGTTGGTTGCACACTATTAGACTTCCTTTCCAATTCCTGCGCTTCCTCCAACCTTAGGTATTGACTTGCTTTACAATTGAAATCTTTCCCGGTGGTAGGTTGCTTAATCTTAATCCACTTTCTATATTCAATTTCTGGGTGAATTGCATGGACTAATGCCATAAAAACCATGTCTTCGTTGGGGTTGCTTACTTCCATCACTACAGTGTTAAACCTATTTATGAAAGATTTCAGTGATTCGTTATGCCCTTAGAACAATCCAGATAGGGACATGACGTCTTTTGGCTGCTGTAACGACCCGATATTTTCAACCATTCGCATCCACACATTTCGGATTTGAATTGCTCAAAATACCAGATTGTTAATTTATATTTGGCAAAACTCAGCATATACTGTAAATAAATAAATCATAGAATCACAAACACAGAGTAATATAACAATAATGTAGCGGAAATAAGAGAATAGTAGTTTATGAAGCTACTATATATATAACAGAGTTAAATAAGATAAAATAGAAGTCTCGAATATAATAGTCAAATACAAGCTCATAATATGTCACTGGAATCAACTGAATAACTGCAAGCTGAAAGATGTAGCTGGATCTCCATACAAAGCTCCAAGTCCAAAGGTGAGTCTCAAAAGCTGTATCACTCAGTCTGACCCGAGCGTAAAGAAAAACACAAAATACTCGAGTCAGGATTAACATTCTTATATCAATAAATCAAACTCAAGTGAAATAACAACTGAGATATAAGTAACTCAAAGGATGTTTGGGATAACCATCCGGTTAGGATCCATTAAACTATCTACTACATAATAATGTACGCTATTATAATAACGTCTAAAGTAAAGTATACTATATTTTAAAAATAACGTTAAGGCTTTACATTTTCCACCTTAACACATTTATACATTCCCATAGTCTATACAGCACCGTAATCTCCCCTGTACTGGGCGTCGTCAGAGGGCACTCCATATGAATGGTATAAAAAAATCGTATAAGGCGCGCTAGGGTTGGTGACACGGCACAACAAGGCAATGCCAGGGTAGATATACCAATTACGTATCCGGGCTGGTGGTAACGCATAGCCGTAGCTATCGCCCACCACGAGCCACACTCCTAAATCAAAAATCAAAAGTGGCCACCAAATCAATCACAAAGTCAGAATATAATATCGAAGGAGTGTGTTCGATCAGAGGAGCTACGTCATTGGCCCGAGAATCGCTCCTGTTTTAGCCACCTTATGCCAAATCATGGGAGTCGGGTCCATGTATATACCTCAATAGGACGTCGCCACCATCCTACTTCATTATGGAATCTCCATCGCGTACACAGTTGTTTAAGTGGTTTTCGGAGTTGGCGGAGAGTATGACAACTTCTGATCCCGGTCTCTTTAACAACCAAACGTTATTATAATACTGCGGTCATTTCAAAATAGTTTATACTTCAAAACCAAATATCATTACCATTTCAAAACCATATCAATACGATATCATTTCCATTTCAAATATATCCCTTTTCAAAAATCATAGCACTTTCAAAGTTATAACACTTTCGAAACCAAACACTTAAATTTATAATACTTCAAATCATAATACTTTGGAATTCTTAACTTTGAAAGCATAACTTCCACCACTTAGACAAATAGATATTAAAATAGTATATATATAATAAAATAGTTTATAAAGTAAAATAGTTTATACTAAAATAGTTTATAAAGTAAAATATATAAATGGTTTTAAATGTAATTTAAAAATACTTTATAATAAAATAGCTTCCTCAAAATTCATAAATCAATTCCAAATCAACCCGAATTCCAAATTCAAATTTAATCAAATCTCAAATCATTAATTTCAATCCAATACGGTTTCTCAATAAACCATTTCAAATAATATTAATTTCAAATATAGGTTTGAACCACAAATAAACCATTTCAATTTCAATATATTTCAAAGCTTTAAATATTTCAAAATTTCAAAACTAAATTTGAAAATACATATATGTGTCAAATTTACTTTATTATTATTTAGGTTTAAAATATTTACTTAATAAACCAATATCATTTAAATAAACTTCAAATTCAAATAACTGAATATTTCCCTCAATTTAATTAACTTAAAATATTCCTTTAGATCACCTTAACCAAAATCAAGTTATAAAATCATACCCATTAAAATCTCAAATTCAATAAGTTCTAAATCAATTTTAATTAAATACCATTTTCAAATCAATTTCAGATCCGTCTTCTCAACCTTAATTTATTAAAGTCATTATAAACTCTATATTAAAATATAATTTAAATAAATACATAACCATATTATATTAAATAAAATCAAACTTTATTATTAAACTTATTTTATATTAAAACAAATTTATACATAGCTTAAAATCAAGAATCTAATTATATATAAAATAACATTTATATAATATCTAAATCAATATTTATATAAAACCATATATTTCTTTTCAAAAACCATAGAAATCATTTTCAAAATATTTATATATAGACCAACGGTGTCTGTATATAATTTTCTATCCTATGGTTAAGTGATACGTATATTTATCATTTCAATCCGCAATTTAAATATATACGAGTATATATC
This sequence comes from Allium cepa, assembly GCA_030765085.1. Lineage (NCBI taxonomy): Eukaryota > Viridiplantae > Streptophyta > Magnoliopsida > Asparagales > Amaryllidaceae > Allium > Allium cepa. Next base: position 1,051,898,792 of record CM060931.1, read on the forward strand.
ATTTCAACCTACAATCCCAAATTCAATTCAATGAAAATCGCTTGGGTTCATCATTTCAACCCATAACGATTTTCTCCTATTCTACAGGTCGTTCGGGTATGTATCATTTCAACACATAGTGAATTCTATACAAACAGGGAACCTGCAAAGTGATAACATATATGACAATGATATAACAGGCATATATCATAAATATAAATAATAGATAATGGTGTCAGATGTCACGGTGAACAGATGCAGATAACGGCATATATATAGCAATGTAAATAACTAATAGCAGCATATTTCAATTGTTGTTCCAATTGAAATCAAATTTAATAAATATAAGAACATTAATCGTGCGTGATCGCTCAGCTTTCGAGGCAAGAGAGATGAACGAGAATGAGATGAATTACGAATCCAAGCACGAATCTCAAAGCAAAGCAAGATTGGCACGAATTCGACGATCAAAGCAGATAATAGGGATCGATGAAAACTAATCAGCAGTTGATGTAATTGAAAAGAAATGCATATTATATTAAAATTTTCCTTATACAAATACTCAATTTAAATACTTTTTTATGACATATTTACACATTACATTTATTAAAAATCAAACATATACCTTATAAATGTAAGTTATTAAAATATTTATATTAATATATTTCATTGCCCTGTAGACATCATATCAATCATAAAATATATATACACAGGTAATGTAAAAAAAGACATCGGCATTAGGTAAATATACTTGCAAAACCGATGTTATGGTGTGTGTGTGTATAACAGACAAAATTTACACTTTTTAAACAACAAAATACAATGTCATTGTTCTACTCAAAATATAGTGAATATTAGGCTCAGGTCCCTAATAAGTTTCAAAATACACAAAAACCCCAGTAAAAAAAGTATGTAAATTAGGTCCCTAAAATTAAGTTATTAAGTAATTGCATATAGTTATGCAATTATTCGCCAGAATAATTGCAGACATTGATGCAATTATTTCCGAAAGTTGCATAAATTTATGCAAATTTTTTGGTGAATAATTGAGGAAATTTCCACAATTTTTTTGGCCAATAATTGCATAATTTTCCACAAGTTTTTGAAAAAATTGCGGAAATTTTCGTATTTTTTTTGGTGATAATTGTGGAAATTTCCATAATTTTTTGAAAAAATTACGAAAATTACCGCAATTTTTCAGTGAATACTTGTGGAAATGCCTGTAATTTTTGATATAATTGCATAAATGTTCGCAATTATTCACTGAATAATTGCATAAATGTATGTCATTATTCGGTAACTTAATTCTAGGGATCTAATTTACAAACTATTTTTACTGGGATTTTTGTGTATTTTGAATCTTATTAGGGACCTGTGCCAAACTATCCCTAAAGTATATCCATTGAGAAATACTAGCAGCACATATATATATGTACACGCTCTGACCTAATATAAAATATATATAATAATACCATTATAATGTAACACACTTCGAAGCCCGGAATAAATATATAACTCTGTATATACAAATATATAGGATTAAGTAGATAAAATGTGGATATAAACTAAGAAATATATATATATATATATATATATATATATATATATATATATAACTTACTTTATTAAATTACGCATTAATATTAAACTCATATACTTATACTATAAACTCATATTTTAAAACAAAATATCTATCATATAACCGATAGCAGTTTACAACTCAAAACATATTATATATTACAAAATCAACAGATAAGCTTATAACACATAACATTATAATACAAACAATTTTAACCTGCTTAAAAAACTTGGAGTGAGCAGTGAGTGGTTGCGTGGGTCAAAAGAAGGAGGCGTCGGCTATGGCATGGGAGGTTGGTCGGAGCTTGGGTGACGGAGAGATGGAGGGGAGGCGTGTTGGCCGAAGTGGTGAAGTGTTCAATGTTAAAGGGAAGGGAAGGTCGAGGTGGTTTGTGTTGTGGAAGTGGTGATCATGTGAAAAGAAGGAGAGAGGGAGGCGGAGCAAAATGGAAGACGGAGGAAATTATCAGAGCAACAGAAGAAAGAATAATAATAATAATATATAGGTACAATCTATTACAATGTACATAAATTTCTTTGTGGAAGCAAGAGAACGAACCGAACAATAAATTGAACAGTTGGGAATAATAAAAGTCACGAGAAGTTATGAAATGATAACAGCAATTGACCGTTGGTTTTAAACGGTGGGTAAATAAATAGACGAAAAAATTTAAAAGTTCTAAACGGTACCAATCCGATTATCGGTGTACTGATACTGCGGTGTACCAAACCCCAAAATACAGAAGTGAATATATCATAGAGATCAGTACGACGAGACGATCAAAACGGTATATAGACATTAGTGGTACGATCATCCTATCAAAAGTCAATATTGGATAAGAAAATGCCGATAATTTGCTGAAAATAAGATAAACGGGGCTAGAAAAGTCCAAATTTGACGAAACGAAATATGGCGTCTCGCTCAGAAGATGATTTAGAAGTTTATTGTACAAAAATATTCAGGTTTGGAAAATATTTTATTATCATCAAATTTTAACTGATTTGAATTGAAATAGAATTACACAAGAAAATTTACTTTCATATTTTCTGATGAAAATTTACCATTTGCTATGTTTAAATAGGCATATTTCAAATATTAAATTTTTATTTCAAAATAATATGATTTAAAATTTCACAAAAATTCAATTAAATATATAATTAAAACCATCAGAATTTACGGGTCGTTACACTCTCCTCCACTCAAAACTTTTCATCCCCGAAAAGGAAGGAGATAGGAGAATAGAAACAACCAAAAAGGAAATTAGATTGGGAAACAAAATAAAACAATTTAAAAGCCATATAAATTTCAATTTAACTAATTTATAATCAATAATTTGGGTTCAAATTCAATGTATTTCATTCAATTTGATTCGTTTCAATTTATAAATTTCTTCAAAACAAATTTTACTTTACTTATCTCATTTATTCATTGCCTTATTATTCAATTTATCTTTTTTAACATTATATAATTAAAATTAAGTGTATAACATTTATTGTAAACACTCAAATTTATTTATAAAACATTTTATATTGCATATTATCCAATTACATATTCAACTTCTGAATAATTTAGGTTAGTTGTATTGGAATGTAATTGAGTATTATACAAGTAAAATTTTTCTAATTCAATTATTTCAAGTTTAAATACTCATTTAAAAAATTTAGCTTTATTTTGAAACCATCCTTTAAGAAAATTTAAGAATTAGATTTCCGATTAACTTCAAACTATTTAGAGATAAATGTATGTATATACAACATATGTCGAATAAAAATTTGAAATCATATACATATATATATATATTAATTCAAATCCAATTCATTTTCCAAAACAAAGTGTAGCAAAGCTACTAATTGGTCTCTCCACTTCGAAACTCGAAAATGAATGTCAATGATGCGGCCGCCATCACCAAAATTATTTTCTAATGACAAAGAGAAGAGCACTGATTTAAACATATAAAATTCTTTGAAAACGGTTTCTATTTGAAAATACTTTAAATAATATACATTTTAGAACTTTAATACCAAAGTTTGGAATTATCGAAAATTAAATTCTCAAATTCTAAATTTAAATTTAATTAAATTTTCAAAAAATTGAATGTTGAAATAGTCAATGGTTTACAAAATAATAAATGAAAATCAAATACTATTATTTTCAACAACCAATTCATTAACTATTTAATTTCAAAATACTTATGCTCATATATATAATATAATCATACAAAAATTTAATTCATTTACTAAATTTGAAAATAATATTGTATCGGTTTGCTCTGTTCAAGTGTCTTGGAAATCCTATCGATAGCGTTGATAAGACGAATCGATCGGAAACCCAAATCAACATCAACAACTCAAACAACACAATACATAAAACATTTTTATATTAGTTTACAAATACACTTCCTCGCTCGACGATACAAGAAAGGATTTCAAAGCAAGGATAGATATTCAAATTTGATGGACTCAAATCAAAGAGAATTTTGATTCAAAGATAGGTTCGAAATAAAGATAAGATGATTAAATAACAAAATAGGAAGATGGATAAGTTTATATAAATAGCGGGCAACCTTAACCGGGACGACCGTGACTTTCAGAATAAGATCGATGTAGAATTCCAAGGAAAATCGACATTCGATCGCAAGAGATAGAATTCAGGCATAGTAGGAGATAGACAGCGTCGTAAACCGGAGATACAGAAATCTTCGGTAAATCAATGCCATTGTAAAGGAATTTCACCTCTTTACAAATCATTCAAATATTGAAGAGACCATCGAATTGTTATAAAGATCATTCGAAGTGGAGTTATTGGATACTCCAGAGTCTGAAAACACAAATAGAGGGAGACAAGAATGGACTTTGTAACCAAGGGGAACGTTCCAAAATTCAAAGGAAACCGAGTCACAGAGGAAGAAATTCAGGCTCGAACGAAAGTGATTCCGTAATCAAATTTATCCTATATGTTGAGTTTTGCCTAAAGCCAAAGCTCTGATGCCAAATGTAACGGACCGCGTCGGTGGGGTAATGCCCACAGTAGCATATAGTTGTACATGTGTTCTGCCTTTACAGCCAGCCTCTCGACTGTACCAACCCCGTAGGGACATGTAGGAGTAAGAGTCATCCGCTCACTACCAAACCAAATGCGAAAACCCCATGTCATGCTGCACCCGCCAAGTGCATAAGCAGTCACACATGTCGGATTTTAATTGCTCAAAATACCAGATTTTTAATTTGTATTTGGAAAAACTCAGCATATACAGTAAACAAATAAATCAAAGAATCACGGACACAGAGTAATATAACTATAATGCAGTGGAAACAAGAGAATAGTAGTTCATGAAGCTACTATATATATAATAGAGTTAAATAAGATATAACAGAAGTCTCGAATACAATAGTCAAATACAAGCTTATAATACGTCACTGGAATCAACGGAATAACCGCAAGCTGAAAGATGTAGATGGATCGCCATACGAAGCCCCAACACCAAAGGTGATTTTCAAAAGCTGTATCACTCAGTCCGACCCGAGTGTAAAGCAAAACACAAAACACTCGAGTCAGGATTAACATTCTTATATCAATAAATCCAACTCAAGTGAAATAACAACTGAGATACAGGTAACTCAAAGGATGTTTGGGATAACCATCCGGTTAGGATCCGTTAATCTATCTAGTATGTAGTAATATACGCTATTATAATAATGTCTAAAGTAAAGTATAATATTTTTTAAAAATAGCGTTAAGGCTTTACATTTTCCACCTTAACACATTTACATATTCTCATAGTCTATACAGTACCGTAATCTCCCCCGTGCTGGGCGTCGTCAGAGGGTACTCCATAGGTATGGTACAAAACAAAATCGTATAAGGCGCGCTAAGGTAGGTGACACGGCACAATGCCAGGGTAGATAGACCAATTACGCATCCGGGCTAGTGGTAACGCATCGCCGCAGCTACCTCCCACCTCGAGCCACACTCCCAAATCAAAAATCAAAAGTGGCCACCAAATTAATCACAAAGTCGGAATATAATATCGAAGGAGTGTGTATGATCAGAGGAGCTACCTCATTGGCCCGAGAATCGCTCCTGTTTTAGACACCTTATGTCAACTCACGGGAGTCAGGTCCACGTATATACCTCAACAAGACGTCGCCACCATCCTACTTCATTCTGGAATCTCTACCACGTACACAATTGTTAAAGTGGTTTTCGGAGTTGGCAGAGAGTATGACAACTTCTGATCCCGGTCTCTTTAACAACCAAATGTTATTATAACACTGCGGTCATTTCAAAATAGTTTATACTTCAAAACCAAATATCATTACCATTTCAAAACCATATCAATACGATATCATTTCCATTTCAAATATATCCCTTTTCAAAAATCATAGCACTTTCAAAGTTATAACACTTTCGAAATCAAACACTTGAATTTATAATACTTCAAATCATAATACTTTGGAATCATAACTTTCAAAACATAACTTCTACCACTTAGACAGCTAGATATTAAAATAGTATATATAATAAAATAGTTTGTAAAGTAAAATAGTTTATATTAAAATAGTTTATAAAGTAAAATATATAAATAGTTTTACATATAACTTAAAAATACTTTATAATTAAATAGCTTCCTCAAATTTCATAAATCAATTCCAAATCAACCTGAATTCCAAAATTCAAATTTAGTCAAATCACTAATTTCAATCCAATACAGTTTCTTAATAAGCCATTTTAAATTATATCAATTTCAAACACAGGTTTGAACCATAAATAAACTATTTCAATTTCAATATATTTCAAAGCTTTAAATATTCCAAAATTTCAAAACTAAATTTGAAAACACATATATGTATCAAATTTACTTTACTATTATTCAGGTTTGAAATATTTTCTTAATAAATCCAATATCATTTAAATAAACTTAAAATTTCAAATAACTGAATATTTCCCTCAATTTAATTAACTTGAAATATTCCTTTAAATCACCTTAACCAAAATCAAGTTATAAAATCAAACTCATTAAAATCTCAAATTCAATAAGTTCCAAATCGATTTTAATTAAATATAATTCTCAATTAAATACCATTTTCAAATCAATTTCAAATCCATCTTCTCGACCTTAATTTATTAAAATCATTATAAACCCTATGTTAAAATATAATTTAAATAAATACTTAACCATATTATATTAAATAAAACCAAACTTTATTATTAAACTTATTTTATATTAAAAAAAATTTATACACAGCTTAAAATCAAGAATTTAACTATATATAAAATAACATTTATATAATATCTAAAATCAATATTTATATAAAACCATATATTTCTTTCCAAAACCCATAGAAATCATTTTCAAAATATTTATATATAGACCAGTGATGTCTGTATATAATTTTCTATTCTATGGTTAAGTGATACGGATATTTATCATTTCAATCCGCAATTAAAATATATACGGGTATATATCATTTCAACCTGCAATCCCAAATTCAATTCAACGAAAATCGCTTGGGTTAATCATTTCAACCCATAACGATTTTCTCCTATTCTACTAATCATTTGGGTATGTACCATTTCAATCCATAGTGAATTCTATACTAACAGGGAACTTGCAGAGTGATAACAGATACGATAAAAATATAACAGGCATATATCATAAATATAAATGATAGATAATGGTGTCAGATGTCACAGGTGACAGATACAGATAACATCATATATATAGCAATGTAAATAACTAACCGCAGCTTATTTCAATTGTCATTCCAATTGAAATCAAATTTAATAAATATAAAAACAATAATCGTGAGTGATTGCTCACCTTTCGAGGCTAGAGAGATGAAAGAGAATGAGATGAATTACGAATCCAACCACGAATTTCAAAGCAAAGTAAGATTGGCTCGAATCTGATGATCAAAGCTGATAATAGGGATCGATGAGGACTAATCAGAATCAGTTATGTCATTGAAATGAAATGTATATTATATTAAAAAAAATCTTATACAAATACTCAATTTAAATACATTTTTTTATGACATATTTACACATTACATTTATTAAAAATCAAACATATACCTTATAAATGTAAGTTATTAAAATATCTATATTAACATATTTCATTGTCCTGTAAACATCATATCAATCATAAAATATATATACATAGGCGATGTAAAAAAAGACATCGGCATTAGGTAAATATACTTGCAAAACTGATGTTATGGTTTATATATATATATATATATATATATATATATATATATATATATATAACAGACAAAATTTACACTTTTTAAACAACAAAATACAATATCATTGTTCTACTTAAAATATATCCACTGAGAAATACTAGTAGCACTTATATACACACACACACACTCTGACCTAATATAAAATATATATAATAATACCTTTATAATGTAATACACCTCGAAGCCCAGAACAAATATATAACTCTGTATATACAAAGATATAGGCTTAAGTAGATAAAATATGGATATAAACTAAGAAAAATATATTTATATATATAACGTACTTTATTAAATTACATATTAATATTAAACTCATATACTTATACTATAAACTTATATTTTAGAAAAAATATCTATCATATAACTGATAGCAGTTTACAAATCAAAACAAATTATATATTACAAAATCAACAGATAAGCTTATAACACATAACTTTATAATACAAACAATTTTAACCTGCTTACAAAACTTTAGAAATATATTTAATAAGCTTATATACAGATCTTGACTGACACATAATAAAATTTAAAACAAAACCTATAAAGGCAAGCTATACAAACACATATAATATCTATATACACTGTAATATCCACACTGTACTTTATAAACTTACTTTATTGAAACTAGCGTGTGTTGTACTATACTATAAACTATATATATAACTTACTTACAAATAACTTATGGAATAACTCCACGGATTCATATACGTACCTTATATAAGCTTTAATATATACAAAACAGAATGAAAGGTCAAGTGAAGATAAGCTTATATATACTAACAGTGATCTACATTAACTTTATATATGAAAGAACTTACATATATATCTCACAATTAGTGTTCGGCCAAGCAAAATAAGAATGGCTAGAGAAGAGAGGACGGAATGGGAAGAGTGGAGGAAGAAGGCGGCTATGGAAGGTCGGGACTAGGCTGTTGATTGGAAAATGAAGGAGGAAGGGGATGGAGTTGAACTGGGTGGTGATTTGCCTCATCCTGAGCAGTGAGTGGTTGTGTGGGTCAAAAGAAGGAGGCGTCAGCTATGCCGTGGGGAGGTTGGTTGCAGCTTGGGTAACAGAGAGATGGAAGGGAGGCATGCTGGCCAAAGTGGTGAGGTGTTTGATGTTGAAGGGGAGGGCAGGTCGAGGTCAAGGCGGTTCGTGCTACGGAAGTGGTGATCACATGAAAAGAAGTAGAGAGGGAGGCGGGGCAAAATGGAAGAGGGAGGAAACTATCAGAGCAACAGAAGACAAAATAAATATAGCTACAATCTATTATAATGTACATATATTTCTTTGTGGAAGCAAGAGAACGAACCGACCAATAAATTGAACAGTTAAAGTCATGAGAATTTATGAAATGATAACAGCAATTGACCGTTGGTTTCAAACGGTGGGTAAATAAATGGACGAAGGAATTCAAAAGTTCTAAATGGTACCGATCCGGTTATCGGTGTACTGATATCGGGTGTATCAAACCCCGAAATACAGAAGTGGACATACCATAGAGATCAGCTTGACGAGACGATCAAAACGGTATATAGACATTAGTGGTACGATCATCCTATCAAAAGTCAATATGGGTAACAAAATGCCGATAATTTGCTGAAAATAAGATAAACGGGGCTAGAAAAGTCCAAATTTGACAAAATGAAATATGGCGTCTCGCTCAGAAGATGATTTAGAAGTTTAATGTACAAAAATATTCAGGTTTGGAAAATATTTTATTATCATCAAATTTTAACTGATTTGAATTGAAATAGAATTACACAAGAAAATTTACTTTCATATTTTCTGATGAAAATTTACCATTTGCTATGTTTAAATAGGCATATTTCAAATATTAAATTTTTATATCAAAATAATATGATTTAAAATTTCACAAAAATACAATTAAATATATTATTAAAACAATCATATTTACCGGTCGTTACAGCTGCGTAGTATGGAGTCTAAATTGATCGAGGAACCTTGTTGCCAGTTCGTCAAAAGTAGAGATAGATCTTGGTGAAAGCCTAGTGAAATACATTGATACAACTCCTTCGAGAAAGATAGGAAAGCATTTGCATCGAACATCTTCGAAGGCATTAGCTCCGTCCATATACCAACTGTATTTGTACAAGTGAGGTTTTGGGTTTTTTGCCCCGTCATAGGACAGAATAATTGACAAAGTGAATTTTTCTGTATATTTCTCATTGAAGATCTCATCAGTGAAGGGAGTCCGACTTAGTGCAGATCCACATTCATCATCTCTTATATCCTTACTCTCCTCCATTAATCGTTTAACCATATCCGCTATGTATGCCTCTGACATCCAATAGTCTTGAGGACGGCAATCCGTCACTACGGCAAGTATTTGGCTTTGCAAATGGTCTTGGTGAGTAGGATGAAACCTAGGCTCTCCTGTCTTCGAGAGAGCCACTCCCGCAGCGTCCCGCGTCGACTTGCGGTCGGTCTAAATGGAGCAGTTTGAGTATTCCTAGCATTATTGAATGCATTGGCATTTTCTATCAATTTGTCGTCTTGCTCTCCGTCCTCTAAGTCGGAGAGATTCATAGCTATGTCTTCTAAACAGGGTCTTTGCCCCTTGATTTAAGTTCAGAATAGGTTGCCTTATGGCAAACGAAGTACTTGCATTTTTGTCCACATTAAGTCCTATCGTCGCCCTTTTTTGTGGTTATTTTCCATTTCTTCTATGTAGACCAGAAATAGAGCAATTCTCTTGTTCTATAGCAGCCGCGGGTTCAGGTAGTCCTTAGAGCAGGGTTTGACTGAACGGTTAGGAAAGCGTAAAGGTTACCCACTATAGCCTTTTGGCTACTTTCCATTTTTTGGTTAATCACATCAACCATTTTATTCAACTTAACCCTGGTGACAACTTAGTGCTTACTAGAGGATGATGGCGCCTGATTTTCCAAGTTAGCACCATTTACTTCAGTTTGTTGGGGGTTAACATCTTCTCCAGCTACTACTTCCCCTATGGATCTTCCACAGGCAGTTCTTCTTCTTCTAGGGGCCATTGATTTCAAACAGCAAATTCTTTAAGCAAAGATTGAGGATCTAACTTTTGGACCTATGGGATCCAAAGTAGATAGCTAGATCTGGATCCTGAGTTGGAGTTCTCAGTGAAAGCACCAAAATGTTAATCCAAAAACTGGATCAATACCTTAGTTTGAGTTTGAAAGCACTAGCCCTGTTATGAAAGATCAATATCAAAAATAACAGATATATTAAAAGAACAGTAAAAGAAAGAAGACGTGGAATTTTTATAGTGGTTCGGTTGTTAATGAAGCATACATCCACTTTATAGTCTTATTATAACTGATTGCTGTTACAAGTAGTTTTTGAATACAAATCTTTTGACTATCCTTAGCTAGATTGAATCCTCGGAGTTGGAATCCATTAGAGAATCACAGTGAATCACTTTGGAGATTGTTGTGAGGGAGGTAGAGAGTGAAGAACGTTTCCCGCAGAGCTTCAGCAACCATTCCGGAGAAGATCCAGTTTATGTTGTAGGCATGACGGTATTTATAAAAATCAGAGAGCTTCTGGGCCAGGCCTATTCGGTGACTACTGGCAGATGGATGCATAACTACCTAGAGGAGCTTAGCTCATGGATCGCTAGCGATCCATAAATTTGGATCGATCGTGAGCTAATTACTTAGCCGCTTTGCCCCCATCACTTCATCATGCTAGGTCGCTAATAACATGGTTTCTATATGGATCGCTAGTGATCCATCGTTGTATGGATCGCTAGCGATCCATACACTTAGTATTTTTGTGCTCTGTCTTCTAGGCCTTTCACCCCTTGTTTATCTCAGCGGACCATTAGGATGCATGGATCGCTGGTGATCTATAGGGCATGGATCGCTGGCGATCCAAGCACTTGGATTCTTTTTGTAGTTTGGAGTATGGAAACCTTTCATGGCCTTCAATTGATGTTGTTCATGTAGTCCCGTTGTCGGTTGTTCTGTTTTGATGACAATAAACTAGTTGGATACACTTAGCTATTGACCAAACTGAACTTGCGCTAGCTTCTTAGTTTAGTTGAATTTGGTTATTGTTTTAGTAATATGATTTGGCTCTCATTAACACCATGCCTTAGCCTTCCTGGTTAAGTTCTAATCCATTCTGATGTCACGAAATTATTCTGTTTTTTGTTGGATCATGCTGGGTTAAAAACCATTGCTACCACTTCAAGAGCTGCCGATGAAGCAGAAACTACATATTTGAACATTCAGGAAGAAGGCACACAAGGAGCCAGGGATCTCCAAAACCCTTTTGATGTTATCACTAGGATGTACTTAGAGCGTATGATGAAAGAGCTCCAAGATAGCCATGTAGAGCTAAGCCGGCAAATTCAAGAGAACGGGACCTTGATAGCCCAGCTAAACACTCACCATATGAGAAAGACTAGGAGAGGGCTATCTCCTCCATGCTTAGATTTTGGAAGCTCCTCATCATCATATCACCACTAGAGGAACAGACGATGAAGGATAGAAGCATATGACATAGGAGCCTCTAGGTTGGAAATCACTAACTCCCACTTAGGCACAGGGATGGGTACTAATCCCTCCCCTAGGGAGGTCAGCACCCAATCCCTTCCTTAGGGAGGTCACCACTGATCCCTTCCCTAAGGACCTCACCAACGATCTATTTTCCCTAGGCATAGGACTTTACCTAGGAGCAGTACTTCAACCAAGAGACAGAACTCAACCCGAGCATACTGTGACTGACCAGGACACCGAGAGTCAAGATTTTGCTGCCAGACAAGCGACTCTTTCAGAGTATGGAATGCCTTGACAATAAGGCATGATCCGGGACCATTTACTTGGTCAAGCATAAAGGGTAGATCACGACTACCATAACCTTACAAGCATTCAGGGAACATATTTGACTATGATAGTATAAAGGCTTATTAGAGAGAGCTAAGATCAAACTGATGACGACTGGACTATTTCCCCTAGTTGGAAGCCTTTTACTGAAGCTATCCTATGTGAAGGATACCCATAGAGATACAATATGCCAACACTACCATCTTACTCAGGAACGACGGATCTAAGACAACATATCATGAAGTACGAATTGAACATGGATTCTACAGAGGCGACGGATGGCAAGAAGTGCAAAGACTTTCACATTTCCCTAGAAGGAGTAGCAACCATATGGTTTACTCGACTACCATCAAGGCCCATCTCATCATTTGACCAACTTGAAAGGGGATTTATCAACTAATTTAGGATGCACGCAACTAACCCCAAGGATATTATGTTAGTTCCTAAGATGATGGTTTCGATGACAACAACCTTAAGACTTGTTACAAAATATAAATACTAATATTCTTGTCTAGATATATATGTATATATAGGGTATATATATGTAGGTACTGAGAATGAAGACTGTACAGTATAGAGATTCAAGATTGATGCATTCAAGATTGAGGAAATCAAGACTGAAGACTCATGATTATCACGAGTTCAAGATATCAAGCTAAGTAATAGATTCTAGATTTATGTTAAAGCTTCATAATAGCACTAAAATCTTTATTCAAATTTTAATTGTGGAATGGAATCCGCCTTCTCGCTTTAATAGTGGGATGGAACCCACGACCTCTTTAGTGGGATGGAACCCACAAAATATTCAAAATAATTTATTTTAACTATTTTTCCAAAAACTATCTTTTAAAAGTCATCTCTATCAATTTAAATATTTTAGCCTTAATTCAAAAACTATTCTTACCATCTTTTAATATTTTGATCTCAAAATCATCTCTAATTTTTCAAACTATCTCTTGGTTTTAATATTTTAGCTTTAAATCTAAAAAATATATTTCAAGAAGTCTATACTTAGTTTTTAATATTAATTTTATATTATAAATTATATATTTTATGATTAATTTCTAAAACTCTTTTATAAGTTTAAACTTATTCAAAATGGTTGACAAAGTTTAGAAATTGTTTTGACAAGTTTTAGAATAGAAATCATTTTAAAGAAAAATCAATTTTCAAAAATTAGATAGGAATGTCGACATCCTTATACCCCCCATGTCGACATGGTAGCCATAGATTTCAAATTTCAAATTTTCAACTTCTATTCGTCATAACCTTTCGCGAATGGACATGGCCGTTGTTCTCCTATATATACCAGTTGTTTTCAAAGAATTTTAAGTTAGTTTATCTTCATTTCTTCACTCCTTCTTCACCACTCAAATACTCTCTTATATTTCAAATGCTTTAACAAAATTCTGCTGAAATCCTAAGTGAATCAAACTCAATCATCTCTAGTTTGATTCTCTTCCACTCTCTCTCAAAGATCTCAGTTCTATTTAGAGTTATATGATCATTTGTAATCAAAGATCGAAGTGTATCGAGTCTCTCTATCAAAGTATGATTGGAAATGGTGTGATTGTGGCCCGTAAATCACTTGGGTGTGATTATAGCCCGTAAATCAATTAGGCAATCTTATAGCCTAGTTAAATCAAGAGAGTTAGCCTTGGACTCGGAGAAAGGAGGGTGTATCTTGTGGCCTTGAAATCTAGGTTGTAATATTGAAGTTATATTTTAAAAGAAATTTGCATAAGAAATTGTGCGGGACTGGATGTAGGGTGACTCAGAACCAGTATAAAATTGTGGTGTGTTCTTTCCTTTACTGCTTTTATTTACTATTTACATTTGTGTCTGGTTTTGTGATTGTCTCTATGTTTGTGAATTGCACATGTTTGCGTTTAATTTGAAAAGAGTTCAAAAATTCCATAAAATCCATTAAACACTATTCACCCCCCTCTAGTGTTAATCCATCCTTAAGATCCGTAATCCGCATTTCCAACATTTGGTATCAGGGCATTAGTTTTCAAAGTTTTCATAATCTGATTTTTGAAAAGTTTTCAAATGGCTGCCAACAATGGTAATGTCAACACTATCACTAGTTCATTTGTGGAGGGTGGGTCTACTGTCAGACCACCACTTTTTAATGGCAGTAACTATGCATATTGGGCATATAAGATGAAAATCTATTTACAATCAATAGGATTAGACTCTTGGAATATCATACAAACTGAGTACATTGAGCCCACAACTGATTTTGCATAGTGGATTCTAAGCAAAAGACTGTTGCATAAATCAATTTCAAAGCCATGAATATTCTATTCTGTTCACTTGATAGGAATGAGTTTAATAGAGTGTCTGTCTATAAGTCTGCATTTGAGGTCTGGAAAACTTTGTAAGTTACTCATGATGGAACAAACAAAGTTAAATAGACCAAAATTACCTATCTTGACCAATCAGTTCCAATTATTTAAGATGAATCCAATTGACTCCATTTCAGATATGCACAGTAGTTTTCAAGACATTGTGCACTAACTAATTGCATAAGGAAAGAACTTTTCTGAAGAAGAATAAGTTAGAAAAATCACTCACTCCGAAATGGGATCAGAAGACTCTAGCAATTGAAGAGGCTAATGATATTAGTACTTTGAAAATTGAAGAATTTATTGGGAATTTGATGTCCATTGAAGTACAAATGCAAGGAAGAAGAGAAAGCAAGGCCTCGGAAAAGAAGTCAATAGTGTTCAATGCAATAGCAGATGGTTCAGACTCAAACAGCGACGATGATGAAGAAATAGCCTTGATGAAAAGAAATTTTAGAAAGTTTCTGAAATACAGAAAGATGAACAATTACAAGAGAAATGATCACAAGAATTCTAGAAATAGTAATGAGACTCAAACAGCATCAGATGCTATAATTGTGATGAGCCAGGCCACTTAAAAAGAGATTGTCCGCATCCGTGTAAATAGAAATTTTCTCTAAGTAAATGATTCTTCAAAGAAAAGAAAGAGAGCATATACTGCTACACTAGACGATTCAGACTCATCATCCAGTGATGAAGATCAAGAGATGGAAAATTCAAACATGTGCTTTACAGCTATTCACGACTTTGATGATCTCGAAAATATGGATCTACAAATAGGTATGCATTTAAATTATATTGATTGAAATTGCTTGTTTGAATGTTTGGTTATTTGCATGTTTTGAAATTGCCTGTTGTTTGAATTTAAAATTTTGATTTTCAAAATAATATTATTTTAATATTAAAATATTAATATTAAAGTGTTATTATGTTTAATATTATTTCAGATGAAATATAAATTAGATTATGGATACACAGATATATATAGATAATAAATAAAGAAGGAAAAATAAGTCACATGATTTAGGGAATCAATGCTGACATGACCCTACCATCCATTTCGACATCCCTGATAGAAATTTGAAGTTCAAATTTGAATTCAAGACTTTGAATTTCCCTCCATCTTTTCACCAATTCCAAAGCTCTGAAATGAACCTCTTGACCAGAGATCATGCTCTTAGATATTTATTTGTCTCCTTAACTTTATCCCATCTTTTCACTTTCATTTCAAAATTCAAACTCTCAGCTCTCTACTTTCTTCAAAAATGGCTTCCTCAAGCACTCCATCCACTATAAGACAGTCCAAAGCCACCAAAGAGTTCCTATGCAATGATCCAGAAGCTATCGAAGCTTACATTAGCAATGTAAACTTTGGAAAGGTCCATACAGGAAATTTTTCTATCTTTAGTGATCTTCCCACATATGAGGTCAATGTTATTTTCGAAGAGAATCAAATTCTTAGCTTAATTGATGATTCTCAAAATGATTTTGTTTATTATCCGAATCTTGTCAAAATGTTTTATGCAAATTGGAATAATGGTTTTTATGAAGGAAACGAAGGGGAAGTTTGGAGTAGCGTTAAAGGAATGCATATTGTTTTAAATAGTGAGATTTTGGGTAACATTCTTGGTTGTAAGGTTATGGAAATGGAACTTCCGGATTTTAAAATTTATGATATAATCGTGAGACATTTCATCACATTTTTGAAGGGGATGATAACTTTGAGTTTATAAACTGAAATTTCCGTCCTAAAGCTAGAATTGTAAACCTTCTTTTGCAACATACCACAACTCCGAGATCCGAAATTTTCAATCACCCGACCTTAATGTTTGTAAGGCTCTTTTTGCTATTTTTGGGCACTATGACATTAATTGGGCCAAGTGATTTTGGATGAACTTCATTCCAAAAAAATTATTTAGGTGAAAATAGTTTATAGCATGGAATTTATCTCACTCGGATTTTCAATTGTTTTGGTGTTGATTATAAGAGAGAGGAGTTCATTTCTGGAAAAGTGTTTAACCATGCTAACATCTCTCTCATGAGAATTCCGCTTGTGTTTCAACCATATGAAACGCTTGTTGAAAAGGATGAGAGACTGGCTCATGAAGAGAGGGAAGAAGAAGAGGAGGAGGAGGAGGAAGGGGAGGAGATGGAAATTGAAGAAGAAGGAGAGGAGGAGGAAGAGACTTCATTGGATAGCATCGAATACCCTATCACTCCTACCAATCCATCCAACAAAATGTTTCTCAAGAACCAAAAGATTATCGTGGAAAACCAATGAATTCTCAAAAGATCCGTTAGTAAAAAGTTGGACAAGATTTCCACTAAAATGAACAAGTTCTTTCGGAAAGTGAGTCGCAAGCTTGGATCATCATTATTTTCATCATCCTCTAACTAATACTAGTTTCATTTCACGTTGTATTAGTTTGTATCTCTCTTTAGTTAATGTTATATATCGTTTTATGTAATGGTAACTAAAATTATCAATGAAAATCCTTTATTTCTGTTTATTAGCTCTAAAATATCTCTGGAATGCTTGTTATTATATTACATAAGTTTATATATATAGACTTGTACATAATATAAAGAAATAAAGCGAATTTCCAAAAATAACAGGGGCATGGCGACATCCCCTACCCCTCATGTCGTCATGTAATGGTCAAAAACTATTTTTTGTTTTGCAATTGAAATTGGCATGAGTATCTTGTGTCTTTTCATTTAAAACAACTTTCTAACTCTTTAAATACCTGTTACTTTCATAAAAATGCATATTTTCATATTTTATCAAAAAATGACCTCTCATATTCATAATCTAAGTGAGAATCCTGAAGAAACTCTCAATTCCTTCAAGAACATACTTACTTTTATACTTTGCAATCAACGACACTTAGAATTAAGCCAAATGCAGATGATAAAAGACCGAGAAAGGCACTTCGATGTCGTTCGATGGATGATCTCTGCCCTCAACAAAGAAGAACTTGAAGCGAATCCAAAAGGAACTCTGAACAAAGATAATGAAGAATGGAATGCTATAAAGGAAGATCCTATCTACGGTGAAGAAGGATGGGTTCAAATTCCAAGAAATGTTTGATTATACATATGTGGTTTGATTTGCTTTGATTTGGTTTAAATTGTTTGGTTTAATTTGATTTGGTTTATATTAGTATGGTTTGGATTTATTTGAATATGATGTGTAATATATGATTGAACATGATTTGGTTTGATAATAACATGATGTATATATTGATTGATTATGTTTAAAATTTTCATGTCTCTCACATTTACCTTACTATATTTTACTCATATTATCATCTATCTCATTTACATTCTACTATACTTTGTTATATCATAAATGGTGCTATAGTATAAGATTTTGGGGGAGTTATGTACTTTAGGATTAGTTTTTATTGATGCCAAAGGGGGAGAATAATAAAATATGTTATATAGGATTAAATTAAGGGGAAGTTAGTAAATTAAGGGGAAATTGTTGGAATAAGAGAAAGTCGAAGTAGAGTCAAAATTTGTTGGAGTAGATTTTATAAACAAAGGTTATCATCATCAAAAAGGGGAGATTGTTAGTTCCTGAGATGATGGTTTTGATGACAACAACCTTAGGACTTATTATAAAATATAAATACTAATATTATTGTCTAGATATATATGTATATATAGGGTATATATATGCAGGTACTGAGAATAAAGACTATATAGTATAGAGATTCAAGACTGATGAATACAAGATTGAAGAAATCAAGACTGAAGACTCATGGATATCAGAGTTCAAGATACCAAGATAAGTAATAGAGTCTAGATTATGTTAAAACTTCATAATAGCACTAATACTTTATTTGGATTTTATTGTGGAATATAAACCACCTTCTCGGTTTAATAGTGGGATGGAACCCACGACCTCTTTTGTGGGATGAAACCCACGAAATATTCAAAATAATTTATTTTAACTATTTTTTCACAAACTATCTTTTAAAATTCTTCTCTATCAATTTAAATATTTTAGCCTTACTTCAAAAACTATTCTTATTATCTTTTAATATTTTGATCTCAAAATCATCTATAGATTTTTAAACTATCTCTTGATTTTTATATTTTAGCTTTAAATCTAAAAAAAATATTTTAAAGAAGTCTATTCTTAGTTTTTAATATTACTTTTATATTATAGATTATATATTTTAAGATTGCTTTCTAAGACCCTTTTATAAGTTTAAACTATATTCAAAATGGTTTACAAAGTTTAGAAATTGTTTTGACAAGTTTTAGAATAGAAATCATTTTAAAGAAAAATTAATTTTCAAAAATAACATAGGCCGTCGACATCCCCATAACCCCATATCGACATGGTAGCCGTAGATTTCAAATTTCAAATTTTCAAAAGAAGTATCTAATAGTCATAACCTTTCGCGAATGGACATGACCGTTGTTCTTCTATATATACTAGTTGTTTTCAACAAACTTTAAGTTAGTTTTTCTTCATTTCTTCACTCCTTCTGCTCCACTCAAATATTCTCTTATATTTCAAATGCTTTAACAAATTCTTTCGAAATTCTATGTGAATCAAACTCGATCGTCTCTAGTTTGATTCACTAACACTCTCTCTCAAAAATGTCGGTGCTATTCACAGTTATAGGATCATTTGTAATCAAAGATCGAAAGATTGAAGTGTATCGAGCCTCTTTCTATCAAAGTGTGTTTGGAAATGGTATGATTGTGGCTCGTAAATCAGTTGGGTGTGATTGTAGCTCGTAAATCAATTAGGCGATCTTGTAGCCTGGTTAAATCAAGAGAGTTTGCTTTGGACTCGAAGACAGGAGGGTATATTTCATGGCCTTGAAATTGAGATTGTAATATCGACATTATATTTGAAAATAAATCTGCACAACAAATTGTATGGGACTAGATGTAGGGTAACTCTGAACCAGTATAAAATTCTGGTGTGTTCTTTCCTTTACTGCTTTTATTTACTATTTGCATCTGTGTTTGGTTCTGTGTTTGTCTCTGTATTTGTGAACTACATCTGTTTATGTTTAATTTGAAAAGATTTCAAATTTCCATAAAATCCATTAAACAATATTCACCCGCCCTCTAGAATTAATCCAGCTTTAAGATCTGTAATCCACATTTCTAACATGTTATGTCACTATCTAACTTATTCCAAGGACCGCGGGAGCCACTCAAGGGCTTTCTACAAAGATTCGACGCTGTTCTGACTAAGGTGAGAAAACCTCAGGAAAATATCATACTCATGGCTTTGAGTAGGGAGATCCACCCCAACACAGATTTCGAAGAATGGTTATAGAGAAAGCCTCCCTCCACTCTAGATTGCTTTTATAATAAGGAGGCCCGGTATTTATGCAAAGAGGAGGTTCTACGGACTAGATAATAAGATAGAACAAGATATCAGACTGATGGAGTTTAGAACAACATTGTTGTGACACAAACCGAAGTGAGTTCCAAAACATTAATGTGAATGTACAGAACAAGACAAGAAATTAGAACAACGGTCGAGGCAGGGCCTCGACGAGAACATGGATTCTAGGAGATAACCGAGAATCTCGAGATTTGACACCTACACCCCTTGAATGATTCAACTAAAAACATCTACATAGCCACTCGCGACTCAAAGCAGTACCGAAAACCAGCCCAGGGAGAATCGACTGAAAGCTAGAGGAAGTTTGGTAAATTCTATAGATTTCACGAGACCCATGGTCATGAGACAAACGAATGCAAACACTCCGAGATATAATCAAAGAGCCGATCCGAAACAAAAGCTCCTATAGTTTGTGAAAACCCCATAGAATGGAGGGTAGGGGACATCCAACCATTAGTAAGGATAGGTCGCCCCTAGTACTGACAGGCCTAGTAGCCAGAAAGATAATTGATCATCAACTAAACCACAGATGGTCATCTCCCAGTCGAGATGGGCTAGAGCAACATGGAACGACGAGCATGATATCATTTCACCTTAGAATAAACTCTTTTCTTTATTTATTTTGAATTTTCTCATAAGTCAAACTCTGCTATTTATATTTTCAATAGATTTGGTTTTCAATCATGCAACCTTGCCTTTGTGCGTTATATGAGTCGTGAAATGTGATAGATTAGAATGAGATCCATATAAACAATGCAGGTATTCAGGTATCTAGAGTTAGGTGCACACCAAATCTCCATGGCCCATGGCTCAACCTTTAGAGCTAAACCAAGAAAAGCGTGATTCGATTGCTCATCAGCCAACTCTTCTCCCGGACTTAGGGACAAACCCATGATCCAAAGTGGATATGACTCGACCATCCACTCTCAAGCACATACCCGAATCTTTTCCAGAAATAGTCACGCCTTGCCTAGGGATCAACAGGCTCAGAATCCAATCTAACATGGACGTGACATGACCATCCACACACTAACTCATGTCCTTCATGTAGGGCCCAGGAAAAATCAAAGATGGATGTGACACGACCATCCATCGACTTAGTCTTTTTCTTGATCTACTCCTTCCCTGATCCGACAGAGGGAGTACGAATTTTGAGATGGACATGATTTGACCATCCCTCATCAATCCTGGAGCGGATGTTACTGATCGTTCGTCGTCTCTAAGCTCTTTCCTTGACTTAAAAGAGGAGTTTAAACCAAAATGGATGTGATTAACCAATCATCAACTTAACTCCCTCCTTTGGCTCGATAGAGGGAGTTCAAACCAAAGTGGATGTGACTTGACCGTCCACTTACCACCGTTTATCTTTAACTTGGAAATGAAAGCTTGAAATTAGGATAAATGTAATCTAACAATTCATAGATCAACTCTATTTCCCATTGCTTTACTGGAATACAAATATAGAATGAATGTGACATGACCATTCATTCACCTACTCCTACCTTTGATCCGTCAAAGGGAGCACAAACTTGGGATGGGTGTGACATGACTGCCTGTTTGGTAACTCAAACCTTAGATTGATAGAAAAAGGATAACTTCATAAGGATGAGACTCGATCATCTATGCACTAACCCTATTGACCTCAAAATGGTCAAGGAGGAATATCATCATAAGATAGCTGGACATGATAGCTCAACACTGTGGCTCGTGCTTAGTGTTCGATACAACTTAAGGCTATAACTAAAAGGATGCCTTGAAATGGACCGATCAGTATCGTTCGATCACCAATCCATGACTTGAATTCATGATGTCATGGCCAGCTTCATCACCAACACCTAGTATTTCACCTTCATCAACATCATCCTAAGCCTCCTCGACCTCCTGACTGAGGACTAGGGGCATGGTCAGAACTAAACATCCTGGAATAGGATATCAGACTGATAATTCAAGCAGGAATTGCTTCATTTATCAACCGGAATTAGTCGCCTTGACGATCGCCCTTCATCAAAATAGCTTGAAAACAATTTGTGATTACAATCCAGCAAAACTTGGCAATGAGCCCTAAGCGTATGAACATGCTTGGGAGCCAATGACATACTTGACATATGATTTTTTGACTCGATGGAAATCGAATTCTCACCCGATACATTTCAAAGAAAGGAAACCAGTTTAAGTAACTAAAGCCCACTGACCCAACCAACTAGCTTAATGGAACTGAGCGCAGATAATCACCAAGAGAGTACAACCCAATTTACGATGTCAAATATCGACCACACTTTACAAAAATCATCCAAGACACTAAGTATAATCATTCACGGTGATTCTCGATTCGAAGTACATCGTGTTCGCCACACAATGTACTTTTGAGGGGAAAATGTTATCCGGCCTTTTTGGCCCGATCGTGTTCAGACTGACTAGAAAAGTCTAACTCCATGATTACCAAGGCAATCAATCCAAAAAAATTATCCTAAGGTCCAGAGTGAAATACTATAGGATCTTTATATTATTTCAACTTATATAAGTAAGTGTGAGAGTGTATGTTACAAATTACACTAAGAAGAGAATAATAACCGAATGTAAAGAAGGTAAACAATAAAAGCAATCACACCAGATATTTTATACTAGTTTGGATCTCCCGTCCAATGTCCAGTCTCGAAGCTCCTCTTCGGTATTTCCTTTGACTAAATAACCCTCGCTTCGCCCAGAGAAATAGGCTAATACAAAAAGTATTTCTCTAACAACCTTGTGCTCTAGATAACACAGATTTTGACTAATAATACAATTCTTCCTATGCTCTCCATTGAGTATGTGTATGTGAGTACTTTGAGTTGTAGGAAGTGGTTTAACCACAATAATATTTTGGTTATGATAGATTGAGAATATGTAAGCAATGTATGCGCAAATATATAAAAAAGGAGTAATAAAAAATCAAGATAATAGATTAGAATTAATTGTTCCAGTTATCAATCTTTGAAGTATATATAGTTTTGAGTAGATGCATATGAGGAGTTGTTACTGTATAAATAAACTCTATTTGTTTAGTGGCTGCAACCATTGAAGAAGGGATGCTATTATTCAATATGAAATGAAGCATCCTTTCATATTAGAGCAGATGCTATATAGACGTCTGTGGGAAAACCATAGAATTTGTGTGTGCATATTCATACTCAAGGAGAACTTACAATTTTTTCTAAGATTCCTAATACGCGAATATAACCTTACTAATCATAGCATGGTCCATAAGTCTTTGTTTGTCTTTGAGTCTTGATATTTTTGAGCATGACAATCCCTTGTAGTATATACTTGTAATCTTGATAAGATATAATATATGTGATTGTATAGTTGTTATCGTTGAAACCATAGAATGGAGGTTCTAATATTCTCTCCCTTTTTGATGATGACAACTGTACAATCATTAGTTATAATAATAACTTGTGCTTAATTTTATCTCCCCCTATGTATATGCATGTAGTTCTCTCCTTTTGTCATTATCAAAACTAAAGAAACGAAATTATGCACACATAAAATAGATATATAATCATAGATATGTCAAACAAAAATTATACGATAAAATAAAGTTTTAACAGGATATGTACAAAACAAATAGAAATTAAATAACATAGGTTACAAAGAATATAAATGATTAAATAAACAAAGTTAGCTATATTGGTTTGAAGAATATGAAAATCTGCCATAATTTTTTATAATACCCTCGTATGCTGAAGGACTTCGGTCGTATGCTGTTGGCCAATTTGTTTAATCATTATACTCCTCATTTTGTTGAATGGAAAGTCCCCAGAAAGCCACGTAAGGTTGATGTTGAAATTGGTGAGGGTTGGATAATGAAATTTCATTACTATCTTCTTCCTCCTCTTTAGGTTGTTCTTGCTCAATATTCTTCCCTTTGTCTTGAAAAGTTCCTTCATGAGAAGTATGAGCATGGTAAATTGGTGTTTGAGTTTGAGGAGGTGGTGTAGGTGACGAAGAAGATGACGATCATGAGAATGATCTGCCACGTACCTTTCTCATTACTTTTCCTAAGGTGGAGACGACCTTTTCTAAAGTTTTTTCCATCTTAGTCATTGTGCTGAAAAGCTCGTTCCAAGCCAGTTATTTTACTGTTCAAAGCCCGCTGGTTGGTCATGATTAACTTTTGATTTTTGAGTGTAAAATCATGGATTGATTCATTTTGCATTGGTTCAATACGAGCTTCTTGAATCTTTGAATCAGAATAGTATTTCGTAGTATGACTCGAAGAGGCAGGTTACTATGAAGGATGAGGTGGGTGGGTTGGTTGAGGAGCAGAAGGATGTTGAGGACCCAGATGCAGTTGTTGTTGCATAGTCCCATGGGCCAATGAGATGATTGGAGGTGGTCATTAGGGAAGCTACATTAAAGCAAAAAAATCTTATACAGCTCTCCTTGATAGGGATTTCTTTAAAATGAGAAATATAAGAAATTACCCTGAGACCATGTAAGAGGCACATAATATATGGTGCATATATAATTGTGCATCAGTGATGAGACCAAAATCTTTTTATTTCATCATGAATAAACTTATCCCAGTTTACTTGTATCCCACCAAATATAGCATAGAGGGATTTGTGATCGTTTTCGTATATTTTTTCATGACTTCCTAAGCAAGGAATTATCGTATTGATTATCATTCGATTTAATAACAAAGCCTTTGGTCGCAAATAACTGATTTCCACTGTGGCTTTCTATCTTCCCAAATTTGATGTATGATTTCGTCACAAAGCAAATTTATCTAGTCGGGAATTTCTTCTAAATCGAGTCTGGACGAAGAACAATCTAATATACGGCCAATTGTATTTATGCTTATTTTCAAAATGCGACATAAACACTTGCCTATAACCAACTGTCGTCATTCTTAAGCATCCGGATATCATTGCTACATAAGTTGAAGTAAATAAGAAAATTTTCAAGTTGATCGATTTGTACCTCGTTTTCATCAAAATTGATCAAATCTCGACAGTCGGAGGCGATGGTTAGTTCTTGAATTCCATATTCCCCAAACTTACATAATCTGTAGAAAGGGTCGAAGTGAAGCTTTTTTGTTTTAGCTCTTCAAATCTCTTATTAGCAATCGTGCTATTCCGAAGCCACTCTTGGATTGGGCATCGGTGACTAAGGGTGTTTCATAAGATAAAGATTGACCTTTCTTAGATCTTTTATCAACGCGACTCTTTTCCTTAAGAGCCATTTTTGAGCAATTAAAGCTTCTAGGAACTAGGGTTGTAGTGTAGTTTGGAGATAGCTTGGTAAAAAGTTGAAAAGAGGGTAAAAATGAATATATACGGTAAAATCATCACATTATATTGATTAAAATAACAATTCACAAATTTTAATTAATGTAAATCCAGGAGATTATCATATTTAGATTGCTTGAAATTCCGGGATGTCACATTCCTCCCCCCCTAAAAGAATTTCGTCCCCGAAATTTAAACAAAAGATAATCCCAAAGGTTTTATTATATTTCAAACAATTTCAAACATACATATCAACCACACACTATCAATCAAACAACCATTCATCCAAATAAATAATTCTAGCTATCCGGGCACAGATCCGGATAAGCTTTGTAAAACTATCCCGAGTTTCCCAAATACAGATACTGGGATACTCGCTCTACTAAATTCAAACTAGCTACACAACTAAGCATTTGAGCTTCTACTCATCTAGATCAATAATCTATACCAAAGATCTGACCACAATCAAGCCCGACTCAACAACCAAATCCTTCTGAACTGCTGGTTCCAAAGCCAGTGATGGACCAAATACGTACTCCCTCAGAGATACGTGAAATACATTGAATTCCAGTCTCCAAATGGAAATTCAACTCCTGTAAGCCAACACTAATCCCTTACAAAAACACAGAAAAATCCAAAATATTTCTGAGTTAGCTTTCCAGTCTTATCCAATCTTATAGCTCTTCTTACCGGAGAAAATCTCAACCAAAATCCAAATCTCCAACTTCAAATTTCAAATTCCATTGTCTCTTATCCACAAAACTCTTCTGACAATCCTGAGCTGCCTACATCCTTCCTTGATCAGCTCGACCTTCGCTGATGCTTCTTGAAACAACTAGACCAAAAACAACCCAACAAAATGAACTTCTCAAGATCTACCCAAAATCAAGAACACAAACTCCACTTTACTATCAACGGTAGACTTCAAACATACTTCTCCTGCTCGAAAAAGCCAAAACTGGTGCTCTCGCCAATCTGGTTTCACATCCTAAAAAACTTCCTGGAGAAACCCTCTAATCCAAACACCGCAACTTCCAGTTGCTTCTACTCTAGAACAGCTGCCATCTAGCTTCCGCTGCACAATTCTGATCTAGAGTGGATAAGAATGTCGTCGATGAACACAAGCACAGACTAGACATCACCTCCCAGAAATAAGGTTTCTCAGATCCACAAAGAGAAAACACAGAAACACCAAGAAATCCTGAGCTGCCTCACTAAAACCTCATCCTAGGAGACATCCTTCAATCTAGCCAAATCACCGGTGTCTCTATAAATCAAGTTGATACAGAACTTAATCTCCAATGCGGACAAACCTCAGACTTTTCAGAAGACATCTGAAAAATCTCTAATAGCCAAAGAGAACACTCAGCTATCGCAACTCACTTTTGCAATCAACCCAGCCTAATTCCAAAGAAAACTATTCTTTCTTCACTAATCAGAAAAGCTTATCCTTGACCAAACCATCGAAGAAACAGGTCCACTCTGCTACTTCTGATCTCCACCTCTAGGAAACTGCAAAGCAAAAAGATCTTCCTGATGGAACACAGAACACTTCGAGCTGCACCGCTGCCACGGATGCCAAAGACTTCTTAATCTAGAAACTCCTCGAGAAACTCGGGCCTCAAGGCCAAACACAAATACCCAGTTGAACTCAGTTTCATTACTGATGCAGACATACTTCCTCAAACTTGTTCCAGAAGAAACATCTTCGGAAACATCCATAGTCACTGCATCTCATCACGCAGCTACTACTTCCTGAAGTTGCCAAGATACCATCACACGCTTCTGCTCAACCGACAGATCCAAACTTTACTCATCCAAACTTCAAAGATGGACTCCGAACCTTTAAAAGGTTTCCTTCAGAGATCGACGAAATTCTAACACCACTGCAAATCTCACTCGAGACGGTATTAGGTCTACAGTCTCGACAGATACACTTCCAACCTCAAACATTCAAACTCCAACCATTGGTAGTCGTGTTACACACACCACTACCCTATCTACCTTTATAACTTATATTGTAAAACCTGAACAGGTAACCCAACAAATAGGTATAAATATATATATATATATATAATAAAATTACAAGTACGCTCTCTCAAGATAGACACCACTCCAGAGCCTAGGTATTCGCTCAACCTCGCTCTGATACCAAATGAAACGAACCCGCCTTATTCTCCACAATAAGATGCATCATTTTCAAGAAAGAAAGGGATAGAAAAGAGAAAGATAGAGAAGAAAGAAAGAAACAACATCAGAATCTCAACAGTGGAACGAATAAATTATATTAATCGCATAAATATTACATAGTATCATATACACCAGAGTTACACAGCTTACACAATACATACTAGACAGTTATAAACACATGTCTAGTTATACAACTCAATATACAATACAGATACCAACACAAAGATCAACACAGCGGAACTACTATCTATCTACAACGCTGAAGCCTCCTGCTCCATATCTCCTCCAGAATTCGTCAAAGATAACCTGAATCCCTTGGCTACTCGTAAAAATTTGAGTACCCAAGAGTTTAATAAAACAGAAATAAACTCCAGGTCAGACATGGGTCTGGTGTGAGTCAACGGTTAAAGTTGCTTAACTTTAAAAACCTTTTGAAAGAAAAGGTATCACGTAAGACTTCCCACACATAAACATGGGTAAGTTTTTACCTTACGCTAACCAAAACATTTGATAGGAAATTATGTGATATTATAATGGGGTCTAGGGTTTTCAAGTAAATAGAAAATAGCCGAAATTGTTACATTCATTAAATTCCAGCTACTAGCCACAAAAGCGGGTAATACAATCAAAACCGTAAGGGCACGTAGGAAGAATGGGTTTCCATCAATGGTAGGGCTACTGGGGTACCTTCCGTCACAGTACGTGGCCTAGATCAACGTACCGAGGATCCACCCTAAATCCCCTGCAACACAAGGCCGGACCCATCCCTTACTGGACAGTCCCGAACAAGACAACCCCGGTAGTTGGAGCTCAACAACTGCCCACACAGCCGAATAAAAGGGACCTCTAGACAGGGAAAAATCTCATCCTACTTGGGTGCTACCCACTTAGCCTTGCTGCACCTCCACTGTTTTAGCCATTCCCAGTTGATGAGACTTGAGGCTACGATTACCTTTAGAGAACATATCTCTTAGAATGCTCATCGTCCACCTGACGATGTTCTGAAAGCATTCAATCCATACAAGTTTGTTCCGGGTTCGAACGAAACCGAAGGCATCATCTCGTTAACTCATTTTGGAATCACCCTCAGAGTTAACGATGATAACCCTTGCACTTCAAAACTCCATCTCGATCTTCACTTTGAGATGTCACGACCTAACGTTAATTTGGATCGATGCGGTTTTCGGATATCCAAATCTGGAAATTTGATCCCAGTCTCATCGAAATCCAAAACGCCATCTTTTAGGTCCAAGTTGTTTAAAGGTTTAAATAATACAATTCAATTTACTTGAATTCACATAGCATTAACACGGATAAATATCACACATTTATCAACGATATATCAAATATCATATCACAGCATATCATCCAATATATATCAACCAATTCAGATATTCTACTCAAACAATCATCCATAAGCAACAATTATTAATCCATATTGTAATTAATTTAATTAAATTAAATTAATCAATTACTTAAGAATTAATCATCAACTTTACTTAATCAATAATTAATTAACCTTTAATTAATTAACCATCCTTCAAATATCTATCTTAATTAATTACCTTGATTAATTTCCTCGATTACATAAAGTAATTATCCTTCAATTAATTTCATAAATTAATTATCCTTAACCATTTACAGTAATTAACCTTTAATTACTCTCATTAATTACATAAATTAATGATCCTTAATTAATTATTCCATTAACTAATTAATTATAATTAATTACATTGATCCTTAATTAATTACATCCATTAATCAATCTCAATTAATCATAAACAATAATTACCCTTCTGTAACTACTTACTTAATTAATTAACTCTTTAATTAATTATATAAATCCTTTGATTAATTACACTAAGTAGTTAATCCTTAATTACTTCTACTAGGCAATTATCCTTTAATTACTTCTCATTAAGTAATTCCCTTAACCAATTACATCTAGTAATTATACATTATTTACTTCACTAAGTAATTACACTTATTAATCTCATTAAGTATTATTACTAAATTAATCACCAAGAGATTATTTTTAATTAATTAACAAATTAATTACAATTGGGTAATTCATCCTTAATTACCCTTAAACAAATTAACTAAATCTCTAATTACAGATTAATTAATTCTTTAACCATTAATTAAAAATCCTTAATTATTAATTAATACAAATTAATTACAAATTAAGTACTTCTTAATTACTCGTTAATCAACCCTTAATTACCAGTTAATTAACCTTAATTAATCTTTAATTATATATTAATTATTCCTTAATTATTAATTAATAAAACTTAATTATTAATTAATAAAACTTAATTAAGTATTCCTTAATTAATATTAATCAACCTCTAATTACTTAATTAATTAATTTTCTAATTACAAAATTAATCAATCTTTAATTACTTAATTAATAATCCTTAATTATAATTAATTAACCTTTAATTAATTAATTATAACCCTCAATTATAAATAATTAAATCCTTAATCATTAGTTAATTAAATTAATTAATTATTCTTAATTAATTACTTAATTAACCCTTTATACTTAATTAATTAAGTTAATTAATTATACATAAATTTCTAAATTAACATAATTAATTTCAAACCATTAAAACCATAATTATCTAAAGATAAAACCTTATCTTATTTATGCCTTAATTATCATTTAAAAACATTTTATTTTAAAAATTAACTTTACTTAATTAATTCATTAATTAAGTTTAGAATACTCATTCAACTTTGTTGAATGTGCGCTTATATGATTTTTGTTTGATGATAATAAACATATATACATTCGTTTAAATGTATTTGTTAATGTACTATTTTAATTTTCGTAGATTAAATAAATATTTGCTGAATAAAATTAAATAGCACAGAATTTGAATTCAAACAGAAATTTTATTCAAAACAAATATTTATTACAATTTTGAATAGTACAAATTCAAGCTCTCACTATACACTATACAACTTTGATACAAATTCAATCACAATACAATTTCTGATTACATCACAATTTAATTTACATTTAACCTCACTACACATCACTCATTCACTCAACTCGTATTTTATCTTCAACTTCATTCCAGTTTGAATCAAGCATCTGAGCAATCTGCAAAAATATTCACTAACGCGGTAAAATTGAAAAAGAAATATTTTTGCAATATAAAATAAAATATGGATTTTGAAAATATTATTTGCCTCAGTTATTTGGGTTGTTCGTCATCATTTAAATTTGAATTCATCATACACGAATAGCTTGTGACATACATAGTGTATCACTGTATATGCCACAAGGCCGTGCACACCGAAATATACACTTGATCGATTTACAGGGACAAGTGAGCACAGGTCAAACCCAAATACGGGATTCAACTCAAGTGAAATAAAACAATGTCATTCAGCACAAGGTCAAATCCAAGCCGGATTCAACTCAGGTGAAAATTAGAAAATAAACAAAATGCAAAGGTCAAGTCACTACTCAATTCAATGCATCAACAAAAGTTAAGGCCGCAAATGAAATACAACTCCCATGCTTCAAAATGAACCAGTGGTCATAAACACGGTGACATGCACAGATGCATTCAAGAACAGCAACCAACAAAAGAAGCACAGTGACTCAACGAACACAAGTGTACATGACAGTGTACAACACTAAATAGACCATGGAACAGCAAGGTGATCGAACAAACAAGACCAGGCAATAGTGAAGTACAACATCACTAACAAATGCAAGCTCAAGTAGTCAAGTGAAACAACTCAGCAATGAATTTAACCAGGTACAAGACAAATGCACATGTCAATAGTCTCAAGGCTACAACACCAAGCATACATGGAGCAATACTCAGGTGAAGTTCAGGCCAAATCAACCAGAAAAGGAGCAGCCTACTTTCCAAAGAAAGAAGCAACAGAGCAACCACGATCAAAGCATAGAAGCAAATGTCATCAAGAAGCAGTGCAAACATAAGTGACAACATCAGATAATATATGCAACTGAAAACAAATGCACAACAATGCAATGCCACAGCTAACATAGTTCAAAACAACATACATCTATATACATACATTGTATACAAATGATCAAACAATATGATGAACAAAGTCAGAGACCATAATCAAGCAACAAAGAGTCACTGAAACATGTGCAGTCCAATGAACAGAGGCAACAAGGTCAGAGTACGGTGCAACTCAATGATGTAACATTTTAAAATGCACAAATATGCTATGTAGTGAAGTCAAAGCAAACAGAGGCATCAATATGGCAACACAGCAGCAACATGCACCAGTAAACCAAAACAGTAATGTTCAGGGACGAACACTCAGATGAACACATGGCCGAGGTCAATGAAGCCAAAGCAAATAGGACAGAGATGAATAATGTAAATGTCGAAGTCGTGGAAGCATAACAATGTCAATATTAAATTCATGAAATCAAAAAAAATGACCGAAGTCAAAGTCAGAAACGATCAAGTCGTGGTCATCATGAAAATGAATCAAAGCCGTGAGCACCAAGCAACGAATATACAGGAATTGAAAAGGTCAGAAATCATCAGCGTCGTTCAAGCATTATCAAGCGGCAAGAGAAAAGAATTTGAAAAATTCAAATAAATATATACGATTGAAGATTCAGGGAATCGAGCCCTATAAATCAAATTCACATCATCGGCAATAATGCATTGAGTTCAAGAATATTAACTTAAAGCAATAAAGCAAAAATCGCACTCCAATTTGCAGTCGAACTCGATCAAATATAATAAGTCGTGTTCAAATCGAATTGAATTCTGCAGTCGAACTCGATCAAATATAAACCCTAAATTAGATAGAAGGGACGAAGCCCTAATTGAATTGCAACGAGAACAAGCCGCCATTATCAAGAGCACAGGAAAAAGGAACGGGCCGAAGAATTAAAAGAAAAGGGATATAAATTGCCTTTTAATTTGGGTCGGCCTGTTTTTAAAAGGAGCTTTCTCTTTTAATATTTAAGGGCTTTTTAAATTAGGGTTTTTTTATCTTTTGTTTGTTTTTTAATTTTTTTTTAATTTGTATTTTCTTTTTTAAACCGTTTAAATTTCTAGTCGTGTGACTAGGGGACAAGCTACGTGGCGTAGCTTGAGAATTCGCAACTCAGTGGCTGAGTTGTGGCAGGGTTTTGAGCGTAGATTAGGTTTAGTCGATAGCGGGTGTCGTGAGTTTACGTGTGTAAGCGTCTGACTATCTAATTTCTAGTAGAAATCTTGGGGGCAGCACTTAGGCAGGGTTTTGCCGAAGCTGGGTAAATTCTGTGTCGTTCTACTTCTGCTTATTATTCTGCTATTTGTCTGTGCTGTTACTATTCTGTGATCTGTATTGAAATAATTTTATAAGCTTCCGCAATCAATTTTTATAATTTATACTATCACCCTATTCACCCCCCCTCTAGGGTGAAATCGATCCTACAAGTGGTATCGGAGCTAGGAACAAAAGCCGTTTTTGTTTTAAAAATTTGATTTTACAAAAACCAATTTTTGTTTTTAACAATTTGAATTTTTAAAATGGCTTCTTTTATTACTGCTTTTGCTGAGGGTCAATCCATATTTAGACCATCAATGTTCAATGGTGAATATGCTTATTGGAAAATAGGATGGAAATCTTTCTGAAAACCATTGACGCTTGGAATATTGTTGAGACAGGTTATAGAACACCGACTATAACTGTGGATAATGAGGAAGTAGATAAACCAAAGGAACAATGGACAGAACTAGAAAATAAATTACAAAATACTAATGCTAAAGCTATGAATTCTATTATCTGTTCATTGGATCAATTTGAATTTAATCGTGTCTCACATTGTCTAACTGCACAGGAAATATGGCACACACTAGAAGTGACTCACGAAGGAACATCTCAAGTCAAAGAATCTTGCCTTGCCATGCTAAGCAGCCTTCACAATGGCGAAGGAAGAAAATGTTAAAGAGATGCATGGACGACTTTCCAATATCGTATATAAATCAAAAGCTCTTGGAAAATCATACACAGAGTTGGAGATAGTCCGAAAAATCCTCAGAGTCCTTCCACGAAAATTTGAAGCGAAAGTGACTGCCGTTCAAGAATCAAAAGACTTAAAACAAATGAAAGTTGAAGAACTCATCGGAAATCTCACCACTTATGAGCTAGAAATGAAATTCAAGGAAGAGCGTGAAGGAGGAGATACTCGAAAAAAATCAATAGCTCTCAAAGGAACAACCGAAAGTGATGATGATAATGATGATGATGATGGAGCAGCAGAGCTAGCGCTACTAATAAAGAAATTCAAAATGTGGAATCGCAAATACGGAAATCTAGCTCGAAATCAGGAATTGAAAAGCAGAATAGGCAAAGCACTGACTACTCAGAAGAACAGGAGATCATCTGTCATAAGTGTAACCAACCCGGTCATATCAAGCCCGATTGTCCACAAATTAAATTCAGCCATGGAAAGAAACAGAAAAAGAAAAGTTTTGCAGCCACTTGGGATGAAATAGACAAGCATGATCAAAGCACTGGCAGTGAAACGGAAAAGGCAGAATTGTGTCTTCGAGGTGATATAGCTGACAGTGACGACGACGAGCCAAGTGAGGTATCAAAACTTACCCATTCTGAGTTGCTTATTCATTTCCATGAAGTAAATGGCTGTTTTGAACGACTTAGGGAAAAATACGCTAAACTTGAATCACAAAAATATACTTTGATAGAATTAAATGAACAACTTGACCAATTAGTTAAAACCTATCAAAGTAGGATCCCTAAGTGTGATAAGTGTCCAACATTCGAAGATGAGAATAAAAAATCAGAAATTAAAATTAAATCGCTTGAAAATGAAATTCTGATTTTAAAAGAGAGTGAAAATATGAGAAGAGAAAATTCTATCAAAAGGTGCACACAATTGTTGAATGAAAACGAATCACTCAAATCACAAGTCCAACAATTGTCTACTACTTTAGATAAATTTTCCAAAAGTGAAAAATCGTTGAATATGATATTAGGAAAGCAAACTGTTAATACGGTTAGACAAGGACTTGGATATAATAGTTCGAAAATTGTTGAAAGCAATATTACTCAAGTTAATTCTATATGCACAATTTGTAGAAAATATGGACACAATCACAATAATTGTTGGTATAGACCCAAACATGTGAAAACTATACCGATTTGGGTTCCAAAAAGCACAAATATAAAATCTCTCAAAGTTAATCAAATTTTGGTGCCGAAGGGAACAATTATAAATAGTTTTGGGTTTCCACAAAATTGTTTTTCAAAATTTTCTGCCACTAACAACCATGGACCTATAAAAACAAATAGGTCACATAAATCTTTTCCCGTGTAGGTGTGGTGGCAGGCTAAGGAACAACAACAGTGTTCTCTGGATTTTGGCTGTTCCAGAAACACAACGGGTGACAAAGCAAAGTTCCTTAGCCTATGATAAAGGTGACAGAATCAAAATGGACAACAACGAAAATATCGTAAAGGTAAAAACAGGTAAAGGTATATTTATTTGAACGATATATTAAATGTGATAATCTGCACCATATTCTGAATTAAAATCAGCCAATATTGAGATGATGAAAAGATGATGATTTTGACTTTGACTTTTTCAAAATTGTTGGCCAATTATATTCTTATGACCAAAACACTATAAAATTCTCATATTCTTTGAATTACTTCATATATATCAGCTTGGATTAAAAACAGTGTTTTTGTTGGACAATAGTACATTTGGTTATAATTCGGCTGACCCTATATTCACGGTTTTTGATTATTAACACGGCTTCATTTCAAATTCAAGAGAATGTCATTTAAATTGCTGTTAAAATTGAGTTTGAAATTTTTGGTGCACACTTCATGGTTTGGTCAATCAAATTCAATTAATGATAATATTGAGTGAAAAAGAAATTCAGATGCAGATTACACTAGTAATCTAGTTGATAGAAAAATTACTAGTGAAACATGATTTTTGAGACATTTAGTAACCGCATCGTTTTTCAAAGAAAATATCTGCATATTTTTCATTTCAAATAATTTTCAAATAGAAGAAAATTTTCTTATAAAACCCCCTCGAGAAAATCATTTTTGATCATATTTTCAGATTAGTCATTTTGAAAAATTAATTTCATAATTATTTTTGAATTTGATTTTAAATGACTATTTTGACTAATCTGACTCCCTAATGATTATTGAAAAGAAAAATAGTGATTGAAAAAGTGATGAGTGTTGATATTTATCATATATTATGACTCGAGACGGTATAATTAGTAAATTTCTTTAGAAATTTAAACAAGAGTTATAAAACTTTTGTTGGTAAAAATTCCATGACCATCTCTATTTCTATCATATTTCTAACAACCATCACTCATCAAAATTCTATATAGTTTGTCAATATGTGGTACTTTAAACAGGAATCGTTCGTTTTTCTTTTTCACATTTAAAAAAAATTAATAATAATAAATAAATACCAAAGTATTCACTCTCATTTAAAAGTCCTCACGGTTATGCATGGGTGAATTACTTGGAATTTGTTATGTGCTTCAATGCTCATTTAAAAGTCCTCACGATTATGCATGTATGGAACGCATATCAAAAGTTGATTTTTAAAATAAACAAGTTGATTCTAATCCCATTTAAAAGTCCTCACGGTTATGCATGGTTAGAAGATACTTGAATTCATTTTTTTTTTAAATAAAATTGGAATACTACTAATCTCATTTAAAAGTCCCAACGGTTATGCATAGTTAGTAGATATTCAAATTCCTGATATAAATATACCACAAATAGACATAACTGTATGGTATTATATGATGACATCATTCCCATCATTCTAAAAGTGGAATATGCGTCTAACAAAATATTTATGATTTTTGTTTGATTTTTTTATTGAAATTTAATATTTATATTCAACTGAGTTTTAATGTTGAATTAATATCGATCACTTTATCTCTATTTTCTCTAACACTATCATTCTTTTGCTGATAACAAAAGGGGGAGAGAAAAGTTAAGATTTTGTCAAATAAAATCAAGCAAAGGTCAAATATTTTCCATTTGCATATAGGCTCATTTGCATATTATTTATTTGTATGCATATATGTAGGGGGAGCTTTGTGTAGAGAGGAAGCATTTAAATAGGGGGAGCAATTAGAGCATATCAATGATCAAATAGATTTAACATATTCAAAATCTTAAATATATCTTTGTTATCATCAAAAGGGGGAGATTGTTGAATATGCGCTTATATGATTTTTGTTTGATGATAATAAACATATATACATTCATTTAAATGTATTTGTTAATGTACTATTTTAATTTTCATAGATTAAATAAATATTTGCTGAATAAAATTAAATAACATAGAATTTGAATTCAAACAGAAATTTTATTCAAAACAAATATTTATTACAATTTTGAATAGTACAAATTCAAGCACTCACTATACACTATACAACTTTGATACAAATTCAATCACAATACAATTTCTGATTACATCACAATTTAATTTACATTTAACCTCACTACACATCACTCTTTCACTCAACTCGTATTTTATCTTCAACTTCATTCCAGTTTGAATCAAGCATCTGAGCAATCTGCAAAAATATTCACTAACGCAGTAAAATTGAAAAAGAAATATTTTTACAATATAAAATAAAATATGGATTTTCAAAATATTATTTGCCTCAGTTATTTGGGTTGTTTGTCATCATTTAAATTTGAATTCATCACACACGAATAGCTTGTGATATACACAGTGTATCACTGTATATGCCACAAGGCCTTGCACACCGAAATATACACTTGATCGATTTACAGGGACAAGTGAACACAGGTCAAACCCAAGTACGGGATTCAACTCAAGTGCAATAAAACAATGTCATTCAGCACAAGGTCAAATCCAAGCCGGATTCAACTCAGGTGAAAATTAAAAAAATAAACAAAATGCAAAGGTCAAGTCACTACTCAACTCAATGCATCAACAAAAGTCAAGGCCGCAAATGAAATACAACTCCCATGCTTCAAAATGAACCAGTGGTCATAAACACAGTGACATGCACAGATGCATTCAAGAACAGCAACCAACAAAAGAAGCACAGTGACTCAACGAACACAAGTGTACATGACATTGTACAACACCAAATAGACCATGGAACAACAAGGTGATCGAACAAACAAGACCAGGCAATAGTGAAGTACAACATCACTAACAAATGCAAGCTCAAGTAGTCAAGTGAAACAACTCAGCAATGAATTTAACTAGGTACAAGACAAATGCTGACGCAGCGGATAATTGACAAAACGATATGGATCGATGAAAGTAGCAATCGGTGGATTGAAGATACTGAAATGCCCAAATTCGTTGATCACAAAGATACCGAATTCTAGGTATCTTCGACACGTTGATCGCGCACGATACCGTGAGAGAAGATCTTCAATTCTTCAAGCGTTGATCAAGCGCACTTGATTCTGCGAATCGGCTTCAACAATCGTTGATTCGAGCGCACTCGAATAACCGAAAGTTGAGATAGGAGATTACACTCAACTACCAATTTAAATTGAAAGCACAAAGCTAACAAAAGAGAATTTTATTCAAAAATCAACAACCTTAAAATGTACAACTCACTCCCTATTTATAGCTTTTACAACACAACCCCTTAAGTCGTCCACGACTTACGATTCACCCCTAGGTCGGCAACGACCTATCAACAAACGTGACTCACACACTTAAGTCGTACACGACTTAAAACACACGACACATATTTACAACACTTAGGTCGTATACGACTTAACTACTCACGAAACTTAAGAAGTAAACGACCTACGACTTAAAGAAAATACAACGTATACGAGTTAAGGAAAATACAGGCCCCAGCGACTTAACACTTACAACACAGCGACCCTAAAACATAATGGACTAACGACCTAACAATGCTATGCCGCGTGGAAGGTTAGGTCGTGAAGACAGGATATGGGTTAGGTCATGAACGATTGGAACAAGCTGGGTCGTGGGAAAAGTTAGGTAGGAAAAAGTTAGGTCGGGGAGATTTTAGGTCGTGATGGTTTTAGATCGCGAGAGTTAGGTCGGAAGAGTTAGGTCGTGAAGAGTTAGGTTAGGTCGGTGAAGTTAGGTCGCGGCACAGGCTTAGGTCGCAAGCTTGTTAGGTCGGAAACTTCTGCTCTTTTCTTCTTCTGCACTGGAATCTCTTCTTTTAGGTCGTGCACGACCTAAGCCCTTAGGTCGTGGTTGATTTAATCCTTGTGAATCTGTAGCTCGCGCTGCATCATCCTTCCCCGGTTGACAGAAATTCGACCTCGAATTTTCACCATCTTCATCCACAACAATCTCATTCCCACAATACGGAACTAGGTGTTTGACGTTGAAAACATCAAAAGTATGAATATCATCTGGTAGTTTCAATTGATACGCATTCTCATTGATTTTCCTCAAAACTTCTACTGGACCAATTTTTCTGGCTTTCAACTTGTTATAAGCACCTACTGTAAATCGATCCTTTGTTAACACAGCGTACACTAAGTCTCCTTCATTAAACTCGACATTTCTTCGTTTCAAATCTGCAAATTTCTTATATTTCTCATTCGACTTCTCCAATCGTTCTTGAACGATTCTATGACATTCCGTCAATCCTTCAACAAAATCAGCAGCTCGTTTAACTGTCCCCTTCGGTTGTGGTATTATCGTTAAATCCAACGGCCCCTTTGGTAAACTTGAATATACAATCTGAAATGGATTGAAACCTGTACTACGATTCGCCACATGATTATGAGAAAATTCAGCCTGGCATAGCTTCACATCCCAACTTTTCAGATTGTCCTTCACAAGACATCGCAATAAATTTCCCAATGATCTGTTAACAACTTCGGTTTGCCCGTCGGTTTGCGGATGGTAAGCGCTACTAAATTTCAGCTTCGTTCCAACCATCTTCCACAAACTTAGCCAAAATGACTAAAAAATCTGGTATCCCTGTCTGAAACAATAGACTCCGGCAACCCATGTAAACGATAGATTTCTTTAAAGAACAACTGAGCAACACGAACAACATCCGCCGTCTTCTTACAAGCAATAA
This sequence comes from Allium cepa, assembly GCA_030765085.1. Lineage (NCBI taxonomy): Eukaryota > Viridiplantae > Streptophyta > Magnoliopsida > Asparagales > Amaryllidaceae > Allium > Allium cepa. The sequence continues at coordinate 1,051,938,705 of CM060931.1, forward strand.
AATGTGTCATTTTCGAAAATCTGTCCACTACGACGTATATAGAATCATTTCCCCTCTGAGTTCTCGGCAAACCCAACACAAAATCCATGCTAATATCAACCCATGGTTTGGTAGGCACGGGTAATGGCATGTATAATCCCGCATTCGTTGCTGTTCCCTTCGAAATTTGACAAATATGACATCTCTCCACAAATCTCTCTACCTCTTTCCTCATTGACGGCCAAAAATAAGATTGTGTAATTAACTACAATGTACGATCACGGCCCACATGTCCTTCCTCGTGCAACTCCTTGATAATCTTCATTCTCAAACTACTCTCTGGAATACATAATCGATTTCCTTTAAACAGAAAACCATCAACCAATACAAATTCATCGGTATCTCCATCCTTAACTTTCTCAACAAACTTTGCAAAGTAAGGATCTTCCACATACAACTCTGGTAACACGTCAAACCCTGTTACTTCAACTTTCATTGTTGTTAATATATGACTCCTCCTACTCAAAGCATCAGCTACACGATTTGTCACCCCCGATTTGTGTTTAACAACAAAAGTAAACTGCTGTAAATAGGCAATCCACGATGCATGTCTCGCAGAAATCTTATCCTGTCCTTGCAAATGCTTCAACGCCTTATGATCAGTGTAAAGAACAAACTCTTTCTGAAATAGATAATGCCTCCAATGTTTAACAGCTTGCACAACAGTATAAAACTCAACATCGTACGTACTGTATCTCATCTTTGCTCCTGATAACTTCTCACTGAAATAAGCAACGGGTTTTCCACTCTGACTCAAGACTCCCCCAATTCCAACTTTTGATGCATCAGTGTGTAGCTCAAACAACTGAAAATTTGGTAATACAAGAATTGGTGCTGTCGTCAAAAGTTCTTTGATCCGTTCAAAAGCAACTCCTGCTTCCTCTGACCAAGAAAACTGTTTCCCTTTCATACAATCGGTAACTGGTGCCATCACGCTACTGAAGTGCGGAGTGAATCTTCGGTAGAATGATGCCAATCCATGAAAACTTCTAACTTCAGTGATAGTTCTCGGTTGTGGCCAATTTCTAATAGCTTCAACTTTACTTTGGTCCACTTGGATTCCCTTCTCAGATACAACATATCCCAAGAATAAAACACTTCGAGTCATGAACACACATTTCTTCGTAGCTGCATAAAATTGTTCCTCACGAAGAATAATTAACACCTTGCTCAAATGTTGAACATGCTCCTTCGTACTCTTGCTGTATATCAGAATATCATCAAAATACACCACCATGAATTTCCCAATGAATGGTCTAAAGATTTGATTCATCACCCGCATGAACGTACTAGGCGCATTTGATAAACCAAATGGCATAACCAACCATTCGTATAACCCCTCTCTCGTCTTGAAGGCTGTCTTCCATTCGTCTCCAGGTCTAATCCGAATTTGATGATAACCACTCTTCAAATCAATCTTCGAAAAGATAGTAGCCCTACTCAACTGATCTAGCAAGTCATCCAACCTTGGCATATGAAACCTGTAACGAACAGTAATCTTGTTCAAAGCTCTACTATCGGTACACATTCTCCATGTTCCATCCTTCTTTGGCACCAACAATGCTGGTACTGCACAAGGACTCAAGCTTTCCTGAACACGTCCCTGTTCTAACAACTCTTTCACCTGCCTTCGTAACTCCTCATGTTCCTTCGGACTCATTCGGTAATGTGGTCTATGCGGTAATACTGCTCCCGGAACAAGATCGATTTGATGTTGAATGTCTCTCAGTGGCGGTAACTCCTTAGGCAACTCCTCTGGAAATACGTCTTCAAATTCTTTCAAAACTGGCTTCGCTTCTTCTGGAATTTCAACCCCTTCACTGCACTCTTGCCTAATCAACAAAAAGACTTCAGACTCTTCTTCTACTTCTTTAACAAACTCCTTCAAAGATAATAAAGTTTTCAACTCTTCAATCTCCTCTAGCTTGTTTTCCTTCTGTTGCTGCTTCTTGGGAACTAAAGTGATCTTAGTACCTTCGAACATAAAACTGTAACTATTAGCACGACCATCATGTTGTACTGCTCTATCAAACTGCCATGGTCTGCCCAACAACAGATGACACACATCCATGTCTACAACGTCACAGCAAATTTCATCTTTGTACTTCTTTCCAATAGAAAAATTCACACAAGCTCTTCAACACACCTTTACTTCACCACCCTTCTTTAACCATGCTAACTTGTACGATTTAGGATGCTTCTCAGTTTTCAAGTTCAACTTCCTTACTGCTTCAGTAGAGATAATATTGTCACAGCTTCCAGCATCAATAACGAACTTGCAAACCTTTCCCAGAATAGTACATGTAGACTGAAAAATATTGCTCCTCAACCAACTAGAATCTTCCTCTTGCTTTGGTGTAAGACAAGATCTCCTCATCATCAAATTACAACCTTCATCCCCGGACAATAAGTCTTCCTCCTCAACATAAGGTGCATTTGAACATTCAGCTTCTACTTCCTCATCTTCAGCTTCCGCAACCATCACTCGCTTCTTAGGCTTTGGACACTCATTGCTTTTATGACCCAACTCTTGGCAATTGTAACATTTGAAACCACTGCTAATCTTTGCCTTCTCACCCTCCTTCACTATTGGCTTACTGACAGGTTTAGGAACATTAGAACTCCCACTAGCACCCTTCACTTGATTATTGGAATTAGTAAATACACCACCTCCACGCCTTACTTGCTTCTCCCAAGCCAACGCTTTCTGATGTGCTTCTGCAACAGATCTTGGATCAAACATATTAACCATATCCTGGATCTGCATTCGCAACCCTCCAACAAATCTAGCAGTCATCTGTTCTTCCGTCTCCATAATATCATTTCTGGCAATGAGTTGGTAAAATTCATCTGCATAATCACTAACTGATTTCGTTCCTTGCCTCAGATTATGCAATCTCTGGTACATAAGTGATTGATAATTGTATGGTAAAAATGTAGCTCTCATCAACTTCTTCATCTTATCCCACTCTACGACCTTTGACTTCCCCATCCGTTCTTTCGTAAGTTTAGTTTGCTGCCACCATGCCAATGCTCTTCCCCTCAGCCTTGTAGCAACTAACTTCACTCTTCGATTCTCCGGAACCTCCTTGAAATCAAAAATTTCTTCTACATTAGACAACCAGTCAAGAAATTCTTCTGCCACCATTCCACCTTTGAATTCTGCAATTTTCATCTTCATACCCGATTCCCATCGACGATCATCATCTACATCCCGATATGAATTTCGAACTAGGTCTCGATCTCGATAATGCATGCTAGCTCTATCACCCTCTTCATCAAAATCAAATGTACGTCTATATCGATCTCGACCATCAACATCCCTTTGATCACGCATGTCTCTTCTACTATGTCTCTCCTCATCTCGATATGGCTCTTCTTCAAACTCACGTGGAGTTCTTCTCTCTTCACGTCCATATTCATGGTGATCTCTCCTCGATGAAATTGATGTTTCTCTTCTCTCTCTAAGAGATTGTGGTGATACCCTTCTCGCTTCCGTAACCGATGGCGAAACTCTGTTTCCTCCATGGTTCGAGATTGGTGATCTCCTCCTTTGATTTTGATTCAAATCATTCATCAACTTCTCTAACTTTCCAATGCCTTTATCAAATTTCTCATTAATACGTTGTTCCATAAGCTCGACTTCTTCTCTTCTATACAACACTTCAACATTTTGATGACGATTAGCTCTCCTTAGTGGCATGATTGAAAACTTCTCAAAAACTTCAACAAATACTTCAAGACTTTCAACACAAGTCAAACAAATCTCGGCTCAATTCAACTTGGCTCGGCTTAACACTTCAAACAATGATACCAAAAATTGATGCTCGGCTTATACTTAACACGATGTTATGCTCGGCCTTCACCCTCTCCAAAAATTCAAACACCTTCCGGACTTTGATCCAAAATGAAATGGATCAGAAACTCCCAACTTGTTGCAATCTCGCGATGAACACGATGAACACCAAACTTCAAATTCCTTGGCTCCAAGACTCGTCTTAGCTATGATTGGCTAAGTCAAGCTCTGATACCAAAACTGACGCAGTGGATAATTGACAAAACGATATGGATCGATGAAAGTAGCAATCGGTGGATTAAAGATAATGAAATGCCCAAATTCGTTGATCACAAAGATACCGAATTCTAGCTATCTTCGACACGTTGATCGCGCACGATACCGTGAGAGAAGATCTTCAATTCTTCAAGCGTTGATCAAGCGCACTTGATTACGCGAATCGGCTTCAACAATCGTTGATTCGAGCGCACTCGAATAACCGAAAGTGGAGATAGGAGATTACACTCAACTACCAATTTAAATTGAAAGCACAAAGCTAACAAAAGAGAATTTTATTCAAAAATCAACAACCTTAAAATGTACAACTCACTCCCTATTTATAGCTTTTACAACACAACCCCTTAAGTCGTCCACGACTTACGATTCACCCCTAGGTCGGCAACGACCTATCAACAAACGCGACTCACACACTTAAGTCGTACACGACTTAAAACACACGACACGTATTTACAACACTTAGGTCGTATACGACTTAACTACTCACGAAACTTAAGAAGTAAACGACCTACGACTTAAAGAAAATACAACGTATATGAGTTAAGGAAAATACAGACCCCAGCGACTTAACACTTACAACACAGCGACCCTAAAACATAATGGACTAACGACCTAACAATGCTATGCCACGTGGAAGGTTAGGTCGTGAAGACAGGATATGGGTTAGGTCGTGAACGATGGGAACAAGCTGGGTCGTGGGAAAAATTAGGTAGGAAAAAGTTAGGTCGGGGAGATTTTAGGTCGTGATGGTTTTAGATCGCGAGAGTTAGGTCGGAAGAGTTAGGTCGTGAAGAGTTAGGTTAGGTCGGTGAAGTTAGGTCGCGGCACAGGCTTAGGTCGCAAGCTTCTTAGGTCGGAAACTTCTGCTCTTTTCTTCTTCTGTACTGGAATCTCTTCTTTTAGGTCGTGCACGACCTAAGCCCTTAGGTCGTGGTTGATTTAATCCTTGTGAATCTGTAGCTCGCGCTGCATCAAATGCACATGTCAACAGTCTCAAGGCTACAACACCAAGCATAAATGGAGCAATACTCAGGTGAAGTTCAGGCCAGATCAACCAGAAAAGGAGCAGCCTACTTTCCAAAGAAAGAAGCAACAGAGCAACCACGATCAAAGTGTAGAAGCAAATGTCATTAAGAAGCAGTGCAAACATAAGTGACAATATCAGATAATATATGCAACTGAAAACAAATGCACAGCAATGCAATGCCACAACGAACATAGTTCAAAACAACATACATCTATATACATACATTGTATACAAATGATCAAACAATATGATGAACAAAGTCAGAGACCATAATCAAGCAACAAAGAGTCACTGAAACATGTGCAGTCCAATGAACAGAGGCAACAAGGTCAGAGTACGGTGCAACTCAATGATGCAACATTTTAAAATGCACAAATATGCTATGCAGTGAAGTCAAGGCAAACAGAGGCATCAATATGGCAACACAGCAGCAACATGCACCAATAGACCAAAACATTAATGTTCAGGGACGAACACTCAGATGAACACATGGCCGAGGTCAATGAAGCCAAAGCAAACAGGACAGAGATGAACAATGTAAATGTCGAAGTCCTGGAAGCATAACAATGTCAATACTAAATTCATGAAATCAAAAAAAATGACCGAAGTCAAAGTCAGAAACGATCAAGCCGTGGTCATCACGAAAATGAATCAAAGTCGTGACCACCAAGCAACGAATATACAGGAATTGAAAAGGTTAGAAATCATCAGCATCGTTCAAGCATTATCAAGCGGCAAGGGAAAAGAATTTGGCAAATTCAAATAAATATATACGATTGAAGATTCAGGGAATCGAGCCCTATAAATCAAATTCACATCATCGGCAATAATGCATCGAGTTCAAGAATATTAACTTAAAGCAATAAAGCAAAAAATCACATACCAATTTGTAGTCGAACTCGATCAAATATAAGAAGTCGTGTTCAAATCGAAGATACGGTCGATTGCCGAAGCAAATCAGAGGAACAGCTATTGCAATCAACCAACAAATCAGTTGAGTTCATCGATTTCTCCAAAAACCCTAAATTAGATAGAAGGGACGAAGCCCTAATTAAATTGCAACGAGAACAAGCCGCCATTATCAAGAGCATAGGAAAAAGGAACGGGCCGAAGAATTAAAAGAAAAGGGATATAAATCGCTTTTTAATTTGGGCCGGCCTATTTTTAAAAGGAGCTTTCTCTTTTAATATTTAAGGGCTTTTTAAATTAGGGGTTTTTTATCTTTTGTTTGTTTTTTAAATTGTTTTTAGTTTGTATTTTCTTTTTTAAACCGTTTAAATTTCTAGTCGTGTGACTAGGGGACATGCTACGTGGCGTAGCTTGAGAATTCGCAACTCAGTGGCTGAGTTGTGGCAGGGTTTTGAGCGTAGAGTTAGGTTTAGTCGATAGCGGGTGTTGCGAGTTTACGTGTGTAAGCGTCTGACTATCTAATTTCTACTAGAAATCTTGGGGGCAACACGTAGGCAGGGTTTTGCTGAAGCTGGGTAAATTCTGTGTCGTTCTACTTCTGCTTATTATTCTGCTATTTGTCTGTGCTGCTATTATTCTGTGATCTGTGTTGAAATAATTTTATAAGCTTCCGCAATTAATTTTTATAATTTATACTATCACCCTATTCAACCCCCCTCTAGAGTGAAATTGATCCTACAAACTTGATAATTAAAAGTTTCAAAACACAACTTACTTTTAAACGCTTTAAAAATATTATCAAGTGGTAGTTAAAAATCTAGTTTCAATTTAAATTAATAAGCTTGCTTTTATAAAATCTTTAAAATTTCATCCTATTTAAATTTTAAAATAACTTTAACTTAATTTAACAAAATTTAAATTAAACAAAGTTTTCAAAACTTCTTAAACAATGCTAAACTAACAACTATTATATAAGTAACTTCTATAATAAAGTTTTAAAACTAATTTCATTTTTAAATTTCAAAAAAAACAAGTTTAAAAAAATCCTTTTTAAAATTCGCTTATCACTAGCTTCGAGTCGTGCCCGAAGATCACTCGGGTCTAACCCGAGTCCCCCCTTCCCATTTTAAAATTAGTTTGGTTTTAGTTTTAGGTTTTAAATTTTAAAACCTATTAGCAACTAGAACAGATAACAAGCGCAAACTTTACCCTCTACTCGAGTTTAAACACGAGCAAATATCACACAAACTCGACCTTCAACTCGAGATCAACCCTTCATCCATCATCCAGATATGCCTTTGCACGCATGCACCTACACCAGCGACCAACGGCGCTACGACCATTGACGCCGACCCCAACATCTCGCCAGTGAACCTCGCAACCAAACTCGATCGCCAAAACGTAAGCACGCGCCTCAAAACAGAATCGAGCAATGCAGATGGAAACAGGAAATCAACATCACCAGAAAACACCTCGTACTGCTGACGTTAGTTACTGGAGCACCAGAAATTCTGGCCATGTTTTCCTAAACCCTCCACGCTGCATTCCACCGAGTATCGCGCCACTCGATCACCCGAAGACGTCGCAACGATCACAAATCTGACCACAACAAAAATTAGGTTTAAAACCTATTTCGACCTGCCGCCACGGCGAACGATCGCCACATCCTTCATTTTTGCTGAACCACCCAATCATCCAGCTAGCTCCAAAAGGAATCCCGACCATCCAAATCCATTTGACTATCAGAAGTGGCCCAAAAATCAAATCCCAAACATTCCTAAATTTCGAACTCAATACATTATTAAAAATCTTGATTTTGGTTTTAAAAATCTTAACTTTCAAAGGGAATTCGAATTGTAATCTTGAAATAACAATTTTTGATGTTTGAATTTTAACTTATTTTGAATTTTGACTGTAATTCCACATTTTCCAAAGAGACTTTACTTGGTTTAAATTTAAACTATTTTCAAAATTTGAATCTTGTTAAAACTAACAAGTTTTGTTTAGATTCAATTGTCTAAAATGAATCAGAGAATTGGGAAATGATTTTTGAACAAAATCTAATGCCTGTAACCTGGAAACAATCTCATATGGCTGATTTTTCAGACATGCACAACATCTTTATCATATAATCATGCTTCAGAATCATTAAACCATCATGCAAACATATTTCAAGCATACATCACTTGTTAACTTCAGTCATATGTCACATGCAACAAATTTAGAGATGTTTCATGCTCACAGTTTAAAGGACAGAGGTTAATACTAAGAACAGATATAATAAAATCAACAGAAACACCAGGCTTTCATACATGCAAATATGCAAACCAATCATCACTTAGTAATTCACATGTTACTTAAGTTTTTTAATTTTAAAGTTTACTCACCTTTTTTTTTCAAAAGCAGAGAGTTGAAAACTGGGTTGAAGCTGAAAACTTGAATTGCCTTAAATTCTTTAAACTGAAATCCTGAAGCTTGAAAAACTGCTTGAAATTGATTCTGGTTTGATTCCAGATTACATTATCAAATTGAAACTGTATCTTGGTTTACAATGTTGCTTTGAAAATGAGATACAGATTTTGCCGTTGATTTTGGGAAGCAAATTACATGGTTTTGTTTTGATTCTGGAAAGTGATTACATGGAAAATGATTCTTTCTGGTTTGAGATACAGGGAGTTATTTTGAGTTTTTAATTTATTTTGACGGATGGTTTCAGGTTCTTGAACTGAGAAATGTATGCATTGTTTTTTATTTTGGAAAATGGATTACAGATCTGCTTTTTGATTTGAGAAATGGAGTACATGTTTGATTTCTTGATTACAAGCTTGGTTATTGATTTGAGAAATGAATAGATTACAGGGAATGACTTTTTTCTAGTTGTAGAGTAGAACATGTTGAATTTTTCTTTGAGTTTAGAATTGAGGTGAGAAAAAGAAAGAAGAAATGAAGATGTTTTCTTATATAAACAAATTTATGGTTTAATAAAAATTAAGAAAAAAATAAAATCTAAGGGGTGACACTTGTACAACACCCTATTTAATTTCTTAACACATGTTACTAAGGATGTTTATAGATTAACACACGTATTCATGCAATTTTTATTTATTTTTAAATTGATTTAGAAAGCTTTTATATAAATATCTTAATTAGTCGGTATATTTCTTAATCAATCAACAACTTTTTCTAAATTTATAAAAATAAAACCTTTAAAAGAAAATAAAAATAAAACCAATCATATTTTAAATAAAATCATACATAGTGCATTTAATTCATTTATAAATGTAAATATAGAACTTTTGTATTTAATTACTATTTAAATAAATGCTTTCATAATTTATATAAATAAAATCTTTTAAGGAAAAAGAATATAAAACAAATTATATTCTAATGAAAAATTTATTCATATATTTTATACCTAAACTACTTCAAAATAATTATTCTTTAAATTCAAATTTAAATCCAAATATTAAATTCAAATTCAAATTTTAAAATCCAATTTAAAATTAACTTAAACATATATATATATATATTAATCCAAACAAACACACTATTAAATTTTAAAATAATAATTTATTTTTTTAAAATTAACGTAAATAAATTTATATACATATACACTTAAACAATACTTATTTAAATTTGAAAATAATAAGTCTATTTAAAATTCTAGTTATAAAACAACCAAATTAAATTTGTAAAAATAATTATTCCATTTAAAAATCCATTTATACTACCATTAAAATCATCACATTATATTGATTAAAATAACAATTCACAAATTTTAATTAATTTAAATCCAGGAGATTATCAATTTAAATTGCTTGAAATTCCGGGATGTCACAAAACCATTCTGCTAAGCGGTGTGGTCTCACTAGATATATATATATATATGGTTCAATTTGGTAGGTTATTATTCACACCAGGCTTTTTGTTTGACTCGAAATTTATGTTTTGCCTTTAAACAATCGGGTGCTCAATTGATTTTGAGTAGTTTGAGAGTTAAGGTTTTTAGATTCTTCTTTAGAAGAATAAGGTTCCGAAGATGTGCACGATGCAAGCTAGCTATTAGGAGTCCTTTTCTGTTTGATTCCGTTGTGTTTTGGTTGTAATGGCAAAGTTGTTTAATTTCCTATGTTTAGACTCTGATCATCCAAGGAGGCATCTTCATATGTTGCTCTTGGCGTATTTTGTAATAGTTATATTTCTCTAAATGTGGTTTATGAGATTGAGATTGTGTAATGAATTTGAAATATGATTTGAAGTGGAATGAGAATTTTTTTTTTATGATTTTAAATTGTTTTCATATCCAAGTGTCTTTGTTATATCAATGTATCTAACATTACTGCATTTTGTCACCGAGAATTAATAACTATGGATGACTACAGCATTCATAGCCATTAGTTTTGGACCTCCAAGTGGGAGATGTTACAATTAACTGGTATATCCATGGTAAGGGATAACAATCCCTGGGGCACACTTTATTCAAATCAGTATAGTCAACATACATTCTCCATTTTTCGTTGGGCTTTTGACTAGTACGGGATTGGCCAACCATTTTAGGTAGAAAACTTTTCTAATGAATCCGTTTTCAAGCAGCTTTTTGACTTCCTCTTTCAATGCATTAGCTCGAATCTTATTGAACTGCCTTTTCTTTTGTTGGATATGAGTGATGTTTGGATCTATAATCAAAGCATGGCTCATTGTTGTTGGGTTTCTTCCGATTATATCTGAGTGTGTCCAGGCAAAAATATCCTTGCTAGACTAAAGAAATAGGATCAATTACCTTTTAAGCTCGTCGTTTAGCTCCTTCCCGATCTTTACTGTCTTTATTAGATTAAGCAAATCCAAGCTTACTTCTTCTAGGTCTTCGGTAGGCTTTATTCTATCATACTCGCCTCTACGGTATAATTCAGTAAGGGTTTCTTCATCGTCTATTTCTTTATCTATCAGGTTAGCCTTTTTCCATTTTCATTTTCATTTTCATTCAAAAAAGTTAAATCTTTTCAGCACATTCTTAGCTTTTTTAGTTGTCCTTGTCTTCTTATTTGCCTTGGATGGTTGGCTTAGTGGACCAACAAACAAGGGCTTTTTATTTCTATTTTGATTGATTCGTCTTTTTCGAGTCATAATAAGAAGGATTATCCCTTTTGCATCAATCGACGGTAGCAAAATACAATTATCAAGAGCTGGATAGCTCTACTTTATCGTTCATCATCCTCTCTTAATTAGAAATTTCACTATGAGATACTTTGGCGATATGAAAGCATCCACCACGTCCAGGACTGGTCTCCTAAAAAAAGCATCGTAGTAGGAAGGTTGGTCCATTATGATGAATAAGGTTTTGAAAGTTCTTGAACAGGTGGAATCACTAGAAGATTAATTTGCCCTACTAGAGTGGATCCTTTGTTATTAAACCTAAAGATGGCTTAAATCTTGGCTCTAATTTTTCTTCTGGAATTCCTATATGATCGTAGGCAAGCTTAAAGATGACATGTACTTCAATGAGAATTTTGGTCAATACAGAAAGCCTGATCTGTGCAGTTATTATTAATAGGTCATTGTGTAGATGATGAATCCCTCTCAAACCCTATGGGGTTGTTGTTTAGTTAGGCATATGAAGTTGATATTTACGATTTTTGAGCGGTGGCTCCTCCTGAATAGAAAATATTCCATCTCTTGCCTCTCTTATATACCCCCTCTGACTCCTTTGCTGCTCCTAACCAAACATGGCCCTCCATAGATAACATATATTCGATCAATTATTGGAATAAAATCTTATTGAGAATCGCTTTCACAAAATTCATGGTATTATTTGGTGGTTTTTGGTTACTCTCTTCAAGGTAGGCAGTTTTTGATTCTCTTTGGCAAATTGTTTCAAGTGCCTAGATCAGATCATATTTTGAACGATTCCAGCTAAGACACGACATTCGTTGGTTTTGTGGCCATTCGCCTTGTGGTAGGTGCAATATTCTCCTCTCTTTCTTGGCTCGGGGTTATTCATTGTCCTGAAAGGAGTTGGGAAGTCTCCTCCATCCTTGGATGTAGCAAAAATATAGTAGATTGGTTTGTTTAAAGCTATGTGGTCGGATTTCAGGATCTCCTCCCATCTTCCTCTCTTATTCTCATCTAATCTTGTCTTCTTATTGTGGTGACCAAAGCTAGATCTTCCCACTTCCTTTTTCGTATGAAACTTTTTCTTAGCATGATGCATCTTATCCATACAGATAAATTTGTTAGCTTGGAATTGAAAATCTTAAAGGTCGCTACACCTGTGGATATAAAGTTCCATCTAGAAGGGGGTTTCCTCAATCAATCCTAAAAGCATTGCCATTAATTTTTCTCCATCAGTCATATTCTCTGCTTTTAGTGCCTCAGTGTTGAATCTTTTCAATTATTCACCAAGCGGCTCTCTAAATTTCTACTTAACATTGCCCAGCATAGTAGAATCGATAGTAGGGTCCTTGCACATGCAAATCTGTGCTGAGAATTCATAAGAGACTTGCTTCTAAGTATAAATGGTTTTCTCTCGATAATGCCTATATCACTCTACGTCTGCTTCTTGGAAAGTTTTCGGAAACAGCATACATCGTACGGCTCTAGAAGCATTGTGAAGGTCCATTTGGCTCTCGAAGGCTAGAAGATGATCAAGGGATCAGTAATCCCATTATATCTTAGTGATGAAATCTTGATGTGTGATGGAATTTTGATATACGTTATTCTTTCTGTAAAGAAGGATTCACGAAAATTGTTGTTGACTTTGGACTTAAGGTTCTCTTTCCTTTGACATCAATCATATCCTTTTCCATTTTAACAGCTTTGTATCTTAAGAAAGCTTCATTGTCATGGTAATCACCTATATTGTGCATGTATTCCTTACATTAAATTGAGCTTCCTGATTGCCTGTTGGACCTTTCTGCTAATTCTTCATGGCGATCTACTTTGACCCTGTTATCCGCCAACGATTTCGGAGAGAAAGCTGTAGCTTCAACCATTTGGGTTCCTCTTTTATATGGTATCATAACTATTTTTCCTTTATCCTTACTTCTGAGCATGGAAGTATTTGGATTTCTCCTTGGATATTCGGTGTCTTCTCCTTCAGTGAGTATTGTTGTTTTGGAAGATTTTTGTGAAAGGACCTACTCTAATCACTCTTGCCTGACTACCATTTGCTACGTTAAGTCTTTGATTTTAGCTTTGCTATTAGTTGGCTTTGCTAGTTCTAAAGGTTGATCAGGATCTACATTTTTTAGATTAAAGCACAGAGTGACATTTCTTCTAGTGTTGTTTGTCATACTATCTCCTCATTTGAAACGCTAATTGTCTTAGCTCTTCCCATTTCCTTGAAAAATAAAACTTCAAGTAATTAACTTTTAGACAAAGTTAGTATGATATTGGAGGTTCGAGCCCTCCTTCCAGCGTCAAAAATATTAGACCAAAAATTGATATAACATCCATGATGCTATGTTAAGCCAACATTTGGTCTAACATCCACGATGTTGTTCAACATGGTATTGTTTTGGAGGGTTGTGATGTCGATATTAAACCAAAGATTGGCGCATCATTTAAGACTTAGTACAAGATGATGCCAATCGAAATGGTCACACAATGCCTTTGGATTTTTGTCTTTGTTATAGAATTTGCCAAAAGCCACATCACGTGTCCAAGGGAAAAATAGACAAGTTACATAAGCCCCAATCCAATGTTCATATGTTTGATAGGCAAGATAGTCAATATGCAAAATAACATTAAATTGAACAAGGGCTTAAATGGTCTTGTTCTATTTATAAGCCTAAAGTAAAGTCCAAGTTCAAAGCTAGTCATATGCAAGTCCAAAGTTCGATTATAATCAAATATGCACAAATCGAAGTGCTAAATTATTCATCTAAGTCTTTGTTTATAAGTGTCAACGGTTACTAATCAATTCTTGATGTTGCCCCAGTTCAATTAAGGATTTACAATCTTTAATTTGAGAAAGAGAGAATTCGCCCCTTTTACAATGTCATGGGGTTCGTATTTATAGGGGTTGGAACTGGCGGTATAGTTGCTACATGGCACTTTAAGATGCCTGACATTTGGAATCATTCATCATGTTGATGGCATGTGGCATTCCCTTGTTCATTGATGATTTTCGGCAACCTTTAGTAGGTTGTTGACATGCGACGTCCTGCTTCATTGGTAATCTATGATATTATCTTCGAATACTGATTATCTTCGACATTGATGTCACAACATCCATGTCGCATTTATGACTTGTGACATCCCTTGAGATATGACACCTTATTCATAAGGTTACATTTCGACATCCTTTAAAGGCGGATGATTTATGATATCATTTGATATCCTTTGCTGAAATAATGGCATGCGACAAGCTTCTGTGTGCTGTTAGTATGCGGTAACCTGCTTCATTCACATTAATAGAAGGCGACATTCTTCACAACCCTTGATATCTGATATCCAAAATGCATTATTGAGATTCGACATCGTTTGTTATGTTGATAGCGTATGACATCCTTGGATATATAGTAGAATTACAATATCATTCTTTACATAGCTATCATTTGAAATCCTCTCATGTATTGTCCCATGAAGCTTGGAGTCCTTCCACTTGTTAATATTTTACATCAACTTTTATACCGATGAACTACAGCATCCTTCCATGTAGACAATCAGCGACATCAACACTCATAAAATCCTCTTGCTTTGTTGATAATATAGGATATCTATGCCGCTTATGCTGATGGTATTCGACATCATTTATTTCTATTGTTTATGCTTGATAATCTTTGCAATTCATCATCCTTAGGGATTCGATATCCTTATGTGACATACTTTTCATACTTTCAGCATCATGGTTTGTAGTAACAGTTTCCTTTAGAAAATATGTGGATAAATCTAGACATAGAATTATTCCATAAATAAAGTTTTTTACATAATAACAATTGTTTAAAATTAAAACCAATCAGTTTGACAAAGCTAAACGATAATCTCCAACTGGCGTTGCATCAACCAGAAATCCATTGGCAACTTGATGTCTCATTTCTCCCTTTGCCACATGAGTCTATTCCTAAGTCCCTATAACGAATTACAGATGTGAGTTCTAGATCCGGTATCTAAAACCTAAGATAATTTATTGATGGCAAAACAATTTTGGATCATAAATACACCTGTAGGAGCAACAAAACTATTATGTACCTTACGTTTAACAATATTCATTAACTCTGAACTGTTCTTTTCGAATGATTCTTCTTATGACACTGATGACACTTAACCTTGCCAGATGGAGCAGTCTTCTTTTTCTTCTTATTAACCCATTTCTTCTTATTTGAACCATCCGAATATAATGTTTTACCCTTAACTATGAGCGTCGCTCCTTGATCCATGGATAAAGACTTGGGTGATCTTAACAAATTGAGTAGCTCCACGAGGCATATATTCAACCGGTTTATATTATAATTTAATACGAACGGCTCAAACTATGGACTAAGAGACCCTAAGATCAAGTCCACTTGTAGCTTGTTGCTTATTGTCACGTTGAATTGACCAAGTCTATCAATAGAGGCTTTCATCATTAAGACGTAATCATCCAATTTCAGGCCCTTTGACATCTTCATGCTAAATAGTTTCTTTATGAGTTTGTACTGGTGAATGTGAAACAAGACTGTTATCTAAACTAAGCTTTAAAACTACTGCAAATCCAATGGACATTCATGTTTTCATGTTGTCTTTGCAATAGTTTGTCAAATGTAGACAACACGTAAAATTGGATGATTTTTAGGTCAATTAGCTATTTTTTATGAGCAATTTTGAGTTCAAGCTCTGCATCTTCAGCGGATGTTACTCTTGGAGGTTCAGTAATCAACGACCACAAACATTTATACGTGAGTGCTATCTTAATTGCCTTTAGCCAATCTATGTAATTAGGTCTGGTGAGTTTGTTGCTTTTAGAAAACAACTTTGATATTGACATCTTTCTGCAAATTTAATTTAGTAGAATAGGACATTGAATTCATAGCAGATGTTCTTATAATATTAGTAAAGTTAAACATTATATTTCACTTTACTAATAAGCTCCCACCAGACTTTTATGTTTCTCAAAACCTTAAGATTAAACGTAGAAGTCTTTTGACTTCATGGGTGTTCGGACTCATATGCCTTCAGATTCTAACTTTGAGGAGAGCTCAACAAATCATAGGCCTGTATACAATGGATAACGCCTTATCAATTGTATCACATATATATCCTAACCTTGTGGTCTTTGTCCTAATATTATCTCCTCCTTTAGGAAAGCTCAACAAATAAAGAGAGATTATTTGCTTGTACCTACCATTTGATGATGGCCTAAGTATAATGCATATATCTTGAGGAAAGCTCAACAAATATGGGTATGTATCTTACCTCATCTATTTTATGTATTAACAGTACTAAACATAACATCCCTAGAGCTCAACAAATATGGGTATGTATCTTACCTCATCTATTCTATGTATTAACAATACTAAACATAACATCCCTAGCTCGAGGAAAGCTCAATAACCGAGGAGTATGCAAATAATATATTAATATATAAATGGTAGAGGACAATGATTATATTAAAGATTCATAACCTTTAATATATTTAATTAAGTGATACCGACTTATGGAATAATGTATTTCTTATGAACTACCTCGTAATTCAAGTGTCAAATGCATCTTTAATAACAGTATATGTACTATAGGTATGTATTTATTCCTTAAATCTAATTAGATTTTCTTATTTTTGCACCTTTTATTATACATTCATCTCTACTACTAATAAGGAAAATTCGTTGAACTAATTCACTCGGTGTCTTTTTGAAATTTCAAAAATGCCCCTTCTTTCCCTTACATATTTGCGCTCAAACAAATTACAACGTATACAATAACACAAACAGCCCGTGTGCGAAACACAGGCCCATACTAGTATTATATAAGTTTACTTATTAACATTTCATAATTTAATTAACAAATATAATAATGTAATGTATAATATTATTAATTTTATTAATTAAATCTTATTTATTTAATTTTATTAAATAATAAACCTTTTAATTAATTTTATTTTATCCATTTAAACATTTTAAATTATATATATACTATAACATTTATAGTTAAACATTTATAGTTAAACATATATATCTTAATATACATGTATTAGTTATAAAAAATTTAATTATTAATTAATTTATATAATTAACAATTTTAATTAATTATCATTATTTTCGAAAATGAAAATTAATTATAATTTATTTTTAAAATGATATATACTTACATTACCTTAAACATTTTAACATAATGTAACATATGTCAACATATATGTTATTTAATTTGATTAATTAATTATTTAATTTATTAATCTAATTAAATTTAAAAAAATTCGAATTAATTATTGAACTTTCAAAACAATTTTGAAAATTATTTTATAACATTTATAAAAAAATTATTTATTTTAAATTTTATTTTAAATTTAAAATAAATTTTGAAAAATTAGCATAATGCCCAATTAAATTGGGTCTTTGATATTAGACATAAACTTTGGGCTTACTTCACCTTTCAGGCCCGGCCGGTGGCTAGGTAGGGCTGGGTACTTAATTTCCTAAGCCCAGCCTAGACATTAATTTTCTGGACACTCTCCGAAATGGGTAAGCTTAATTAGTTGGTCGTTATATTGTCAATTTAGATCGTGTTGTCACCGGGCTCCCATACCATTATTAGATTTAGGCCAACATGTGGTGGGCTGGATAGGTTGATTTCAAAAAAAATTCCATTTTGAATCTTATTGGCCTTATGAAGTCTAAAATAATTTAGATTTAATCTAAATAAATTTAAAATAAAATCATTGTTTCATTTAAATGATTAATATAAATATTTTATTTATTTATATAAATGATATATCATATGTATATGTGTACAAATAGTCATATACATGTACGTGCATGTGCAATATATAATGTGTACATGGTTTAATATGTCTGTCTCTAAGTTTTGAGATTTACATCACAATAGACACATTAATCCCTTTATATATGTGTTTGTTTTCTAATATTACTTAAAAATCCCAATATTTAAAATATACTTACATATATACATTTAATATCTATACACAAATGAACATACACACATATGCATTTCCTAAAATAATTACGTATAAATATATTTTGAATACAATACAAATTTAAAATTCAATATTAAAATTATTTAAAGAAATATTCAAATTGAAAATCATTTCTAGATTTAAAATAATATCTTATTTGAATTTCAAATTCAAATTAATATATATATACACATACACATTTAAAATAAATACACACAGACACATAATAAAAATATTCTTTTTGAAAATGCATATAACATATTCAGATATATATATATATATATATAGTAGATTATATAAAATAATAATTTATAAATACAAAATTATGTATTTTAATAAAGACAAAATTCATCATTTATTTTTTATTTTTGACCTAAAAAATGTTTTGATAAAGTCAAAGGTTTTCTTATTTTTAATTCTGTGCGATTTAAAAAAAAATGTTTCTTTTTTAAATTTATTTCTATATAGAAATGTTAAAAAAATTCGAAAGTTGTTATAGAATATAACACACACATATCCATAAAATTGTTTATGTAAATAGATAAACAAATAAATATATATAATTAAAACTGAAATATATAAATAAATTGACATATATATATATATGTATATTATTTTCGGTATTAATATATATATATATATATATATTTGAAAGAACACATGTAAGAAATTTTATTAATAAATTATACGTATATTTGTGGTGAATATAAAACCAATTTAAATGTAACTCAAGTTTGCAATTATTTTAAAATATTATAACCTTTTTAAAAAAAATGTTTTTTTACATCATGGCTGAAAATAAAAGACGTGCAAAATTGTATTTTTTTTAAGCACATAAATTCTTGATATTGTAAATTCCAATCTACCTACGTAAGATGATATGAATTCTCATATAAATGAACAAATAAATAAAGCTAACTGACTACTGCTTTAATGATGCACCTTGAATGTTGTATCAAACTCCATGTATAAATCTGGTAGGAGTACTTCCAAAATATGCAACAGGCTAGAAGTAATCACCACACTTTGAGCTAGATTTATTTGATTTAATTTGTTTGGAAAAATGAAGGAGAATACGCATATAATTTTTTTCTTGAATAATGGTAGAGGAGGATCCAAAAGATCGGGTCAAATAAGGGGTAGGCGATGTTTATATAGACAATAGAGATGAGGGCAAAGTGGAGATAATCTCGTAGTTTACTTCTTCCTCTAGCCTAATTCAAAATCACGTTTTGCATTGAAAAACAGCCACTCCCTTACTGCCATATGGTCGACCAAATCACAGGGCTGGATGGGACTTTAAACTTCCAAACCCAATTAGTATTAATGTAGTTTAAATCTAATTTAAACATTTAACAATATCGTATATTGATATGTACATATATAACTTTTATATAAGCACTTTATTAAATAATGATTCAAATAAATCAAATAAAATTTAATAATTAATATTTCATAAATATTAATTAATTTATAACAATTTTAATTTAATTAAATTGTGTGGTATTTCAAAGTATTGAACATTTCGATTGTGCGACTCATAGATGTAGATTCTATCATCGATTATCGAACGATTCGAATGTTAACGTTTACATGTCGTCTTAGCTAGTTTTTTGATAGTTTGGCCAAAATTATCGCTTACATAATTTCAATAAGATCCAATTTTACTATCTCAAGCAGTCCTTGGTACTGACGATGATTTAAACCAATTTTCTTCGTTAAAAACTATATCATATTGGAACTTATGGAATTTGGTATTGGTCAAAATTCAAATACCGTCCACATTCAACTTGTATAGTCCAAGCATAAAGTCCTTGGTTCAATAATAATTGTCATTATTAACTAAATTGTTTTGTCTAGAGATTTTGACTTTGAGTTGATTACAGTTGACCATGACATTAACCTCATATGACCGAGGAGACGAACTCTTTATTGAATAATATTTCACTTCTGATGCTTAAACTCCAACCCAACTATAGTTGTCCAATGGACGTCGTGCCACGATTTTCATATAATCAAAGTGGAGTATCCATATTAAAGTTCAACGGTATTCTCAAGTCGAGAGAACTCTGTAATATTATCACTTTGATATTTTCTATTTGAGCTTAGTTATATTAAGCAACAGAAAACTATCGAGTGAATTATTTCATGGTTATCCAATACTATCAATATATAACACCTTGGTGCCCCAACATCCATCAACATCCATGAGTAATATATTGTCCAATATTTAAAGAGCGTTTGACACTATACTCTCAACGGATGTATCGATATCAAAGAGGAATAGTAACATAGGAACTCATTGCCAATTCATAACGTAAGAAATATGTATAACAAAGAGAAAAAATAATGTAGGAACTTGTTACCTATTTGTAACAATTAGCTTCCGTTTTCTTTAATAAGGTTGGTAAAATAACAAAAATGGTTCAGAAAAGATATATTTATAGATAATTTTTTTGGACAAACTTACCAAATTAACATTAGAGTAACACATGCTTATGCTTTAAAGGACATTATATTTTTTATATATTTATTTATGCCAAAAAGGAAACAATATGCATTCATTATATTTTAAAATACAAGTATAATATTCATCTTAATGCACAACAGTTGTATTAGGTTATAAATTTTTTACTATGACAATGTTGGATGTTCAGTGATTTATTTTACAGGCATCCACAATGACATAATTGCATGATATTTTAGTAGTTTGCCATGTTGATTTTGTTTTCTTATGCCATTTGACCTTATAGTCATCTTCAATGTTGTGTAATCTATATATTTTATGCATCGAAAGTAATTTATCTCATAATAATATGTTTATTTTTATTTTGAATTATGCTATCAGTTATTATGATGGTATGATTATATGAAGCAAAAGAAAAAATTATTTGGTTGTTTCAGAATAAGGCTATGATGTCCTTGAGTGGTAACTTATCTAACCATGACATTTGAGAAAATGAAGAGATGCAAGGATCCATTCCTAACATCTGCATTACATCAATTTTTTAATTACTCAAGGTGTGGGAGTTTAATGGAGCACACACTCAAAAATTAATGAAATTATATGGTTTACCTAGGTATTCAAAAAAATAGCTTATAAGATGTTTATGGTTTACATATATTTCTCATGTTATATTGCGCTATAGGTATGAAAATATGATTTTGCAAACTACTGAAATGTTTTTCTAATTAAATTAGCAATGGATAGTGTGAGATATTATACTAATACAAATCTTAGAATATTGTTTATTTAAACCAAATTTAAAACATTATTTATCTCTTGGAATGACTTGTTTATGTCGTATGTGGAATGCCATTACCACATCAAATCTGTACGTATTTGGATTTATATTCTATAAATCTATATTTGTATTATATATAAGATGAATCAATGTTGAAGTTATGCATCGCTTAAATTAATAGGCATGCTCACTAATGTAATGCTTACCACGTAAGAAATAATTGGTAGTTAACATTAGTATTTTTTTTATAAATCCATTACTCTCTAAATGATGTACATTACGTGCTCAGTAATTACTTAAGTGGATGTATTAATAAATATTTGTTAACAGCGTTCAAGGAAAGCAAAAATCTAAATTTATTCAGTCCATAAACATATGCTTTCACTTTCATTCATATAAAAAAAATCTAAAAAATACACAGTTAAATAAAATATGCGGTGAATACCGTGTACGTAGCATGAGTTCACGGTAGTTAAAACTTGTTTCTAGGTTCCTAAGAGCATTTCAAGCAGATTTAGGTTTTTAGGGTGGGGAAGGAAGAAAAATAAGTCGATTCCTCCCATTGATCGAGCGGTTAGCATGAGCAACTGGTTATTTTTATTTATTTAGAAAAGGTATAAATAATTTACAGAAAACAAAACGTATTTTTGAAAATTGTTTGGGGTATGCTCGCTCAAAAGTAAGGGTTCCTTCTAGTTTTTTCTCCCTATCACAGCGCTTATACTCGCAGTGCTATAGCATGAGATGAAAAAAAAGTAGGGATTCGTCCCCTTTTTGATATGGTTTACGCTGCTAAAGATGATCCGAGTATAGGCATGTAAACGACCACATACGAATTCAGATAGTAGCATATCCGTATTCGCATCCAAAACTATTTTTGAATATCGAATATCCATATCTGTTGATGCAGATGGATATCGAATATTTATCTGATATGCTTTGACCAAATTACAATTAATAGATCTAAATGAATAAACAGAAAATTTTGATTCATTGTAAATCTATTTCAGTACTAAAAATATAAAAGTTAATAAATAGCTAAGAAAGGTAATTTTAACAGTAAATATTGATTTTGATACACATATTGAACTTTTTAATTTATGTAAAATAATAATAGACAATTATTTTATGTACTAAAATATACAAAAAATAATTAAAATCCTGATAAAAACCAGATGAATAATTACTGGATGCGGATATAGAATATCGAATAATTTTTAATACTTGACATATGGATATGGAGGGATTTTCAAAAGTCTGCCTAGCATCCTCAATAAATAGATAATCTCAAGCGAATGTACCATCCAGATCTATCGTTATCCTTCATCTTACGGACCATAACTCACCTCGACCCCTTCGTTTCCTTATAAAATGCCATGTTCTCGTCCACTCACAAAAAAGCAAGATAAAAAACCCTAGATCTTGAATAAAATCTATGGCGCAATCAGATGAGCGAGTCAAAGGAACAGTGAAATGGTTCAGCGGCACGAAAGGCTTCGGCTTTATAACTCCCGATGATGGCAGCGACGATCTTTTTGTCCATCAGTCTTCCATCAAATCAGAAGGTTACCGCTCTCTTGCTGAAGGGGAAGCCGTAGAGTTTGCTATAACCGAAGGAGACGATGGACGCACTAAAGCCGTTGATGTCACCGGACCTGACGGCGCATCTGTCCAAGGTAGTGGAAACGGCGGCGGTGACGGAGGTTATGGCGGAGGCGGTGGTTATGGTGGAGGAAGAGGAGGGCGTGGTGGCCGTGGAGGTGGCGGGAGAGGTGGCGGCAGTTATGGTGGCAGCGGTGGATATGGAGGCGGTGGATATGGCGGAGGCGGCGGCGGATATGGAGGGGGTGGTGGTGGTGGAGCTTGTTACAGTTGCGGTGAGCCTGGGCATTTGGCTAGAGACTGCAGTGGTGGCGGTGGCGGCGGCTATAATGGCGGCGGCGGATATGGAGGTGGTGGCTATGGATCTGGAGGTGGTGGTGGGAGGAGAGGTGGTGGAGGAGGCGGTGGCGGTGGTAGCTGCTATAACTGTGGTGAATCCGGGCATTTTGCGCGGGAGTGCACTAGTAAGCAGCAGTAAACGAGATGCCTGGGTGAAAGATCTTTTTAACCCTAATATTCTCTAACTTCTTAATGTTATGTTTTTGCAGTATGGAACTTGGTTATGTTTTTGTTTCTGGATTTTGTGTTTTGGATTTGTTATGATGTGGGATGGATGTATAAATTCTATGTCTAACTTATGCTGTTAATGAAATCTATATGAAGGTTTGGTTTGCGATTTATGTGAAATGAAATGCCGTTGATTGTCTGGTTAACAGCTCTGTTTGTATAGGTTACATAACCATTGGTTTGACACACATATTGTGTGTTTACTACTATGGTCAAGTTAAATGCGAGACATCCGTAATCTATCGAAGGTAGGGTTCATTCACTAATTAGGCTCTAGTCAAAAATTCAACTAATTGAAGTGTACATTTTTCTTTACCCGTCTGTCATTTTCTATCAAATAATCAACACCCCACATATTCTTGTAAGCACCCACGTCGATACCAACCAACTGTACTCTTCATTTATTCTTTCCTTGGATGTTTTTTCTTCCACTTTCTTTTCTATTTGGTTCTGTTTGTTTGTAGTATCCTGTTTGATAGTGAGAGCATCTACAAGGGTCGACCTTTAAGGGCAAGAGGTTAAAAAAAATAAAAAAAATAAATAAATGAAGTTTCAGCAGCACGTGGGAGGAATTGTGCTTAAAAAAGAAAAATCTACGAACGATGTTCATAAAGCGGTTTAGAGAGTTATGGATTAAAATGAAAGACACTCACTTTCTTTTCTTTCGTTCAAATAAACGCTGTTAGAGGGTGAGGAATCCAAAATAAATGGGAGCTTCCACTTAGTTTTCATTCTCACCTGCTCCGGCAGATTTTTTCCCCCGATCGTCATTATCGTTTAGAGATTAATCGATTTTTCAAAAAATTGTTTAAAATAGGTGGTTTTTTAAAAAATACGTAAAATCATTCTTTACACGATATTAAATATGAACGGTTTTCAAACAATCATTTATACGAATTGACGGTTTGTAGAAAATCTTTTAGCGCACTGTACACGGGATGTACATAATATTTTATGTATTTAGAAATGAACGAATTTCTCTCATCCTCGTGAAGAGGAATAAACGCTTTTATTAAGCTCCGCACCCTAAGATCCCATATCCTGCTTAAGGTGCTCGAAGAAGTACTAAAAAAGGAACTATAAGATTCGCAGACTTTTAACTGGACAGTTCAATCATATATATTGGAATTTAATTTAGAAACTCATGGTGTTCAATGTTTATTATTTTTTATGCTTGGCTAAATGTAAAAAAACATTCTGTTCTCTAGCTTTTTCCTTTTAACAAAGCCGGGTAAGTGGTTCAACCATTCACAATTTAACATTTGTCGTTAGGTTAGGTACCTCTTTATGAAAATACTCATACATGTTATACTCGGTTTTAAGTTTTATGGAAGTTGGGTAACCAAGTTATCCTTAGATTTTATATTTGGATCCGAAAGGTTTGTCTATGGACCTCAAAGTGATCCACAGATTTATTATTGAGAGCGTGCTACTGCTACATGGTATGGTGTGAGAATTTAGAAAAAAAAATCTGGCTAAATTACATGAATTATAAATTATAAGCACCTCGATGGAAAGCAGTTGGAGGGAACCGATAAGAATTTATATATATATATATATATATATATATGTATATATATATTTGTAAATATCTGAGGAGAATAAGGTTCGATTTTTTTTAAATCTTTAAGAACCTTGCAAATCCTTATCTACCACCACTACAACAACTAAGTAATTATTTCCAAACAAGTTGGGGTCGGTTAGAAATGAAATCGAAAACAAAATGATAAAGTCCATTTAAAAGCCATAATAATAACAATAATAAAGTCGACTAAGTAAATTAATAATAATGATAATTATGTAAAATAAAAATAAAGATAAACATATATATATGTATGTATGTGTAAGTGTGTGTGTGTTACACACATATATGTATATATATAAAAAATGATAATAATAATATTATTGACAATGGTATTAATAATAATATTGGTCAAAGACCAAACACTACATCTTAGTCTTCCGTTTCCTAGTTCTAAAATCTAAAACTTATAAAACTCATGGTTACGGTACGTGAATCCCTAACTTCCACGCACTTCCGTGCGACACCAATTCTTCGGATATACTCTAATCCTTCAAGTCACTTTTAACTACTTTCTCGCATGTCAACCTTGGTCGACCTTTACCTCTTTTTGAGCATTCGACGCGACCTATATTTTGACTTGGAGGCAAAATCACGCTTGATGAGAAGAATTAAGAATAAGAAGAACAAGAGCCAAAAAGATCCTGAAAAGTGAGCCATACCTTCCTATTTATAGAGGTATTTATAGAGGTGGGGGCCTAAAATCTCGTTCAAAATATCTCCAGGCCGTTACCCACGCTTTAGACCAATTCCTCTTGAAAATAGGCTATCACCTCATCAGATTGTATGGGTCGGTACAGCTCCAAGGGTTCCAAGGGTAGGAGTCGGTATCGACCCATAATATTGCCAAATTGGCCGCCTTCAACTCTTCATGTTAAAGCATCTTATGGTTAGCTTCGTAATATCATAGTTGTTCGCATCAATAATAGTTTCTTTCTGAGTCCAAATGATGGAGCTAAATGATGGAGCTGTGGAGGAACATAATTGCCGATTCAAGAGTTCGCAGAGATTTATAGAGAATTGCATTGAAACAAAAAACGACATTGGGGATAGGCTTTTGGCACCAAGGTGGACATGTAGGCAGAAGTTGAGCACAATTGGGAAGGAAATATGGATCGGTACCGACCTATAGGGTGGGGTAGGTACCGATCCATAAATTGGGTGGTTCGACCTTCCTTTTGGCTTGGGTTGGCTTGACTCTGGCGTTATGACTCTGTTTGTGTTTGGTTCGTGGATTTCAGGACTGTCTCTATGGGCTTCTGCTTTGATAACTCTAAGTTCAACTCGTTCAATCTGTTCGAATATTGCTTGGTCAAAAAGCTGTATAACACTCGCCTCCAAAGTACATCTCGTTTCAAACATAATGTGCTTTGAATCGAGATAAGTCGGAATTGGCGTGAAGGAATCCACTCTCTGTTTCGAATGGTCGTCATCCTTCCTGCGATTCATTTCGTGAAAAGTTATGTCCACAACCATCCATCATGACGTTCCATTTCCATCAACATACATGATTATAAATTTGGAACATGTCTTCTTATCTGTTATTCCGAGTTTGACGATCTTAAGCTAGTTCCTTCCATGGATTTATCAGGGTTGGATATACGCATACACACATACGTATGGGTTTTCACCATCACACATGCACATGTATATACATATACATACACATACACATACGTACGTGCGTATGTATGTATGTGTATACATACATACATACATACACATACATAAATACATACATATATGTGTGTGTGTGTAATTTTTAAAAAAATTAGGATTCCGCAAGAGGGGTCGGTACCGACTTGATACTTTTTTGTTTTGTCAAACCTTTATGTGAATTTGCCTAAGCTGTTTTAAAAATGCACTTTCCATTCAATGTATTTGTGACCACTCCTCTTAGTGATTATCGTCGGACTAAATCCTTAGCCCACTATGTATCTTACTGGTCTTTCATTGCTCTTGCAAACGTAAAATAATTGTCGAAGTATCAAACTCTAGGCATTAGTTGAGGTTGGACCACTTAGGACAGTGGTTCCGGTATCCTTTTCCAAGATAACGATACTCGATTGTGTCGAACTCTGAGCGCTAATTATAATTCAACTACTTAAAAATGTAGTTCGCACATCCTCATGCAAAATGTTTATTTCCAATCGCGACTAACTCCGAGCATCGATTCAAAGTTCATAGGTAAGATCCACCTTACGTCGGGCATGAACCTTTCGTTTTTCCTACTCTGGACAATATGTTAAAAGTTGGATGGTCTTATCACGTCCATTTCGGTTTATACTCCTGCCTCCAATCCAAGGACAAGATTTGAGCGAGTAAACGGTTGTATCACTTTCGTTTTGATTTATACTCCTGCCACCACATCAAGGGCGAAAATTAGTGTACGGACGGTCATGTCACATCTGGTCTGCGTTTATACTCCTACCCCCAATCCGAGGACAAGAGTTGGATGATGGACAGTCAGGCCGCTTCCATTTAATTTATACTCCTGCTGTAACGACCCGTAATTTTCGACAATTTAAATTGGTTAAATGAATGAGATTTTGTAATTAAATTTAGTAGAAATAAAAAAACTCTATAAATTAATATTGAAATGAACACTAAAATAAAATATATGAATGGTAATTAGAACATATTTATTAGTAAATTGAATAAGATTTCAATAAATGAAATAGCGTAAGTATTATATCTGGATATAAATTGAATATGAAGAGCATAGGGTAGACATTGAATCAGTTAATGTAAGAACACGTTGTTATAGTAATTGATTGTAAATTTAGGAAACCGGTTAATGCAAGTTAATAATTAATGACTTGAATGAAATTCTAATTCAATAAAATAATTTAAATATTATGATTTGATTTTTAAATGGAATTTGAGAAAACAAATGAAATTATTGGATTAAGGTATGAAATAGTAAGTTAGGTAATAAATTTCAAAGTTACATTAATTGATGTAATAATATGGGATAAACTGAAATTTGGTAAAATTAATGTTAATAAGAAATATGATAGGTGTTATACAGGAATGAACTTGAAGTAATGGAAGGTATTTGATGAAATTATTTAATAAATGAGAACTTGTTATTATAGTATTATAAACTTAGGTATAATTGAGATTGTTTCCAATAAAATAAAATAAAGGAAAGTATTAATAACTGGGTATAAACTTAAGTAAACAATTGAGATGCTAAGAAATTGGATTAAGCACAAATACTATAAATAAATAAATGAAGTTATGCAATAATGAATGAATGAATAAATATATTGCAATAAAAGAAGAAACTGACATGACATTTATAAATGATAATGAATATTGGTAAGGAATAAATGAGAATAATTGAAATAAGCTTAAAGGTAATTAAAGTTAAATAGTTACAATTGTTAAGATACCTATTTGGGTAGTTAATAAACTTTAATGTAAAATCAATTGAAAACTTTTGACCTAATTTGTGTAGTTATGGTAGTTTTGATTTGTCATTGAAGTTTGTTAATTCTATAAGATGCAATCAATGTTAATTTTATTTATAATATGACGATTGGGTGATTTAAGAAGTGAAAAAAACCAAGATTTACGAATTTATTTGAAATTTGAAATTCAATTAGTGGATTTATTGCAAATAAGTGAAATTAATATTAAACTATTACGTTAATGGAGTCTAATAAATTAAAATGGGTAATCAATAGGAATTGATCTAATTAAAGTTATATTAGTATAAATTAGGGTAAAAGGGTTGGACCAAGGAAAATTTATTAATTGGTTTTAAAAACCTTATTTATATGTGAAATAGACAAGATTTCACATTTTAACCATTTATACAAATCTAAGATGTATATAGAAGTATCAATGTAATGAAACGTAAACAAATGTTAAATATAAGATGATGATTGTTTGAATAATAAGAATGGGAATCAACATTTATTTATTTAATTGAATTTAATTACGATAGTATGATTTATTGCAATTAAATGAAAATTTAATATTTAAAATATTGCCTAAAAGGAGATGTGGATGAAATCTAAGAAATAAATGTAAACAATCGTGAACCAATGTAAATTTCACCTTTTAATAACAATGAATTAGATAATAAAATGAAAAGGGAATTAATAGAATTATTGGAAATTTTATTTTTAATTTTGAATTTAATGAAATTGAGAATTTATATTGAAATTTATAAATTAATCTTCTCTAAAATTGACATTTAAATTTGGTTTAAATCATTGTAAATGGTTGGAAAATTTAAAATGATCAGAATTGGTATTATCGAATTTAAATTGAAAAATTGACTAAATTTGATTTATTTAATTAATATAAAAATAGCCATTTTTGCCACCGACTCGGATTTCAACGAAACCAGTTTCATCGGATCCATAACGGCGAATTTTTGTAGGGTTTCAAGTTTCGTAGCGATCAGAATTGTCGTTTGATTGTACGGACTCGAAACGCTTTGAAATAAACGAAATTGAAATCAATTTGAAAAATATTGATTTTAGCATAACTTCTTCATACGATGCAATTTGAACCTGAAACATTTTCCATTCCGTTTAAAATATTTTAAAACATCTATTTTGATATATGGGTTTATCCAATTTCGTTCCGGGTCAGAACGGGCTTTTTGAGCCACTTTGTCGTTAGCGGGTATTCAATCCATTTATTCTATTCTAACTTTCTCTATAGATATCCTGCTAAACGCTAAACTCCCTAATTCTCATTTGTCTGTACGCAAATTCATTCTATCCCTCCTCTTCCTCAATGGCAGACAAAATTTATATTTCCAGATCCAATTGCAAATCAAATCCAAAGCATAAAATTCAAAGTCCTTAGAAAAATTTAAAAAAGTTATATATCAAAGATCTCAATGATATGAACCTACGTCTGCTATTCGTTTTTCGAGACAGTGACCGGATTGATTAAAATCGCGGTCAAAATCGAATTGGGCATTTTTATTTGGGGCGACAATTGGGAAATCGGTTTCTGGGTATTGTCGATCTCGTAATGGGCTTCGAGATGGTGGTGGTCGCTAGACTTGAATCGAACCGTGGCGACCGGAATTCGCGAATTAGGGTTACAAAACCTTAGATATCACGACGGCGACGGCGTTATAGGGCGCCGGTCCTTGGCCATAAGGGCGGCCACGGGTGGAGTCTCGGCTGGGGGTAGCGGCGTGTAGCGGCAGAAATCGGTGGTCAAAGGTTGGTCAAAAGCTTCGGTGTTGGGTTCGGCTTGTATGTGATTCGTGCGTTTTCACGTACACGTTTCGTTCAAATTTCTGGAGCGCATGGAATAAGGTGATGACGTGGCATAAGTTGAGGTGTGTTTGTGTTCTTTTTTTTGTTTTAATTTTGAAATTCAAAACCAATAATCATCGTAACTCTTGCATACGAGGTCGAATTTACGCGAATTTTTTTTGTTAGGATCATATTGAAATTCTGGACTTGATGACGCTGGTTTGGACGAATTCTGAGACGGTCAAATTTTTGGGTTTAAATTGGATTTAAATTCAATTTTAAATCCAAAAGGTGAGTGTTTTAACCCACTCACAACTTCTAAAATTTCTTATGTTTGTTAAATTCATTTATGATGTGATTTGAAATTTATTTATAGTTGTTTGGCATATATTTCATCATTATCTTAGTAAATTTGCATTTATTTAATTAACTTGTTATTTAATTCATTACTGCATATAAACTGCCAGTTAAATTTTAGTTAAATTCATTATTGCGTATAAACTGCTAGTTAAATTGTTATTTATTTTATTGCATATAAACTGCCAGTTAAACAGTTATAATTTATTTTGAATATAAACTGATAGTTGATACCTGTTATCATCACCTGTTATATATTGATGATTGTTTGAATTTGGATGATGATTTTGATAAATGGTTGATGGTTGATATTGGATGAATGGATGTTGTTTTTTATATTGTTATAAACTGCAAGTTGTTATGCATTTTCATTTCACTCCGGATTGCGGTTTGAAATGATATATAACCGTAATTTTTATTTTTAAATTGCGAATTGAAATGATAAATATCCGTATCACTTGACCATAGGATAGAAAATTGTATACAGACACTGCCGGTCTATATATATATATAAATATTTTGAAAATGATTTCTATGGTTTGGATAGGACACAGTTAAATAAATATCAAAATTTTATTTATATAAATATTATTTTATATATACATATATGGTTAATTTTTTTTTAAATTTAAGCTATGTATAAATTTGTTAAATAAAATAAATAAGTTAAATAATGGAGTTTGATTATTTTATATTGTATGGTTAAGTACATGTTAAGATATTAAATATGTATATATAGAGTTTTAATGATTTAAATCAATTAAGATCGGAATTTAAATTGGAAGTCTATTTGGAATTGAGTTTTTAAGAATTAAACTCCATAAGTTGATGTAGAATTTATTAACTTGAAATGTAAAAAGGTATGATATTTATAACTGAATTTTTATTCGAGATGAATTAAATGAATATTTCTAGTATAAATAAATTGGAGGAAATATTTAGTTATAGGAAATTTGAGTTTAATGATTATGGTTTTATAATGCAAATATTTCAAACTAAATAATAGGACTTTTAATGGTTGAATAGAAATTTCCAACCTTAGTTTATAATGGTTTAATACTCAAAGTTGGAAATATATTGAAACTGAAGTGGTTTATTGAAACTGAAAGTGAATTTAAATTTTATAGATTTAGACTTAATTTAAAGAGAATAAAATTCTAAAGTCGTGGAAATTATTTACTTTATAAAGTAATTTTAAATTCAAACCATATTATTTTATATACTGTTGAATATCTAAACCATTTAGGTTCAAAGTTATGGTTTTAAAGCTATGGATTTTCAAGTATTATGTTTTGAAGAGTTATAATTCAAATGTATGGTTTTGAGATATTTTAAATGTAAAGTGATATGGTTTTAGAAAAAGGATATATTTGAAATGATATCATATTGATTAGTTTTTTTTAAAAAAAGAAAAAAAAAATGATATCGTATTTATATGGTTTTGAAAAGGGATATTATATTCTGGTTTAAAGTATAAACTATTTTGAAAAAAAAGACCGCGGTGTTATAATAACGTTTGGTTGTTGAAGAGACCGGGATCGAAAGTTGTCATGCTCTCTGCCAACTCCGAAAACCACTTTAACAACCGTGTACGCGGTGGAGATTTCAGAATGAAGTAGGATGGTGGCGGCATTTCCTTTAAGGTAAATACGTGGACCCAACTCCCGTGAGTTGGCATAAGGTGGCTAAAACAGGGGCGATCGACGGGTTAATTGAGGTAGCACCTTTGATCGGACACATCCCTTCGATATTCTACTCTGACTTTGGTTTTATTCGGTGGCCGCTTTTGATTTCTTTGATTTGGGGTGTAGCTCGAGGTGGGCGGTAGCTGCGGCAACGCGTTACCACCGACCCGGAAGCGTAATTGGTATATCTACCCTGGCATTGCCTAGTTGTGCCGTGTCACCTACCATATCGCGCCTTGTACGAGTTTCTATTTGTGTCGTACTTATGGAGTATCCTCTGGTAGCCTCCCGATCAGGAGGTATCACGGTACTGTATAGACTATGGGCATTATTACGCGTTAAGGTGGAAAATGTAAAGCCTTAACGCTATTAAAAGTAAGTTTATTTTACTAATAGACACTATTATAATAGCGAAATATACTACATAGTAAATAGTTTAACGGATCCTTAAGAGATGTAAATCCCGAGCATCTTTTAAGTTACTGCACCCATATTTATTTCTGTTGATTTAACTTACATAAGATATTTTAGTTCTGACTCGAGCGTTTTGTTTCTCAATTCGCTCTGGTCAGTCCGAGCATTTCAGAATTTGAAGACTTTATTTCTGGAGGAAGAAGACGAAGATTTCATTATTATTAGTATTATATATTATATGGTTCCACTACACACTGTATTCCGCTGCATTGATATTTATTGGTATGTGAAATCTGATATTTATTGTATAAAGAAGAATCAAATGTTTTGTAAACAGTTTTATGAACTGTATATTGATTACTATATTTTATCCTTCCGCTGTGAGATTCTGTTTTGTTTTTTTCTCCTCTGTTTTTCTTATTTACCCCATAGAAATCCGCCATTTTGTATGTTTTAAGTCTGACGTGTGTGGTTTATCGTCGATTTAAAGCGTGCGAAATGGTGGGATGTGTTGGGTGTATTCTCACCACCGAACCAAGGCAGGACCAACCACACCCACTACCGAACCAAAGCAGGACCGAACACCCCCACTACCGAACCAAAGCAGAACCAACCACACTCCACTCACCACCGAACCAATCCACATTCCTCTCACCACCGAATCAATCCACGCGCCATTCACTACCGGACCAAGATCTCAAACCATCACCTGACCGAAACGCTACCGAACCCACACGAAGAAGGCCCTATCGAACCAGAAGCATACTACCACTACCGAACCAGAAGCATACTACCCCTACCGAACCAAAGTGAAGAAGGTATTACCGAACCAACAATGCCAGGCCAGATCACATCAGCCCAGGCCCACCAACAGCTATATACATCCAAGACCCCTACCCCCAGCCTCACTCTATAAATAGAGGGGCAGGGGTACAACAATGGCAGATAAGTTTGAGAGCTCAAGCACGGACAGAACTTTCAAACAACTTTCATACACTTGTAATCAAATCTTCGTACTTGTAATCTGAATAGTGAAAGAGAATAACATATGAAGTGGACGTAGGCACATTCTGGCCGAACCACTATAAATCTGTGTGTCTTTTACAGTTTAGTTCCTACTTTTTACATATTTGCATAAATCACCCAAATCGCTAAGAACAACTAAAATCGACTAAGTCATACGACTTGGAGGTGTTTGCCCATTTTTTGTGCAAACGTTTTTGGTGCTTTCACTGAGAGGATCGAGCTAGAAGCTTCAACTTCTCCCACCTAAACTTCTTCCCGACAGCATCGCTCATTGCTTGGAAGACATGCCTCCCAGGAAGAAGAAAGATGTTAGCAAAGGAAAGAACATCGCAACTAGCAGCGTTCCAGATCCAATGATCACGAATCAAGAGAATCGTCCCGTTCCAACAGCAGTACAAAATGGAAATAGGCAAATCCGACAGCCCCTGCCACGGAATAGCCGACAGCAATTATTAGGGCAGATCTAGACAGGGTTGTGGCTGAAGTGACTGACCGCTTCACATCCCAACAAGAAGCCTTGGTGAACCGACTCATGTCACGCTTAAGGGATGCTGAAGAATCCAACCGCAACACTGAATCATGGGGTGAGTCTCAGTCTGGAGGATCTCGAAGGCGACAAAGATCTTTCTTCTTCGAAGAAGCTAACCACAGAAACAACAACGGTAAGAGCCAAGTCCGAACTCAGCCCGAACTCCGACCCGAGGAAACGCTTGGAACCGAACCCAACGGGGGAGGTACCAGGCGAGGTTCGGCTGTAGCTGAGCTTGTCATGCTACCTAGCCATGGAAACACCAATGAACGGGGCCGAGCTAGAGTCTAGGCCGAAGTTGGACCCGAGGAAGTGCTCAGAACAGAACCCAGCAGGGGAAGATCAAGGCAAGAGCCAACTTTAGCTGACCGTAGCATGCTCCCAGAAGATCAGAGACAGCCACTGGAAAATAGTAAGAGTGATAGACGATACCACCCCTACAGATCATCTGGACGGAATCAATCCCGCAGAGAAGAACCAAACTCATTTCTATCTTCTCCAAATTCTGATGAAAGGATGGCGCGATTATTCAGAGATGCATCCAACGGGATCGAAGAGATCGAGGGA
Source organism: Allium cepa (assembly GCA_030765085.1). Taxonomy (NCBI): domain Eukaryota; kingdom Viridiplantae; phylum Streptophyta; class Magnoliopsida; order Asparagales; family Amaryllidaceae; genus Allium; species Allium cepa. The sequence goes on from CM060931.1 coordinate 1,051,973,666, forward strand.
TAGATGCTAGGGTAACCAGCCCTTTCACCCGCAATATCGAAATTGCCATCACCCCCCGAGAATGGAAAATACCAACAATGGAACCTTACAAGTGAATCTTTGACCTCGTTGTACGCTTGCAGAGATACACACAGCATATGCTCATGAGCGGATCCACAGAGGGAGTATTGTGCAAATGCTTTCCACTATTCTTGACAGATCTAGCTACCTCCTGGTTCTACCATCTATCCCAAGGATCCATCAGCTCATGAGAAATGTTGAAGGAAAAGTTCATCAGCCAGCTCCGCATTCATGTGGAACAACCCAAGGACGCTTATTCCCTATCTAATATCAAACAGAAGCCCGGAGAGACAGTGCAGTAATATCTAAGCCGATTCAATGCTGCAGCGGCCGTAGTCCAAGATGCCGATGAGAAACTCATCTTAATGGCCCTCTGTAGTGGTATGCATTCGGATACTAAGTTTGCTAGAAGATTAACGAAAGAAAAACCAGCTACCTTACCCGATTTCTTCCATGAAGTCAGAAAATATATAAGACTTGAAGACACTACCACTGAAAGACAGACAGGGCAACAAACTAAGGCAGCTTATGGCAGAACACCCGCTGTAGCGAAGGACGTTCGAAAAAATGACTCTAGAGACAATGCTGGGGGCAAGAAGGGAGAAAAGCGTCTATATCGGCCAGGACCGAGATTTGACGCTTACACTCCCTTGAATGAAACAATCGAAAACATCTTCCTGTCCACCCAAGACGAAGTTAAATACAAACACCCCCGTACAAGAAGGAATCAGATAACGCAATTAAGCCTGGAAAGTTCTACCGCTTCCACGAATCTCATGGGCATGATACCAATGAATGCCATCATCTCCGGGACTTAATTGAAGAGCACATCCGAAGGAAGAGACTGGAACGCTATGTAAAAGGTCAGAACATGACTCCAGCTCTTGCCAATGAGAACCCAAGGCTACCCCTCCCAGAAACAGGAGGGGGAAATTGCAACACCAGTGGCTCCAGTCACGAAAAGATAGCGGTCCATACCATATCGGGAGGACCACACATCGCCGACATAAATTGGACATAGATGGAAAGATACGGAAAGTCACTTAGGAACAATGAAGGCTACGTTAATTCTGTTATGGAAGAACGCCAACCGAAGCGAAAAGAGAACGATGACATTACATTCAATAGGCGTGACCTAGAGGGAAGACAGTACCCTCACATAGATCCTATGGTCATCTCTGCCTGGTTCGGTCCAGCCGAAGTTTTCCGAATTCTAGTAGACACTGGAAGCTCAGTAAATATCCTATTCAAGCATGCTTTCGACAGAATGAAGCTGTCAATGAAGGATGTGTCTCCCTGCAACAAACCACTACATGGTTTCACTGGAGATGCGAAGATGCCCCTCGGGAAACTGGACCTCTTTGTTGAAATAGGAAGTCACCCCCGCTCCGTTGTGCGGAAACAAACATTTGTGCTAATAGATAACCACTCGGCCTACAACGCCTTTTTAGGAAGACCATCCTTGTCTGACTTCCAAATTGTCCTAGCCCCGTGGTGCCTGAAGATGAAATTTTCAATAGACAATGGAATAGGGGAAGTAGAGGGAGATCAAAACACCGCTCGAGATTGCTATGTAACTGAACTTCACAATAATCGTAGGAAGGATAAAGGGAAAAATGCAGAGACTATTGTCTGCATGAAAAACTTGGAAGCATAGCAACTAAAGAAAGCCCCTCCTCCTCGATATACCAGTGATCCTTTCAATGAATTAGACCCTAGGGACAAAGAGGATGAGGCCACCGCCGAGCCTGCAGAGGCTATGGAGTTTGTATCTGTAAACAAACACGACTCAAGTAGACTGTTGAAAATCGGATCTCAGCTAAGAGCAGAATTGAGAGATCAACTCGTTGATTTTCCCCGCCACAACTTGGATGTATTTGCATGGACGTACGCTGACATGATTGGAAACTCCCCAGACGTGGCATGCCACGTACTAAACATCGATCCTACCAAGGTGCCAGTAAAGCAGAAAAAGAGAAGTATAAGGGCAGAACGATCAGCAGCCCTCGATGAAGAAGTAAAGAACTTGTTTGCCAATAACTTCATATGAGAAGCCATCTAGCCATAGTGGATCGCTAACCCGGTACTAGTAAAGAAGGCTAATGGAAAGTGGCGAACATGCATTGACTTCTCCAACTTAAATGACGCTTGCTCGAATGATTGCTTCCCACTCCCCCGAATCGATCAGCCGGTGGACAACACAACCGGGCACGAACTCTTATCTTTTATGGACGCATACTCAGGATATAACCAAATTCCTATGCACGCCCCCGATCAAGACCACACTAGTTTCATCACTGACCAAGGATTGTACTGCTATAGAGTAATACCTTTTGGACTTAAAAACGCCGGAGCTACCCATCAGCGCCTCGTCAACAAGATGTTTGTGGAACTGATAGGACGAACTATGGAGGTTTATGTGGATGACATGCTAGTAAAATCGAGGAAATCCAACGATCATGTAAGCCACCTGAGAGAGATGTTTCAAGTACTTCGTCAATATGGAATGAAGCTGAATTCTCTAAAGTGCTCATTCGGAGTATCATCAGGAAAGTTCTTGGGATTCATCGTCCATGCCAGGGGGATTGAAGCAAACCCTGAACAAGTCCGAGCTCTGAGAGATATCAGGATACCTTCCTCTCGAAAAGAAATGCAAAGCCTAAATGGAAAAGTGGCCGCCCTAAGCAGATTCATCTCTAAAGCGACTGACAAGTGCATCCCCTTCTTCGAAGCTCTAAAGAAAGACAAAGGAAAGTTCGAGTGGACCGACGAATGCTTAACAGCCTTCCTTAACCTAATCGAACACCTCCAGAGACCACCAGTACTCTCAAATCCGAACGAAGGCGAAGAGCTATACCTATACCTTGCTGTGTCATCTCATGCTCTAAGCGCCGCTTTGGTGAGAGAAGACAACCACGCATAGCGGCCGGTATACTTTGTTAGCAAGAGGTTCACGGTGGCAGAAGCCAGATATCCTAAACTTGAGAAGCTAGCATACTGTTTACTGATCACAACACGGAAACTGCGACACTATTTCCAATCCCATTCCATCAGAGTTCTAACCGATCAACCGCTAAGACAGGTACTCCATCGTCCCGACACTTCTGGGCGACTACTTAAATGGTGCATTGAACCGAGTCAATATGATATCACCTACCATCCTCGCACCGCCATCAAGGGACAAGCCCTGGCCGATTTCATTGCCGAATTCACTACCAACGAAGGTAAGGAGCAATCTGAAATAGCAGAAGACATCAAGTGGAATCTCTTTGTGGACGGAACATCAAATGAACAAGGCTCGGGGGCAGGTATTGTAATAATCACTCCTAGAGGAAGAAAGCTACATTATGCTCTAAGGTTGGAATTCACTGCCACCAACAACGATGCAGAATATGAAGCAGTAATAGCTGAATTAGAACTTGCCTTAGAGTTTGGAATCGGTTCTTTACGTCTTCATAGTGATTCACAACTTATTGTAAATCAAATACTAGGAGAATTTCAGACTCGAGGAGAACGACTCACAACATATCTAAAGAAGACCAAGATGCTACTCGATCAATTGGATCACTATTTGATCAAACACATTCCTCGAGAAGAGAACCAAGAGGCTGACGAACTGGCAAAGCAAGCTAGCATGAGAGGCGGCACCATTTCCGGAACAGTAGCCGTCTCAAAGCAACTAACCCTGAGTTTCGAGCAAGTGAATCCGATAGCTGCAATCGAAGAGGAAACTTGGATGACTTCCATCCGAAAATTCTTACAAGATGGCACACTGCCCGGCAAGCATAATGAAGTCAGGAAAATCTTGAGGAAAGCTTCCCGCTACACAATACAAGAAGGCTTCCTCTATCGACGCGGCTTCTCTAACCCCTTATTAAGGTGTGTCGTTGGAAGGGAAGCTAAGAAAATCTTATCCAACATCCATCAAGGAAGCTGCGGAGATCACACTGGAGGGCAGACTCTGGCAAAGAAAATACTCCGATATGGATATTTCTGGCCCGCCTTAAACAAAGACGCCTTAGACTTCGTCAAAAAATGTGACAGATGTCAGAAATTTGCCAAGATTCCTCGACTACCCACAAATGAGATTACTCAAATGACCAGCCCTTGGCCCTTTGCAGTATGGGGAATTGACTTGATTGGTGAACTGCCAGTGGGCCGAGGCGGAGCCAAATATGCTATAGTGGCAGTTGACTATTTCACCAAATGGGTGAAAGCAGAACCTCTAAATAAAATATTTTCGGCAAGAGTTATTAACTTCTTAATCAAAAATGTTCTATGTAGGTACGGAGTTCCACTCAAAATCATATCGGACAATGGACTTCAGTTTGATAGCGAGGAGTTTGCCGACTGGTGCCAAGAGCACGAAATTCACAAAAGCTTCTCATCTGTAGCTTATCCCCAGGCAAACGGACAAGTCGAAGCTGTAACCAAAATTCTCAAAACTCTAATCAAGAAGAAACTTAAAAAGTCAAAAGGCACTTGGGTGGATGAACTTCCTACGGCACTTTGGGCCTACCGCACATCTTTTAGAACATCAACGGGGCATACTCCCTTCTCTTTGGCATACGGATCAGAGGCCATGCTCCCAGTCGAAACTATAGTGTCTTCCCACCTTAGGATCCACTATAGCCCAGAAGAGAACGAAGAACTCCTTCACATGTATTTGGATCTAATTGAAGGGAGAAGAAACGATGCAGCGCTCAAAGCAGAAGCTCACAAGAAAAAAGTTGCAGCGCAATACAACTCCAAAGTCAAGCATCGTAGCTTACAAGAAGGGGATCTTGTCCTCAAGCGAATCTTCCCGCACCCCGGTGCACTATATCCAATCTGGGACGGACCATATGTAATTCATAAAGATCTCCACAACGGAGCTTATATTTTGTCAACAGTGGATGGAGAGGTGTTCTAGAGGGCATGGAACATCCAACACCTTCATCGATACTTTTCTTAACTTGTACTGCCCATATGAAGTGAATTAACAAAGAGAATCGGTGGACGTAAGCATTTTCGTGCCGAACCACTTTAAAAATTTGTCTCTTTTTTAACTTGTTCCTTTATATCTTGGCTGCTTGTTAACTTTATCCTTTTCTGTTGAACAAAATCATGTGTAATGACATTTCCGTTCAAGACACATCACAGCGCGACTTCACCTGGACAAGACCTAACATGTACTATACAAATCTATGCCCTCGCCAATGAGACACTTTTGCTCCAGCATCCCTCTGCTGCAGGTTAACTCATTGCTCGCGATCGGCCCTTAAAGCCAACTGTAATGAGCCGATTATAAGCCACTGAGAAGGCCGACTATAGCCGAGGAAGATCATTACGGCGTTCAGCTAGCCGGCAACCGTGAACCTACTTTAAGCCCCAACATAAGGTGTGGCCAGCCAGGGGTAGTTCACAGTTGACGATCGGCACCCACGCTAGCCGGCCATGGTAAATCGAATAATACCCACGATTACGGGCCATAATGGCCCGGGTAGTTACTATGCGCGATCTCGGCTCCGAGTTTCTTAAGTACGGCTATGGTAAAAAAGAGAAACTCCCTGCGGAGGCGTAAGATGGGTGACAAATGTCCCCAAGACCCACAGCTAGGGAAAGTGACTACAAAACCCGTTTGCCACGAACTTAAGCACATCGCAGGCCTTCCGTGATTGGAAGTTTTACTATTTCTTATATTTCTATTTTGTTTAAAAGCTTCCTCCTATCCTCTATAACGATCCCTAAAGTACAGAACACAAAATAGGAGACGCTCGCTAATGGGAATAGGAACTCACAATTGGATGACAGGTCACTCAGCTGCATTCCATGCTCAGTCATACAAGACATTCAAAGCAACCGTCTACGACTAAAACATGAAGGGCGGTACTTTCTTCTTTTGTATATAAATACGTAGCTGTAATTTATTCGCACATCACACTAACATTGCAAGATATGAAATTATATTTTAAGCAAGAACTTGACATCAAACACAATTGAATCACAGGAAACACAGCTATATTTCTTATGCAATACACCAAAATAATGATAGCATTCAAATATGACAGAATCGGCTTAAGTTAAAAATTACATGCCAAGAATAAAGTCGTTCATTACGAATAACATAATTACAGCCTAAAAGTTACATTAATGTTTTCGAACTAGCATAGACAGCAAGGTCAAGTAAACCAAAAGATATCCAGATCAAGTCAAGGAGTCGGCTGCATCGGAGCTTCACCTCTATCCTACCAGCCCTCCGAGATCTACTTAACCGCAGGATTGGAACTCTCAGCATGTTGACCAGAGGTAGTTGGTGCTTCAGAGGTCCCGCATGTCCAATTCAGGAGAAGAATCCATCAAATAAACAATAAGCAATCAAGTTACGAAAAGCTAAAAGGGAAGACTTACCAGCATCTGCTTCTTGATCATTATCCTCTAACTGCACACCAACCTCCTCAGCAGTAAGCAGCCGCATACCCTCCTTCACCGCCGCTTTCTCCTCCTTGGTGAATTGAGCCGTAACTACGTCCATTCTAAAGGCCACGCCATCCTCCTTATCTGCATCGGCCTTAGCCTCCTCCAGGGCCCTGAGATAAATCATGGCCATGACTCGGGGATAATCATCCATCCAAGATAAGTTGCCATGTTTCCAAGTGCGAAAGTATATATCCTAAAGCATCTCATCCATTATCCCCTCATTCTCCTTAAAATCCCTTATTCGGTCCTCAGAAGCCAACAGCTTTGCAGTGGCAACATCCCTCTCCGATTGGTATCGCGAGCAGTCAGCCTGAAAGGATTTCCTCATCGCCTCTATCTCCTCCTTCAGCTTGGTTTGAGCAAGCTCTGCGGCTTCAAGTTTTGCGGATAACTCCTGTACCCGCTCGAGATTCGCTTTCCGAACCTCATCCACCGTTGCAATAGCCATATCAATCCGTTTCTTACAAACAACCTCCATTTTCCGTAACTCTGCCCTGCTGGCCTCTTCCATGGTTTTCTTTAATTGCCTAGAAGCGGCCTCGTGTTGAGAGATCTGAATGGCCTGATCAGCGAGTTGTTTGGCCTGGTCGGAAACCACTAACCGCAGTCGAATGTTAGCACTCCCGATTTCTTCTCCAGCCTTGACCAGTCGGGCATGATGCCCCATCATCTTCCTGGTTTCCTCAGTAACCCGATCAATGTTTGCCTTAGCTTCGTCCCCCAAAGTTACGACCCGAGTGGTAAGCAAATCAAGGTACAGGGACTTAGCTTCATCTAGTACTCTTACCATAGGATTACGAGGGAGAAGGTGCTCACCGGTAGCCTCATCAAAGGTAATATCACGAGAACCCGGATGCAGATCCGGATGACCCGCAAACGGATTACGAGGCAAGCCGAGATGATCTATTTGGGTAATGGTAGGATTTTCAGACGGGTGCGGAGAAGGTATAAACCCATTATTCTCCTCCGTGGTATCCTGAAAAGGCTGAGTTGGGGGCTGTGGACCGGTGAAGATTCAAACAAGGAGCGACTCCTCTTCTTCTTTTGGATATCCTTTTCGATAACTCCAAGAAGAGGACGGTAGCCGACTACGTCTCCAGGGCGGTTAGTCGGAGGCTTTGGTTTAGTAGAAGCCTTGAGAAGTTTATATTGTTCAAGATGATGCCGAACATCTGATGTCTTGGCCACCTTACCCGTTTTTGTGATAAAAAACAAGTGTTACAAGCATACATTGAGCTATAATTCAAGAAATATATCAAGTTAAGAAGAGTAAAGAGACGCTTTTGTTATACAAACCCTAGGGAGGAGTAGGATACTGCAATAAGTCTTGGATCTCATTCCAGGACGGGAGCTGACCATAAAATATTCCTAAATCCTTATCATAAATGGAATCAGCAGGAGTCAAAAATTCACCTTGAATTGCAGGACTTGCCTTAGCTGAAGCGCTCGTAGAAGATGAATTGGCGCCGGTCCCGGCCTTATCAGCTTACTTAGGCTTTTCCATTAAAGCCGATTCTTCCTCCAACCCTTCAAAAGCTAGGCGGAAAGCGTCATCTGTCCATTCCTGGATCACACCTGCTTGCTTAGAAGACAAGGCCCCAGTGCCATAACCACTCTGTCCATCGCCACCATCATCGCTATGACCATCACCATCACCTTCTCCACCACTTCCACTCTCCGCCTCACCTCCTTCATCCCCGCCTCTTTCCTCCTCCACATCTTCCTCCTTCGGGATGTCTGGACATGTGCTGGGGGAGGGTCCATCGGACTTCTTAAGTTTCTTCCCCCCGGCAATTGGAGGTTTCGAGAAGGGTTTCTTTTTGCCGCTCTTCGCTATAGCCCCTCCTTTAGCTTTGGCGGCCCTCTCCTCGGCTGTGTCTCTTTGCTTGACCATAGACTGGCGTGGCAGAATCAAGTTGATCCCCAAAAGAGTAGCATTTCTGATCAAATAAGAAGCTGCCCTCTCGTTTTTCGGAATGGCTTCTATTTGCACAACCATCTGAGCCAAACGATCGTTCTCTACAACCGCAAAGCCACCTGTCGCTAGCAAGAAACAAAGCACATAAGGAGGAGCATTGCAGTCAGAACAGAAATTATAAATGAGATTCAACTTACAGCCAGAGGTGAAGCGGTGGAAAGAAACAGAGTCATCCTTGACAAAGAACCATTCCTTCTTGAACATGCTAAGTTTTGAATATAAGTCCAGGACCGGCTTGAAAGACACGGCCGATTCTAAGCTAATATACTGAGACCCTTTTTTGTAGCCTCTCAAGTTGTACAGGTATCGAATTTCCCAGTTGGAAGGGGGACGCCCGTATTTTCTCTGGAAAATAATAAACAGACTCACCAAGATGGCATAGGAGTTGGGCTGAAGCTGGAAAGGGGCCACCTTCAAGTATGTGATGAAGCTGACGATCCAAGCGTTGATCAGAGGAATGGCCCCGCACATGCAATGATACCTACTATAAGAAAAATATCCTTCAGGGGGGTTATACGACATCACTCCTTTCCCTGGCGACATCATATGCGCTCTGTCAATCCCAAAGGATCTAGATATAACGTCAAGCTGCCCGTCTTTGAGGGAGCTGGGAAAGCAGTCTGGCGGTGAGTTCAAAAGTTCCTGAGGGCCATACCCATCTACTAATGATCTCGGGGATGGTCCATGTCGTTCTGGCTCTGACTGAACTGGGGGCACTATGGAGGACTCCCCTTTGTCCTTGGATTTCTTCTTGTCAGAACGAGTTTCTACTTTATGAGACATTATCTGCAACACGAGAAAACACTTCGTTAGAACAAGGGATGTAGGCAAATAAGTACCTACGGCCTGGAATCTCATTCATAATTCAAAACATAAAAGATCAATCGGTAGTTTGAGGCCAAAGTCCATTCGGCATTCGTGCTCCCAAGTTCATTCGGTAGTTCGAGGCTAAGGGCCATTCGGCACTCGTACTCCCAAGTTCATTCGGTAGTTCGAGGCTAAGGGCCATTCGGCACTCATACTCCCCAAGTGCATTCGGTAGGCTAAAAGTCCATCGGCACTCGTACTCCCCGGACTCATTTGGTAGTTCAAGCATAAAGTTCATTCGGCGAAAGAAGACTAAATCACTTGGACCGGCAGTCAAATGTGATTCGGTGATATGGTTGACTCGGCAGACCAAGGTTTGGTTCGGCTATTTCAAAAGGTATGGAATAACAGAGGCGTGAAGCCCTTACTTATAAGCAAGCATAGGATGACCAGACCAACTGGTTCGGCACTTAGGCCGGATGGGGAGAAAACAAAGCACGACATATGCAGGCATATGCTCCACTTTTGGGGGCAAATGTTGGGTGTATTCTCGCCACCGAACCAAGGCAGGACCAACCGCACCCACTACCGAACCAAAGCAGGACCGAACACCCCCACTACCGAACCAAAGCAGAACCAACCACACTCCACTCACCACTGAACAAATCCACATTCCTCTCACCACCGAATCAATCCATGCGCCATTCACTACCGGACCAAGATCTCAAACCATCACCGGACCGAAACACTACCGAACCCACACGAAGAAGGCCCTACCGAACCAGAAGCATACTACCACTACCGAACCAGAAGCATACTACCCCTACCGAACCAAAGTGAAGAAGGTATTACCGAACCAACAATACCAGGCCAGATCACATCATCCCAGGCCCACCATCAGCTATATACATCCAAGACCCCTACCCCCAGCCTCACTCTATAAATAGAGGGGAAGGGGTATAACAATGGCAGACAGTTTGAGAGCTCAAGCACAGACAGAACTTTCAAACAACTTTCATACACTTGTAATCAAAGCTTCGTACTTGTAATCTGAACAGTGAAAGAGAATAACATATGAAGCGGACGTAAGCACATTCTGGCCGAACCACTATAAATCCGTGTGTCTTTTACAGTTTAGTTCCTACTTTTTACATATTTGCATAAATCACCCAAATCGCTAAGAACAACATAAAATCGACTAAGTCATACGACTTCGAGGTGTTTGCCCATTTTTTGTGCAAACAGGATGTTACACCTGCCCCCAGTCTGAGGTCAAGAGCTAGTTTCTATCTATTTTTCGATATTAAGAAAAATTCGAGGGTTTGATCATGAACCGTAGAAGTTTTGGTTGGCACCTATCTTTGAGTACCTGCACACCTGCATTATTCACATCAAGATTCATTTGAGTCAGTCAATTCACAACTCTTATGTAATGGAAAGACAGAGTCTTGGACTCGAAAAGCCTTTTTATTCCATAAAAGACGGGAAATGACAGGTTATGTCTTATCACATGCCTTTTATCAATTTATTTCTAAGTTCAATAGCGTCGTAAATGCTTGCTATTCCACACCATCAGGAGTGAAATTCCCACCAATCATTGCAAGCTTGAAAGTTTCATCTCCAAGCTTTTGCTCTATTACCTATGGACCTTCCCAAGTCGGGCCTAAGTTTCCAGGGTCAGAGAAGATTCGTTTGAGAACCAGGTCACCAACTTCGAAGCTTTGATTCTTGACCTTAGTATTATAATATCTTACGACTTGGGATCGATGTGCACTTGCCCTCTACTCAGCTGCATCACGTTTCTCATCGATCATATCAAGTAACTCTAACATTAGTTTCTCATTAGTCTGTTGATTGTAGCGAATCACTCAATGAGAAGTACTTCTAGTTCAACCGTATTCATAGCCTATGATCCATAGGCTAGGGGGAATGGAGAGTGTCCAATTGCTGGCTTGTGAGTTGTTCGATAAGCCCATAGTACTAATGAAGTTCATCGACCTACTTTCCTTTGGCCTTTTCCAACCGCTTCTTAACAATGGACTCGATAATCTTATTCACAGCTTTAACCTGCCCATTCGCCTAGGGATGTACCACCACAGCAACTCTCTTCTCTATGCGATGTGGAGACAGAAATGTTTGAACTCGGTACTGTCGAATTAGGTCCTGTTATTGGTAATGATTGCCTATGGAACTCCAAAACGACAGATGATATTTCGAACAACAAAGTTGATTATTTTCTTTATGGTGATCGTGGCCAATAACTCTGCCTCAGCCCATTTGGTGAAGTAGTCAACTGCGACGATGGTGTACTTCACGCCACCTATAGATATCGGCAACACACCAATGATATCAATTCCCTAAACTACAATGGCCTGACCATTTGAGTAATCTCCGTTAGTGGGGCTCTCGTTATTTTGGAAAATCTCTGGCACTTGTCATACTTTTAGGTGTAATCAGCCGAGTCTCGGTTGACAGTTGACCAAAAGTATCCATAGTAGAGGATCTTCTTCGTCAGGGTTTGCCCCTTGGTGTAGTCGCTGCAGGCCCTTTCATGAACTTCTTTTAGAACTCGATTGGACTTGTTGCGAGTGACACACCAAAGCATATGGACTAAGAAACCCTTCTTGTAAAGTACTCCTTCCAACCTGATATATCTCAAAGCTTGTCGAAGGAGCTTTCTTCGTTCATTCCTTCTCTCCGGAAGAATTCCTCTTTGTAAATAATCTCTTATTGGAGTCATCCATAACTCCCTTTTGGGTTCAACTTCCAAGATCTGATCAACTTCCATCCGGTCAATGCTCAGAGTTGATAGCACTTCCATCGAAACTAGGCCCATGAGCTGCGCATCTTCGAAACTGGCCAACTTAGCCAGCGAGTCGGCGTTCTCATTTTCCTCTCTGGGAATATGAGCGATCGTGTAATATTCAATCTTATTGAGTATCTCAGGGGCCCAATTGAGCTAAGGAGCTAGTCTCACTCCTTTTGCTTGAAACTCTTTCTGAACTTGGCAAACCACCGACTAGAAGTCATAGAAAATGTGTAAAGTCTTTAATCCTAGCTCTTTTTCAATCTTGAGTCCTACAATCAAGGCCTCATATTCAGCTTCATTGTTTATTGATGGAAAGTTGAGTTTCAAGGCGTAATAGATCGGTTGTTCCTTAAGAGTGACAAGTACAACTCCAGCACTAGAACATCGTTCATTAGATGCACCATCCATGTACATCTTTCATCTAGTATCTTTCTCACCACTGCTCTATGGAGGATCATCTCGTATATTGAAGTCAACTATGAAATCTGCCAAAGCTTGACCCTGGATTGCTCTCCGAGGGTGATAGGTTATGTCGTATTAGCTCATTCAATGTTCCATTCCAATATCCTTCTAGAAGTCTCAGGTCGCTGCAAGACTTATCGCAAAGGTTGGTTGGTGAGAACTTTGATTGGATGAGCCTGAAAATAAGGGCAGAGCTTTCTCGAAGTGATAACAAGCAGTATGCGAGCTTCTTTAGCCTCGGGTAATTTCTTTCTACTCCCGTCAATCTTTTACTGATATAATAGACCGACCACTGGATGTGGGATTCCTCTCGTACGAGTGCAGCACTCAAAGCATGCACTGACAGATATATAAACAAGTCCTCGTCATTCAACCGCTTCGAAAGGATGAAGGGGTCTCTCCAAGTGATCCATTAGAGCTTGGAATGCATCTTTACACTCACGATTCCACTCGAAATTTCTTTTTCCTTTCTTAATGACGTCAAAGAAAGAAATTCATTTGTCCATGGCTCTGGAGGTGAACTGACTCAGTGTGTCGACCTTCCCATTCAAGCTTTGGACTTCCTTGATCGTCTTCGATGTCTCAATCTTTCTCAATGCCTCAATCTTTTCGAGATTGGCGTTAATCAAATGGGAGTTCACAATGAAGCCCAAGAATTTCCCTAACACCACGTCAAAAGAGCAATTCAATGGATTGAGCTTCATCCCATATTTTTGGAGGACACCTGCACGTAAATGTGCATGTTTTTACTTCCATATTTAATGTAATTTAATTAAATAAACGATCATATATGATATTTTCACATTTTTAAACCAAAATTTTAATTATTTTCAAATCATCATTTATTTATTTTCATATAGGGGCAATTGACATTTTTGTGCATAGATTAATTTTGAGAATATTTACTTGGCATTTTATTTTTATTCGTAGGAAAATTGGATGGAAAATAGAAGTCTTCTTCATGCATGCACAAGAGAAGGAAACAAATGAAGATGAAAATAATTTATTTCATGCATCATGTATGACCCCACCTACCCATTTACCTTAATCCCTATTAAGGGCTAATGCATATGATTAAAGCACGTGCATATATAATGGTGGATTACTTACTTGCTAATGATAACTTGGTGGCTACACTTCTTCAAGGACAATTTGGGTAGTCTTCAAAAATATCATTAGGGTTTCAAAACATGTATAAATACCCTCTTATGTTTCATGTAATGAACTCTTAGCCTCCTCTTTAGTTAGTTAGTTGTAGGCACAAATTGTAAATATAAACTCTCTTCTTCTATTTCACGGCTTCTTAGCCATTTTCTCTTATGTAATTTTCTTATATGCAATTTTAATTCATGCTATGTTATTTCATATTCTTTTCTTTTATGTTAATAGCTTAGATTAATTATTGCAAGTAGTTTAGCTTTCTTTTTATTTTAATTAGCTTGCATTTTCCTCTTGTTTTTTGGTTTCATGTCGAACTCTACATTTATTGAAATGATAACAAATATGAAAGGCTAAACCCCTTCAATTTAGGGGCAATGAAGCTCTCTTAATCATGTTAATTCAACATTTTTCTAATTTCATGATATCCTTTTGTGCCTAATGACAATGTTTGATGCGGTAAATATTTTGTTGGTTAGCTTTGAATTTGATAGCCTATGTTGTTGACATCAAATAAGCTATGCTTAAACAAACACAAACACAAATTACTCTTCATCTACATATGATTATGCTAATGAAGTGAATTTTAGAATTAAAATTTGATGGTCTATATTACTAATCAATAGTAAATAGATCATGCTTATAATAGATTTTATTTTCAATTTCATTAACATTTTCATGAGAGTTGATTAGTGGTTTAGTGGGGGTGTTAAAGTTTGATGGTTTATGCTGGGCTAATTAATAGCACAAATATGCCATACTTATGATAATCACATCAACTAAATTCACTAATGACCAAAAAAGAGAGATCATAATTTCAATTGTGTTGATTTATGTGATCATGAAAAGTGATTTGCCTCTAAATTGCCTTCTACTTTCATATTTTTATCCACTTTCTTTTTGCTAGTTTTTTTTATATATACATTTTAGTTTAACACAACTTCAAATTTTGGTTTAATCTGATTGAGTAGAAATTTTAAATCAGTCAATTCCCTGACTTGTACTCGCCACGCACTAAGATTGTACGTCGTGCGCTTGCGGTTATTTTTATTACAAATTTTTTCATCTATTTTCTAATTCGACAGAAAACTAGCCGATTAAACAAGATTTTGACGCCATTGCCAAAGAATTAGTTTGATTTTATTTTCTATTCTTTGAATTATTGTTGTTTGATTTTTGTGTATTGTATTACATTTTTAAAAAAAGAAAATATTTTTTGTATGTCTGTGTGTGATTTTTGTGACATTTTGTTTGTGTGCTTGTTGTTCTAGTTTCTTTTTCCATTTGCATTTTCATGTTAAAAAAACATACACAAAATTTTAAATATATATATATAATTTCATTTTCATCTTCATTTTACGATTCCACTTTGCATTACATTTACAAGTTCTTTTACAAATTCCTTTTTCTTTTATAAACTTATTACATCTCCACACACTGTGCACATACAAGTACACCATTGCCTACTGCCAGCCTCACTTGCACCTCACTTGCACCATTGCTCTGCCTTCACATACATATACCATCTATGACTATTGCATGTCAACCCATCACTATCAAATACCGGCACATTCTCCCCTTTACTGTCCTGCCACTACAATCCCGAAACAAATTTGCACAAAACTGCAGAACTCCACCCTCTGCCTTTCAATCCATTGAACATACACCATATCAACCTGACCATCCTTCAACTGTCAGCTGCACGTATATCACTACCGCTTCCTTGATCAACTCACTGCCTACAACTACTTCTGTTACCAAACAACTCACGGCCTCAACGTTGCATTTGCATTTGCCTGTCAACGACATATCAACTGCCTCAAACTGTGCACCTCGAACCCGCGCCTTCCTTTGCCCAAACCCATCCTCTTAACTGTGAACATCAACTGCCTCAAAACATCCTCAATCTTCCATAAACATCTGTACTGTTCCAAGTTCCCCTCAAACATCATCAAATATCAGTGTGCACATTGATATCATACTCACCAAAAATCCCCAGTGCACAGTCCACCACTTCAAGCAACTACAGCCACTAATCACACCAGCATACTCCACCTTACTTCTGCTTCAACACCACTGTCTATAAACACCTTACCATTCTCCTTCAAATTTCCTCAAGCATATTGCCAAAACCATCAACAAACAACGATAGACTGCAACATCAAATACTATCATTTCACTGCCACCAACTTCAACAACTACCCAAAACATAAACTGTGCATATCAAACCCACTGTCACACTGCTGATATCTACTTGCAACTTCTTGCAACAGCCATCAAACAACTTACTACCATTTACTTACTGATCAACTACAATCCCAAACATCTCCACCAAACCATCCACTCTCCTGCATATTTTCAAAACTACCAGTTCACTGTGCCTTCTGCCTGCATACCACCAGATGCCACTACCAACACTCTTCCTACCACCATGAGCCACTTCATACAATATAACCAACCACCTTCATGCGATACACTTCTTTCATCAAACTCTGCCTTCCTATCTGACATACAATATCACAGCAGCCATTACTTCTGCCCATTAAGCCATAACCTTGCAACAGCCACAACACATCCCCTCATTCATCAGACTCCTGATCAACTCCACAGTTCAACCATCAACAATCTCCATCACAACTTGATATACTAGTCCCACACTTCCAATCCTCTGCCATAAACTTTACATACACTGTACAGTCTCACACTTATAACAACCAATACTCCACACTCTCAAATTCACTGTAACCTACTTACTTGCCTTAATTCACTGTAACCAAATCATCCACCATCCCTTCGCTATAGCAATTTTCATTCGACTGACATTCACATCCCCACTATTAACTGCCTGTTCCACTGCCTTACAACATCATTACATATCATTACATTCATTTACAACATCCTCCTGCAACATTCATTTACAACATTCACTTGCTTTGCAACATTCACATCCGCCTCAAACATTTCACTTATCTACATCTTCCTTCAACATACAATACCCCTGACATATCCTCTGCCATACACCTCACCACAACCATACTACAAAATATTCATCAAACTGTACCTTATCACCTTCAAACACCACCATATCAGTCCTCATCTCCCTCTGCAAACAACTGCTTCTACTTCACTTCCACCAAACTTATCAACATCACTGCCTGCAACCCCTCCCTGTACAAACAACAATAGCACCTGCCCATTTGAACAAGCAACTGCCATCCTCCATTCCTTATCAGTAAACAAGTCATACCCTCTCTACCACACAATTCTTTTCAAAATCACTGCACTTCTTTATCTCAGCAACACTGCATTCTTCTCATCCATCCACAACTTCCCATTACCACTAATAGCCACTTGCAACACGCAACTGCTGGAAAACAATGACTAACTTCGGCTGAGTCGTGGACGGAGTCACTTTCTGGAAGACGTTTCGGCGATCTGCTCAATGGTGCAAGCAGTTCGGATCAATCACCGCCGCCTCTAGGATAAAACAGCCTCTTAGTAGTTGTGGTACCGATTCGTTTGCACGGATGAACGACTCAGTTTGGACTCCCAAAAATAATGCTCGAATTTTATAAAAAAGAGGTACGAAAATGATGTTCTTTTTGTTTTCGTCTTCGTATCAGTTAAGAAGACGGGGCAGTAAAAGAACGTTACTGGTTTGGGGGAAACGTGGTCTTAAAAAACGGATCTGAGTAATACCGGGTCAAAATATCAATACGGGCTTGAATAGATTTTACCGTTCCAACCCGGTCAAAAACGGTTAATAAATTTGTATCAAAAATATAAGTGTTACACCACTACAAGCCCGAACCCGAACCCGGGTGGGTCGAGTCGGTCGGTCGGCGCGCGCGTGTGTGGTGGTCAAGCATGGCCTCCCTCCTCACAAAAGAGCATCATTGGGTGCCCAAAGGGCCCAACTTAGCCTCTAAGAATCAAGTATAAATACTTGATTCTTTCATAAAGTCCTACAATGTGAGACTATTCACAAAGACACTCTTCACACTTAGTCATTTTTAATAATTCACTTGATTTTTAAACACAATTTCCAACAATCCCCCACTTGAATTTTTAAAAATATTTTCGAGCAATTTCTGAAAACATAAGATTGTGCATAAACAAAGGTGTCGTTCGACTTGAACCTTTTCATAGTGAATAAGATTCAGTTTTTACTAGAGTGACACGTAGTTTTGAACTCTATTCCTGACATCAGACCACACACAATCTTTTTAGAGCGCAATCAAATAAGCCCGTGCATTTATGGCCATGCACATCTATCCCAGTTTAGTGAATGCTCTAGGAGTTTTGCCCAAAACACCATAGGAAACAGCCAAATTTCCACATTCACACAGGTGAGTCTATCAAGAGTACTCCTGAAGGTAGGTACTCCACTCCAAATGGATAGATCTCATTAAGAGTTTCTATTAACTCATCCTCTAGTCACTTCAGGAATACATGCTTCTATATATATGAAAAATGGCATGTTCAACTCATATCACTTCACAACTTGTTCTTACCCATTAAACCTAGTTCTTGGGATCTCCAGTCATTAGGTCGGGTTACCATTGTGCGTGACTCAACAATCTAAGGACAATAGTCCCATTTTTCTAGAAGTCGTAAGGACTTTCTCTCTGGCCAATCCTTTCATCAAAGGATCTGCCAAATTCTCGTCACTGCGTATGTGATCCACTCTAACAGCACCTGAGGAGAGTAGCTCTCTAACAGTGTTGTGCTTACGACGTATCTGTCGTCTCTTACCGTTGTAATAACGGTTCTAAACTTTTGCAATAGCCGCGGTACTATCGCAATGGATCAACACAGCTGGTATCGTTTTTTCCCATAAGGGAATCTCAGCTAGCAGTTTTCTTAAGTACTCTGCTTCCTCACTAGCTGTGGCTAGTGCTATCATCTCAGACTCCATAGTAGACTGAGCCAAAATAGTGTGTTTCTTGGATTTCCAAGAAACAGCTCCTCCAGCAATGCTAAAGATATAGCCGTTGGTTGCCTTTGAGTCATCAGATAAAGTATTCCAGTCTGCATCGGTGTAATCTTCAAGAACAGCTGGAAACTTTTCATAATGTAATCCAAGGTTCATGGTTCGTTTTAGGTATCTCATGACCCTCTCAATAGCGTGCCAATGCTCTATACTAGGTTTACTAGTAAACCTGCATAATAATCCCACGACAGAGGCAATGTCGGGTCTAGTACGATCAGTGGCATATCGAAGGCTGCCAATGATGCTCGCATAATCGGACTGTCTTACACCTTCATCAGTGTTCTTGAAAAGTTTTACACTAGGATCATATGGTGTACATGCAGGTTTACAGTCAAAGTAATTGTATTTCTTTAAGATCTTCTCAATATAATGAGATTGATCCAAAGAAAGTCCCTTTTCAGACCTAGTAATCTTAATACCAAGAATTACACTCGCTTCACCTAGATCTTTCATATCAAAATTGGCACTTAACAAAGATTTAACAGTGTTTATGGCATGAATGTTTGATCCAAAAATAAGTAGATCATCTACATACAAACATATTATAGTGCAAATGTCATTTTTAGATTTATAATAAATGCATTTGTCACTTTCATTAATTTTGAAACCATTTGAGATTATTAAATTATCAAATTTTTCATGCCATTGTTTAGGTGCTTGTTTTAAACCATATAATGATTTATCTAATTTGCAGACTTTATGTTTTTGAACAGGAATAACAAAGCCTTCAGGTTGGTGCATATAAATTTCCTCTTCTAATTCACCATTTAAAAAGGCAGTTTTAACATCCATTTGGTGTATAATTAAATTATGAATAGATGCTAATGAAATTAGTACTCGAATGGATGTGATTCTAGTTACAGGTGAAAAAGTGTCAAAAAAGTCTATATTTTCTCTTTGCCTAAAACCTTTAGCTACCAAACGGGCTTTATATTTTTCAACTGTTCCATCGGGTTTTAATTTCTTTTTAAGTACCCATTTACAACCTATAGACTTACAACCAGGTGGTAAATCTACTAAGTGCCAAGTCTTATTGGATTCCAAGGAATCCATCTCATCATTTATAGCCTCTTGCCAAAAATCGGCATCTAAAGAAGATAAGCCTTCTTGGAGGTTTGTTGGATCCTCCTCTATAGTAAAAGTGCAAAAATCCGAGCCAAAATCTTTATCAACTCTTACTCTTTTACTTCTTCTAGGTTCAGTTTCAGAAGATTCATTAAGTTCTGTTCTAATAGGCACGGTGTTATTTGACATGCCCCCACTATTCCTCAATTTAAAAGGAAATTTACTTTCATAAAAATTAGAATCAATAGATTCTACTATATTATGTGTATTCAGGTCATAAAATCTATATGCTTTGCTATTAATAGCATAGCCAATAAATACACATTCGTATGTTCTACTTGCTAATTTTATTCTCTTAGGGTCGGGTATACGAACATATGCCAAACATCCCCAAGTTCTAAAGTAAGATACATTCGGTTTATAATTTCTTAAAATTTCAAAAGGTAAAATCTTACTTTTTGATTTAGGGATTCTATTCAATACATAGCATACAGTCAACAAAATATCCCCCCACCAATGTTTTGCTGCACCTGAATTTAACAAAATAGTTACAACTAATTCGGTAAAGGTCCTATTCTTTCTTTTAGCTTTACCGTTCATTTCAGGTAAATAAGATGCAGTTCTCTCATGAATTATACCATTCAATTTATAGAAATCAAGAAATGAACTAGATTCATATTCTGTTCCTCTATCACTACGAAGTCTCTTAATTTTCTTATTAGATTGATTCTCAATTTCAGTTTTAAATAATTTAAACATATCAAATGCATCACTTTTATTTTTCATAAGATATACATAAGTGAAATCAGAGGTATCATCTATGAAAGTGATAAAATAACGGTGTCCATGTCTAGTCAAAGTACCATCTAGCTCACATATGTCAGAATGAATCAAGTCTAAGGGTTCAGAAAATCTATCAACTGATTTATGGGGTTTCTTAGTGATTTTTGCTTGACTACAGAATTCACATTTATCAAAATCAGTTTGTGACATTTTAGGAATCAAATCTAATGTGATCATGTTATGAATTATATGCTTATTTACATGACATAATCTAGAGTTCCAAATATTAAAGTCACACAACATATAAGTAGAACTGGTTACTTTATTAGATTCAACATTCAGTTTGAACATACCCCCACAAGCATAACCCTTCCCTACAAACATCCCCTTATAAGTCAAATATACAAATCAGCCCATATAACTTGAGTAAAACCAGCCTTATTAAGGAGAAAACCAGAAACCAGATTCTTTCTCATCTCTGGAGTATGCATCACATCTTTCAGAAGAACTGTCTTTCCAGAAGTAAACTTTATTTCCACATTTCCAATGCCTGTAACTGTAGTGGTGTGAGAATCTCCCAACAACACTTTCTGATCATCAGCAGCCATGTATGTACTGAACATAGCACGATCATAGCAGACATGGCGAGATGCACCAGTGTCTACCCACCAACCCTCTGATCCACCAACAAGGTGAATCTCAGAAATCATAGCCGTCAAAGGCTCCTCAGCCAGGTTAGCCTGCGGTGCAGGGCCTGGTCTGTTCCTACACTTGCGTGCCATATGACCTGGTTTTCCACAGTTGTAGCATAGAAACAACTGTCCAGAGTCATTCTTTTGGGTCGGTTTCTGCTGTCCTCTTTGGTTCCCTTGCGGGGTCCAATTCTATTTGTTGCAGTTGCGGTTCTGATTCTTAAAGTTTTTCGGATTTGGTTTCAGAACTGCTGGCTTGGACTTTTTAGTGTTGATGACAACAAGCACTTCCTCTTTCTGGTTCTGTTTCCGAGCCTCCTCCTCAATACGGAGGCGAGTGATCAAGCTCTCTAAGGAGAATTCCTTAGTCTTGTGCCTAAGCACATTCTTAAAGTCTTTCCAACCTGGGGGCAGTTTATCAATAATAACAGCAATCTGAAACTGTTCATCTAAACTCATACCTTCGGAGATGATCTCATGAGCAATTTTCTAAAGCTCATGAGACTGCATCTCTACTGACCTGTCATCTGTCATCTGGTATTTGAGATAGCGGCTGACTGCATATTTCTTCGCTCCAGCCTCTTCGGTATCGTACTTCTTTTGCAGTGCTTCCCAGATCTCTTTGGCTGACTTGTCAGAATTGTAGTAGTCGTACAGGTCATCGCTGAGGCCGTTGAGTATGAAGTTTCGGCACATGTAATCTTGCTCTGTCCAGTTATCCAACTCCTTTGATTTTTTTGTCCAGGCTCGCATCTGATCTGCGTCTGCTTCGTCGTCTGGTCTACTAGGTAGCTGCGGTTTGTCGGTTGTCAGCACAGCCACCACTTTTCTGGTGGTCAGGAAGAATTCCATCTTCTGTCTCCAGCGTTTGAAGTGGAGGCCCTCGAATATGAAGGGAGCAACAGAGACCATCGGGAGTTGGAAGAAGGAAGTGGGAGCGGCGGCATCTAGATCTGCAGTAGAAGCCATTGTTGTCGAACGTCTTCAAATTGTTGGAAAACAATGGCTAACTTCGGCTGAGTCATGGACGGAGTCACTTTCTTGAAGACATTTCGGCGATCTGCTCAACGGTGCAAGCAGTTCGGATCAATCACCGCCGGCTCTAGGATAAAACAGCCTCTCAGTAGTTGTGGTACCGATTCGTTTGCACGGACGAACGGCTCAGTTTGCACTCTAAAAAATAATGCTCGAATTTTATAAAAAGAGGTACGAAAATGTTGTTCATTTTGTTTTCTTCTTCGTATTAGTTAAGAAGACGGGGCAGTAAAAGAACGTTACTGGATTGGGGGAAACGTGGTCTTAAAAAACGGATCTGAGTAATACCGGGTCAAAATATCAATATGGGCTTGAACAGATTTTACCGTTCCAACCCGGTCAAAACGGTTAATAAATTTGTAGCAAAAATATAAGTGTTACACCACTACAAGCCCGAGCCCGAGCCCGAACCCGAACCCGAGCCCGACCGGGTCGGTCGGTCGGCGCGCGCGCGTGTGTGGTGGTCAAGCATGGCCTCCCTCCTCACAAAAGAGCATCATTGGGTGCCCAAAGGGCCCAACTTAGCCTCTAAGAATCAAGTATAAATACTTGATTCTTTCATAAAGTCCTACAATGTGGGACTATTCGCAAAGCCACTCTTCACACTTAGTCATTTTTAATAATTCACTTGATTTTTAAACAAGTCATACTAAACACAATTTCCATACCCTCTCTACCACACAATTCTTTTCAAAATCACTGCCACTTCTTTATCTCAGCAACACTGCATTCCTCTCATCCATCCATCAACTTCCCATTACCACTAATAGCCACTTGCAACACGCAACTCAAACCCAAATTCAACCGAACTCGAGAATCGAACAAATCCAGTGTCTCCATCTGCTTCCACTGTCAATCCGACTAACAGCCACCTGCCTTTATCCTCTAACCCAAAGTGGCCACAACACAATCGACTTCCACGTTAAGCATCACCGAACCGCCTTTGTTTGAACTCGGGATTTTGATCTTTCAACACTATTTTTTTCTCTGAATTCGTCTCTTTGTTTCACTGACTTTGATTTTTAAGAGGAAGCGGGGGGGGGGGGGGTTGGGTTTTGTTGTTTGTGGGGGTTGGGGGTTGTGGGGGGGGGGGGGAGGTGGTTAAGTTGGGTTAATTGGATTTGGAGCTGTTTAATTCGCTTGCTTTTGGGCTTGTAAGTTTTCTTAGATTAAATCTTCCTTTTTTTTAAAAAAAAAAGAAAAAAAAAGAATTTTTGTTATCTTTTTAAGTTTTTTTTCAAAAAAAAAAAGACAAAGAAACAAACAAGTTGTTTTCGTTCGTTTTAGTTTCCTTCGTTTTGTTTTTTAGTTCTGCTTCTGTTTTTTTTCTCCAATTTTTTTAGTTTCTTTTTTGAAATATACACACATATACATATATATGTGTATATATATATACAATATATATATCTGGGTTCAAGTCCTTTGTCAGGTTGCCCAAGCAGATAAGGAGAAGACTAGCTAGCTAAAAAAAATTGCTTTGCGTGCTTGTATAAAAATAAATTGCTGCTTTGAAAAATAAAAAATTGCTAATAATTATGTACGCACTAGTGTCGTGCCCTTATTTCGTGTTTTTCTTTTCACTTTGCATTGTTGGTTGCTTGCATTTTGAATTTTTTTTTAAAAAAAAACAAATTTCATTCGTAGTTGCGTCATTAATTCACGTTTAATTTCTGCTGTACATTCACCTAATCTTATTTTCTTTCTAAGGGCAACACCCCAATTCATATAAGATGAGGGATTTCATCACCCCTTCCTTGACCCACTAATTGCATTTCATCATAGAATTTGCTAATAATAACGGTTAGACATTTGGCTTAAGGGTGTCACGAGCTCATCTAGGGCTTAATTGTGTATTGACAAGTTGTCCTCTTTCGACAATTTAACTTTTTGGTGTTTAGGCTACGACAGAGCAATAATCAGTTATAAATATTACGGTGATTCTTAAATATTATACTGATTGTTCTCTGAAGGTACTTAAACCTTCGCTTGCATTACAATGGTGATTCATAGTGCACCGATAAATCCTATCCGTCACCTAGCAAAGAAATATCTTGTTGATTTAAGACGAAGTGTGGTTATACAATTTTGGGTTAAGAGTTACTTAGAACAAAAAATTGTAATTGAGTCTTTACGTTCATATGGTTGCATTAGTTCATACATATTTAAAAAAAATTCAAAATTCAAAACAAAAAAATCGCAAATTTTCCTTAACTTAGTTTTTAAAATCTTTTCCTTTGAAAATTTTCAATCAAAACAAAAAAATCCAAAAAAAAAATCTTTCGAAAAAAAATTGAAAATCCAAAAAAAAAATTCAAATTTCCCTTTTGAAAAAAAAGTTCTCCTTGGTATATACTTTTCTTTATAAAGAAAAACCATTTTTGAAAATGTCTGAATTTCCCTACTCGCATGAATTTTACAGTAGTTGTAAAAATCAATATAATCCATATAATTTCACGTCAAATTCTTATGAATATTTTAATAACAACTATTATATAAACAATTCAAATTTTGAACCACAAAATTTAAAAAAGATGACCAACCCTCAACTCTTGAAAATTGCATTGAAACGATTTCGTCTTTACTTGAACTCTCTACATAACAAAATCAAATGATTAATGATTTGTGTAATTTATATTTGTCCAATGATTTAAGTCAAGTTTTCAAAATAATAAAAATTTGAATTCACTTCAAAATTCAAATGATTTCGATTATAACTCATGCCAATACAACTTCGAACTCCAAAATGAATTTCAAAGTCAAAATGGAAATTTGAATCACTATTTAAACGATTTTAGCAATGAGAATAATCTCGATTATGGTGCATTGAAATTTTTTTACTCTCAACAATTTCAAATTGAAAACTTTCAAATTAATAATTATAAATTTGATTTTGTTGAGCAAATGGAAGAAATTCACAAAGATCACATAGATTTGTCGTTTGAAACCTACATGAAACAACGTGAGCAACAAAATCAAAATCCAACGATTGACGAGTCAAATAATAATCCACATTTTACCCAAATTGACAATTTTCAAATAACAACTTTTGAAATTAAAAACAACAATCTTAATGAAGTTGTTGAAAATTTGGTAATTGAGTTGAACTTCAACGAATAATTCTATCTACCTCAAAAATCATCGAAAATAAGGCAACTTGTACGATTTTTAATAGAACAACATTCGTTTTTCCAAATCAACATTCAACTTTGAAATCTTTTATGGTTTGGTTTTCTGTGCTTAAGCCGTGTCTCATACTTGACGAGGCAAATGATTTGGTCTTTGAAAGACTGTTTCATTTACTCTTTAACGACATATTTTTTGATGTCTTGTAAATAATAATCTTTTCATTTTCATGTAAACATAGGTCATATTTTTATCTTTATTTTATTTTTCTCCTTTCACTTGGGTAGATTGTGGGGACACAGTCAAAATCAAGTGTAGGGGGAGTCTCGTCTTCATTTTTTTTCATGGTTTATTTTTTGCATTTTCTTTCCAAAAAAAAGTTTCAAAAGTAAAAGAAAAAAATTCCAAAACAAAATTATCTTTTTAGAATATTGATTTACTTTTAAAGAATCACTATAGGATTTTGGTTATTAAATTAAAATTTTTGAAAATGTATTTGTCTCAGCAAAAATAAAAATAAAGTTTGATTACAAGCAACTATGGTTTAACTAGTATATAGGAAGATTCATGGGTGGTAATCATGAAGTATATCCTAATTGAAATCTTTGTTTAAAGAGTGGTTAATTTAAAGTAAAGGGTATAACTTTTTTAATATTCTAAATTAAATGGTGCTAAGATGATTTTGCAAAACTTTCTTTTTAAAAAAAAGAAAAAGAACAAAAAGAATATATATATATATATATATATATATATATATAAGACTTTCAGGACCCGATTTGGATCATCCTGGCAAATTGGAACAACAATCGTCATCTCGGTTGGAGCTGCTCTTCCACCATCTGGCTCTTTACGTCATTCCATCTCCTCATGAAACCGACTTGGCTGCTCGAGCTAAGGCAGGCTGTGGTTTCTATGCGTCCCAAGCCTTACTATTGAGGGTCCCTTCCATATTTTTTCCTTTCTCCTTTCACCTCACCTCTCTTAGCTCGATGACGTAACATTCACGGCCAGTCACTTGATCACCCTGAACAATCCCTACGACATTCTCAATATGAAACTTCATCGTCAAGCACCAAGGAGCTATAGCCACTCTAAATTCAGCCAAGGCCGATCGACCCTGAAATGCATTGTAGGTCGAGTAAATATCCAACAAAAAAAATACATGACCCGCACTCGCTTGAGGTCGCCTTCGCCAAGTACTACAGGGTAATTCGACATATCCTGTGGCTTCAGTAGCCATCCCATTGAACCTCTGTGTTCAAGATTTACAAGGTTTCAAGTCCTTCTCTTCCAATGTCATTTAAACATAAGCTTCCTTAAACAAGATATCGACTGAACTTCCACAGCCAACTAGCATCTTCCAAAAAATAACAGGACCAATCGTGGCTGTGATCATGAGTGGGTCAATCATTGGAGCTTCCACTCCATAAGCATCTCTATTCCAGAAAACAATATCGTTGGGCATCATTCTGCATTGTTTTTCTAGAGTCCCATCTTCAACAGCAAAGCAACTTTCACTCTCTGCATATTTTATTACACCAACATATCTATCCATCTTAGCTAGACTCTTATCGACTGGTTGTGGCCCACCGATAATTGTATTAATCATCAACCATTTTTCTGGTTGCCTGAATGTATCAGCATGATTCTCAGCTTGTCCCTGTTGAGAAGATGACCTAGAGGTGCTAAAGTTTTCTTGCTCGCCATCCTACACGGCTTTCACTTATTGCTGTATCTTTTTCTTGCGAATCAACTCCTCAATAATATATCGCAAGTATCTGCACTTGTTGGAATTATGACCGTAAGTTTCATGGAATCTGTAGAACTTTCCCGACTTCCTCTCATTCTCAATTGACTCTCTTAGAGCCGGCTTTCTATACTTCTCAACATTTTGAGTCACTAGACAAATATTTTCTATAGAGTTGTTCTGTTTGGTATAGCTATCGTACCAGGAGTCCTAATATGACTCCTATTATCTAGCTTCTTCTTCTTAGCCCCATCATCATTCCATTTTTGATTATTGTTTTGGTTGCCAACATTCACATCTGTATTTCCAGAGCTCCTTCAGCGACTCTCCACTGGCTTGGAAAAGGTTTGACAAAGACATGACATGTTTTGGATGTGAAGCATGTAAATGGAATTGCTCTATAAACTTGTTCAACAACTCAGCGAAAGATGATATGGACTTCGACAGAAGTTGAGTGAACCACATCATGGCCACTCTTTCTATGAAAATTGGAAAACAACGACATTTCACAGCATTGGAAGCTGTGGAGAAATCCATATGCAATTCATATCTCATCAAGTGCTGCCTAGGATTCATCATTCCTCAGTAGAATGGCATAGTTGGCATTGCGAATCTCCCGAGGTATCTCCTGCGTAGAATGTTCCTTGTAAATGGATTTCGACTGGGAGAGGTTCCCCACTCATCACTAGTTATGAAGCGATTTTCACTAACAAGTCTCCCAACCATATCCTCCAGATAGTCCAGTCAACAAGTTCGACTGAATGGCTGTAATCATACTCTACCTCGAGCGTTTGGCCTAGCGAACGCTTTCGGTTTGGCTCCCGATACCTAGGTTCTCCAAAATCCAGGAGATCCATTCGTCCAGTAGTCAACCCTGTTTGATTCTAATGAGTTGTATCTGAAAATCTGTAGGATCTTTATATAATGCAATTTATATGTAAGTGTGAGAGTATATATTACTAATTACACTAAGTAGAGAATAATAACTGAATATAAAGAATGTAAATAATAAAAGTGAGCGCATTAGATATTTTATACTGGTTTGGACATCCTGTCCTACGTTTAGTCCCAAAGCCCCCCGGTACTTGCTTTAACCAAATAACTCACACTTCGCCCGAAGGAATAGGACCAAAAGTATTTCTCTGACAATCTTGTGTTCAAATAACATGAATTTTGACTAATAATACAATTCTTCCTATGATCTCCTTTAAGTATGTGAATATGAATACTTTGAGTTGTAGTAAGTGGTTTAACCAAAATGATATTTTGGTTATGATAGATTGAGAATGTGTAAGCAAGAAATGCACAAATATGTAAATAGAGAGCAATAACAAATCAAGAGAATAGTTTGTTTGTAAATCTATATCTTTGAAGTATTTATAGGATTAAGGGGATGCAGATGAGGAATTCTTACCGTTAGATAAACTCTATTCAATTTAATGGCTGCAACCTTTTGACAAAGAGATGAGATTATTCAACTGAACATAAGCATCCATTCAGACTTTTGCAGTTGTCCAAATGACATACGTCTATTGGAAAATCATAGACATTTGTGGCTTTGGGGATAGTAATCCTAAGCCTTATGACAGGCATCTGTTGGTTTTCCACAAACGTCTATGGCTTTAGGAATAATTTTTCTGAGCCTTGTCACAGACGTTTGCTGGAAAACCACAGACATCTGAGGCTTGCAATTCTAGAAGTAAAACATGTTATGATGCAAATCTTGTATATTTGAATTTTGTATGTGTACTCAAGGAGATCTTACATTGTTTATCTAAGACTATTAACACATTAGTATGACCACAGTATTGTCCATAAATCATTGTTTGTCTTCGAGTCCCGATAGTTGAGCATAGTGATATCTTATACCTATAAATTGAGAAGGTATATATAATATATGTGATTATATAGCTGTTGTCATTGAAACCATGGAATGGAGGTTCTATCATTCTCTCCCTTTTGATGATGACAACTATACAATTGTTAGTCATGAAAAAAATAAATCCTCCTTAATTTTGTCTCCCCCGTATGCATATATTTCTCCCCCTTTGTCATTATTGAAATAGAATATAAAAAATTATACACAAGATAATATATATATAAACAACTTGTAGACATGTCAAACAAAAAACAGAACATAAGATAAGTTAACTAGAACAAACACGAGCTTAACGACAGACATAAAAATATATATGTATTATAAGAATACATTAAATTTATATAACATAGTTCAAAAAGAAAAGAGAGCAAAAAGAAAAGAGAGCAAATGAAAGAAGCTAGTGATACCGGTTTGATGAAGAGGACAGTCCACCATAGTTTGCATAATATTCCCAGCATGCGGATGGATCTTGTTGGTATTCAGTTGACCATTGAGTTTGATCAATATATTCTACCTTTTCTTGAATTGAGATCCCTTGGAAAGCCATATAATGTTGATGGTGAGATTGGTTACGATTGGACAAAGACATATCGTCACTATCTTCTTCCTCCTCTATAGGTTGTTCTTGCTCTATTCTTGCCTTTATCTTGAGAAGTTCCTTCGTGAGAGGTATGAGCATGATAGATTGGTGTTTGTGTTCGAGAAGGTGGTGTAGGTGAAGGAGAAGATGATCCGCCACGAACTTTTCTCATCACTTTTCCCAAAGTGGAGGCAACTTTTCTCAAAGCTTTTTCCATTTTAGTCATTCTTGATAAAAAAATATCCTTCCAAACCTGTCATTTTAATGTTCAAAGCTCGCTGGTTGACCGTGATTAATTTTTGGTTTCAAAGTGTTAAATCGTAGATGGATTCATTTTGCATTGGTTTAATGCAAGCTTCTTGAATTTTTAATTTGTAATAGTATTCGGTAGTATGACGAGGGAAACCAGTTTGTTGAGAAGGCTGAGCTAAATGAGTTTGTTGTGGAGCAGGAGGAGGTTGAGTCTGTTGAGTGGGAATCAGGTACATTTGTTGTTACTGCTGTTGCATAATGCACCGTGCCAGCGATATGATTGGAGGTGGTCATTCGGAAAGGTGCATCAAAGATAAAAATCTTATACCACTTTCTTCGATAGGGATTTCTTCAAAATGAAAAATATAAGAAGGTATCCCGGGATAGTGTAAGAGACGCATGATATATGGAGTATATATAATTATGCGTCGGTGATGAGACCAAAAGCTTTTAATTTCGTCATGAATAAATTTAGCCCAATTTACTCGTTTCATACCAAATATAGCATAAAGGAATTTGTGGTCATTTTTGGATATTTGTTCATGACTTCATAAATGGGGAATTATCATATTGATTATAATACGATTTAATAACCTAGCTTTTAGGTTTAAATAAATGAATTTCCACTATGGAATTCGATCCTCCCAAATTTGATGTGTTATTTCATCATGTGGCAAATTTCTTTGGTTGGGAATTTCCTCTAAATCAAGTCCAGTAGAGGAACAATCAAGTAAACGACCAATTGTGTTTATGCTAATTTTCATAATGCAGCCATGAACACTTGTCCATAACCTACCTTCTTCATTCTTAGGTGTCCAAATATCATTACTACATAAGTTTGTGTAAAAAAGAAAGATGACCAACTGAGCAATTTATATCTCATTTTCGTTAAAATAGATTAAATCTCGACAGCTGGAGGCGATGGTGAGTTCTTGAATTTCATATTCTCCAAACTTACATAATCGGTAGAATGAGCTGGAATGAAGTTTTTTTGTTTCATTTCTTCAAATCTCTTTTTTTGTAATTTTGCTATTTCGAATCCATTCTTGAAAGCGGGCATCGGTGACAAGATGGGTTTGAGAGGATGAAGAATGACCTTTCTTTGATCTTTTGCTAACGGAATATTTTGCCTTGGGAGCCATTTTTGATGAATTAGAGTTTTGAGAAATTAGGGTTTTGATTTGAAGTTTTAGATTTGAAGATAGTTTGGTAAATAGATGAAGGAAGGGTAAAAGAAATATATACGAATTAGGCCGTGGTAGCATTCGATAGTTGGCTCAGACATTTGAGAAGACGTGACAGATGTATGAGATCGCTTTGTATTGTTTTCCCAAGCAATATCACAGACGTCTACCTCTTCTTTATAGACGTCTATGGGAAGGTAGATTTTTTTAATATGAATAGAATATTTTCATAGATTTATTGTAAAAACAATTATTATAACCAATAATCATACAAAGAATTATATGTTATATGGTTTTTCATTTTTATGTCTATATATATACGTGTGTATGTGTGTAAGTACAAAGAATTAATTACCAATGGAAGAACTTTTGATTTTAGATTAATCCCAAGAGTTTGTGCTATTTTGCTTATCCCGAGGCTTAAGTGGAGACCAACTTGGGCAAGCCGAAGTATCAATCCAGTCTTTATTTGATGGTCCTAGTTTGCATAAATTTCTTGGAGGAATGCTATAAGCTTTCAAAGGAATTTCTGTTAAAGGAGGAGATTTTTGATGAATGCAATTTTTAGTTGGTGAATGACCACAAATTGCTAGAATACATTTTTTGAGAAAGCTAAGATGAGATCCTCGACGTCATTGTTCATAATACATTTCTCGTTGAACTTCCATCATTTCTTATTAATAGTGATATATTGCATCAACTTTGGTGTTGAGAGATGTTGATTCTAGATTAATTACTTGTTTAGCTTTCTTTTCCTTAGGAGAGAAGCCAGTGCGATATATAGGCGATTCCATAATGTTTAGCGAGGCTGATCGAATTAACAGAGGTGTGGTTTTAGTTGGTGTTACATAGGTGCTATTTGATGAAGGTGAGCTAAAGTTGATAGTTGAATAACTGAATTCGTAATCAGAAGACATGATTAGTTTTCATTTAAATTTTTTAAATAATATTCATAGTTTTATTTTTCTTTATTGATGTATAAATATATTATATAACCTATTTATAGTTAATATTTTGTATGAATAGAGTTGTTTAATTTGGTAACCATTTTCTTTTTATGGGTTAAACAAAGATTGACTGACTTAAATTTAAGTTATAGAAAAATAATGTTTATAATGATGAATAATTGTGGCATATATTAATTAATTAATTCATTAATTAAACATATACCAAGGTCTTGTCATAGCTTTATGAAGGTTGATTCGCATAGCGGTTTGGTGAAAATATCGGCAATTTGATTTTCAGTGTTAACAAATACAAGAGAGATAATTCATTTTTCTACATTATCTCTTAAAAAATGGCAAAAAATGTCGATATGTTTTATATGAGAATGGTTAATTGGATTTTTGGATAAACTTATAGCACTACTATTATCATAATATATAGGAGAGTTGGTTATAATTTCAATGGTATCTTGAAGAGTTTGTTGCATATAAATTATTTATGCACAGGCTAAGGCTGTTGATATATACTCGGCTTCACATGTTGAGAGAGAGATACAATTTTGCTTTTTACTGAACCACGAAATCAGAGACTGACCAATGAAATGACATGTGTCACCCGTACCTTTTATATTTGTCTTGCAACCACCAAATCTGCATCACTATATGGTACGAGTTCGAAAGTGCTGCCTTTAGGAGAGAAAAGTATGTATTCTTTGGTGTGGGTTGAGTATCATAGAATTCTTTTAACTGCTCGATAATGTGAATCCTTAGGTTGTGCTTGAAATCTTGTACACATACATATGCTCATCACAATATCTGGTCAACTAGCTATTAAGTATAACAGAATTCCTATCATACTTCAGTATAATTTCTGATCAAAATCTTTTCTATTTTCATCTTTATCTAAATGTAAACTTATGCTCGTTAGAGTTGTCTTACTTGAAGTATTTTCCGTTCCAATCATTTTAGTAATTCTCTACAATATTTTTCTTGATTTATAAAAATTTCATTTTCTAGTTGTTTTATTTGTAAACCTTAAAAGAAATTTAATTCTCCCATATGCGACATTTCGAATTCATTTTTCATTATACTAGAGAAATCGTTACTGAGTTTTTCATCAGTTGATCCAAACATGACGTCATTAACATATATTTGTACAAATAATATGTCACTATTTTCTCTTTCTATAAATAATGTTGAATCAATTTTCCCAATTTGAAAACTAGAATTTTGTAAATGAGTTTTTAATCTTTCATACCAAGCCCGAGGTGCTTATTTTAATCCGTATAGACCCCTTTTAAGTTTAAATACATGATTGGGATATTCTTCATGAACAAATAGTGGAGGTTGTTCAACATAAATATTTTCTTTTATAAATTCGTTTAAAAATGCACCTTTTATGTCCATTTGAAAAAGTTTAAAATTATGATGACATGCGAAAGCAAGTAATCATATTGCTTCGAGACGTGCTACCTGAGCGAATGTCTCTTCATAACTAATTCCCTCTTCTTGATTATATCCTTGAGGTACTAACTTTGCTTTATTTCAAACAATGTTTCCATTTTCATCTACTTTATTTTTAAAATCCCATTTTGTTCTAATTATAGAATGATCATTTGGTCTTGGAAAAACTTCTCATAAGTCATTTCTCTCAAATTGATTAAGTCCTTCTTGCATTGCAATAATATAAAAGATCATCTTTTGGTGCTTCTTTATAATTTTTAGGTTCATGATTTGATATAAATGCAACATGAATCATTTGAACTAACTGTTTTCTGGGTGATACTTTTGTATTTAAATCACCAATAATATTATCAAATGGATGGTCTTTTAATATCCTAGGTGGTGACCTTATCACACCACTACTACTACTACTACTACTACTACTACTACTACTACTACTACTACTACTATTGATATTATTACTATTAACATGTATACCTACATTAGTTTTATTATTATTTATAATTTATTCATCATCATCATTTTTATTATTTTTAAAATTTTCATCAAATGAAACAGGAAGACTTTCTTCTATAATGTTTGTTCGTTTATTAATAATTCCATATGCTTTACTTTGATTCAAATAGCCAACAAAAATTACTTTATCGGCTTTAGAATCAAATTTTCCTAAATAGTCTGTTGTGTTTAAAATAAAAAATTTTGATCCAAATACTCGAAGATACGATACTTTAGGTTTCCTTCAGAAAAATATTTCATAGCATGTGTTTTTAGTCATTGGTCTAAGTATTACACGATTCAACACATAACATTTGGTAGCAACAGCTTCGGCCCAAAAACTTTTTGGTAGGTTACTACTATTTAGTAAAGTTCGTGCACATTCTTCTAAAGTTTGATTTTTCTTTCTACAAAACCATTTTGTCGTGGTGTACGAGGAAATAAAAAATTATGACTGATTCCTTTTTTGTTGCAAAAATTTGTAAATAGTTCATTTTCAAATTCACCTCCAAATCGCTTTGTACACTTTTAATTTTTGAATTTATCAATTTTTTAATTCGTTTAGCAATTTTTTTATATTTCAAAAGTTTCACTTTTATGTTTTAAAAATAATGTCTAAGTATATCTTGAAAAATCATCAACAAGTACAAAAACATAATTGTTATAACTTATTAAACGTACTTGAGTTGATCCGAATAAATATAGATGGAGTAGTTCGAGAGGTTGCTTTGTGGAATACTTTTTAGATTTAAAAGAAGTTTTTAAAATTTACCAAATTGACAAGCGTCACACAGGTTTTTAACATTGTAGTTGATTTTTGCCAATCTCTATCTAATTCATTTTTAGCTAGTTTGTTGATATTTTTTAAAATTTTGTGATAAAAACGTTTATGCCATAACCATGGATCATCATTATTTGCGGCTAAGCATAAATTAGTGTTGTTTTTCACATTCATGTTTAAAACATATATGTTTCAATTTCTAAATCCTTCAAAATTAGATTTTTGTTTTGGTCAAAGATATTGCATTTGTTTTTCTCGAAATCAATTTTAAATTCTTTATCACATAATAGACTTATACTTAATAAGTTATGTTTCAAATTTCTATCAATAAAACATTAGTAATTATAGGAGAATTAGAAATACCAATATTGATGATTTCTCCAATGCCGATGAAAAATCCTTTTGAATTATCTCTGAATGTCACTGTACTACCATCGATATATGTTATATTTGATAACTACGAGCATTTCCAGTCATGTGCTTGGAGCAAACACTATCGAGTATCCACTTCTCTTTAATTTTATTTTTAGGTACCTCGTCAGTGTTAGCCATGAAACACACATTTGTTTGTTCCGAATCGCTTTCACTGTCACTATCAGATGCAGAAGATGAATCCGAATCGTCCCATGTTACTTGAAAAGCTCTTTTCTTTTTCGTGAATATCTCAAACTGGATTTTCTTTTTATCATTATTAAGCTACGGACAATCCTTCTTTATATGGTCAAATTTTTCACACTCATAGCATTTAGTCGATATTTGATTTGAGGAGTTTGGTTTGCTACCATTTTGAAATCTGGTCATCTTCTTGAACTTCTTGAATTTATTGTAGTTCTTGGAAATAAAAACAATCTCATCTTCATCTAAGTTCGAATCTTTGTTACATGCTTGGAATGCTATGTTTTTCTTTTTATGATTTTGAACCTTTCTAGCCTGCAAGTTAGCTTCATACGACATAAGATTTACTATTAGCTCTTCGACTTTGAGTTGAGAAAGATCATTATCTTGTTCGATGGCTAAAACTTCTCTTTCCCATTCATTTTTAAAAGAATTTAAAATTCATGTGACTAAATCAAAATCAGTGAATTTGACTCCAAGTGCCATGCGATCGTGTTGAATGGTTTGAAATCTAGCATACATATCAATAATTGATTTATTTGCTTTCAATTTGAAAGATGAAAACTGGTTTTGTAAACTCAAGATTTTAGTTTTCTTGACTTTAATTGTGCCTTCATGTGTGACTTGTAAAGTGCGTCATATATCATATGCAGTAGTGCAAAGCATGACACGTGAAAACTCATTTTTGTCAAGTGAGCGAAATAATACATTATAGCTTTGGCATTATTAGATGCCACTGGTTTTGTACATCAGTCCAAGTGCTAATGTCGGTGTTAGGTGCTTCATATTTGTTTTGAGTTGCTAGTTATATTTCTTACCTATTTTCTTCCATTAAATTTCTCATACAAGTTGACCAGTAAGCATAGTTAGAACCTGTAAATAGTGAAAGATGAGTAGTTGATTGACCTTCTTGAAAAGTGCTTGCCATATTAATGATTTTTCAACTACGTATTACTGTAGATTGAAATGATCATGCTCTAATACCAAATAAAAATCTATAGGGACTTTATATAGTAAGATTTATATATAAGTGTGAGAGTGCATATTACTAATTACACTAAGCAGAGAATGATAAATAAGTATAAAGAAGGTAAATAATAAAAGAGAGCACATTGGATATTTTATACTAGTTCGGACCTCCTGTCCTATGGCCAATCCCAAAGCTCCCTTCGGTGTTTCATTTAACCAAATAATCCTCACTTCGCTTAGAGGAATAGGCTAATACAAAAATATTTCTCTGACAATTTTGTGTTTCAAATAACATGGATTTTGACTAATAGTACAATTCTTCCTATGATATTTTTTGAGTATGTGAATGTGAATGCTTTGAGTTGTAGGAAGTGGTTTAACCAAAATGATATTTTGGTTATAATAGATTGAGAATATGTAAGCAAGAGATGCACAAATATGTAAATAGAGAGTAAGAAATCAAGAGAATAGTTAGTTTGGAAATCTCAATCCTTGAAGTATTTATAGGATTAAGGGGATGCAGATGAGGAGTAGTTACTGTTAGATAAACTCTATTCGATTTAATGGTTGCAACCTTTTGATGAAGAGTTGAGATTATTCAATTGAACAGAAGCATCCATTTAGAATTTTGTAGTTGCCCAGATGATAGACATCTGTGAAAAATAAAAAATGTGTGTGGCTTTGAGGACAGTAATCTCGAGCCTTATCATGGTCGTCTGTTGGTTTTCCACAGACGTTTGTGGCTTTAGGAATAATTTTCCTAAGCCTTGTCACATACATCTATTGGAAAACCACAGACGACAGTGGCTTGCAATTCTAGATGTAAACATGTTACGATGCAAATCTTGTATATTTGAATTTTATGTGTGTGTGTACTCAAGGAGCTCTTACATCGTTTATCTAAGACTATTAACACATTAGTATGACCTCAGTATTATCCATAAATCTTTGTATGTCTTCGAATCCCAATATCTTTGAGCATAGTGATCTCTTATACCTGTAAATTGAGAAGATTTATATAATATATGTGATTGCACAGTTGTTGCCATTGAAACCATAGAATAGAGGTTCTAACAGTATCATCAGCAACAACACGATTCTCCATATTTCAATCATCAACAGCGCCTGCAAAAGTCAAATTCGTGCCACCTTCTACATGGTGATCTCTAGGCCGACCCCTGGATGGGTGGGTATTGACCCCTAACCTTGGGTCGGTACCGATCCCTAAACTTGAGCCTGTAGTCCGTCCTCTTCATTGGTGAGATTTTCCAACAACATTCTAAATCCTCTTCTGCTTCCCATCCCTCTGTCTTTTCTCCAATGATGAGGAACTTTCTGACTCTAAACTAGAGTCTCTTCTACTCCTTTATTGGTTATTCCGAGTTAGCTCATTCAGCTTTCTCAGGCTCCGTTGCACCATTTGATTCATCTCATTCTGACTAGCCTGGAATCTATCTTTCATCTGCTTCATCGTCTTATCTATCTCCATTCCCGTCACCACTTCAGCTGGATTCTGGATCTCTGGTTGAGTATGTTGGGCAGCTTCATTTACATGCTACGCATTCTGGTTCTTAGCTTCAATAGTCTTTGGAATTGGTAAAATGATCTCTTGTTGATGAGGCCATTGCAAATAGCTTCTTTTAGATTACAAAAAATCTGAATTATAGAAAATAAGGTAGGAGAATTGAGTCTATCTCTTAGAATCAAGAAATCCAATAGTAGATGAAGGATCCAAGTGGCCTAAGAGTATGATTTCTCGGTGAAAGCACTAAAATGTTTCAACCAAAAATAGCATAAACATCCAAAAGTTAAAGTAGAGGAAAAAATGAAGAATTAAATGGCAAATGAGTAAGAAAGAACACACAAAAATTTATAGTGGTTTGGCAGATCAATGCCTACGTCCACTTTATAATATTATTTTCTATATTTTGAGTTAGAGACAAAAGTTCTTATGGATCGGTATAACTCTGAGGCTTAATTACAAGAATTAAGAATAAGAAGAACAAGAGCCAAAAAGATCTTGAAAAGCGAGCCCTACATTCCTATTTATAAAGATAGGGGCCTAAAATCTTGTACAAAATATCTCCAGTCCGTTCTCCATGCTTTAGACCAATTCCCCTTGAAAATAGACCGCTACCTCATCGGATTGTGTAAGTCAGTACAAATCCAAGGTAAGTGTCGATACTAACCCATAATATTGCCTAATTGGCTGCCTTCAACTCTTCACAGTCAATCATCTTGTGGTTAGCTTCGTAATTCCATGGTTTTTTGCATTAATAATAGCTTGTCTCTGAGTCCAAATGATGGAGTTATGGAGAAACAGAGTTGCTGATTCAAGAGTTTGTGGAGACCGATGGAGAATTGCATTGAAACAACAAAATGACATCAACGATAGAATTTTGGCACCAAGATGGACATGTAGGCAGAAGTTGAGGCACAATTGGGGGAGGTAATATGGGTCGGTACCAACCCACAGGTTCTGGTCAGTACCGACCAATAATTTGTGCGGTTCCATCTTCCTTTTACTTAGGTTGGCTTAACTATGGCCTTGTAACTCTGTTTGTGTTTGGTTCTTGGACTTTGGGACTATCTCCCTGGGTTTATGCCTTGATAACTCCAAGTTTGACTCATTTAATCTATCCGAATACTGCCTAGTTAAATGGCTGGATAATGATAAACATTGTAGATATGATAACTTTTACTTGAGTTCCAAATGAGTATGTTGGCACATTTTTCGAAATGAAATTTTTTTCTTCCATATTCCAAAGATTTTCTCAATTGCCATACGTAAACTCATATGATAGAAATTAATTTTTTCATTGGCCGATTTTTGTTGATTTGCAATTTTACAAAAATAAGGAATATGATATCTAATATTACGATAATGCAGTAAATAGCCATATTGAAGTGAATATCCTGAATCATCTACATAATACTATCCAGATGGAGGTTGAGAGAAGTTTGAGTTTCTACCATTTATAGCTCCATTAAAAATTCTAATATCATGCACAACACCATTTTAACCAGCCTTAACATAAGTAAAGTGTAAATCATATGAGCATGCTGTTAAAATGTTCTATGAAGCAAAACATTTTCATCCAATATATGGAATAACTTGATCTACATGTAAGTGTGTCATATGTGCGTATCATCAATAACACAAACACAAATTTCAAATATGGGTAGTACCGGTTTGAAGTTCTAATATGATATGAAACAATATTAAATTGAGGATCATCTGCCTTGATAGTACTTAAGTAACTTTGCAGTTTCTAAAACATCATGAAAATAAACTAAAATTTTGCTACTTGACCTTTGAAATCTTTAGCACATTTATCGATTTGAGTGTGCTATAGCTATGTTATGTACGAATATGGCAATCGCTTCTTTGATACTAATTTTTTCCATTGAAGCCATACCATAATTTAGCAGCCTATCACACAATGATAGAAAACATATTCTTTTCATTAGAAATTTTTTGTTGACAACGTTCTTGATGCCAATTTAGTATGCCGTCCACCCACATTAAACCAATATAGTCTGATGTGTGAATTCGGGCGATGTCACTTCTTCTACTAATAGATATGTTGATATAATGACTAAATCAGACACATCTTAGTAGTTAGAATCTGTTTTCGAATTAGATATTGTTGCTATAGGAGAAAATATGCAAGTAGAGAGGAGAAGAGAGGGGAAGAACGGCATGAAGGAGATGGGGGAATGAGATAGTTTCATAGCGTTTGGGTGGAAGAGTACGTTGGCGCCCTATGTGCCGGACGCCAACATTCTCCATCCAAAGTTCGACAAAAGGAGAAGGGACATGGGAATAGAACTTCCGATGCGTCAGACACATCACTAATGGTAATAGGGAAAAAATGGATGCAAACGGCTCCTTAATCCTGGCTGCATCCAAATCACTGTGGAATTTAGAATTTGTATCAAATTACAAAAATATTTGTATATAGCTTCATTTTGGTTAGGTGCTTATATGTTATTGTTAACCATTTGGGATATGCGGGTGAACTTCCAAATCACATATGAAAAATTAAAAATTGATTACTTCCAAAATTAAGCTCAAGTTATATGCCTTTGGATGTAAAGGCCAAAAGTTGAACTTTCAAAATATGACAACAGCATTTGAGACTAACATGTACATATCTATTAGTGACATTCGGATCACCATCTATCCAATATTGTTTCGAAAATTGCTAAGAAATTGAGCATTTATTAAAAGTATTTTAGGTTATAGTTATTGGGGATCGTGTTAATATAACATAGCCACACAAAATGAAAATAACCCAGGCATGCAATAGTAAATAACATAACAATTTTGTAGTGGTTTGGTCCAAACAAACTACAACCACTTGATGAAATTTATTATTTATTGCCTATAATGATTCAAATACAAGAGATTTGTGAAGAAATTAGAGTATGATTTAATAGAGATTTTCCTTTTTTTGATCAAAAGCACTTTACTGGAGGCGTTGTACCTCTATGTTGCCCCAACCGAAAGATGTGTAGATAGATCCTGAAATTAAACATGGCATCTAAGCTAATGGTTATGCCTAAGACAATGGACAATGCGCAAGAGAGCTTTAAATCGTAGTGGTTAGCAGTGTGGGCTTAAGTAGTCGAACTTAAGGTGAAGCTATACTATGGTACGTAGGTCTGGTCGAATGATATGTGACAAAGTCTCAATATGGTGCATGCATTAAAGTTGGTGTGGCGGAAGACGCATGAATGGATGCGAGCCAAGGTGGATATTTGTTGGATGTCTCACATTGTATGAGGGTAATGGGCATAGATTAGAAAAAAAATAGCTCCACATCGTAAAAAATATCGGAGGTGGTGGTATAAATATGGGTTGGGCCGCATCTTAACAACAATGAATTCATTTTATTAAAAGATGTTGACCAAAGTCTATATTGGCCCCACAAAGAAATGTGCCGATGGATCCTAAATTTCAGTAGCTTCGATACCAATTTATTAGTCTTTTCGTTGCATAAAACCTAACAAAAGATTCCACCCAATACAAATAAATCTAGAGAACGAACACAAGATTCCACCCAACAACCATTTATATTGATTCTCAAAAACAACTGTTTATAATTATTTCATCAAATAAAAGTAAACAAAACAAAAATAGAATGAATAACCTAATTGAGAGCGGAGTCATGATCTCTATGGTAATGGCTTTTTAGTATTTTGGGAAAAAGAACAAAGATGGAAGAAGAGAGGAACACCAAATAATTTTCCACACTTTTCCACTTTCTCTTTAAGGCTATATTTGTATCAATCATTTATTGGTTCCCGAGTTAGTATGTATATGGCAAAAAATAAATTGATTAGCAAATTAGAAAGAGAAATAAGTATACAAATATGCCTATTAATCAGGGGGAATTCAAATGTTCTCTTTTCTTCTTTCCTTTATTTACTTCCTCCTGGATGTGATTTTATATCACCGAAATTTATCTCGAGGGCATGATTTTGTTTAATTGAATCTTTGATGTTTATTTTTCTACCATATGCATATCTCTTTTAAAATTTTCCCTTGGTTTGGTGAAAGGTTGTTCAAATGATTGACGATTTGTAAAATCGCCTTAGACAATTTATGTGAGTTCTGCCTATAACCTTTAACTCCTAGTTCACTTTTATTTTTACGCAAGATGAACTTTTAATGAAGAAGGGGTTACATTACATTTCCCTTCGGTTTCTACACCTTTAAAAATGTGAATATTAGAAAAAAAATTAGATAGCAAATTGTATATTATACACTGTTCTAAAGTGGCCTCATACCTCATTTCTCGCTGTCATCCAAATTTTGTAAAGGGACAGCTTGGCTAAAGTCCAAATTAAGTTTCAAAATACACCAAACATCCTTGCCAAAAAAGTATGTAAATTAGGTCCCTAGAATTAAGTTACTGAATAATTGCAGACATGTATGCAATTATATCAAAAAATCGCATACATTTCCACAATTATTCACTAAAAAAAAGCGGAAATTTTCGAAATTTTTCATCAAATATTTGTAGACATTTATTTAATTTTTAGATATAATTGCATAATTTTCTGCAATTATTCACTGAATAATTACACAAATGTATGCAATTATTCAGTAATTTAATTCTAGGGACTAAATTTAAAATCCTATTTGGGGAGGAGTTTTCGTGTATTAAGTTTGCTTTTAAGGACTTGAGTCCAATATTCGCTTTTGTAAATATATAGTTTCATAGCAATCGATAAGTCTGATCTCGTCTATATTACTTAGTACCGTTTGGATATCTCTGTATCCTAGTTAGGCCCGACCCAAAAGCAAGGCTCATGAGGCATTTGAATTGGGCAACCCCCTTCGATGGTGGCAATAAGAGGAAGAAGAAGAAAATTAATTGTTTCTTTGGGCATTAAATAAATTACTACTATATATATGTATAATAAGATGATTTAGTTAGATGGTTATGAGGTTGTAAATGTAGTAGGAGCTGGGTCAGCCCGCAGCGCAAGAAATAAGTGAATTTCAATTTTTTTTACCATTTGGATTTTATTGGATTTATGAAATCTAATTCAGTTAGAACTTTCCTAATTTTTTTAAAAATAAAATCATTATTTTGTTTAAATTTGTAATATAGTTTTATATTACATAATTAATATTATATTGTACATAAATGTGTATTATGTACACATATTTATGTCTATACATGTGTAACATGGAAATCCGTGCAAAGTTTGACATGCCCTTGTATAACCGTTGGGATTTACACTGCAATAGATATGTTAAGCCCTCGAGCATACAAGCATATCGTCCAAATGTATGCTTATATGCTTTAATATATATATACCAAATGTAACAAATTTATATATGTATATAGTTTATTATGTATATATGTATATATATATAATTTTATGTTTGTATATATAAAATCGTTCAAAATATAAATGTTTATTTAGAGAGAGAGAGGGGGGGGGGGGAGAGGGAAGGAAGAAGGAAGCTTTGTTCTACGGAGGGAGTAGAGGGAGGTGAGTAATATATATAGTTACTATAAGGCCTTGCCAAAAAAATCATTCAAAATATATATTATAAAATTTATTTATTTATTTTATTGTAAAAACCAAAAACAATTTTTTTTTATAAACACATATATATATATGTCTATATACTAATAAATAGTTTAATTATACACACACACTTATCCGATAATGCTTATGACAAAATTGTTTTTTATTTTATTTTATTTATTATATTAAATTTCTAATTATAAATTGATAATGTTAAATAAAAAATATTTTCAAAAATATAAGTTTGTGTTTTAGTATATTATAAATAAAAATCTAGATAATATTTTGGGTTTTTACATATCTCCTCAAATCTCATCAATGTAATTTACTTTGTCCTCACCATAAATGTCTTCTTAAATTTCTTCAATTATCATTTGATATTTAACTAAAATTAATAAAGAAGTACATTATATGTTCATTTTTTAATTACGTAATTGATCGGTCGGTTCCTCACCGTTATATGGTTGTACCAGCAGACTTTTCGAATGTAGTATGACATTTGAATGATGTTCGAATTTGAATATGTGTATTACAATTTAACCCAAGTATCTTTTATGTTAGTCTTTAATTATTACCACGTACAATATTTTGATGCTAACTACTTTGTTTACTAAAATAACTAACATATTTATTGCCCATGAGGTTGTTCTCAAATTGTAGCTTTAGTGTTGATTCTCTAAGCACTGAATTTTTTCTACTTGCACAAATGTTTATTGAGCAAAAAATAGTTCACAAACTTAGCAAATTTATTAAAATGGCCTTTTTGAGTGATTAC
Organism: Allium cepa; assembly: GCA_030765085.1. Taxonomy (NCBI): domain Eukaryota; kingdom Viridiplantae; phylum Streptophyta; class Magnoliopsida; order Asparagales; family Amaryllidaceae; genus Allium; species Allium cepa. The sequence continues at coordinate 1,052,017,828 of CM060931.1, forward strand.
TCAAATCATATATCATGATACCAGAATTATTTCATGTGCATGTATAAATATGATGAAATTTTAGATCTCTGTTTGGGGGATGTCTTTTGATTTCATCACATGTATAAATAAGACTCGATCTTATGACATTTCATAAAAAGTTAATTCTCACCCAATTGATTGGATCACAGGTGCGATGATTTACTTCACGGCCGAGTTCTCTGGTTCAAGTCCAGGATGGCCCAGCTGCACGAGGGAAAAGAATAGAAGAAGCATCTGACTCTTTCATGCATACTCCACTTGGCTTGAGGGGATATAACTCAGCTGGTAAAGCTCCACTCTTGCAACTAGGTTGTTGCGATTACGGGTTGGATGTCTAATTGTCTAGGCGGTAATTATAGTATCTTGTGCCTGAACCAGCGGCTCACTTTTTCTAAGTAATGGGGAAGAGGACCGAAACCTGCCACTGAAAGACTCTAATGAGACAAAAAGACGGCTGTCAAGAACGTAGAGGAGGTAGGATGTGAAGTTGGTCAGATCTAACATGGATCTTACATGGATGATTATAGGAGTCGATGGCTCTACTAGGGTTCCATCATCTGAGATACCTATGATAATTGCAACAAAAATTGAAGTTTTTTCATTTTTGACTTTTGCATTCTTTATTAACGAGAAAACATTCTATTTATAGAATGCTTATATATTATAATTGATGAACTCAAGAGAGAAACAATTTTGGGTTTATTTTTATTTTCTCTCATTTCTATCTTAATTAAAAGAGGAATACTAATTTATAGTAAATAAAATGATCTTCTAAATCTCCTCTCTCTACAATTTCATCTGAAATAATATCTATCTTTCAAATATACATAAAACACTCTTAGGGTAATGGTTAAAGACCCAAGTCACCATTAACATCAAATTATTGTACTACTAAATTAAAACAAATTGGGAGATCAACAAAAATCCAATATAGTTGTTGGCGTCAGTATATTAATTCATAGATTTGAGAATGACTCTAAAGTGAAGGACGACAAGGCCTTGTAAATGCCTATCTTGACTTGAAGGGTGAGAGTAATATCCACACCTATGCTATAATTTAATAAAGAATTCCTATAACATAATAGATAGATCGATAATATTACTTAGCAAACTTAGTTTCGGTCAGCTCGCTTTGTTGAAAATCCATGAAAGATCAAAAAGTTGATCCCAGTCAAACCGGGACATAACACATTCAAAACGTCAACTAACTAAGCAAACATCATCACATATTGATAAATATTAATTTTCATCAATATATATGCATTTAATATTTTTATACTAAACCATGCTAATTCGTTTTAAAAACAACCTCAAAACTCACTTCTATGAATTTCCAAATCCTTCAACGTTGAGTCTACAAGTTTGAAGGAACATTGTGTTAACCTTGTGAAGCAGACAGTAATTATTGATTACATCATAATCGTGCTGAATTTTGCTTTAAATGTAGTGGCATCATCCATGAAAAAACTCCCTTAACTTTCTCTTTATTGTTCTACCTACAAATTTTCAAGAATTTGAAAGAAAAATTCAATCCATCTTTCATGAGAACTAAATTATTTGGGTATTGAAGCAAAGATTAAAATTTTACGATGACTAATGAATGATAAGAATGGAAGTATATGTTAAAATAATACTATGGTACATTCCACCTTTACCTTCTTCCTTCTTGTTTGAATAATATTTGGGTTTTGATAATAAATTCATATTATCGATATTGTTGAGAACGTATCGTGTTTTAAGAAACTGCTTTGGTTAATGATATATGTTAATCATCGCAACATAAATTTTGATATGCTATAGTGCAAAAATATATTTACTAACATATATAAGTTTGTGATAAAAAAGTTTACTAAGATTATAATGTAGTTTTCTAATTGATGTATATGAATAAATAATATTTACTTAAACATTTTTATATGCAAATTTAGGCACTATTTGATTTAAATTACTGCATTTCGTATATGGAACATAAGAATGAATTAGATATGGTGTGGAATAAAATTCAAATTATTTTATTTTATTTTATTATTAAACATGATACTAGTTATAGTCAATGGTCATGGCCTAGGATTTGTACGTATTTATCATATCATTTGACTTAAGACTAATGTTTTGTGAATTTAAGTTTATCTAGATTAAAGACTTTTTATTTATAAAAGCGTTCCAATTGTAGACCATTAATTTATGTTATCCCACCTTTTGGCCAAGGCTGGAATATCAACAAATTGGCAAGTAAGGATGGATATCAGGAATAGAGATCTATTAGAAACGAGGCTGCAATCGATGCCATTAAAATTTGCCCGAGCTCCCATTGGGACGAAACCGATTGGAGGGGGTGATCAGGACTAGGAGAGGCTACATTTCAAATTTCAGGTCAATCAGAGTTCATGAGGTCGAGATATGATCAATGCAAGTTAGTAAAAGATGCTGTTTGAATCCATCATAGAGCTTTGTTCGAATCGATGCTGTTCGACTCCATCCGAATTTAGGCTCTTCGCATCGATCCATTAACGGCAGCGTCGTGTCGATTTTAGTTCATATCAATCATGATAGAATGCTTCGTATCGATCAGGGACCGGAACAGTTCGTATCGATTGCAGTTAAGTTTGGCTCGTATCCATCCACTCTACAACCCCCCTTCGTATCCATGCTGTTCGTGGTTGTTCGAATCGATAGCGTCCACGAAGCAATCGAAACGATCAAGGAATGAACGCAATTCGTATCCATGTATGTATAGCCCTTATTCGAATCCACCCTCAAAACAAGTCACTTCGTATCGATCGTATTGCAACGATCGATACGAAAGACGTCGCCAATTATCGATGCAAATATGGGTTGGGTTAAATGGATACGAATAAAGGATTATCGTTGGATGCGAAGGGAGGAATGAAGGCTCGGTCAACACGGCGAAGGATTTGGATCTCCCTTAGTTTATCGTTCCACGTCACGAGCAAGCACGTGCCTTTGATCGACATGAAGGGGATGGATACGAAATAATGGATTCAAACTCAGCTGCCCTCGAGAAACATGAGATTGCATCGATCATATCCCCTAAACCACAGGTCCAAATGCTACGAACTTTTCACAGGAGCTTGCGTACAAGCTAAAGAATATTCCTACCAAGTTTCAGATCGATTGGACAATTCCTTGATCGATACGAAATTGATTCGTATCGATCACGGATCGAGTCGAAACTTGCTAGGATCGATCGCGTGGGCCCTCTCACGTGCCAGAAGAAGCGTCCTGAAGTTTGAGCGTGATATCAGCCTCCTACACCTATAAATAGCCCCCCTAGAACCTACATAAAAGGGATCTTTTGCGCTATTTTAACGTCCAGACTCTTCCGGATTCAATTCTACACCTAACCATCACTGTTGTACTCGAATTTCTTCATTATAATCGCTGTAATCGTCTATAACCAGCAAAGAAAATCAATAAAGGATTACTCTTTTGAAGTGGACGTAAGCCGGAGATAGCCGAACCACTATAAATCTCTTGACACTGACTATTATTCCTTAATTATTACAAGTTATATTGCTTAGATCTGAAATTATTGCTTGGATATTGTTGATTTGCATTCATATATCGGTGCTTTTACGATACTTGGGGTTTGTGACCAATTTTGGCACAAACACTTTGGTGCTTTCACTGAGAGGAATTAGCACCCATTACACCAGATTCAGAGTTCTGAAGAGCTTAAATAATTCAGATTTTGAAGACAATGACTCGACAGACAAGTAGAAGACAAAGAGCTGAGAGAAGCTAATAAGGAGAAAGTCAAGAGGCATCCTCCAGAGCCGGAGAAGGACAAGCTTCGATTTACATCACCAGGGATGAGATGGAAACTATGGCAGATTCATTGCATGAGAGATTGTTGAAGAGTCAACAGGATATGATGCAAACTTTCTTTGAACAGATGAGAGATGCGGGGACACAAAACCTTGGACTGACTACAGCAATTGTGAATGTGGAACAGGGAGCTAGGGTTGCGGAAACCAACGGAGGACAGAATACAGAGCCAGAAGGCAATCAACGAGGGCTTGGGGGGAGGCCAGCAGGATCTGACACTAGAAGACCTATGGATGGAACTCAATGGGCTAGGGCGAATGCTAACGCTAATGAGCCACATGAAGAATATGCAGCAGAGTTCCCTCGGGGGGATGAGGGAAATCTTTGACGGACAATGATGGATTAGCTGAGATTATTAGGAGAACTATGCGCAGAGGTTTGACCAATAGAAATTTGGAAGGAGTGAACAAGAGTCTGTTTACTCGGGAAATTAAGATAGCTAGAAATCCACCCCAGTTCAAGCTACCTAGCGTGGAAGTATACAATGGCAAGGCTAACCCAACCGATCACTTGATGAGATACACCAGACACATGGAAGTTCTGGGGGGCATCGGAGGAAGTAATGTCCCGATGTTTCCCTTTATACTTGACGGATATAGCTGCGATGTGGTTAAGGTAGCTGGAAGAAGGATCTATCAGAACGTGGATGGAGTTGGTGGACAGGTTTTTGGGGCAATTTCGGGTTCATATCAAGAGGCCAAAGAACCTGATGACACTAACGTCACTCAAGCAAAGGATAGATGAGTCACTCAGAGCTTTTCTAACTCGGTTCAATGAGTCGGTTGCTTCGGTGGATCTGCCGGATCCATCGACGGTTCTAATGGCAGCAGTTTCGGGAGTCAGCGAGTATTCAGATTTCAAAGTATCTCCGATATGAGACCCACCACTGGATCTTGGGGAATTCTTTCACGAAGTTGAAAGATTCCTTTGGCAAGAGGACGCATGTATAGATTTAAAGCTAAAGGAGCTGAATGCGAATGAGGGTGGAGGACCATCTAGCGGAGGATTGAACAGAGATAAAGGAAAGGGAAAAAGGAAGCTTGATGACGATTCAGAAAAGGCTAAGAAACGATGGAGGGAGCCAAAGTTCTCCACCTACACTGGATTGAATGAAACATTGGAGCGAATATACAAGGAGACGAGGAATCACCTTCCCTACCGAAGGCCGGCTAGGAGAGAACCTTCTGAACATGAAAGGGCATCAGGGAGGCACTGTCTCTTCCATGATTTGGATGGACATGATACCAACAGCTGCAGGCAATTGAAGGATATAATTGAGAAGCATGTAAGGAATAGACAATTAAGGCAGTATGTTGGGGCTCGGAATGCAGCGGTGGAGCAGGAGCGACCACTGTCTACTTCAAACAATGATGGTGTAAGGCCCAGAGATGATGGTCGATTGGTTATCAATTGACTGGGATGTTATGAAATAAGTAGCGAGCTACTAGCAAACGACAAAGTCATTTACACATGTACGGGGACGGAGATGGCCCCTAAGCATGCTCTGAATGATGATAAACCACGATGCTATGGTTTGTGAAATCTGCTTTTTATTTTTGGATTGATACTCGTTTCTTTGGCTTTGTTTTGGAGTTTGGTTTGAACTCTGATTCTGTCTGTTTTCTGGTTTGGACTTCTGTTTGGGTGATTGTTCTCATGTTTGGATGCTGGTTTTGATTTTGGATGTGGATTTTTGATTTTCTGATTCGGTTTGGATTTTCGATTGAATTCTAATTGGATTTTCGTCTGGTTTTTGGTAAACGGTCGTCGGGTATGGATTACACCTAGCAAGGGGTGGGTCGCTTTGCCCGAACGTGGTAAATCGGCTTACTCAGGTTGTCGAGTATGGACAATGCTCAACAAGGGTCCGGAGCGGCCAGGATTTGGCCTAGGACTTAGGCCCTATACTATTGGTTATTATTTTAGGTCGTTGAGTATGGACTATGCTCAACAAGGGTCCGGAGATACCAGGATTCGGCCTAGGACTTAGGCCCCGTATTATTAATTATTATTTTAGGTCTCAAGTATGGACTATACTCGACAAGGGTCCGGAGTGATCAGGATTTGGCTTAGGACTTAAGCCATGGCATTACTCAACGTCCAGGGACACTGAACCATGGTCGTCAGATGTGGATTGCATTTGGCAAGAACCCGGAGAGGTTACAGATTCAGATGTTGATCTAGAGAGGTCATTGATTCAGTTATCGTCTATTGGATAAGGATGGATTTGGATTCAGTTTTCGAGTTCAGATGGATATGAAATTGACTAAAGTCTTTGGTTACTGGATTTGGTATTGGGCATCGACTCGGAGCAGTCGAGAATGATGTACTCTGTTGATACGGCCATGGATTTCGGACATCGGATTCGGAACTATTCAAAACACACCTTATTACCACAAGGCATGTTTTGGAGGGAAAATGTTATCCCACCTTTTGGTTAAGGCTGGAATATCAACAAATTGGCAAGAAAGGATGGATACCAGGAATGTAGATCTATTAGAAACGAGGCTGCAATCGATGCCGTTAAAATTTGGCCAAGCTCCGATCAGGACGGAATCGATTGGAGGTGGTGATCAGGACTGGGACAAATTTCAGGTCAATCGAAGTTCGTGAGGTGGAGATATGATCGATGCAAGTTAGTAAAATATGCTGTTCGATAGAGCTTTGTTCGAATCGATGCTATTCGACTCCATCCGGATTTAGGCTCTTCGCATCGATCAGTAACGACAGCGTCGTGTCGATTTTAGTTCGTATCCATCATGATAGAATGTTTCGTATCGATCAGGGACTGGAACAGCTCGTATCGATCGCAGGTAAGTTTGGTTCGTATCCATCCACTCTACAACCCTCCTTCGTATCCATGCTGTTCGTGATTGTTCGAATCGATAGCGTCCAAGAAGCAATCAAAACGATCAAGGAATGAACGCAATTCGTATCCATGTATGTTTAGCCCATATTCGAATCCACCCTCAAAACAAATCGCTTCGTATCGATCGTATTGCAACGATCGATACGAAGGACGTTGCCAATTATCGATGCAAATATGGGTTGGGTTAAATGGATACGAATGAGGGATTACCGTTGGATGTGAAGGGAGGAATGAAGGCTCGGTCAACACGGCGAAGGGTATGGATCTCCCCCAGTTCATCGTTCCATGTCACGAGCAAGCACGCGCTTTTGATCGACATGAAGGGGATGGATACGAAATAATGGATTCGAACTCAGCAGCCCTCGAGAAACATGAGATTGCATCGATCATATCTCCTAAACCACAGGTCCAAATGCTACAAAATTTTTCCAGGAGCTTACGTACAAGCTAAAGAATGTTCCTGCCAAGTTTCAGCTCGATTGGACAATTTCTTGATCGATATGAATTTTTTCGTATCGATCACGGATCGAGTCGAAACTTGCTGGTATCGATCGCGTGGGCCCTCTCACGTGCCAGAAGAAGTCTTCTCAAGTTTGAGCGGGATATCAGCCTCCTACACCTATAAATAGCCCCCTGGAACCTACTGAAAAGGAATCTTTTGGGCTATTTTAACGTCTAGACTCTGCCGGATTCAATTTTACACCTCACCATCACTGTTGTACACGAATTTCGTCATTATAATCGTTGTAATCATCTGTAACCAGCAAGGAAAATCAATAAAGGATTACTATTTTAAAGTGGACGTAGGCCGGAGATAGCCGAACCACTATAAATCTCTTGTCACTGACTGTTATTCCTTAATTGTTACAAGTTATATTGCTTAGATCTGAAATTGTTGCTTGGATATTGTTGATTTGCATTCATATATCGGTGCTTTTATGATACTTGGGGTTTATAACCAATTTTGGCACAAACAATTTGCAATATAAGCATTTAATGAAAAATTAATGGTATGAAATCTTTATAACTATAAGCTAATGAAACTCTTGATTATAAACACTTTAATTATTAAACATGTTAATTATTCAAACTATCTTCCATCCTATAATATTTACCTTTCGGCTCCCTTTAAATCTTATAGCTTAATGTATTTTCATTTGGAAATTACTTATAATATTTCCAGAAAATCTTAAAAAATATATATATGCATATATTTCTTTTTATAAAATTTCTCAAACTTTTCGTTTCTTACTGTTTTCTATAATAAACGGTTCTTAAAATATGCATATTTAATTATTTATTTTATAGGAAAATTCTATAAATCAAAATCGATTTCTAATACTGTATTCATAACATTATAATTAATATTTGGATCATTTAAATCATAAGAAGTACATGAAATGATCATTATTAAATTTGGTTATAGGCAATTATAAAGGAAAATGAAGTTGGAGAATATTACTCTCTCTAATCTTTTAATTGAATGATATTTCCAATTCCCTTAGATTTGATCTTCTTCTTTTCCTCTTTACTTTCTTGGCTTCAATCACCATTAAAATACTGCAAAACTTTAGTTTTAATTTGAATGTAGAATGAAATGAGAAGAGAATGGTGAAACGATTTAACAAGGCATTTAGTCCTCGCTGTCGGCCCAACATTCTTTTCTCACTTAATTCATTTTAGTTTCTTTTAAGCAACAATTTTGATAAGTAAATGTACACCTAAATACTTATTGCATAATATTATCTTTTAAATTTTTATCCTCATAATTAGTTCTTTAATTAAATATTTATTAATTTACGGGGTGTTATAGATGTCCTCACACATCAACGATCTTCCATTAAGTCCGCTAACTATAAATGAAGCCTTTACTCAATATGGAACCACTTGCCCTTCTTGTCATCTCACAAACAATACATATCACAGACATGCATAAAAAAATTAAGCCACGATAGATCATCACTCTAAGACAAAAAGCCATATTGCAATTTAATAGAAAAATCAAAAATAAGTGCCAACATTTACTCTATCTCCCCGATCTCATAGATCATAAAAAAAAGTTGCATCCAGGCTTGGATCTCTCTGGATCAACCACTAAATCTAAATTAAATCCATAATATAATCCAGATCAACTTGGATTATTTTTTTCCTTTTCCCAAGCCTTCCATTTTTAGCCATTTTTACTATTATCCTAGCTACATCCCAAATCACTTTGGAATTTATATCAAATTAAGAAAATGTTTGCATGTAGCTTTATTTTGGTAAGGCGCTTATATGTTTTTATTAACCTTCTAGGATACGCGGGTGAACTTCCAAATCACATCTAAAAATTGATTACCTCCAAAAGTAAGCTCAAATTGTATGGCTTCGAATGCAAGGGAGCAATAGTTGAACTTTCCAAATTCGGCCACTTCATCCGAGACTAAAAAATACATATGTGTTTGTGACATTAATATTGTTTTGAAAATTCTTAAAAACTTGAGTAGTTATTAAAAGTGTTTTAGGTTATAGTTCTTGGGGTTTATGTGATACAACACAACCACACACCATGAAAACAACCATTGCACATAATAGTGAATATCAAAATAATTTTTACTAGTTTGGTCGAAACTACAATCACTTGATGAAATTTCTTATTTATTGCTTACAATGATTGAAATACAAGAGATTTGTGAGGAAACTAGAGTATGATTGAATGGATATTTTCCACCGTTTTTATTAGAAGCACTTTATTGGAGACTATGTATCTCTATGTTTCCCCTACAGAGAGATGTGCAGATGGATCCCAAAATTCCGCATGGTATCAAAGCTGATAGTTATGCCTGGAACAATAGATAATGCACAAGAGATTTGTAGATCATGGTGGTTAGCAGTGTAGGCTTAATTAGTTAGACTTAAGGTGGAGCTACACTATGGTATGTAGGATCTGGTCGAATGACACGCGAACAAAGATCCAATATGGTATAAGGATTAAAGTTGGCTTAGTGGAAGATGCATGAATGGATTCATTATGATAAAAGATGTTGACCAAACTCTATTGCTCCCATGGGGAAATGTGCAAACGGATCACGAAATTTAACATGATATCGGAGCAGATGGTTACACCTAGAACAATGGACAATGCGCAAGAGATCTGTAAATCATAGTGGTTAGCAGTATAGACTTAAGTAGTTAGACTTAAGATGGAATTATATCATGGTACGTAAGGTCTGGTAGAATGGCAGGTGAAAAAATTCTCAATATGGTGCATGCATCAAAGTTGGCATTACGGAAGACACATGAATGAATGTGAGCCAATGTGGAGATTTATTGGGTTGCATTGGATTATATGAGGGTAACGGGCACATATTAGAAAAGAATAGTCCCATGCTATGAAAAATAACAGAGGTGGAGTGTTATATGTATTTTTTGGTTGCATGTAACGATTAGGGATTTTTTTGTTAAAAGATGTTGACCAAACTCAATGTTATTCCCATGGAGAGATGTGCGGATGGATCTCGAAATTTAATAGCTTTGATACTAATTTATTATGGTTTTTGTTGCACAAAAACAATCAAAGGATAAAATTGGTTCGAAAGCCTATCCCAGAATCTTATACCACCCAAGTCAAAAAGGGATAATATTTGATAAATAATAATAACATTTGAACACAAACAATGGTAAAGATAGTTCTAAATCAGAAAGAAATAAAAAGAATGAACGCACAAGATTCTATCAAATAACCATTTATATTGATTTTCAAAAACAGCTTTTTACGCCAAACAAAAGTAAACAATACAAAAATAGCATCAATAATCTAATTATGGATGAAGTCATGATCTCTATGGCAATGAATTCTTAGTGTTAGGAGAAGAATAAAGATAGAAGAAGAGAGAAACATCAAATACTTTTCCACACTTTTACACTCTGTTTTAGGCTATATTTGTATCAATCGATTATTTAATGCCCAAATAAATATGTATATGGCAAAAAATAAATCGATCAGCTAATTAGATAGAGAAATATGCATAACCAAATACGCCTATTAATTAGGTGAAATCCAATTTTTCTCTATTCTTCTTTCCTATATTTATTTCCTTCTAATGTGATTTCGTATTTTCAAAATTTAACAATCTCGAGGGTTTGATTTTTCTTAATTGAATATTTGATGTTAATTTTTCTACTAGATGCATAACTCTTTTAAAATTCGCCCTTGGTTTTGTGAATGGTGATTCAAAAAATTGACCATTTGTAAAATCACCTTAGACTATTTTTGTGAGTTTTCCCTATAACATTTAACCCCTAGTTCGTTTTTAACGCAAGACAAACTTTTAATGAAGAAGCGATTACATTACATTCTTTTCCCTACAATGTCCATACCTTTCAAAATGTGAATATTGCAATATATTTAGATAGAAAATTATATGTTAAACACTGTTCTCAAGTGGCTTCAGACCTAGTTTCTCACCGTCATCAAAATTTTGTAAATATATAGTTTCCTAGAACTTGATAAGTTAGATCTATCTTTACTACTCCATATCGATTGGACATATCTATATCCTAATAAGGCCTAGCCCAAGGGCAAGTCCCATAAGGCATTTGAATTGGATAACTCCCATTGGTGGGGCAATAAGAGGAAGAAGACGAATTGTTTGTTTAAGCTTTAAATAAATTACTACTATACATATATACATACATATATATAACAAGATGGTTTGGTTGAGTGGTTATAAGGTTGTATTTGCTATAAGATGATGTAGGTTCAACTATCACAAGTACCCAAATTGTTAGTATTTTTTGTCATCATTTCTCATTTTTCTTCTTGGGCATTCAATTGGCCTAGAGTAGCCCAACCTATTGGGCCGACCCTGATTCTAATTTTTAAGTTGTTCAAAATAGTATCTGATCCTTAGTTCATGATGATAGTCCACACCGCTAACAAACTTCATCATCTTTTATGCGATTGTTAGGAAGGTTTGTCTACTTAGACTTGCAAAACCAAAATTTATAAATCCAAAAAATAAGGAATACGTCTTTGATGCGTCTCCTTAAATCTCTCTAATGTAATTTACTTCATTTTCGCCACAAATGTCTTCTTAAATTTCTCCACTTATCATTTGAGGTTTAACTAAAATTAATGAAAAACTACATTATATATATGTATATTTATTTGTATATTTATATATGTGTTTTTATATGTGTGTGTGTGTGTATATATAATTAAGTAATTGATCAATCGGTTACCTACTTTTATGCGGTTATAGTAGTAGACTTTTTGAATGCAGTATGACATTTGAATGATGTTTGAATTTGAATATGTTTACTGAATTTTTACCCAAGCATCTTTTACATTGGTTTTTAACGATCACCACATACAATATTTTTGATGCTAGCTACTTCATTTACTAAAGTAACCAACATATTTAATGGCACAAGCATGTTCTCAAATAGTAGTTTTAGTGTTGATTCTCCATGTTCTGAATTTTCTACTTACAGAAACATTCATTGATAAAAAGTAAGTTTAGAAATTTAGCTACTTTATTAAAATGGTTTCTTGAGTCATTACCCAAGTAATATACCGTGTTACTAGAATTAGTTTGTGTGCAGGTATAAATATGATTGAATATTTGGATCTCTATTTGGAGGATGTCTTTTAATTTCATTTCATGTATAAATAAGACTTAGTCCTATGACATTTCAAAAAATATTATCTGTTAGACAACCGCAACATAAATCAAAGATTTTCATTTTTTTGCCTTTTGCATTCTTTATTAACGAGAAAACGCTTATATTTATGGAATTTATATTTAATGTAATTAATGTGCTCAATAGAGAAACAATTTTTACATATATTTGTATTCTTTCTATCTTCTTAAAAAAGGAACATATATTTTACAGTAAACAAGATTATCTTTTTCGTCTCCTCTATTTCTTTCTACAATTTCATCTAATGTAAAATCTATCCTTCAATTTTGCATAAAACTCTCCTAGGGTAATGGTTAAAGACATAAGTCACTGTTATTATCAAATTATTGTATTGCTAAAATAAAACAAACTGGGAGATCAAGGAAAATCCAATATTTTTGTCGACGTCAGTATATTAATCCATAGATTTGAGAACAACTCATGAGAAGGATGGTAAAACCTTGTAAATGTTCTCCATGACTTGAAGAGTAAGAATAGTAGTCGCACCTATGCTAGAAATTAGTAGAGAATTCCTCTATCTAAACTGAAAAATCGGTAATATTACTTAGCAAATGGAGTTTCAATCAACTCACTTTGCTGAAAAACCATGGAAGATCGAAGGGTAGATCCTAGCCAAAGCAAGACATAACACATTCAAAAAATCAAACTAACTAAACAACCATCATCACATATCGATAAATATTAACTTTCACTAATATATATATATATATATATATGTATGTATGCATTTAGTACTTTTAGACTGCAATTATTTAAAATAAATAAAAAGTACCAACTCGTTTTGAAAACAACCTCAAACACATTTCAACAAATCTCAAAATCCTTCAACCTTGAGTCCACAAGTTTGAAGTGTAATTGTGTTAACCTTGTGGAGCGGATGACAATTATCAATTATACAATTGTCACATTGAATTTCGCTTTCAAAGCAGTGGCATCATTATGACACAACTCCCATCACTTTCTTTTTATTGTTCTATCCACCAATTTTCAATAATTTGAAAGCAAAAATCAATCTATCTTTCGTAAGGACTAAATTATTTGGGTTTTGGAAGAAAGATTCAAATGTTATAATGATTAGTAAATGAGAAGAAAATCAAGGATTTTAAACAATTAAATCCGAGTTATTCAAAATACTGGAATGGGAAAAAGTATATGTTAAAGTAATAATATGGTATATTCCACTTTTACCTCCTGCCTTCTTATTTGAATAATATTTGGGCTTTGATAATGAATTCATATCATCGATATTGTAGAGAACGTATCGTGTTTCAAGAAACTGCTTTGGTTAATGATATATGTCAATCACAATGGCATAAATTTTAATATGCTATAGTGCAAAAATATATTTACTAACATGTATTAGTTTATTACAAAAGCAATTACTAAGATTATTGTAAAGTTTTCTAACATATCTATAGGGATACAAAACATGCAGTTAAATAATTTTTATATGCAAATTTGGGAACTATAATTAAAATCCTTGATTTAAATTACTGAATTTTGTACATGGAACACAATAATGAATTAGATATGGTGTAGAATAAAACTAAAATAAGTATATTTTATTATTAAATTAACATAAGTTATAACTAATGCTCATGGGCTTGATTTTTATGAACTTATCATATAATTTGATTTATTATATGTTTTGTGAATTTAAATTAAAGAATTTTCATTTATAAAAACATTCCAATGTAAACCATTAATTTGAAATGTGAGCGTTTAATGAAAACTTAATAGCGTGAAACCTTTATAATTATAATGACCCACTTTTTCGACATCTAGGAACGACACATAACACATCCTTGATGTTCGTGTGCCATTGCCTAAGCATTGGAAAGATAAATCATCGTGGGGTGAAATAAAGAACAGAATAGAAAACCTCATAATGAAACTGCTAAATAAAACATAACAGTACATAGTACAACAAGTTACTCCTTAACCGGGAGTTATCAGAGTTACACAAAAGTACTACAAATCAGCTTAGATGGTTATAACATCCTGCTTTACAAATGCTGAAATAAAATGCGCATACACAAACATGATAGTATAGCAGAATAGATAAATAAGAAGAGGAAAGCCACCTGCTTGGATGTCGTCTTCAAAGGAGACCAATAAATACCTGCTACTCTCGGACTACTCAAACAAAAATGAGTACCCGAGAGTTTATGGGCACAAATAACTCGGGTCTAACGATATGTGTGGTATGAGCAAAACTTTAAACAAAGGTATGTAATTAAACCCAAATATGTGATACCATGCCGCTGAACACGGAACAGTTTTACTCTTACATAAATCAATATCCAAATGTGAAGAATGGATGAATATTCAAACACCAGGAAGAGTGGTTCACTCTTTCCGGTGAAAATAAGGAGATAAAGAATCAAATAATAAAATGAAAATCTTGAACAAATGACTAGGAAGGTGCACCTCCCTTGAAGTATACCGCTAGTATTATACTCCTGAGAAGCTCATTTACTCCGTGACACTTCTTGGAAATGTACTAGCCGGACCCTGCTAAACCTTACCGAGAATCCGAATATTTCACATTTAAATGCGCAAATGAATCCAATCTAGATGAGATGTGAAAATAGCCTGATGAGAGAAACCCCACACAGCTGGATGTCCTTTCACGATTTGGATTCAGCCATTTACCGACAAAGGATTATTAAAGCTCAACGGAGCGACAAATCGTCTTAGTATGATGATAATAAAGAAGCTGAGGTAACCGATAGCTGAGGAACCAACCATCGAGGATATAAAATGATCATATATGGAAATTAAGTCTTGTATACTTATCACCACTCATTGAATTCAAACTTGTATTATTTCTTGGTTAACAATAATACCGAACAAGTCAAGGTAATGTTACCTTAAAGTCATGTCTCATGATTATTCTTGACTTTCGAAATAGCAATAACTCTACTTATTCAATGTTTAGTGCTAATTATACAAATGAATCGTTTCTATACAAGTGAATTGCTTTATGGAGATTAATTCATTTCCATAAATAATTCAATCTTTTCTTTAAAAAACCCGAATTCGTACTTGGCTTCACATTACAAGTTTTAGCTTTAAAACACTTTGTTAAAATAGTTTAATGATTTTGAAACATCATTATAAAAAGGATTTAACAACCTTAAACATCCTTATTACATTGATTAATAAATTTTAAATTTTTATTAACTAGTTAATTCAATAATTCAATAAAGGGTAAATCTCCTTTAAAACATCATACGATGCTTTAATTCAATAATTGGGCTCAGCCTTAGAGTCTTGAGGTGGAAATGACCTTGGTTTAGGCATAAGGGTGTTTATATGTGTATATATGAAGTTTTAACTTGGTTTTTAGAGTGTATAAGCTAGTTTTTTATTTTAGAATCTTTCTTGGAAGCCATGGAAGTGTTCATGAATATGAAGAGATAAGAAATGAAGATGTAAATGAATGTGTGAAGTGAGAACAAAGTGTGTGTAGTGGTATTTATAGGCAAAGCATATAAGATTGATTAAATTTAAATTTAAAAATTAAAATATAATACATGTTGTTATGGAACTTGGAGGCCATGCCTCCTCATGCCCATAGGTGCACACATGGACCCTTCCCCCTCACCTTGCCTTGTACTCACCTAGCTAACTTATATTATGGGAAAGTACTTCCTTAGGTTACTTAGGTTTTATCTTATAACCTTTTAAGTCTAATCTTGTTTTATTTTATTCTAACATCGTTTATTTATTTTAACACTATCATTAACCAATCACATGACATATGTGCATATGTGTGTATGTTTGAGTGATATAAAAATGTGCACAACGCTTCCGATGACTTTCCGAAGCCGAGAAGTCGAAATTTCGAAAAAACGATTTTCGGTCACATTTTCTATTTTTATTTGAATTATTTATTTTGGTAAAAAAAAATGATTTTATATCATTAATTAATATTTAAAATATGTTTATTTGGTTATTAAAATCCATTATTTAAATATTTAAAATTATTTAAATATTCAAATACCAAGTGATTAACTTACAGGTCATTACATTCTCCCTTCTAAGAGAATTTTATCCTCGAAATTAATACATAAAAAACAATCCAAATGGTATATTTTATACCAAGAAATCCATATAATAATGCAAAGCGACTAGTCCATTAATGAACATACATAGAGAAATCAAGCAATAAACAACTTACCTAACATTACTCCAGCGTAGGATTCTCTAATATGATCCTCAATCTCCGAAGTATAGTCGCGAGGGTCGTTACTCCATTAAATTTTCACAAGCTTAACCACCTTGTTTCTCAATCTCCATTCATCCCATCTACAATATGAACTGGAAGTCGGACAACCATCAATTTCTATTCTATTTCTATGTCTTCCTGAACAGACGTCTCTACAACCATTAATGGATCATAAACATGCTTTCTCAAATGAGATACATGAAAAATATTATGGATTTCTGACAGTCTTTCAAGCAATTCTACTCTATAGGCCAATGATCCAATCCTCTCAAGAATTATAAATGGTCCAATGAATCTAGGTGCTAGCTTGCCTGTTCTTCTAAATCTAATGACTCCTTTCACTGAGGAAATTTTCACAAGTACCAAATCCCCAACCGCAAACTCCTAATCCCTTCTCCGTTGATCGACATAACTTTTATGTCGACCTGTGCTTCTTTCATCCTTTCCTTGACCATAGCCACTTTCTCTGATGCTTCTTGAATCATTTTTGGTCCAAGAACTAAACGGTCTCCAATCTCAACCCAACCTGAATGTGATTTACATGGCCGCCCATACAAAACCTCGTAGGGTGCCATGCCAATGTTATCTTGGTAAATGTTGTTATAAGAGAACTCTACCAAATGTAGATGATCTTTCCAAGAACCTCCAAAATTCGAAATACATGCTCTCAGGAGATCCTTCAAAATTTGATTCACCCTTTTGGTTTGTCAGTCTGCAGTTGGGTGATAGGCTATGCTTAAATTCAACTTTGTCCCTAAAGCGGCATGCAATGCTCTCCAAAATCGACTGGTGAAGATGGGATCACGATCGTTGATTATACTTATTGGAATTCCATGCAGTTAAATGATCTCTCTAAAATAAATCCCTGCCAAAGAAGCTGCAGTACTGGTAGACTTCACCAAAATAAAGCGGGAGCTCTTATTAATCGATCCACAATTACCCAGATGCCTTCATTACCTCTTCTTTTTCTAGGCAACCAATCGATAAATTCCATGGATACTTGATCCCACTTTCAATTCCGTATCGCTAATGGTTGGAGTAACCCGCAGTCTTCTACTAGTCACTCTTGATCTGTTGACAATTCACACACTGGCTTACGAAAATCGAAATGTCTCTCTTTATCCCATTCCACCAAAAGGTCTTCTTCATATTCCGAAACATTTAGTTACTCCTAGATGGATAGATAACTTTGACCGATGGCACTCTCTCAGCACATCCTGTCTAATTCCATTAATGTCTGGCACAAAATCTGTCCACTCATCCTTAAAATGCTCGAGAGTCAATCTGAAAACTGGAATTAATTTCATTTTCAACATTCTTCTTAAACCAAGCTATATTAGTGTTTTCTCCCTAGAAATATGCAATCCTCTCCATTTGTACTTGCTTAACTTCCAAATTTGCAATCGTTGCCACATACCTACTTAACGCATCAGCTACGATGTTTGCTTTCCCTAAGGTATAAAGAACCTCTAGGTCATAAGACGCAAGAAACTCAAGCCATCTTTGCCGCCTCAAGTGCAGGTCCTTTTGGGTAAAAAGATACTTTAGTGACTTATGATCCGTAAATAACTCAAAATTTGTACCCAAAAGATAGTGCCTCCAAAATTTCAATGCTAAGACAACTGCCAAAAGCTCCGGATCGTGCACAGTGTAATTCTTCTCATGATGTTTCAGCTGTCGACTCGCATACACTATTACTTTTCCATTTTTGCATCAAAACTGCTCCCAATCCAGTTCTACAAGCATCCGTGTAAGCTGTTAATCCTTCCTCCCATTTGGAATAGTCAAGACAGGAGCACTAGTCAATTTCTCCTTTAATTCATTGAATGCTTGATCGCACTTGGGTGTCCAAACTAACTTAGCATCCTTATTCGTTAGCTTTGTTAGATGAAAAGCAATCTTCGAGAAATCTTTAATAAATCTTCTACATAAACCAACCAATCCCAAGAAATTCCTAACCTCCATCATAATTTTAGGTTTCTTCCAGTCTTGAACCGCAACAACTTTAGCTGGGTCCACTGATATGCCTTCTTCCGAAACTACGTGTCCTAGAAATCCAACTTCGGATTTTCGAAAATGGCACTTAGAAAACTTTTCCCTTAAAACATGACGTCTTAGAGTACTAAGAGCAACATGAAGATGGAACTTATATTCTTCCTCTATTTTAGAATAAACGAGGATGTCATTAATGAAAACGAGAACAAACTTGTTAAGAAAGTCTTAACACACTCTATTCATCAAATCCACAAAATAAGCGGGTGCATTAGTCAATCCGAAAGGCATGACCAACCACTCATAAAAAGTATCAGGGGTTTGAAAAGCTGTTAAGGGTACACTCTTCTCTGCTACCCTTTATTGATGAAAACTAGTGGCAAGATCCAACTAAGAAATATCCAAGCTCTGTGGAACTGGTTAAACATGTCAACAATCCTAGGTAAAGGAACTTATTCTTGATAATCTTTTTATTATACTGTCGGTAATCTACACATAATCTAAGAGAACTATCTGCCTTCGTAACGAATACTACTGGTGACCTCTAACTCGCTGTGCTGCATCTGATCAAACCTTTCCACAATAAATTAAACGTCTACTTCTCTAGTTCTCTTCTTTCCTTTGGAGCCAACCTTCGGGGAGGTTGTACAATAGGTCTGGTTCGTGGGATCTAATCAATGCGAAATTCTACTTTTCGGTAAGGAGGTAAAGCTTGAACTTCTTCAAAAATATCCTTGAAATCCCAGACAATTAGGACATTCCTTATCTCCTCTTTGGGTACTTCGAGCAAATCAAGAAAACTGCTCATCAGCTTATTAGCTCTCCACAATAGATACCAATGCTTCTGCCTACCGCATCTTTTATCGCAATAATCCTTCTACTATAGTCCAGGATGACATTGAACTTAGATAACCAAACCAAACCTTCTCCCAAAAAATTATTACAATTATATAACAAACATTTAATAGCTCCAAGTATGGACATGAATATAGTTTAAACTTTATGGTTCAAATGTGGAAGCTTTACTCACCAAAGAGATTACTAACTTAATCGAATCGTACAACAAGTTGCCAGACTCACGAACTATCACTACGACACCTTAGTTAGGTGTTTTAGGCCCTTAATGGGCTGAGTTAGGTTCGGCCTTTGCTATATTTGGGCTCAGCCTTAGAGTCTTGAGGTGGAAATGGCCTTGATTTAGATATATGGGTGTTTGTATGTGTATATATGAAGTTTTAACTTGGTTTTGAGAGTGTATAAGCAAGTTTTGATTTTGGAAACTCTCTTGGAAGCCACCGAAGTGTTCATGAATATGAAGAGATAAGAAATAGAGGTGTAAATGACTGTGTAAAGTGAGAACAAAGTGTGTGTAGTGATATATATCGGCAAAGAGTATAGGATTAATTAAATTTAAATTAAAATATTAAAATATAATACATGTTATCATGGAACATGGAGGCCATGCCTCCCCATGCCCATAGGTGCACACGCACCCTCATGGACCTCTCCCCTTCACCATGCCTTATACTCACTGTAAAGACCCGTAAATTTTCGATAATTAAAATAGATAATTTAATAAGATTTCGTGATTTAGTGTTAGAAAAAAATTGTAAGTCGTTTGGAATAATAATAACTAGAATGAAATGCAACAAGATTTTATCTAAGTTAATTATTTATGAATTGAATAAAATCCCAAATCAATCGAAATGATATGTAGTCAAAGGTAATTGAATGAATTTGTATTGTATTGGTAATTGTGACGCTTGTTTGTAAATAATAAACTTATAAGTAATTAATAGTTAACGGTGATAATTATTTAAATTACCTATTCACTTAGTTAGTCGAATTGAATTTGTGAACCAATTGAAATTGAAATGAAAGTTCATATATTAGTTGAGTGCATTATCTCTAACTGTTGATTTATAATAACGTAGAGTTCCTTTGATGTAATATAGTAAATCGACTGATAATGAAATTTTATTTAAAAATCCAATATTGAAATCCGTCAAATATTGAACAATTAAATTGTTTAAATTTAATATTTGGAATCTATTGAATTAATTGAATAACGGGAATTGAATAACTATTTTAATGAAAATGGTTGTTCTATAATTTGAATTTGTTAAATTTTATAAGTTCGTTTGAATATTTCAAAAGATAGCGATTTAAGAATAATCAAATTTGTTTAAATTTAATATTACAAATGTTTGAATAATTAAGTTCCGAATTTGATACGATTAATTCGATATTGAAATTTAATATATGAAAATAGAGTGAATAATTGAAATTTGATTTAATATGATTCAAATTGGTTTCCAAAGCGAATGTAAGTTATATTGGGATTAAAATAGAGTCAATAAGATTTTAAAATTGGAATTTAGTGGATAATTGAATAACGGGGTTAATATGATTAAAAATGATCTGTAAAATTTTATTTTATCATATTGGAGTTATAGTGATGTTATAGAACTTTTAAAACTGAATTTAAAATTTATTTGTGAAAATTGAATATTTTAATATTTAATTATCGACTGAAAATAGCCAAATTTTGAACAGTCTCAGAATTGGATGAAACTAGTCCATTGGATCCGTAATAGTTAGTTATTATCGGATTTCAATTTTCGTAGCAATCGGAGTTGTCGTTTGACCGTGGCAGCTCGAAACGCATCGAAATTGTTTTAATATTAATTTGGCGAGTTAAAATAGCCATTTTTCAAACAGTCTCGGATTTTGATGAAACTAGTTTCATCGGATCCGTAATGTGATATTATTGTAAGATTCCAAATTTCGTGTCAATCGGATTTACCGTTTGTCCGGGGCGAGCCAAAACGCATAGAAATTCGTTTAAATCGATTTAATTCAAATTGATCGTTTATTGCTATAACTCGCACAGATGATCGAATTTGCTCCCGAAACCTGCTCCATTGTGTCCGGAACGCGGGATAAACCCTAGGAACACCGGTTACCGCGCGTAAATCGGAGTTCGGAAAAACCGGAATGAATAGTGTTCGTCGTTTCTCTATATAAGCACTTCATTTATTTCATTTTCAAGAAAATAAATAAAACCCTAACCCTAGAAATAGCCGGCCGCCATTTTCAAAACCAATGGCCAGAAATCACGTTCCTTTCCTCCTCAATTACTCTCAATCCACAAGCAATTACACGAAGCGTTCAACACGAAAGTCGTAGAGCTCGAAGAGAGCTTTCAAGCCATACGAGGTTGATGGGTTATGGCGCAGTGTAGGGGAAGTGTTTGGGCCGCGTATGGCTACGGGTCGCGCACGAAATTTGAGGCGTTGGTGGCGCTATGGTGGTGCGGTCGGAGGCTAGAGGTAGCTCAGGCGAAGGCGCATGCGGTGGAGCATCCTGATCGAGCTAGATATCGTTGGAGTTGATTGCGTCGTTTACGGTTTTGGAGGCAAGAGGGTGCGTACGTGAATTGTCTGGGAACGAACGCGACTTGGAGGAAGAAGGAAATGCACGGCTTGGATGTGGGTCATAAGGTACGTGCGGCCCTGATTGTTTAGGGTAAAAATAATAAAGGAAATTGTATATTAGTTATATTTAAATCGTACAGTCTTTATAATGCAATAACTTGTTGATACGAGGTCGGATTCGGACGAAACTTTTTGCGTTGGAATCATATGGACGAGCTCTACGCGATGCAACTAGATTGGAATCGTTTGGAGCTAGTGAAAATTTCGGATAAAATTAAACGCTCGTTTAATTTTATTCGAAATAAAACGCTGGGACTGCATTAAAATCAAGGTGAGTGTTTTATAACGCTCACAACGTACCGAATATCTTTATGCTAGTTAAATTTGATATTATGAAGTGATATGAATTTTATTAATCGTTGTTTGATAGAATTTAATTGTCATATAGATTGTCATTTGAATTAACCGTTGAAAATTAAATTGACAGTTAAATTGAAATTGAAATTGAATTGCGATTAAATTACCTGACATTGATAACTATGAAATTGTCATGAATTGTATTGCCTATTGGATGATGTATGTCGATGGATGTTATTGGTTGATAGTTAAATGTTTGGATGTTTCTTTTCTTATATATATATATATATACTATTATGCATACATATGACACTGTGATTTGATTTAAATGATATATATTCATCCTTAACATTTAATTGAAATAAATAATTACTTGGCCATAGGATAGAAAATTATATACGGACGCCGAATTGGCTAAATTAATAATTTTTAAAATCGTCGATTTGAAATTTATTTAAATGTTTGATTTAAAAGTTATAAATAGAAATAAATTTATAGAAATCGAATTTATCGAAAAATTGAGTTTGGAATGTTGAAATAAATTTTGGTTAAAAGAAATTGTTAAATAATATAAGTCGAGACTTTAAAATTTAAAAATTGGGATTTGATTGGATTTCGAAAATTGATTTGTTTAAAGATTTAACCTTAATTCGAGCTTTGAATATTACTAAGTAAAAGTGATATAAAAATGATATTTTGAAATCGAGCTTGGAATTGAATCATATTTGAAATTTGGGTTTATACTTAAATATTGATGGATAATTTTGTTAAGTGTTATAAATGGATATTTTTGAAAATCAAGCTCCAAATCGATATAAATTGAAATTGAATTAATTGAAAGTGAATATAAAAATTGAAATTGAATTAATCGAAAGTGAATATAAAATTGAAATTGGATTAATCGAAAGTGAATATAAAATTGAAATTGAATTAATGGAAAGAGAATAAAAAAAAAATTGAATAAGTTTGAAGTCAAAGTTGACGTTGATTGAATCGGAATCGAAATTGAATCGGTAGAAAGTAAAAGTTGAAATTGATTTGAATTGGGAAGTTATAATTGCAATGGATTGGTTTTGAAGCTGATTTATTTTGTTTTCCAAATTACCCGGTTATATAAACCATTTTGAATATTTAAACTATTTTAATCTATTTTAAATCTACTTAACCTAATTTAAATTATTTTAAACTAAATTTATCTATTTCAAATCCATTTTAAGATTTTAAAGTATTTTAACTAATTTAATTATTTAAAACTACTTTTAAACTACTTAAAACTATTTTCTAAAATTCTAAGCTGGTCAATAAAGTGGAATGTTTATATTTAAATCTTGGATTTAAATACGGATTGAGTTAGATGAAGTTGCAACCTAAATTGAAATTCGAAATGATTTTGAAATCGGAATGAGATGTTGATGCGAAAAACGATTTTTGAAACGAAATCTTACATTTGAATAGATACGATGATATTTGAAATAGATTTGTTTTTGAAGCAAATATGATATTTTGATATCAATTATGAATCGATTTGAAATGTAAAAGAGCCAACGGTGTAATAATACGTAGTTATTAAAGAGACTGGGATCAGATATGGACATACTCTCTGTCGATACCGAAAACCACTTTAATAACTTGTATACGCGGAGTGTTGATCCAGAATGAAGTGAATGGTTTGGGGAACGCATTGACTGAAGAAAGAGAACGATATTGGATGACCCCTGACATGACTAAAACAGGAGCCGCGCTGGGCCATTGAGGTTCGCCACCTCTAGTGGACACGCTTCTTCGATACCATTTCTATTACATTTGTGATTCGATTTGGGTGCACCCCTTGATTTGGGAGTGTTGTTTCGCGGTGTTGGGGTGGCTGCTGGCTATGCCCAACATCAGTCCGGATCGCGCAACTACTAGTATCCTAGTTGGTATCGCCTCATGTACCTTGTCATACTGATTATCATATTCGTGACCACTACGTTATGCTTTGTGTTATACCTATGGGGTACCCTCTGATAACCACCAGTTTACGGTGGGGCTTACGATGCTGTATAGACTATGGCATTATAAAAATGTGTTAAGGGGGATTATGGTAATGCCTTAACGCTATTTTGATACTTTATATTACTGATAGGCATTATCTACTTAGCGTATATTACTACATAGTAGATAGTTTCACGGATCCTTGAGAGATGGAAAATCCCGTAACATCTCTTGAGTTATTGCACGCACGTTGACACTGGATAGGAGATGTCAAACCCCGTAAACATCTCCGACGCCGTTACACTCATATTTATTTACGATTGATTTAACTTTCATAAGGGTATTTTAATCCTGACTCGAGTGTTTTGTCTTTTCATTACGCTCGGGTCAGACCTGAGTTGTCCAGATTTTGAAGATCTATTCTAGAGGACGAAGACGAAGATTTGGTATACTATTACTATTATTACCCTTGCATCATGCTGTCTGCTGCATTATTTTAATTGTTCTGTTGTATATGTATAACTCTGATAAATGTTGTATAAATAATTGTCAAAGTATAGTAAACAGCTTCATGAACTGTTTATTTGACTATTATATTTCATCGTTCCGCTGCGAGATTCTGTGTTGTTTTATTTCCTTTATTTCTCTTCTTTTCTTTTCTTATTTACCCCCAATAACCATCTGCCCTTTTGAATGGCTTGGAATCGACATGTGTATTTGATCGTCGGTTTAAACTGTCCAAAAAGGCAGGTCTTTACACTCACCTAGCTAGCTAAGGTTATGGGCAAGTACTCCTTTTATTTACTTAGATTTTATCTTATTTTTTTTTCTAATCTTGTTTTATTTTATTCTAACATGGTTTATTTATTTTAAAACTATCATTAACCTATCACATGACATTTGTGCATGTGTGTACATGTGTATATGAGTGATAAAAATATGTACAACGTTTTCGATGACTTTTCTAAGCCGAGAAGTCGAAATTTCGAAAAACGTTTTTCGGTCAAATTTTCTATTTTTATTTGAACTATTTATTTTGGTAAACAAAATTTAAAACTGATTTTTAATATCATTAGTTATTATTTAAAATATGTTTATTTGGTTATTAAAATCCTTTATTTAAACATTTAAAAATTATTTAAATATTCAAATACAAGGCGACTAACTTACGTGTCGTTACAATAATTATGAGCCAACGAAACTCTTGATTATTAAACACTTTATTATTAAACACTTTAATTATTGAACCTTTATATTTATGAGCTAATGATGTCCAAATTTTAATATGTTTACTCAACCTTTACCCAAATTTCTTTTATGTTGGTATTTTTTGTTCACCATGTACAATATTTAGATGTTCAACTACTTTGTTTACTAAAATAACTAACAAATTTATTACGCATGAGCTTGTTCTCAAATAGTAGTTTTAGTGTTGATTCTCCATGTACTGAATTTTTTTTACTTACACAAACGTTCATTAAGCAAAAGTTTGTTCACAAACATAGCTGCTTTATTAAAATGGCCTTTTTGAGTCAGTACTCAAATCATATATCATGACACTAGAATTACTTCGTGTGCATGTGTAAATATGATCAAATTTACACATCTCTATTCGGAGCATGTCTCAATTTCATTACATATATAAATTAGACCCAGTCTTATGATATTCGATAATAATTTATCTATTGGACAATTACAAAAAAAATCAAAGTTTTTTCATTATTTGACCTTTTTATTCTTTATTAATAAGAAATATTTTCCATTCATAGAATGCATATTTATTGTGATTGATGGGCTCAAGAGAGAGAAACAATTTTTACGTTTATTTTTATTCTCTCTCATTTCTCTTTTTTTTTTAAAATGGATGCAAATTTACAGTAAACAAAATTATCTTTTTCAACTCCTCTCTCTATAATTTCATCTGAAATAAAATCTTTCTTTAAAATATGTATAAAACTCCTAAACAATAGCTTCTACAAAGGCCCTAAATTATGTGTAGTATTCAGAAACCTTGTATGTTCCAATCCCTTTAAAGTTACAATGTATGAGATATTTATAGTAGCAGAAGTGGATGATGGATAATTGAGATGAGTTGTAGAACCGGTAGGAAAAACACCTGACTATTGGTCTGGCTGCAAGGGTAGATGGACGATAGCTATAATATGTGTAAGAAGATGTGCGAGTGAAGAAAATATACTCATTTCTCCTTTTCACTAGGTGTGAGCCTCGCATTAAATGAAAAGACGTCACATTAAATGCACATTTAATGCTGATAGTAAGTCTTATTAGTTCAACCTTTTAACTATAGTGCTTTAGTTAGGTAGATGGATAGCTTGTCAATTACTTAAGTGTCTACGTGATAAATCTTGCTGAGTCGGTCGACCAGCTGTTGAAAATACGAAAGAAACTAGGAATCTCGCTAAGGACCATGTTAGAAAGATGGTACACGGTCGGGTGCTAGGCGACTGGGAGGGCTTCCTGGGACTAGTCGATGACGGCTATATTGAAGCCAAGCTACGGACAGGACATGCTTGAGTATGTCTTACTTGATGTGCCACCTGTTTAGGTGGGCTTGAAGAGGTGCCGACTGTAAACTAGAGTGATGCTGGGTAATCGAATTGACGTGAATTTGTGCTGGAAGTAGATTGACATGAGAAGATCAGTCGTTATCATGCCAGACGTGGATGGATCTAGAGGGGATAAGTCCAAATCTTGCCTAAATGTGATGGGTGCCTAGTGATAGAGTTAGGGGTATAACCTAGGGGTAGTTATGTAAGTTATTACATATATCTTACTCAATAATCAATCTTGTTCAAAATAAAAGGTATTTTCTTTTTATTATATATTTGATACAATGTGTTATATATTAATTAATTGATTTAATTGAAAGTATATTTAACCGAAAATCCACAAATGGTGTGTTTTCTGATAGTAGTTACAATGAATTGTAACCTTGAGTGATTTATCACAATAAAATAAACACAATATTTCAAATATTCCTAGTCAAGATGTATCGGGACTGGATATCTATGCATTCCTTGAGGATAAAGTACATAACGCTCTCCAAATATTAGGTAGTGTATTACTCATGACTGTTGGAGGCACTAAAGGGTTACACACTGATAGTTATTGGATAACTATGAAATAATTTTGGAATGACTCACTTGATAGTTTTCTGTTGGTTATTATAACCAAGATCAAACAGAAAAGAACAATGTGATAAATTTATACAATTCACTCGACTTGAGAATACCGTTGATCTTTAATATGGAAGCTTTACTATGATTATAGTTAAATCGTGGCATGGTGTCCATCGAATAACTATAGTTGGGTCAAGAAGCATTGAAAGTGAAACACTATTCAAAAGAGGATTCACCTCGTCAGTTATATGAGATTAATATCACAGTCAACTGAAGTCAACTTCAAAGTCAAAGTATCTTGCTATAGTAGTTCAGTTAATAATAATTTTTATTACTGACCAAGGAGTTTGTGTCTAGAGTATAGAGTTGAATATGGACGATACTGGAAGTTTGACGATTACCTAATTCCATAAGTCCAAAGTGATATAATTTTGACAAAGGGAATTGGTGTAAATAATCATCACTATTAAGTAAAGCTTAACAAAGTAAAATTGGATTTTACCAAAATCAAATAAGCGATAAATTGGGCTAAAATATCACACCACTTGCTAGGTGAAATGTGAATATTAATATTCAAATTGTTCGACATAAATCATTGACCAAATTTACAGTTAAGAGTTACATAATCGAAACAACGAATACTCCTTTTATTCACATGATTTAATTAATTTAAATTATTGTAAATTTTAATATTTATGAAATGTTAATTACATAATTTTGTATTTCATGTGTTGAACAATGTTAAACAATGCATCTATAATAGTTATAAATATATTTCGATATATTATATCGATACACATTTAAATTTAGATTTAATCGCAATAGACATTGTTTGGGATGGAATTAGCTTTTAGTCCTATATGGGGCATGAAAATTTGGGCCAAAATAGCTTGGATAGGCCAAACAAATGTTGGAAAAGGAGGGAGGATTTTGAATGGTTTAAAAGAGTGGATTTGGTAAGAGAGAGATAAAGATAAGATCCACTTTTATCTCCATTTGACTTTCTATTTATATGCCACTCTCTATACCATTCTTTTTGATACTTTTTCTCTCTTCTCCCACTTCAAATTTCGACCGACAAACCATGTTTTAACCCAAAAAATCCAAGTGATTCTTAAATCACTTCAAAATTATTCGATTTGATCGTCGATAGTAAAGCAGTTCGGGAGCCAACAACTCTAATACTTGGAATTTGATTCAAGGAGTTATTTCATCATTTCAAAGTGAGATCTCTATGCCTTGGTGAAAGATATTCAACATGTTTACTAATTCATTTAATAATATTATCTATTATTGTAATATATTATAGGTTATTAGATTATATTATGAATCCAGTGTATCGATGTTCTATCACATATTGGATAGTTGAATATATTGGTGCATCTATATATTTAAAATATATATTATTTTTTATGTTTGCTGGTATTAAAATCAAGGCCTAAAAGTAATAAAAAAATATTTTTTTAAATTAATTAACATTATATGTGATTTTATCAATTAATAAATTATATCGATCCTAAAGATTGAAATCATACAATAACTACTTCAAAGTATCTAAAATTTTGGTTTTGCATAATAATATTTCGATAGCAAATTTTACCTTATTTTAATATATATTTATATTTATTATATATTTAAATATTAATATAACTATTTATTTAACTAGAAATTGATTATATATAAATAAACATATATATATATATGTATATGTATATGTATATGTATATGTATTAATATAATTTGGAATTAACTACAAGTTATATTTGATAACATAAAATAACTTTTGGATTTCAAAAATAATTTTTTACTAATTCTAATAATTAGTTACGATTGGTTTTTAAATCACTTATAA
Organism: Allium cepa; assembly: GCA_030765085.1. Taxonomy (NCBI): domain Eukaryota; kingdom Viridiplantae; phylum Streptophyta; class Magnoliopsida; order Asparagales; family Amaryllidaceae; genus Allium; species Allium cepa. Next base: position 1,052,047,238 of record CM060931.1, read on the forward strand.
TTTTTTATTTAAAATATTATTTTATAAATCCAAAAATTTTAGGTCGTGAACTCCAAATCAACTAGCATCAATTTTATTATATACATGCACATATATTTGCATATTCATAATTATTTATTAACTGAAATAAAAAGAAATTTAATTTTGTTCTTTGATTTGTTGTAGCAACTAAATTTTTTTAGGTTATTTTATATTAATCATTGAATGATTTTGTTATTTAATATAAATGAACATTTGTAAAAATATACCTTAAATATTTATATAAATTATTATAATTATTATTTTCGCTATTTATATGTAAATATAAATATATGATTATATTTTATAAATGTATAATTTTATGTGTATATATATATATAGTTGATGCACGCGCGCACGCACACACATATATATTCATTCAGACAGCACATAGAATAACAGAGGGGCTAACATGTCGATTGCAGTGTAACTCCCAGCACATATGCATGGGCATTTCAAACCATGCGCACTTTACTATGTTGCTCATGCACATGCATACATATGTGTATATAATACACATATTCAAACATAATACAAAGTAATATAAAGCAAAACTTCATTTATAAAATAAAATGACAAATTTATTTGAAAGAATTTAGAAAAGTTCTAAATGAATTAAACTTCGTAGGCCCAATAATGATCCAAAATGGTAAAAAATAAATTGAAATTCACTAATTTCTTCCACTGCGGGCTGACCCAGTTCCAATAATGGTATTAGAGAAAAATATGGCTATGCGGTCTAAATTAGTCATATTATGGCTAACTAGTTAAGCTTACAATTCAGTTAGTAGGATGTCTAAGAAATGTAGTTTATTGGCTGGATTGTTGGGTAATGAAATACCCCGCCGTACCTGACTACCGGTCTAGCCCAAACATTTATGTGAGCGTAAAGGTTGACCTTAATGGAAAATGCCCGATTTGAATAAATCCGTGGTCTAATTTCAAAATTGTTTGAAATTAAAATAAACGCTTTAAATTTAAAAGTTAAACTTAGAATAAATCACATACTATAAAAGTCAAAATATAAATTATCAAAATGTTAAAAATGTTATAAAATTAATTTCAAGAATATTATTTATTAATAAGGTTAATAAAATAAATGAATTAATTACTTAAGTCAATAAATTAAATATATATATATATACACACACACACACACACATGTATAACGTACATAATGATATATGTTATGTTGTCTTGAATTGTTTAAGACAATATGCGTGTACATATGTATATAAAAGAATTTTCAAAATTAATAAACTTAATTAAAATTATTTAATTAAATAAATTAATTAATAAATTAAAATACATACATACATATAAGACATATGTGTATTACTCTAAAAGTTATAGTATATATATATATTCAAATATCACATTTTAGAATTGAATATTATATTAATTAATTATTAATGAATTAAATTAGTTAAATTAGATTTAATTAATATAATGTTATACATAAAATAATATATAAGTTAAATAAGGAATGAAAGTTATATAATAATAAAACTTATATATGTATAAATGTATAAACTAACGGTGGAACATTAATAAAACCTTCAAAAAGAGTTAAGGAATAATTTCATACGTAAAATTATGTATACCGTGATTTCTGATGTGTCCGACACTTGAATCACGATAGTATTTCATAAAAAATACATTATTCCATAAGTCGATATCACTCAATATAATATATTAAAGATTATGAATCTTTAGTATAAAGTTGTTCACTACCATTTATACATTAATAAATTACTTGCATACTCTCTATTTGTTGATATTTCCTCAAGCTAGAAAAGTTAAGTGTAGTTTTATTAATTTATAGACTAGATGTGATAAGATATTTATACATATTTTCTGAGCTTTCCTTAAGATATGCACAGTACACTTAGGCCTTTGTGAAATGGTGAGCACCAATGAATAATCTCTTCTTTACTTGTTGAGCTTTCCTTAAGGTAAAAATGAGATTAGGACAAGGAACCATGGTTAGAAATGGTATATGATATAATCGATAAAGAGTTATCCATTATTTATAGGAATATGATTTTTTAAGCTTTCTTCAAGGTTAAAATCCCAAGATATACGAGTCCTAACACCCACTAGTGAAGTCGAATGACTTCTATTTTTTATCTTAGGGTTTAGAGAAACATAAAAGCTAGTGTGAGCCTTGTTATAAATATAAAATGATTACATTTAACATTTTTAATATTGTAAGAACATCTGCTATATAAAGTTATAATAATCTACATTGGTAAATTTATGAAATCAACATAATTGATAAAATGTTTATAATTTAAAATAAAAAATAAACTAGATTAAATATGGACAAAGAAATATTAAATATACTTACCAATAAATATTTTTTGCATGTTGACCCATGCACGTGCCTAATTATATAACCACTAAATACATTTGTAACTTGGTCACTTACTAATTTACTCGCCTGATACTCTGTATTTCCTTCAGTGGTTTTGGAACTTAAAAGCAATACATGAATATAAATATTTGATACATACGATGACAGATAAATGTTATATGGTGAACAGTCACAATTCGTAATGCATAATGCGCAAAGCCTCGATGAAATCAGTTCATTGAAATATGCAAATAAACTATAATGTGAGGTCATGTATTCGATATGATTGATTACAATAATGATCTTATTGTGTTAAATGTAACACTAGACCTAAGATTACAAGATAGATCTAAGAATTCGATCACTACAGCGTGAGTTTGATCAGTTTACGTTAAGTGCAACATATTTGGTACCCTTGAACTTTAAGAATAATCGAGTGCACTTTTGTAAAGAGTTTATCAAATGGTTTGACCTTTTAGAAATTAAAGATTGTATAAGGGTGGACGTAACCTAAGGCGCGTTTAGGATGAAGAGAGTGAACAGTCACTTCTACTTTATAAAGAAACACCGAAAACGAGAATTGTAAAATAGTAGTTGATACTTAACAATGGAATGAAAAATATGATTTCTATTTCGAAGTGTATTTTCATATAGAAAATTGTTTTATACGAATTTATTCCATTGAGTTTAAAATATTTGATCTGAAAGTTCTCAATTGTAAACCAGTTACAGTAAATAAAATAAATAGCCTGTATTAAGTGGTTGAATAAATAGTCTGTATTAAGTGGTTGAATGGAGCTTCGTGTTTCAAATACCAAACAATTTTTTATAGCAGGCATAATATAATGGTACATTTGCTGGCTAAGATCTATATTATACTTTCGAAATGTTTTCCAGACTATGCACTAATAATAATAATAATATCAAAGAGATTTTGCATATCAAGCATGTTTGACTATCATAAGGAGAAATCTCCTCCAATTGTGCGCTTGCAATGTGTGTGTGCAGGGAGGCCTTATGGTAGTTTCATTTTCCAAAAGCATAGCGTATTTCTTTTCCTTTTCTTTATGCAAATAACTATTTTTAAGATCTCACACCAGTCCCATGACTGACCTGGAGTTTATTGTTCCCTTTCTAAACTCTGGGTGCCCATAATTTTCCACACGGGCAGCCTAGAGTCAGGTTATCAGTTATTTCTAGAGCGAAGTCAAAGAGATATGCTGCGAAGATCTGGAGGCAAGCTGGATGGCGAGACATATCGCTTATACTATGTATTATCCGCCGCGTATTGCGTTGGTGCAAGTTCATTTCCTAGTGGGCAAGTTCTAATGATTGCCAGTGTTGTATTGTGCTGTTGTAAACTCTGATGTTGTGATGTAAAAATTGATATAGATCGTTTTGTTTTAAAGATTATTCATTTATCTATTATATATTATTCTGCTGCGAAATACGAGATTCTGTTATTGTTTCCGTTTCTTCTTCTATCTTCTTCTTCTTTAACCCAAACGGTTCAGTTTTCTGGCATTTGATTGTTCGACATTTGATTTAGTGGATGTATCGATGTTAACTTTTGGGAGTCGAAAAAATTGGGTCGTTACAATTGTGGTATCAGAGCATTTGGTTAAGCGATAACCTTGGCTCTAGTGGGGATTACTCATTGGTGATAGAGCAGTAGTACTCTAGAATGAGTTTGTGTGTATTAATAGATATGAGCGCGTATTTGTTAGTAAATATAAAATTGTTTTATATTGTGATGTTTGGCTTGTTGAGTGGTGTATGGATTTTGGTCAATAGGATTTATTAAAGTTATTCGTAGGGATCTCTAAACATTTGTACAGAATAAATTCAACACGATATTGTTTTAAAATAGGGTAAATGAAATAATTTTACCCAAACTATTTTTACACATAAAAGAAATAATTTTTTATTTAATTATTGTAGTTATATATTATTGCTTGGTTGTTAGGAAGTGATAATATTAAATGATTATCATTGTTACTGAATAAGAAATAAAATTTTAACCAACAGCTAAGAAAATAAATTCATATACAAATGAGATTTGTTGATGTGAATTACAAATATGATTTATAATTTGAAATAGATTTCCAGTGTAATATTTGAAAATAAAATTGAAGGATTTGAAATTTTGGTAAATTTTTTAAATCCCTTTTGGTTTGAAAATGATTTTCAAAGGTTTGGAAAAATATTTTGAAGGGTTAAAAGCACTAAACTCTTTTAGGTCGCTAGAAAATAACTTCGGTGATGACTGCAGCATCATCGATGTTCATTTTCAGGTACCCAGGAGAGGAATTGCTGCCAAATTGTTTTAAACTGGAATTGTTTACAAAAGTTGAGTTTGATTTTAGAAATGCAAAGGATTTTGGATAAAATTGATTTTAAAATGATTTTGAAATATTTTAAAAAGACTCTGGGATCCTATTTAAAATGTTTATGGAATATAATTGAGTTTGATAATTTATTAAATTTGGGATTTGCTTGAAATGTAAATAAGTTGGAAAACTTATAAAGGCTTAAAATTAAAATTTAATTGAAAGACAATTGAATTATGTTAAATAAAGGAAATGAAATTCGAGCTGAATATTGGAAATTGAATTTGATTTGGGATAAACAAAATTAAGTGAAAAAAAAAATTGTCAAGTTGAACCCAATGAAGCAAAGCATTGAAATAAAAATTAGTAAGTGAAACTAATTTGAGAAATGACAAATTAAATATGGAATAAAAATGAATATATAACTTCAGTAGTGAAGTGAAAATAAATATAAGAAGTATATATAGAATATTTATATTGAACTAAAGAAGAAATGGCAAAATTCTTATGTTAATTTGGAATTGAAGAAATATTGTAAGTGAATAAAGATTTAACTGAAAGTTGTGAAATGGTGATTGTGATAAAAATCAATGTGAATAAAAGAAAAGAAAATTGATATAGCTAATAATTAATTGGAATAAATACGTGGGATGTACGTACATTATTTTAGTCGCATAGCAATTCGATCCAGAATTCAAGCATATAATTTTGAGATAATTATATCGATCCGAGTTGGAATTTTTCAGTCGATTTTCGACGGCGAACCCTGGATATGGAGTTTTGGTTGATTCTGGGAATTCTCTATCATACGTTATGGCTATGCAAGGAGAATGATGGTTTCTGATCAAGAAACCAGGTCTGAGTCCGCACTACAAAGTCGGGTGAACGATACTAGTTCGGAAGTGAAATTGTGTGATCGAGTGAGCGATCGAATTTGGTATTATGTACGAATGATATAAGTGTATCGTATGGACTTAAATGAATATGGAAACTTTTGTAAACGAATGTACAAAATGATAAGCAGGATATACAAGTGTGTTAAAGGCAAAAGATAAATTAGGATTTGATTTTGAAGATAAATTTTAAATTGCTCGACAAAAATGATGTACTTAAATTTCTATATGAAATTTGATGATTTTCTGGTCTAGCCACTTGGCATTTTGTTTTCTTTTGAAATCTGGGGAACCGTTGTGCCATTTTGTAGTCGTACTAAGCTAATCGCGCAAAGGAGACGCTGGTGAAATTTTTCAAAAATTTAGGTAGTTTGAAAAAATTTGAGAATTTTTTTGAAAATTTGAAATTTGAATTTAAATTTAAGTTTGAGTTGTTAAGAAAACAATGTTATTTGGAAACTATGGAAGATTTTGGAAAGTTAGTTGAAGTGATAATGGGTTGTTAAATAAAAGATTTGTTTTGGCAAGTTGACAGAACTATTTGATTTTAGGGAAATAGTAAACCGTTAAGGATCATTCTTCTTAACTAGTAATTTCAGGACGAAATTCTTTTAAGGGGGAAGAATGCGATGACCCAGAATTTTGAACATTTGAAATCGAAATATTTAATTGATTTTAAATTTTTGAATGATGGTCTAGCTTGAATTTCAAATATAACTATGAATTTTGCAATTAAATTATTGAATTTAATTTATTAAAGTTTGGTAAAATATTGAATCTTGATTTTTAAGCTAATTAAAAATATTCTTAAGGCTTACAAAATTCATATTGATGATATGGAAGGTGATAGAATTTTTGAAATTAAATTTAACATTGTTTTGTTCAGTTTTGAATTATATCGTTTAAATTAATATTTAAAATAGACTTTCAAGACACGTTCGCGGAATTCAACGAAAATAGTTCCATGGGATCCGTAATATTGTATTATTATCGGATTTCAATTTCCATAGCATTTGGAGCTATCTTTTGATCGTATGATAAGCAAACACGCTAAATTTTTTTATCGAAATTTAATTTAATAACTGGTCCAAAAAGTTATCTTCTCCATACAATCGAATTTGGACTCAGAATCTTTTCCACTGCGTTCGGAATAGGCGTTTAACACAATAAACGCCTGGCAGCACGCCTCGATTGGAGATCGAGATTTTGAGTTGGGTGATTTTAACAATTTGAATTTAAATTAAAAAAAAAACTGGAATCCTTTCTTTATACAAAACCGTTATTATTTGAAAACCAAGGTTTTTCCCTTCGGAATCATCCGATTAATTTTTTTTGAAATCTATGAATAAATCTTTCTCAAAGATTTAGTAAATCATGTTTTGAATTAAAGTGAATTCTAGAGAAATATCTTTTGTGAAAATACTATGGATGAATATATGTTAAAGATTGGTGAACCTTGTTTCAAAGGTGAATCTTTTGTTTAAAAGATTAAAGTGAAGAAATTGTTTAAACCATTGAAAGGTTTTTGGAAATAAATCTTTTGTTCAAAGATTTAAAGTGAAAATTTGTTTAAACCATTCAAGAGAAAGGTTTTTGTGAAATATATTATGTCCACCCCGACTCGACCTTTGAAAATGGACATTCAAGTACATCACCCGCATTCGAATGCCATAGATTCAAACGTCGAATCTGGTTCGCCGGAGCTTATAACACATTAAGTACAGCAACATAGCGGAAGAAAAACAATAACTTTTATTGATATACAATAGATACAACATTTGATACAAATGAATATCAACATCAGAGACAAGGTACAATAGCGGAATAATAGCAGCGGAAATAGATATCTTCATAAACTCCAAGAGAAAGAGAGAATCCAATAGAATACATCTCCAATTGCTAAAGCTCTAAACTTCAAGCTCGAACCACTATCATGACGTTGTATTAAGCAAGGTCAGTCATGAATTTCCAAAATCCGAAGACTCCAAAGAATTCCAAACAGAAAGCTGAAGGCTAGCGAATCTATATCTACTAGCGGATTATTTGAAAATCTGACTCTAGGCTGCCCGTATGGAAAATTATGGGCACCCGGAGTTTAGAAAGGGAACAATAAACTACAGGTCAGTCATGGGACTGGTGTGAGTAAACGAAAACAGTTTATTTGAAAACAAAACAGCAAAAGCATTTAAAATTGAAATCTGCTATGCTTTTTAAAAAATGAAACTACCATAAGGCCTCCCGACACACACACAATGCAATCGCACACTTGGGGGAGATTTCTCCTTATGAAAGTCAAACATGCTTGATACGCAAAATCCTTTTGATATTATTATTAATACATAGTGCAGAAAACATTTGCAAGTATAATATTAATCTTAGCCAGCATGCGTACCATTATAGTATGCCTACTATAGCTAACATGTTAAATGGCAGATTGTACAACTAAAACCGTATAGGGCGTGCATTGGTGATTGGATTTCCAATTAATGACCAGGCTAAGGAACTTCCTATGCCACATGGGTACGTCTCTGGAGGGACGCCCCGAGAACCTAACTGGATCTCTGCCAACACAAGACCGGGTTACCTCTTTAACTAGGTAACTACTACACGAGTATGCCATCCCCCGGTCATTACCGACGTTTATCCGAGGATCACTACGCTATAGATGGCCTATTGCAACGAAAATACAAGATGTTGCTAGCTACAATGTAACGATAGTTATGATATTTTGTCTATTACAATTAGCTTCAGGATGTTAGCATAGATATCAACACTATGTTGCAGTAGCTATAGACTTATAAAAATACCATAAAATTGGAGTGCGGGCTGAAAAAAAAGCGGGCTGAAATAATTTTTAACGCATGAAGCAAAAACAAAGCGGCAAAAGTTAACAAAATATACGGGTTTATTTTCCCACATGTATACAACCGTTTTTATTACCCGTTAACACTAACAATACATATAATTTCCTCTCCATATCAAACCCTAGCCGCATTTTACTTCGTACCAGCTTCTGTATTTTTTTTTGCGATTTCTCCTTAATTAGAGGAAGTTATTTCCTTTCACGAGGGTTTCCAGGTCTACCTAACACCTTCATCCCTTTTCTTTCGATTTCGAGGCAATTTTTCTAATTTGTCCGAGTGCTTTTGCTTCGATCTGATCTAGTGGCTTGCGACTTGCATATAGTTGCACTTTCCATTTTGCCATACAGATGAGTGATATATCCTTTGTTTAGTGCTGCCTCAGCAAAAGTTTCCATTAATTGCTTGATTATTAATATTTTGCCTTACTGCCGTAGAATGTTGTAGAAGTTGATTATTCTTTGGCAATGCGTTAATTGCACGATAGAACCATGGTGAAGGAAGTTTTGTGGAATGTTGAAGTAATTGGGGAAATAATTGGTAGGGTAGCGTGTCTGTGGCGATTGGGTTCGCACCGAGGCAAGGGGGTTCGATTCAGGTAATTGAAAGGCGATGTCGTGGGCGTCTTTTGGAGGCCGCGGTGGTGATTAGGTGAGGATTGAGGCGCTTGGATTTTTGGGTGTTGTCGAGGTTTACTGCTGCGATGAGGTGGAGGAGTTTCGTGAGCGCAAGTTGATTGTTTGCGGTTGGTTGTTGGTTTCGATTTTCAGTTTTGCAGTTAGGTGTTCGACTAGGTTTGTGGTAGCTGCAATTCAGTGATGGTGTAGGGATAGTGATGGGTTGCACAGTTTAGTGTGGTTTAACGGCACCTGGCAATTGGTAGGGTTAGTTGCTTTGTGGTAGTGCATTTTCCATCCCTTTTAAGTTTTAATAATTAGTAAGTAAGAAAAAAAGTTTCATTGCAGTTCGCAATCTTACACGTAGATGTATGATGATATGGATTTACCTTTTATCATATAGCAATTTGCACCTTATATCTTGTCATAAACTTATCTATGCCTTGTAAATCTTACTGTTTTGGTTTAAATTTATTCAATGGAATTACACAGGATGCGTAGTGTAATTGATCATTTAAAGGGTAGTCGGGACACTGCATGCTTAAAAATAGGTAACCATATGCTCCATAAAGTCATTGTTCATTTTCACAAGTTCTGTTCTGATATAATATCATTTTCTTATCATTATATGAAATGAAGGTATTGGACGACCATTAGGTAAAATGGATCCAGCCGATTATGTTCTTCGTCCTTTCAGTAAGAAAGAAAAAAAGAGGTTCTCCCTAGCTTTCCCTATGCATACAACCTTACAGTAACCAGTGTAATTGTCCTTGGTAGATAAAGTCTGAACATCATGAACATTTTGATTTAGAATGGATCACACACACTGTAATCAATCCAATTCTAGAGTTTACGAATTCACCAAATCCATTGTGCAATTTACCTCCTCACACACAAAATTGCTCCACCTAATCAAATTTGATCTACAATGAACATAAATAAAATGTTAATGAGTAACTTTAAATTCTTACTTTGCAAATTAATCGTTGTGCCACTATGCAATATATTCATTGTTGCTTACCATATAAGATCTTTAAGTTGTCCTGTAACTCCATATTATGATGCTCATAAGTCCCAATTATTTGACTGTATCTGTGAAAATCACCTAAACAATAAAGGGCTGGTCACTTGGCCTTTCATGTTAATGGATATGAATTTGTGCATCTTTTATATTGATTTCTATCGGATTGTCTTCTTTCTATAGATATGAATTTGTGCTTCATTAAGTTTATTAATCATGTGCATGTATGTACACTTACTTTGTTCAACGATAGAAATTAATAAATTATATTATTGGACTTTGTATGACCAAATGTGATTCTTTATTCCCAATTTTTGTTTATCCATGTCCTTTCATAATTCCATTCGTTCATTTTGTTTTGGTTACTTTTAATAATTAATTCATTTTAATTAATGAATAAACATTAGGTGATGTTAGTTTTATTAATTAATGAATGAATATGATGTGATGTTATTTATTAATTAATTATTTTAATTAATGAGTGAACATGATGTGATGGTTCATCATACTTTGATAACAGTAGAAAATAAATCTGAATTACTACTCATTTGAGATTATCAAAATCATAGTGTTATAAGTGTGTAGCTATGCTTATATACTATTGAGGTCACGCAATTTTCATTCTATATTAGTTTGACATATTCACATACGTTGAAAAGGCATATAATTCTACTATATATTTGTTTTTCCCATATCTTTTTATATATTTGTACCTCATTTTCTTTCATTTCTTATTCTCTATTAGTTTGGAAAATAATCCATCGTGGATTGAAATGATAACCTTAAATACTATTGGACCAAGTTTGATTTCATTGCACCTGCATATCTTTATTTCATTCAAAGTTGGAATTAAAGATTTTATTATTGGATAATTATACAAATAATGTTCCATTGTTATACATAGACATTACTTTAGTGTTTTTAATTAAATGAAACTGTTACTCTATTATGACAGTAGTATGCTGACACGAAAGTATTCATGGTATCACTCTAATGATTGTAGTATAACCACTCTAATGGCTTAGTTGTATCATTATGTCATTGTTAGAAGGAAATAAAATACCCGACTGAAACAATTAAGGGCTAGCAATTAAGGTTCACACATTTTGGTTACATATTACAATAAGATCATTCATACAATTTGTTTCATCTTTATACCTATGAGTATCATAAACTAAAATGAAACTGAAATGAAAATGAAACTGACATGCAAATTGATGTTGGGATCATTGTGCGAACGTCTGCAGTGATGGCACTGGAGGCACTAGAGGCACTGATGGCACTGGAGGTTCGCAAATATGAATATACTGTTAATAAGTAGAATTTAGTATGTACTGGCTGTAACTATGAATACACCGGCTATGTTTTTAAGTATGTTTGTTATTTTATACTTGACTAAGTAAAACTTGTGTTGCTGGTTATTCTGAAATGAAATGTTCTTTGTTGCAGTGTAATGTTGTCATTAGATATGATATAATGTTGCAGTATAATGTTGCCATAGATATGATATAATATTGCAGTACATTTCCAATTTAAATTGCAAAAGGTGTTGCCATAGATATGATATAATGTTGCAGTATGTGATGTTAAATGTGGTAATAAACTGGCAAAGTGTTGCCAATGGACGGTAAAAGTGTTACCATAGATTAATGAATATGGGCCCCACAACAGGTTCCGTAAATGTGGGCCAAAGAATTAGTGGGCCCCACAATGTGGGCCCACATGTTGAGGCCCATATTGTGGGGCCCACTTTTTAGTAAATTTGGTACCTATGGCAATAACAGAACCGATGTTGCCCTAGGGTTGCAAAGATGTTGCCTTTGACTCTAGGGCAACGCGGCAAAATGCATCACCGAGAAAGTGTTGCCTTTGTCCTTTTTTAGCTTACAACAACATTTTTTGGCACTTCCTACATCGGTTTTGGGTGTTGCAGTATGCGATCTATGGCGTAATGGATCCTCAACACCAACAACCACAAAGTAATAAATTTGCAACAACCACACAGGTTAAATATCCGGGCTTCATACCATGATACCACTCTTTTCCAAAAGGAAATGGACATACCCTAAGGGGCGCTACCCCCAATAATCTTGCCGCATCCTTCTTGTTTCGACCATTTCTGAGTTGTGAGGTTCGACGAAGTCTCGTTCATAAAGCTACGTTTTTCACAAAAGCTATGCTTCGATCAACAAATGATCAACAACATTTCACATGCCACATTACCAAATTGGGAATGTATCACTAGTAACCATCAACTACATAACCTCTGAGCTCGTACGTCTCAAAGAAGAGTGTTAAGCTAAGAGAATAAATACTCCGCCACCAACGAAAATGTATTTGATTGAAACAGCTTTACATATCAAAGTGTAACGTCAAGACACACATCCATACAAGTCCGTTCCGGGTTCGAACAGAACCGAAGGCACTTCAAAGAAGCACTTGCAAATCCAAATATTCACTAATCACGTACGAACTCCCATCATAAAGGGTGATATAATCTCTATACCGGAGCAACCCAGTGCAGAGACATTCGATAGGTAATCCTTTCGTTTTCAAAAATACCCGGTCTTCAACACCGTCTTCAAATGAAATCCCATTTCATCGTATCATTATTCAGAATGGGTTTTATGACACAAAGTCCTCTCCCGGCTAATCCGAATAATGAGCGCATATTTTAGAAATAAGTATTACATTCAGATTTCAAGTAAATCACAACAAATTTCCACTTTGATCGTTTAAATAAAAGATCCATCACAGAGATTCGATGTGGTTTTCGAATAACCATTCGGCATCCGACCCCCGTTCGCATCGAAATTCAAACGCCGTTTAAAGGTTTAAAGGCCACAATTGATAGTCGGTTATTTAACTATCAAACAATATTCACAACAATCATCAAGATTTAAATAATTTTCCCCCAATTATTTACTTTAAAAATATCTTCGCAAGGTATATTTTCACACTTCAACCCTTTGAAAACAAATTTCAAATCACTTTCCTCACGCGGAAAATATTTTCCAAATATTTATTCATGTTCACTGAAAATTTGCCTAGTTCAAATACTTTAAAATAAGTTAAAGTACTTACCCAAACATATATACTTGGAAATATTTAAAACAAAATTATTTTAAAACACTTTACTTTAAAATATTAGTTATGGAATTTTATACTCATATCTCATATGAATCTTAAGCCCAAAATAATTTTAAAATAAATTTATTAGATAAAGTATAACTATTTAAATAACCATTTTCTAAATCAAATATCAATTAAATCTTTAAATAATCACTTCTATAATTAATTAAATAAATCTTTACTTTAAAGATTTAAAAAAAAACTTGTGAAGATAATTTCTCCACAAACATCCTTTTTAAAACCAACTTTAGAACTTTTAATTCATATTTGAAAACTACTTTAAAAACATACTCGGCTTTCTAGAGAAAATACACTTTTCATTTCAAAATTGTATATTTAATTCAATTAATAAATCCTTCTCGATTTATTTTAATTTACATTCCAATTCCGTAAATTCCTTTCCACACTTTTAAAAATAAATCAATATTTATTTTTAAAACAAATTTCCCTTTCCTTTATAAATTCCCATTGTGAATTTAAATTTCCAAATATCCACTGATATATGATTTTCAAATTGTTTTCCAAATATCCACTTTCAGACAACAAATCAAATTCCAAATTGATTCCCCAAATTTATTTCAAACACCAAATCAAATTTCAAATTGATTTCCCAAATTTATTTCAAACACGAAATCAAATTTCAAATTATTTCCCAAGAAAATTTATTATCTTTTAAAACAAATCCCTTTATTTCTTCCAAAACTATTTAAATTCTGAATTTTAAATAAATTCTTCAACTTTTAAATAATATTACTAAAAATCCATTTATTAAAATCTTTTTCCATATTTTGGAATTAATTCGATAGGATTACAAAAATAAACTTCAACGCCTTTTGAATTCCTTCTTTTAAATTTATTTAATTCTCTAAAATGAATTTACTTTAAATTCACTACTTTAATTTCCAAAAATCCATTTTTTTTATTCTAGTATCCTATGATACCAAAAACATATTCGACTAAACTATAGCCTTCAATGAATTTCAATCACCAATATAATCATTCACACCAATATAATCATGTATAGATTATCACATAACAACATATACAAATAAGTTCAACAATGTGAGGAATCCAGTTGGATCCCTCCAACCGGTTTCCCTACATCCACAGATGTTAGCACAATAATTTAAATACCAATTCCACTTTGTGGCGGAATATCGCGGTATATGGGATTATATAATATCATCCGCTATTATGCAGCGCATAGGGTCTCATCCGCTATATAATGCGGGAAATCAATCACTCCAATATACATATAGTACTATATATACTATCACAAACAGACAATCAATCAATAACTGAAATTCTAATTTTTCAATTGAGTGAGAAGATCTCATCTTGCTTTGGTTTTGCAATCCGTTTCCATTCCAGTTTATTTTTCACGAACTTTTGACCTTGTATAAAAATTATATAAATTTATTAATATTCGAACCAATCGAATAATTAAATTTCTATTGGATAATTTAAATTAACCAGTGATTTTATTTTAAATTAATACTTTTAAAATTTTAAACCAATTCTTTTAATAAATTTATTTAACTAAAAATTAAATTTAAAGCTAAATTTCCTCTATAATAAATTAATAAACTAATAATTTAGTTTAAACCAATTTTTTCCTTTTAAAAATATCTTTTAGTAACTAAAAATAATTAAATAGGTTAATCACCATAATACGTTATTATAAAATAAAATTGTAATTAAAAATGGATGTTTGTATAATCATTTTTCAATGTAAAACCAAAAATAATTTTTAGATTTCAAAAACTAATTTTACATAGAATTTTTAACAATTTAAAATTTCTATATTTCTTTTAAAACTTTGTCTATATATATATATATATACATATACATATTCTGTTTACCACAGTATTTTAAGCATGCATGTGCATTTATACATTGATGTTATTATTTCCCTTCACTGACATTTATATTCATATATATATATATATGTGTGTGTGTGTGTGTGTGTGTGTGTGTGTGTGTGTAAAATCTGCATATATACACTTCTACTGGAAAAAGTTTTTTGTCTTCTATACATTATATTTTTTATATTTATGAATACCTATATAATATATAAATATAAATCTAAATTAAAAAACAACATCTATACCACACGAACAATAATCGGACACGAGAAAAACCCCATCATCATCGGTCGAGCTCGCAGGAATGACGTCGCCGTTCATCTCATCCACTAAAACGCGTCGCCACCCTCAAACCGCGCGTACACAAAAGAGCTGCTAAAGCGCCGTCGCTTTCCATCGAGCTTGACCCTTCCTTGCTATTTATCGCGCGGCCAATTCCTGCGCTCGAATTCGCGACATCGCCAATTAAGGTTATGGCTTGCTCCGCCTTTCGCGGTTAAATCGCGACCACCGAGATCTAAGTTAATCACCCCTCCTCCATTGAATCGAAACCGCTTTTCGATTTGCCGAATCTTCTCAAACAATTGATTTTTCGTTCAAAAGAATATGAACTGCTCAATTTTTTTTGTGAATTAAGAGCGGCCATGAATTTGAACCGAGATGAAGCTTATTTATTTTTTATTTGAAGCTTCTGTATTTTTCTGGGAACGAAGATGATTTTCATTTGTTCGTTTTTTTTCCTTTGTTTTTTTAATTTCAAATGCGTGTAAAAAACAGAGAAGGGAAGCCAAGTATTCGAAGAGATATGAAACGTGTCATTTGCCTTGTGAAATTTTATTATAATAAACATATATTTTTTAAATTCAAATTGTCAAAATCACGCAACTAAAAATCTCAATCTCCAAGTGAGGCATGCCGCCAGGCGTTTAAAATGTTAAACATCTATTCCGAATGCAATGGAAAATGTTTCGAGTCCAAATTCGATCGTATGGAGAAGATAGCTTTATGGACCAGTTGTTAAATTAAATTTCGTTAAAATTTTCAGCACGTTTGCTTATCATACAATCGAATGACAACTCCAAATGCAACGGAAATTGAAATCCAATAATAATACAATATTACGGATCCCATAGAACTGGTTTTGTTGAATTCCGAGACTGTGCCTTGGAATGCTATTTTTAAACATCAATTTAAACGATATAAATTCAAAACTAAACAAAACATTGTTAAATTTAATTTCAAAAATTCTATCACCTTCAGTATCATCAATATGAATTTTCTAAGCCTTTAGAATATTTTTAATCAACTTAAAAATCAAGATTCAACATTTTACCAAACTTCAATAAATTAAATTCAATAATTTAATTGCTAAATTCGTAGTTATATTTGAAATTCAAGCTAAACCGTCATTCAAATATTTAAAATCAATTAAATATTTCAATTTCAAATGTTTAAAATCCTGAGGCATCACATTGTATTTCATATATTATTATAGTAATGGAGAAAATAGTGGGAGCATGCCACAAGACACTTGTTGGTCGCACCAAATTATGAAAATTGTTTTCGTAAAACATACCAAACATTATTTATGGAATAATGATTGGTTTTTGGTGCTAACTGAAAATAGATATAGTTTTATTTCAATATGAGTATTATGAATATTCATTATAAATAAAACTATAATAGTGGTATTTGAGATGAATTGAAAATAGAGAAGTATCTATATTTATTTGCAATTATTTTGGAATTGTAGACTAAACCACGGTTTGAAGAAATAATTCTTATGATTAAGAATCATATGATATTAGTTAATTATATCTCAAATAATTAAGGGAAAAGAATCCATTTAGTGGGAGCATGACAAGAGTTGATGAACCCTTGCTATCAGTAAAGTATAATATTGAAAAAAGCGTTAAGGTGTTACTCATATCCCCCTTAACATATTTTTATAGACATCGTGGTCCGTATAGTACTGTAAACTCCACCGGTCCCGGTGGTCTGTCTGGGAGCATTCCATAGGTACGACACAAGCCAAATCGCAGTGGGCTCGATAAGGATAATATGACAAGGCAGGCGTGGCATTGTCCAGGGTAGGATTCTACCGTTTTGCACTCCAGGACTGGTGGTAACGCATAGCGGCTACTACCGCCCACCTCGAACAACACTACCATAATCAAAGGTGACCACCAATCAATTACAAAGTATAGGATACGGTATCGAAGAAGCGTGTTCGATCGGGGGAGCGACCCAACTTGGCCCGTTATAGCTCCTGTTTTAGTCATATAATTATGACTCGAAGGTTGAGGCTACGTTTCTTACCTCATTCCCGTAGCGTTCGCCAAACCATCCTACTTCGTTCTGGATTCTCCACCAAGTGCACAGTTGTTAAAGTGGTTTCGAAATTTCTAGAGTATGGCAATATCCGGCCCAGTCTCTTTAACAAACCAAATGCTTATTTCACACCTTGGTCATTTTATAAAATATTTTTAATAATAAAACTTAATTTAAATTTAAATCAATACTAAAATATTTAACTTCAATTATGTATTTAGATTTGAAACATTTATTAATAATTCATATTGAATTAAAATTTTACATTACAAAATTTTATCCTTTGGAAATCAAATAAAAAACAACTTAAATAGAATCTCATTTAAAATTTAAATCCTTTAAACCAGATTAAATTACAAATTTATCTCTACTTAACTTCTTACATTTTTATTTATTAAAGTTATTATAAAAATCTATATTTATTATATTCAATTAAATTTAAATAAATTTATTAAACTATATTAAATATTTTATTAAATTAAATTTTAAATTATTTAAATTATATATTTCAAAACTAAATAAAATTATAAGTTAAAATAATTACATTTAATAATCTAAAACTTTAAAACATATAAAATAAATTATTTTCCAAATATAAATTTTTAAATAAAATAATTAAATTAAATTTCAAAAATCAAATTTATAAATCAAACATACTTTACAATTTAGAAAATATTTTTAAGCCGACCAACGGTGTATGTATATAATTTTCTACCCTATGGTCAAGTGATTGAGTATGTTTCATTTCAACCCAAATAGTTAAATTTTCTAGGTATAAATCATTTTAACCCGTATCCCAAAAAAATCAAATTTATAAAACCGCTCAAGTACGTATCATTTCAACCCATAACGATTTTCCCCAATCTATAGTATCATTCGGGTATGTATCATTTCGTCCCATAGTGATTTTCCTAGCTAACATATCAGGAAACTTGCATTGTGATTTCAACAATTAGATAATATAACATATCAGTATATATCACAGAGCATATCATATAACATGTCATTCGTGTCATAGGTGAACCTCATGTCAGAATCATATACTATTAGTTAAGCAAATACAACTATAACAACATTTCAAATGACATTTCAAAAGTGGTCCATTCACTTATCACAAGAAGGTTAGTCGTGAGTGTTTCTCACCTTTCATGGCTAACAAAGGTGACAACTACAATGAACGGACACAGAGTGGATACGACAGAGAGATGGAGACCACACTTCAATCCAAGCAACCGCGATCCAAGGACGACAATGACAACACAAATGCGACGAACAAAAAAACTTGAATTTTTTTATAAGAGAAGAGCAAGAGTAAATAGGGGTTCGTCCTAGGCTAGGCTTGGCCTAGGTGTGTGGGTGGCTCGGCTAGGGTAGGGGTGGCTCAGTGTAGGGTGTATGGGTGGCTTGGGTGTGTGGAGAAGGGTGCGGCTATGGGTGTGGGTTCGGCCTAGGGTGTGTAGGGGAGGGTGTGTGCGCGGCTATGGTGGGTGGATGGTGGCTAGGGGATTCGGCCTAGGGTGTGGCCGTGGGTGGGTGGTGGTACGGCGGTGGCAAGGGAGGGGAGAGGAGAGGAGAGAGGAGAGAGAGCTAGGGTTTGGGCTAGAAGGAGGAAGAAGATGAAGTTCAGAAATGTTACTGTAATTTTTTTTGGAGAGGGAATGAGAAGTGAGGAGAGAAGCCAAAGAGAAAAGTGTTGAATATGCTAGTATATGATTTTTGTTTGATGATAATAAACATACATACATACATATATATATATATATATATTCATTTAAATGTATTTGTTAATGTACTATTTTATCCTTCACATAATTAGATAAATATTTGCTGAATAAAATAAATAACACGGAGTTTAAATACAAACAGATATTTTATTCAAACAAATATCTATTATAATTTTGAATAGTACAAATTTGAGATCTCATTATATATATATACAAATTTCAGTTACATCACAATTTCAATCACATCACATTTTTCACTATACATACATCAACACCTCACTACATATCACTTATTCACTCGTGTTTAATCTTCAACTCTATTCCAAATTGAATCCAGCATCTAAGCAATCTGCAAAATAAACCCTAACGCGTTAAAATTGAAAAGAACGTATATTGTAGTGAAAAATAAAGTGTATATTTTGAAGATATTATCTGCCTCAGTGATTTGGGTTGTTCGTCATCATTTAATTTTGAATTCATCAAATAGGAACAACTTGTGACATGCACAGTGTATCACTGTACATGCCACAAGGCCTTGCACACCAATGTACACTTGATAAAACTACAGGAACAGGTGAGCATAACGTCAAACCCAATCAAAAGCCGAGTTCAACTCAAGTGAAATACAAATAAAGTTACGACACAAGCACAAGGTCAAACCCAAGCTTTAAGCTGGATTCAACTCAGGTGCAATACAAAACTGTCAAGTACAAGTGACTCGATGCACAAGAAACAAAGAATCCAAAACTAGACATCATCATCAATGGGTCAAAATACAACTGTACTCAGACTCAAGTACAAATGTACAAAATCAGTGCAATAGTGGTGAACAGGACATAAACGAGGCATGTACAAGCAACTCACTACACAATGCAACATGCTCGGGTCAAAATGAAAATGAACGAGTTGTAGACTGAAGTGAATCAGATCATCCAAGACCAGACATAGTAGATGGACTTAAAAAGTTCAGACATGTATATATATGCAAACTAGCTCGTGGCTACGACAACACTAACTCGAGCCAATGAAACAAAAGTACACAGTAAATACACAGATGGAACATTCAGATTTCAAGATGACTCAGAAAAGACATGATACAAACTCGAGTGTGCACAAGACTCAAAACTAGAACAGTTGAAGGCAATGCTCAAAGCACACAGCAGCACACTTGAAGAAGAAAATACCAAATCAATACAACACAAATTTACTCAATACAACTATAGATGCAAGCAAGTCAAAAAGTCAAGTCCAACAATAAATTACCGAACCAGTCGATACAAGCAACCGAGCAGTGTCAGTGATCAAGCCTTATGTTGAAAATGCTACAGAACGTTTAACAGTTTTAACAAAGTCAAGGAAGAAAGAATTGAAATGGTCAGCAAGTAATGGAGCAACTCGATAACTAACAGCAAGCCGTAATTCGAACAAGCCAAAAATGCAGACGAGTTCAAAAAATCATGGAACAACAGTTTCAAATCAAGACAGTGCCGAAATCAAAATATTATCACTGGATGAAGTCAAAATAAATCAACATCGTAAGAGAATTCAAAGCCGTGATGACCAAGGAATCGAGCAACTTCAAAATCAAAACCGTGTTAATCAAGTAAACGAAATTATACGAAGTGAAAAAGTCAACATTAGTAATCAACATTCAAACATAACCGTACGGCCAAGAAAATCAATTGCCAAATTCAAGTAAAAATAGACGAACAAAATTATAGGAATTCAAATCCTATTTAAACCCATCTCATCATCGTCTACTAGATCATCAAGTTCAAGCAAGCTAACCAGTAAAGCAAAAAGAATAAATCACATACCATTTTAGTCGAACTTGATCAAATCGAAGAAACCATGTTTGAATCGAAGAAACGTTCGATTGCCGAAGCAAATCAGAGCAATATCCATTGTAATTGACCAATAATCAGTCGGCTTCTTCGAATTTTCCAAGAACCCTAATTTTAGATCAAAGGAACGAGTAAAGATACAACCATTGTCAACAAAAAGGAAAGCGGGTCGAAGAAATAACAAAGAAAGGGGACAATATTTACACTGTATACTTTATCTCTTTAGGCCGGATATAATTTTTTATTTGGGCTTTAAATTTTAAATTAGGGCTTTATTGTTTTTAAATTGTTTTTAATTTATATTTTGTTTTTAATTTTTTTTGCAAATTTTAGTCATGCGACTAGGGGACGAACTACGGTGGTGTAGTTCGAGAATTCGCAACTGAGTGGCTGAGTTGTGGCAGGGTTTTGAGCGTAGCATTAGTTAGTCGGTAGCGGGTGTTGCGAGTTTACATATGTAAGCGTGTAACTACTTAATTTCTAGTAGAAACGTTGGGGGCAGCACGTAGGCAGGGTTTTGCCAAAGCTGGGTAAATCTGTATGTTCTACTTTCGGCCTTTTATATTATGCTATTATCTGTGCTGCTATTATTATGATGTTATTTGTGTTGAAATTATCTTATATTTCCATATTAAATTTTTATAATTATTAGTACCACCCTATTCACCCCCCCTCTAGGGTGAAATCGATCCTACAAAAAGGATTACAAACCTTTTCTCAACAGAAGTTTTTGTTTGGTGAAAGGCTAAGTAGAAATCTAGGTTCCTCTTAGGACACAAGTCCAACAACAAAAGCCCAACAAACACAACCCAAAACCCAAAACCCAAGATCCAATATACAAAATACATCTAGAAATACACACAAATACACCGTCCGTATTTATGCATTTTTACATTGTAAATTGCAGATTAAATGCTATAGAGGTCGGATTTTAACGAAACGAAAAGTGGAGACCATTTTAGGATTCAGTCTAGAAATAGAAAAAAGAATAAAATTTGAAATTTCTTATTTAAAATTTTCAACTCAAAATTCAAATTTTGACTAAATTTGACCAAAAATTGAAATTTCATAAAATTTTTCATTTTATTTATTTTGGAAAAATATTTTACTCAACATCCCAAAATCGTTATTTAAATTCAATTTTTTTATTTAAATTTTAAAATATTTGTCTCATAATTCATATAAAAATTCCTTTAAAGTTTGACTGAATTTTTGAGTCGTTACACGTATCCACTTAAACATTTGTTTAATTTGGAATTACCACCACGGTCTTTGGAAGTTGAATGCCTCTCCTCACCTTTCCCAGGTGTACATGCAAGGGGGCATCCCTATTCGACGTCAATAGCCTTTTATTTCTAATGCAAGGATCCTTGCCCTTACTATCTCGGCCTCTCCCCGAGTCCTACCTAATTGTCCTTTAGTAGGTTTCACCCACTTCTTTTCTTAGCATGGTACTGCCCTGCTCTAATCTCTGAGCATTATATACTATTCTTATTAAGTATTCTCTTCCAAATTGTAGCGTAGTATGATCTCTACATATTGCGACATAGTTCAGTCTTTTCCTACTTTCTAGTTTTGTAATGCGGTATGTCTTCCATAAAACGTGGCGCAACTCTATTTTCACCTGGAAGTTCTAGATCTATTTGGTGAATCACTACCTCCTACTCTGCACTTGTAATTCTTTTATAAAACGTTAAAGTCGTCGCCTAAGCTCCGTACCCGACAATGTCTAGCAAGCTAACAAAGTATTTACAGGTATCGCCATATAATTCGTTCCCATTTCCCTTTCTGTTATTCAGTGTCCTTTATTTTCTTTTCAGCATTTTAGTTGGATCGGTTCTCTATTTGCCTAAAACCTGTTTTATTTTATAATTTATTATATTACATGCATCCCCAAAGTTCCCACTTTTCCTTAATGCAGAACTTAACTCGTAATAACTTATTTTCCTCTTAAGAAACTAAAATCCCATAAAACCAGCGAACACTTGTTTCAATATTCTCTACCCTTTCCTTCAATTTGAGGGTATTTCCCTTATTTATTTTCTACGCGTTCTGTAACGACCCGGAATTTTCGAGCATTTAAAATCGAAATATTTAATTGCTTTTAAATATTCAATAGAGTAATTTTAGCTTGAATTACGAATATCACAGTTTATTTGATAATTGAATTATTAAATTAAATAAGTGAAGTTGGATAAATTGTTGAATCTGGAGTTTTAAGCCTATTAAAAATAATTTGAAGGCTCGAAAAATTTATATTGATAATGTTGAAGATAGTAAAAGTGTTAAAATTGAATTTGGAAGTGTTTTGTTCAGGTTTGAAATTTTATAGTTAAATTGAATTTAAAAATAGCCTTCCGAGGCACAGTCTCAGAATTCGACGAAACCGGTTCCATTGAGTCCGTAATATTGAACTATTATCGGATTTCAGATTTTGTAGCATACAAAATCATTGTGTGAGCGTATGAGATAAAAACGTCTAGAAAATAATCAATCGTTTAATTTAAATATCTTACATCTTTTCACCTATCTAAATCTTTTCCATCAGCCGACTTTCTTTCTTTTCCATGTCTCCTTTTTTTCAACATCACGCAGCCCTATTTCTTTAATAATGGAACTAAATCCCCTTCTTCAAATCAAAATAAAATCAAAGATTCAGGAAAAAAAATGGCTGCAACCCTTATGTTTAAAAGAAATCGAAACTCCCCTTATCCTTCATTTTAAAAACAGCCGAAAACTTTCCTTTTCTTCAAAATCAAATCGAGATTAACATCTAAAATTTTGAACAAAGATTAATGGCCGCGATTCCTCTCCAATGCTTCCAATTCATTCGCGATTTGTTTTTCATCCTTTTTCGATTTTCATTCTGTTCGACTTCGTGGATAAGAGGGGGGTTCGATCGAGCTTGCGTCCGCTGTCGAAGTCGCGCGACTTCAGTGGCGCACGTGTTGAAGTGACGAGGGGATTCGTATCTCGAGCGCGATGGTCTTTAGGTATAGCTCGACTTTGGGAGACCGATGGGTTGCGTGGGCGATTTCGGCAACGGTAGTGATGGAGTGAGCGAGTTCAGCATCGATGGGAGGGGCTGATCGATTATCAGCCAGGTTGAGAGCGAGCAGATCTCGCGTGCGATTGGAGGGTTAGTGGCAAATCGTCTGGACGAGGCAGAAGGTATTCGGGTTTTTTTTAATTAAACTTATATATGTACAGAACAGTAAATAGAAAATTTATTAATAGTAAAATTTATATGCTATTCATTTTTCAGTTAAGGAGTTTTACATATATATGTATGTAGTAAGGTAAAATTTCTGTTATGTATAGAGAACAAGAAAATAATTTGCAGTTTATTTAAAACAATTTTTGTTTTTAAATAGGTGTGAATATAGTTTTTGAAATCTATATAGGTATTTTTATAAATATATGTAGGTTCAAAAATACGAAATAAATAAATAAATATATATATATGATGGATTTGGGGGGGGGGGGGGGTTAAACTGTTTAATTAACCTATAAAATGATTTTGGTTACTAAAATTATTTAAGGAAAAATTAGTTGAAATTACACTATTAAATGTTAATAGACTGTTCGGTTAGTTCAAGGATTAACAAACCATCTAATGTTTATACAAAGCCTAAAATCATAAAGAAACAAGCCGTTTGGAATGGATTGCCAACAGCAAAATAAAGGTGAGTTAATCTCACTCAGCTGATTATAAATTTAAATTTAAATGATTAATTTAAAAAATTGTTTGAATGCTTGAATTGATTGATGTGATATGATATAATTTGAAATAGGTATATTATGTTGTGCTAATGTCTGTGGATGCAGGGAAACAGGTTGGAGGGATCCAACTGGATCCCTCAACATTTATTTAAAATTATTTAATACCCTCTGTTGTGATTATTTTATATTCTGTGATGAATATTATTGACAATTGGAGTATTGGATGTTATGACTTACCTAAATATGTTCCGTGCACTAATTTATCAAGATATATAGAATTGGATTTTGGAAATAAATTAAGAGAATTTGTAAGTGAAATAATTATAGAGAATTTAAATAAATTAGGAATGAATTGGATAAGAATAATAATAGTTTTAAATTCGAATAAATAAATTCCATATATGGAAGGGAAATTTTGAATAAACAGAAGATTAATGAATTTTTAAACTTCAGTATGATTAAAACATTTATTTAAAATTTAAGATTTAAACTATTTAAGAAGATTAAAGAAGAAATTGGGGAAATCTAAAATTGGTATATTTCAGTTAAAAGATTTTAAATCAAACGGAAAATATTAACAATAATAATAAATCCATAACTAATGAACTTTGAAATGAATTGGGTAATTAAAGAACTTATTTCAAATAAAATAAATTGGAAATCAATTTGGGAAAATTGATTTGATTGATGGAAGTCGGAATTTTCTCTGGATAGCCAAGTACATGTTTTTAAAAGTAAATTTTTTAAATATAAATTAAATGTTTTAAAGTTGTTTTTAAAGGAAGCAAGTTTTGTAAAATTTATTATTTCTAATATTTATAGTCTAAAGTAAGTATTATTCTTTAATTTATTTTAGCAGTAACTATTAAGAAGTAACTTAGTATTTTGTTTTAAAAAAAAATAGAAATCCAGTTTTATATTTCATTAAGTAACTTTATTTTCAAATGTTTTTATAGTATGTATTTTAGTAAATTATTGAAGTAGTTTTAACTTAAATGTTTAAAAGTAAATTCCAAAGTAAGTATTTTGTTTAATCTATTATCGTAATAATTATTTAAAGAATGATTTGGTATTTTGTTTAAAGTATTATTATCAATTAAGTATTAAAGTAAATTTTTCTAAATTAAATGTTAAATATATTTTACAATAAAGTGTTTTTAAATTATTTTAAAATCTAAAGTTTTGTGCTTGGTGATTCCAGTGGAAATGGAAATACTCGGAATTTATTCTGCGATAAGGGAAGATAGTTTGAAAACTGTTTTCATAAGGGTTTGAAAGTGAAATCATATCTTGTGAAGATATTTTGGGATAAATAAATAATTTAGGAAATTATTATTGGTTGATGGATGTTGTGAATATTAATTGATAGTTAAATCACCGACTATCAATATTGGACAAATGCGTTGATCGTTTCGAAGAGACCGGGATCGAGATTTATTTCTCGAAAACCACTTCGATCCGGTTTGTATGTTTCGTGAAAACGAATTTGGATTCGAAGATGGTGCAGTGAAGTGCAAGGGCTAGTCGCTACTAATCCTGAGGATATTTCCAAAATGGATGTAGTAGGAATAGTGCCTTCGGTTCCGTTCGAACCCGGGACGGACTTGTATGGATGAATGCTTGCGAAATATCGTCAGGTGGACGATAGGCATTCTAAGGGATATGTTTTAAAAAGGTAACGCTTAGTCTCAAGCCTCATCAAATGGGAATGACTGAAAATCGGGGGTTATGCAGCAAGGCTAGGTGGGTAGCACCCAAGCAGGGTGAGGTCATCCCTGTCTAGATGTCCCTTTTTATTGCGGCTTAGTGGGCGGTTGCCGATCCCAACCGCGGGGTGATCTCACTCGGGATTATCCAGTAAGGGGTAGTCCCGGTCTTGTGTTGCAGGGGAGTGGGCGTACTCCTTGGTACGGTGATCTAGGCCCCGTACTGTGACAGGTGGTACCCTAGTGCCTAGTCATTAGTTGGAAATCCATTCTCCCTACGAGCCTTGTACGAGTTTTGTTTGTATTACCCACTTTGTGGCTAGTAGCTGGAATTTAATAATGTAACAATTTCGGCTATTTTATAAGTATTTGTAAATAGACCCTATTATAATATCAGAGGATTTCTATAAAAATTGTTTTAGCTATCGTAAGGTAAAAACCCGACATGTTTATTTGTGGCATGGTCTTACGAGATGCTTTTATTTTCAAAGGATTTTGAAACTTTAATAATCAATTGAGTGTGATTTTCTCACGCTGGTATTCCAGACTGACTCAGGTGTTATTTAACTGTAATGCTTGGGTCAGACCGAGTATTATAGGATACAGGAGATGCTGGGGAGCTCAGGAGACGAGCTGGATGTCGATACGTACTCTCGTACTTGCTTTTATATATATTCCGCTGTGTTGAGTTGTTGTGTATCCATTTGTATGATATTGATGTTGAGCCGTGATTGATGTACTCTGATGATGTAATATATAAACAGAGATATTTGATTTTTGCGTAAAGATCATTTATTATCTATTATATTTTTTTCCGCTGCGATGGTAAGATTCTGATGTTGTTTTCTATTCTCTTCTTCTACCTCTTCTTCTTTAACCCAAATGGTTCGTATTTCTGTGCAACTTGAGTTGATTGTTGTTGAATAGTGTTGAATCAAGGGGTACGGATTTGCGGGTCGTTACACGTTCTCCTTTTAAAAATTCATAGTAAATAATTTCGATTTAGGAAGTTTCTCAAATTGAAAACCTATTTCTATAACCTTGGTTAGATCTTCATATAAAACCTATATAGTATTTTTGAAATCATTAAGGTCAAGAAATAGCTATAAACATCCCATGTTCATGTATTTCTTTCCCAAAAACATTCGTTAAGCTTTTATACTTGTTAATGAGAATCCATATGAAACTCCATCTTATATTTAAAATGAACAACTCATACCGAGGCCATATATTAAGGAACAATATAAGAAGGTTAAGTATTACTCATCTAGATCTTTGAGATTTCTTGTTTTAGTTTTCTAAATCCTCCCTTCAGCTTGCCTTTTGCTTATCTTCTCTTTATTTTCCCTCTTTAAGCCACCACCATTAAAGTTCCTCTGTAGCTTTTATTTTATTTTTAGAAAAATGAAATGAATGAATGGCAAAGAGTAAGGTTTGTTGTTCTACAATAATCGTGGCTTAGGCCCTCTTCTCTTGTTCATTTACTCACTACCCCTTTTTCCTTCTTACGTAACTTATTTCGGCCCATTAATTAATTAATCTCATCAGTAATAATTTTTGCTTGTTACAATCTCCTCCTTAAAGGAATTTCGCCCTCGAAATTCAATTAAGGCATTGTAATGATTTGCCACTATCTC
The DNA here is from genome assembly GCA_030765085.1 of Allium cepa. Classification (NCBI taxonomy): domain Eukaryota; kingdom Viridiplantae; phylum Streptophyta; class Magnoliopsida; order Asparagales; family Amaryllidaceae; genus Allium; species Allium cepa. The sequence goes on from CM060931.1 coordinate 1,052,075,296, forward strand.
ATGTTCATGCTAAGCATACCCATGAATTCCAAATTCATATATAAAAACATACTAGTGATATCTATTAATACAATAAACAATCATAATATTCATATATATATATATATATATGGTCTACATGATACAACTTAATACGTAGCTCATATGCTAATCTAAAATAAACAACTATGGATAGGTCATCTTAACCTTATCCCATGTTTCCCACATATAGTCCTCTCGATATTTGCTCTATTGGACACATACTAGCTTCAACACCTCGTTCTAAAGCCTTTTCTCATCCTGATCCACTATCTGAATCGGTCTTTGCACATAGGTCATATTCGACTCTATAACCAGGTCTTCTACTGCCCTTGGGTTAACTATTATGTCTGGATCCCTAATGCATTTCCATAGATGTGATATGTGAAACACATTATTTATCCTTACAAAACACTAAGGAGTTCTACCATATATGCCACCTCCCTAATCCTACACATGTTCGGAAATGGCCCTACATATCTAGGTGCTAACTTTCCAGCCTTCCTAAAACGCATCCCGCCACTCATGGGAGAAACCTTCAAAAACACCCGATTGCCAACTGCAAACTCTAGTTCTTTTCTCCTTGTGTCAACATAACTCTTTTACTTATACTATGATGCCTTCATCCTAGTTCGAATCAGCTCTACTTTCTCATTAGCAATTCAACGACATCTGGTCCTAACACAATCTTGTCCTTTATCTCTAATCAACATGCAGGCAATTTACACAACCTTCCATATAATGCCTCAAATGGGGCCATCCCAATGTTGCTCTGATAGATGTTATTGTATGAAAACTCTAGTAGATGTAGATAATCTTCCAAAGTCTAGAATGCACACTCCTAGCAAGTCTTCCAAGGGCTTGTTGACCCCCTCGGTTTGCCCATCTATATATGGATGGTACGTGGCACTCATGTGCAACGCTGTATCCAACACCTTTTGCAAACTATGCTAGAACTCACTGGTGAATAGTGAATCTCTATCATGACTAATAGTGCAAGGAACTCCACGCAGTCTCACTTTACCTTTATATATCTCTTCTAACTTCGGCCCAGTTCTCTTGGCCTTCACTGGAATGAAATGGGCAAACTTAGTCTATCAATTATGATCTATATGCTCCTATTCCCTACTCTTGACCTTGGTAACCCTTCTAAGAAATCCATAAATGTTGAATTCCATTTCCACATTGGGATCTTCAAAGGCTGCAGGAGCCCATTAGTCTTCCGATGTTCTTCCTTCACCTGCTGGCATGTAAGACATCTTCTCACATACTCTCTCACATCTTTCTCTATTCATTCCCAGAAGAAATTCCTCTTCATGTCTTAACACATCTTCTTACTTCCAGAATGCATGGTAAACTTTGAATGATGACATTCATCCAATACCTCCTTACACAGTCCTTTTGCACTCGGAACATACAACCTTCCATACCTCCGCAGTCTTCCTTCTTTATCAACATCGAACCCATTCAGTTCTACTGCCTCAATTCTTGGGTTCAAGTTCCTTGTTATATTGGCACAGAACTTGTCCCCCTTTGTAGTTCGATAATCCTTTTTATCAGCACTGTCCTTATTTCTAGGCATGATAATATTCTGGAACTACTTCTCAAACCTGCAGCGGAGCGAAAATGCACATCGTACACATATAACGTCTCTAATACTTTCCATCCCTCTATCATAGCCAAAACACAATTCTGCTATTTTCGGCTTAAGGCTTCAACTACTTTGTTGTCTTTTCTTAAGGTATACTCTATCATTAAATCATAGATGCTAGAAACTCTAACCGCATCTGCTGCCTCATGTCTAGCTCTATTCGAATTAACAAATATCTCAAAAACTTGTGGTTGGTATACAACTCAAACCTCTACCCTAAGAGATAATTTCTCTAAATCATTAATGCGAAGACAACTGCCGTTAACGCCAAATCATGAGTTGGATATAAAACTTCATGGGGACGCAACTGCCAAGATGCATAAGCAATTACTCTACTTTTCTGCATCAATACTGCTCCTAACCCCAAGCCCGATGCATCAATATGTATGTGTAACGACTCGTATTTTAAATCATTTAGAAATATTAAATTAGTATAACTGTTGACTAAAAATGGTTAGAAATAAAATTTTATGATTTATTAATGTAAAAATTTGTTAGAATATAAAACATGATCTTAGATAACTTCTAAAACGACAAATTTAAATGAGATAAAATATTGTAATGCATATTAGAATATAATTTAATGATATTGATTTGAATATGATTTATTAAATAGTTATTTGAATGTAAGTTTCATTGACTGTAATAATAGATGTTAATATAAGAATGGAACAATTCAACAAGTAAATGTTGGAATATATGAAATGAATAGAAAACCGTTGTGGTATAATGAGAATTCCAGTTTTATTTTAATGAGAATTCATCGAAATCAATTGATATTAATTAATTAAAAACCATCTTAATTAATTACAAACCATCTTAATTAATTAACCTTTAATAAATTAATTCACCTTTAATTATAGATTAATTAAATTTAATTAATAAATTAATCAACCACGACTTCCGTAATTCACGCGATCATTAGAAATTAACCGAAGACCCAATTTTGATCAACTAACGAATAAACATTAAATATAAATTGCAACGAGATGTTGAAATCCTTTAATTGAAAAGAAAAGACAAGTGCATGGTAATTAATAAGTTCAATGTAAAGAACTTACATTTTAATTTAAATTAAAATGAACATCTTAATGAGAATTAAGCCTTGACTTGAAAAGAATAAATTGAATGTTTATCTCTAACTGGAATATAATTGTAAAATTTAATTTGAATATAAATTATGAAGTTTAATAAGGAATAAATTAAATAGTGTATTCATGGTGAAATTATATGCTATTTGATTGAAATTGATTTAATATAGAACTTGAAATCTGTTACTTGGTACGTAATTTATTAACCCTTGTTGTAAACAATAAATTCATAATTGTGTTCAAATTACTTAAATGTGACAATTGTTTATTTCTCATCTTATTATTAAATCCAGTTGAAGTTAATTTGGAAATCAACTGTTGAAATTAAATGTAATCGAAATGTTTTAGTTAATATAAGAAAAGATGTTAATTATAGAGTAATGAGTGAAATAAAATGGAAACTTATGTTTAATTAACACATAAGGTATTCGTTGATTTAATAATAAGGATTTAAATCAAAATAAAAGAATTTATTCGAAATTTAAAATGTAATGAATTAGGGTTTTATTACAGTTGTAATTAAATTTTGAAATTAATTTGATATTTAAACCTTAGATTTAATATGGAAAAATTTAGTTTTAAAAGATTAACGAAGAATGCTGCTAGAAAACTTTTAATTTAGAATTTAAAAGTGATTAAATTAATTTTTAAAATAGATTTTTTAATTAACATGTAAAATTAATATTTTGGGCATTATCTCAGATTTCGATGAAACCAGTTTCATCGGATCTGTAATAGTGGATTATTATTGGATTTTAATTTTCGTAGAGATCAGACTTATCATTTGATCGTGCGAACTCGAAATGCATAGAAATCAATTAAAGGAATTTAACTAAAATATTATAATTTGATTTTAAAAGCTAGCTTTTATATGCAATAGAATTAGGGTTTTAAATTACTTTCATTGAATTCAAAAATATTGAAAACCTATATTTCGATGTACAGGATGACCTATTTTCGTTTCGGGAACGAAACTGGTTTTTCTAGCCTTTGTTATCGCTTTGGTCTAATCGATCTGATCCAACTATTCCTGTGCATATTTGCCTATATATATTTTTATAAGACCTAGCAGCCTTCATTCTATTTTCTGTACATACTTGTTAAACTCATCTGCTCCTTCTTAATAGCAAACATCTCAAAACCCTAATTACAATTTCAAATCAAACCTAAAAATTCAAATTTCTCAAATAAGATCATATAATATATCGTTGCGAAGCTCTCGAAGAAAGATATCAGCATCTGCAATTCATTTTTCGATTGGAGGCTCCATTTATCCAGAAATTAGCGATCTTTCTTGGCTGTTTGTTTTAGGGTTTCGTGTTCGACGGTGGATCGTCGACCAATCGACCATCGAAGGGAGCTAGAGTGTAGAAGGCGATGAGGTGAGTTCATCTATCGGGCAAGATCATGGCAAGAGGTCTTGAGTTTTCTTGATTTCACGAATAAAGGCGATGGTGATGCGGAGCTCCTGGTGGCGCCGGTGGCGTCGCGCAAGCACGGTGTAACTTCCCGCCTTTTTGCACATTTTGAATCGACGATAAACCACACGCATCAGACTTAAACCATACAGAAGGGCAGATTGTTATGGGGTAAATAAGAAAAAGCCGAGAAAGAAAAAAAAACAGAATCTCACAGCGGAATGACAAAAATATAATAATCAAATAACAGTTCATGAAGCTGTTTACAAAATATTTGATTATACTTATACAATACATATCAGAGTTACCCATACTAGAGAATAATAAATAACATAGCAGAACAGTAAGAATACAGTAGAATAATAGAATATATAATAGTAATACAATCTTCGTCTTCGTTCTCCAGAAGTAAGGTCGTCAAATCGTGAAATGCTCAGGCTGACCCGAGCGAATTGAAAAGACAAAACACTCGAGTCAGGATTAAAAGATCTTATGTAAGTTAAATCAACGGTAAATAATATGAGTGGAAAGGCGTCGGAGATGTTTATGGGATTTGACATCTCCTATCCAGTGTCAAACGTGAGTGCAGTAACTTAAGAAATGCTTGGGATTCACACCTCCTAAGGATCCGTTAAACTATTTACTATGTAGTAATATTTCGCTATTATAATAATGTCTATAGTAAAATAAACCTACTTTTAAATAGCATTGAGGAGTGACCCAATATTCCCCTTAACACGTAATAGTCCCAATAGTCCATCCAGTACCATAATACCTACTGATCGGGAGGCTACTAGAGGGTACTCCACGGGTTACGAGAGAAATCCAAACTCGTACAAGGAACGATAGGGTAGGTGACACGGCACAACTAGGCAATGCCAGAGTAGATATACCAATTACGCTTCTGGATCGGTGGTAACGCGTAGCAGCTACTACCACCCACCTCGAGCCACACCCCAAAATCAAAAGGGCCTAAATCAATCGCAAAGTAATAGAATGGTATCGAATGAGTGTGTCGGATAAAAGGTGCTACATTCTTAGCCCATCAATCGCTCCTTTTTTAGCCACCTTATGCCAACTCACATGAGTCGGGTCCACGTATATACCTTAAAGGAACGCCGCCACCATCCTACTTCATTCTGGAATCTCCACCGCGTATACAGTTGTTAAAGTGGTTTTCAGAGTTTGCAGAGAGTATGACAACTTCCGATCCCGATCTCTTTAACAACCAAACGTTATTATAACACCGTGGTATTTTCAAAATAGTTTATACTTTTGAAACCAAAATATAATATCCATTTCAAACCCATATAAATACGATATCATTTCCGTTTTAAAAACCCAAATCAATATGGTATCATTTTTATAAAACCCAAATCAAAATAATATCATTTTAATTTCAAATATATCCTCCTTCCCAAAATCATAACACTTTCAATGTTATAACACATCGAAACCAAACACCTGAAATTATAACATTTTCAAATCATAATACTTTGAAATTCGTAACTATGAAACATAACTTCCATCACTTAAGTGGTTCAAATATTAAAATACTTTATATAATATATAGCTTCTTCAATTTCGCAAATCAATTCTAAAACAACTTGAATTCCAAAATTTTATATTTAAACCAAATCCCAAATCAATAAATTTTAATACAATTCAGTTTTCAAATAAACTATTCCAAATTTTTTTGATTTCACAACAGATTGATCCAAAAAATAAACCCTTTCAAATTCAGTATATTTCAAGTCTTAAGTATTCAACAATTTCAAACTAAGTTTGATAATTACAATTCAGCAATTCAATTTTATATTATTTAGTTTTGAAATATTTTACTTAATAAATCCATTATAATTTAAATATAACCCAAATTTCAAATAACTGAATATTTCCTTAAATTTAATTATACTTGAAATATTCATTTAAATCATTCTAAACAAAAATCAAGTTATAAGAATCATACCTTTTAAAGCCTTAATTTTATTTGAATTTCTAATCAAATTTATTCAGGTATAATTCTTAAATAATTTTATTCAAACCAATTTCATATTTATCTTCCAACCTTAATTTTATTTAAGTTATTATAAACTCTATATACAATATAATTTAAACAGATACTTAATCATATTACATAAGACAGTCAAACTTTATTATTTAACTTATTTTATATTTTAGAACAAATTTATACATAGCTAAAACCAATACTAAAATAACATTTATATAACATTAAAAATCAATATTTATATAACTCCTATATTTCTTTACAAAACCATAGAAATAATTTCAAAATATTTTTATATATAGACCACGGTGTCTGTATATAATTTTCTACCCGATGGTCAAGTGATACAGATAATTATCATTTCAATCTGTAATTTAAAATAAAAATACGGTTATATATCATTTCAAACCGCAATCCCGAATGAAATAAAAACGCATAACAACTTGCAGTTTATAACAATATAAAATAAAACATCCATTCATCCAATATCAACCATCAACCATTTATCACAATCACCATCCAATTCAAACAATAACATCAATATAGAACATATAATAAATAATAGGTAGTTACTGGCAGTTTATATTCAATAATAAATTAAATAACAATTTATATGCAATAATAAATTAAATAATAATTAATTCAATAAATTCAATTTAACTGGAATGATGATAAAAATATGCCAAACAGTCGTAAATAAATTTCTAATCACATCAGAAATTAACTTAACACACATAATTTTTTTTAGAAGTTGTGAGTGGGTTAAAACACTCACCTTTTGAATTTAAATCCAATTTAAACAGTCTAAGAATTTGTCCAAACTAGCGTCAAAATATCCGGAATTCCAATAGAACCTAGCGGAGAAAATCGCGCGTGAATCCGAGACCATTTGTAAGAGTTATATAGATTAGAACATTTAAATTTGAAATTAAAAATAAAAATAGAATAATAAGAGAACGTTACCCATGTTAGCATCCATCCTTACGCGAATCACTATTCATGCTACCCTAACCCACGTTGACACAAAGCAGCCGCCACCCTATACCGTGAAATCACCGCCAACGCGTGCACCTGCATCAAGATCCGACATTGCCATCATCTCCCTTGTCTCGAGCCAACCCCACTACGTCCAAGCAGCCACCAGAAACTCACCAGAAAGGATGTGCCACCACTGCCTAAAGCACATCATTTGAGGCGATTCCGATCACCTGCAACTCGAACCAATCATGTCGATGCATCCAGCATGACGTCCTCTACAAACTGCCACTCCCCGATCGTCCTAAGGTTGACGATCCACCGTTGAAATCCCAATCCCTAAAATGGACGGCCGAAATTGATTTGCGAATTTTGGATGAAGGTGATTCGAATTGAAAAACGAATTGAACCAGTGGACTACGCTCGTCGAGAGCTTCGAATTGATATATAATTCGATGTAGTTTGGAGAAGTTTAAAATTTTGAATCGATTTTGAATTGCAATTTGATTTGTAATTGAGAGTTTGTATGCCATTGAGAGAGAGAGGAGTAACAGAAAGAATTGTACGTACAGAAATGAGGAATAGAAAGGCTGCTAGGGTTTATAACATGGTATTTGTAGATAAAGCTGAAAATAGAATAGATGAGATTGATTTGGACCGTTGAAAGATAAATGGCCCGAAAAGCCCGTTCTGACTCCGGAACGAAATTTGGTCAACCCACATATCAAAATAGATGTTTTTTAATATTTTCAATGCAATGGAACAGTTTCAAGTCCAAATTCCATTGTATGAAGAGGTTATGCAAAAATCCAGTTATTTCAAATTGATTTCAATTGATTTCAATTTCATTGATTTCTAGGCGTTTCGAGCTCGTACAATCAAACGACAAGTCCGATCGCTACGAAACTTGAAATACTATAATAATTCACTATTACAGACCTGATGAAACTGGTTTCGTCGAAAGCCGTGTCAGTTGCCAAAATGGCTAGTTTTACATTAATTAATTAAATTAATAATTAATTAATTAAATCAAAATTTCAAATTCAATTCTATAATTGACATTTTTTATCATTTTTAAATTTCTAAATCATTTATACAAATTTAAAAAACATAGATGTCAATTTAGATTTAATTTATTTACCCATTTCCGTAATTAATTTCAATATTAATAAATTCATAAATTATCAGTTGAAATTCCAATAAATCCATTGATTTGATTTAAAATGTTGCTATTGAATAAATTGACATCTTATGGGTATAATTAACATAGATTTATATTACATTACATTAATGTATTCTCATTTCATATTAATTCCCATTAACGTAATATTTAAATATTTAATTCCATTTATTGGCATAAATCCAATTATTGAATTTAAATTTCAATAAATTGTTTTTATTTGATTTCAATCTTTATATCCCATCCACTAAAATAACATAGTTAATGTTGGTTTTACATTACATTACTTCAATATACTCAGTCGAGAGCTTCGAATTGATATATAATTCGATGTAGTTTGGAGAAGTTTAAAATTTTGAATCGATTTTGAATTGCAATTTGATTTGTAATTGAGAGTTTGTATGCCATTGAGAGAGAGAGGAGTAACAGAAAGAATTGTACGTACAGAAATGAGGAATAGAAAGGCTGCTAGGGTTTATAACATGGTATTTGTAGATAAAGCTGAAAATAGAATAGATGAGATTGATTTGGACCGTTGAAAGATAAATGGCCCGAAAAGCCCGTTCTGACTCCGGAACGAAATTTGGTCAACCCACATATCAAAATAGATGTTTTTTAATATTTTCAATGCAATGGAACAGTTTCAAGTCCAAATTCCATTGTATGAAGAGGTTATGCAAAAATCCAGTTATTTCAAATTGATTTCAATTGATTTCAATTTCATTGATTTCTAGGCGTTTCGAGCTCGTACAATCAAACGACAAGTCCGATCGCTACGAAACTTGAAATACTATAATAATTCACTATTACAGACCTGATGAAACTGGTTTCGTCGAAAGCCGTGTCAGTTGCCAAAATGGCTAGTTTTACATTAATTAATTAAATTAATAATTAATTAATTAAATCAAAATTTCAAATTCAATTCTATAATTGACATTTTTTATCATTTTTAAATTTCTAAATCATTTATACAAATTTAAAAAACATAGATGTCAATTTAGATTTAATTTATTTACCCATTTCCGTAATTAATTTCAATATTAATAAATTCATAAATTATCAGTTGAAATTCCAATAAATCCATTGATTTGATTTAAAATGTTGCTATTGAATAAATTGACATCTTATGGGTATAATTAACATAGATTTATATTACATTACATTAATGTATTCTCATTTCATATTAATTCCCATTAACGTAATATTTAAATATTTAATTCCATTTATTGGCATAAATCCAATTATTGAATTTAAATTTCAATAAATTGTTTTTATTTGATTTCAATCTTTATATCCCATCCACTAAAATAACATAGTTAATGTTGGTTTTACATTACATTACTTCAATATACTCAACTTCCCTTTTTATTATGTGTAAACTATATTTTCCACTTATATTGAAATTTTCCAAATATAACATTTGCATTACTTCCTTTTTTGGGATTTCATTCAACTTGTTTATAGTCAACTTATATTAACATCACTATCCTTAATTTTTATTATTGTTTCATTCATAAACCATTAACAATACATTATTACCAAATATTACCTTAATTCACACTAACGTAATATTTAGTTTCATTTATTGCAATTGGTTTCAATTAATTGGGATTACACTAAATTAGTTATTTATCAACTTGCACTAACATTCTTACATTTAATTCCCATTATAAGTTTAGTAACAAATTATAAATTTTTATTTATTCCAGATTTAATTACCAAAATATTATTAAATTCACAAATTTTAAATATCGAAAATTACGGTCGTTACACTCTCCCCCACTCAAAACTTATCGTCCCCGAAAAGGAAAAAGGAGGGAAAAGAAGGAATTAAGTAAACAATACATCTTACTCAAAAATATTAACTTTATAAATAAATAATTTACAAAATTAATTAATTTAAATAAGATGTACCAAGTTATAACCATTAAATCTTTTTAAATACTCAAATTAACAAAGTTTGGAAAACATTTTCAAAAAATTTCCAAGTCCAAAATTTACGAAAAATTTCGGCAGAGTCTCCTTTATACGGAGAGGCTCGGAAGAAAATATAATACCAAATATAACAATATATAACATATAATTTCCAAAATAATATATCCCAACACGGGAAAAACAATATAATAGCGCTATAAAACCGTAATCCGAAAACGTACCTATTTGTCGGGCAAACAACGCATAATTATGAAACCAAAAGTGGTAGCAATTGCTTCCATAACCTGTCTTTCACTTATACAATCTAAAAAGAGTTAATAATTATATAAAATAAAATATTTAAAATTGTTTCAACCACCAATAAACAAATCAATATAAACAACAATCACTTGCAACCAACATGCAATCATCATATCAACACAAATCAATCATCCATTCGTATCAAACAAAACAAATAGTTGTTCGGGTTCAAAAACTTTAAATTACACAGAATGGAAAATAAACTATTAAGTGCACCATTTACTCAACAATCTTAGATGAAACTAAATAGATTATTCATACATCCAAACAATTTTAAAGTATCCTTGCCGAAACAACCATAAACCAAACAACAACAATTTCAAACAGTAGATGAAGTACATTCTTATTAATTTCATTTCATACATTTCTTGTTTGATTTCCTTTTCATTCAATTAATGATTTATCTTTTTATTTTACATTATTTCTTGCAAATTTTCATTTATTACTTACAAATATTCATTTTCATTTATTTATAGTATTCATGTTTAATTCAATTTCTTTACATATTAATTCATTTTCTTAAGTTTATAATCTTATACTTACCCTACTTACTTCCTATTACCCTTATTACAGTAACATTTCAATTATAACTTATGTTCACAACAATTATAACATCAAATTCTTATTTATAAAAGAATTTCATTAAATACTTTCATTACCTCAAGTCTTACTCGTATAATATCCATTAAATTTTCTTATTAACATTTTAATTTTTACATCTTTTGGTAAGTTATATATGCCTTCAAGAATGTAATTGAAAATTATACAAGTCTATCTTATTACTTTTAATTAATTTAATATTCAATAATCATCTCCTTTGTTTTATAGGTTACAATTTCAACTTCCTTATTATTTCATTTATAACCTATCATTTTATCTCTTATTTTAATTAGAGGTTCCAATTATTTATTATTTACATTCCATTTCACTAAAATAATAAAACTATTAATTAACGGAAACTTAAGAACTAAATATTGGGTTAAATTTCAAATCATTTTAAAATAATAGATAGATGTTTATACTTATAACTTATATATCCAATTATATTTAAAACAATTAGAAATTTATCTTTGTTTATCAAAATAAATCTATAGTAAAACTAGTACAATGGCTTTCCCACTTCGAAACTCAAAAATGAATGTCGATGATGCGTGCACTCATCAGCGAAATTATTTTCCAGCGATAGAGAGGGGAGTACATAACTTATTTCTTTCCAAAATTTCTTTTATAACAATTCTTTCAAATCATATTGAAATATTTGCATCAGAAAATACTTCTAAATAATATTATTATATCCCAAAATTATTCGAAAGAAAGTTACTCTGGAACTTAAGTTCTAAAATTTCCAATTTACATTTATTTAATTTTCTTTAAATTTTGTTTCTAATTATATTTATAAATCTCACTACCTAACAACCACTATATTGCAACCAAATATAAATTTTATATTATATATATATATATAATATAATAGGCAAAATTATTTCATTCACCTATATTCAAAACAAATATTGTGTCGGTCTGTCCCATTAAGTGTTTAGAAATCACTATTGATGTCATAGCGTCCTATGCACCAACCAGAATTTATAAATACAAAACGGAACAAATTAACACAATATTAAAACCTTTTTATAACACTAACAAGTACGTTCTCTCATATATATACACTCAGCGACTCATCATAGGGTATACCACCTATTAATAAAGTGTCAAACACCACAAAGCTAAGGTTTATCGCTAAACCTCGCTCTGATAACAGATGTAACATCCCGCCTTTTTGTATGTTTTGAATCGACGATAAACCACACACGTCAGACTTAAACCATACAGAAGGGTGGATTGTTATGGGGTAAATAAGAAAAAGTAGAGAAAGAAAAATAACAAGAACAGAATCTCACAGCGGAATGACAAAATATAATAATCAAATAACAGTTCATGAAGCTGTTTACAAAACATTTGATTATACTTATACAACACATATCAGAGTTACACATACCAGAGAATAATAAATAATGCAGCGAAATAGTATGAATGTAGTGGAATAATAGAATAAATAATAGTAATACAATCCACGTCTTCGTTCTCCAGAAGTAAGGTCATCAAATCCTAAAATGCTCAGGCTGACCTGAGCGAATTGATAAGACAAAACACTCGAGTCGGAATTAAAAGAACTTATGTAAGTTAAATCAATGGTAAATAATATGAGTGGAACATCGTCAGAGATGTTTACGGGATTTGACATCTCCTATCCAGTGTCAAACGTGAGTGCAGTAACTTAAGAGATGCTCGGGATTCCCATCTCCTAAGGATCCATTAAACTGTTTACTATGTAGTAATATTTCGCTATTATAGTAATGTATATAGTAAAATAAACTTACTTTTAAATAGCGTTAAGGAGTGACCCAATATTCTGCTTAACACGTAATAGTCCCAGTAGTCCATCCAGTATCATAATACCTCCTGATCGGGAGGCTACTAGAGGGTACTCCACGAGCTACGGAAGAAATCCAAACTCGTACAAGGCGCCATAGGGTAGGTGACACGACACACTAGGCAATGCTAGGGTAGATATACCAATTACGCTTCCGGACCGGTGGTAATGCGTAGTAGCTACTACCACCCACCTCGAGCCATACCTCAAAATCAAAAGGGCCCAAATCAATCACAAAGTAATAGAATGGTATCGAAGGAGTGTGTCCGATAAAAGGTGCTACATCCTTAGCCCGTCAATTGCGCCTGTTTTAGCCACCTTATGCCAACTCCCGGGAGTCGGGTCCACATATATACCTTAAAGGAACGCCATCGCCATCCTACTTCATTCTGGAATCTCCACCCCATACACGGTTGTTAAAGTGGTTTTCGGAGTTGGCAGAGAGCATGACAACTTCCGTACCTCGTCTCTTTAACAACCAAACGTTATTATAACACCACGGTCTTTTCAAAAACAGTTTATACTTTTAAAACCTATCCATTTCAAACCCATACAAATACGATATCATTTCTGTTTTAAAAACCCAAATCAATATGATATCATTTTTATAAAACCCAAATCAAAATAATATCATTTTTGTTTCAAGTATATCCTCCTTCCCAAAATCATAGCACTTTCAATGTTATAACACTTCGAAACCAAACACTTGAAATTATAACATTTTCAAATCATAATACTTTGAAATTCGTAACTTTGAAACATAACTTCCATCACTTAAGTGGTTCAAATATTAAAATACTTTATATAATAAATAGCTTCTTCAATTCCACAAATCAATTCCAAAACAACTCGAATTCCAAAATTTTATATTTAAACCAAGTCCCAAATCAATAAATTTCAATACAATTCAGTTTTCAAATAAACTATTCCAATTTTTTTTTTGATTTCACAATCGATTGATCCACAAAATAAACCCTTTCAAATTCAGTATATTTCAAGCCTTAAGTATACAACAATTTAAAAACTAAGTTTGATAATTACAATTTAGCAATTCAGTTTTCTATTTTTTATTTTTGAAATATTTTACTTAATAAATCCATTATAATTTAAATATAACCCAAATTTCAAATAACTGAATATTTTCTTAAATTTAATTATACTTGAAATATTCATTAAATCACCCTAAACCAAAATCAAGTTATAAGAATCATACCTTTTAAAGCCTCAATTTTATTTAAATTTCAAATCAAATTTGTTTGGGTATAATTTTTTAAGTAGTTTAATTCAAACCAATATTTATCTTCCAACCTTAATTTTATTTAAGTCATTATAAACTCTATATACAATATAATTTAAATAGATACTTAACCATATTACATGAAACAGTCAAACTTTATTATTTAACTTATTTTATATTTCAAAACAAATTTATACATAACTAAAAACCAATACTAAAATAACATTTATATAACATCGAAAATCAATATTTATATAACCCATATATTTCTTTACAAACCATAGAAATCATTTCGAAATATTTTTATATATAGACCACGGTGTCTGTGTATAATTTTCTACCCTATGGTCAAGTGATACGGATATTTATCATTTCAATCCGTAATTTAAAATAAAAATATGGTTATATACCATTTCAAACCGCAATCCCAAATGAAATAAAAATGCATAACAACTTGTAGTTTATAACAATATAAAATACAACATCCATTCATCCAACATCAACCATCAACCATTTAATCATCATCCAATTCAAATAATAACATCAATATAGAACTGATAATAAATAACAGGTATTTACTGGCAGTTTATATTCAATAATAAATTAAATAACAGTTTATATGCAATAATAATTAAATAACAATTTAATTCAATAAATTCAGTCTAACTGAAATGATGATAAAAATATGCCAAACAGTCATAAATAAATTTCTAATCACATCATAAATTAATTTAACACACATAAGAAATTTTAAAAGTTGTGAGTTGGTAAAAACACTCACCTTTCGAATTAAAATACAATTTAAGTCCAAAATTTGAACAGTCTTAGAATTCTTCCAAACTTGAGCCAAAATGTCCGGAATTCCAATACGATCCTAGCGGAGAAAACAACGTGTGAATCCAAGTCCGTTTGTAAGAGTTATATAGATTAGAACATTTAAATTTGAAATTAAAAAAATGAAAATAGAATAATAAGAGAACGTTACCCACGTCAGTATCCATCCTCACACGAATCACTGTTCACGCTACCCTAACCCACGCTGACACAAAGCAGCCGCCACCCTATATCGTGAAATCGCCGCCAACACGCACGCCTGCGTCAAGATCTGACATTGCCATCATCTCCCTTGTTCGAGCCAACCCCACCATGTCCAAGCAGCCACCAGAAACTCACCAGAAAGGATGCGCCACCGCTGCCTGAAGCGTGCCATTTGAGGCGATTTCAATCACCTGCAACTCGAACCAATCATGTCGATGCATCCAGCACGACGTCCTCTACAAACTGCCACCCCCCGATCGTCCTGAGGACGACGATCCACCGTCGAAATCCCAAACCCTAAAATGGACGGCCGGAATTGAGTTGCGAATTTTGGATGAATGGTGCTTCGAATTGAAAAACGAATTAAACCGTGGACTACGCTCGTCGAGAGCTTCGAATTGATATATAATTCGATATAGTTTAGAGAAGTTTAAATTTTTGAATCGATTTTGAATTGCAATTTGATTTGTAATTGAGAGTTTGTCTGCCATTGAGAGAGAGGAGCAACAGAAAGAATTATACATACAGAAATAAGGAATAGAAAGGCTGCTAGTGTTTATAACAGGGTAGTTATAGATAAAGCTGAAAATAGAATAGATGGACACGATTGATTTGGACCATTGAACGATAAATGGCCCGAAAAGCCCGTTATGACTCCGGAACGAAATTGGGTCAACCAATATATCAAAATAGATGTTTTTAAACATTTTAAATGCAATGGAATCGGTTTCAAGTTCAAATTCCATCGTATGAAGAGGTTATGCAAAAATCCAGTTATTTCAAATTGATTTCAATTTCATTGATTTCTAGGCGTTTCGAGCTCGTACGATCAAACGATAAGTCCGATCGCTACGAAACTTGAAATCCTACAATAATTCACTATTACGGATCCGATGAAACTAGTTTTGTCAAAATTTGAGTCAGTGGCCAAAATGGCTATTTTTACGTTAATTAAATAAATTAATAATTAATTAATTAATTAAATCAAATTTTCAAATTCAATTCTATAATTGACAATTTTTATCATTTTTAAATTTCTAAATCATTTATACTAGTTTAAACAAATTTAGATGTCAATTTAGAGTTAATTTATTTACCCATTTCTATAATTAATTTCCATTTTAATAAATTCATAAATTATCAATTGAAATTCCAATAAATCCATTGATTTGATTTAAAATCTTGCTATTGAATAAATTGACATCTTATGGGTATAATTAACATTGATTTATATTACATTACATTAATGTATTATCATTTCATATTAATTCCCATTAACGTAATATTTAAATATTTAATTTCATTTATTGGCATAAATCCAATTATTGAATTTAAATTTCACTAAATTATTTTTATTTGATTTCAATCTTTATATCCCATCCACTAATTCCAAATAACATAGTTAATGTTGGTTTTACATTACATTACGTCAGTATACTCAACTTCCCTTTTTATTGCGTGTTAACTATATTTTCCACTTATATTGAAATTTGCCAAATATAACATTTGCATTACTTCCTTTATTGGGATTTCAATCAACTTGTTTATAGTTAACTTATATTAACATCACTATCCTTAATTTTTATTATTGTTTCATTCATAAACCATTAATAGTACATTATTACCAAATATTACCTTAATTCACACTAACGTAATATTTCATTTCATTTATTGCATTTGGTTTCAATTAATTGGGATTACACTAAATTAGTTATTTATCAACTTGCATTAACATTCTTACACTTCATTCCCATTATAAATTTAGTAACAAATTACAAATTTTTATTTATTCCGGATTTAATTACCAAAATATTATTAAATTCACAAATTTTAAACAACAAAACTTACGGGTCGTTACACACGGTCAGAGGTTGCCTGAGGCGGCCTAAAGCGAGCATCATGGCAGTGTGGTTGGATCTTGGAATTCAGGCATGCAGTGGCGGCGTTCTGGAGATCATCGAGGAGGCGTTGGGTCTGGTTCGTGTTTGATCGCATGCGTTAGGGTTGTGAACGATGATGGTAATTACGTTATTGCCCTCTTGTTTTATTTTTAATTTAAATTTAAATTTCAAATCTTCTAACTCGTATAACTTTTTCATACGAACTCTGATTGACACCCGATTTCTTCCGTTGGGTTCATATCAAAATTCCGGGTAACATGAAGCTGGGTTGGTTGTTGAAATTTTGGGCTTTTATTGGATTTTAATAGGCTGGTAAATCAAAGGTGGATGATCAAACCCACTCAGGCAATACTAAAATTTCCATTTGCAAGTTAAATCAAATTTATGATGTGACGTAAAACTTTTGATTGTTGTATATTGATTTAAATTGACTTTTGAATTGATATTGAATCTGAATTGACATTAAATTTAATTGACGTTTAAATTTATATTGAAATTTAATTACTAGTTAAACCCCGACAATGATAACTATTAATTGTTGTAATATATTGGTTGATTAGGATGCTGTTTGAAATGGATGCTTATTGATTGATATATTGGATGTATGGTTGTTTATTTATTTTAATATGTCCCTGTTATCACCTTGTATACTATTGACATCATTTAATGCTATTTGAATCATTTTAAAAATTGGATGACTATAACATTTAAATTATGGGTTGAAATGATACATATCCATACAATTTCTTGAATTTGGATTGGTTTAATGATATTGTTTTAAAGAAAATAATAATTCGGATTTATGTTAATTCAAGTGGTTTAAATTGGTATTTCGAATTTTGATTAGGAGATGGAAAATCCCGTAAACATCTCTGAAACTATTGCATTCATATTTTACGTGTTATTGATTTGATTTACATAGGAATTTTTAGTTATGACTCGAGTGTATTGTTTTTTATTATGCTCGGGTCAGCCTGAGTACTTCAGTTTTTTGAAGACATTATTCCTTGGAGATGAAGATGAAGATTGGTGATGGTAATTACTATTATTTTTTCGCTGTATTATTTGATATGTTTGTTTATTTTACTCTGATTGATGTTGTAAAATGTATAATCAACTGTATATTGTAAAACAACTTCATGAACTGTTTTATTTGATTATTATATTTTGTCGTCCGTTGTAAGATTCTGCGTATTGCTTTCATTCTTTTCTCTTGTTTTCTTTATTAAAACCAATTGATAATCTGCCCTTTTGAATGATTTGAGTTAGACATGTGTGGTTTATTATTGACTTGAACTATCCAAAAAGGTGGGTCATCACAGGATGGTAATACTATCATTCCCTTTATGCATCACTAACATCGACGCAAGCGTCAACTGATACTTCCCTAGAATGCCTTCTCATACTCCCACTTCCAAACGAACTGCCTACTCTTCCGAGTTAGTCTCGTCATCGATGCGTGTGACGACCCAGAATTTTGGGCGTTTGAAATTGGAATATTTAATTGATTTTAAATATTTAAAAGTTAATTTTTAACTTGAATTTCAAATATCACTATGCATTGGATAATTTAATTATTGAATTAAACAATTGGAAATTGGGTAAAATATGGAATCTTGAGTTTTAAGCTTGTTAAAAATAATTTGAAGGCTTGTAAAATCTATATTGATAATACTGAAGATAGTAAAAGTGTTAAAATTGAATTTAAAGGTGATTTGTTCAGTTTTGAAAATATATCGTTTAAATTGATATTTAAAAAAAGCCTTTCGAGGCATCGTCTTGGAATTTGATGAAACCAGGTCCATTTGATCTGTAATAGTGTGTTATTATCGGATTTCAAATTTCATAGCATTTGGAGTTATCGTGTGGTCGTGCGGTTTGTAAACGCGCTGGAATTTTTATCGAAAACCAAATATAATTATTAGGTCCAAAAATCTATCTTCTCCATTCGATCGAATTAGGACTCGAAACCTTTTCCATTGTGTTCGGAATAAAGGTATAACATTATAAACGCCTAGCGGTACGCCTCGATAGGAGGTCGAAAATATAAGTTGCGTTTTCGAGACGATTTAAATTTGAAATTTAAATATAATATGTAAATTATTGACTAGTCAAAAGCCATCAGCCTACTTTCTTTCACCATCAAACCTTTTTCTTCACATCAGAGCCTTTTGTCTCCTCTTTAGAACACTGTAGCCTTCCTCTTTCACGTTAACGTCAAGTCTTGCACCCTCCATTCCCCTGTTAAAAAAATCACGTACCCTATCCTTTCTTCCTTCATCTTTTCACAAATTCAGAGAATCAAAATAATGGCCGAACCGTATAATGGTGGAAAACAAGGAAATTGAAAAGAAAAAAAAAGAAATGAACTTTAGAAATTTCTCCTCCTCCCTCACAATCGCGTTTCCCATCCTCTTTTCAAAATTTATTCGCGAATCGAAATTCAAGCAAAGGAAATAGTAGCTGTCGAATCCTTGTTCTTCTTCCCCAAAATCAAGCCGCATTCCTTTCCCTCGTTAAAACGATTCATGGTAGCGACTAAAAAAGAAGAAGAGGAGAGCAGTATCATGGGTTCGTTTCAAGCTACGTGGAATCTAGGTCGCGACACTAGGGTTTTGGAGAGCGCAGTGTGGAGTCATAGCCGCGGTGGCGTGAAGGGTAGCCGTGATGGTGATTTGACGGGAGGGGGGGCAGCAGCGTCGTTTCACGTTCAATCCAGCAGGAGGTCGGCGATGGTTATGTTTTAGTGAGGAAGTTAGGAAATTGGGGCGACGACAGTGGACTGTGGCGGGATAAGGCCGACATTGATAAGGAAGGTCGCATACTGGCAACGACAGTAGAGGCCGATAGAGATGCGTTCGTTGCAATTTGGATTGGGGTTCGCGAGCTTGAGACGATGCTCTCAGGAGGGCAGTAAGGTATAATTTTGTAATTAATTTAGTTTAATTTGAACTTGGGTTGGCAGAGAAAAATATTTTTACAGGAAGGTATAAAAAATAAAAAAATATAATAACAATTCTGTTTTTAATTTAACATATGTATATAAGTTTGAAAGGGATTTTATTTTGTTAGAATTTAACGTGTATATATATACATAGATAAACAGAAAATATATATAAGATTTTGGGAAAAAAATAGAAATTTTAAAATGTTGTAGCGTTTATATAAAGATTAGATTTTTCAATGTATATAGGGTATTTATTTAGTATATGTAGTTTCAAAGAAAAATAAAACAAAACAAATATACATAAATACATATTTTCACTCACCAGTTAATTTTTAAAATATGTAAGGTGGAGATAATTAACTTATTTAATTATTTTAGTAAATTAAAATTTATTTATTTTAGGAAAATTTGTTTAATTAAATTATTAGTTAATTGAATTTATTAAATGGTAATTTATTTTTCGATTAGTTTAAAAATTAATAAACCATACAATGTTTGTATAAGGTCCAAAATCGTGAAGGAAATAGTCGGTTTGGGTCGGATTGTAAAACAAATATAAAAGATGAGTTAATCTCACTCTTTTGGATTGCTATTTAAATTTAAATGGTTAAATTTAAATAATTGGTTGAATGATTGAATTGAGTTGATGTGATATGTTATATATAGTATTATATATAGTATATATTGGAGTGATTGATTTCCCGCATTATATAGCGGATGAGACACTACGCGCCGTATAATAGCGGATGATATTATATAAACTCATATACTGCGATATTCCAACTCGAAGTGGAATTGGTATTGTGCTAACATTTGTGGATGCAGGAAAACAGGTTGGAGGGATCCAACAGGATTCCTCTAATATTTAGAGTTGTTTAAATATTCTGTGATATGATTATTTGATATCCTATGATGAATTATATTGATAATTGGAGTATGGGATGCTACGGTCTGACTAAATATATTTGGGTATACTGAGTTACCAAAAATATAAATTGGATATTTGAAAAGAAAATAAAAGAAGAGAATTTGTAAGTAAAATGATTATAGGGAATTTTGGGTAAATCATAGAATGAATGGGAAAAAGGTAAAAGTGGATTTTAAAATTTTAACAGATAATATCCGAGTATGGGAAGGGAGATTTTGAATATAAGGGAAAAATAATGGATTTTTAAACCCAAGTGATATTATTTAAAGTAATAAAGAATTTACTTTAAAATTCAAGGTTTAAATTTATTTAAAAGGATAAAGAAGGAATTTGGGAAATCTGAAATTGGTGTTTTCAGTTAAAAGATTTTAAATCATAATTAAGGAATAAAAATCCGAAGTCAATGGGTTTTTAAATAAATGAGTAAGTAAAGGAATTTATTTCAAAATGGAGTAAATTGTAAATCAATTTGGAAATTGATTTAATTGTTTGAAATTGGAAATTTAAAGGCGAATGTGACTATGAAATTTATAAACTGGGTTTATAAAGTGAAACGGATATAAGTAGATATTTGGAAGTATAAATTTCACGATGGAAATTTATAAAAGAATGGGTAAATTTGTTTAAAAATAAATAATGATTTATTTTTTTAAAGGATGTGGAAGGGAAGCGTATTTCTCGGAATAGCCAAGTACGTTTCAAACAAATTTGAAGTATAACTAAAAAGTTTTAAGTTGTTTAAAAAGTATGTTTAGAAAACTTATTATTTCTAAATGTTTAAATTCTAAAGTAAGTATTTTCTTTTAATCTATTATAGCAGTAATTGTTTAAAGCTGACTAGGTATTATGTTTTAAAAGTTAGAAATTCAGTTTTATATTGTACAAAGTAGTTTTATTTTAAATATTCTTAAAGTATATATATTTTGAATAAGTATTAAAGTAATTTTTAATTTAAATGTTTTGAAGGATATTTTATAATAAGTGTTTTAAATTATTTTAAAAATCTAAAGTTTTTGTGCTTGGTGTTTTCTATGGAAATAAATATTTGGAAATTTATTTCATGAGAAAAGTGTGGTTTGAAAACTGTTTTCAAAAGGGTTGAAAATGAAAATATATATTGCGAAGATATTTTGAGGTTAATTAATAATTCAGGAGAAATTATTTATGTTCGATGGATGTTTGTGAATGTTAATTGATAGTTAAATAATCGACTGTCAATATTGAACAATGCGCTGGTCGTTTCGAAGAGACTAGGATCGGGATAAATTTCTCGAAAACCACTTCGATCCGGTTTGTACGTTTTTGTGGAAAAACGAGTTCAGAGTCGAAGATGGAGCAGTGAAGTGCAAGGGCTAGTCGCTACTAATCCTGAGGATGATTTCAAAATGGATGTAGTAGGAGTAGCGCCTTCGATTCCGTTCGAACCCGAGACGGACTTGTATGGATGAATGCTTTCGGAACATCGTCGGTGGATGATGGGCATTCTAAGTGAAACGTTCTAAAAGGTAAGGCTTAGCCTCGAGCCTCATCAACCGAGAATGACTGTAAATCAGGGGATATGCAGCAAGGCTAAGTGGGTAGCACCCATTAGGGTGAGGTCATCCCTATCTAGATGTCCTTTTTATTCGGCTTAGTGGTGCGGTTGCTGATCCCAACCATGGGGTGATCTTACTCGGGATTATCCAGTAAGGGGTAGTCCCGGTCTTGTGTTATAGGGTATTGGGAGTAATCCTCGGTATGGTGATCTAGGCCACGTACTTTGACAGGTGGTACCCCAGTGCCTAGTCATTAGTTGGAAATCCATTCTCCCTTCGTGCCTTTACGATTTTTGTTTGTAGAACCCACTTTGTGGATAGTATGCTGGAATTTAATCATGTAACATTTTCTGCTATTTTAATAAGTATTTGTATATAGACACTACTATAATATCAGAGGATTTTGATAAAAAGTGTTTTGGCTAAAGTAAAAACCCGACATGTTTATTTGTGGTGTGGTCTTACGAGATGCTTTTGATTTCAAAGGATTTTGAAACTTTAATAATCCAATTGAGTGTGATTTTCTCACGCTGGTATTCCAGACTGACTCGGGTGTTATTTAACTATAATGCTTGGGTCAGACTTAGTATTATAGGATACAGGAAAGCATGCTGTAGAGCTCAGAAGACGAGCTGGATGGTGATACGTACTTCCGCACTTGTTTTAAATATTCTCCTGTGTTGATAAGCTGTGTATTCAGTTTTGTAAGGGCAGGTTATGATTACTATCCAGTTGAGTGTTATGTTTACTTTGATGATGTAATATATAAACAGATTTGCTTTTGTGTAAAGATCAGTTATTATCTATTATATTTTATTCCACTGCGTTGATAAGATTCTGATGTTGTTTCTATTTTCTTCTTCTACCTCCTTCTTTTTTAACCCTAACGGTTCGTATCTCCGTGCACCTTGAGTTGATGTGTTGGAAAATAGTGTTGATTTAAGGGGTATGGGTTTGCGGGTTGTTACAGTGGTATTAAAGCTAAAGGTTAAGCGAGAACCTTGGCTCTGCTTGGGATTACTCGTTAGAGATAGAGTCAGTAGTACTCTAGAATGAGTTTGAGAGTATTAATAGATATGAACGCATATTTGTTAGTGAATATCAAATTGTTTTATATTGTGTTAATTGGTTTGTTGAGTGGTTTATGGTTTCTGGTCAATACGAGTAATTAACGTTATTGATATGGATCTCTAAACACTTGAATAGAACAATTCGACACCGTATTGTTTTAAAATAGGGTAAATGAAATAATTTTACCCAAATTATTTTATATATAAAAGGAATAATTTTCATAAATTATTATAAGTATATGGTTGCATGGTTGTTAGGAAGTGATAATATTAAATTATTATCATTGTTGTGTTAAAATTGAATAAGAAATTGAAATCATAACTAAAAGCTAAGAAATAAGTTCATATACAAATGGATTTGTAAATTGTAAATGAGATTTATAATTTGAAACAGAATTTCAGAGAAATATGTGAAAATAAATTGTGGTGAAAATTCTAGAGAAATGTTCGAATATGAATTGGATGGATTTGGAATTTGGAATTTTTGGAAAAAGTTTAAATTCCTTTGGGTTTGAAAATGGTTTTCAATGGTTTTGGAGAAATAATAGTGGTATTATTTCGGAAATATTTTTGAATTGGATTTGAAATCTGGAGTGATTTGAAAATTAAGAATATTTGAAAATGTTTTTAAAGAGATAAAAGCATTTAACTCTCTTCGGTTGCTGGAAAATAACTTCGGTGATGACTGCAGCCTCATCGATGTTCATTTTCAGGTTTCCAAAAGTGGAATGGCTACCTGAATGTTTTAAATTGAAATTGTTTGCAAAAGTTGGGTTTGATTTTAGAAATGCAAAGGATTTTGGATATAATTGATTTCCAAAGTGATTTTGAAATTTGAAGTTTTGGTTTGGTAAAAACGCTTTGATTTTTGAAATATTTAAAAGATTGTTGGAAACTCTGGAGTTGGTTTAAATGTTTTGGAATGTTTAAGGAATCGTTTAAAATTCTGAAAGTAAATTGAAAATGTTTATGGAATTATAAATGAGTTTGATAACTTATAAAATTTGAAATCTATAATATAAAATTTGACTTGAAGAAAATTAGACAAATGAAAGTGTGATAATAAAAATAGATTGGAAAGTGAACTCATTTAAAAATAGAATGGAATTTAAGTAAGTGGAAAACTTATGGAAGTTTAAAATTTGAACTAAATTGAAATGTAGCAGAATTAACTTTAAATAAAAATCAATTGAGGAAAAGTCTAAGTAGACTTGACTAAGTAAATGGGTATCGAAATAAAATTTATTTAGTTGGGAATAAATTTGTGAATGAACAAATTAATTTAATTTGTAACTAAAAGGAAGTGATATTTAATGTTGGAATTAAATTTAAAATTGGTAAGCAAATAGAATTGAAACTGAATATTGAAATGCAACTTAAATTGTGTAAGTAAAGTAAAGATGAAGAATTAGTTCTAAGTGGACTAAAAATAATAAAAGTTGAAATAAAATTTGATTGAGATGTGAATAAATTAGTAAGTGAAACTAATTAAAGGAATTGGTTAATTTAGTATGGGTTGGGATAAGGTGAATAGGAATCAATATTTGAAATGAAAGATAAATTGAATTCATATGGAATTGGAGATCTGATTTGAATAAAAGTGGATATAAACCAAAGTGGTGAAGTAAAAATAAATATTGGAGTGTGTAAAATATTTATTCTGAACTTAAGAAATAAATGGTGAGATTCTTAAGTAAAAATTTGATATTGGAAAAAAAAATGTTCCAAGTTTACATTTGAATAGGATTATGTAAAGTGTGAAGTGAAATTGTGAATACATAATAGAAACCAAAATAAAATGGGGACAAAGGAAATCGATATAGCTAAAATCAATTGAGGCAAAATAGGCGGGATGTACGTATATTATTTTATCGCATAGCAATTTGATCTAGATTTGAATACAAAATTTTAGGATATTTATATAGACCCGAGCTAGGATTTTTCACTCGATTTTCGACGGCGAACCCTGGATATAGATTTTGATTGATTCTGGAAATTCTCGATCATAGTTATGACTATGCAAGGAGAATGACAGTTTCTGATCAAGAAACCAAATCTAAGTCCGCACTAGGAAGACGGGTGGACGATACCAGTTCGGAAATGAAATTGTGTGGTCGGGTGAGCAATCGAATTAATATTGCGTACGGATGATATATGTATATCATACGAGCTTAAATGAAATAGATATTGAAAATCTTGTGTATAAAATGATTTTGGAATCTGTAGTTGGATATGGTTAAATTGTATATACAAGTATTAAAAAGCAAGTGGGAAAATTGGTGTTTTTCATTTCAGAAGATAAATTTGAATTGCTCGATAAAAAGGTATGTATTTAAATTTCTGTATAAAATTTGATGATTTTGTAGTCTAGCCACTTGGCTTTTGTTTTCTTTTCGAATTTAGGAGCCCGTAGAGGCATTTTGTAGTTGTTCCGAGCTAGCTGCGCAAAGAAGACGCTGGCAAAATTTTTTGAAAATTTAAGGAGTTTGAAAAAAATTTGAGAAAATTTTGATAATTTAAAATTTGAATTTAAATTATAATTTGAATGCTTGAGTAGGTTATGTTATTTGAAACGGATGAATGAGTTTGGGAAGTTAGTGGAATTGATAATGTGTCTTTAATAAAAAGATTGTTTCGGGAAGTGTTTGAAATTGAATGGTTTTAGGGAAAATAGTTAACGGGTTGTGGACCGTTCTTCTTAACTAGTAATTTTGGGGACGAAATTCTTTTAAGGGTGGAGGAATGTGACCACCCGGAATTTTGGGCATTTGAAATTGGAATATTTAATTGATTTTAAATATTCAAAAGTTAATTTTTAACTTGAATTTCAAATATCACTATGTATTGGATAATTTAATTATTGAATTAAACAATTGAAAATTGGGTAAAATATGGAATCCTGAGATTTAAGCTTGTTAAAAATAATTTGAAGGCCTGTAAAATTTATATTGATAATACTGATGATAGTAAAAGGGTTAAAATTGAATTTAAAGGTGATTTGTTCAGTTTTGAAAATATATCGTCTAAATTGATATTTAAAAATAGCCTTCCGAGGCACAGTCTTGGAATTTGACGAAACCAGTTCCATTAGATCTGTAATAGTGTTTTATTACCGGATTTCAAATTTCGTAGTGTCTGGAGTTATCGTGTGGTCATACGGTTTGTAAACGCGCTGGAATTTTTATCGAAAACCTAATATAATTATTAGGTCCAAAAAGCTATCTTCTCCATACGATCGAATTAGGACTCGAAACCTTTTCCATTGCATTCGAAATAGGGGTACAACATTATAAACGCCTAGCAGCACGCCTCGATAGGAGGTCAAAAATTTAAGTTGCGTTTTCGAGACGATTTAATTTGAAATTTAAATATAATATTTAAATTGTTGACCAGTCAAAAGCCATCAGCCTACTTTCTTTCACCATCAAACCTTTTTCTTCACATCAAAACTTTTTGTCTCCTCTTCAGAACACTGTAGCCTTCCTCTTTCACGCTAACGTCAAGTCTTGCCCCCTCTATTCCCCTGTTCAAAAAAAATCACGTACCATATCCTTTCTTCCTTCATCTTTTCACAAATTCAGAGAATCAAAATAATGGTCGAACCGTATAATGGTGGAAAACAAGGAAATCGAAAAGAAAAAAAGAACTGAACTTTAGAAATTTCTCCTCCTCCCTCATAATCGCGTTTCCTATCCTCTTTTCAAAGTTCATTCGCTAATCGAAATTCAATCAAAGGAAATAGTAGCTGTCGAATCCCTGTTCTTCTTCCCAAAAATCAAGTTGCGTTCCTTTCCTTTGTTAAAATGATTCACTGTAACGACTGAAAAAAAAGAAGATGAGAGCAGTATCGCGGGTTCGTTTCAAGCTATATGGAATCTGGGTCGCGACACTAGGGTTTTGGAGAGCGCAATGTGGAGTCGTAGCCGCCGTGGCGTGAAGGGTAGCCGCAATGGTGATTCGACCGGGAGGGCAGCAGCGTTGTTTCACGTTCAATCCATCAGGAGGTCGGCGATGGTTATGTTTTAGTGAGGGCGGTAGGAAATTGGGGCGGCGGCAGTGGACAGTTGGCGGGATAAGGCCGACACTGATAAGGAAGGTTGCGTACGGGCAACGGCAGTGGAGGTCGATAGAGATGCGTTGGTTGCAATTTGGATTGGGTTTCGCGAGCTCGAGACGATGCTCTCAGGAGGGCGGTAAGGTATAATTTTGTAATTAATTTAGTTTAGTTTATGAACTTGGGTTGGCAGAGAAAAATATTTTTACAGGAAGGTATAAAAAAACAATTCTGTTTTCAATTTAACATATGTATATAAGTTTGAAAGGGATTTTATTTTGTTAGAATTTAATGTGTGTATATATATAGATAAACAGAAAATATATACAAGATTTTGGGAAAAAAATAGGAATTTTAAAATGTTGTAGAGTTTATATAAAGATTAGATTTTTAAATGTATATAGGGTATTTATTTAGTATATGTAGTTTCAAAGAAAAATAAATAAAACAAATATACGTAAATATATATTTTCACTCACTAGTTAATTTTAAAAATATGTAAGGTGGAGATTATTTTATTTAATTAACTTATTTAATCATTTTAGTAACTTAAAATATATTTATTTTAGGAAAATTTGTTTAATTAAATTATTGATTAATTGAATTTATCAAATGGTAATTTATTTTTCAATTGGTTTAAATATTAATAAACCATACAATGTTTGTACAAGGTCCAAAACCGTAAAGGAAATAGCCGGTTTTGGGTCGGATTGCAAAACAAAAATCAAAAGGTGAGTTAATCTCACTCTTCTGGATTGCTATTTAAATTTAAATAATTGGTTGAATGATTGAATTGATTTGATGTGCTATATTATATATAGTATTATATATAGTATATATTGGAGTGATTGATTTCCCGCATTATATAGCGGATGAGACCCTACGCGCCGCATAATAGCGGATGATATTATATAAACCCATATACCGCGATATTCCACCTCGAAGTGGAATTGGTATTGTGCTAACTTCTGTGGATGCAGGGAAACAGGTTGGAGGGTTTCAACTGGATTCCTCAAGTATTTAGAGCTGTTTAAATATTCTATGATGTGATTATTTGATATCCTCTGATGAATTATATTTATAATTGGAGTATGGGATGCTACGGTCTGATTGAATATATTTTGGTATACTGAGTTACCAAAAATATAAATTGGATATTTGAAAGGAAAATACAAGAAGAGAATTTGTAAGTAAAATGATTATAGGGAATTTGGGGTAAATCATAGAACGAA
This sequence comes from Allium cepa, assembly GCA_030765085.1. NCBI lineage: Eukaryota > Viridiplantae > Streptophyta > Magnoliopsida > Asparagales > Amaryllidaceae > Allium > Allium cepa. The sequence goes on from CM060931.1 coordinate 1,052,104,245, forward strand.
TGGGAAAAGGGTAAAAGTGGATTTTAAAATTTTAATAAATAAAATCCGAGTATGGGAAGGGAGATTTTCAATAAAAGGGAAAAATAATGAACTTTAAAACCCAAGTGATATTATTTAAAGGAATAAAGAATTTACTTTAAAATTCAAGGTTTAAATTTATTTAAAAGGATAAAGAAGGAATTTGGAAAATCTGAAATTAGTGTTTTCAGTTAAAAGATTTTGAATCATAATTAAGGAATAAAAATCTGAAGTCAATGGGTTTTGAAATAAATGAGTAAGTAAAGAAATTTATTTCAAAATGGAGTAAATTGGAAATCAATTTGGAAATTGATTTAAGTTTTTGAAATTGGAAATTGAAAGGAGAATGTGACTATGAAATTTATAAACTGGGTTTATAAAGTGAAACGGATATCGGTAGATATTTGGAAGTATAAATTTCACGGTGGAAATTTATAAAATAATGGGTAATTTTTTTTAAAAATAAACAGTGATTTATTTTTTTAAAGGATGTGAAAGGGAAGCGTATTTTCCTGAATAGCCAAGTACGTTTCAAACAAATTTTAAGTATAAGTAAAAAGTTTTAAGTTGTTTAAAAAGTATGTTTAGAAAACTTATTATTTCTAAATGTTTAAATTCTAAAGTAAGTATCTTCTTTTAAATTATTATAGCAGTAATTATTTAAAGGTGACTTGGTATTATGTTTTAAAAGTTAGAAATTCAGTTTTATATTGTACAAAGTGTTTATTTTAAATATTCTTAAAGTATATATATTTTGAATAAGTATTAAAGTAATTTTTAATTTAAATGTTTTAAATGATATTTTATAATAAGTGTTTTAAATTATTTTAAAAATCTAAAGTTTTTGTGCTTGGTGTTTTCAGTGGAAATAAATAATTGGAAATTTATTTCATGAGAAAAGTATGGCTTGAAAACTGTTTTCAAAAGGGTTGAAAATGGAAATATATCTTGCGAAGATATTTTGAGGTTAATAAATAATTCAGAAGAAATTATTTATGTTTGATGGATGTTTGTGAATGTTAATTGATAGTTAAATAACCGACAATCAATATTGGACAATGCGTTGATCGTTTCGAAGAGACCGGGATCGGGATAAATTTCTCGAAAACCACTTCGACCCGGTTTGTACGTTTTCGTGGAAAAACGAGTTCGGAGTCGAAAATGGAGTAGTGAAGTGCATGGGCTATTCGCTACTAATCCTGAGGATGATTCCAAAATGGATGTAGTAGGTGTAGTGCCTTCGGTTCTGTTCGAACCCGGGACAGAGTTGTATGGATGAATGCTTTCGGAACATCGTGATCAGGTAGACGATGGGCATTCTAAGAGAAACATTCTAAAAGGTAACGCTTAGCCTCGAGCCTCATCAGCCAGGAATGACCGAAAATCAGGGGATATGCAGCAAGGCTAAGTGGGTAGCACCAATTAGGGTGAGATCATCCCTGTCTAGATGTCCTTTTTGTTCGGCTTAGTGGTGCGGTTGCTGATCCCAACTGTGGGGTGATCTTACTCGGGATTATCCAGTAAGGGGTAGTCCAGGTCTTGTGTTGCGGGGGATTGGGAGTAATCCTTGGTACGGTGATCTAGGCCACGTACTGTGACAGGTGGTACCCCAGTGCCTAGTCATTAGTTGGAAACCCATTCTTCCTACGTGCCTTTACGATTTTTGTTTGTAGAACTCACTTTGTGGCTAGCATGCTGGAATTTAATCATGTAACAATTTCAGCTATTTTAATAAGTATTTGTATGTAGACACTATTATAATATCAGAGGATTTTGATAAAAAGTGTTTTGGCTATCATAAGGTAAAAACTCGACATGTTTATTTGTGGCGTGGTCTTACGAGATGCTTTTGATTTCAAAGGATTTTGAAACTTTAATAATCCAATTGAGTGTGGTTTTCTCACGCTGGTATTCTAGACTGACTAGGGTGTTATTTAACTATAATGCTCGGGTCAGACCGAGTATTATAGGATGCAGGAAAGGATGCTATGGAGCTCAGGAGACGAGCTGGATGGCGATATGTACTTCTGTACTTGTTTTAAATATTTCGCTGTGTTGATTAGCTGTGTATTCGGTTTTGTACGGTCAGGTTATGATTACTGTCTAGTTGAGTATTATGTGTACTCTAATGATGTAATGTATAAACATATCTGCTTTTGTGTAAAGATCAGTTATTATCTATTATATTTTATTCCGCTGCGTTGGTAAGATTCTGATGTTGTTTCTATTTTCTTCTTCTACCTCCTTCTTCTTTAACCTTAACGGTTCGTATTTCCGTGCACCTTGAGTTGATGTGTTGTAAAATAGTGTTGACTTAAGGGGTACAGGTTTGCGGGTTGTTACAATGCGACTATATGAGAGAAGTCCTTAATGAATCTCCAGTAATAACCAGCCAATCCCAAGAAACTTCTCACCTCTGTCACAGTGTGAGGCCTCTTCCACCCTTTTACCGCATCAACCTTTTGAGGATCTGCTACTAACCCTTCTCCCGAAATCACATGGCATAGGAATTTCACTTTCCCTCTCTAAAAATGAAACCTAAAAATTTTCACCTTCAACTTATGCTGTCTCAACGACTCTAGCACAAGCCTTAGGTGAATTTCATGTTCCTCCTCATCCTTAGAGTACACTAAGGTGTCATCTATAAACACCTACACATATCTATCCACCCTATCTTAGATGATTTTTTTCATAAAATCCACAAAGAAAGCATGTACATTGGTTAGCTCAAATGGCAGTACTAACCACTCATATGAACCATACCTCATTTTGAACACAGTCAAGGGAATGATTTACTCAGCAACTCTCAACTGATGCGACTTCATAGCCAAATCAAATTGCAAAAACACCTTAGCTTCATTCAACTGGTCGAAAAGGTCATCAATTCTCGGCAAATAATATCTATTCCTTACCGTCCTCTCGTTCAGCTTTGGATAGTCCATGCACAATCTTAAAGACCCATCGGATTTCTTTATGAACACTACTGCTGCTCCCCAAAGTGAAGTTCTTGACCTTATGAAGCTTTTCCTTCTAACTCTACCAGTGACTTCTTTAACTCCTCCGTCTCCTTTGGAGGCATTCTACTTAGGGGTCAACTAAATAGTTCAGTCCCTACAAATAAATCTATTCGGAATTCCATCATTCTCGAGGGTGGTAACCCCTAAACCAGCTCAAACACATTTGGGAACTCCTTCGCTATACTATTGCTCCATGATCTTCTTCTTCTTCTGATGCTACCAAACAAAACTCTTTTGCACCCTGCTTCACATTCTTCCAAGACCACATATACTCTATCTCTACGGTTTGGATGACGTAGTGTGATTTTATTTTCGGCACAGTGCATCCTTGCACTATACTTCTCCAGCTAGTTCATCCCCAAAATAACTCCAAAGCCTAGAAGTCAAACATGTAGGGATCATAAGAAAACTTATACCCATCTAATTCAACATGTTGGTCAGTGCATCTTAATCCGAGAGTGGCATACCCTCCTATCGAATTTGCTACACCTATGAAAGTGACTAAATAGGTAACCCCTAACCCAAGTCTATTAACCAAATTTTTGACTATAAACGAGTGTGCAACACCAGTATCAAACAGTATTTAACTGAAATACCAAAAATCAAATCCATACCTTTCAAGATTTTTCCCTTGCATCATTCTTTGGCAGACGATCCTTCCCTTGGTCCCTCTAAAGCATAAACCTATGCTTTAAGCTATGGGTAGTCCTTCTTCAGATATCCTACCTTGTCACACTTGAAGCGCCTCATTTTCCTAGAGTCCTTAGGCATAGGGCACTTCGAAGCATAATGGCCCTTCTAACTGTAGTTAAAGGAAGCAACTTCTATGATAGCAACTCCTACACCCATCCCCTTTGGCTCTCCCTTCTTTCCTTTCGTATATGAGGTAAACTTCTTTTTTTGCTCTGCTTTGGCACCTCTACCTTTTTCTGCTCCTGGTACATCCCATCATACCTTCTTGCCATGTCAACAACAAACTCAAAAGGAGATGCTAGATGAGCCATCACCTTATGATCAAGATCTTGCCTCAAGCCCCTAATAAACTTCTCATTCTTCTTCATTGGAGTGTTGATGATCTTCCTACCATACTTAGCCAACAAATTAAACTTTTGAATGTACCCCTCCACCATAAGATCACCCTACCTTAGATTAATGAACTTATGTAATAACACACTCTGTTGACCCTCTAATATGAACCGAGCCTCATATCTCTCCTTAAACTGCTCCCAGGTAATCTCTCCCTCTATGATCTCAGTAATCACTGTCTCCTATTAATCCAGTGCTTCTTCCTACAACTAAAATGATGCCAGCCTTCTCTACTATGTATTATTCAATTCTAAGTCTCCAAATATGCGCGCACAACTGCTTATCCAATTTAGCATTTCAACAGTAGGCTCCTTCTCTATAAATGCCTTCCTTCTTAGATTTCTATTATCTTTGTTCATCTATGGGAAATCCTCTCTCACCCCTGTAGGCCTTAGCTGAACAGCCTGCAGTGCAGGTTCCCTCATCATCTGAGCCATGAACTATCTAAATAGGACATTTACATCCATGATGACTCATTTGCTGGTTGTCCATCTTCCTTCCCCACAACCTTTGGAATTTCCACATTCCCTTCATTAGTCTGCATACTTTCAGCCTCCCTTCTTACACTTGCCCCTCCTATCATAATTTTCCCACTCCTCGAATCCATCTTACTTTTGCCGTTAAGCAAGTCTTCGTTAGAAACAAAAAGAAAGGATGTAAAACAACAATAGAAGGATATATATATTTTCTTATATATATCTATATCTGTGCAGTTAAAGTCCCACTTAAGCCCCGCAAAATCCTTACTATAGCGCATAGCGCTCTGTGATTGCTACGCTATTTCACTTTAGCATTGTTAAACAATAGATCCACTTTAACCCCCACCATTTTCCGCTACAATTGCTAAATCATGGCTTTTTAGCACCGACTTTAGCTACATTAATATACAAATGTTGATTTGACTAGTTTTCTTTTAAACCAAATCAAAAAGTTGGAATAAAGACCTAGTTTTAAGGCATGGTTTCTCGATATAAGATAGAAATCCATTATAGTCATCAAATCTAGTCTGCACAAATAATAGTATTCTTCTGTTTTGTTATATATTGTAAAACAATATTTCTTTTTCATACATAATATATGTGAGAATGAGATTAAATTTACTTAAGTTTTTTTTATATCTAATGATATTTTTTGTACCTCCACTATTTTTCGTTATATCTCTGCTTTACCCCTGCTATAATATTTTGCATCTCCACCACTATAGAACCACTGAGCGCTTTAATTGCATAGATCTATATAGCAACTTGCAAGTATATTATATATTTGTTAACATGTCCTCTCCCTTAGGTGTTCATTTTATTCTAAAAACTACTCCTATTTTTCTAGTTCTATTTTACTTAAGTGTCCCTAACCTATGCTCTAGAACCAACTATAACATCCCATATTTCGAGACTTGAAGATGCATATCGATGATACTGTAGTTATCATCAGAGTTATCTTACATAGACCGAAGTGAGTTCATTTTAAATATTCAATTACAGACAAAGTCAACATAGCAGCTAATCTTTTCATTACATAGAAATTCTCTTTAATATTCATTACATACATCCTACATCAATAATAACTCTCAAAGTCGTTCCCATGCAAGGGTCAAATAACAATAACAAATAACATAGTAGGAGTTAGGTCAACATATGAAGATGGTGCTTGAACTCCTTAAACAGCAGAAACAAAATCTTTGTTAGCCAACTAAGCCTCCTGCTTCATCTTTGATCTGCTATTGTGGCGTCTAGTATTAACCTGCCTATCACATAAACTTAGCCTACTCAAACGAGCACCCATGAGTTTATGGGGAAAACAATAATAAAAACATGGATCAGACATAAAGTCTGGTGTGAATAATACTAACCCCAAACGAACACATAGTGAGACCAAATTGCTTTGCATAGATTGGGTTTCTCCCTCACTAACCCAAAACATCATAAAAGAGACAGTCATATTTACTGATGCAAGTTGTTCTTATTTACAATTGCACCTTTATGCATTCTTAAGAGATTCCATTTACTACTGCGCCTTGGTGTAGTCCCCACTTAACTTATATACTTAGATTATTCTATACACTATTATTTCTATTGTCAATGGCCCCCCCAGTGGGGTCCCTTACTTGGCTTTCATTTTTTGATTATCCGCTAATATGTTTAATTCTACGCCCCCAAACACAGTCCCTTCACATTCCTCATTTTAGTTTATTCTTTAACCTATACCGCTCTTCCGGTGCAGCCTTATTAATATTCTCCTTTTAGGTTATTCCTTTATCGGTCCTGTACCCCTAGCACGGTTGAATTCCTATCCACACCTTCTCAAGGTGTGCATTCATGAATGCCTCTCCTCACCTTCCCAAGGTGTGCATCCACTTAATCATTTGTTCAATTCGGAATTACTGCTACAGTCCTTGGAAGTTGAATGCCTCTCCCCACTTTTCCATGGTGTGCATTCGAGTGAGCGGCCCTACCCAACATCAGTAGCCATTCCAACGTTATTTCTTATGCAAGAACCCTTCTTCTTACTATCATGGCCTCTCCCTGAGTCCTACATAATTGTCTTTTATTAGGTGTCATTCACTTCTTTCCTTGGGATGTTACCACCAGCCCCAATTTCTGAGTGTTATATACTTTTCTTATTAATTATTCTCATCCAAATTGTGGCAGTATGACCTCTACATGTTGCAGTGCAGTTCAATATTTTCCTACTTTCCACTTTTGCGGTGTAGTATGTCTTCCACAAATTGCGATACAACTCTACTTTTCCCTAAAAGTTCTAGATCCCTTTAGTGAATCACTACTTCTTACTCTGTACGTGCAATTCTTTTATAAAACGTTAAGCTGCTGCTTAAGCTCTGTACTCGATAACGTCTGAAAAGTCTGACAACGTATTTACACTTGTCGCCATATAATTCATTCTCATTTCCTTTATGTTATTTATTGTGTCCTTTTTTCTTTTTAGCAATTTTGTTGGATCTGGTTTCCTATTTTCTTGACACTTGTTTAATCATTAGGTTACAAGCATCCCCGTAGTTCCCATTTTTCCTTGGCACGAAACTTAACTCGTAGTAACTTATTTTCCTTTTACGAATCTTTACAAAAATACCAGAAAAACCATAAACATTTGTTACAATATTCTCTACCACTTTTTTCAATTTAAGTGTATTTCCCTTATTTATTTTCTAGGTGTTCTCCTTTTGAAAATTCATAGTAAATTATTTAGACATTGGAAGCTTCTCAAATTAAAAATTCATTTCTATAATCACGGTCAGACCTTCATACAAAACTTATATAGTATTTTAAAATCATTAATGTAGAGATATACATCTAAACATACCACATTCGTCTATTTCTTCCCTGAAATATTCATTAAGCTTTTATACTTGTTAATGAGAATCCATATGAAACTCCATTATATATATAAAACACAAAACTCATACCGAGTCCATATATTAGGGAACGATATAAGAAGGTTAAGTATTACTTATGTAGATATTTGAGATTTTTGGCTTTAGAGCTCTAAATCCTCCCTGAGCTTGTGTTTTGCTCATCTTCTCTTTATTTTCCCACTTTAAGTCGCCACCATTAAAGTTCCTCTTTAGCTTTTTATTTTTATTTTTAGAAGAATGAAATGAATGAATGGGAAAGTGTATAATTTGGGCTTGGGCCCTCTACCCTTTTTCATTGACTCATTACCCCTTTTCTTTCTTACTTAACTTATTTTGGCCCTTTAATTCATTAATCACATTAGTAATAATTTGGGTCGTTACAGATGTATGAAATCGTAAGTCTATTAATACAAAGACGGTTTTATGTACTTCATTATATTAATCGATGAGTTATCACCAACATGGAAATGTGCATTCGATACACATATACTATGTCTATAATAAGCCTATTGAGTATAAAATAGGAGTAAATAAAATAATGTGCAATAGAAAATAAAATCGATTTGATTTGGTAGAATATGAGAGTATATTGGAAAAGAGTTCCCAATGTACCTAAATGAATAAATATTCAGTCTCGAAAGTCATCCTTTCGATGATACATAATGATGTATCGATAATGAGTAATCCAAATTTGTTGAATAAAGTACAATTAATTATGAGTGAAGATGGGTTAATTTCTTTCTATAAGATCATGTACTTAAGATTAGTATGCAATGTTAAAACTAATTTCATCTAAAGAATGGTCTACAAAATCATATAAGATAAGGATTTATAAGAAACTCCAACATATACTAGGTCAAGGAGTTGGCAGGTTATGTGAGTCGGAAGACTACATGTTATAATTGTACATAAAGGATCTTGTATGAATTTCCCCAAAAAGGAGTTTGAGAACGATTGTCATTGGATGATCTATTTATATTTTGAACATAAGTTATGTAATCCAAAACCAAACTGGTTTTATATACAAGGCAATTCATAAAGTGTTTATGGATACCTATTACACTGCATTGAGAAACAAATGTTATTTCAAGAAATAACAACTTCATAACGTAGAATTTTTTTTGAGAAATTATTGGAATTAAAATGGATTTGGATATGATCCAAAGATAAAGCTGATTACTTGGGATGCAATGAAATTAACCTAGCCTAAATGAACACATCGCATTAGAGTGTCTAATAAGTATTCTCATACATTAAAGTGAAACTACGAGTTTCTTATGAACGTTCAGAATAGATAATCCTCAGTCAATTAAGTAATTAAGAGTATTGACCCTATAATATGGTATGATGCATAAATCCAAAAAGGATTCCAAGTATGTTATCAAAATATGATTCTTGTAGTTGTACCCAAAGGGATACGATCCATCGGACGCGAATGAGTCTTCAAGAGTAAGACAAATGCAGCTGGAATATAATGAGCAACGTTAATAAGAATAACATCGTAAATTTCAATTGTTGAAATTGGCGTAATAGATTCGTTATTCAATGGGCTCAAGCTAATTCGGATTTACTTCCAAAATTATCGTTTGGTATGACTTTATGTTTGTTACATATTTGTTGAAATGGATAATACTAAATAATGATTTGGAACAAACTGTTTGCATATAGCAACCAAAGTGTCTCAAAGTCAATAGGAGTGATATTTAGTTTGTGGCTTTAGGATATGATCCAAGAAATGACATGAAAGTATCATTTTACAATCATCAGAATTGAATAAGTACTTTGATAGAAAAATCAAATGGTTTGATTTTCAGTCAAAGTGCGGAGGAAGCATATGTCTAAAAGGAAGAACCACTGAAAAGTACATATATATTTCTAGACTATAAGTAAACAACATATTGCTACTTGTTAATGATGTATTTGTATTAAAATTAGTAATACTTTGGTTGTTTAATACTCGATACTTGATTTGTAAATTATATCTTTATCGTAAGTGTAAAGGATATTACGAATGTTCAAAATGATTTGCTAAGACACTTTATTAAAATGTTTAATAAGGAACATGTTAAATAGATTCCTTATGCTTTAGCAATATGAATTATCATACATGTTGTATTGTTTAGAATATCATAATTTGCTTACGTATTTGATACATGAAGGAAATATCTAATCCAATTCAAGATTACTAAATTGTAGTTTAGAATGTTTTCTAGTATTTACGAAATACTAGAGAATTGTTTACAGAAATAACAAACTCATTATGGAGGAGTATGCGAACTCAAACTTTATAAGTGATAACGAGTATAATATGTCAATATTAAATTCATATTCAAACCTTAATTAAGAAAGTCTAAAATGTTCCAAACGAAATGTTGTGGCTGATTCAACGAAAGGCAAAGTACACCGCCTTGAATAGTGCCACGATAAAAGCAATGTATAAATATAAATACATAAATTTATAACTAAGGTTAAGGTGATTCGAAGGTATAAAGAAACTACATGATTGTTACATTATAACAATGTAATGATAAGCTCTCACTAGGAGTCGAAAAACATACTTCGAATAGGTTCGTATCACAAAGTTAGTTTACCAACATCGAAGAGAGTTGATTGGTAGAGTAAAAAATTGAAACAACATAGGAGATCCTTCACGAAGGGCCTACCTTGATTAATTCTGATCAAACTGGTCAAAGGGATGGGATTGAAATTCCATAAAATCTTTATATTATTTAACAAAATTCATTCAGATCATTTCTAAATTAATTTAAATAAAATATTTATTTGATTTAAATTTATAAAACGATTTTGTATTATTTAATTTATGTTATATCTATATATGTATCATATACACATATATATTTGTGTGCACGTGTAACATATCAATCCGTGCTAGGTATCACATGTCCATGTTGAGATTTACATCGCAACGAACACATTAGCTCGTATAAATACAAATATATTGTCCAAATGTATGTTTATATACTTTATATAAAATGTTACAAATACATATGTGTATGTATAGACTATATTTTTGTTTCAATAATTATATATATGAACATGCGTATGAAATATAAACATTATATATATTTATAACTATATGAACATATTTAAATCATTTATAAAGTATATATTAAAAATAATAATTTTACTATAAAGCTGAAAATGTACATAAATATAAATTTTTAACATATATATATTTAAATTTTTATATATGTATAAAGAATATATATATATATATATGTGTGTGTGTGTGTGTATGTATGTATGTATGTATGTATTATTTTTTATTTTAAGTTGATATCATGGACTCCAACGGCAACCCTTCCCCTTCCCATTCCCATCCCCACACCTTCCCTTTCCTTTCCACCCTTGCCCTGCCTTGACCATTCCCTCAGTCTTTCTTCCTCCTCTGCCTAGCACTGTCCCACCACCTCCTCCCCCACACCTTCCTCCTCCTGAGCCTTTACCCCATCTCTCTTCCATTGTTCCACATTCGTATTCCTCTATACCTCCCACTTGTTCCATTATGCACTCACAAACTGTTATTAGCTCCTCTCTTCCTGTTGACACTCTTTCTTCCTCTTCTTTGCTTCCTCCTCCTCCAGTTGCACCCAAAGCTTGGTCTTCTTTGTTTAAAGGGAAATCTAGGAGTGCTGGGTCTTATATTCCTTAAAATTTTGACTTATCCTATAATGGATCTGCTTTATATCCCCCATCTAAGGCAGTGAATGCTGACATCCGGACTTGGTCTCACTTTCTAGTAGGATTTTTCCTAGGTGGTTTGATTAACTACATGGCTGTCAAAACTCATCTAGATAGGCTATGGAAGCTTAAAGGTTCTTATGTCATGTACACTAAAAAGAAAATTTTATATTTCAAATTTTCTTGTCTCGAAGACAAGATGAAGGTTTTGAAAATGGATCCGACTTTTATTTGAGGATAGATGTTTATTATTACGTCTCCAGACCTTATTTTTAGATTTTCTCATTCCCTCTCATGGCATGCACTCTTAGAAGCATCAACTTATGCTGTCACCTAGGAAAATTGGTTTGCTATGATGAGAACACAGATAAAATAAAAAGGTTTGAGTATGCTAAATGCTTAGTTGAAATTTCTCCTGATAAAGAACTCCCAGATGTTATGCATTGGTGATGGGAATTGTGAAAAATGCTAGCAGAATATTCATACGGACCTTTAAGATGCACTCCCTGTTCTGTTTTTGGTCAGTCTTCCATGGACTGTGAGGTTGCGCATTAGAAAAGGAACGTTAGAGACACTGCTGATGGGAATGGGAACATAGAGATCAATGGAAAGGAGAACTTGAAATATGATTCAATTGGGAAAATGAATGTTAAAAGCAAGGTAATGATGTGGATTCCTATTGCCTCAAATGATTATAAACATGTGCAGAGCCGAGGTAACAAAGTTGTTGATAGTTTAAAGTTTTAGAAGGCTAAAAGGAAATATGGTTAGCTGTAAAAGAAATGGAGGAAAACTGGCCAAAATGTAAGAAGTGATTAAGTTGTCACTGGTACTTCTAGCTATGATATGCTAACTAATTCTATCCTTGATTAGCCTATATTTGGGTTCGCTAATGTGCTTAGCCCAGATTGGAATGATGCTAATAAAACTGTTGAAGGGACACTGTGGTGCTCTGCAATGCTTTTGATTTGTTTAACACTATTGAAAAGGAGGAAATTATGCATGGTATAGATACACTTAATTACCATGCACATGCTACTCAAGATACTAGCTAAACCTGCCTTGGAAAAGAAATAAGTTCAGCTATTCTTGAATCATTACACATCAACTCCTCTTCTAATATCAATCTAGTCAACTAGTCCTCTTTCTCTTCCCTTCAAACTCCTATTATTGAATCTCTTTCCCTTGATATATCCTAAAATATGCACACTGATAAGCACACTTCTTTCAATTTAAACAACATGTCCACTTCCACGGCCCATCAATCTCTAGACCTAAATTTAATGTCTCCTGGAAATCCCTATAACTTGCACGTCGATATGCACATCCCTTCTATGCACCCTGAATCAGCCTCCAACCAAATCTCTTCCTCTTCCTATTCTCTATCCTCCCAATGTCCTTACTCTGCTATCCTTCCCCCTTCTAACATTATTCAAACTGATCTATCAAATTCAGCTTCATCTAATCCTTCTAATTCCTCATTGAAAAAGAGAGCCAGACCCAAGAAAAATCACTCAACCTCTGCTCTTGCTGGCCTAGACAAGGGGGTTCTTTACTCATCGAATCAAACTTATATCAAAGTTCCAAAGAATAACAAATCAACTACCATTGGTATCCTTACCAGATCAAAATCCCCATCCATTTTATGATAGACAAAATTGGTTTTTAGAATATTAGAGTGCGCCCTCTGTTGATAAGTGTCTGAAAATCAGACACTTAACTCAAACATATTCCTTGTAGCTTATAGTTATTGTAGAAACAAAGATCCACCATGAACTAACTGCAAAGTTGTCTAAATTCATCAACTCGTCTTGGTCAGCCCTCCACAATCTATCTCAAGCTTCCTTTGGTAGATTGTTAATATTATGGAACCCTACCATCTTTTCTTTATCTCTTATTCAAGTCCACAGATAGTTCATCCACTCTAGGATCACTAATCTCTCCACTTTAAAACTTTTCACCTGACATGTGTGCATGTTGAGAATAATAAAGAGCACAGATAAATAATGCTAGACATTCTCCCACCTCTTCTTCCTCCAAACTTCCCTTTGCTATATATGAGAGATTGGAATGTATGCAATATGCTCATGACAAATCCGATGGCCTTCCCCTATCCTTTCATGTCACTAAGCCTCTAAACAATGCCATTCACTCATCACAACTTCTTCCTATCAACCACACTAGATGTTTTTATAACTATATTTGCCTTGGAATCAGAACATTATGTAGATTAGACAGAGCTTGCCTTAATATGCAAGATTTACTGTCATAGATTAACCTAACTGCCTACTTTCCTCATCCTTCCCTATTAGACCACTCTCCTATCATCTTTGACTAGGGGAAGGTTGTCAAAAGGTGTCCTTCCTCTTTTTCATTTTTAACAACTAGATTAATCATCTATATTTTTTTGTAATAGTCTGTAATAGTTGGTCTACAATTCCTAATGGTAACCCTATGTATGTCTTACAGGTCAAACTCAGGAGACTGAAAGATGAGCTAAAAGCATGGGCCAATAATACCTATGGTGATGGGAGAAAGAAATCTCTAAGATCAGAGAAAACTTTCATGTCACTCAACAGGCTATACTTTCCAACCCCACTAACATGATGCTCCATAGGATTGATTCTGACCTCAAGACTTCTCTTCAAAAAGCTTTGGTGAATGAAACTACAGTGAATAGACACAAATCTAAAAACTTATGGGACCATTATGATGATAAAAACTCTTCGTATTTTCACCATTTCTCGAAGTTTAAGCAATATCAAAGCAACATTTATAATATATTTGATATGTCTAACTCCTATCGTAACACAATTGAAGCTATCCAATAGGCTTTTCTCTACCAGAACTTACTTACCAACCAAAACCCTATTCATCCTTCCTTTGCTAACATTTCCTAGTATAACTTACCAAAGATCTTTGACCATGCCAAATGGTCCCTAATCAATGATGTCACCAATGTGAAAATCATGCAAGCTATAGTCTTCATGAATTCCTTTAGTTCCCCTGGCCCTAATGGGTTCTCTACTCATTTTTATAAATACTACCGGGATAATATTGGTAATCATGTCATTAAAGACGTTAGAAGCTTTTTCAAAAGCAACACGATGTTGGCTATGAATTCTACTAAGTTAGCTTTGATCCTAGACCGCTAATCCTTCCAATGTCTCCCACTTTACGCCTATTGCCTGCCGTAATGTGATATACAAATGAATCTCTAAGATAATGGCTTCTAGAATGAAAGTTTCTCTCTCTTCTATCACCTCTCCTAATAAAAGTGCATTCCTTCCTGCCAGGAACATTATAGACAATATTCTTTTATCATAAGAGTTATTGAGAGGTTATTCTAAGGTGATATCTCCTTTAAATGTCTTCTAAAATTAGATATTCAAAAATCTTTCGACACCGTTCAATGGAGTTTTATAATTAATATCCTCTATACAATGAATTTTTCTTTACCTTTCTTAGCTTGGACTTACATTGTCATTTCCACTGTGACATACTCTCTTTCTATTAATGGTGGCTATTTTGGTTATTTTAAATGGACACAAGGAATTAGACAAGGAGATCCCATCTCCCCGTACCTCTTCATTGCTGTCATGGAGCTCCATAGTTGTATGATTTCCAACGCTATCAATGACAAATTTGTTGATATTCATCCTATGTGCAAATCCCCTAGGATTGCCTCTTTACTGTTTGCTAATAATCTATTGCTACTCAGTAATCCAAATTTAAAATCCATCCATAATGTCTTGAAAACTCTGGCTAACTTTCACACCCTTACTGATCTATCAATCGATACTTCTAAGTCCAAAATCTTAGCTGCTGGTATTTCCTAGTCTGCCCTGACTAAGCTCATCATCCTTTTGTCTCTTTAGGCTCTTCCTTTTGATGATCTCTATTTTGGAGCTTCACTGCTTCCTTCCAAAATCTCCACCTCTCACTGCTTACATCTATACGGTTAGGTCATTAGTAAACTTTCTTTATGGCCAAGATCAAAATTATCTATTGTTGGTAAACTAGTAGTCGTAAAATCTATAACTTCTTCTATGTGCCTATATTATGCCAGAATCTTTTTCCTCCCTAGCAAATTTGTTAACATGCTTAATTCCGCTTTAAACCACTTTTTATGGCATGGAAACCATCATTCATCTAAACTGATCCCCCTTGATTTTAATAAAGTTATGCAGCCTACTGAGTATGATGGATTGGGTGTCTTAAACTTAAAGACATGGAACAAAGCTGCTTACTCCACTCTTATTAATAGACTTTTATGTTCTGATTCTAATCTATAAGCAGACTGCATAAAATCTTATCTTATTAAAACTGATCACTTTTGGGCAATGCTAATTCCTGTTGATTGTAGATGGGTGTGGAGGTCCATCCTAGAGCTTAGAGCTGAATTTCTCCCATTATTTTAATATAATTCTTGGTATGCTAGCTCTGTCTCTTTTTGGCCCTTGGGTTGCCAAGGGTATGATCACTACTAAGTTTATAGACCTCAACCTAAGACATCTATACAGTATCCCTGAAGCTGCTAAACGTTAAACTTTTTTCATGATGGTATTGTTTCCTTTCCATAATTTAACCCATATCTTATTAGATCGGTATAAACTGGCTTTGAAAACACTTATATTGTCACTTCCCCATATCATTGTCTATGGAATAGTAAGACTTATTCAATTAGACATGTTTGTGAGTCTTTAGCAACTCCATCTATTGTTTTTCGTTAGCACTCGAGAATATGGAAGGCAGAAGGCTGTCCTAAGGAAAATTTTATGATTTGGATGATCATCAACAATGAATTGCACACTCAAGATAATCTAGTGATTAAAGGAATGCTCCAGTTCTCTTTATGTCTACTCTGTCATGATGCTCCAAAAAATAATAGTCATTTGTAATTCTCTTGCAACTACTCTTTTTTCATTTGTAAAAGAATTCTTAGCCTTCTTCATTTGCATAATCCTCGGTTTGACTCAAAGGCGGAATGGTTCAATATTTTCAAGGCTACTAGGTGGAGGACTATTAAGGGGAAGTTGCTCTTGAAAACACTGAAGAAGATTTTCTATCTTATTTGGGAGGAGAGGAATGTTAGGTTGTTCATAGGAGTGCAGAGAACTAAGTTTACTCTTTTTGTTACTCTTACTAGGAATTTAAGGAGGCAGAATTGAAAACCGTATTGATATGCGCTAGGTGATCAGCTATTGTTTGTAACCTTTACCATCTTGTAATCTTTTTCTTATAATAAAATGGTAGGGGCTCATTCAACTTCGTTAGCTATGCATATATATATATATATATATATATATTAAAATTTAATATACAGTAATATGTATATATACTTAAATGTACATGCATACCAGGTCACGCGCATGGCATATATTTAATTTTTTTATCTTTTAGAATTTTAAAATATATTTTAAAACAAATATATGTACGAATATTTGTTAAAATTAATAAAAAATATTTTCAAAACAAATTTTTTAATTTTAGTATCTAAATGATATTTTGTAATTTTGAATGTTTAAAATGTAATTTTATAATTTATAATAAATGTTTAAAGAATTTTATTCTTAGCTAGTAATTAAATATTTTAAATTATTAAAAAGGTTTTTTTCTTATCAAGAGCTTGTTAAATTAATTTAATTTTATAAAATATGAAATAATATTTACATGATATATATATATTGTTATAATTAATGTACATAGTTAATTAATTTAAATAATATATATATATATTCTTCCAAAATTATTATATTTATGTAACTTATATATATAATTATATAAATATATATTGTATAAATATGATGTAGTATTAAAGTTATAAACTATACATATATTTAAATGTTGAATATAAAATTATTTAAAAAAAATTGTGTTTTATTTTATGTCATGCTAACTATAGGTATACACATGACAAAAATAATTTCTTTAAATGAATATAAAAGAATATGTAAATATACAACCAGTCTAATTGATGATATAAACATTATATGACAATATTAATATTTAGAAATAGATTAGAATTATATCTTATGTCTAATTCCAATAAGAACACCTTGAAATGATGAGATCTATTCCATGAACTGATTTCCAATCTAGTAGAGTATTAGTCTCTGAACTGTTGACAGTCAGCCATCGAATAGCAATTGATTTGAACTTGAATTAACGGAGGAGGAAGGAGATATGGGTCGACTAAAAACAGAGATATTTGGAGGCTTTGTAAAAAATTCTCCAAAAGGTGAGGTAAAGATGCTTACATAGAGAAGAATTTAGAGATAAATTAAGATCTATATTCTCCTATCTCTTACTAATTCTCTTCCATCCTTGCAATCCAAATCAAACCCATCTAACCCACACATAGTCGCCCCTTTTTGCTCCATTATGGCTGAACCAATCAGCCTCCCATATGGGGCTTCAAAACCATTTAAAGCTCGAACAATTTTTTTTATATTGAAATCCAATTTAAATGTTTATTGATATCGTATATCGATTAATATATTTATGACTTTTATAAATACGTTTGACAATATTTGTTTATCAAATCTAAACCAAATTTTATAATAAATATTTCAGAAATATTAATTAGTTTAATTAATTTATAACAACTACAAATTAATTTAATCATTTTGGTCAAAATGGTATTCATTGTTTCGGTTGTGTGGCTCATTAGGGGTAAATTCAGTCAGCGATTAATATCGAATTATTCGATTATTAATGTTTACACATCAATTAGCAGGCGATGTCACATTTTGGCCACATTTCGATAAAATCCAATTTACTTTATTAAACGTTACCCAATTGTTACATTTATTTACGCCAATTCCCTTCGCCAAAACTATATCACTTTAGATTTATGGAATTTGGTAATGGTCAAAATTCTAATATCGTCCATATTCAACTCTATAATCTAAACAAAGTCCCTCGTTCAATAATAACAATTATTATTAATCAAAATGCTCTAGCCAGAGATTTTGACTTTGAGTTGGCTTCAGTTGACCATGATACTATCCTCATATAACGGAGGAGATGAATCCTCTCTTGAATAGTGTTTCACTTCCAATGCTTCCACTTGACTCAATCATAGTCATTCGATGGACGTTATGCCATGATTTAACTATGATCAAAGTAGAGCTTCCACAATGAAGATCAACAATATTCACAAGTCAAAAGAACTGTGTAATTTTGTCACATCGATATTTTCTGTTTAACATTTGTTATATTAACCAACATAAAACTATTGATTGGTACATTCCATAGTTATCCAATAACTATCAATACGCAATCCCTTGGTTCCCTCGGCAGCCATAGGTAATACAGTGTCCAACGTTTAGAGAGCTTTACATACTCTAGTCTCAGCAGATGTATTGATACCCAATCTCAATACATCTCGATTACGAATATTTAAAATGGTATATTTATTTTCATTATGATAAATTACTCCCGGTTATACGACTATTACAAAAAATACCATTTTTGGAATTTCTTAGATATGCTTTTAATTGAATTATTTAATTAATTTAACACATTATATCAAGTATATAATAGAAAGAGACGCATTTTACTTTGAACAAGATTGGCTATCGAGTTAGATATATATAACAAAGGTTATGTAATTGCCCCTAGGGCATAGCTCTAACTCTATCAATCTTCCACTTGCACTTGGGTCAATTATGTAATCTTATTTCAACTTCTTCAATTGATTTCCTCAAAAATAATAGGTCAGTCCCTTAGTGAACGGGTATGCTATTATGTTTCAATCATCTACTCTATTAACAAACTCTCTCTGATGCTGATAAACTACCTTTATCATGTAGAACAATTCGAAGTATGTCTCTCGACTTCCAATGAGCTCTAAGTTCTGTTATGACTTATATTGTGGTATTGTTATCATATAACAATGTTATGGGATTCTCAACATTTGGAATCACCCTCAGCTCGGTTATAAATTTGTGCATTTATATTTATATGTGTTGCTTTTATTATGTGTTATTCATGGCGATGTACTTAGCCTTTTTCATTGAATCAGGCAGAGTCTTTCATTTGGAACATTTCCAAAGATTCTTAACTTGAATTTATTTTTGACATATTATACTCGGTATCACTTATAAAAGTTTGAATATAAACACTCCTTCATATGGAATTTGTTATTTCTGTAAACAATTTTCTAGTATTTTATAAATACACGAGAATACCTCAAACAATCATTTAGTGATATAAATTTGGATTTGATATTTTCTCATGTATCAAAGATGTAAACAAATCATGATATCGTAGACAACATAATATGTATGATAATTTCCATTATCAATGCATAAGGAATCCATCTTACATGTTCCGTATTAATCATTTTAATAAGGTGTCCTAGTATATCGTTTGCGACATTCTCAATATCTTTTATACTTACTATAAATGATATTAAAACAAAAAAATATAATTTTAATTCAAATATATCGTTAACAGTAACCATTTTGTTATTTACTTGTGGTTTAGTAATATCTATGTACCTTTTAACGTTCTTTCTTTTAGGCAGATGCTTCCTCTGCATTTTGATTGACAATCAAACTATTTGATATTTCTATCAAAATATTTGATCAATTTTGATGCTTGTTGAATGACACTTTCGTATTTGTTCTTGGATCATATCCATAAACTCAAACTCAATGCCGCTCCCAATGAATTCGAGATATTTTGGTTGTTATGTGTAAACAGTTTACTAAATCATTATTTAGAATTTTTTTCCCAGCATATTCATACTAAAATATAAATTCATACCATGCAACAATTTTATGAAGATAATTTGAACTAACTTGATCATATTGAATGGTGAATATGTTACATTATTTTAATAATTGAAATTTTGGGTATTGTTATTATCAATGTCACTAACTATACTCCAACCGCATTTGTCTTTTTCTTAAAGACACTTTTGTGGCCAATGGATCATATGCTTTGGGATACAACTATCAAATCATATTTTAATAATGTATTTGAAATCTATTTCGGATTTGTGCATCATAATAGAGTTATTACTCTTAATGGTTTAATTAAATAACTGAGGATTATATTCTTGACATTAATAAGAAACTCACGGTTTCTCTTCATGTACAAGATTAGTCATTAGACATTCTAATGTATTTGTGTATTTGTGTTCATTTAGGTTTGATCACATTCATTTCATCCTTAGTAGTTAGTTTTATCATTGGATCACATCCAAATTCATTGTATATCAGTAATTTCTTAAAGAAATTCCTTCGCTATGAAGTTGGTTTTTTGAATCGAAAATTGTTTATCAGTGCTATGGAATGGGCATTCATAAGCATTTTTTGAATTGCCTTATATAAAACCGATTTTACATTAGTTTACAATATAAATTATTTATATAATGACTATCATTTCCAAAATTCTTTTAGGATGATTCATAAAAGATCCCTTATGTACAATTATTATGAGTAGTCTTTCAACTCGCAAAACCCACCAAGCCCTTGGCCTGGGATATATATGGGTTTCTAATAAACTCTTATATCGTATGGTTTTATAAACTATTCTTTAGATGGTATCAGTTTTAACCTTGTGTGCTACTCTAAAGTACACACTTTATAGAAAGAGTTTAACTCAAATTCACTCATTTTTAATCGCACATTGTTCGAAAAAGTTCAATTACTCCTTATCAATATGTATTATATGAAGAAGTGACATTTGAGACCGAATCATTATTCATATTAAGTACATATGGAACTCTTTCAATGTACTCACTTATTCGATCAAATAAAATCATTTTTGTCACATATTATTTTATTTACTTCCATTTCATATTCTATAAGCTTATCATAGACTTAGACATTCATCTCAAATACACAAGTCCATGTCTGTCATATCTCATCGATGAATATAATGAAGTATATAGAACCGTTTTGGTATTATTAAACTTAATATCGCATAAATCTACATGTATCAATCCAAAGAGTTCACTAACTCTTATGATGCTCACACTAAATGGGTGCATAGCCCTTAATTATTTGAGATACAATTAACTAGTATCATATGATTCATAATCAAATAATAAAAAATTATTTCTCAAAGCTACTGCTTGTTCAGAAATTCCAAAATAATTGTAAATAATTTCAGATACTTCTTATTTTTCAGTGCATTACTTTTGTTGTGAAAACAAATACCATATATTAGTTTTATTTTTTAATGAATATTCATAATATTCACGTTGAAATATAACTATGTCTATTTTCGGTTGACACATAAAAATGGTCATTATTTCATAAATAACGTTCGGTATGTTTAACGAAAATAATTTTCATAATTTGATGCAATCAATAAGTGCTATATGGCATGCTCTTACTATTTTTGCAATTACTATAATAGTGTACTAAATTCGTAGGTTTATCATTCACTTAATATAGATAATTTATTTCATTTACTACAACTAGTTTACAGTAGAGAATCTTTGATCGAATATCTTAATTTAAAGAAATAAATATCATAGAAAATAAATTTCTGTGTGAAAATACATTCAGAATAGAAATCGTATTTCTCATTCCAATGTTAAGTATCGATTATTATTATTAAAATTCTCATTTCTGATGTTTCTTTATGAGTAGAAGTGACTACACACTACTTCATCCCAACTGTACCTTAAATAACATCACTCTTGTACATTTGTTTTTTTTCCTAAATGGCCGGACAATTTATAAGAATATCCTTATTAAAACGCCATAATGAACTCTTTTTAAAAAAGCATACCCAATTACCTTTAGCATTTAAGGACATCATGTATATTTTGCTTTGTGTAAGCTGATCAAAGTAACAATTCAATGATCGGGTTCTTAGATATATCTTGTAGTTTTGGTCTAATGTTACATTTGTAGCAAATGCGGATTACGGAACTTAAGGCAGAATTAACACTAGAGGAAGGGGGGTGATAGTGTTTAATTAATTTTATGAATCTTTTTGAAATCTTTTCAAATTAAATCCAAACAATGCAATTGCCAAATACGAAAACAATCACAGAATCAGACATAGATGCAAATAGTAAATAAAAGCAGTAAAGGAAAGAATACAGCAGAATTTTATACTGGTTCGAAGTTACCCTACATCCAGTCCCACACAATTTCTTGTGCAGATTACTTTTTAAACAAAGGTCGATATTACAACCTCGATTTCAAGGCCACTACATACACCCTCCTGTCTCCGATTCTAGGGCAAACTCTATTGATTTAACCAGGCTACAAGATCACCCAATTGATTTACAGGCTTCAGTCACACCCAATTTATTTACGGGCCACAATCACACTATTTCCGATCACACTTTAATAGAGAGAGACTCGATACACTTCGATCTTTGATTACAAATGGTCCAATAACTCTAAGTAGGACTGAGATCTTTGAGAGAGAGTGGTAGAGAATCAAACTAGAGATGATCGAGTTTGATTCACTTAGAATTTCGATAGAGTTTTGTTAAAGTATTTGAAATATAAGAGAATATTTGAGTGGAGAAGGAGTAAACAAATGAAGTAAAACTAACTCAAAATTCATTGAAAACAACTGGTATTTATAGGAGAACAACGGTCATGTCCATTCGCGAAAGGTTGTGATGAATATACACTTCTTTTGAAAATTTGAAATTTGAATTCTACGGGTACCATGTTGACATGGGAGGATGAGGGATGTCGACATGCCTTTTTAAAAAAAATTGATTTTTCTTCAAAATGATTTCTATTCTAAAACTTGTCAAAACAATTTCTAAACTTTGTAAACCGTTTTGAATATAGTTTAAACTTATAAAAGAGTTTTATAAAGTAATCTTAAAATATATAATCTATAATATAAAAGTAATATTAAAAACCAAGGATAGATTTCTTTAAAATATATTAAAGCTAAAATATTAAAATCAAGAGATAGTTTAGAAAACAAGAGATGATTTTGAAATTAATATGATTAAAAATTGTTTTTGAATTAAGGCTAAAATATTTAAATTGATAGAGATGACTTTAAAAAGATAGTTTTGAAAAAATAAGTCAATTTGAAAATTTTGGGGATTCCACTCCACTAGAGAAGGTTGTGGGTTCCGTCCTACTATTAAAGCAAGAAGGTGAATTCCATTCCACAATTAAAACGAATAAAGATTTTAGTGCTATTATGAAGTTTTAACATAAATCTAGACTCTATTACTTATCTTCATATCTTGAACTCTTGAAATGTTGATACTCATGAGTCAGTCTTGATTTCTTCAATCTTGAATTTGTCGATCTTGAATCTCTATACTCAGCCTTGAATCTTTATACTATACAGTCTTCATCCTCAGTATCTTCATATATATATATATATATATATATATATATATATATCCTGCATATACATACATGCACACACAGATATATATATCTTGTAACAGCCCATAATTTTGTAAATATTTTTGAATTTACTTTTATTTGAAAGATTTGATTTATAATTTTTTAGAAATTGAATTTTTGAAATTTTCCAATGTAAGTTTGCAATTTGTTTATAATTTGTTTTTTAAATACAATAAAATAAACAATTTCTGAAAATTTTGTATTTTGGTCAACTCTAGTTAAATTTTGAATTCCATTTTAAAATTTTAAATTTGAATTTTTAAATTTTAATCTTTTTCTTTGAAGAAGAATATATTTCTAATATCTATTCTGCTTTTTGTTTCATTTAATTCTGATTTATACTTTTAAAATTGAATAAAGTACAGCATTTTACAAATAATTAATTTCTATGTTTACTTTATATTTTTCCTATGTCCGTCTTTTATTTTATTTTCTATTTTGTTTCCTCTAGACTTTATTTATGTATTGGATTTTATTTGGGTATATTCTTTTATTTAATGGCTTGGAAACAAATCAATTGGGCATACGTTACTTTGTTTAATTAGGCATAGGTTACATTTGCTTTATTTCTTGCCTTTTTTATTTACCTGTCTATTTGATTACCTACCATAGCCATGTATATTTTTTTCCTAGCCGTTAGAAATCATTTCAAAAATCACGTACAAGAAGATTTGTTTCTCATTTCAAACTCCTCATTTTCATTTGCAATTAATAATAAATATATATGTTTCTTTCTCCTTAACTTATGCCTTTTCCGTTTCCTATCATTTACTTCTTTGCTTGCCTTCCAAACCACTCCATCTATTAGCCGTGAGACACTCTATCAATTCATGTACAAAGATTTATTTCCCACTTCTCATATTCATTTGCATTTAAGAATAAATTATATGAAAGTTTATTTCTCCTTAGTTTATGCCTTTTTGTTTCCTATCATTTACTCCTCCTTAGTCGTTTCTTTTTTCTTCCATCTTTAGCCGTGTATTTCTTTTGATAACTCACGCAAAAACAATTCTCAAAACTCCTCATTATCATTTGCGTGAAGAAAACATATATGTTCAAGCTCTAAAGTCACGGCTTCTCTTCTTTTTCCATTTCTTTTCTCTTTTCTTTTCCACTTTCTTTGTTTGCTTCAAAGCTAGGCTCGACCTCTTGCCTCTAGCCACCACCATGACCACCTCCGTCAACCATCACCACCACCCAAAGCCTTGCCGTGACCACCATACGAGCCAAACCATCACAAACCTTGAACCAACCTAGGCAAAACTCCTATTTTCCTTCACCTCCTCTTCATGTAGCTCGGTCACAACCAAAACTCCACCATGCCTTGCCTTACCTTGACCAAAACTCTACCTCATGCTATGCCTATGATGAGATGACCAGATCTAAACTCATAATGCCGAGCCATTGAAGCCATGGCTGAGCCTATATGTGGTGTGGTCAAGCCCACTTGTGGGTTAGAGCAAAGGTTATGCCACTATATTTCATATTTTTCCATTGTTTAAATTCTAATCTTTGTGTTGAGAATTATATTCTTATATATGTGTATTTGTTTGCATATAAGAGTTGGATCTGACTCTTCATCCACTCAAAAATATAGTCGGGCTTTGTCGTGCCTTTCCGTGCTTTACGGAGTTTAGATTTGGGTTTGAATTTCAATTCTAGCTTTAATGTAACGACCCGCCTTTCATACCACAGAAAGACGCATCATTAAGAAGAAAGAAAGGGATAGAAAAGTGAAAAGATAGAAAAGAAAGAACCAAACAACATCAGAATCTCACAGCGGAACGAATAAGTTATATTAATCAAATAAAATATTACATAGTATCATATACATCAGAGTTATACAGCTCAAACTACACAAAACTAGACAGTTATAACACCTGTCTATATATTACAATTCAAGTACATAACAGGAAACAGATACAACTCAAACACAGCGGAACCACTATACACACACACACACACACGCTGAAGCCACCTGCTCCATATCTACTCCAGAACTCGTCAAAGCAAATTTGAATCCCTTGACTACTCATACATAATATGAGTACCCAAGAGTTTAATAAAACAGAAAATAAATACTCGGGTCAGACAGGGGTCTGATGTGAGTAAATGGTTAAAAGTTTCTTAAATTTGAAAATCCTTTGAAAACAAAGGTATCATATAAGACTTCCCACAAATAAACATGGGTAAGTTTTTACCTTACGCTAACCAAAACATTGGATAGGAAATCCAGTGATATTATAATAGGGTCTAGGGTTTTCAAAATAAATTACAGATACATCTCACGTTCCAACATAGTTGGGCACAATCAAAACCGTACAGGCACTTAGTGGATTTTGGATTCCATACAATGGCAGGGCTACTGGGGTACCGCCCATCACAGTACGTGGCCTAGATCACCGTACCGAGGAGTACGCCCGCTCCCCTGCAACACAAGGCCGAAACCATCCCTTACTGGACAGTCCCGAACAAGACCACCCCGGCAGTTGTCATGATCAACCGCCCACACAGCCTAAGTAAAAAGGGACCTCTAGACAGGGGTAAATCTCATCCTACTTGGGCATGACCCTCTTAGCCTTGCTGTACCTCCCCTGTTTTAGCCATTCCCGGTTGACGAGGCTTGAGACTGCGATTACCTTTATAGGACACATCTATCTTAGAATGCTCATCGTCCACCTGACGATGTTCTGAAAGCATTCAATCCATACAAGTTCGTTGCGGGTTCGAACGAAACCGAAGGCACTATCTCGTTACACTCGTTTTGGAATCACCCTCCGAGTTAACGACAATAGCCCTTGCACTCTGAATCACCATCTCGAACCTGTAAGTACTATTTTCGTCAAACACATATCGGAATCACCCCAGAGTTATACTGACGAATAGTTCTTACACCTAGAGTCTTCACTCTTCACTTGAGATTCACGACCTAACGTTTAATTTGGATCGATGTGGTTTTCGGAATTCCAAATTTAGAAACCCGATCCCGGTGTCATCGAATCCAAACGCCATCTTAATGTCCAAGTGATTTAATTTTAACAAATTAATTCAATTTAAACACTGAATTCACACAACATCATTCATAGATAAATATCACACATTTATCATTGATATATCAAATATCATATCACAGAATATCACAGCATATCATCCAATAGATATCAACCAATCCAGATATTCCACCACAATCATACACAAAAAGGCATCATTAATTCCTTTGTAATTAATTTAATCATCTTAAATTAAATTAATTACCTGAGAATTAAACAACTAATCCTGCTTAAACAATCATTAATTAATTACAATTAATTAATTAATCACTCTTTAATCATCTTCATAATCCAATTAATTAATCTTCAATTACAGATTAATTATCCTTTAATCATATTCTTAATTGATCACCTAGATTAATTATTCTTTAATTACCTTATGTAATTAGCCTTTAAATTAATTACACAGATTAATTTATCTTTAATCATTAATTAATCTTAATTAATTTCTAATTGATTAATTAACAACAATTAATTACAAAAATTCTTAGTTAATTACATTAATTAATTACTTCTTCTTCACTTCATTGATTAATTATCTTATAATTAATCACATTTATTAATTAATTAAACAATTAATATTTCATTAATTACATAAATTAATGACCTTCTATTTACTTTATTAATCAATTGCTCTCACAATTACATCTTAATTACATTTATTAATCAAACCTGATTAATCACAATCAGTAATTAATTTCCTTAATTACTTCACCAATTAAACTAACACTTTGATTAATTTCATTAATCAATCCTTTAATTACACTGAGTAATTGTACCTTATTTACTTCCCTTAAGTAATTATACCTCTTAATTTCTATCCGCAAAGTAATTTCCTTAATTAATTACATTCAGTAATTATTCATTAATTACTTCACTAAGTAATTACATTTTTAATTACATTAAGTAATTATACTTAATCCCATCATTAAGTAATTCTTTTAATTAACTAAACTTAATTAATTAACTAAAATTAACCATAATAACTTAATTAATTACACTGAGTAATTAATTTCTTTAATTACTTTATTAAGTAATTATGTTTAAATAATTCTACTTAATCATTAAGTAATTAACTTCTTAATTACTTATTAACTAATTATTTCTTTATTAATTAAACTTGATTAATTAATTTTTAATTAAGTAATTAATTACACCTAATTAATTACACAAACTAATTTACCTTAATTAAATTACTTACATTAATCAATTTAAGTTAATTAAGTAATTTACTTTAATTACCTTATAATTAAACTTGATTAAGATAAACCATACTTTTCATTAACCTTTATCAATCATTTTAAACTAAATTTTTAAATTCGAAAACTTGTATTTGGTTTACACAAAAACATTATCTTTTAATTTATCATTAACCTTAAATTTATCTAAGTTAAATACCCTACTTTAATCGCATTTTAAATCACTTCAAATACAAATTTATTTGCAAACAGTATTATATCATTAACAAAACAAAATTGAAAACAAACTATTCAAACAAAAGTTTAAATTTTAAAAACCCAAACTTTAAAAATAAAATTCTTTTAAAGTCAAACGTTCATTCCTTATACAACTAATTTAAAACACTTTGTTTAAACATCAATTTGCTTTCAAATTTGAAACTTTATTTTTATAAAGTACAAAAATCCGGTTAATACTAAGCTTTAAAAAAACAAACTATTTTAGAAACAAATTTAACTTAACTTGTTAAAACACAAAATTTTAAATTAAAACATTTCAAACACATTTGAAATATTTAAAAACTTTGTTTAAAATTGAGTTTGTTTTTAAATTTTAGAAATTTCAATTTGCAGTTAAAAATCGAACAGGATATAAATCCTGTAACCAAGCTACTCGAGACCGAACTCACGCGACAACCTTCGAGTCACTCTCGATCGAACACGAGACAACCCTCGAGCAACCTATAGAAGAAAACCTATGGCCAACTCTTCCTTCACAAAACTATAGCAGGTCACCAATACGAGCTCGTGCACGTGCACACCGGAGTCGGTCGACGGCGACCATCGCCAGCATGCCCCACAAGTCTACAACGGCCTCAACGACCCCCTCGTCCCTCAAAATCGAAGAAAGCACCCCTGGATCAAAATATGAGCAACAGCCTCCTCAATCAGAAAGCACACTCGAACCGAACGATCCCCGCCAATGGCGAAACCATCACCGGAGTGCCTGCCACGTTGCCCACACACGCGCCACGAACCACTCCATCCTTTCCCCCTCATGCGATTCGCCCATAATCAACAACGACGACGAATCTCACAAGATTCCGACCCAAACAGAAAACAGCAACTAAACCCTACTAACCCCCTTCACAGCCACCACTGTCACCATTTTTCCTAAATCACCAGTCACCATGACCACCTCCATGCCGAAGCTCGACCACCACCTCAACTTCATTCAACGGCAATCGACCAATAACCCAATTTCAAGTAATTCTAAATTCCTCTCTGAATACCAATTTAAAAATTAAAAACTTCATCTTAAAATTCATGATTTTGAACAACGATTCAGATCATATGAACAGAAATTTAAATTATTGAAATTGATTTTCATCAAATTTTAATATTCCACTGTAAATTCAACATTTACAGTATATTTGTTCAATTTAATATTTAAATTTATTTTAAATACAAGACTACTTCATTATGATCCAATTCCCTTCAACGATCAATGATAATTAGTGCTTAACTTGGAAGATAATTTTTTTTTAAACTGGAACATGAATAAGGACAGAATTTTAAAACTTTCATATCTACAGGCATTCAACACCTAAATAAACATGCATTCAATCTTCAAATCAAGCATGCAAACATTGATATTATGTTTATTATATTATTCATTTCACAGAACAACATATAAAAGATCAAAACTGTTTTTAAAAAAGGGATTTACTCACAGAATTTGAAGCAGAGAACACTGCATTTCTTAATTTTCCTGGACTTTGAATTTTCTTTGCATTTTAACTTCTGTTGAAACATTGAATTTTTTTTCTGAGATCTTGCTTGTTGAATTTGCATGTTGATTCCCAGTTGAGCTTGAAACCATGATTTCAGGTTGCAAATTGGATCTGAGTTTGTAAAGCTTCATAGTTTCTTTTTTCCTTTGGTTACAGTTTTGAATTTTGTTTTCTTTTTGATTTCAGCTTGAAGTTTGCATTTGATTTTTTTTAGTTGAAGACAATTAAAGAAAATTTAGCTGAAGAAAACAAAAGCTGATCTTTCCTTTTAAACTTTAATTAAAAAACAAAACTTTCTTTTAAAACAAAGATTGCCACTTGTTACATGAATGAATCCATGTATTAACAAATGACAAACCCCTAATTTCTTATGTTGCCAAGTGTTTTAAGATAAGATTATTACATTAATTACTTATTTATAAATGAATTAAACCTTAATTACAATATTAACCTAATATTTATGTTATATATATAACTATGAAATGTATTTATAACTTTGTGTTTAATTTATAATTATTTAAAACTCACTTTCCTAAAAATATGTTTTAAAAGAAAGAAAGTAAACATTTATTTAAATTTTATTTTAAAAGTTTAAACATAAATTTCTATAACTAACATTGATATTATATATAAAATCTAAATTTGTTTTCAAAAACCAATTTAAAAGAAAACAAATTAAATTTTTATAATAATGTACTATTACCAAGCTATTATTTCTTTTAATAAAAATAAAATTTCCTTTAAGTGTTTTATAAATATAAAAATTAATTTTAAATAGCTTTTGGAAAGCATCTTATTAAATCAAATCAAAAACCTTCCAAATTACCATAAAAACTTGTACATTATAAATTTGAAAACACATTTTCTATTTAAGTTTAATCCATTATTTACAATTTACAATATATATATATATATATACAAATATATTTATCATTATAAATAGAACATTTTAAATATTAACTTCAGAAATTATTGGAATTTTAAAACAGAACTCCAAATCACAATATATAAACATATATATTATAATTTGAAAATATTTTTATATTAAATTTAAATTGAACCAATTTCCTTTTTACAATGTATACATAAATACATTACAAATAGAATATTTTTATTAACTTAAAAAGATTAATTATTAATTAGATATATATTATTATCCTTTGAAAAGAATAAACATTTCAAATTATCATTATTATTGAGTTTTTAAAAAGATAATCATTTGTTAAATTAGATTAATTATTAGTTTTGAATATATAATATTTGGTTAAATTAGATTTTTAAATCAATATAACATATTTTAAAATAAATTATAAATGGAAATTATTAAATAAGTATTGCCCATGATTCTGGGACATCACATTTAAAAAGGTGAGTTTCATCACTCTAGACATATATACTTATATTATTGTGAAATGATGACAAATGGATCTGTGTCAATTGATATGTTATTCATACATGCCTGTGATATATTTATATGATGTTAAATGCCGTTTACGTACCTGTTACATCATCCGTTATGATATTATATGCTATGCTTTTATTTTATTTCCTGTTTATCACACTGCAAGTTCCCTATCACTATGGGTTGAAATGATATATACCCGAACAGACATTAGAATAAGAAAAAAAAATCATTATGAGCTGAAATGATAGGCTCGAGTGATTTTTATTGTATTTATTTTACTTGGGATTGCGGGTTTGAAATGATAGAATTTGGATTTTTCTTTTTAAATTACAGATTGAAATGATACATATCCATATCACTTGGCCTAGGTTAGAAAATATTATACAGGCCTATGGTTAATATTTTTAAAATAATATTTTCCTAAAAATTTATTAAGTATTTTGAATATATGAAATTTTAACTTGAAAATTTGATTTAATGTCTTTAATATAAAGAGATATTGATTTTCAATAAGTTAAAATTTTATAAGTTGATAATTGGGTTAATGTGTAAATCAAAATCTTTATTTGGTATTAAATTTGTAATTTAAAGATCTTTATTGAGGATAAATAACTTAATAAATTTATTTGATTTATTGAGGGATTTTAAATCTAACTTAGTGATTGTAATAGATTTTAATTTATGAAATGGGTATGTTTGAATAATAAATAATGTATTTTGAAGTGATAAAATGGAATACAGTTTAATTGGACATTTTGTAATAAAATTTATTTAACTACAAATCATAATTAATTGATGTCTAAATGAATAGATCTATAAAGGAAATTTGATTATTATATTAACTATGATAAATGCTCTTTTGTGAAATATTATGTTTTGTAAAACAAATAGTTGTGATTTTAAAATGGAGAAATGTATCTTAAATTATGACTTAACTTGATAATTAGAAATTGGGTTTTAAATAAAATTATCAAGTTAAGTAAATAAATGATAATTTAACTTATTTATGAAGTGGGTATTTAAAAAGAAAGTGTAAAGTTAATTGTTAAATAAAATATTAAGCTATTGGTTGAAATAGAAGTTAAGCAATTTACAAAGTATTGACTCAACAAATGAATTTTAATTTAAATGGGATATTTAATAATAAAATGTTATCTTATTAAAATTAATAAGTTAAGTAATACTCAAATAAAAACTTTTGAAAGTGGAGTAAGTTTGATAAGTTAAAAATGAGAAAAATTGAAGATATATTGTTTTAAAGGGTATAACCGAAATTATAACGTTTCTGAAATGCGGTGGTTTAAATGCACTGTGGCTGAATATACCAAAGACACCTATAACGGCATTTCTAAAGTGCTGTAATTCCTGTAAATATGAACTAGTGTTGAAATATACTAATGATACCTATCAACGTTTCTGAAGTACTGCAACTTCAAAATTTTGAACTATGTGCTGAAATTACTAAATGAACCTATAACAGCATTTCTTAAATGCTGTAGTTTGTGAATTTGAACTATGTTTTGATATATACTAAATATACCTATCAAGCACTTTATAAGTGCTGCTGTTTTGAAAATTACAATGTTTGAAATGTTGAAATTGAACAAATGAACTTAGAAATTGATGAAATTCTGCAAATTGAATATTTGATTTTGAAGGATAACTACTTCATATTTAATGGTTTAAATGAAGGTCATTTTAAAGGCGTTATGAGTTGGAAATTGTACTTAATTAAGAATTGTCTTTAAATATAGCGATTTGAAACTCATTGAAATTGATGATTTAAGAATATGATTTTATAACCTAGTTGGTTTAAGGTGATTTTAAAGGAATATTTCAAGTGTAATGAATTGAAGGAAATATTCAGTGATTTGGAAATTTGGGTTTTGGAATTTAAAGGATATATTGATTTGGTTTGGAATTTAAATGATATATTATTACCCTTTTTGAAATGGATATTATTTTGGAAAGTATATGGATTTAGAAATATTACCAATTTTGAAATGGATATTGTTTTGGAAAGAGATGGTATGTGATCTTAAATGGTTTTGGAATAGAAAGGTTTTGAAATAAATATCCATGGGTTATAATAACGGTTGGTTGTTAAAGAGACCGGGATCGGATATGGGCATACTCTCTGTCGATATCTAAAACCACTTTAACAACCATGTACGCGGTGGAGATTTCCAAAATGAAGAAGGATGGCGACAACGTTCCTTTGAAGTATATACGTGGACCCGACTCCCGTGAGTTGGCATAAGGTGGCTAAAATAGGAGCTCTAACGGGCCAATGAGGTAGCTCCTCTTATCGGACACACTCCTTCGATATTACATTCTGACTTTGAGATTGATTTGGTGGCCACTTTTGATTTTTGATTTTTGGGGGATGTGGCTCGAGGTGGGTAGTAGTTGCACGCTATGCGTCACCAGCTGTCCGGATGTGTAATTGGTAAATCTACACTGGCATTGCCTAGTTGTGTCGTGTCACCTACCCTAGCGAGCCTTGTACGAGTTTGATTTGTGTCATACCTATAGAGTATCTTTTCGTAGCCTCCCAATCAGAAGGTACGCATGTACTGTATAGACTATTGGTACTATTATGTGTTAAGGGGGATATTGGGTAACTCCTTAACGCTATTTTCAAGTAAGTTTATTTTACTATAGACATTATTATAATAGCGAAATATTACTACATAGTAAATAGTTTAACGGATCCTTAGAGGATGAGCGGTCCCAAGCATCCTTTAAGTTACTTGTACCTCATATTACAGTTCACTTGAGTTGGTTTACATTCTATAAGTATGTATATCTTGACTCGAGCGTTTTGTGTTTTGCTTTACGCTCGGGTCAGACTGAGTGATACAGCATTAGAGACTCACCTTCGAAGTTGGAGCTTTGCTTGAAGATCCAGCCATCTATTTCACTCTCAGTTATCCAGTTGATTCCAGTATTGTATTCAGCTTTGTACTTGACTATCATCTTGTTATTTCTGTTGTATCTTGTTTAACTCTGATGTACATGTATAGTAGCTTCATGAACTACTATTTCTTTACTTCCGCTGCATTTTATTACTTTGTGTCCTTGATCTATGATTTATTTATTTACTGATGTTCTGAGTTTGGCCAAATTTATTTTTACAATTCGGTATATTGAGCAATTCAAGTCCGACATGTGTGGACGCGAATGGTTGAAAATATCGGGTCGTTACATTTGGTATCAGAGCTTTGGCTCTAGGCAAAACTTAGCATATATGGTAAATTTATTTACAGAATCACCTTCGTTCGAGCTTGAATCTCTTTCTTTTGACTCTGATTTCTTGAAGTTTGGAACGTTCCCTCGGTTCCAAAATCCATTCTTGTTCCCCACTATTCATCTTCTGTTGATTTTGGGGTATCCCATAACCCTACTTTGGATGATCTTTACAATGAGTTGGCAGTCTCGCCAACCTCAAATTGACTTGTGTAGGGGTAAAACTTCTTTACAATTGGCATCGATTCACCAGAGATTTTTATATACATATCCTCGATTTAGATGCTAATATTTTTTATTATCCCGAATTCTATCTTTTGAGTTCAAATGTAGATTTGCCCAGAATTCTACATCGATCTTATTCTTTAAATCAAGGTTGATCCGGTTAAGGTTGCCTGTGATTTATATAAGCTTATCCATCTCCCTACTCTGCTATTTATCATCTTATCTTTTGGTTTCAACTTATCTTCAAATCAGAATTCTCTTTGATTTGAGTCCATAAAATTTGAATCCCTATCCTTATTTCGAAATTTATTTTTGTATACTGTAAATCTATACTTAAAATGCTTTATATATTATGTTCTTTGAGTTGTTGATGTTGATTGGGTTTTCGATCGATTTGTCTGATCAATGCTATCGATAGGATATCCAAAACACTTGAACAGAGCAAACCGACACAACATA
This sequence comes from Allium cepa, assembly GCA_030765085.1. Classification (NCBI taxonomy): domain Eukaryota; kingdom Viridiplantae; phylum Streptophyta; class Magnoliopsida; order Asparagales; family Amaryllidaceae; genus Allium; species Allium cepa. Next base: position 1,052,139,162 of record CM060931.1, read on the forward strand.
GTTTTCAAATTTAGTAAATGAAATAAATTTTGTATAATTATATAAGTAAAATTTTCTGAATTTTGATAGTTAATTGACTTGGATGTTAAGAAATAATATTTGACTCTGTCTTGTAATTATTGGCTTTGGTTTCATATATAAATAATTGAACTAAAACATGGTTATAAATTAATTTGGAAATTTAAGTGAATTCAAAAGAAGGAACTAAGAATTTAATTTCTGATGGTTTCAAACTTTGGGTTTAAATTTTTAAAAGGGTGTATTATTTAAAGTATTTCAAGTAGAAATTGTTTCAAAGAATTTTTATTTGTAAATCAGTGTTCTTTTCTTTGTCGCTGGAAAATAATTACGGTGATGACTGCAGCATCATCGACATTCATTTTTGAGTTTCGAAGTGAAGAGACCATTCTGTAGTTTTTCTACAGCCTTGCTTTGGGAGAATTAAATTGATTTGGATTTCTAAAGTATAACCTGATTTATAATATACGTGATATATGATTCAAATTTGATTTAATATATATTGTGTATACTTATTTATCTCTAAAATAGTTTGAAGTTAATGGGGAATTTAATTCTTAAATTTTATTTTAAAGGATGATTACAGTTATAAAATGAAGCCAAAATTTTGAATAAATGTGACGCCCCACCTCTATACCCACGCTAGCCAAGAACACTCCGGAGTAGTGCTGTCAACTAGCACGGAGAATAAGGCTGTTGAGGAGCGACCATCCATGTAATTGCTTATCACACGGTGGCTATAAATAATCTTCGGAAACAAACATAGAAATAATCATATCATAAATCAGTCACAGATATCCATATCACAAAGGCGGAAGAAGATATGAATATATAACTAACACATGAAAGTGTACATCAGAGTAGTGGTCAGTAAGATCCACGATAATACAAAAGAATAGCAACACGTGCTATACAAAAGAATACAACTATGAGTCTATATCTCAAGTGTATACAACAAAAACTGCTAATCTAAACAGTTAGCCAAAAGTCAGAGTGATGAATCCCTGGGAAGAAGTCAAGCAGAAGCACCTGTAACATCTCGGTCTGACCCGAGTATTATTTAAGAAAATAATAAACGGATCAGTCTAGCATAAATATCAGACGACATGATATAACATAAAAGATATGGCATAAACATAAACATCCATAACGACATACCACTATAAGTATGCAAATAATGATCAACAGAAGATCAATCAATAAGAGATAATCAATATCACAAGAATCTTCTCAAAGATTCGAAGAGGGCATCATACCCTAAACTTGTACTCATAACAAGTCAATGACATAAATTCCAGAAATCAACACGAGAAATCCAGAAATCATAAAAAGGGAAAGAGGCCTATCACATGACGGTCCGAAGACCATGGGGAGCTACCCCGCATGTGTGAATGGAATCACACAGATTGAGGTCAAGACTAACCAAAAAGCAGAAAGGTATGTGTGAATGGAATCACACAAGTGGTGTCTAGTCTAACCTTGCAATGAAAGAGACATCGCGCAATTGCTAGTCTAATTCATAAAGCGATCATCAAGATCAACGAGAAGTGTCAATTACACTAAGCTAGTAAATATAGAAGTTTAGCTTCATGTCCCATAACCACTTGCTTAACTTAAATATTTACGAACAAACTGTAAATCTTCACTAATAAAATTGTCACAAGAGGTTCAATCGAACAAGTCCAAGAATTAACCGACGAAGTGAACGCAAGCGTTTCATACCACTTGTTTTACTAAGTCGTTTAATTAGATTTCTCATCCGAGTGAGGTAAAGGCTTGTATATACTAATAGATTGGAAAACGGTTTAAGAAAAGAGCTTTGTTATTAAAAATAGAGTTGAAATTGTTTGTTAAAAGAGTTTTGATATTTACTACTAGTATTGAAACCTTTATATTATAAAGTGACAAAACACAGAAGCAATTGTAGAAACAATCAGTCACAAAAATCGCATACGGAGATGTGAATAAAATCCAAGGAAATCAGCTCAATGTTTTTCAGATAAGATCCCCTACGGAGGGGGGGTCCAGGGGGGGTGGCAACCCCCCAAGGTGGGGGTGCGGGGGCAACGCCACCGCTTACGGGGTTCGACCTGCCCGGTCAGGTCGCGGGGGTCCAGGGGGCAGCGCCCCCGGCGGGGTGCGGGGTGCGGGGCAGCGCCCCGACCAAAACGGTACGACCTAGTGAAGACAAAATGAGGTCTAACGACCTAAGGGGAATAGGGTCGAGCGACCTATAAAACTCGCGACCTAAAAGTTAGCAAGGTCGAACGACCTATAGAGGCATAGGGTGCAGCGACCTAAAACATCGCGACCTAGTGAAGACCTAAGGGAGGCGAGCGACTTATAAAACTCGCGACCTAAAAGTTAGCAAGGTCGAACGACCTAACGACTTAAAGTGAAACCTGGCTGAGCGATATAAGGTCGGAGACGACCTACGACTTAACTCCGTATGAGCGACCTACGACCTATGGTTGCTACGACCTAACGAGTTCCAATAGTGAAGGCTTAAGGTCTAACGACCTAAGGGGTACGACCTAAGGTCTTACGACCTAAGGTGTTGAGGTTGGACGACCTAACCAAATTGCATAGGCCATACGAGCTAAGTCCTAACGACCTAACTCCGAACGAGCTATACGCGAGTGACCTAGGGCGCTAACTCGCAAACGACCTAACGTTAACTCGCGAACGACCTAACTCCAGACGCGCCTTTTCAACGCGTGCGAGCTGAAGACCTGCCGACCTACGACCTAACTCCAAGCGACCTAAGGCCTAACGACCTATAGTGGACGAATGGGCTAAGGCCAGAAACGACCCAAATGAAGGTGACGACTTTTCCACGCGAACGACCTATAGATGCTGGGCGACCTAAGGGGGACAGAGCGACCTAAGCCAGAAATTCACCCCAAAACACTAAAAAGTGGAGTTTTTCGCCAATCCAATCCAAACCAAATGCAAATGTGCATGCAAACATGATAGGGATGCATTTCCAATAGCCCAAGATAGATATAGACTAGAATTGTGAGATAAAAATCTCACCTTTGCACTAAAGTTTATGAAGATGAAGCTTGAAAGCAAGGAGAAGCAATCCAAAGCTTGAATCCAATATCTTCTACTTGAATTTGGAGTTGAATGTTGGATTTGCAATTGAATTTGTGCTTGGAGTTTTAATTTCCCATTCCCTCCACCATTAATGCCAAAGCTTGATTAGTTAGGAAATTTATGAAGAGTGAGGAGAAGAGGGTTGGAACTTGGGCTTAATAGGCTAAACTAACCCAAAGTCCAAAGCGGGAAAAGTTAGTGAAATTTCACTAACTCCAAACCTATCGATGTTTATACTTAAAAAGTTGTAAACGACATTTCGAACTCAATGGAAGTGGTCTCGAGTCCTAATTTGACCGTTTGCAAAAAGTAGCTTTTCGGACCAAAATCCGATTAACGAGTTAATATTTAAATAAAATATTTAAATACAAACTCGATAAATATGCGGGTTATTACAATAAATATTTAAGCTTGAGATAATTGAATTAAGAAAATTTTATTTGTACAACATTCTTTTGCATTCCAATATTACTTACCTTAATTATTAAAAGTTAACAATGTAATTGGATAATATACAAAATAAAAAGGATTTTATAACTAAAATTTGAGTGTTCGTAATATATGTTATACACTTAAATTTTGGTTATCAAAAGGTTAATAGAGGTAAACAGAATAAAAAGTTAATTAAATAAGATACAATAAAATGGTGTTAAAGGAATTCATAAATAAATTGGAATAGTTACAGTAGGAGTAAATATGCTTGATATATGTGTGTGGATATATTAAGTGGAATTTTTTTATTAATAATTTGGAACAAAGAAGGACTTAAATTTATTGAATAAATTTTGAGCATAATAAATGATTTTCCAAATTCATGATTTTAGAAATTGTTAATTTAAGATAATTGGATGATATGGTAATGTAATAGAAAATAGTTAATATTTATTTAACTTAGGTGAAATTAAATGGATGAAATCAATTATTAATTTAATTTGAAATTTTTATAGTTTTAAATTTATTATCTTAATTTGTTTTCCAATCTCTTTTTCTTTCGGGGTTATTCTTTTCCTCTTATCTTAATCCTATCTCCTTCTATCTTGTTTTCTCTGTTTCCTTGCTTCGTTCCTTTTCGGGACGAAAAGTTTTGACTTATGCTAAGTAAGTTGTGTTTTAGATTCCTAACTAACAAAACATCAGAAATAGTAGGAGTTTTAGGGTTACCAACATTGCCGATGCCAATCATATATCCTTTTGAACTGTCTACAAAGTTGACAATTCCTCCATTTTCATAAATTATGTCATGTAGTATCACCGGATTACCAATCATGTGTCTTGAACATCCACTATCAAGTACTCATTTGTTTTTATTGATTTGCACCATTTTCCCATTGTGTTGATTGTTCAAAAGACATATAACACATCTGTTCCTACACAACACACCAATTCAGTAGATAACTTGATTTTTTATAATAAAAGTATGGAGACTTATGAGAAGATGATGAATTGGACATTTTTGAACTAGTGTTAACAGAATCTCCAAAAATTGCCATTTTAAACTTTTTCAAAATTTAGATTATCTCTTTGAAAACCAATGCCTTGGTACCAAATGTAGGAAATGCGGATTACAGTTCTTAAGGCAGAATTAACACTAGAAGAGGGGTGAATAGTGTTTAATTAATTTTATGAATCCTTTTGAAATCTTTTCAAATTAAATCCAAACAGTTGCAATTCACAAACATAGAAACAATCACAGAATCAAACACTGATGCAAATAGTAAATAAAAGCAGTAAAGGAAAGAAAACACCAGAATTTTATACTGGTTCGGAGTCACCCTACATCCAATCCCACACAATTTCTCGTGCGGATTTCTTTTCAAGTATAATGTCAATATTACAACCTTGATTTCAAGGCCACAAGATACACCCTCCTGTCTTCAAGTCCAGGGCAAATTCTCTTGATTTAACCAGGCTACAATCACGCCCAATTGATTTACGGACCATAATCACACCGTTTCCAATTATGCTTTGATAGAGAGAGACTAGATACACTTCGATCTTTCGATCTTTGATTACAAATGATCCTATAACTCTGAATAGCACCGAGATCTTTGAGAGAGAGTGGCAGAGAATAAAACTAGAGACGATCGAGTTTGATTCACTTAAGATTTTGGCAGAATTTTATTAAAGCATTTGAAATATAAGAGAATATTTAATTGGAGAAGGAGTAAAGAAATAAAGAAAAAATATCTTGAAATTCGTTGAAAACAACTGGTATTTATAGTAGAACAATGGTCATGTCCATTTGCAAAAGGTTATAACGAATAGACATTTATTTTGAAAATTTGAAATTTGAATTCTATGGCTACCATGTCGACGTCGGGGGATGAGGGATGTCGACATGCCTATGTTATTTTTGAAAATAGATTTTTCTTTAAAATGATTTCTATTCTAAAACTTGTCAAAACAATTTCTAAAGTTTGTAAACCATTTTGAATATGGCTTAAACTTATAAAAGAGTTTTTGCAAGTAATCTTAAAATATACAATCTATAATATAAAAGTAATGTTAAAATTTAAGAATAGATTTCTTTAAAATATATTAAATCTAAAATATTAAAATCAAGAGATAGTTTAAAAAACAAGAGATGATTTTGAAATTTATATGATTAAAAAGAGTTTTTGAATTAAGGGTAAAATATTTAAATTGGTGGAGATGGCTTTAAAAGGATAGTTTTGAAGAATAAATCATTTTGAAAATTTCGTGGATTCCATTCCACTATAGAAGGTCGTGGGTTCCTTCCCACTAAAGAGGTTGTGGGTTTCATCCCATTATTAAAGCGAGAAGGTGGATTCCATTCCATAATTAAAATCTGAATAGAGACCTTATTGCTATTATGAAGTTTTAACATAAATATAGACTCTATTACTTATCTTAATATCTTAAACTCTTGAACTCTTGATACTCATGAGTATTCAGTCTTGATTTCTTTAATCTTGAATTCGTCTGTCTTGAATCTCTATACTCAGTTTTGTATCTTTATACTGTCAAGTCATCATTCTCATTATATGCACATATATATCCAGCATACACACACATATATATAGACAACAAAATTAGTATTTATATTTTATAACAAGTCATAAGGTTGTTGTCATCAAAACCATCATCTAAGGAACTAAAAACATTTAACACTATACAATCTTTATTGTAATCAATCAAACAAAATACTTGATCTCATAGTATGGGTTTTTTGCTTATTTCCGATAAACTAACCTAATCGAAATACCGTACACTATGAACTATGACTGTTCACCATATAACACTTATATGTAAAATATATGGATCAAATATCCATAGTAGTATATTGTCTTTGAGTTTAGAACTCATAAAACGCAATACACATTCTCGACCAAACAAACAAGTACATGACCAAATTATTAACGTATTTAGTAGTTGTAAAATCAGGTGCTTGCATGGATGTTGAAACGTTAACATACGATAAGCAGTTATTAGTAAGTATATGTTATATTTCTATTTTTCGATCTTTAATTCAATTCATTTGTATATATTAGTTGATAAACATTCTATCAATTATATTAAATGTACAAATTTATCAAGCGAAATATTATAACATTATATAGCGTATGTTCTTATGATGTTAGAAAGGTTATATATTATTGTTTCATTTTTCTAATGAGGCTTCCACTAGCCTTTTATGTTTTACCAAACCCTAATCAAAATATAGAAGTCTTTTGACTTCACTAGTGGCCGTTAGGACTCGCATGCCTTGGAATTCTGACCTTGAGGGAAGCTCAACAAATTACAGGCCTGCATATGATGAATAAGTCATATTAAATCCCGCCTTTTTATTGAGGAAAGCTGAACAAGTAAAGTGGTATTATTCACCCAGAACTACCATTTTTCGATGGCCTAAGTATAAACCTTAAGGAAAGCTCAACAAATATGTGAAATTATCTTGCCTCATCTATTTAGTATATAAATAGTATATACATAACATTCGTAGCTTAACGAAAGCTCAACAACTAAAGAGTATGCAAGTAATCTGTTAATATATAAATGATAAGGGAAATTTTATACTAAACATTTATAATCTTCAATATATTATATTGAGTGATATCAACTTATGGAATAATGTGTTTCTTATGAAATACCATCATGATTCAAGTGTCGGATACATCAGAAATCACCGCATACATACATACACGTATATATTTATTCCTTAAGACTATTTAGGGTTTCTTTAATATTTCGCTTTTAGTTTATACATTCATATTATATGTTCAATTATTATATAACTTTTGTTTTTAATGTTATTCATATAATAATCTTACGTAAAATATTATATCAATTATAACTTTTTTAATTAATTTTAATTAATTAACATTTTAATTAATTTTATACTAATTTAATATAATATTAATATTGAATATTTATTATATACTATAACCTTTATAATGTAACACATTTCTCACATATATGTGTGTATTATTTAATTAATTAACCATAATTTATTTAAGTAAATAATTTTAATTAAATTTATATTAATTTTGAAATTCATTCATATATGTACATGTATACTTATGTTAATTTAACATTTTAAAACAACATGACATATATCATAATATATATTATATGTATATATTTATTAATTAATTAACTTATTTAATTAATATATTTTATTAACCTTATTAATAAAAATTATAAATTTCAAAATTAATTATATTAATTTTCAAACATTTTGAATTTATTTATTATGCTATAGAATTTACAATATGTAAATATTTTATTTTAAATTTAACTATTAATTTTTTTTGAGAAGAATGAGTGATCCTATATTAGAAGAGGAGAGCACTTATGTATTTTAATCTATACTAAAAAAAGAGTTGTCAACATGCCTGATAGGTAGCAATACCCACCTTTACAATGTGAAAAAAAAGATAAAAGAAACCCCAATCCTAGAGAGCTAAGGTCCACGATAAAATAGTATAACGTTGTAATCTATAATATGAGTGATCATATCCTTAAAATCAGTTGAAACCATCCAGTCCAATAAGAATTTTAAATTAATATTAAATTAAAATTTTATATTTTTAATTTTCAAACAATTTTCAAAATTAGCCCAAGGCCCAATTCTGGGTCTTTTCTATTAGGGGAAACCTTTTTTAACGACTCGGATTTTTCGACGTTTAATTTGGGATATTTATATGGTTTCAAATATTGGATTTGGGATTATAATTGAATTAATAAATTTTTAAAACTATAATTTCAAACGAATTCATGAAATTTTGAAATCGTCGATTCAATGTATATCATTTTGTCGTACATGTAGAAACACGTTGAATTTAATATCGAAAATTTAATATAATAATTAGACCCGAAAAGCTATCTTCTCCATACGATCGAATTAGGACTCAAAATTGTTTCCATTGTATTTGGAATAGGGGTATAACATTATAAATGCCAAATGGCACATCTCGATAGGAGCTCGAGATTTTAGGTTACGAAAATCAAGATATTTTAAAAAAATTAATTAAAATAATGTCAAGTCAAACTTTCTTTCAGCTGTTATTATATCCTTTCACTGTACCCATTTACATATTCAAACACGCCACCACGTACAGCTGCCTCTTCTTTTTTTAAATCGCAAATGCGTTCCTCTATAAGTCACGTTTCCTTCTTCCTTCTACCAGAGAATTAAAAAAAGAAAGAAACGAATTCAAAAATTGCGAGCCTATTCCCTTCCTTCCTTCTATAAATCATGAATTCCTTTTTCTAAATTTAGACAATAATCGAAATGGCCTATTGATTTAAAAAAAGAGGGGCAAGTGATTTTAAATCGAAGATGAATATAGAGCCACGACGGGTGGGCGTCGTTCGTGAGGCCAAAAGAAGGAAGGGGCACATGCGCTCGCGCGATTTGCCGAGGTAGTCGCGAATTCTAGTCGCTTGTTCATAGAGTGCGAGGCAGGCGTTGATGAAGGGCGAGTCGCCTGTTCGTTGGAGAGCGAATGTGAATGAAAAAAATAAATGGGGAAGAAGGGTTTCGCATGGTCGGAGGGAAGTTCCAAGAGGAGTGCAGTGATATGCGGTCGGGTATAGGGGTTGCCGTTGATGTCCTCTAGCGGCATGAAATAAGGATGACGCGGTTTGCTTAAGACATGTCGGGTGACATTTTTATGCTAGGGTGATGGAGATTTGGGTGGGGAGTTCGACCGTAGAGTCGCTTTGTTCATTCGATGATCAGAGCGCTGTGTTAGATGCACGATCGAAGCGCAAAAGGGAGTTGAGCATGTCTGTTATGCGAGGCAGATGCTGGGGAATGAAGTGTTGAAGGTAGTAGTTCGAGAAGCCTTTGATGGTTTGGGCATGTCTCGTTTTAAGAAGAAGTAGGACTGTTAATCCATGTTTAAGCTAATGAAAGGTAATTAACGTTATAATTAGTTGATTTATATTAATTGGTAATTAATTGCTTTTAATTAAATCAAATGCTTATAGAATATATATTTCGTTCATATGAGGTCAAATTATACGGAATAAATTTCGTGCGCTCGTAACATTGAATACCACACAACAAAATTGATTTGGAATTTTTCGGAGTCTGTCGGGATTTTAGAAGAAATAAAATTTGGATATTCGGCAGATTAAAAATCAAGGTAAGTAAATATCACTCAACTTGGATTATTGGTTTAATTTAACATGTGTTGCAATCATTTATTTATTGATTGGATGAATGGATAGTTAATATTATCATTTGGATGTTATATATATATAATAGCATATATATTAGTAGTTGGATTGATATTCCCGCATATTTTAGTGGATGAGACCTTAGGCACCCCGTATAATAGCGGATGATCCTTTATTACCGCGATATCCCCCTCGAAGTGGGATTGGTATTTTTATGTTGTATTAACATCTGTGGATGTAGGGAAATAGGTTGGAGGGATCCAACTAGATTCCTCAAATTTGTATTGATTGTTTTCATATATAATAATATATAATGTGTTAAAATAATCTGTTATAGATTATTGTGGTGATATGGATTATTGGATGATATAGTAGTACTGGCCTAACTTTTGGTATCTTAAATACCATAGATACTATTTTTGGAATTTGAAAAGATTTGAAAGGAGATTTTGAATATAAAATATTCATATAGAAATTTGGATTATTTTCAAAAAATTGATTTGTATAAAAACAATAATTGATTTTGGTTTGTATTTAATTATTCGTAAAAATATTTTAAATAAATTATTTAAAGGATGTTTTTAAACGATGGATTTTTAAATGATATTTCTGGAAAACATGGAAAGAAGTTGAAATAGAGATTTAAAATAGATTGGCAGAATGAATAGAATTTATAAGGAACTGAATTTATAAAATAGAATTTTATAAACGAGATTATTTTAATAAAAAGCGAAACCCAAAGAATTTATAAATTTACAAACGATGTTTATGAATAAAGGAGACCAATAACAGATGAAAATTTGGAAACATAAAATTCATAGGGTAAATTTATATTAGATTATGGAAATAGGGTCGGGAAAAAATAATGGATACTATTTTTGAAAAGTGGAAACAAATAGGATGCTGGAGTGGAGTCGGTGGGGTGTAAATCGAGAGGATTTATAAATTTAATTGGTTATTGGTATTTTAAAAATATATCTTTAATTTTAGGAATTTAATTTTGTAAAGGAAAGTACATAATATATCAAACTATGAGATTTTCAACTAGTAGAATTAGAGAACTTCGAAAAATGAATTTTTTTTAAATACTTAATATTTATTTTAATAAATTCTAATTCTAAAAACCAGCTTTGAAATTGATTTATCGATGTTTATGAAAAGTGTTTCGATATTTTTAAATGACTACTTAAATTTTTTTTAAAATAAAAATAATTTATTATTCTTTTTAATACTTATTTTATATATATATATATATATATTTGAAGTGATTGAAAATTTTATTATAAATTCTCTCGAGATTCGTAAATGGGGCTTAAAAATGGATATGATTTTCAGGAGAGGAATTTTATATGGGATTTGAAGGAAATGGAATTTCAAAATGTTGAATATGGGAACTACGAAAATGAAATCTAAATTCATAAAAGAAGTTATAAATTGTTGAATGGGGTTATAAATAAGTATCCTGGGTTTTGGAAATTGTAAAAGAGAATTTATTAGTGATTCCAAAGACTTATGAGATAAGTTATGGAATATTCTCTTAAGTGTTGATATTTGGAAAGACTTTGGAAAATAAAGCTTATAATATTTTCCTAAGTATAAAAATGGAAATTTGGAAATATTTTTAAGCGTTGAGATGGTTTGGAAATATCTTGTTATGGATTTAAGTATTTGAAATTATTTTCAAATGTTGGAAGGGATTGATATATCTTATAAAGATATTTTGAAAATAAATATTTTGGAAAAATTTATAATGAGGCCTAGAGATTGCTTATGGATGTTTTATTGATAGTTAAATAACCAACTATCGATATTGGCCAATTTTGTTAATGTTTCGAAGAGATTGGGATCATATTTAATTATCCAAAAACCACTTCGATCTGGTTTTAATGTTACAAATGAATATCAGAAGATAGTGAAGACGGTGATTCGGTTTATCCAGACTCAAGCCAACTTGTATGGACGAATGCTATCAAACATCGTCATTAGAGGACGATGAGCATTCTACATAGAATTATTCTTGAAAGGTAATCGTTAGTCTTAAGCCTCATCAACCGAGAATGACTAAAACAGAGGAGATGCAGTAAGGCTAAGTGGGCCATACCCAATTACGGATGCTATCACTTTTCTAGATATCCTCGGAAATATATACAAATTATGGACATGGTTATGCATAAAAAAAGGAGCGCTCGATTTTTAAGGATGGAAACACCCGGGGTGATAACATATTCAGTCTATCTAGGTTAAGGGTACACTGGTCTTGTGTAGCAGGGGTTCTGGGCGAGGTCCTCGGTACATTTTTCTAGAGGTGTACTACAATGGGCGGTGCCCCAGTACCCCAGTCATTGTATGTGCTCCATTCTCCAATGCGCGCCTTTATGATTTTGTTTGTAGAGCCTATTATGTTAGAATTTAATTAATGTAATAATTTCGGCTATTTGAATAAGTATTTGTACTTGGACACTATTATAATACCACTGGATTTTCTATAAAATGTTTGGTTATCGTAAGGGAAAATCCCGTCATGGTTATGTTGATGTGGTCTTACGAGATACCTTTGTTTTTCAAAGGGTTTTGATAACTTTAATAATTCAAATTGGATGTGTATTCTCATGTTGATTTTTCAGACTGACTTGGGTGTTATTTTATTATAGTGATCGGGTCAAACTGAGTATTTCAGATTCAGGATAGGATGCTATGGAGTTCAGCAGACAAGCTGGATGACGGAGACGTATTTCCATACTTGACTTGTATTTTTCGCTTTATGAGGACTTGTTATTATAACTGTCTAGATTGATGTATTGATTGTCATACTCTGATGAATGTAAGTATAAACGGTTATAGATCCTTTTGTATAAAAATCTATTATTATATTTTATATTTTGTTTCGCTGTGATTGTGAGATTCTGCGTTGTTCTTATTTTTCTTCCACCTCTTTGTTCTTCACCCCTAGCGATCGGTATTTCCGGCACTTGAATATTCGGTATGTTATACAGTGAACATATAGATGTCGATTTTCAAGGGTCGAAAGTCTTGGTTTGCTACACGTGGTATCAAAGCTAAAGTTTAAGTGAGAACCTTAGCTTTGGCAGGGATTACTCATTAGAGATAGGGTTAGTAGTACCCTAGAATGAATTTGAGTGTATTAATAGATATGAACGCGTATTTGTTAGCGAATATAAAGTGTTTTATATTGTGTTGATTTAAGTGGCACATAAATTCTAGTCGAGTAGTGGGACGCCACTAAATTGATAGGAGTTTCTAAGCATTTAAACCAGGTAAACTGACACAGTATGGTCTTGAAGTGGGTAAATGAAATTATTTTACCGAAATTATATTTTGATATAAAAGTAATTTTCTGAAAAATATTATCATTAATTGATGTGTTTGTTTATTATTATGTAATAATAAAAAAGTTATAAAATTGAAAATGGTTTATAAAAACCAAAATTAAAATTGTATAAGTATGAATTATACAAATAAGTTAAAAACTAAAAATTTGTTTAAGCTAGAATTCAGAAATTTCAATCCCGGAAGGTTTGGAAAATATTTTCAGAAAGTTACGGAAGTGAAGTTGGTGTTAGTTTGAAAATATTTTTGAATGGTAATATTTTTGTGAATTGATTTTGAATAGAAAATGGTTTAAAATGGATTTTGAAGTGATAAAAGCGCTGAACTCACTACGGTCGCTGGAAAGTAATTCTGGTGATGACAACAGCATCATCAGTATTCATTTTCGAGTTTCTAGGTGACGGGTTGCTAGCATAGTAATTTCATATGGAGATTTTTGTGAAAAACAAATGTTGTTTTAGAAATTCCGAGGAAATTGTTTTGGATAAAAATCAAGTTGATTTTTGAAATTTGAAGGAAATGGTGTTTAAAAAAAGAATCATACATATATATAGTATTTCAAAATTATTTGAAATAAAAACCGGGTGTTGAATTCTGAAAGTTTCAATTAAATGAGAAGTGAAATCAGAAGAGAATAAGTTTTGAAGTAAAACTTGGGAAAAGTGAAATTCTAGATGAAATTAAAATTTAACTCATGTAAGTTAAATAAATTGGATTTATAAAAGAAAATTTGTAGGAATTGGAATTTAACTTAAGCAAATTAAAGTAAATCAATAAATGTAGTGATTATAATAAATGGAATGAAATTAATAGAATGTAATGAGGTTAACTAAATATAAAAGCACATGAACTTGAATAAGTGAATGGAACAAATAAATATAAGTAAAGAAGTGTGGAAAATTTTGAAATTGGAATTGAATTCTTACTTGTTTAAATTGAATGAATTAAAAATAAACTTGTTCAAAGTGAAAATAGTTTAAGTATGAATAACTCGAATATGGTTTTGAAATGTTGGTTAAAAGGAATTAAAATTTAAATAAAAGTGAATTGGATTTGAAACCTGTTGAATTGAATTAAATATGTAAATGTGGATCATAAAGTGAATATATAACTATAAGTTATAAAATTGGATTAGATTAGAAATAATATCGAACTAAGGTAAATATAAATTTTGAGTTGTGAACAATTATATAAGCACAGGGTATAAATTTTGAATGGAATGAAACGTAAGGGAAAAGAATTATGGAATGGTGAATAAATAAGTTATATGGCTTATAAAAATTGAAACTAATGGAATAAAAGTATACTCAAGCTATGAAGTGATGTATAATATTGGGTTAAAAATAAATGTGGATATACTTGAGTATAAAATTGAGGGGAATGTGAGAAAATAAGCTGTATAACTTATAAAAATTGGAAAGTGGAATAGAAAACCAAAAGATAAAATTAGTTTGATATTTTGGGTGATGAAATAAAAATCCAAATTTGAATTATAAAATAAATTTGAACTCACCCTAAAAGAAGTTATTTTAGAGATTAAAAAATCAGATATTGAGTTATGAATTGGAAGTGAACTAATTAGATGAATTAATTAGTAAATTGAATATGGGAATAGAATTTAACTCGGTTGAATAAATTGGATTGTGGATTTAAAGTGAATATTGAATATGGAACTTGGGTTATAAATAAAATTCGACTTAATTATAAGTGAATTAAATATAATTGGAAATGCGGTTGAATAAAATGGAAATTGATTTAAAATAGCAATGACTTGAGTTATAAATAAATTCGATTTAAGTGTAAATAAATTGATTATGGTTTTGGATATTGTTAAAAATGAATTCGAGCTTGAAGTTAAGTTTGAAGTGGATTGAGTGAATGAACTAATTAAATTAATTACTTGGAATGAAATTCGACTGAATAAGAGTCAATGAAAAAATTGAAATGGAATTTGGTTGCAAGAGCAAGGAACTTAAGTTATATAGTTGAAATGTGAAAATAAACAAATTAACTTAAATTAATATTTTGGATGGAAGTTTGGCTCGAATAAATTGTGAAATGGTTATTTAATAAATAGCGTGGAATGATTTTGAGCTTAATAAAATGGATTTGAATAAGTGGATGTGGGTATGAATGGAATTCAACTGAATTAATCGTGAACAAATTTGAAATGGGATAAAATTGAATATAAATTGATTTGGAATCAATTTAAAATAGCTATAAATTGAAATGGTTATGAATATCGTCGAATGTGCGTGGAAATATTGTAGTTTGACATAAATGGAAGTAAATAAATTTTGTGAATAAAAGGAAAATGAATAAATTGATTTTAATCAATTTGGAATGGATATGGATTTGTTAGGTATAAATGTAAATGAAATGTAAGTAAATTTGGTTGTAAATCATTCGAATTGGATAAAATGATAAATGAATCGATGTAAAGTAATTAAATTGGTATCAGAACCTTAAATTGCTTATAAATCTATATTTGGCATGTGGTTTATGAAATTCATGTGTTTAATTAGTTAAATGAATGAAATGTTAGTGAATTTCATATTTTGGCACTTACATGATTAAATTAAGTAAGTACAAGTACCCGGAGGCTATTGGGCTAGAGTGGGTTTGCGAAATCTTATATAAAATAAGTCGTTTGCTTAAAAATGCTAAAATAAAGTACGTTTTTGCACTAAATGCCGCAAAATATAATGATTGATATATATATATATATATATATGTATAGTTTTACGACCATGTGGGTTGATGTATATATATTTATGTCTCTTGTCATATTACTAAAGGCTGTCTGTACAAAGGAGACTCTGTCAAAAAAATTTGAAAATTTAGGGTGTTAGAAAATTTTTGTTAACGATAATTTGATTTCGAATTGTAATTGGAAGAAATGATTTTGAATCAGAAATGGAAACTAAAGTTTGGTTAGAACTAAATGATTAGAAAAGTGAATATCGAATTTTCACTAAGTGGGTTTTGGAAAAGTTAATGGGCTTAGAGCGTTCTTCCTGCCTTAGCAATTTCAGGGACGAAATTCTTTTGAGGGAAGAGGAATGTAACGACCCGGATTTTTTGACATTTAATTTGGGATCTTTAAATGGTTTTAAATATCGGGTTTTGGATCATAAGTTAGTTAATAAGTTTTTAAAACTGAAATTTCAAACAATTTCGTAAAATTTTGAAATTGTTGATTCAATTGACGCATTAAAATAGCGATCTGGGGCACATTCTCAGAATTCAACGAAACCAATTGCATAGGATCCATAATAGTGTATTATTATCGCTTTTCAAATTTCGTAGCATTTGGAGTTATCGTTTGGTCGTACGTGATAGAAACGCGTTGAATTTAATATCGAAAATTTAATATAATAATTGGATCCGAAAAGCTATCTTCTCCATATGATCGAATTAGGACTCAAAACCTTTTCTATTGTATTTGGAATAGGGGTATAACATTATAAATGTCTAATGGCACACCACGATAGGGGTTCGAGATTTTAAGTTACGAAAATCGAGATATTTTTTTATAAAAATTAATTAAAATAATGTCTAGTCAAACTTCATTTCAGTTACATCCTTTCACTGTACCCATTTACCTATTCAAACATGCCACTACATACAGTTTCCTCTTCTTTTTTTAAAATTGCAATTTCCTTCCTCTATAAGTCACGTTTCCTTCTTTCTTCTACCGGAGAACATTATCGAAATGAAAAAAAAAGCAATGAATTCAAAAATCGCAAGCCTATTCCTTCTTTCCTTTTATAAATCGCGGTTTCCTTTTTCTGACTTCAGACAATAATTGAAATCACCTGTCAATTTAAAAAAAAAGAGGGGCAGATGATTTTAAATCAAAGACGAATATAGGGGAGCGATAGGTGGGCGTCGTTCGTGAGGCCAGAAGGAGGAGGGGGCGCATACGCTCGTGCGATATGCTGAGGTAGTCGCGAATTCTAGTGGCATGTTTGTGGAGCGTAAGGCAAGCATCGATGAAGGGGGAGTCGCTGGGTCATTGGCGAGCGAACGTGAGTGAAAAAATTAAAAATAAACTGATACGCGATCGATGGGGAAGAAGGATTTCATGTAGTCGTAGGGCTGTTCCAAGAGGGGTGCGGTGATATGCGGTTGGGTATAGGGTTTGTCGTTGACGTGCTCTAGCGGCATGAAGTGGGGATGACACGGTTTTCTTAAGACATGTTCGATGACGTTTTTGTGCCCGGGTGATGTAGATTTGGGTGGGCCGTTCGACTGTGGTGTCGCTTTGTTCATTTGATGATCAGGGCGCTGTGTGGGATGCACGACAGAAGCATATGCGGGGGTTGAGCATGTCTAATATGCAAAGCAGATGCTGGAGAACGAAGTGTTGAAGGCAGTAGTTCAAGAAGCCTTTAATGGTCTGGGCATGTCTCCTTTTGAGAAGAAGTAGGATCTTAATCTCATGCTTAAGCTAATGAAAGGTAATTAACGTTATAATTAGTTGATTTAATTTATTAATTGGTAATTAATTGTTTCTAATTAAATCGAATGCTTATAGAATATATTTCGTCCATACAAGGTCAAAATTATACGGAATAAATTTCGTGCGCTCGTAGCATTGAATACTACACGGCAGAATTGATTTGGAATTTTTCGTAGTCCACTGGAATTTTAAAAGAAATAAAATCTGAATATTCGGTAAATTAAAAATCAAGGTGAGTATATCTCACTTGACTTGGATTATTGGTTTAATTTAAAATATGTTGCAATCATTTATTTATTGATTGGATGAGTAGATAGTTATTATTATTGATGAGATCTTATATATATATGGTAGTATATATATTTGTAGTTGGATTGATATTCCCGCATATTTTAGCGGATGAGATCCTATGTGCCCTGCATAGTAGCGGATGACCCTATATTACCGCGATATCTCCATCGAAGTGGGATTTATATTTTTATGTTGTATTAACATCCGTGGATGCAGGGAAACGGATTGGAGGGATCCAAGTGGATTCCATAAATTTATATTGATTGTTTTTGTATATAATAACATATTATGTATTAGAATAATCTGTTATAGATTATTGTGGTGATGTGAATTATTGTATGCTATAGTAGCACTGACCTAACTTTTGTTATTTTAAATACCATAGATATTATTTTTGGAATTTAAAAAGATTTGAAAGGAGATTTTGAATATAAAATATTCATATAGAAATTTGGATTATTTTTAAGAAATTGATTTGGATAAAAACAATAATTAATTTTGTTTTGTATCCAACTATTAGTAAAATTATTTTCAATAGAGATTTTAAATAAATTTTGTAAAGGGTTTTTTTAAACGATGGATTTTTAAATGATATTTCTGGAAAATTAGAAAGAAGTTGAAATCGAGATTTAAAATAGATTGGCAGAATGAATAGAATTTATAAGGAGTTTAATTTATAAAATGAAATTTTATAAAAGAGATTACTTTTATAAAAAGCAAAACCCAGAGAAGTTATAAATTTATAAACGATGTTTATAAATAAAGGAGATCGATAACAGATGAAAATTCGGAAACATAAAATTCGTAGAGTGAATTTATATTAGAGTATGGAAATAGGGTTGGGAAAAAAAATAGTAGATACTATTTTTGAAAAGTGTAAATTGGTAGGATGCTGGAATGGAATCGATGGATTGTAAATCGAGAGGATTTATAAATTGAATTGGTTATTGGAATTTTAAAAATATATCTTTAATTTTAGGAATTTAAGTTTGTTTAAAAGGGAAGTCCGTGATATATCAAACTATGATATTTTGAACTAGTAGAATTAAAGATTGTAGGATCTAGATTAACCCTAGAGGGGGGGGTGAATAGGGTTAATAACAAATTTTCTCGATTTAAAACAAAGAAACAAACTGCAGAAATAAATATGCTGAAAAGTAAATCACACACAAAATTTACCCAGCTTCGGCAACCCCTGCCTACTGCTGCATTCCCAGATTTCTATTAGAATTAAACAGTATCTCGCTTACAAACACTCTACCAGACTCGCAAACCCTTGCTCCCGCTCACAAACACTCTCACAGACTCGCACACCCTGCTCCGCCTATAGAGCTTTGTTTACTCGCAAACTCTGCTCCGCCTCTAGAGCTTCGCAAACTCGCACACCCTGCTCACTGAACTAATTCTAACTAGACAATCTGACACTACCTAAACCCTAGGTGGTGATTTACAAATTTGTTGACTCGAAAATAAAACAAAACAGACTTCAAAATAAATGCATGAGCAAAAATAAAAATATAAACTTTAATCCCTTAATTTTTGCTCAAAAAATAAATAAAAGAAAAACCCTTTTAAAAACTAAAAACCCCCTTTGTATTTTTAAAACCTAAATCCCCTTTTAAAATATAACAAGGCCGGCCCCTTTTAATTTTATCACCCGATCCTCTTCTTTGCTTTTGTCACGTAAAAAATGGCGGCCTCTGTTGATCTGAAATTAGGGTTCGGCTATTCAAATTGGGGCTTTCTTTGCTCGTGCTTGATTATCGATTGTTGTTGGCTCTTGCTCGCTGCTACGCTCTGCGTTGCTCCTTGAGTTCGTTGTTGCTTTGGTACGTAATCTCTTTTGCTGGTTTAATGATTTGTGCGATTGTAATTTTCGAACTCAATTGCCTTCGATTGCCGATGATGATTTTAGGGTTTATTTGATTCAATGATTTTTCATTTGAAGATTATTTTCTCGATGCCGATGATGATTTCTTTTGGGTTTATTTATAGGGTTGAAACCCTCCTAATCACTGTCATACTTGATTTTTCCATGTCGTTGATTTTTTCCTTGAAATCAATTTCGAATTATTGCTGTCCATATTTGTTTTCGAATTATTTAATTCGAAGATCTCTTTCCATACTTGTTGGTTCGGCCCCTTTATGAATTAACACAGACCATATATGAATTCGAGATATTTGATTCAGAGATATCTTTCCAAAATTAAATTCCTTAATTAAAGCAAAAAAGAAACTGACTTCGGCCATCTTTTCTTGTCTCCATTTGAACGTATGTTCATCTGGTCATTGTTGAATATGTTGCATTTTCAAATTGCTGACCATCCAGACTTTTGTTAACTTCACTGTGTATATGCGTATTTCAATGTTGCAGTGATCATTGAATTTTGATCGAGGCCATTTGCACTTGTGGTTGGTCACTTGAACTTGATTGTTTGGTTTCATGTGCATGTGCTTATATTTCCAGTGTGCACTTGGCTGTTCTTTCATTTTGCTGTAATCTCACTTCGAATTGCATACACTTCATGTTTGACATTTGCAATGCTTCGACACAGATGCTACACTAGTTCATTGTGTTGTTGTCTGGACACATATTTTATCACTTGATCTTGCAGTCTTCATTTTTGCTGTGACACTTGTGATATTCATGTTGATTGCTTCATGACTTGTGCACATTTGTGTTGCTTACCGATGCATGCACTCGAGTCATTCTGGTCGTTGTCTCCAGTTGCTTGTGTATCACTATGATGCCTGGTTTACACTGTCATGTTGCTTTCATATATGCACAGTTGGTTCATGTATCACTTGAATTTGTTTCACTGCCATACTTGTAGCTTGCCTCTGGTGTAGTCTTGTCTGGTGCATTGACATTGACATTGTATTACTGTCCCTTTACCATGTTGCATTATTCACTGAGCATTTCTATGTTGAGTTTGCATTGGTGTAGTTGTTCATTTCAGTGAGTTGTCTGCACTTGTGAACTTTGTTGTTGGCATTGGCTTTGTCTTCTGTTGACATTTGCAGTTGTACTTCTGTTGGCAGTGTAGTTGTTCTTGCTTTGATGCATCTATGTCCTGCCATGTTGCTGTTGACATATTCATATGAACTTGCATTCATTTGAGTTCATTCCACTGTTTCATGTAGCTGTTGACATGTTTATATGAACTTGCATTCATTTGAGTTCATTCCACTGCCATGTAGTTGTTTGCCAAGACTGTTGTACACTTGCTTGAAGTTGTTCTGCACTTTGGTGGCTCTGGCTTGATTTGTTCTGATTTGTAAGTTGTGCTTTTTCTTGGTCTCTGTTGCATGCTTGTTTGTATGTTGCACTTGATATTGCAGTCTCTGGCATTCTTGTACAACTTCATTGTTGCTGCTTGTATCACTGGTATATCTTGTCTGCACTTGCATACTCACTTTGGTCTGTTGGTGGCATTCCTTTTGTCCATGGTACTGTTTGAGTTGTTGCAATTTATCACTTGACTTGTTAGTGCATTGCCACACTGTACATTCTTGAACTTGGTCTCTGATGGTGTTGAACTTCACTGTTGCATTCCATTTGTGTTTGCTGTCAGTTGATGTTCTATTGCAGTTTTACTGCTTGATATTCATTCCTGTAGTTTGCATTCATGTACTTGCTGTCGTAGATGTTTTGAACTGCATACTTCTTGTTGCAGTTTTGAACAATGCTCGGCCATGTTAGTTTCATATGCATATTTGTGCATATTGACCATTGGTTGTTCATTTGGGCTGCTGGACTTGTTATACATTTCATAGTACATCTGTTTTGGACTTGTTTTTGGATTGCATTGCGTTGAGTCGAATTTGCAGTGATGGCTTGACCTTTGCACTTTCACACTTGCTCTTGTTGGCTGCACACACGAGTTGGCGAGGCAGTGCACACGTGTATAAATGTACACGTGTGTATTGCAGCCACTTGTGATTACCTGTCCCTGTAATATCTATGTGCACGACTTTGTGATAAATTCAAGTGTGAATGATGACAAACAACCCATATATCTGAGGCAAATCATATTTTCAAAAACATCGTTTATTTTAAATTTCAAAAATATTTCTCGATCAATTTTACTGCTTTAGTGAATATTTTTGCAGATTTGCTCAGATGCTAGGTACAAACTGAAATGCAGTTGAAGACCAAATACGAGAGTGAGTGATATGTAGTGAGGATAATGATGTAAATATGAAATGTGATGTAGTTCAAAATTGTATATAGTGAGAGCATGAATTTGTACTTTTCAAGATTTGTAATAAATATTTGTTTGAATAAAATTTCTGTTTGAATTCAAAATCTGTGTAACTTGTTCTGTTTGAATTCAAATTAAAATTCTGTGTAATTTATTTTATTCAACAAATATTTATTTAATATATGAAAATTAAAATAGTACATTAACAAATACATTTAAACGAACTATATATATGTGTTTATTATCATCAAACAAAAATCATATAAGCGCAAAGCGCATATTTCACAATCTCCCCCTTTTGATGATAACAAACATATATTTAAGATTTTGACCGTGTTAAATGTATTTGATCCATGGTATACTCTAATTTGCTCCCCCTATTTAAATGCTTTTTCTCTACATGATGCTCCCCCTACATATATGCATACAAATAAAAATATATACAAATGAGCTTAGATGCATATGGAAAATTATTTGACCTTTGCTTGATTCTATTTGACAAAATCTTAACTTTTCTCTCCCCCTTTTGTTATCAGCAAAAGAATAACAGTGTGAGAGAAAATAGAGATGAAGTGATCAATATTAATCCAACATTAAACTCAAATTGAATATAAATATTAAACTCAAATAAGAATCAAACAAAAATCATAACGACCCTTGTTAGGCGCATATTCCACTTTTAGAAATGACGGAAATAAAATTCTCATACAATATCATACAGTTAAATCTTCTTGTGGTACATTTATATCAGGAATTTGAATATCTACTAATCATGCATAACCGTTAGGACTTTTAAATGAGATTAGTAGTATTCCAATTTAATTTTTTTTTTAAAAAAAATGAAATCAAGTATCTTCTAACCACGCATGACCGTGAGGACTTTTAAATGGGATTAAAATCAACTTGTCTATTAAATCAATTAATTTTGATATGCGTTTCATACATGCATAACCATAAGGACTTTTAAATGAGCATGGAAGCACATAATCAAAAATCCAAGTAATTCACCCATGCATAACCGTGAGGACTTTTAAATGAGAGTGGATACTTTGGATATTTATTTATTTTTACAAAAAAAATGTGAAATGAAAAGCAAATGATCCCTGATTATAGTACCACCTATTGACAAACTATCTTGAATATTTGATAAATCATGGTCGATAGAAATAATGGTAGATATAGAAATGGTCATGGAATTTTTACCCAACAAAAAGTTTTATAACTCTTGATTAAATTCCTAAAGAAATTTTCCAAATATACTCTTTTGAGTAATGTATGTTAATTATCAACACTAATCACTTTTTGAATCACAATTTATCTCTTCGATAGTCAGCAGGGAGTCGGATTAGTCAAAATTTGTCATTTAAAATCAAATAAACATGACTAATCTGAAAGTATGGTCAAACAATTATTTTTACGAAGGGGTTATATGAGAGAAAAAAAATCTGCTAAATGAAAATTATTTCAAGTGAAAAATATGCAGATATTTTCTTTGAAAAATGATGCAACAAATGTATGTTTCACCATAAATCATGTTCAAATGTTTCACCATAAATCACGTTCAACTCGTAAGTTTTCTATCAACTAGATTATCAATATGAACTGCATCTGAATTTCTTTTTCACTTCAAAATATCACTAACTTGGTAAACAAGACCATGAAAATATGCATAAGGAATTTACACTCAATTTTGAACAGTGAACAAGTCAGAAGAGAAATAAATCATCATCTCAATCTTGGCTGATTTCATTCAGAAAATGGTACAGATTATCACATACGAATATCTTCACCTGTTTTACCTTTACGATAATTTTACGTGATTGCCCATTGTGATTCTGTCACCTTTATACTAGGCTAAGGAACTTTGCTTTGACGCTCATTGTGTTTCTGGAACAGCCAAAAACCAGAGAACACCGTTGATGTTCCTTAGCCTGCCACCATACCTACACGAGAAAAGATTTATGTGACCTATTTATAGGTCCATGGTTGTTAGTGGCAGAAGCATTATGAATAAACAAACCCTTTGGAACCCAAACTTGTTTTGTCCTTTCATTCTTGTTCCAATAGACATGAAATCTGTTTGTAGAATTTTTAGGAACCCAAACTTGTATAAATTTTGTGTTCTTGTTCCTATGTCTACAATTTTCAACATGATGTCCAATTATTTCACATCTACCAAAGACACTCCTTCCTTTTGCACTATCCTCAACTTGTGTTTTCGCAAAACCTAGTCCTTTTCTGTTGTTAGCAAAAATTTGATTTCCCAATAACATGTTGAATGATTTTTCTCCTATTGAAAAGTTATTCAGAGATTTTTCAAGATTTTGGACTTTGGTTTTTAGTGTTGAGTTTTCAGTTACAAGTGAGGCGCATCTATTTATGAAATCCTTTTTCCTAGTGTCAATGGTTTCCATAAGACTCAAGTTTTCTTTTTCAAGACTCTCAAAGCTATTCTTGAGTCTTGACAATTCCGAATCTAAACTTCTACGTTTTTCACATTCTAGGTTATGAATATTTTCAAGTTCGGTTTCTAACCTAAAATTTTCACGAGCAAGTTCTCTCTTATCAAATTCTAGTTTTTCAATTTTTGATTCAAGAGCATCAACTTCTTTAGTAAGATCAGAACACATAAAAACAAGATCTCTATAGGAATACTCACCTTCCTCACTTGATTCCTCCAAGCTTGCTTCTGAATCTGATTTTGCCACAAGACACAAGTTAGCCTCCTCTGAGCTGCTATCTGAAACTTCCTCTCCTTCTTCATCATCCCAAGTTGCTGCGAACACCTTCTTTTCCTTTTTCTTTCCTTTGTTATATTTGAGAAGTGGGCATTCTGGTTTGATGTGGCCAGGCTTGTTGCAATTATAACACGTCAGCTCATTATCGAAATTTTCAGAATCTTTTGACGAATTGCCCTTTGTTTTCTTCTTGCGTGGCTTGAATCTTGACCATATTCTAAGATTATTTATAGCCATTGCAAGTTCTTCAATTGGATCTTCTCCTTCATTGCTCTCTTGTTTGATTTTTAAGGCAATTGTCTTCTTCTTTGGTTCGGAGTTGTTGCGTTCTTCCTTTGCTTTTAGCTCAAGCTCATATGTCATCAAGTTGCCAATCAACTCCTCCATGCTTAGCTTACTCAGATCTTTCGATTCTTGTATTGCTGTGACTTTTGCCTCAAAGTTCATCGGTAAGACTCGTAGAATCTTCCGCACAAGCTCTACCTCAGTGAAGACCTTCCCAAGTGCTCTAGCGTTGTATACCAAGGTTGAAAAGCGTCCAAACATATCCTTTATGCTCTCGCCTTTGTCCATCACAAAGTTCTCGTATTCGTTGCTGAATAGGGCTAGACGAGACTCCTTGACTTGAGAAGTTCCTTCGTGTGTCACCTCCAAAGTGTGCCAAATTTCCTGTGCTGTTGTACAATGAGAAATTCTATTAAATTCGTTTTTATCAAGAGCACAGATTAAAGCATTCATGGCTTTAGCATTTGTGGTTTTCAATCTCTTATCGTTTTCATCCCACCTATCCTTAGGTTTAGGAATCTCAGTACCACCAACAGTTATAGTAGGAGGTTTATAGCCAGTTTCAATAATATCCCAAACATCATAATCCACTGAACTAAGATAAATACCCATCCTAACTTTCCAATAAGCATAATCATTCCCGTTAAACATGGGTGGCCTGACAATAGATTGCCCCTCAGAAAAAGCATTATTTGGTAGACTCATGACTCTAGAGTTAAATAAAAAATACCAGGCTCTGATACCACTTGTAGGATCTAGATTAACCCTAGAGGGGGGGTGAATAGGGTTAATAACAAATTTTCTCGATTTAAAACAAAGAAACAAACTGCAGAAATAAATATGCTGAAAAGTAAATCACACACAAAATTTACCCAGCTTCGGCAACCCCTGCCTACTGCTGCATTCCCAGATTTCTATTAGAATTAAACAGTATCTCGCTTACAAACACTCTACCAGACTCGCAAACCCTTGCTCCCGCTCACAAACACTCTCACAGACTCGCACACCCTGCTCCGCCTATAGAGCTTTGTTTACTCGCAAACTCTGCTCCGCCTCTAGAGCTTCGCAAACTCGCACACCCTGCTCACTGAACTAATTCTAACTAGACAATCTGACACTACCTAAACCCTAGGTGGTGATTTACAAATTTGTTGACTCGAAAATAAAACAAAACAGACTTCAAAATAAATGCATGAGCAAAAATAAAAATATAAACTTTAATCCCTTAATTTTTGCTCAAAAAATAAATAAAAGAAAAACCCTTTTAAAAACTAAAAACCCCCTTTGTATTTTTAAAACCTAAATCCCCTTTTAAAATATAACAAGGCCGGCCCCTTTTAATTTTATCACCCGATCCTCTTCTTTGCTTTTGTCACGTAAAAAATGGCGGCCTCTGTTGATCTGAAATTAGGGTTCGGCTATTCAAATTGGGGCTTTCTTTGCTCGTGCTTGATTATCGATTGTTGTTGGCTCTTG
The DNA here is from genome assembly GCA_030765085.1 of Allium cepa. Classification (NCBI taxonomy): domain Eukaryota; kingdom Viridiplantae; phylum Streptophyta; class Magnoliopsida; order Asparagales; family Amaryllidaceae; genus Allium; species Allium cepa. The sequence continues at coordinate 1,052,165,735 of CM060931.1, forward strand.
CTCGCTGCTACGCTCTGCGTTGCTCCTTGAGTTCGTTGTTGCTTTGGTACGTAATCTCTTTTGCTGGTTTAATGATTTGTGCGATTGTAATTTTCGAACTCAATTGCCTTCGATTGCCGATGATGATTTTAGGGTTTATTTGATTCAATGATTTTTCATTTGAAGCTTATTTTCTCGATGCCGATGATGATTTCTTTTGGGTTTATTTATAGGGTTGAAACCCTCCTAATCACTGTCATACTTGATTTTTCCATGTCGTTGATTTTTTTCTTGAAATCAATTTCGAATTATTGCTGTCCATATTTGTTTTCGAATTATTTAATTCGAAGATCTCTTTCCATACTTGTTGGTTCGGCCCCTTTATGAATTAACACAGACCATATATGAATTCGAGATATTTGATTCAGAGATATCTTTCCAAAATTAAATTCCTTAATTAAAGCAAAAAAGAAACTGACTTCGGCCATCTTTTCTTGTCTCCATTTGAACGTATGTTCATCTGGTCATTGTTGAATATGTTGCATTTTCAAATTGCTGACCATCCAGACTTTTGTTAACTTCACTGTGTATATGCGTATTTCAATGTTGCAGTGATCATTGAATTTTGATCGAGGCCATTTGCACTTGTGGTTGGTCACTTGAACTTGATTGTTTGGTTTCATGTGCATGTGCTTATATTTCCAGTGTGCACTTGGCTGTTCTTTCATTTTGCTGTAATCTCACTTCGAATTGCATACACTTCATGTTTGACATTTGCAATGCTTCGACACAGATGCTACACTAGTTCATTGTGTTGTTGTCTGGACACATATTTTATCACTTGATCTTGCAGTCTTCATTTTTGCTGTGACACTTGTGATATTCATGTTGATTGCTTCATGACTTGTGCACATTTGTGTTGCTTACCGATGCATGCACTCGAGTCATTCTGGTCGTTGTCTCCAGTTGCTTGTGTATCACTATGATGCCTGGTTTACACTGTCATGTTGCTTTCATATATGCACAGTTGGTTCATGTATCACTTGAATTTGTTTCACTGCCATACTTGTAGCTTGCCTCTGGTGTAGTCTTGTCTGGTGCATTGACATTGACATTGTATTACTGTCCCTTTACCATGTTGCATTATTCACTGAGCATTTCTATGTTGAGTTTGCATTGGTGTAGTTGTTCATTTCAGTGAGTTGTCTGCACTTGTGAACTTTGTTGTTGGCATTGGCTTTGTCTTCTGTTGACATTTGCAGTTGTACTTCTGTTGGCAGTGTAGTTGTTCTTGCTTTGATGCATCTATGTCCTGCCATGTTGCTGTTGACATATTCATATGAACTTGCATTCATTTGAGTTCATTCCACTGTTTCATGTAGCTGTTGACATGTTTATATGAACTTGCATTCATTTGAGTTCATTCCACTGCCATGTAGTTGTTTGCCAAGACTGTTGTACACTTGCTTGAAGTTGTTCTGCACTTTGGTGGCTCTGGCTTGATTTGTTCTGATTTGTAAGTTGTGCTTTTTCTTGGTCTCTGTTGCATGCTTGTTTGTATGTTGCACTTGATATTGCAGTCTCTGGCATTCTTGTACAACTTCATTGTTGCTGCTTGTATCACTGGTATATCTTGTCTGCACTTGCATACTCACTTTGGTCTGTTGGTGGCATTCCTTTTGTCCATGGTACTGTTTGAGTTGTTGCAATTTATCACTTGACTTGTTAGTGCATTGCCACACTGTACATTCTTGAACTTGGTCTCTGATGGTGTTGAACTTCACTGTTGCATTCCATTTGTGTTTGCTGTCAGTTGATGTTCTATTGCAGTTGTACTGCTTGATATTCATTCCTGTAGTTTGCATTCATGTACTTGCTGTCGTAGATGTTTTGAACTGCATACTTCTTGTTGCAGTTTTGAACAATGCTCGGCCATGTTAGTTTCATATGCATATTTGTGCATATTGACCATTGGTTGTTCATTTGGGCTGCTGGACTTGTTATACATTTCATAGTACATCTGTTTTGGACTTGTTTTTGGATTGCATTGCGTTGAGTCGAATTTGCAGTGATGGCTTGACCTTTGCACTTTCACACTTGCTCTTGTTGGCTGCACACACGAGTTGGCGAGGCAGTGCACACGTGTATGAATGTACACGTGTGTATTGCAGCCACTTGTGATTACCTGTCCCTGTAATATCTATGTGCACGACTTTGTGATAAATTCAAGTGTGAATGATGACAAACAACCCATATATCTGAGGCAAATCATATTTTCAAAAACATCGTTTATTTTAAATTTCAAAAATATTTCTCGATCAATTTTACTGCTTTAGTGAATATTTTTGCAGATTTGCTCAGATGCTAGGTACAAACTGAAATGCAGTTGAAGACCAAATACGAGAGTGAGTGATATGTAGTGAGGATAATGATGTAAATATGAAATGTGATGTAGTTCAAAATTGTATATAGTGAGAGCATGAATTTGTACTTTTCAAGATTTGTAATAAATATTTGTTTGAATAAAATTTCTGTTTGAATTCAAAATCTGTGTAACTTGTTCTGTTTGAATTCAAATTAAAATTCTGTGTAATTTATTTTATTCAACAAATATTTATTTAATATATGAAAATTAAAATAGTACATTAACAAATACATTTAAACGAACTATATATATGTGTTTATTATCATCAAACAAAAATCATATAAGCGCAAAGCGCATATTTCACAAAGATCATCGAAAAGTGATTTTTTCTCAAATACTTAATATTTATTTTAATAAATTCTAATTTTTTAAACCAACTTTGAAATTAACTTTATTAATGTTTATAAAATGGGTTTCGATATTTTTAAATGACTATGAATTTTTTTTTAAAAGTAATTATTTTTTCAAATACTTATTATGTATATATATAGAGAGTTTTGAAGTGACTAAAATTTTTATTTATAAATTCTCTCGAGATTCATAAACGGGGCTTATAAATGGATATGATTTTGAGGATTGGAATTATATAAGGGATTTGGAGGAAATGGAAAAATGTTGAATATGGGAACTTCGAAAATGAAATCTTAATTCATAAAAGAAGTTATAAATTGTTGAATGGGGTTATAAATAAGTATAATGGGTTTTGAAAATTGAAAAAGGGAATTTATTAGTGATTTTGAAGACTTATGAGATAAATTATGAAATATTCTCTTAAGTGTTTACATTTGAAAAGAATTTGGAAAATGAAACTTATAATATTTTCCTAAGTATAAAAATGGAAATTTGAAAATATTTTTAAGTGTTGAGATGGTTTGGAAGTATCCTGTTACAGATTTAAGTATTTGAAATTATTTTCAAATGTTGGAAGGGATTGATATATCTTATAAAGATATTTGAAAATAAATATTTTGGCAAAATGTATTATAAGGCCTAGAGACTGCTTATGGATGTTTTATTAATAGTTAAATAACCAACTATCAATATTGGCCAATTTCGTTAAATGCTTCAAAGAGGCCGGGATCGAATTTAATTATCCGAAAACAACTTCGATCTAGTTTGAACGTTATAAATGGATATCAAAAGATAGTGAAGACGATGATTTGGTTTGTCCAGACCCAGGACTACTTGTATGGACGAATGCTATCAGAACATCTTCATTGAAGGACAATGAGCATTCTAAGTAGAATTATTCTTGAAAGGTAATCGTTAGTCTCAAGCTTCATCAACCAGGAATGACTAAAACATGGGTGATGCAGCAAGGCTAAGTGGGCGGCACCCAACTAGGGCATGTTATCATTTTTCTAGATATCCTCGGAAATATTTATAAATTATGAATATGGTTGTGTATGAAAAAGGAAGCGCTTGACTTTTAAAGGTGGGAACACCCCGGGTGATAACATATTCGGTCTATCCAGGTTAGGGGTAGGCCATCTTGTGTAGCAGGGGATCCTAGCGAGGTCCTCGGTACATTTTTTTAAAGGTGTACTATGATGGGCGGTACCCTAGTAGCCCAGTGATTGTATGAGATCCATTCTCCAATAGGAGCCTTTACGGTTTTGTTTGTAGAGCCTAGTATGTTGGAATTTAATTAATGTAACAATTTTATCTATTTGAATAAGTATTTGTACTTAGACACTATTATAATATCACTGGACTTTCTATAAAATGTTTGGTTATCATAAGGGAAAAACTCGTTCTATTTATGTGTGATGCGGTCTTACGAGATACATTTGTTTTTCAAATGGTTTTGATAACTTTAATAATTCAAATTAGGTGTGTTTTCTCACGCTGGTTTTCCAGACTGATTCGGGTGTCATTCTATTATAATGATCTGGTCAGACCGAGTATTTCAGATTCAGGATAGGATGCTATAGAGCTCAGGAGACGTGCTAGATGACAGAGGCGTATTACCGTACTTGATTTTTATTTTCTTCTGTATGAGGACAAGTTATTATAATGGTCCAGATTGATGTATTGATTCTTTTACTCTGGTGACTGTAAGTATAATCAGTTACTGATTCTTTTGTGTAAAAATCTGTTATTATATATTATATTTTGTTTCGCTGCGATTGTGAGATTCTGTGTTGTTGTTCTTATTTTTCTTCGACCTTTTTCCTCTTCACCACTAGTGATCGGTGTTTCTGGCACTTGAATATTCAGCATGTTATATGGTGAACATATCGATGTCAATTTTCGAGGGTCGAAAATCCCGGTTCACTACACCTTTGGGCTCATATATGTCTTCGCGCCAGGCCGGTAGCCACATAGAGCAGAGTATTTGATTACCCAAACTCAATCTTTCGACACTACCTTTCTAGATACCCTACTATCTGGGATGTGAACTTAACTAGTAAATCTTAACATGACCAATCAAGACCGCATAAGCTATTGGGCTATGATACCATTGTTGGAACTGGGCCAGCCCATAGCAAAAGTAAAGTGCGAATTTTAAAATAATTTACCATTTTGGATCTTTATTGGGTCTATAAAGTCTAATTTATTTAATATATTTTTGAATTTCTTTTAAATAAAATCTTTATTTGATATATTTATAAAACAATTTTGTATTGTTTAATTTACGTTTTATATATGTACACACGTGTAACATACACACACATATGTATGTGCATGTGTAACATATCATACGTGTAAGGTATAACATGCTTACGTATAGATGTTGGGATTTACACCGTAACGATTATGTTTGCTCATCTAATATACAAATATATTGTCAAAATATATGTTTATATACTTGTATTATATATATATATATATATATATATATATATATATATATAAAATGTTACTTGTATATATGAACCAAATTTTTATACAAATAATTTTATATAAATATATATACACACATATTTATAAACATGCATATGAAATATAAACATTGTATATACTTATAGCTACATGAATATATTTAAATCATTTCTAAAATATATATTATTAATAATAATTTTTTCCACTGTTAAGCCAAGAAGAGTATATACATAAATATTTTAACACACACATATATACCTATGTATTTAAATATTTATATATGTATAAATAATATATATATATATATAAATGTATATTTTTGAATATACATGCATATTAGGTCATGCACACAATATAGATTTTAAATTTTTAAATTTTTAAAATATATTTTAAAACAAATATCCATATGAAATTTGAAAGATTATGGTTCTCGGGTATCCAATCAATTCATCTTCCAAACCAACTAAATTGGGGAAGAAGAAATGAAATTATAGGGCGAGGGGGAAGCTCAAGGCGCTCTCTCAATTTGGCTCAGACCTTGATGCAGCGACTTAGGCTCAAGGAATGCTGAAACCAGCCCAGCAAACGAATAAGCTGTGACCGGTATGGTATCTCAAAATTAATCAACTCGGCATCTATACTATTCTATTAGGTCATGCCTCATATTCTAAATAAAATTTGTAATTTTGAATGTTTAATATGTAATTTTATAATTTTAGAACAAAATTTAAATGATATTTTATTCTTGGCTAATAATTTAATATTTTAAATTATAAAAAATGTTTTTTATGTTTCTTATCGAGATGTTATTAAGTGTTAATTTAATTTTGTAAAATATGAAACATAATTATTAAAAAAACATAATTGATATAATTAATTTACATAATTAATTAATTTAAATAACATATATATTTATATATATATTTAAATATTTTTTAATTTCTACCAAAATTAATGTATTTATGAAACTTTATACGTAAAATTATATAACTATATATCGTATAAATATAATGTAGTACTCAAATTATAAGCTATATATATAATTAGTGTTGAATATTAAATTATTTAAAAAAATTGCTTTTTTATTTTATGCCGTGCTCACATATGTATATACATGACGAAATAATTTAAAAAATATGTAAAGATACAACCAATCCAATTTTGACAATATATTCATATATTGGAATCGTCCCCTAACTAATAACAATATATACAAATGATATAAACATTATATGATAATATTAGTATTCAAAATTAGATTAGGAATATACCTTATGCCCGATGCCTATAAGCATACCTCAAAATGATGGGATCTGCTCCTCGAACTGATATCCAATATAGAAGAGTGCTAATTCATGAACCATTGACCGCCAACTATCGAATACCACTTGATTTGATTTAATTTGAACTTGAATTAATAAGGAGGAAGGAGATAGGGGTCGACTAGAAATAAAGATGTTTGGAGGCGCCGAAAAAATTCTCCAAAGGGTGAGAGTGGAGATGCTTAAATAGAGGAGAATTTATAGATAAATTAGGATCTAGATCCTCCTTTATCTCTTACTAATTACCTTACATCCTATCCATGCAAATCAAACCCCTCTAAGCCACATAGCTGCTCCTTTCTAGCTCCACTATGGTCGAACCAATCAGTGCCCCACAAGGGCTTCTAACCTATTCAAACTCGCCATTATTGAGAATGTATGTGTTTTAAGAAATTGCTTTCGTTAATGATATATGTTAGTCATATTAGCACAAAGTTTGATATGCAAAATATATTTACTATCATATGTAAGTTTCTGATAAAAGCAATTATTATGATTTTAGTGAAGTTTTCTAATAGATGTATGAGAAAAAAGAATATATATTTAAATATTTATTATATACAAATTTGGGCACTATAATTGTGTATCTTTGATTTAAATTGTTGCATTCTGTATATCAAACGCAATAATGATTTAGATATAGTGTAGCAAATCAGAATATTTTATTATCAAAATGTGACATAAGTTATAGTTAATGGCTATGGGTCTGGTTGACATGAATTTATCATATAGTTTGACTAGAGACAAAATGAAATTATATGTTTTATGAATTTGAATTTATCTAATTATACACATTTCATTTATAAAAATGATCCATCATTGACCACTAATCTGAAATATAAGCATCCAATGAAAAATAAATGGAATGAAACCTTTATAATTATGAGCTAATCAAACTCATGATTATTAAACACGTTAATTATTCAAATTACCATTCGACCTCTAATATTTGACTTTCAGCTTCCTTTAAATCCGCTTTGGGTTAATTTATTTTCATTCGGAAATCACATATAATATTTCAAGGAGATCTTAGAAAATCTATATTCATGTATTTCTTTCCATAAAATTTCTAAAACTCCCTATTTCTAACCATTTTCTATAATAAATGGTTATTAAAAAAACACAAATTTAATTATTTATTTTATATAAAATTTCTGTAAATCAAATCTATCTCTAATACTATATTCATAACAACACATTCAATATTTGAATCATTTAAATCATAAGAAGCACATAAACTAACCGTAGCCAAATTCGACCATGGGCAATTATAAAGGAAAACGAAGTTAGATAATATATTACTCGCTTATATCTTTTAGTCGAATGATATTTCTAATTCCCTTAATTAGATCTTCATTTTTTCTCCTTTTCTTTCTAGGGCTTCAACCTAATAGAGTAAGGGGTATGCTTTAGGAGCAATTATATAATTTGTTTTAAATTATTAACTATATAATAAAATCTCGTTCGAAACAATTTTTTTTTTCTATTATATACTTGTTACGACATGTTATATTAGTTAATTATTTAATTTAAGTATATTTAATAGAAAAGTAATAAATGATATGTTTTGTGATAGTAGTTACAATCGTTATAATTAGGAGCAGTTTATCATAGTATAATAAACACATCGTTTTAAATATTCCTAGTCAAGATATATGGAGACTGGATAATTGATATATTCGTAGAGACTAGAGTACATAACGCTCTTCAAATGTTGGGTAGTGTGTTACTCATGACCGCCGGGGGGACCAAGGGATTACGTACTGATAGTTATTGGATAACTATGGAAGACCCACTCGATAGTTTTATGTTGGTTAATATAACTAAGGTCAAACAGAAAATATTAATGTGACAAAATAACAAAGTTATCTCGACTTGAGAATACCATTGATCTTCAATATGCAAGTTCCGCTTTCATTATAGTTAGTGGCACGTCATACATCAAATGACTATAGTTGGGTCGAGTTGAACAAATGGAAGTGAAACACTACGCAAGAGAGGATTCGTTTCCTCGGTTATACGAGGTTAGTATCGACGTCAACTTGAAGTCAAACTCTCTAGCTAGAATAGTTTGGCTAATAATAAATGTTATGCTTGAGCCCAGGACTTTGTGTTTGGACCATACAAGTTGAATATGGATAGTATTGGGAATTTGATTAGTACCAAATTCCATAATTCTTAATATGATATATATTTGACGAAGAGAAGTGATGTAAATTATTATCATTATCAAGTACCGCTTAAAAAGGTAAAATTAGATTTTACCAAAACCATCTAGGTAGTAAATTTATCCAAACTGTCACATCACTAACTAAAATGATAAGTAAACTTCAATAATCGAATTGTTCATATTAATCGTTGATTGAATTAAATTTATGAGTTGCACAACCGCGATGTTGAACACTCTAAATACCACAAGATATAATTAAATTATAATTTTATAAATTAATTAAATTAATTAACATTTGCGAAATATTAATTATAAAATTTTATTTGATTTATTTGAATTAATATTTAAATGTGCGTATGTAATAGTTACATATGTATGTAGTAATATATGATATCGATAAACATTTAAATTGGATTTAAATTGTGTAAATATTAACTGGATTTAAAAACATTTTTGGATCCATAAACTCAATGCTATGACCGGCCATAATTGAGGGAAGTGGAGAGATATTTGGGTTTGAATTGATAGAAAGAAAGGGTAAAAAAGGAGATCTATATCGCCTCTTTCTTTTGTTATTTAAACTCATCATCTCTTCCTTTTTTGTTTTATACTTTGTGCCTCCATTTCCTACCTCCTTTGGATGAAAACAAAAGCCCCCTCTCTACTTCATTTCCAATACAAAACCAAGTTTAATCAAATGCAATTTAGGTTACCTGCTTTTCTGAAAGAAATTGAATCTGATTCAAGGTGTTCTTCTGATTCAACATACAAGGTGCAAATCAAGGCATCTGTTTAGGAAAACATTTTACAATTTAATAGGATATTCATCTATTTTAGTACGTTCGTTTTGATATGTATTAATATAACAAATTTTTATACATATGTCTGATGTTAATTTTGTAAATGAAATCATATACATCTAATAACATAAAAATATGTATACGACATATGTTATACTCACACATATTGTAATCCTTTAAAATATCATATTTATATAAAAATTATTATTAAATTATCAAATGACCTATGGTTGAAAACTAAAAAAACATTTTTTTATCAAATGGCCTTGGCCGAAATTAATGTTTTTGTTTAATTGGCTTAGGTAAAAGTAAAATAATATTAAATTTCTTGGTTCGACCATAAAATTGAAATCAATTTTTATCAAATGGCTTTGGCAATTTTTATTTTTATTTTTGTTTAATTGGCTTCGACCAAAATAATAGGATCAATTTTGTTTCAATTAGTTTTGGCTAAAACAATAAAAAAAATTCAATTTCCTTTATGCTTCAATCTATAATAAAGTAAAAAGTTATTTATTAATATTTTAAAACGGCCTCGGCCGTAAATAAAAATTATACATACATACATACACACATAGATACATACATACATACATACATACATACATACATATATGTATATGTATATATCTGTGTGTATTACTGCCAAAATTGGTTTAAATTATATATAAATCAATACTTCAGAATTGAGCCTAGATATGTTTTAAATTCACAAGTAGATTTGAAATTTGAATTTTAAAATCTAAAATAGTCTTACTCAAGATCTAGATTTAATTTTAAAATTATACCTATTATTAGATATTTTATAATATTTAATTATTTGAACTAGTCAACAATTTATATGTAAAAACTATTAAAATACAAGCCTTATATATATATATGTATGTATATGAATACACACACACGCATATATAGACACATACACAATATATGTGTATGTGTTTGTTTGTGTGTGTAACTGTGTATAAAATAATTTAGATATGGACAATAAGAATGTACACAAATGGGCAAATGTAACATTTGCGGTATAAATCCCAACACTTATATACTAGCATATTAAATCATGTACACATTATATGTTGTATGTGCATGCACATGTGTATGGGTATTTGATACACATGTACCATATATAAATATATATCATATATATTAATGAATAAAATCCTTTAATTTATTAATTACATATAAAAACAATTGTATTTAAAATTTATTTATATTAGATCTAAATTAAATTTAGGATTCATAAGCCTAACAAGATCCAAAATGGTAAAAGAAATTAAAATTTACATATTTGATCTGCTACGTGCTGACTTCATTCCAATAATGGTATCAGAGCTCAATACCCCATGTGGTCAAAATTAGTAGTATTAGGGTCAACTAATTAAGTTTGTCCATTTATTAGGATGTTTAGGAAAGTATGGTATAGGTTGGGTTTGGATAACCAAATACTCTGCCCTATCTGGTTAATGGCCTGGATTAAAATTTAAAGTGAGCCCAAAGGTTATCCCTAACATGAAATGCCTAATTTAAATTTGCACATTGGGCTAATTTTCAAAAAAATTTGGAAACTATAAAAAATTAAAATAATTTTTTTTATAAATGTTATAAAATAATTTTCAAAATTGTTTTGAAAATTTATAAATTATATTTTAAGATTATTTAAATATTAATTGATTAATAAATTAAAATAAATTAAACAATTAATTAACTAATAAATAGCATACATATTGATGTACATTAAATTATCTTAAGTGTTTAAGGTAATGTAAGTGCATATACGAAATTAATTATAATTAATTAAAATTATTTAATTAAGTTAATTAATTAAATGTTAATTGGTAAATAAAATAGTACATATATATAATGATATATATGTATAACTATAAATGTTATAGTATACATATTCAGTTTAGAATGTTTAATACAATAACATAAAATTAATTAAAATTTTAATTAATTAATTTCTTTAATTAAATAATATTTAATTAATGTAAGATTATAGATAAGATTAGTATATAAGTTAACTAAATTATCAAATGTTATACAATAATTAAAACTTATATAATATTAATGTATAATAAAACATGGAACAATAATAAACCCTAACTAGATTTAAGGAATAATATAAACATATAGTACATAAACAGTAATTTCTGATGTGTTGGACACTTGTATCATGAGAGTATTACATAAAAAATACATTATTTCATATGTTGATATCACTTAATTAGCATACTAAAGATTATGAATCGTTAATATAAAATTGTCCACTGCCATTTATGTATTAATATATTACTTGCATACTCCTTAGTTATTGATATTCCACAAGCTAAGGATGTTATGTGTAGTACTACTAATATATTGAATAAATGAGGTAAGATATGTGTACATATTTTTTGAGATTTCTTAAGGTACATACATTTATACTTAGGTCATTGTGAAATGGTAGGTACGAGTGAATAATCTCTTTCGATTTCTTGATATTCCTCAAGGTCAAATGAGATTGAGACAAAGAACAACAGGTTAGGAGTTTTATAGTTACAATTGATATAATGCTATCCGTCAATCGTGGGACTATGATTGATATTGCTTAAGGTTAGAGTACCAAGGCAAATGAGTCCCCCACTAGTAAAGTCAAAAGACTTCTATGTTTCGTCTTAGGTTTTTGAGAAACATTAAAGTCTAGTGCGAGTTTATTAGTAAAATGAAATATAATATTTAACCTTACGAATATTATAGGAACATCTACTATGATAAATGTCCAAATCTACTAAGTTAAGTTTGTAGAAAATGTGTATGTCAAAGTTATTTTCTAAAAATGACAAATTCATTGGACCTAACTACATAGAATGGTCAAAAGCGATTAAGATAACTCTCATATACAAACGCTTATAGTCATCAAAAACCAAAACTCCAAGGGTTGCACCCGATGAAGATGCATACCTCGAACTCAAAAAATTGCTTGTAGCAAATGGGCAACTGACCTAGAAATCACCTAAGTTTACGTGTTGTCTAGGTTAGACAAGCCAGTGCATAGACAACGTGAAAATATGATTGTCCATTAGATCTTTGATAGCCTCGTTTGGGAATAGTCTCATTTCGTAGGTTACAACTTTATGAAGAAATTGTTTAACACTAAGACGTCAATGGGCATGAATGTGGACAATTACGTCTTAATGACGAAAGGCTACATTAAAAAGACTCACTCAATTAGACATAACTATGAGCAACGAGCTGTAAGTGAACTTGACCTTAAAGGTCTTTTACTCCATTGTTTGAATTGTTCATATTAAACTGTATAAACTAGTTGAATGTAAGCCTCACAGAGCTTCTCAAGAGACAAGGCGAGTCTTCATCCTAGGACCAAGGCATATGCTTGCAATTATGAGTAAAGCATCATCTTTGAATGGTTTTAAGAAGAGGAAAAGGGTTAATAAGAAGAATTAGAATACTACTCAAGCCAAAAAAGATGGGTGTCATCACTCTCACAGGGAGGGTCATTGGAAATGGAACTGTCCGGAGTACTTAAAGTTAGTTAAAGAGAAGAAATATAATGGTTCTACTGCTCTTAGGTATATTTATGATTCAAAATTATTTTGCAATCAATAAATTATCTTGGATTTTAGATGATGGATTCTGAATTCATATCTATAATTCGTTACAGGGACATAGGAATCGATGTCATGTGGCGAAATAAGGTTTCAAGTTGTTGATAGATTTTTGGTAGATGCAACGGCGGTTGGAGATTATTATTTATCTTTGTCAAGTGGATTATTTTTAACATTAAATAATTGCTATTTTGTAAAATATTTTGTTTGCGGTATAATTTATGAGTCTAATTTGTTTGAGCATGAATATATTTTTCATTGTGTTAATAATGTTATGGACACCATGTTGAATGGAAATAAAGGTGTGATGGTATTTTAGATAATGGCATTTATGCAATTAATACTAATTATGTATATGTTGCAAAAAATTCTTCTAATGTTGACATAAATAAAAATTATTTTTGGTATTATAGGCTAGGTCATATAAGTGAGAAATAACCACACAAATTGAAAAACCAAAGATTTTCTACAATCATTTGAGTCTGAATCATTTGATATGTGCGAGTCATGTCTCAAAGGAAAAATGACCAAGTGCCCCTTTAGTGGGAGCAATGAAAGAGTTAATGAACTCATGGATCTCGTACATAGTGATATATGTAGCTTGATGCCTATAATTACCAAAAATAATTATTCTTAATTTATAACCTTCATGGATGATTTTTTAAGACTGTGATATGTGTATCTTATAAAGAACAAATCTGGTGTTTGTGTGAAATTCATTAAATATAAAAATGAGGTATAAAATCAAATGAACGATAAGATTAAAATACTTCGATCTGATTAAGGCGATGAGTATGTTGGACAAGACTCTAACAATACATAAAAGATAATAGGATTATCTCTCTGGTTACTCCATTTTATACTCCACAATACAATAGTGTTTTGGAGCAAATGAATCGAACTCTAGTAGATATGGTTCGTTTTATGATGAGTAAAGTAGAGTTACCTCTCTCCTATTGAGGATAGGTGCTAGAAATTACGGTGCATATACTGAACCTAATACCCACGAAATTTGTACTTAAGACGCCATATGAGATGTGGCATGGGAAGAAACCCCACCTCAAACGTTTGAAGGTACGGGATTGTATAGCTACATTAAGAATGTTGGTCCTAATAAATATAAGTCAAGATTAGTCTTTTGTAAAACTCTAGGATATCCCAAATATTTTATGGGATATATTATCTACAATACGAGGAACAAAAAGTTATCGTTTCTTAACATATTGTCTATTTTGGAAAGGAATTTCTATCAAAAGAAATTAAAAGCGAAGCCATAGAATTAGATGAGATCTAAGAGTCTAAAACGAAGAACGAACCAGTAGGAGAACAGAATCTGTCCATAACAAAAACTCGCAATCTGTTAGAAACTTTAGAAGGGAATCTAGTGCACTAGATAGGTACTACGATTTTCTAGTAGAAGACGAGAAGGAGGATTGCGTCATAGATGATTGTACTCATCAATTGTTCCAACAAGCACTTCAAAGTAAAGACTACGCACTATAGCTTGGTTCTATGAAATCCAAAATGGATTCCATGTATGAAAATAAAATGCAAACTTGTAACAATCCGTAACTTAGTGGGCCTAAATTTCGACAAAAATTGAAATCCAAGTCAATTAGAGCACGGATCGTTGGATTTGGTACTTGCAAGTAAGCATGAGCATTATCAGAGATTGATAAAAATCTAAACTCATAGCGGAAATAATAACATGATATGAATATTGACTATGACTACTACCTTGGAATTAATGGTATTTCTTGGATAGCAGATTATCACATCATCATCGAGCATGAGAGCAAGAATACATCTCTAACGACAAAGCACATCTAGCTCTAGTGACCCGTTCCTCTTAAATTCTATCATGTGACGACCTAAATTTTCGAACTCGAAAATTCGACATTTATACGTCCACTGTACAAATGTCGATCAATTGAACACCGAAAATTTTAGATTGTTAGAGAAAAGAAGAAGAAGGTAGAAGAAGAACAGAAAAAACAGCATCTCAACATTCGCAGCGGATCAAAATATAAAATCAAATAATAGCATTTACAAAGAAAAGCCATACTTGTTACTTTACATACAATTCATCAGAGTTACAGCCATTAATACATAAACTGGACAGTTGTACCCTTGTCCCAGGCTAATATCACTACCAACTCAAATACACAGCGGTAAACTCCATACATTCCTACCATCCAGCTCACCTTCTGAGCTCTAGAACGTCCTAACCTAAAAATCTATAAAATTCGGTCTGACCCGAGCATTACATCAAAGTAACACCCAAGTCAGGCTGGAAACCAGCGTGAGTAAACCCATCTAACATAAAATACAAAGATATAAAACTTATTTGAAAACCCGGGGTAACTCGTACCTCACTACGAGTTTATTACTTGACATGCTCAACACTTAATTCACAAATCAACCCCTAAGTACCCTTACTTAGTTTCAATGGTCCAGATACTTAATTTATTTCAATCCAGCATATTTGATTTCACATAAAAAATCTATAAAGAATTATTGAAGATTAAAAATCGAAGTGGTTTCAGGTATTTACTGATACCTGACCCCGGTCTCTTCGAATCCAATGACCACTACACCAAATACTGAGATTAGTAACTAACCATCCGCGCATTTGGCAACGGTTATTAACCGTTGCCATTTAGAAATGGTTAATCACCGTCTTGGTTCAATTAGCAACGGTTTTTTATCGTTGCTAATTGGGAACGGTTATTAACTGTAGCTTCTTTGGAGACAAATGATGGCGGTGAATTTCATCCTTTCACGCCATAATTTTTGGCGCGCTTCGTTCTAACTAGCAACGGTTTTCAACAGTGGCTAATTAGCAACGGTTTGTAACCGTCGTAAATGTTGTGGAAAATAATGGCACTAATTTTGTGCCAAATATTCGCTGGGAGCCAAAAAGAATTGGCCCGTCACTTTTCCTTCCCTCCTTTCCTTTGATATTCGTTTCGTCCTCTTTCAACGAAAAGAAAACCTAAATAAATAAATAAAACCCAATTCCACCAATTCGATTTGCTTCAACCCGCTCATCTTTCCATCTAATCGTGAAATCATCTTCCATCCAACCGCGAACCCATCTTTCCACCTAATCGTGTCCAGCTGCGAACTCATCTTCCTTCCAGCCGCACTAATTCTTCCTTCATTCAACGCCAATCAGTGGCCCTCTCAGATCTGTGTTCGGAGAAGTATTACAACGTGAATTTATCGAATACCTACTCCAGGTTGGGTACTCATTTTTAATTATTTGATTTATATTTTAAATTTGATTTTGTTTCATACTTCTATTATAAAATCTAATTTGAAATCTTAATTATCTCAGATCTGTGTATCTATGATATTTGGTTCCTTGAGTTTCATTGGCATAATCGAAGAGAGCGCATAACTGCCAGGTAAGCTTTGTTTTGTAATAATACTTGTTGTCAATTGAAATGGAAACTCTGTGTACATGTATTTGCGGTGCATTGTTATATCACAGTACTTATGTGTAGAATTAAAAGAACCTTTAACTTCATACGTTGCTCGGCTAAGTCTTGAAGAACCTGGTTCAAATTTAACGTGAATATCTTCATGGTGATAAGATAAACTTTTAACTATGTACCAAGGACTTTCTGATTCTTCTCGGCCAAAAATTTGCCACCTTTTGCTTGTTCCATGTCGCTGAAAAGAGATTTAGGACGAATGTTACAGTCAGGGCCGGTTATTGGGCTAGGCCCAATAGGCCATTGAATAGGGCAACCCCCTTTACGGGGTAACGAACGACCGAAAATATCAAAACCCTATCTTCTCAAAATTTCAAATCGCGATAATCACGCATCCTCCCACCTCCACGACGCGAGCCACTCGACGAGGCATTCTCCTCCACAGCGCGCTTTCTCCTCCACGACTCGGCGACAGCAATCTCCAGGCGACAACAATCTCCAGGCAATAGCCACAGCACTTGGCGACAGCCGACAACAATCTCTAGTCTCGAGCTACATAAACATTCTGCTCCAGCCTCCACGGTTCCACCGCTCCACGACTACACTGCAGAGCTTCTAATTTGATTACTGGCCTGATTCCTGAAACAATTTGATAAAGGTAAATATGGATATGATTTTTTTTGAATCTAAACAACCGAATGACTGCTTTGTGTGATTATACTAGTAGTTTCAAAGTGATTAGTTCTTGTCGAAAATTCACATTAATTAATCAGGATTTTTCTTGCTTCAGTCGAAGCACCAAAATCACTTATGTTGACTGCACTACAGGCTACAGGCACAGCTATATGCTTTATGAGTTTCAACTAGCCATTCATTTGTTTGTTGGATAAAAAGTACAAAATTATTGCTACTATATCAATATGTATTAACAATATGTCAATAACACAGAACTCTTTATGTTATTGATCACACAAAAAAGCGATGCCTAATCTAAATCAATGCTCTTATTCATTCTTTCATTCATAGGCATTTCTGCGCGATATCACGGAAATCACTGGGTTATTGGCACTGATTGAGTTTTCTCATTAGGAAATAGCTATATATAATAAAAAGAAAATATTCTAATTTAATATACTTAAGCATCTAGCATGTTTTAAGCCCTCGGCGTCTGTGACCAACACTTCCAGTACACCAACTTTTATTAGAGAGACAAACAACATATAATGTGTGTTGCATATAATTTTATATTGTAGAGAAATATGAGAGTTACACATGGAGTTTTTATTTATTGAAATGTAACTCATCAGTAAATGAACAGAGTTACATAATTAGTATTTAATGTTTATGTTTCCTCCTATTTATAGCTTGAGTAAATATTATAAATTGCAGTTAAATAATATTACGGTGACTCGACAATGATTCCTTACTTATAGTGACTGCTAGGGTATAAGTTGATGCAATGAATTTTGTTTTACTAAATATGAGACCATATTTAGTAAGTGGATAAAATTGTTGTTAATGGCGCAAGCCAAGTATCTGGAGAGGGGTAATGCATAGACATTACTCTGGTGCTACAAGATGGCGTCGTTGTAATGGCAAATTTTTTGGAAACAGTTTGATGCTAATGTTAAATTTCAAGTGAAATCAGAAGAATATACATCTGTTTAGTTAATATCAGAGTTGAACTTGGTGGAAAGCCATAAGATATTGTTACCCATGATTTCTTATTAGCTCTTGTTATTTTCTTTCAGTTTGTCTTTTAGTATAGACAAACAATGGATGAATCAATCTAATCGAAGAAATACAGAATATGTGGAAGGTGTGAGAAATTTCGTTAAATTTGTTGCTGAAAACGGTGGCAATAAGGAAAAGTATTCGTGCCCTTGCACGCGGTGCAAAAATGAAGATACATTCAAATTAAATGACATTCATTTTCATTTTCTTAGATATGGTATTGTTCAATCATATACCGTGTGGTGTTTTCACGGGAAAAGAATACCGGAGAAGCCAAAACAACAACCGGTTAGTCATGCCACAAATACTGATGAGTCCGAACATATTAGGATGGAGGATTTGATCAATGATGCAGATAGATTCCATCATTTTCAACCTACAAGTCAGTTGCATGATAATGCTAATATTGGTGAGCAGTTTACGGATAAATCATTTTTTGATAGTGCAACTGCAACAGGGCCATTGTATCCTTCTTGTCCAAAAGAGATTACAAAGTTGTATGCCATTGTGAAACTGAATAGCTTGAAGCCCCAATACGGCTTTTCAGACATTGGTGTGACTGCACTACTCGAATTCATAAAGGAGTTACTCCCCGAAGGTAACACGCTACCGTCAAAGTACCCCGACGTGAAGAAGAGCATTAAGCAAGTTGGGATGAATTACATAACTTATGATGCATGCATTAATGACTGCATCTTGTACTGGAAAGATAATGCGAACAAAGTTTCATGTACAAATTGCAACGCACCAAGATATAAGACATCATTCGACGAAGAGAGAAAAGCTACCACAGTACCTCAAAATACCTTAAGAGAATATTTAGCAATATTTATAATGCTATAACCATAGGATAGAGCAAATTAAGCAGTTTTAAGTAGTTTTAGCAAATCAATAACAATGATCACATGGATAAGTTCTGGTGGGCACAACCTTCACTAAATTCTTGCTTGGCTGAAAGTACAGTGTTATTTAAAAAAAAGGTTGTGTTCATGATTAGATTTGAGAAACAGTGAGAGATAACAAGAAATGATGAAGAATCACGTAAAAGTTCAAAATGTTATTGCAGAGCTAGAGTTTGAGACAGCGAATGAATGACAGAGATGAGAAGGAATTCATTGTCAATAGCGATCTAGTTTGTATACTTATACTCATCGTTGTCTTTATCTTATATCTGTTTTGGTTTCAATTTTCATTGACACTCACAATAGCCATTATGTCCAAAAATAAATCGGTAAACTCCAAAACAAAAAAGGATATAGAAAGATCATAATAGTTTACACCTTCCATTCCAATCTTGCATGATTTTAAAGATCGAATATCGCATACACAATGGGTCAAGGACTTGTGTAGCTCTGCACAATGGTCTTAAATGTTTGGGAGCTTGTTAGTTCTGTAAATGTGATTCCATATATTCACTCCAGAAATGCTTATATAACAGGTACTATATGCCGAGATTCCACAGCATTAGTAATTCATGGAAAACCAGTACCACCCACATATGAAAAAGTGTTGTTGGACAAAATTTTATTGCCGGATGAGCTAACCGCCAAAATATGTCGACAATTTACCGAGACCTTTGGGGATGTTGGAGCGGAGGTTATGTGAGCCATCAAAAGGGTTGATACGATATCTTTAGTCGGAGGTATTGATATTTCTGACTTGTTCTTTGCATATATTGCTGATTTTCTTTTGTTTGTTGTATATGAAATTTGCATATGCAAATGCATGTGTATTTTGTCCTATTCTGTCTTGTTTACAAGATAATCGACAATTTATCAAATACTAGGAAGTAAAGTCAAAATTCAAGGACAAAATCAAAAAACAAAAAACATGATCAATGTGCCTAAACGATGAATGGAGGTCCAATAAACTAAAAATTGATTAGCTAAATAAATTTATGTGTGTATCGTACTAATTGGGTTTAATGGGTGGTAAAATAATTTGGTTATGATGTAGGGGAGGGGACTAAAATGGTAGGGGACTGGAATGTTTAGTAGGGAACTGGAGTGTTTACTGGTGGTTGGAGTGGTTGATACTGGTGGTTTGTGGTAGAGTTGGTGAATAGGAAGTGGGAGGCAGTTTGTAATGCTGGAGTTCATTGCAGAATGTGGAGTTAGAGAGGTTGGTCGGGATAGTTGAATTATGCTGACAGTGTTATGGTTGTGATTTGGTTTGAAGAGGAAATGAAATATGTAGTGATTGGTTTGAATAGGAAATATGGAAATGTTGTTGGAGTGCAGGCAGGTTTGTAGTTTGTGTTTGGTGGCTTACTGGTACCAAGGGAACCAGGTTGGAAGTGTAAATGGTGGATGAAAGGGAAGTTGAAGGCTGCGGAGCAGTCAGAAGAAGACTGTTACAGTTTTTGTGATGTGACGTGAACAGGGGTGGCCCAAAGAATCGGTTGCCCAAGCCCAATGTGAATTTTTTTGCCCCTTACTATATAACATGTCAATTTTTTTAAATTTTCTTTTTTATATATAAGCATAAAATCACATATAAAACTATAACATAACAAAGCACCAACTTTTTATACAAAAGTTGCTACATTAAGTAGGCTGCAATACTTATAGTCTCAAATAGTTTACAAAACAGTGTATTTAATTTTTAACTAAATGTATCAAGTTTACAAACTAGTGTATCTAGTTAAGTGTACAGGCAAATCATATCGGGTTCTTCCTAAATGTTTGCGGGTAGACATACACACACTGCAGGAAAAATAGTACATCAATGTAAGTATCAGTTCCTAAATAATCATTAGTTTTTAGCTTCGGCTTTCAAATTTCAATTCCTAAGCGATTAATTACAGAAAACTAGTTGTTTATAACTAAATACTAATAAGTTATTGATGCAGCGGAAATACGAAAAAACAATGAAATCGATGGAACTGGCAATCGGTGGATTGAAAATACTGCAAGGCCCAAATTCGTTGATCCGAAGATACCGAATTCTAGCTATCTTTGACACGTTGATCGCGCACGATACTGTGAAGAGAGATCTACAATTCTTCAGCGTTGATCAAGCGCACTTGATTCCACGAATTGGCTTCAACGATCGAAGATTCGAGCGCGCTCGAATGTCAAAAGTGGAGATAGGAGATCAAACTTAACTATCAATTTAATGAAAGCACAAAGCTAACAAACAAGAATTTTATTCAAAATGAACCAACCTACAAATGACCAACTCAAGCGCTATTTATAGCGTTTTACAACTCTGACCCTTAAGTCGTTACACGACCTACGACTTACTTAGCTCGTACGCGACCTAACTACTTACAACACAACACTGGTACGCGACTTACAGTAGTCCGTGACCTAACAACACGCGACTCAACGACATAACACTTGGCCGACCTACGACCTTCAATACAAACGACCTAAGTACCATACAACACACACGACCTAACTGACTCGAGTTACAACACATAGCGACTTAAAGACAAACACGACCCAAAACTGGAGCGACTTAAAAGGTACAGCGGTACAAGAAATCCAAGCGGCATGAGCTTCAGCGACCTAAAACCATCAACGACTTAAGTTTGTACGCGACCTAACATAGGTCGTACCGAGATAAGGTCGAAGCGACCTAAGTAGTTAACTTATGGATATCCTCACGCGACCTAACTAGGTCGTTCAACATAGGTCGTAGCTCATCCATACCTTCTGAGCGACTTAAATCTTCAATATAGCAACAATGCGGTAGACCGTTAGGTCGTTGGCGACCTAAAGTACATTTCACTAGGTTAGGTCGTTGTTTGTTAACTCATGCTTCTCTACTAGGTCGTGAGCGAACTAAATATCCCGAGCGATCTAAAACCGTGTCCTCATCCGAGCGACCTAAGGCTTCGTTAGTTCGCGCTGCATCATCCTCCCCCGGTTGACAGAAATTCGACCTCGAATTTTCACCATCTTCTTCCACAACAAGTTCATTTCCCTGATATGGAATTAGGTATTTGATGTTGAAAACATCTGAAGTATGAATATCATCTAGTAATTTCAATTGATACGCATTCTCATTGATTTTCTTCAAAATTTCTACAGGACCAATCTTTCGCGCCTTTAATTTATTGTACGTTCCCACTGGAAAACGATCTTTTGTCAACACTGCGTAAACCAAATCACCTTCCCTAAAATCCACACTTCTCCGCTTCTTATCAGCCAGTTGTTTATATTTTTCATTAGATGCAAGCAACCGTTAATGAACAGTTCTGTGGCACTCCTGCAACTCGTTTACGAAATCACAAGCCCGCTTAACAACTCCCTTCTGATATGGCACTGTTGTTAAGTCCAACGGTCCCTTTGGAATTGTCGAATAAATAACCTGAAATGGACTGAAACCTATGCTCCGATTAACCGCATAGTTGTGAGCAAACTCCGCTTGACACAATTTCAAATCCCAGCTCTTCAAATTATCTTTCACAAGACACCGCAATAAATTTCCTAACGATCTATTCACAATTTCCGTTCGTCCATTTGTCTGCGGATGATAAGCGCTACCGAATTTCAGCTTGGTTCCCACCATCTTCCACAAACTTAGCCAAAAATGACTCAGAAATATGGTATCCCTGTCCGAAACTATAGACTCTGGTAAACCATGTAAACGATAGACCTCTCTAAAGAACAACTGTGCCACATGGACTGCATCTGCCGTCTTCTTACAAGCAATAAAATGTACCATCTTCGAGAAACGGTCCACCACATCATAGATGGAGTCATTTCCCCGTTGAGTCCTCGGCAAACCCAACACAAAATCCATGCTTATATCTACCCACGGCTTTGTAGGAACAGGTAAAGGCATATACAACCCCGCATTTGTAGCTGTCCCTTTCGAAACTTGACAGATATGGCATCTACGCACAAATCTTTCAACTTCCCTTCTCATCGACGGCCAAAAACAAGATTGAGAAATCAACTGTAATGTGCGATCACGTCCAACATGTCCTTCTTCATGAAACTCCTTGATAATCTTCATTCTCAAGCTGCAATCTGGTATACATAATCGATTTCCCTTAAAAAAAATCCATCTACCAACATAAATTCATCAGCACTTCCCTCCTTGACCTTTTCAACAAACTTCGTAAAGTAAGGATTTTCTTCAATCAACTCTGGCAATAGTTCAAACCCTGTCACTTCAACCTTCATTGTCGTCAACAAATGATACCTCCTTCTCAAAGCATCAGCTACACGATTCGTCACCCCTGATTTGTGTTTGACAACAAAAGTAAACTGCTGTAGATACGCGACCCATGAAGCGTGCCTAGCTGAAATTTTGTCCTGCCCTTGCAAATGCTTCAATGCTTCGTGATCCGTGTAAAGAACAAACTCCTTCTGAAACAGATAATGTCTCCAGTGCTTCACAGCTTGAACAATTGCGTAAAACTCAACATCATAAGTGCTATATCTCAACTTAGCTCCAGACAACTTGTCACTGAAATAAGCAACTGGTCTTCCCCTCTGACTCAATACTCCACCAATCCCAGCCTTCGATGCGTCAGTATGTAATTCAAACAACAACTGAAAATCCGGTAAAACAAGAATTGGCGCTGATGTCAATAGTGTCTTGATCTTCTCAAAAGCAACCCCTGCTTCCTCTGACCATGCAAACTTCTTTCCCTTCATGCAATCGGTTACAGGTGCCATCACACTGCTAAAGTGTGGAATGAATCTTCGATAAAAAGACACCAACCCATGAAAACTTCTTATGTCAGTAATCGTCTTTGGTTGTGGCCAACTCCTGACTGCCTCTACTTTATTCTCATCCACTTGAACACCTTCCTTCGACAGAACATACCCCAAAAACAAAACACTGTCCGTCTTAAATACGCACTTCTTTGCTGCTGCATAGAACTGCTCTTGTCGTAGAATCAACAGTGCTTCTCGCAAATGCTGGATGTGCTCTTTCATACTCCCACTATAGATTAAAATATCATCAAAGTAAACAACCACGAACTTCCCAATGAATGGTCTGAAAATCTGGTTCATCACTCTCATAAAAGTACTTGGAGCATTTAACAATCCAAACGGCATAACCAGCCATTCGTATAAACCTTCCCTGGTTTTAAAAGCAGTCTTCTACTCATCACCCGGTCTAATACGAATCTGATGGTATCCACTCTTCAAGTCAATCTTCGAAAACACCACTGCCCCACTCAACTGATCAATCAAATCATCAAACCTCGGCATAGGAAATCTGTATCTCACAGTGATCTTATTTAAAGCCCGACTGTCCGTACACATCCTCCACGTCCCATCCTTCTTCGGTACCAATAAGGCTGGTACGACACATGGACTCAAACTCTCATGAACACGCCCTTTTTCTAACAGTTCCTCTACCTGCCTTCTCAGTTCTTCATGCTCCTTAGGACTCATCCTGTAATGTGGTCTGTGTTGTAATACTGCCCATGGCACAAGATCTATCTGATGCTGAATATCCCTCAACGGTGGCAACTCCGTTGGCAACTCTTCAGGAAACACATCACTGAATTCTTATAACACCGGCTCTACTTCCTCTGGGACTTCAAGAGATTCAGTTACTTCACATCCAATCAACAAAAATACCTCTGGACTCTCTTCTACTTCTTCAACAAATTCTTTCAAAGTCAACAAAGTCTTCAGCTCCTCAATCTCTTCTGACTTGCTCTCTCCTTGTTGTCTCTTCTTTGGAACCAAAATGATCTTAACACCTTCAAACATAAAGCTGTAGCTATTGGTTCGACCATCATGCTGCACTGCTCGATCATATTGCCATGGTCTTCCCAAAAGCAAGTGAAAAACATCCATTTCCACAACGTCACACCAAATCTCGTCTTTATACTTCTTCCCAATAGAAAATGGAACATGTACTCGTCTGTCCACCTTCACTTCTCCTCCTTTCCTCAACCATGCTAACTTGTAAGGATTTGGATGCTTCTCCGTTTTCAACTTTAACTTTCTCACAGTTTCAGTAGAAATAATATTGTCACAACTTCCTGCGTCAATCACAAATTTACAAACCTTCCCCAGAATAGTGCATGTCGACTGAAAGATATTACTCCTCAACCAACTAGCTTCTTCTTCCTGCTTCGGTGTTAAACAAGACCTCCTCATCATTAGATTACATCCTTCATCTCCTGACGCAATATCCTAATCATCCTCCTCAGCTGGACTAGAATAACCTTCATCAACATTCTCACCTTCAGCAATCATTGTTCGCTTCTTTGGCTTTGGACATTCATTGCTCTTGTGACCCACTTCCTGGCAACTATAACATTTGAAACTGTTGTTAACCTTTGCCTTCGCAACTTCATTCACAACTGGTTTACTGACGGCTTTAGAAACATTGGAACTTCCACTAGCACCTTTGTTCTGAATATTGGAACTTGTAAACACACCACCTCCTCGTCTTCCCCGCTTCTTCCAAGCCAACGCTTTTTGATTTGCTTCTGCTACAGATCTTGGATCAAACATATTAACCATATCCTGGATCTGCATTCGCAACCCTCCAACAAATCTTGCAGTCAACTGTTCTTCTGTCTCCATAATATCATTCCTGGCAATGAGTTGGTAAAATTCATCTGCATAATCATTAACTGACTTCGTCCCTTGTCTTAGATTCTGCAACCTCTGATACATGAGTGATTGATAATTGTAAGGTAAAAATGTAGCTTTCATCAGTTTCTTCATCTTCACCCATGATTCAATCTTCGACTTCCCCATCCGTTCTCGTGTAAGTTTGGTTTGCTGCCACCACGTCATAGCTCTCCCCCTTAACCTAGTAGAAACCAACTGCACTCGATGATTTTCTGGAACCTCTTTGAAATCAAAGATCTCTTCAACATTAGACAACCAGTCCAAGAATTCTTATGCAACCATTTCACCCTTGAATTCAGGAATTTCCATCTTCATCCCCGACTCCCAACGTCGATCATCATCTATATCCCGATACTGACGTCGTAATCGATCTCGATCTCGGTAATGAACACTTCCTCTATCACCATCAAACTCCTCATCAAAATCTGATGTATATCGTTGTCGATCACGACTTCCAACATCTCTACCACTAACACTTCTACCACCAACATCCCTTCGATTTCGATCATCCACATTTCTATCCCGATTGTCAACACTTCTACGATCATGACTTTCTCTCCTCTCCCGATCTGAATGTGGTGAAATTCTACTTCCCCCATGGCTCGATTCAGGTGAAACCCTTCTTCTACTTTGATTCATTTCAAGCATCATTCTCTCTAATCGACCAATTCCTTTATCAAACTTTTCATGCATGCGTTGTTCCATTTGATCGGCTTCTTCTTTTCTATACAACACTTCAATATTCTGATGGCGGTTAGCTCTTCTCGGCGGCATGATTACACAATCACAAACACTTCAATAAATCAAATAATCTTCAAAACTTCAACAATGCACGGCTACCTCCTAGCTCGGCTCGAACTCAAACAAACAAGGCACGGCTCAAAGTTCAACACAAAGCTATGCTCGGCCTATACTTCAACAAATGATACCAAAAGATGCTTCAATTCTCGGCTCAAACACTTCAACAAGATGAACTTCAACTTCAAACTCCTTGGCTCCAAGACTCGGCTTAACTATGATTGGCTAAGCCCGGCTCCGATACCAAACTGATGCAGCGGAAATACGAAAAAACAATGATATCGATGGAACTGGCAATTGGTGGATTGAAAATACTGCAAGGCCCAAATTCGTTGATCCGAAGATACCGAATTCTAGCTATCTTTGACACGTTGATCGCGCACGATATTGTGAAGAGAGATCTACAATTCTTCAACGTTGATCAAGCGTACTTGATTCCGCGAATTGGCTTCAACGATCGAAGATTCGAGCGCACTTGAATGTCGAAAGTGGAGATAGAAGATCACACTCAACTATCAATTTAATGAAAGCACAAAGCTAACAAACAAGAATTTTATTCAAAATGAACCAACCTACAAATGACCAACACAAGCGCTATTTATAGCGTTTTACAACTCTGACCCTTAAGTCGTTACACGACCTACGACTTACTTAGGTCGTACGCGACCTAACTACTTACAACACAACACTGGTACGCGACTTACAGTAGTCCGCGACCTAACAACACGCGACTCAACGACATAACACTTGGCCGACCTACGACCTTCAATACAAACGACCTAAGTACCATACAACACACACGACCTAACTGACTCGAGTTACAACACATAGCGACTTAAAGACAAACACGTCCCAAAACTGGAGCGACTTAAAAGGTACAGTGGTACAAGAAATCCAAGCGGCATGAGCTTCAGCGACCTAAAACCATCAACGACTTAAGTTTGTACGCGACCTAACATAGGTCGTACCGAGATAAGGTCGAAGCGACCTAAATAGTTAACTTCTGGATATCCTCACGCGACCTAACTAGGTCGTTCAACATAGGTCGTAGCTCGTCCATACCTTCTGAGCGACTCAAATCTTCAATATAGCAACAATGCGGTAGACCATTAGGTCGTTGGTGACCTAAAGTACATTTCACTAGGTTAGGTCGTTGTTTGTTAACTCGTGCGTCTCTACTAGGTCGTGAGCGACCTAAATATCCCGAGCGATCTAAAACTGTGTCCTCATCCGAGCGACCTAACGCTTCGTTAGTTCGCGCTGCATCAGTTATTAGCTTCAGGCGTTTTCAATGTTAATGAAATCTAAAGCAGTAAAAGGGCGACTCAATTTTAGAAAATTAGACAACTCAAAACAAGAAATTCGCATACTTAATTAATAACTCAAAAATGAACTTGACCAAGCTAAAATTCACTGTATGATCTGAGTTTAAAACATGTTTTTACTTTTGTGCAGGGATTGGATAGAATACTGTATGCACCACAGCATGAGCCAAAGAAATATCAGGTTCGGCTAACCTTCTCAGCATCCTTTTAATGTGTTTATTATATGTAGACTTCACTGCTTGCAAAACAATGTAGTGTAATTAATGAAATCTTTGTAGTGTAGTGTAATAAACAATGAAGTGTAATAAGTATGATATTCCGGCACGGTAGCATTCTGTTTGCAAAACAATGAGTGTAATTATAAGTTTGATAATTTTATATGTATGGTATATGTGCGATATGTTTATAGTGCTTGTGTACCAATATTTTGATATTATGGCATATTTTGATATATATTGATATTCTGGTATATATACTGAGATATGCGTGTAACGCAGTAGTGAGTTACAGATGTGATTTTGTAGGAGCAGGAGCAAACACTATGTGAAACGGGTGTTAACCGTTGCTTTATGTGTGACTTTGGGCATAAAGCAACGGTTTTTAACCGTTTTTTATGGACATAAAGCAACGTTTTTTGGCCATAAAGCAACGCTTGCACCCGTTGCTTTTTGGACAGAAAGCAACGGTTTATATCCGTTGATTTTTTGCCCATTAAGCAACGGTTTGTAACCGTTGCCTTTTGTACATTAAGCAACGGTTTATACCCGTTGTCTATTTTCCATAAAGCAACGGTTTATACCCGTTGCCTTTTGTACATTAAGCAACGGTTTATACCCGTAGCCTTTGGCCCAGTTTGCAACGGTTTATACCCGTTGCCTTTTGGACATAAAGCAACGGTTTTCTCCCGTCGCTAAATTCAACCACTCCTGTGTTGAAGACGGTTTTTACCCGTTGCTTTTGGACTTAACAAAGGTTTTTACCCGTTGTTAATAGCTTATAATGGTGTAGTGGACATCTTAAAAACAAAACTGTTTAAGTTTTAAACATTTCCATTTTATCCATAATTTCATATTTACATAGCAATTCATCACAGATAGACAATCCGCATTATTCCAATTCAATCCAAACATATCATAACACAAAGCATCATAAATCACATATCAGAGATATCAAATAATCTAAGTCATTCAATATATCTTAATCATCTATAAGCAAGATAAATTAACTGTTCCATTTCAAACTAATTTAATTACTTTTAAATACTGCTTACTTAACATTAATTAATTACAAACCATTAATTAATCATCCTTTAATTATCCATTAATTATCCATAATTACTTTCATTAAGTAATTATCCCATTGGTTAATTATCCTCAATTAATTAACCTTCAATTATTAATTAATTATCCACTAATTACTAATTAAATTAATTAACCCTTAACAAATTAATCCTTTAGTTACTTACATTAAGTAATTATCATTTAATAAATCACATTTAGTATCCGTCTTAATTAATGACATTAAGTAATTATTCTTTAATTACTTTCATTAAGTAAGTATCATTAATTAATTGCATTAAGTAATTATCCTATAATTACTTAAATTAATTAATTAACCCTCAATTAATTAACTAACCTTTATTTACTTACATTAATTTATTTACCCATTAATTAATCACCTTGGTTAATTATCCATTAATTAATCAAGACTTTAATTTAAGATAACATTGTCTTAATTAACTACTTAATAAATTTCATTTTAAAACATTTAGGAATATAATTAGTTAACTAATTTATTATAAATCAAACAAATTATATTTCAAAATCACTTGACTTACAATAAACTTGATGAATATTTTACTTTGGAAATTTGTTGGATAGTTAGCTTAAAACTTGTTAACCAAATTACTTCCAAAAACCAATCATGTTTTCTTTTACAACTTGGTTCATATTTCATTTATTTTAAAACTTGTCTAAGCTATATAGAAAAAACCGGTTAAACAATAACAACCCGAGCCCAAAACTCCTCTACTTCCCTCAATAAAACTCGTGAACGACTCGATCCCAAGGCCCAAAATATCGATCCAACTCTCGTTCTTCCCTCTCTATTATCCTTCTCTGATACAAACTACAACAAGAAACCTAATTCCACGAATCCGTGCACCATGCATATGCACGAGCAACCGGTGCCACAACTATCAACGTCGAAGTTACCTTTGAGTCACCGTCGACCACCTTCCTCTGCCACACCACCCGGAACGTCGCCAAAAAACCCCAAAATGAAATTTCAAACTTCCACTGCCTGGAACGAAGACTTCGTTCACTCAAATCCCCTCATTCGCCGCCATATCCAATACTGATCAACTTAAACTCCACCGAAAGGTATGCCATCCCATCCTCTTCGATCTCCCCTAGGACCGCACGCCCTTTTCTCTCTCTTTTGTTCGCGGTTCGGTCAAGAATAGAAGCCAACAGGAACACTCCTCAAACCCTAAACGACCTCGCCATGCTCCATCCCTCCATACAAAAAACTTTATACCATTTTTTTCAGATTCGCCATCTTCCTACCCTCTTTTGTTCCTAACGACGAACCACCAAATCAAGAGGTTCGCAGGAATTTGGCCCTAACCAAATTCCAATCGTCCCTCAATTTCTCTCCATACTTAAACTTAAAAATTCCAAAACTTCTCTCAAAAATCAACAATTTCGAAAACGAATTGATTTATATAAGTGAATCAGAAAATTACAATGATTGATTTTTAGTGATGATTCATTTTCACTGCAATTTCCTTCCTCTCTTTGCAGTACTTACTAATCTTCACATAAAAACATTTTTAAAAATGAGATTTCATATTTACAAACCAATTTCCTTTAGTGATCACACCCCAAAGGTGATCGAGTGAAGAGATATAAATTTTTGAATTAAATTTAGGATCTGTTAAACAAAAAACAGAGCCAATACAGACATATAAATACACACACACACACATACATATACATATATTTATGGCAATTCAAAACATAGATATCAGACAAACCCATTCTTACATCCACGCAAGACCGTATTCATTCATTTCTACCATGAATCTCTATATGCATAAGGTGATTAACCTAAAAGGTTGCAGTTTACTCATTGTACAACTTGAACAGAGAAGAGATGACAACATCATGTACAGTCATCTATATTACATAGCCATGCATAAAAGTACTTTCATTTCCAAGAAACACTATAAAATGTTTTATTACTTTTGTAATCTTTTACTTATCTACAGATTTGTTAAAATATTTTTGATTTAAAAGATGTAGCTTACTCACCTTGTAATGTTTGAACAGAGAAGACTTTTGGAATCTGAAAAGCTTTGATGATTTAACTGGAATTTGGACTTGATGATGATCTGATCTGCTCTGGTTTCTTTACTTAATGAATTAGCTTTGAGACTGAGTTGAACTTAAATTTTGTTGAGCTTCAGGTTTGAAACAATTTTGAAATTTTTTGTTTGCTTTTGCTTTTTTTTGTTTACTGATTTATTACAGGCTTTGGTTTTCCCTTGGGTTTTGAAATTTAAGATAAAAGAGAAAATGAAAGAGAGGGATAGGAAGATGTTTATATAACTTTGCTTAATTTATAAAAATATATAAATAACACTTGTTAAATTATCTTGCCATTTGTAATTTGCATTCTATATTGACATACACTTGTTAAATTGTATTTTAAAATTTTTAAACTAGTACAAATTGTTTTTTAATATGGTTTTTATATAATTTTTATCTTAGTTTTATATATATACATATGTTCTTTTTTTCTTTATATAAACTTTTTAATAAATTTCTATTTGATTAATACATTTTCTTAATTTATTTTTATAAAATCCTTTAAAGAAAATAATATAGAACTAATTAAATACTAGTAAAAATAAAATATCCATTATTTTTAGATCCAATTTATTTTAAGATATTTGTCTTTTGAATTTCAATCTCAAATTCAAATTCAATCTAAAATCAATTCATATAAATATATATTTAAACAGCACATATTTAATTTGTATGAAAATAATAATTTTGCCAACTAAATAATTATATTAGGAAAATTATCAAACCAATATTTATATAGATATATATTTCATTATCAGAATTATTTATTCAACTTATAAATCAGTGTTAAAAATTAGTTAAAATCAGATAATTATCCAACTACCTTATACCCAAAAATCCAGGTTATCACATATCATGTGTGTTGTAATAAGGAGGGAGGGGGTTAGAACAATGTTCTAGTGATTGAAAAAATATAAATTGTCCATAACATAAATTTATACCGATTAGTTTCCATTTAATGTTTATGTCCATCAAGGTTAGCAATTCTAATCTAACATTGCATTGCACACACGATTACTCACCTACCCCTTCCCAAGATAAAAATACTAATGAACTTTTATTAACCACTAATACTTCCAAGCTCATTTGCCACTTAATACTTCTAAATATGAAGCGGACTTCTATATTAATTTTAAAAAGAAAAGTAGGTAGACTCTACCATTTATGACCTTAATCATGGTTGACCCGTCATTTAAGACCTGTTCCTAAGGTGGTTTCCTAAAAATGTTTTCATTGGTCGGCGGGTCCTAGCTATAAGACCTCTAAACACTATTTAAGGCTTCCGACATTTAATGTCTGCATCAATCGTCGATAAAATCATAGCCATGTGATAAATAGTACCCAAGCCACTTAATACATTTTATTGGAAATTAGGTAGACTTTGGTCATTTAAGACCGTAATTAAGGCAGACCCCATTAGTTAAGACCTATTCTCAAGGCATGCTCCTTAATGTACTATCGTTATTATGACCTTAGCAACGTGAGAGACTACACCCAAGGCAGTTATTACCTCATTAACAAGGACTACATAGACCCCTGACCATTTAACACCTATTTATAGGTAGGCCTTTGTCATTTAATACCTAACCCCAAGGCAGACTCCTCACTGGTACTATCTAGCTGACATTGTTAGAAATCTCATTGGGCTACTTAATACTTCTTTTATAGGAAAGAGGCGAACCCTTCAGTCACTTAGCACTATAAGCTTGAAGAAAACTCTTCCTGAGATACCCATTATAACTCTTTAATTATAAATATGGAATCTCATTTTGTTACTTCCTTCGGTAGGGAGGCGGGCCCTATGGCCACTTAAGACCTCAAAATTGAAGTAAATCCTTTTTAGAGATATCCTTGTTTATTTGGAATCTCATTAGGTTACTTAATATTTCCATTTAGGAGAGAAGAAGACCCTACAGCAACTTAAGAACTCAAACCAAAAGTGAAACCCTATGGAGATATCCTCATCGCTCCTAATTCCCAATTTGGACCATTTAATACTTTCAAATTAAGAAAATAGGCTAAATCTCACACGTCGTTACGGGATCTAGGATTAGTGATATCTCAAATCAGTAGTAAGTGCACCCGATCATTGATAGCCTCAAAATGAAGGGCAGTCGTCCGTCGAGTGGCTCTACTAACCACACGACATTAATCTACTACGTCCAATTAACCATCCTAAGTCATTACTTATATTATCTTAGGTAGACAATGGACTTAACTTACTAATTCCCTTTTTTATTTAAGACAATAAGATTTACCTAAATATTTATCTACCCACAAATCCCCGTTTAATGCTCATATATGTCAATTTCTCCATAAAATCCTAACGGACGTTCCCTAAGATATTATGATTAGTTCATATTGGTAACCTTTTATATCTATTCCATTTTTATCAGGCCCATTAACCCATTTACCCTATCAAATTATTTCAACTATCATATTTATTACCATTTATCCTCCATTTATTGGAGTTACAACTTTTAAATTCCTTTCCTATTAATTAATTATCCTAAACGTGAATATTACATGCAAACATCGTTATTTGCTTTTTATTTAATTATTATAAGCATAGTAAATTACGTACAAATATTGACTTTTATCAATTGTATTCTAGTTATATCTTCACTAGAATATTATTTTCCATTTTAAATTATTGGAATCATATCTAAAACGATTATCCGTTGTAGTATCCACAAATTATCCCAAAACAAAAGATTTTACTTTAAAAGATTACAATGTTTGAAATGGTAAGGAATAATAATTTAAAAGATTACAATGTTTGAAATGTTTGAAATGGTAATGAATTCATACTTTGCACACCACTTTTGCATTCTATTTGCATCTATTCCTAGTTAGATCAAACGTTTTACCTTTCTAAAAGGGAAAGGAATCAACTAATTTACAAATATGAAATGGATCTAAATTCCAACAATCCCAAACATAGAAAAGCTTACATTCCAACAAGATTAGGGTAATGATCCAAATTTATAACATTAATATACTACCTATTTCAGATCTGGAATAAATTTCATTCAAATTAATATTCTAAATTCATACTTTTGGGACTGATTTCTAGATCAGATTTTAAATAATTCTAAATCGATTCGTATACAAGAATATGTAGGCGATATTTTTTATATTCAGATCATATTCAATTTATTGCATACCACTCGTATACGATTATCCAATTAGGTATAAAATCTAATAAATACAAATGGGATAATTTTCATGTTATAACAGTCTATAAAATTTCCCACTCACCTTTTAAAAGCGATCCAAATCTCCATATCTGAAGTAGAACCTTTGATTCATCTCCAAATCCTTTTTAATCCAATAGAAATGTATAAACAGGTATATACATACATTAAAATTACAGATCTGAGAAGAGATTGAGGATAATGAGAGAAAATAGATACAAATATATATATATATGTATAACCTCAAATACGTATATGGTTAATTCTCTTCTCCTTTTTATTAAATTTCTACTCTTCTCCGATTTGTATGAATATAGATACAAATATCTTTTCTTTATAATTAAGAAAGTGGAGAAGAAGAAATGACAAAGCTTCACCATTGCCTCCATAAAAATATGAGAAGAGAAGGAAGGTTTAGGCCTGAATTTATAGACGCTAGAATCATCCAGAACCGTTAGATTGAAATATATTAAATCCGTACCATTGTGGCCGAGGCTAACCCTAGCCACCTGAAGGCAACCGGCCGACCACCCATGGAGCACCAGTCGTCTGCTAGGGGTTGACCAGTCCCAATAACAGGTTGGCCCTGTGGGCTCGGGAGATTAATTAATAAATGTTAATTTTTCTTATTTATTTATTTATTTATTTATTTATTTATTTTCATTTCAAATTCGTTTTTCGTCCATAACCCCTTCGTTTGGACTCCGATTGCAAAACTCCAAATATGAAAATTGCTCGGAATTTTACTATTAACACAATGGTGTAATTTTCGTGGTCAAATTCCATCATTTTCACAAATTTCATTTTTCGAGCCTAATTAATTAATTAATTAACTAACTAATTAAATAAATAACGCCAAATTACCGGGTGTTAAATTCTACTCTCCTTAAAAAGAATTCCGTCCTCGAAATTTCACTATTGACTAAGTTAAGGTTTTTGCTCCTAATTATCCTAAACTACAGAAAATATGTATGCAGAATGATTCTAAATCAGATCCTTCTATATGAATGCATTTCTTTTGAAAATATTTTTGAAACCATCATGCAAACAACCTACATATATACTTGCAGTGTTATATGTATGCGGCTTTTGGAAAAATCTTTTCAATCAAAACCCCCATACTCACATAACTAGAATTATGAAGAAACCAACTTTTTATCCACTTCCTATATCCAATAATCTAACACGTGGAAAAATCATTTTCTAAACTTTACTCTTATACCGAAAAAAGGAATTTATGCAGGGAATTTAACATTCTTACCACACAATAATCTTCCTATTCCCACAGTACAATGGAAGTTTTTTCACTGCTCCAGATTTACTCCAGATTTTCCATGCAAAAAACACATAAAGTGACTTATTTTCAAACCTTAAAATGGAATTGAGTCCAAAAATAGAATTGTGTGCATCGTCAATAAGGTATGTAAATAGAAGTTCCAAGGCTAGAATAGCTTTTCACTTGTTATCGCTTGCATTTATCGCATCGTCGACCATAATGCACCGCTAAATTCACAACTCTTTTTTCCTTCCCTACGCCTGCTATGTGGCCTTCAAAATCAAAGTTCTCACAGAAATCTTTCTCACTTTTCAAATTTGTATATCATTTGAAAAAAAATCCTAAAATATTAGATGCACATCTTCCATTGAAATAAAATTTTGAACAAAAACTCTAAAAATAATTTAAGAGCCAAAATAACTAAAACACAACTTTAATTTAAAAGGCAACTTTTCAAATCAAGATGAAATTTTTCAAAAATATTTTCCTTCTAAAAAATTTTGATAAATCAAACCACAATTTTAGCATAGTCGAAAGTCGGTTATGCGCTAAATGCATAAACCAAATTTCAAAATTCTACAGCTAAGCTTTACCCAAAAATTTGACATTTTATTTAAAAATGTAAACGCGTTTATTATTCAAAAATTGTAGCATTTAAGGAACACGAGGAATGGCCAGTGATATCAAAAAAACTTTATCATGTCCTTCGCTAAAATTTTCAATCAATCTTAACTTCCGTACTTATATTGCATTACTGTTAGTTGAGTGTCTTGATGAGATTCCCATATTAATATTTCTTCTCTATTATGCATATATAGAAGCGGTTCATATATACAAAAACGATAACCTAGAAAATTAATAGAAACTCTTAATATCGTGCGTGCCTTTTATAAGAGACAGCTAATAGTTTTACAACCCAACAATCTAAAAGAAAAGAACAAATGCTGCAAATAAAAAGATACAACATTCCTAGATAAATACACCGCCTGCAAACCATGAGTAGGTCTCGCTTCATGGTTAGAGCTTGATCCATTGTCGCGACCAAAGAATGGTCATAGCATGGTGGCTATGCACCTAGTCTCATGATCCCTGGGTTGCTGCCCTTCCCTAACCTCTCAATGCTCTGCCTGAACTTGATGGAGAA
This sequence comes from Allium cepa, assembly GCA_030765085.1. NCBI lineage: Eukaryota > Viridiplantae > Streptophyta > Magnoliopsida > Asparagales > Amaryllidaceae > Allium > Allium cepa. The sequence continues at coordinate 1,052,202,715 of CM060931.1, forward strand.
CAACAAGCTTAGGACTCGAGTATCCCTAAGTGCCCTGTGCTATCCCCTGCTGTTAATTCTGCTGCTTTGATGCTAGTACAGGTGGTGCGGTAAGCACTAAAGAAATATTCATCTTCTTAATAGTGGTACGGTCGACGGTGGGTGGTACCTTCCTCACTGCTGGCTCTCCGATCAAATTTACCTCGTAATACCAAAACACTCGAGTGAGCAAGTGGCAAAATGGAAAGTGAGTCCTCGGGGTACCAATTCCCTGATCAACCGTATGGAGCATCAAAACAAGAGCTTAATTGATGGCTATGCTGCCAGTTATAGCATAGGCAGCTCTCTACATTGAGGTATAGATCCAGTCGTAGTTTCCAGCCTTTGGAATGATTGTGCTGAATGATGCTCATGACAAGATGGGCAACCAGTCGCAAATTATCAGTCCTTCAATCACCAACATTTCCAAAAATGATCCGCTATAGAATCTCAAGATTAGTCATCTCAATGTCATCCAAATCTATGCCTACTGCAGATATCTCAAAATTCCAAACGAGATCGTCATCTATCATCTGATCCGAGCTCCCTTTACTTTGGACTGAATATAGTTATTTCCATCGTCAAAATTTTGCGCCATTTGTGCATCGAAAAGACGAAACCAGCATGGGTGATATTCCCGCTCATAAATCTCGAAGTGGAAGATCGATGCAAGTCCTGCCAAGATGAAAAGCTCTTCAAGCCCAAGAGCAGAGAAATCTTCGAATTTCACAGATCGCCCATGGAGAAAATCAAAGTCCACCGTTTCGAGATAATTAGTGATCTTCCGCGCACTTCGGTCAAGCCAAGTGGCTTCGTATGGAGTGAGGCCGAGATGACGAGAGGAAGAGCTGCTAATGCATGGTAATACCATGGGATGAGAGATAGTTGCAAAAAGGGAGAAAACGGTTTAGATTCGAAGTGGTGGTAGGGCAAGATCTAATGCACAAAAATTTAAACGTTGCTTGGTGAAGGAATGGAGGAAAGTGGCTTTGGTTAAGTGGAGGAAGAGGGAGGTGGACATGGGTTTTGGTAGAAAATGGAGAGGAGGAAGAGAGTGAGGGGGTGCAGTGGCTAATGGTTTAGACGCGACTTATATTCGTGTTCCAGGTTTTGGTTCGGCCTCAATCAACCCAGCGATCGACCGTTATTAGATCAACCGGTCGACCGCTAGCCCAGATTTGGGCACGGCCTGAACCTGAACCCAATAGGGAAGGTTAAATTAATTAATATTCTAATGACCATTCCTTACACCATCTTTAGCTTAATCCATCTAAAAAAATTCTACCTTCCACACGATGGTATCCACCTTACCGTCTAAACCTTTCCTTGGTAAGATTGGGATAGCCTCAATAAAACTATTGCGACCAACAACACTTCCAAAAACCAAAAAATGTTCCAGCTGCTATTTCCTACCTACTTTGCCCAAAAATATTCTTCCAATAGATAGTGGGTACAACAACACTTCAAACTACATACCCTATAAAATTGAATGCCATTTCTATTTTGTCTATACCTTAAAGGGAGAAAACATAAAAACCTCGATTTTATAAATCGAAAAATCATTAAGCTAAATATATGCTCCTTTATACTTGTTACTAAATAATAAAAACTATTTCATACCAAAACTTCCTTCTAAAATCTAACTTATATATATAAATATTTCAGGGTTTCCGAAAGCCGTCTTAAGACACAAATTTCCCTAATTGGAAAAATATTATATTGCCAAAAATCTTGATATATATAAATACTTAAGGATTTAAAAAATTAATCCTTTATAAACTAAGAATTTCTTAACATGACAAACTTAGTGGTATACATGTTTCTTTGAAAGTTAAAATTTCAAAACTTTCCCAAAGCAAAATTTTCAAAAGAAATCCATGGGAAAAGAAATTATTAAAAACCTTTTTTTTTCAAAATCTAAGGATTTTTCGAAACGTACTTATAAAAATTCTCTCACAGGTTTTAGACTAAGGAATTGACATTAATTATTCAAATCAAATTCTGCTTTGCCATCAAAGAGGTGATCAATGTATGAACCCTAGCATAAACTTGCTTTCGGACAATTGTGACATACAAACTCTAATTTCCCATCCATCTGGAATAAATGTGTCTCTCCGACTGGAACTCAAAATCCAAAATTACAAGGTAGTTAGAATCTCAGCCGTCAAGTCGAACACCTCCACTCTCTGGGATTCAGCCATATGTTGCACTCATTCTCTTCATCAACAGTGCTTTACGCATCGCCAGCACTCTGTGCGTTACTTCGGAGTCAGCATGAAAATCTTAGCTCTAAGATATTTCCAACTTATAGTAGCTTTATCCATTCCTATGGAGTGGAACAGCAACTAATTCTATTATCAGAGCTCTTAAAATCTAGCATAAGAATATAGTATTACTAGATAGGAAAGTACGAATACGTACTCTCAAATTATCCTAATTTCTCTGATCTACTAACCCATGATCTGATACCAAATGTAACAACCCATACCATAATGGGCCTAAATTTCAACAAAAATCGAAACCCAAGTCTACCAGAGCATAACTAGTTGGATTTGGTTCCTGCAAGTAAGCATAATCATTACCAGAGATTGATAGAAATCAAAACTCACAGCGGAAACAATAATAGGATAAGAATACTGACTATGACTACAACCTTAGAATTAATGGTATTTATTGGATAGCAGATTGTCACATTAGCATCGAGCATGAGAGAAAGAAAACTTCTCCAACAACAAAGCACATCCAACTCTAATGATATGTTTTCCCTAAATTGTATCCTATGGGTTGTAATGAGAAAGGGTTCAAAATAACGTTCTAGTGATCGGAAAAATATGAACTATACATAACATAAATTATACCGATTGGTTTCCATTTAATATTTATGTCCATCAAGATTTGCAATTCTAATCTAACCTTGCATTGGACACACATTTACTTACCAACCACTTCCCAAGATACAAAATACTAATGAAGCCTTATCAACCACCAAAAACTTCCAAACCCATTTGCCACTTAATACTTCTAAATATGAAGCAGGCTTCTATAATGCATTTAAAAAGAGAAGTAGGAAGACTTTTCCATTTAAAACCTTATTCGAGGTAGTCCCCATCATTTACGTTCTATTCCTAAGGTGGTTTCGTAACAATATTGTCAATGGTCGATGGGTTCTAGCTACAAGACCTCTAACCACTATTTAAGGATTTCGACATTTAATGTATGCATCTGTTGTCAATAAAATCAAAGCCATGTAATAAACAATATGCAAGCCACTTAATACCTTTTATTGGAAAATAGACAGACTCTGGTCATTTAAGATCTTATTTAAGGCAGACCCCATCATTTAAGACCTATTCCCACGACATGCTCCTCAATGGCACTATCATTATTACGGTCTTAGTAATGTGAGAGACTATACTCAAGCCGCTTAGTACCTCATTAATAAGGATTAGGCAGATCCCTTACCATTTAACACCAATTTATAGGCATGCCTTTGTCATTTAATACCTAACCCCAAGGCGGACTCCTTACAGATAATATCTAGCTGACATTGCTTGAAAATTTCATTGGGCTACCTAATACTTCTTTCATAGAAAAGAGATGAACCCTTCAGTCACTTAAGACCCCAAACTTGAAGCAAATCCTTTCCAAGATATCCACTATCACTCTTTAATTATTAAGATGGAGCTCATTAGGTTACTTCTTTTAGTAGGAAGGCGGGCCGTACAACCACTTAAGACCAATACTAAAGTTAATCCTTTTTAAAGACATCCTTGTTTATTTGGAATCTCACTAGGTTACTTAATACTTCCATTTAGGAGAGAGGCGAACCCTATAGCTACATATGACCTCAAACTAGAAGCGAACCCCTATGGAGATATCCCCTACCGCTCCTAGTTCCAAATTTAGACCATTTAGTACTTTCCAACTAAGAAAGTAGGCCCAATATCTCACATCGTCATGGGTCCTAGGATTAGTGATATCTCACACCAGTAGTAAGTGCACCCAATTGTTGTTAGCATCAAAATGAAGCGCAGTCTTCCATCGAGTGACTCTACTGACCTCGCATTACTAACCTACTAAATTATCCTAAGTATTTACTTATATTATCTTAGGTAGATAGTCGACTTAGCTTACTAATTCCCATTATTATTTAAGGCAATAAGATTTACCTTAAATATTTATCAACCCATAAATCCCTGTTTAATGCTCATAAATGTCAATTTGTCCATAAAATCCTAACGGACATTTCCCAAGACATTTATGTATGATTACTAAATTTCAAATTAGTAACCTTTTATATCTATTCCATTTTTATCGGTCCCATTAGTCCATTTACCCTATTAAATTATTACCTCACATATTTATCACCATTTATCCCCCATTTATTGGAGTTACAACAACTTCTAAATTCCTTTCCCATTAGTTAATTATCCTAAATGCGAATATTACGTGCAAGCATCGTTGTTAGCTTTTTATTTAATTATTATAAGTGCAGTAAATTACATACAAATATTTACTTTTATCAAATACATTCTACTTATATATCTTCGCTAGAATATTCTTTTCCGTGTTAAATTATTGGAGTTAATCCAAAAAGTTTATCCGCTATAATATCAATAAATTAGCCCAAAACAAAAGATTTTGCGTTAAAAGATTACATTGTTTGAAATTACAAGGAATAATCATTTCTTTTTATTATTAAAATAGATAGTGTAAACTATGATAATTCATAATTTACACTTCTCTTTCGCTTTCTATTTGCATCTATTCCTCATTTGACACAATGTTATATTTATTTAAAAGGGGAGAAATCAAACTAGTTTACAAATATTAAAAGGATCTAAATTCCAATAATTCCAAATGTAGAAAAGTTTGCATTCCAACATGATTAGGATAATAATCCATAACATTATTATGCAATCTATTTCAGATCTAAAATAAATTTCATTCAAAACAATATTCTAAATTCATAATTTTGGGACTGATTTTCAGATTAGGTTTTAAACAATTCTAAATAATTCATAAACAAGAATATGCAGGCGATATTTATTATATTCAGATCATATTCAATTTGTTTTTTATAACACATATACAATTATCCAATTAGGCATAAAATCAAGTAACAACAACTGGATAATTTTCGTCTCTAAATCCTTGTTAACCCACTAGATATGTATAAAAAGGTATATACATACATTAAAATTACAGATCTAAAAAGAGATCTAGGATAAGGAGAGAAAATAGATAAAAATATATATATATAAATATATATAAATTACCTCAAATACGCATATGGGTGGTTGTCTTCTCCTTTTTATTAAATTTCTGCTCTTCTCCGGTTAGTATGAATATAGATACAAATATCTTATCTTTATAATATAGAAAAAAAGTGGAGAAGAAGAAATGGCAGAGCTTTGCTACTGCCTCCATAAAAATATACAAAGAGAAGGGAGAGTTATGCCTGAATTTATAGGCGCTAGAGTCAACAAGAACAGTTAGATCAAAATATATTAAATCCGGCCTGATGTGGCCTAGGCTAACCCTAGCCGCCTGAAGGCGACCGTCCATGGAGCACTGGTCGACCATTCCCAAAAATAGGTCGGCTTATGGGCCAAGGCGATTAATTAATAAACATTAATTTTTCTTATTTATTTATTTTCGTTTCGAATTCATTTTTCATCTGTAACTCCTTCGTTTGGACTTCGATCGCAAATATCCAAAAATGAAAGTTTCTTGGAATTTCTCCATGAACGCAATGGTGCAAGCTTCGTGTAAAATTGCATCGTTTGCACAAATTCCATTTTTGCTGCCTAATTAATTAATTACTAACTAATAAAAAACTAATGCTAAATTACAAGGTGTTACAAGACTTTTCCAAACAAACCTGAAGGGACAAAACTAATCGATTGTAAATGGATTTTTATGAAAAAACTTAATGCAATTTAACAAGTGGAGACTTACAAAGCAAGGCCAACTACGAAAGGATTTCGTTAAATTCAAGGTGTTGATTATGATGAAACTTTTTTCCCTGTAATAATGCCTAAGTCCATTCGGATAATGCTAGCTATTGTTGCATTCTATGACTATGAGATTTGGATGAAAAATGGCATTCCTAAACGGTAATTTAGAAGAGATCATCTATATTTCGCAATCGGAGGTTTTGGGTCACTAGGAGTGATGGAAAACCTTGCGAGTTATTAAGATCCATTTATGGGCTTAAACAAGTTTCAAGGAGTTGGAATAAGTGTTTTCATAAGATAATCAAACTGTTTGGTTTTTATCAGAACACTAAGGAAGCATGCGTATATCGAAAGGAAAAGGAAGTGTTATTATGTTCTTATTTTAAACATCGATGATCTGCCGTTGATTAGAAATGACGTTTCGTTATTGGAACAAATGAAAGTTCGACTTTTCAATAATTTCTCTATGAAGGAATTGGGAGAAACGACCTGTATACTAGGTATAAAGATCTATAGAGATAGATCTAAGAGGCTCCTGGGATTTTCCAATCCTATATGTAGATACCATACTAAAAAGGTTTAGTATGGAGAATTCCAAGCGTGGAAATGCTGATGCAATATGGAATCGTCCTTTGTAAGAAGAACGCTCATCAAACTGATGAGGAGAAATAGTGTATGAAGTGGATACCATATGCATCGACAATTGGTTCCATAATATATGCTATGCTGTGTACAAGATTGGATGTGGCATATGCATTAGGATGTCAAAGCCGATATTAGTCTAATCTTAGAGAAAAACATTGGACTGACGTAAAATATGTACAACGTATTTAAGAAATACTAGGGAATTATTCCTTTTATATAGGGATGAAGACCTCCTTATGAAGGGTATGTATACTCTAATTTTCATAGTGATATCGAAGATAGTAAGTCAGTGTTGATAATGTTAGGGTTATTTTCTAGGTGCAATTATGTAATTTGTTACATATATCTAATTCCGTAACCAATCTTGTTCAAAATAAAAAGTTTTTTCTTTCTATCTTATACTTGTTACATAGTGATATAAATAATTAAGTAACTAATTTAAAGTATATGGCTTGAAAATCCTTAAATGAAATGCTATGTGATAATAATTACAAAGTGTTGTAATCATGAGAATTCTATAACAATGAAAATAACATTTGTTGTAAATATTCTTGGTCAATATGTTGTGAGAAAGAATATTGATTCATCCATTGAGACTAGAGTATATAATGCTCTCCAAATGTTGGGCAATGTATTTCTGATGGCTGTTGGAGGCATCAAATGGTTACTGATAGTTATTAGATAACTATGGAATGACTCATTCAAGAGTTCTTTGTTGATTAATATTACTAAGGTCAAACAGACTGTTGAATATGCGATTATATGATTTTTGTTTGATGATAATAAACATATATACATATATATTCATTTAAATGTGTTTGTTAATGTACTATTTTATTTTTCATTGATTAAATAAATATTTGCTGAATAAAATAAATAACACAGAATTTGAATTCAAATAGAAATTTTATTCAAACAAATATTTATTACAATTTTTGAATAGTACAAATTTCAAGCTCTCACCATATACAATTTCAATTACAATACGATTCACATTTACATTGCACCTCGCTACATATCTCTCATTCACTCAACTCATACTGATCTTCAACTTCATTACAATGTAAATCCAGCATCTGAGCAATCGGCAGAAATATACATTGACGCAGTAAAATTGAAAATAAAATATTTTTGCATTATAAAATAAAATGTGGATTTTGAAAATAATATTTGCCTCAGTTATCTGGGTTGTTCGTCATCATTTAACTATGAATTCATCATACACAAACAGCTTGTAACATACACAGTGTATCACTGTATATGCCACAAGGCCGTGCACATTGATATATACACTTGATAAAATTACAGGGACAGGTAAGCACAGGTCAAACCCAAAACGCCGGGTTCAACTCAAGTGCAATAAAAATAATGTCACAATATCAGCACAAGGTCAAACCCGAGCTTTAAAGCTAGATTCAACACAGGTGCAGTTCGAATATACAAGTTTAATAAAATGGTCAGGAGCAAGCCAGTCAAAGTATACAAACATGTACCAGCTCATACATATATGCAGCCTCGACTAAAACTCCAAAGTACACATGAAGTATACAAGCAAAACTCAAACCAGAGGCAACTGGCAACAACTACTACAATGAACTAGCAGTATGAAAAAGGCTCGAACTCAAGTCAGCGCACAAATCAAACTACAATAAACAAGTGGACAGAACAAGTGCTATCAGGAATGAACGCAAATGACCAGATGGATTAATATGGAAACACAGCAACAATGAAATGGCTATAAACAAAATTCATGAAACTGCACCAAAGGAATGGCAACATGCATGCTACGGGTCTGGCAAGAAATGAAACGTATGCACCAACAAACAGTCTACACAGAAGTACAAAGAAACAAGACTCAACATGTATATGAATGTACTGGCAAGAAATAAGCAAGCATATGCACCAGCATTTCAAACACAAACCAAATCATATCACAAAACCAAGCACCAAAGATACAACAATGACTGATACAACTTAACAAAGTAAAACAGCAAAAGTAGTGATATGCAGCAGTGTAAACATCACATTGAAGCAACTCGAACTCAACTGGACAGTACAAGTTAATGACATAAACAATTCACAAAGGCTACAACTAAGTTTAAATGAATATAGACGGCAAGCTCTAAATGGTACACAAGTAAAAGACCAACAATGCAATTGAAATGCAAACTATCTCGAAGAGTGATACCAGAGACTACAAAGAAATTGAGACTAAACCAGACAGCAGTGACATGAATGCACACATTAGAACAAGAAAACAACGACCAACCAGAACTGTTTAGTAATCAAGTGAACAATGCTGCAAAAGACACCAAGCAGATTGTACATGAATCAAATGCAACCTGAACAGTTTTTACCATAGTCGAAGTCAATAATGTCAAGTGACCGAAGTCAAATGCAAGCATCAGTTTTGAAGAAGAAAGAGAAGCAGAAGTTAACAAGCACAAAGAAAAAAACGGGTCAAGTATGCTACAGCAATGAATTCAATCAAAACCGAAGTCAACATCGGACCAAGTCAAAGCCATGATCAAAGAATATAATGAACAAGTCAGAGACGTGGTGGTCAAGAATCGAGCAAGGAAAATTCGAAGCCCCGATGAACAAGCCATCAGCAAATTATACGAAATTGATAATGTCAGAGAAATCATCAACATCAAAAAAAATCGAATGGCCGAGGAGAATTACAGACGAATTCAAACAAGTATATACGAATGATAATCAAGGGGTTCGAACCCTATATAAAAACCCAATCACCATCGGCTACAAATCCAATCGAGTTCAAGTAAGCCAAAACCAGAAAAGCAAAAGGAAAAAATTACATACCGAAATCAAATTCGAACTCGACGCAAATAGAAGCGGCCATGAGCAACTCAAAGAGATAGTCGATCGACAAAGCAAGGACCTAAATCATCATTCGATCGAGCAACCATTATCGGCAGCTTCTAATCAGAAGCCCTAATTTGCACGCAAAGGAAAATGAAACGAGACCATTTTTTTCAAGGAAAAAGGAACGGCCGTCATTGATAAAAGAAATAAAGGAGGCCACGTTTGTTTTTTGGTGATAAATTAAATTGGGCCGGCCCCTTTTCTTTAGTATTGGATTAAGAAGAAAAAAATTATGGCTTTGGTTTTTAATTGTTTTTTAAACTGTTATTTTTGTATTTTCTCCTTTAAACCATTGTGATTACTAGTCGTGTGACTAGGGGACAGACTACGTGGCATAGTTTGAGAATTCGCAACTCAGTGGTTGAATTGTGGTAGGGTTTTGAGCATAGAGTTAGGTTAGTCAGTAGCGGGTGTCGCGAGTTTACGTGTCCAAGCGTGTGACTACTTAATTTCTAGTAGAAACCTTAGGGGCAGCACGTAGGCAGGGTTTTGCCGAAGCTGGATAAATTCTATGTCATTCTATTTTTGCATTTATTATTCTGCTATTATTGTGCTGCTATAATTTTGATATATCTGTGTTGAAATAATTTTATAAGCTTCCGTAATAATTTTTATTATTAACAGCATCACCCTATTCACCCCCCTCTAGGGAGAAATCGATCTTACAAGTGGTATCAGAGCTAGGAATGGAAGTCAACTTTTGTTTTTAAAAAAATTCGTTTTTCAGAAAACCAATTTTTGTTTTAAAAGTTTGAATTTTTAAAATGGCTTCTTTTAATAATCTTTTGCTGAGGGTCAGTCCATAGTTAGACCACCAATGTTCAATGGTGAATATGCCTACTAGAAAAATAGAATGAAAATTTTTCTGAAAACCATTGACGCTTGAAATATTGTTGAGACAGGTTACAGGGCACCAAGTATAATTGCAGATAATCAGGAAATAGAGAAACCAAAGGATCAATGGACAGAACTAGAAAATAAATTACAAAATGCTAATGCTAAAGCTATGAATTCTATTATCTGTTCATTGGATCAATTTGAATTTAATCGTGTCTCACATTATCTAACTGCGCAGGAAGTATGGACACTAGAAGTGACTCACGAAGGAACATCTCAAGTCAAAGAATCTCGCCTTGCCATGCTAAGCAGCGAATGCGAGAACTTCACAATGGCGAAGGAAGAAAATGTCAAAGAGATGTATGGACGACTTTCCAATATCATATACAAATCAAAAGCTCTCTGAAAATCATACATAGAATTGGAGATAGTCCGAAAAATCCTTAGAGTCCTTCCACAAAGTTTTGAAGCCAAAGCGACTGCCATTCAAGAATCAAAAGAAAATTTCACCACTTATGAGCTAGAAATTAAATTCAAGGAAGAGCGTGAAGGAGGTGACACTCGAAACAAATGAATAGCTCTTAAAGGAACAACAAAAAGTGATGGTGATAATGATGATGATGGAGTAGCAGAATTGGAGCTGATAATAAAGAAATTCAAAAGGTGGAATTACAAACACGAAAATCCAACTCGAAATCAAAAATTGAAAAGCAGAATAGCCAAAGCACTAGACTACTCAGAAGAACATAAGATCGTCTGTCACAAGTGCAACCAACCCGGACACATCAAGCCCAATTGTCCTCGACTTTGAAAAGAAATCAAAAAGGAGAAGTTTTGCAGCCACTTGGAATATAAGTGATGAAGATAATCAAAGTACTAGCAGTGAGAGTGAGAAAGCAAATATGTGCCTTCAAGGAAATATAATTGATAGCGACGATGACGAGCCAAGCGAGGTATCAAAACTCACTCACTTAGAATAACTTATATATTTCCACGAAGTAAATGGTTGTTTTGAACAACTTAGGGAGAAGTATGCCAAACTTGAATCATAAAAAGATACTTTGATAGATTTAAATAAACAACTTGACCAATTAGTTAAAACCTACCAAAGTAGGATCCCTAAGTGTGATAAGTGTCCAATATTCGAAGAAGAAATTAAAAAATCAGAAATTAATATAAAATCACTTGAAAATGAAATTCTGATTTTGAAAGAGAGTGAAAATACTAGGAGAGAGAATTCTATTAAAAAGTGCACACAATTATTAAACGAAAATGAATCTCTCAAAAATCAAGTCCAACAACTGTCAACGACTTTAGATAAATTTTTCAAAAGTGAAAAATCGTTGAATATGCCCTTAGGGAAACAAACTGTTAATACAGTCAGACAAGGACTTGGGTATAATCTATCTAAAAATATTAGAAATGAAATCAACCAAGTCAATTCTATGTGCACAATTTGTAGAAAATATGGACATAATCACAATAATTGTTGGTATAAACTCAAACATGTGAAAACTATACCAATTTGGGTTCCAAAAGGCACAAATATAAGATCTCTCAAAGTTAAACAAATATGGGTGTCGAAAGGAACATATATAAATAATTTTAAGTCTCTGCAAAATTATTTTTCAAAATATTCTGCCACCAACAATCATGGACCTATAAAAACAAATAGGTCACAAAAATCTTTTATCGTGTAGGAGTGGTGGCAGGCTAAGGAACAACAACAATGTTATCTGGATTCTGGCTGTTCTAGAAACACAACGGGCGACAAAGCAAAGTTCCTTAGCCTAGTATAAAGGTGACAGAATCACAATGGGCAACAACGAAAAATATCATAAAGGTAAAACAGTTAATGGTATATTTATTTGAACGATATATTAAATGTGATAATCTGCACCGTAATCTGAGTTAAATCAGCTAATAATGTGATGATAAAGTAATGTTGATTTTGATTCTGACTTATTCAAAATTATTGGCCAATTATATTCTTGTGCCAAGAACAGTATAAAAATCTGTAGAGTCTTTGAATTACTTCATATGTATTAGTTTGGATTAATAATAGTGTTTTATTGGATGATAACACATTTGATTATCTTACGGCTGACTCTATATTCACGGTTTTTTATTATTTACACGGATTCAATTCAAATTCAAGAGAATGTCATTCAAAAAGCTGTTAAAATTGATTTTGAGATTTTTTTTGTTGCATACGTCATGGTCTGGTCTATCAAATTCAATTAACGATAATTTTGAGTGAAAGAGAAATTCAGATGCAGATTACACTGGTAATCTAGTTGATAGAAAAATTGCTAGTTGAACGTGATTTTTGTGACATTTAGTAACTGCATCGTTTTTCAAAGAAAATATCTGCATATTTTTCATTTCAAATAATTTTCAAAGAGCGGAAATTTTTTCTCATATAACCCCTTCTAGAAAATCATTTTTGACCATGTTTTCAGATCAGTCATTTTGAAAATTTGATTTTATAATTATTTTTGAATTTGATTTTAAATGATTATTTTGACTAATCTAACTCCCTAATAATTATCGAAAAGATAAATAGTGATTGAAAAAGTGATGTGTGTTGATATTTATCATATATTATGACTCGAGACGGTATAATGAGTAAGTTTCTTAAAAAATTTAAACAACAGTTATAAAACTTTTTATTGGTAAAAATTCCATGACCATCTCTATTTCTATCATATTTCTGACGACCATCACTCGTCAAAATTCAATATAGTTTGTCAATATGTGGTACTTTAACAGGAATCATTCGTTTTTCATTTTTCATGTTTTTAATAATAATAATAATAATACTAAAATTAAAACAAAATCCAAAGTATTCACTCTCATTTAAAAGTCCTTGCGGTTATGCATGGGTGAATTATTTGGAATTTTTTATGTGCTTCCATGCTCATTTAAAAGTCCTCACGGTTATGCATGTATGGAACGCATATCAAAATTGATTTTCTAATAATAAACAAGTTGATTCTAATCCCATTCAAAAGTCCTCGCGGTTATGCGTGGTTAGAAGATACTTGAATTCATTAAAAAAAAACTGGAATACTTCTAATCTCATTTAAAAGTCCTAGTGGTTATGCATGGTTGGTAGATATTCAAATTCCTGATATAAATATACCACAAATAGACACAACTGTATGGTTTTATATGATGACATCATTTCCAACATTCTAAAAGTGGAATATGCGCCTAACAAAGTATTTATGATTTTTGTTTAATTTTTTATTGAAATTTAATATTTACATTCAATTGAGTTTTAATGTTGGATTAATATCTATCACTTTATCTCCATTTTTCTAACACTGTTACTCTTTTGCTGATAACAAAAGGGGAAGAGAAAAGTTAACATTTTGTCAAATAAAATCATGCAAAGGTCAAATATTTTCTATTTGCATCTAGGCTCACTTGCATATTTTTAATTGTATGCATATATGAAGGGGGAGCTTTGTGTAGAGAGGAAGCATTTAAATAGGGGGAGCAATTAGAGTGTATCAATGATCAAATACATTTAACATATTCTGTAACGACCCGGAAATTTCGATCTCGAAATTTCCAAATAGTTAGAAAAAGAAGAAAGAGATAGAAGAAAGAAACAAAACACAACACAGAATCTCATATTCGCAGCGGATCAAAATATAATATCAAATAAATAATAGTTATACAAGGAAAATTGTACTTGTCAAATTACACTTTAATATATATCAGAGTTACAACATATTTACAAACACAGGACAGATAAATCAATCTGTTCCAGATACTATAATATATCACTGCAGAAACTCTCCATACGTTCCTGCTCTCCAGCTCGCCTCCTGAGCTCCAGAACGTCCTTACCTGAAAATCTATAATACTCGGTCTGACCCGAGCATTACATCAAAGTAACACCCGGGTCAGGCTGGAAACCAGCGTGAGTAAACTCATCTAACAAGGAATACAAAAGTATACAACTTATATGCATCCGGGTAACTTGCATCAATATACAATTTCACAAATTGTCATAGTCATCGCTTATTTTCTCACATCAACTTTTAAGTACCCAAACTTAGATTAAATGGTGCAGTTCACTTAAATCATTCCTCTTCAGCCTATTGATTTCACATATCAATTTATAAAGAATCGAAGTGGTTTCGGGTATTTGCTAATACCCGACTCCGTCCTCTTCGAATTCAATACCATCTTAAGACAAAGCTGTTTAAGCTTTAAACATTTCCATGTATACCCATAGTAACAGATTCACATAGCACTTCTATTTCAGATAGATAATCCATATCTAACACCCTAGCATCACAATCACCTGCCCAGTATAACAACAATCCAAACATCCAATAACATCCAGTCATTCATAAACAAAGATTTTAATCACACTATCTTTAATTAATTTTAAAATAAATTAAATTAATTCCTTCCATTACTATAAATCCTGCATGTTTAATCCTTAATTAATTACAGCAAATTAATTAATTAACCAATTACCTATCTTAATTAATCACCCTTGATTATTCTTCTTTAATTACATTAATTAATTAACTCTTAATTAATTATATAAATTAATTATCCTCAAACACTTTCATTCCTTAATCCTGAATAATCACATTAGTAATTAACTTCCCTTAATTGCTTATATTCATTAAATTAACTCCTTGATTAATTACATTTACTCCTTTAATTACATTGAGTAATTATCTCTTAATTACTTATATAAATTTAATTATTCCCAAACAAATATAGTAATTAACCTTTAATTACTCCTATCAATTACATTAATCCTTAATTGATCCTTTAATTATGCTTCCATCAATCTCAATCATTCATTACTCATCAACTATTTCAAAATTTAACTAACCCTTAACAAATCATATTTTAATTAATTAATTATTAAATTAATTTCTTTAAGTAAATACTCCCTTTTAATTACTCAAGTAATTATTCTTTGACAATCCCTAAACAATTATACTTATTTAATTATTGAGTATCTATCACTTGATTTATTATCTTTAAGTTTTTAATTAATTAACCCAAAGTTAATCATAAATTTAAATCATTAATTATACTTAATAAATCCCTTAAGTTAATTTCCTTGTATAATCATCCCAACTAAAGGCATTTAAAATTTCAAAGTCATCTTCCTTAAATTTCAAATCATGGTGACTTACTTTTAAACCCATTGGTTATTTTGCATTGAACCAGCGAGACCCAAAGGATCACTACTTCTAATGTTTAATCATAACACAATTCCCTTACCCACTTCATGGCCCTACAAGCAAAATAACCCACCCCATCTTCCTCGAACCCCTACCCGAGTCAATCCCATCTCCTCAAACCTAACACTACTGATACGAGAGGCCCACGTGCACATGCACGTCTGATCGCGGTTACTCCGACCATCCAAACCACCATTGACGAGTCATCCCTGACCAACTCTTCCGATCCCTGTCCACCCAAACTGAGAACGTGCTCGAAAACGAAATCGAGCTTAACAACACATCCTGGAACGAAACATCATCCCATAATCATCCCCGTACCACCATCTCCGGCCTCCAGAGACGTCAACACTCCGACCATCCCTTCGACATGAGTCCACGCACCAACCCTCCTTTTGTGATCAAACTCGATTCACCCATTGTCGGAGCAATTGATTTGAAATCAATGACAAACCCAACAGGACTTGAAACCCTACAATCCTCCTCACTTTGATGTACGGCTAACAGAAAAATTTGCTTTCATTTTTCTCGTGATCTCCTACCTTCGATCCTACTCTGGTCACAATCCCGACGCCTCAGGGTCATGCGAACACCAGCAGTCGACAAAAACCCCAAATTCCGATCAACTTCAATATCTCATGAATTACTTAATTGAAATTCATGATTTCAATTTTAAAAATCATCATTTTTGATAACAATTCAAATCATATTCTTGAATTATCCAATTATAAAGATCAAAATTTTGATATGGGTTGAATCTTTACTGTTCTTCCTTCTTAATATTCAAACTAGCTTCAAATTTAGCTTGGTACTATTTTTAAAATTTATATCTTGTTATAACAAACAATTCTCGTTTATTCATTGAAGACTAAAAATTTATAGATGAAGAGCATTTAAATTATGAACACCATCTGCAAATCTGGAGTTGAAGAACAGAGTTACTGACATGCACTCTTAAATGATCATAACATATAAGATCATATACAACAAATCAAACAAGAACTTCAAAATTTATCTAAGTTTTACTACATGCGACATAGTTTATACAGATTTATAACTTTAAATAAGGATTGTTCATTCACAGATTTTAGAAATGCAGAGGCTTCAGGTCAGAGTTTAAATCCTTTGATTTCTTCAGTTTTTGAGTTTGAATTACTATATTTACCAACATGCATATCAATATATATTCATATTAACATTATTCCATATTTTATCAAGCATGCATACATAGATTATAACATACATAACATGATTTACTCAAAACATTACAGAACATCAAATTTTAAACTAACTTAGGGGATTTAATTCACTCACCTTATTAAGTTGAACAGAGTAGGTTTGGAAGTAGTTTTAAACCTTAAAAACTTGAATTCTGAAACTTATTTATCTACCATTTGATTTGCTACTGATCTAAGATGTTGAACTGTACTTCATGAGTTGCTCCTGCCTCTGATCTCAAGATTGAAATGAATTGTTTGATTTATTTTCTGTTAAGAAATGTTTATAGGTCTTTGAACTGGAATTTGGACTAGAACTGAGTTGATTATGCTTCGAGTTTTTTTTTATCAGGTTTTTGTTTTATAGATTTTTCTTTCTTTGTTTTGTAGGCTTTTGTTTTTGTAGATATGTGATAAAAGAATAGAAAGAGAAGAAGAAACATACATATAATCTAATTCAAGATTTTATAAAAATTTAGAAAAAGAAAAATACAAGGAGTGACACTTGTATTTACCACACCCCATCACTTAACATATGTTAACATTAAGCCTTCATAATTAACACTTGTCTCTAAGGAGGTTTATAAATTAACCCATGTGTATAATATTCATTTTAAATGATAATATAAACTTTTATATTTGTTGCTATTTAAACAAATACTTTCATAATTTATATAAATAAATTCTTTAAGGAAAAACATTACAAAATAAATTATATTTTAATGAAAACTTTATTCATTTTTTTTAAATTCTAATTATTTCAAAATAATTATCCTTTAAATCCAAACGTAAATCCAAATATTAAATTTGGATTCAAATTTTAAAAATCCAACTTAAAATCAACTTAAACACATATATTAATTTAAACAAACACACATTTCTTTTGTTTGAAAATAATGATTTGGAAAATTTTAAAATAATTATACTAGAAGATTATCAAATAAATATCTATCCAAGTATAAATATTTATTATCAGATTTATTTGCTCAATCTATAAATCCATATTCTATTAATTAACCCAGATTGTTAATCAATTACAGATGTCCAAAATAATTCGGGTTATCACATATTACATATTCATAATCTTAAATATATGTTTGTTATCATCAAAAGGGGGAGATATTTTCTATTTGCACCTAGGCTCACTTGCATATTTTTAACTGTATGCATATATGAAGGGGGAGCTTTGTGTAGAGAGGAAGCATTTAAATAGGGGGAGCAATTAGAGTATATCAATGATCAAATACATTTAACATATTCAAAATCTTAAATATATGTCTGTTACCATCAAAAGGGGGAGATTGTTGAATATGCGATTATATGATTTTTGTTTGATGATAATAAACATATATATATATATTCATTTAAATGTATTTGTTAATGTACTATTTTATTTTTCATAGATTAAATAAATATTTGCTGAATAAAATAAATAACACAGAATTTGAATTCAAACGGAAATTTTATTCAAACAAATATTTATTACAATTTTTGAATAGTACAAATTTCAAGCTCTCACTATATACAATTTCAATTACAATACAATTCACATTTACATTGCACCTCACTATATATCATTCATTCACTCAACTCGTACTGATCTTCAACTTCATTCCAATGTAAATCCAGCATCTGAGCAATCTACAGAAATATACATTGACACGGTAAAATTAAAAATAAAATACTTTTGCAGTATAAAATAGAATGTGGATTTTGAAAATAATATTTGCCTCGGTTATTTGGGTTGTTCGTCATCATTTAATTTTGAATTCATCATACACGAACAGCTTGTGACATACACAGTGTATCACTGTATATGCCACAAGGCCATGCACACCGATATATACACTTGATAAAATTACAGGGACAGGTGAGCACAGGTCAAACCCAAAACGCCGGGTTCAACTCAAGTGCAATAAAAATAATGTCACAATATCAGCACAAGGTCAAACCCGAGCTTTAAAGATGGATTCAACACGGGTGCAGTTCGAATATACAAGTTTAATAAAAAGGTCAGGAGCAAGCTAGTCAAAGTATGCAAACATGTACCAGCTCATACATATATGTAGCCTCGACTAAAACTCCAAAGTGCACATGAAGTATACACGCAAAACTCAAACCAGAGGCAACTGGCAACAACTACTACAATGAACCAGCAATATGAAAAAGCCTCGAACTCAAGTCAGTGCACAAATCAAACTACAATAAACAAGTGGACAGAACAAGTGCTATCACGAATGAATACAAATGACCAGAGGGATTAATACGGAAACACAGCAACAATGAAATGGTTATAAACAAAATACATGAAACTGCACCAAAGGAATGGCAACATGCATGCTACTGGTCTGGCAACAAATGAAACATATGCACCAGCAAACAGTCTACACAGAAGTACAAAGAAACAAGACTCAACATGTATATGAATGTACTGGCAAGAAATAAGCAAGCATATGCACCAGCAGTTCAAACACAAACAAAATCATATCAGAAAACCAAGCACCAAAGATACAACAATGACTGATACGACTTAACAAAGTAAAACAGCAAAAGCAGTGATATGCAGTAGTGTAAACATCACATTGAAGCAACTCCAACTCAACTGGACAGTACAAGTTAATGACATAAACAATGCACAAAGGCTACAACTAAGTTCAAATGAATATAGACAGCAAGCTCCAGATGGTACACAAGTAAACGACCAACAATGCAATTGAAATGCAAACTGTCTCAAAGTGTGATACCAGAGACTACAAAGAAATCGAGACTGAACCAGACAGCAGTGACATGAATGCATGCACACATTAGAACCTGAAAACAACGACCAACCAGAACTGTTTAGTAATCAAGTGAACAATGCTGCAAAAGACACCAAGCAGATTGTACATGAATCAAATGCAACCTGAACAATTTTTACCATAGTCGAAGTCAGTAATGTCAAGTGACCGAATTCAAATGCAAGTATCGGTTTCGAACAAGACAGGGAAGCAGAAGTTAACAAGCACAAAGAACAAAACAGGTCAAGTATGCTACAGTAATGATTTCAATCAAAACCGAAGTCAACATCGAACCAAGTCAAAGCTGTGATCAAAGAGTATGATGAACAAGTCAGAGACGTGGTGGTCAAGAATCAAGCAAGGAAAATTTGAAGCAGCGATGAACTAGCCATCATCAAATTATACGAAATTGAAAAAGTCAGAGAAATCATCAACATCAAAACAAAATCGAATGGCCGAGGAGAATTAAAGACGAATTCAAACAAATATATACGAACAAAAATCAAGGGATTCGAATCCTATATAAAAACCCAATCATCATCGGTTACAAGTGCAATTGAGTTCAAGTAAGCCAAAACCAGAAAAGCGAAAGGAAAAAATTACATACCGAAATCAGATTCGAACTCGACGCAAATAGAAGCAGCCGTGAGCAACTCAAAGAGATAGTCGATCGACAAAGCGAGGACCTAAATCATCATTCGATCGAGCACCATTATCGGCAGCTTCTAATTAGAAGCCCTAATTTGCAAGCAAAGGAAAAAGGAACGAGCACCATTTTTTTCAAGGAAAAAGGAACGGCAGTCATTGATAGTAGAAATAAAGGAGGCCACGTTTGTTTTTTTGGTGATAAATTAAATTAGGCCGGCCCCTTTTCTTTAGTATTGGATTAAGAAGAAAAAAATTAGGGCTTTGGTTTTTAAATGTTTTTTAAACTATTAATTTTGTATTTTCTCCTTTAAACCATTGTAATTACTAGTCGTGTAACCAGGGGACAAAATACGTGGCGTAGTTTGAGAATTCGCAACTCAGTGGCTGAGTTGTGGCAGGATTTTGAGCGTAGAGTTAGGTTACTCAGTAGCGGGTGTCGCGAGTTTACGTGTGTAAGCATGTGACTACTTAATTTCTAGTAGAAACCTTGAGGGCAGCACGTAGGCAGGGTTTTGCCGAAGTTGGGTAAATTCTATGTCATTCTATTTCTGCATTTATTATTCTTCTATTATCTGTGCTGCTATAATTTTGATATATCTGTATTGAAATAATTTTTATAATTAACCGCATCACCCTATTCACCCCCCCCCCCTTCTAGGGTGAAATCGATCCTACACAGAAAATCTCCGAGAATACTGCAGAATTTTAATGTGAAGATTCCACTGTAATTATAGTTAAATAATGATACGGCGTCCATCAAACGACTATAGTTGGGTCCGAGTTGAAGCGTTGGAAGTTAAACACTATTTAGTAGAAAATTCGTCTCCTCGGTTATATAGCATTAGTATCACAGTCAACTATAGTCAACTCAAAATCAAAATCTCTGGCCAAAGCAAAAAGGTTAACAATAATATTTTTTATTGAACCAATAATTTTGTTGGAATTCCAAAGTTGAGTGTGGACGATGTTGGACTTTTGACCAACCATAAGTCCTATTGTGTTTTACTTTTGATGAAGAGAATTGGTGTTAATAATCATTACTACCAGGTATTACTTATAATAGTAAAACTGGATTTTACCAAAAAGATGTGTAAGCGATAAATTTGATCAAAATGTCGCACGACTAGCTGAGGTGATGTGTGAACGTTAATATTCGAATTGTTCGATATTAGTTGCTGACTAGATTTACACCTTTGAGTTGCACATTCGTAATGATGAATTCTTTAAAAAAACCACATGATCTAATTAATTCATAAAATATTATAAATTAATTAAATTATTTAATATTTGAGAAATAGTAATTATAATTTGATTCATTTGATATTTGGGAGTTGTCTGTAATTATTTGAATGCATATATAAAAGTTATACTTATTTGCATTAATATACAATATCTTTGTATTTTCTAATGGGTTTAAATGAATGATAGTTCCATAAAGCAATTTATAGAAACCTTATGTCACTTAATGACAAGTAATTTTAACCTTAACATGTAAAGAGAGAGGAACGTAGAGAGAGAACTAAGAGAATTAGTTACGGAAGTTTTAATTAAAAGAATGATAAAAGTTTTTCTTTTAATTAAAATATGTCCACTAATTCATTTCCTGTAGAGATTCATTTATCCTAACAAAAACCCATTTACTTTTTTCTCTTGCTCTTCCCATCTCCGCAAGCGGCTAAAAATTCATGTCTTCATGAATGAAAAAGAAAACTACCTAAATAATTCAAGCATGAAATAAAAAATAATACAAAGGTGGTTTTTCAGAACGTTGCAATTTCTGAAGATGATTCGATAGGATCTTGGAGTCACATTCAAGGTGTGATTTATTGACCACATCCAATAGTAATTCTCTGATTTAAATTCAACTATGTGTTCATATCACTTATATAATTAGACTTTATATGATTCACCTCATGTTTTAATTTTCATCTTGCTACATGTAACTTAAACCTCCCTTATGTCTATTTTAATTAAAATATGTTTATGTATTGTTTTGGTTCAGATTTATGTTTGTTCATCATCATCTTCTTTAATATATGTTCATGATAATTGATATGTTTTGGATCCCATGTTACTTTTGATAAATTGTTATTTTTTTGTATTGTTTAGATTTTTAAGGTCTTATCACAAATTTACACATGCCTACTTTGTCAAATTTCTTTTATTTTTTGGAAATTTTTTGAAATTGAAAGCTAATTTTGAATTAGATATCTTTTTTACACTTATATAACATATACATACACAAAAGCAAATGAATTGTATAAGTTAAATTATTTATTATTCTTTGAAATTAATCTTATATGGTAAATACTTGAATGTAAATGTTTCAATCATTGTTTATAAAAAAACATGATTTAAAATTAATGAATGAACTTTAGTGCAAATTCTAATTCTTTGTGGTTTTCTAAATTTAAAGTCCCGTGTAAAATCCTAAACGCCAGTTTCATTCCTAAATTAAAAGTTTAATCGAAATTATTAACCCTTAAGTCAAACATATTTGTATATATACGTATATCATATACTATATTATTTGCGAATATATGTTGTTTTAGATCTATATTATTAAATTGTAATAATCATGTGTATGGAAATATACATGTATAGTTTAATTCAAATTGGTAAGAGGATTTTTTGCAATAATATAACTTTTAGTTGTCAAACCTTTCTTTAATTGAAACCATTTTTGTTAGTGTTAATTTTGAGTTTCAATTATTTAAAACAACTAATAGGTCCAATATATATGTATGTATGTATGTATGTATGTATGCACGTATGCATATACATACATATATGTATATGTATATGTATGTATATGTGTGTGTTTATAATTATTATAGATGTACACATATATTTAATTAGTCAAATACTTGGACAACGAAGGCATAGGTAAATTTAGTAAATAAGTTATAAATGTTATTTAATATAACAATTATTACCATTAAAGAGGGAGACGAAAGGTTTCTCTCTCTATATATGTTGACATGTCTTACCTTAATTAATTATATAGGCTAAGAGAAGGAAACAAAAGGTTTCCTTCTCTAAATTCATTTATACATGTTTCAATTACACACAATATACACTATTTATATACTACCCTAACGCTTCACACAAACGAATGTATTTGATACATCCACTATAATACATAAAATTTAAATCTCTATTTTAACAATTTAAACAAAATAAGATTTTATTTAAAATTTTATTAGATTAGATCTAAGGTACCTTTAGAATTCATAGGTTTAATATAATCCAAATATAGATTTTTTTTTGAAATCTACCTATTTCATCCATTTCCGACTGGTTTGGTTCCTTCAATGATATTAGAGCCAAATAGTCTATGCGGCTTAAATTAGTAATGTTAGGACTAACTAATTAAGCCACAGATTTAAAAGGGTGCCTAAAAAAGTATTGTCTATGCTTGGATTTGGGTAATCAAGTATCTTGCTCTCTATGGTTACCTTCGATTTCATCAAGGCTCTGGGTTTAGTTTTTTTTTTAAAAATAAAATCAAAAGTTATATAACAGTTAAGCTTACATAATATAAATGTATTAAATCAAGTGGAAAAAAACCTAAATAGACTTAAGGGAGGCATACATGCGTATAATATATATACCATGATTTCTGGTGTAACCAACGCTTGAATCACAAGGGTATTCCGTAAAAAATACATTATTCTATATTTCAATATCACTTGATATAATATATTAAAGAATATGAATCTTCAATATAAAGTTATACTCCATAATTTATATAATAATAGTTTGCTTACATACTCTCTAGTTGTTAATATTCCTCAAGCTAGAGATGTTATGTGCAGTACTATTAGTATATTGACTAACCAAGGTAAGATACATGCATGTATTTATTGATATTCCTTAAGGCACGTGCACTATACTTATGCCGTCATGAAATTATGGGTATGAGTGAATAATCTCTTTTGATTTGTTGATATTCCTCAAGGTCGAGATGAGATTAAGACAAAGATCTTGGATTATGAGTTATATTTGATGCAACCGGTAAAGTGTTATCCATTGCTTGTGGGCCTATGATTTTTTGATACTTCTTAAGGTTGGAATTCCAAGGCAAGTGGGTCCTAACGTCCACTAAAGAAATCAAATGATATTTATGTTTTTCTTAGGGTTTTAATAAACATAAAAATCTAGTGTAACCCTTATTAGAAAAATGAAAAGGTAACATTTAACCTTTCTAATATTGTGAAAACATTTGCTACATAAAGTTATAATAATCTACATTGATAAATTTATGCAATTAATATAATTGATAAAATGTTTATCGATTAAGATATATGACTAAACTGAATTAAAGACAAACAAAAGGAATATAAAATGTACTTACTAATAAACATTTTCTACATATTATTATTTTCAGTACCCATCCAGACACCTAATTTTATAACTACTCAATACATTCGTAATTGGTCACTTACATGTTTATTTTCTTGAGATTGTGCAGTGTCCTTTGTGAGTTTTGATGTAATGACCTAGAATTTTACCATTCTCAATATAGATAATTAATATATTTTTAAATACTTAATAAATGGATTTTACTACTTAAAATACTCTCATTTAAATAATAATTAGTGATGGTAAAATGATTTTCAAAATGTATCCACAAAAATATTTATTTCAAAGAAAATTAGAAAATGTGACTGGAAAACTTTTTCAATATTTTCAATGTTTCACCATCAAAATATTGTTTAACATATGTAAACATCTTAGTTAACAAATTTACACATTTTTAATAATATAAGAATAGATTAGTAATAAAACAAAAAATAAAAATATGTGTGTACTTAAGTAAGAAAAGATGTAACAATTTTGAAGTTTAAAATTAAAAAAGGAAATAGTGAAATGTCACATTCTCTTTCACATCCTAGTACACTTAAGAGCATTGCATGGTGGATAAAAAGGGGAGCATGGGGGTGGCTTGTGCAAGATGGTAAGGAGGTAATGTGGTGATGATGTGGCAGGCAAAGAGTGGAGGATAGGTACTTTAAGGGCTATTTTGGTAATTTACTAAATCCATTTTACATAAAACTAATTCAAAATTCTCTCACTTTTTCCTCATTTTATTTTCTACTTTTCAAATTTTTGTTTCTTCTTCCTTAAGATTTGAAAATATCATTAATGGCCTCCACTTTATTTTCAAGTTTCAAAAATTAAAAATTTTTTTAAAACCCTTTAAAAACTTATTTTAATTCTTATTCTCCATCCTATAACCTCCTCCTTTCCAAAACAAGCTCACACACCACCTTTATAAGCATGGCTGAGCCCTATCATCTCATGATCGAACCTATTTTGAACATTCCAAGGCCCAGACTCTAATCCTTACTAAGGAGAATCAAAGATATAAGGTCTTTTCAAGTTTTAGTGAGAGTTAGGTTGATTTTCTTGAACTTTTGGTGAGAAAAACTCATACTGGTTCTATAAAGTTGCATTTAAGTTATATTAGTATTAGTATGTGATATTGCTTGGTTATTGGTTATTTTCATGTTTTGTATGCGAGAATCTATGTGTTTATAAGTGTTTAAATGTGATATATAGTATAGACTTGAAAATAAAGTCTAAAAGCGATGTTAATGCAGTAAAGTTGTGATCTTTGTTTATGTTGTGGTTGTGATATATTTATGTATGCTATAGACATGATTAGGTAAGAGGATGCTAAGAAAAGCTAGCACTTTTGTATGATTTAGCTATAAAGAATCCTTATGTGAAAAATTATAGTTATTAGTTCAAAAATCAAAATTATTTTCAAGTTTTAAACTTTGTTTTACTTTTATAAAACATACTTATGTTTTGTAAAAGATTGTAAGTTTTCAAATGTTAAGTTTTCAAAAGAGAAGGAATGGACTTTGATGAAACCTTTGTCCCTATTGCCAGATTAGATTCATAAGGATTCTGCTCGCTTTTGCAAACCATAACAATTTTAAATTATTTCAAAAGATGTCAAAAGTGCATTTTTAAATGGTTTAGTTAAAGAAGTTGTATATGTTGAGCAACCCTAACTTTAAAGCTAAAAAATCTCTAATCATGTTTATAACTTAAAATTGGCAATATGGTTTAAAACAAGCACCTAGAGCTTGGTCTGAATGACTCGAATCATACTTAAATACGATCTAATTCTGAAATAGGCAAAGTAGATACTGTGTTATTTATAAAAGATTCACCAATATATTCAACTTATACAAATATATGCAGGTGACATTATTTTTGGGTCCACAAATGAACTACTAAATAAAGATTTTGCCATTATAAAGACTAAAGAATTTGAAATGAGTCGCATAAAAGAAATAACATTCTTTCTAAGTTTACAACACAATTAAACAATGTACTACTTATAAGCCAAGAAAAATACGCTAAAGAATAATTAAAGAAATTTTAATTTCATTAATTGTCTAACACAAGCAGTAAACTAACATCCATGGCAACTAGTGAGAAACTTAATAAGAAAGACAATTCGAAAGACATTGATCAAAAATTATGCAACGACCCGGAAATTCATCACTTCGGAAAAATTTCAAAATATTCAAATACGAGATTTTTAACATAAATAATGATGTTTTGAACAATAAATAGTATGGAAAATCCCATTTTGAATAAATATTTACAAAAATATATACTTTGGAATGAATATCGATTAAATGACCGAAAATTGTTTTATCGATAAATAGCTCTTTAACCATCCGACATCTTGCATGGAGCTGGATACATACAATCATTTATCAATATGAGTGAAAATATGTAATAAAATAATTTAGTTTATTTTGGAAAATTAAAAGTATATATGACATCATTAATAATGTCTCTATTTTGGAATAATTGATTTTTTTAAATTTAAGTGGAATATAAATAATTTAATAATTATATTAATTATTAAATAAGTTCTTTTAATTATTATATAATTTACAAATATATGTATATTAACTAAGAAGTGAAAACATGACCGAAAATCGGAATTGGAATTCATAACAGTTCAACGTCCAAAAGTTATGCAACATTGTGGATTAAACGTGACCATATACATGTACACCTACATGACCATATCCACATGCACATGAACACACACACACACACACACACACACACACACACACACACACACACATATATATATATATACTTAAACATATATATTACCAAAAATATCTAGGATATTTTCTCACTTCCTTAATACTTAAGCACTCCAAAGTCAACACTTACACACATGTACATGTACATGCACATAGGCTACACACATTGAGGGGGGTCATTTTGGTCGAACCATGGGACGTGTAACGACCCAGAATTTTAAACAATTTAATTTGAGAATATTTAATTAAATTTAAATATTTAAATGATGATTTGACTTGAATTTCAAATTATCAAAATAAATTTAGTGATTAAATTTTAGAATTTAATCTATTAAAAGTTGAATAAAAATTTGAATCTTCAATTCTAAGCCGATTAAAAATATTTCAAAGGCTTGTAAAATTCATATTGATAATATTGAAGATTTTAGAAGCTTCAGAATTGAATTTGAAAGTGAATTGTTCAGTTTTGAAATTTAATCGTTCGAATCGATATTTAAAAATAGCCGTCCGAGGCACAGTCTCGGAATTCGACGAAACCAGTTCCATTGGGTCCGTAATATTGTATTATTGCTGGATTTAAAATTTCGTATCAATCGGAGTTGTTGTGTGAGAATACGACACCTAAACGCGTTGAAATTTTCAACGATTTAAATTTAAACTTAAATTTAAATTTAGTCAAACGGTACCACGTTATCCCATTTATCACGCCTAAATTCAAGCAGAGAATCACGCCTAAAATCGTGATAGCATACCTCAGTTTAATTTTAAATACCTTCCTCCCCCTCATTTCGATTCCTCCTTTTCAAATAAAAGAATGGCCGCAGCCGTAAAAGAAAAAAAAAATGATGGAGGCGAATCAAGGTGAATCGCGGCTGCAGGAGTGTGCGTGCGACTTCGTGGCGTACGAAGGTGATGTCGCGAGCAATGGAGGTCTTCGAGGCGATGGGTGAACGCGAGGGCTTAGGGCTTCGGTGGCGGCGGTGTTCGAGGTGGCAGTCGCGATTTGAAGGCGGTGGCGAGGTTGTTCGAGGCAGTGGTCGCGATACTGGGTTGAGCAGCGGCGTCGACGTCAGCAAGTGCTCGCATACGATGGGAGTGGAGCACGTGATGGAGACGAAGTCGAGGCCGTGGTTCTTCGATTACAGTAAGGTAATATATTTGTTTTCGATTTCTAAATTTATTTGTATATACAAGAAAAAAAATTATATATATACGGAAAATGACAGTAAGATATATTGATATTAATTATTGATTTAAATTTATAAAAAAAAAGAATTTTATATAGTTATAGAAAGAGAATAAATTTAGTTTAAATATAAAAAAAAATTACAGTAAAGGAAAAGAAAAAAAATTTACAGTAACTTAATTTACTGTTGTGTTTTTACAGTAAAGAAATTTTCGATTTGATATAATTTTTTTAAAAAAGAAAAATATATATATATATATACAAAAAAAAAAAGAAGTATATATTATTGTCTATTTATTAGCAGAAAATAAAACATATAAAGATTTGATCTTGAATCTATAAAACATTGTTTTATAAGTATATTTATACATATGTAGTTTAAAAAGGAAAGAATATTTAATAATCACATTAAGGTGATTAACTCGTTAATAAGATTTATTTGATTCGTTTAAATAAAATCATTAGTATAAAATTTAAATATTGGGTTAAATGAATATGTTAAAGAAATTAATTTTTCGAGTAGCGGAATTAAGTTGTATAAATGGTTCAATTAATTTTTGTCATTTAAAAATAATTTATTTAAGGAAACTTAGTTTTAAATTGTAAACTTGTAGTTAAATAAAATTTTTAAAGAAAATTTATTAAGAAATCCAATTTATTAGAAGAAATGATTTATTTAAGGAAATTTAGTTTTTAAATTTAGTTTTATCAAGTAAATTTGTTAAAAGAGATTTCTTTAGAAACTAAAAATATCAGTTTAAACTTAATCTATTTAATTATTTTAAGATATTAATAGAAGGAAAATTTTGGTTTATAATTAAATTAAGAAAATCATTAGTTAGATAAATTTAATTATTTAAAAGAAATTGTTTTAAGAATAAAAGGAATTTGTTAGTCAAAATAAAATTTAGTTAAATAAATTTGTTTAAAGTAAATTTAGTTGAAGTTTAAATTGAACTAGACAGATTTGTTAGGAATTTGATTTATTGGATAAATAAATTATTAAAAGAAATTGATATAAGGATATTAATTTAAAATAAAATAAATAGTTTACGATAATAAATTTGTTTTATCTATTATAGTTACTAAAAAGAAATTTTTAGTTAAAAATTGAATTTATAATTGATAAAGTTATTAATAGAGAGTTTGGTTAATTAAATTTAATTTTTAGTTAAGATAAATTTATTAAAGGAGAAAATTGGGTTAAAAGAAACTATCAGTAATTTAACTATAAAAAAATGAAATCACCGATGAATTAAAATTATCTAATGAAAATTTATTATTTGATTTGTTCGAATATTAATAAATTGTGTATAATATTTATACAAGGTATAAATGAAGAAAACAAGTTGAATTGGAAGTGGATTGCAAACGGGAATAAAGGTGAGAACTTCTCACTCAAAAGGATTTATTCAAATTTTAAATAGTTAGATTTAAAATTGATAGTTGTGTTGATTGAATGATTGAATGATGATTGATATATATATATTGGATGTGAATAGACCCTATACGCCGTTAGTAAGCGGAGGTTATTTATTACACACATATACCGCGATATTTCACCTCGAAGTGGAATTGGTATTATATTATATATAGCAATATATATATATATTGGCATATGTATATATTGCAGTTGATTGATTTCCCGCATTTTCTTTTAGCGGATGAGACCCTATGCGCCGTTAGTAAGAGGATATATATTTATAAAATCCCATATACCGCGATATTCCGTCTTGAAACGGAATGGTATTGTGCTAATGTCTGTGGATGCAGGGAAACAGGTTGGAGGGATCCAACTGGATTCCTCACAAATATTTATTTGATTTCATATATTGTGATATTGATTGTTATCATGGATGACATATGATGTTTGAAAGTCATGATTGACTATTGATGTGTTGCATCATCGGATCCAATTTTGAAGTTTAAAAATAACGATTTTGATTTCTAAAGTGATTCTGGGAAATATACGTTTATAAAATATTTTTGGAATTGATTCATCTTAAATAAATAAACGTTATAATTTTAATATTATAAAAATTATGATTTTTGAGAAATACAGTTAAAAGTTGAGTTTTGAAAATATGGGATTAGTGATTTTATAAAATAGTTTGAACTGGGACTTCTGAATTTATTATAAGAAGTTTAGAAATAGGATTTATAAAAATTTTATTTTATAAATCAGAATGATGAAATTATAAAAGAATTTAAAGATGTTTAAAGTAATAGTATAAATTGATTTATATTAAAAGATTTATAAATTGATATTTATAAATTTAGAATATCTTGAATTATAAAACGAGCTTTTATAAATGATAGGATGATTTGTAAATGGATTTCATAAAGGAATGAAATCTATAGAATTTATGAAATTTGATTATTTTATAAATTAAAATGATGAAATTATAAGGAGTTGAAAGACGTTTTAAAATAATAATATAAATTGTTTTATATTAAAAGATTTATAAATTGATATTTATAAATTAAAAATATTGGAATTATAAAACGAGCTTTTATAAGTATTAGAAAGAATTGTGAATGAATTTCACTAATGAATGAAACTTATAGAATTATAACGGTGAAGTTCTAAATAGAATTTTATAAATAAAATTTATAAAGTTATTTAGGAAATAGATGTGGATAAATAAATGAATCTTAGAAGTTATAAGATTTATAGATTTGGGAAGTTTGAAGGAATGATTTTGTAAATAAATAAATTATAAGTATTTGACTTATAATATGAAATTTTAGTATATCATTGAGATATGAAATTGAATAGATTTATAAAGGAAATTTATAAAAGAAAGCTGTTATAAAATAAATAGAAATAGGATTTATAAACGTTGTTTTATAAATCTGCAACGACTTATTTTGATAAGGAATTGTTGTAATTTATTTATGGAATTATATTCATGTTTTAGACAGTGAATAATTCTTTAAAATAAAATGAATAGAAGTGATGAAATTTATTAACAAGTGTATTCACGTTTTTGAATAGTGAACATTTTGTTAAAGAAATTATTTTGGATGTGATGTTCGAAATAGAATTAAAACGATCTAAAGATGTTTTAAAAGATGTTGAGATTCGAAACCATAGATTTCAACATTTATTGTTGAAATAGATGTTTTCGAGAAATAAAAGGAAATGGTGGACTATAACACTGTTGTTATAGTAAATGATTTCCGAAAGGAAATGTTTTGCATAGTATTGGGATTTATATATCTATTTTAATTTCGAATCCCTATACTAGTGATTTTGGGTTGTCGTAACGACGTTTTACGTAACATTCGTTTTGGCCCAAATAAATATGGTTAAGTGAATGATTTCCTTAAAGAATGAAATATATACTTAATTTCGATTAGAGTATATTAAATATTTTCTAACGTAGAAAATAAAAAGGGCTTGTGAATTACTTATAGATAAATAAGTATGGAAATGTTTTTCCAATATTAAGTGAATATTTTGAATTTATCTTTTTGAAGATAAATTGAAAATGAATATTTGAAAACGAATGGAAATCGTATATTCATAAATATTTTGGGAATGTAAATTCCTTCTGGAATTTATAAATGAAAAGGGGATTTGTTTGAAAATAAATGTTGATTTATTTTTAAAGTATGGAAATTATGTTTATATCTTGTAAAGATATTTTTGTGAAATAAATAATTTGGAAAATTATTTGGAATCTGGTGATGTTGGCATATCTATTGATAGTTCAATAACCGACTATCAATATTTACCTTTAAATAGGTATTTGTTGTGAATTGCTTGAATTTGAATGCCACACTTATTTTTTTTTTAAATAAGCGCTCACTATTCGGGTTAACCGGGAAAGGACCTTGGGGTCGTATAACCCATTCCGAATATGTGATACGTCGTTATGAATTGCATTCAAAGATCGGTGTTGAAGACCAGATATTTTCGAAAGCGAAAGGGTTTCTTGTTGATTGTCTCTACAGTGGCTGATCCCTGGTATTGAGATCTCCATATGTGATGGGAAATCCGAACGTGATTTGAGATTATTCGGATTACAAGGACTTCTTTGTAAGTGCCTTCGGTTCTGTTCGAGCCCGGAACAGACTTGTATGGATTGTGTGTCTGACATTACAAATTGAGATGTAAAGCCGATTTCTTCCAAATATATTTCTGTTGGTGGCGGAGAATTTATTCTTTTAGCTTAACACCCTTCTCTGAGACGTACGAGCTCAGAGGTTATATAGTTGAAGTTATCAGCGATATATTCCCAATTTGGTAATGTGACATGCTGAGTGTTGCTGAAATGATCATTGTGTTGATTATTTGTGATAGGATCATTTATTTGATCGTCTATCTTGATGATCATTGTGTTGATCATTTGTTGACCCAAAGCATGGCTTTTGTATAAAGTATGTTTCTGTGGACGTGACTTCGTCGAACCTCACACGCCGGAATGGTCAAAACAGGAAAGAAGCAGCAAGGTTATTAGGGGTAGCTCCCTTTAGGGTATGTACATTTCCTTCTGGATAGAGGTGGTATCATGGTATGGAGCCCAGATATTTAACCTATGTGAGAAAGGTCGTTTACGATCGGGGAATGGCGTGCTCGTGTCAGTAGTTACCCAGTTAGGGGTAACCCGGCCTTGTGTTGGCAGAGTTCCGGTTTGGTTCTCGGGGATGTCTTTCCAGAGGCATTCTCATGTGGCAATGGGAAGTTCCTTGGCCTGACCATTTGTTGGAAATCCAATTCCCAATACGAAACTTGTACGGTATTAGTTGTAGAACCTATCATTCACTTATGGTGTCGCAACACTGTTTGGATGGTAGCTATAGTAGGCATAGTTCGAAATGTCTATGTTGGCTAAGATTTATATTCTACTTTCAAAATGAATTTTTCCCCTACACTATGCACTAGTAATAATATCAAATGTTATTTTAAATGCGTATCAAGCATCTTTGGCTATCATAAGGAGAAATCTCCTCCGATTCTGCGTTTGCATGTGTGTGTGCGCGGGAGGCCTTATGGTAGTCTCATTTTTAAAAGCATTGCGAATTGAATTTAAAAATATCTTTCTATTTTGATTTTAAAGTTAAATAAACTGTTTTGAGTTCTCACACCAGTCACATGACTGACTTGGAGTTTATTGTTTTCCTTCCTAAACTCTGGGTGCCCACCAATTTCCACACGGGCAGTCAAGAGTTAAGGTTTATTAGGATATTCTGGAATTGCTGGAGGCAAGATGGACGACATGGCGTATTACTAGTTTATATAGTATTTCTTTTTCCCCTGCACTGTTTGATGTTGTATATTGTTGTTGTACACTCTGATGATGATATGATGTAAAGTATAAAATGTAATAACTGATATAGTTCCGCTGCGAATTGTGAGATTCTGTTATTGTTCTGTTGTTTTCTGTTCCGTTCCATTTTCTATTCTCTTTTTCTTCTATTTTAAAATTTTCTATTTTCTTCTTTCCATCTTCTACCTTCTTCTCTTCTTCTTCCTTTCTTCTTTCTTAAACCCATAACATTTCGGTTTTTCGGCAACGAAAAATCGCGATCGTTACAGGATGTAAGGGGGGTGATGGTGGTAATGAAAGGTAATTCATACGCACTTAAAAATTCTGATATTTTTACTCATTCCTTTCCCTATAATACCACACCATCTCCACTTCATTATATATATATATATATATATATATACATACATACATATACATATACATATACATACATATATATATATATATATCAAAACACTTCAAAAATCAAAGCAAACTTCTCCCCTCCACCTAAATACCCCACGGATACACCCTCCATCCTCCCCTAGCCAAGGCCTTGAGCACCTCCTACCATCCCAAGCAAGGGCCAAGCCACTAGGAGCTAAGGTGCAAGAAGTAGTGAGCTTTAAATTCAAGTTAGCAGAGCTATAGCCATTTTTAAGTTAATCGTTTAATCCAAGGTGAGAAAACTCTACTTATGTTTATACACACACACACACACACAACTTGGATGATGATATGATATGTTGTTTGATTGTTATGATTTTATCATTACGTCTGGTTGCGAAATATTTTTGTTTGGATGTGTAAAACAAGGCATGTTTAAATACAAGTCGAAATATCATAAAGGAAATTACTTTCCTTTTTGTAAATACAATGGTGTATATAAGATTGTTAAACCTCTTGAAAATAATTTTAAATTTTTTTATAAACACTAAAATCCAATTTGGTGAAGTTTTGACAATTTGTGAAAATTAAGTTAAAAATAGGCTCGTCGCATAACGGCAGTTCACGATTTCGCACCTAGAAAGTTAAATCCACGTATACAATGGATTCAGAGTTGGAATTCTTTGTAATAAGAATTTTTCGAATTTTTATAATCACAGGTTTCAAACAAAAGAAAATGTTTGAGATTTCGTTTCATAGATTTATAAATATGAGCAAATCAAGTTTTCAAAATAGTCACGGTTTAGCAGTTCAGAAACCAAAGAGAAAAATTCTTTATAAATGATATTTATAATTCTTTAAACATATGAAATAAATTTTTATAAATATATTAAAATGTTTTAAAAGATATTTGAGTTATAAATATGGATTTCTAAATGATCGAAAAGTTGTGTTGATCAAATAAGCTTAAAAAGCACTATTCGTCGCACTTTTTGCAGCACTTTTAATAACTTTTGAAATATGGCTTTAAACTTAAGTATTCTTTCCCAAATCTTACAAATGTTTTCAAATAAATAATTAAGTATTTTAAAGATGAATTGAAGGTTTTATAATTTATTTTAATTTTTTTTTAAATAGATGATTTAAAGAAACGCGGTTAAAATCAAGTGATTTAATTTTGACTGTAAAAGCCGATGAGTATACTCTATTTTTCTACTCA
The DNA here is from genome assembly GCA_030765085.1 of Allium cepa. NCBI lineage: Eukaryota > Viridiplantae > Streptophyta > Magnoliopsida > Asparagales > Amaryllidaceae > Allium > Allium cepa. The sequence continues at coordinate 1,052,238,072 of CM060931.1, forward strand.
TGAGATCTAGATGTGTGGTGCTTAAACTAAGGAGAATTTCAAGATCAACCAGTTCCCTGGCTCACTAGACCTCTTTCTTGGGCGAAGAATAGATAAGGTCAAAATGTCGGAAACGAGACAAGTATAAAAGATTCAAATTTACAAATTTAATTTAATACAACTTGGATTGCACAGGGATAATCCCTATACTTGGTATTAAATTCCGAGCATGGAAACCATATCATCTGTGTGAATTTAAAAGGTGATTTCACCATAATTCGACGCACAATAAAGGTTGAATACAGAAATTGATGTTGGGTAGAATTATATAATTTCTATCAACCTTTTTTACTCAATGAAGTTTTGCAATATGATTTACGAGAAATTATTTTAATTTAGTATTTTCAAAATTAAAGTGAGGTTTAATGATTCTGTATATACCGAAAAGAAATATTTTAAAGATATATATCTCTAGAACATATTTTTTGTAAAAAAAGAAAGTAATTAATCAAATGATAAGCACATATTTACTTAACATCTTTTTATCGATAATTGGTTCGAAGGAACCAGGGTCGGATTTGAGTGATTCTTATCCAAAAAACATTTGAACCAATTTTACGTATTCAAAGTGAAGACTTGGAATGATAGTAAATAGAATAAGGGCTGCTTGTCACTGACCCTTGTGGAAATTTCCCATATTATATATATATGTGGCAGTGGCATCTTCATTTGATCTTCGATGCAAGGGCTGCTCACTACTAATCTTAAGGGTGATTCCTGATTGGATGTAGTAGAAGAGTTCCTTTAGTTTGTCCCAATCTTGGACAACTTGTATGGACGAATGTCTAACATTGCATTTCTAAAATGCACGTACATCAATTTTTACAAACGTACATCTATTTAGTGGTGTAGGAGGTAGCTCTCCTATACTTAACCCCCTTCTCTGAGACGTGCAAGCTCAGAGATTGTACATTTGTGGAAATCAAGAGTGTATGAGGGAATTGGCAATGTGTCATTCATGTAAAATGTGTGATATGATAAAGGTAATCATTACCTCGAGGCTTATCACCTGGGAATGACAAAAACATTGTAGGTGCAGTAGGGCTAAGTGGGTCGCTCCCATTAGGAGATAGTCGCCACCTTTCTAGATTACTCTCTATATTTTGGGTATGTTGTTATGCTTTGGAATCTCGATAAAGTCCAAGAACGACCAGGGTGATGGTATATTCAGTACTATGTATGGTAAAGGTAGGTCGGTTCTATATTGGTAGAGGTTGGAGCCTCAGGTACATTTTTCTTGAGATGTACTATCAGAAGGTAGTCCCTTACCTTGTCATTATACGGAAATCCATTCTTCAATAAGTGCCTTTGGATTTGATTGTAGAACCTACTTTGTAGCTGGTATGTTGAAATTTAATCAATGCAACAAATTCGGCTAAGATTCATAAGTTTATTTGAAACATATTTTCAAATAAAAAATGTCATTAAAAATAATATTATCAGATTTTGTGTAGCAAATGTTTTGGTTACACAAGGTAAAAAACCGTTCCATTTTTATGTGCGACATGATCATATGAGATACCATTTATTTTCAAATATCTGTATTTTGAGTTTCTCACACCAGACACATGACTGACCCGATGTTTATTTTCTTTCCACTTAAACTCTTGGTGCCTTATTTTCTCAGGCATTTAAGTAGTTAGGTAATCAGAAAGCATTTTGGAAGGGAACAAGGAGCATGGACCAAGGAGCATTTTGGGCTCTTTGTAGAAGTTACCTATCAATTCCGTTGTATTTTTTATTTAAGTACCTACTAGCACTTGTGATGATAAGTATTTATAACTATCCCAACTGGACTAGTACTTACTAGTACTATGATAGAGAAATTTGGAGCGATTGCATGTACTACTCATATGTATAATTATATGTTGAATACAACGTGAGATTTTATTGTCTTATCTTCTATCTTTATTTTCTTTACCCCATGATAATCTGCCTCTTTAGCACTTGGATTTAAGCACGTGAATACCAAGGATGTATTAGTGTCGATTTTTGAGGGTCGAGGAGGTGCTTTGTTACAAATGGTATCAGAGCTTATGGTTGAGTGAATACCTAATGGGGTCAACTCATTAGAGATAGGGTGGTGATACCTTAGAATGAGTTTAATCTGAGAGAGCGCATATTTGAAATTTTATTCGAATAAGTATATTCAAGTTTATACACATTCTCTAAGAATATTTTATCTATAATTCTAAAGATGTTTCCTTGCTATATGCAGAGAGAAGGAGATGAGTAATAGAAGAGGAAGAAGGGGAGGTAGCAAAACTACGACCACCAATGGTCGATCAAATGCTACAATGATTGAGGAAGTGGTAATTCCTATGCAACTCAAGTTAACTTTGCTGCTCTTCGCAAAGACTATACCATCTTAGGACGAAGGCCATTCAAAGGCATGGAATCTATTACTGAAGTTCAAGCTTGGCCCAGATCCTATGAGAAAATATTTAAAGGATTTGACATTGATGACAATAGAAAGAGATTCTTGCCTCCTGGAAATTGAAGGATGTGGTTCTAGCTTGGTGGGAGTCCATTACTCTTAATGAATATGCAAATAATTTATCTTCAGCAAGGTTTAAAGAAGTTTTTGAAGGACAATACATGCCCGCTGTTGGGAATTCCTGCCTCTATAGAAGTTTCATGGACCAGAAACAAGAAGAGATATCGGTGTAAGAATATTTGCACAAATTCAATTAATTGTTTCGCTTTGGGCCTGTATTGATAGACACGCCTCTGAAGAAAAATAAGATGTTCATTTTTGGGATGAAGGAGTAGTATTAGAATAGGATGATTGCCCATGTAAAATGATCTATTATGTATTTAATAGATATGGGCTTCCGGTATGAAGCTTTGGACAAGAGGAATCCAGTTGCAACCGAAAACAACAACAAGAGGAAGTTCAATAATAATGGAAAGAAGCCATGGCAAGGCAAGGCTATGGAGAATCTCAGGAAAACCGTTTTAAAGATGTTGAATGTTCTTAACTATGGAAAGAATGGCGATTATTCAAAGTTTGTAGGAGTTCCAAGGTTCAAAGGCAGTAGCAAAGAACTGTCTCTCCTACGATTCAGAATAGTCTCTGCCACAACTATCATCATCCCAGACACTAGAAAAACAAATGCCTGTTAATGAAGGAAGGAAAGCATGTTATGGTCTATGCTATTAAAGACGAGCCTTTAACCTTTAAAGATGTAAAAGGCAAGGGTGTTATGGAAGGTAATATCTATGTTAATGATGATTTATTTAGTATTGTTTGATACTGGGGATTTCCATAGTTTTATTGATAAAGGATTGGTTGATAGATTAAAAATGATCACAAAAATAGTAGATACCTCTATTTGTGTGTCTAATCCCATAGGAGGTACAACTAAACTTTGTATGATTTGTGAAAACGTCCAAGTTACTCACTTTTCCCATAATTTTTCATGTGACCTATTTGTTCTTTACTTTATTGGGTTTGAAGTTTTCTAGATATGAATTGGTTATCCAAGAATAAAGTTGTCCTTGATTGTATTAAAAGGATGGTATCTTTATAGACAAGCTTTGGGAAATTTATAGAATTATCTTGTAAAGAACCAAGTCCGGTGAGGAATATTAGTTTGTGCCTAGGATTGTTCCATTAAACATGTGTGAAGACCATAAAAAGAACCCATAAGGAAATTAAAAATGATATCAAAGTATATTTCTACAAGTTTTAGAGTAAACCCACACGAAAAAAATAAAAATAAAGAAAGCATATACCAAGATTCGAGAATACTATTAAGAGATTTGGATTAAAAGAAGATAATGATATAATTGGTGGTGATAATAGAAGTTATGGATGGACCTTACTTATTAGTAGCCAAAAATGAAAGTTAAGATATGTTGGTTACAATAGAAAGACATGTTAAAAAGTTCCATTAAATTTAATTAAGAAGTGATAGAGTCACAACATCGTTAATGTCAGTTGATGTTGAAGGGCAGCTTCCAACATTTGTTTCTTTTAAATTTTTTGGGTTGTAAGCATTAGTTGTTTCTATTGTATAAAACGCATATGATATTATAAGAAACTGTAACAACCAGGTATTTTCAACCATTCGCATCCATTATAAGTGCATAGGTAGACACTCATGCCAGAATTGAATTGCTCAAAATACCGCGTTGTAAATAAAATTTTGGCAAACCTCAGAATATACAGTAAATAAAATATCAGATCACAGACACAGAGTATATAATAATGCAGCGGAAGTAAAAGAGGAGATAGTAGTTCATGAAGCTACTATATAAATTATAAGATACATCAGAATTAAATAAGATACAACAGAAGAGTAACAGGATACATCAGGTACAAATCAGATGCATCACTGAACCACTGGATACTGAAACAAATAGATGGCTGGATCTTCAAGGAAAGCTCCAACGCCGAAGGTGAATCTTGAATGCTAACTCAATCAGTCTGACCCGAGCGTAAAGCAAAACACAAAACCCTCGAGTCAGGACATAAATACTTATAAACTGTAAATCAACTCAAGTGAACAGTAACAAAATGCATCAGTAACTTAAAGGATGCTTGGGACCGCCCATCCTCTAAGGATCCGTTAAACTATTTACTATGTAGTAATATACGCTCTATACGGTAGTGTCTAATCGGTAAAGTATAATCATATAGAAAATAGCGTTAAGGGGATGGTGAACCTTAACGCGGTCGGATCTTTAAAACCAAAATTGTAGTGGGCTCGATATAAGAATATGACACGGCACGCAAGGAAATGCCAGGGTGGATACACCGTTTGCACTCCCAGACCGGTGGTGACGGCAAGCCAGCAGCTTCCGCCCACTTCGAACAATACCCCCGAATCAAAGTGGCGCCACCGAATCGAATCACAACAGCAATAGAATAGTTTCCGATGGAGCATGCTCGATGAAAGGGTGCGACCATTTGTGTAGCCCGGTATAGCTCCTGTTTTAGTCATATATGCCAATTCACGGGAGTTGGGTCCACGTAACTGTAAAGTCAAGGATTTTCGTTCTCCGATAATCCGACATCGACACTCACTTTATCGACTGCCGAATATCGAAGGCCGAAAACCGAGAAGTTATGGGTTTTAAAAAGAAAAGAAAAAAAAAAGAAGAAGAAAAGAAGATAAGAAGATAGGAAATAGAGAAAGAAAACAGAAAATTTGAAAAAGAACGGGACAGAAGAAACAAAACAGAACAACATCAGAATCTCACAATTCGCAGCGGAACAACATATAATAATAAATGAATAATCTTTAAACAAAGAACTATGTCAGTTATTACATTTCATTTCATTACATCACATCATATCATCAGAGTGTACAACAACATACAACAATAAATAGTGCAGCGGAAAAAGAAATACTATATAAACTAGTAATACGCCATGCCATCCAGCTTGCCTCCAGCAACTCCAGAATATCCAGAATATCCTGATAAACCTAACTCTTGACTGCCCGTGTGGAAATTGGTGGGCACCCAGAGTTTAGGAAGGAAAACAATAAACTCCGAGTCAGTCATGTGACTGGTGTGAGAACTCAAAACAGTTTATTTAACTTTAAAATCAAAATAGAGGAATATTTTTAATCAATTCGCAATGCTTTTAAAAATGAGACTACCATAAGGCCTCCCGCACACACACACATGCAAACGCAGAATCGGAGGAGATTTCTCCTTATGATAGTCAAAGATGCTTGATACGCATTTAAAATAACATTTGATATTATTATTAGTGTATAGTGTAGGAAATATTTCGAAAGTAGAATATAAATCTTAGCCAACATAGACATTTCGAACTATGCCTACTATAGCTACCATCCAAACAGTGGTGACCACCATAAGTGAATGGCAGGTTCTACAACTAATACCGTACAAGTTTCGTATTGGGAATTGGATTTCCAACAAATGGTCAGGCCAAGGAACTTCCCATTGCCACTGAGAATGCCTCTGGAAAGACACCCCCGAGAACCAAACCGGATCTCTGCCAACACAAGGCCGGGTTACCCCTAACTGGGTAACTACTGACACGAGCACGCCATTCCCCGGTCCTTTAGGACCTTTTCAACCGAGCGCTCGATATCCAACATCACACCATAATAAATAGAGTGTTTTCAACATGAGTAAGTATCTGGGCTCCATACCATGATACCACCCCTTTCCAGAAGGAAATGCACATACCCTAAGGGGAGCTACAGCAACCCCTAATAACCTTGCCGCATCTTTCCTGTTTTGACCATTTCCGGGATGTGAGGCTCGACAAAGTCACGTCCACAAAAACATACTTTATACAAAAGCCATGCTTTGGGTCAACAAATGATCAACACAATGATCACTAAGATAGACGATCAAATAAATGATCCTATCACAAATAATCAACACAATGATCATTTCAGCATCACTCAGCATGTCACATTACCAAAATGGGATATATCGCTGATAACTTCAACTATATAACCTTTGAGCTCGTACGTCTCAAAGAAGGGTGTTAAGCAAAGAATAAATTCTCCGCCACCAACAGAAATATATTTGAAAGAAATCGGCTTTATATCTCAAATTGTAATGTCAGGCATACAATCCATACAAGTCTGTTCCGGGCTCGAACAAAACCGAAGGCACTTCTTACGAAGCCCTTGCAATACGGGTATTCACAATCCCGATCGAATTTCCCATCACTTAAGAAATCTCTATACCAGGAGCTACCCAGTGCAGAGACAATCGATAGGTCATCCTATCGCTTTCACAAATACTCGGTCTTCAACACCGATCTTCAAATGCAATTCATAACGACGTATCACATATTCGGAATGGGTTATACGACCCCATGGTCCTTTCCCGGTTAACCCGAATAGTGAGCGCTTATTCAAAAATAAGTGTGCATTCAAATTCAAACAATTCACATCAAATACCCATTCAAAGGGAAATATTGATAGTCGGCTATCGAACTATCAATGGATATGCATACATCACCAGATTCCAAATAATTTTCCAAATTATTTATTTTCCAAAATATCTTTACAAGATATAAAATTCCAACACTTCAAAAAAATAAATCAATATTTATTTTCAAACAAATTTCACTTTCACATATAAATTCCATAATGAATTTATATTTCAAAATATTCATGCATATTCGATTTCAATAATCCATTTCAATTTATCCTCAAAAAGATAAATTCTAATTATTTACTTCATTTTGGAAAACATTTCCATACTTATTTATTCATAAGTAATTCACAAATCTCTTTTATTTCAACCTTTGAAAATATTCAATATACTTAAATCGAATTAAGTATATATTTCATTCTTTAAGGGAAATCATTCTCTTAAACATTTTTATTTGGGCCAAAACGAATGTTGCGTAAAACATCGTTACGACGTCCCAAAATCACTAGTATAGGGATTCGAAATTAAAATAGATATATAAATCCCAATACTATTAAAAATATTTCCTTTCGGAAATCATTTACTATAACAACAGTGTTATAGTCTACCATTTCCTTTTATTTCTCGAAAACGTCTATTTCAACAATAAATGTTGAAATCTATGGTTTCGAATCTCAACACCTTTAAAACATCGTTAGATCGTTTTAATCCTGTTTAAAATATCACATTCTAAAACATTTTCTTTAACGTGTTATTCACTATTCAAAAATCGTGAACATACTTCGTTAACAAATTCCATCCTTTTATTCAATTTATTTTAAAGGATTATTCACTATTCAAAAATGTGAATATAACTCCATAATAGGTTATAACAATTAACTTATCAAAATAAGTCGTTTGCGAATTTATAAAACAACGTTTATAAATTCCTCTTCTATTTACTTATAAAAACTTCCTTTAATAAATTCCTTTATTAACCTATTCCAGTTTATAACTAAATTAGAAACTAAACGTTCATATTATAAGTTAAATACTTATAAAACGATTATTTTATAAGATCGTTCTTTTAAAGACTTTCCAATTTATAAATCTTATAACTTATAAGATTTAATGATTTATCCAATCTATTCTTCAAATAATTTCACCAAATTTATAAATCTTACTATTTATAAATTCCATTTATAACTTCACAGTTTATAACTCTATAAATTTCATTCATTTATGAAATTCATTTTCACTACATTCAAACACTTATAAAAACTTGTTTTATAATGTCAATTTTTCAATTTATAAATATCCATTTATAAATCTCTTAATATAAATCAGTTTATATTATTATTCTAAAACGTCTTTAAATTCCTTTATAATTTCATCATTTCGATTTATAAAATAATCAAATTTTATAAATCCTATATTTAAACTTTTATCATATATTCAAAAATTCAATCTAAATTATTTCATAAAATCTTTAGTTCATATTTCTCAAAAATCGACTTTTAATCGTATTTCTTAAAAATCAGCTTTTTAACTATATTTCACAAAAACCATAATTTTTATAACTTTAAAAATTATAACGTTTATTTATTTATAATGGATCAATTCCAAAAATATAGTATATTTTCAAAATCACTTTTAAAATCATTTTAAAATCCCAAAATCTGGGTCCAATGATGCTACACACCAAATAGTCAATCACGACTAACAACGATATCATATATCGATATGATAATCAATCAAATATCAAAATATCTGAAAATCAAATAATACTGTTGAGGAATCCAGTTGGATCCCTCCAACCTGTTTCCTGCATCCAAAAACATTAGCACAATACCAATTTCGCTCCAGTACGAAATTATCGCGGTATATGTTCTTATTAAATATTATCCGCTTAATAACGGCGTAATAGGGTCTCATCCGCTAAACAAAAAATGCGGGAAATCAACAACTGCAATATATACATATGCCAATATATATATATTGATATTATATATAATACCAATTTCACTGTTTATGAAATATTCGCGGTATATGTTTATATTAAATAACCTCCGCTTACTAACGGCGCATAATGTCTATTTTAACAATCAATAATTTACAGTCATCATTCAAACATGCATTCAAATATTTTAAATCTAACTATTTAAAATAAAATCGAAATCTATTCGATTGAGTGAGAAGTTCTCACCTTGGTTTTAAATTCCGTTTAAGCTTTTATTTCGAATAAAATTAAACGCGCGTTTAATTTTACCCAAAATTCTCACTAACTCCAAACGACTCCAAACTAACTCCATCGCGTAGTTCTCGTCCATACGATTCCAACGCAACTGAGTTTGTATTTTTTCGACCTCGTATGAAAAAGATATGAATTTTACAAGTTTTGCACGATTTAAACTATGTAAATACAACATAAACTTAACTAATTTAAACCACAACTCATCTCAACCCTTAGATCCATGCTCCCCCTCATCTGGACCGCCCATCTCTTCTTCCCAAATCACGTTCTATCTACAGGTTACGGCCGAGCAAATTGAACCCATAGCACAAACTTAGGGTTAAAAATCGCCTCCAACACGCTCGCCTATTTGTCGATCAGGAGGTGCCATTCTGAAGCCCTCGACAAGTGCAATGCTCGGCCACCACCCCTTAGAGCTCGGCCACCTCCACTGCTTTGGAATGCGTGCGCAAGTTCCGTGCTTCCATCTCGATTTGCCGCCAATCCGCTTCGAGTTAAACGATCATAACCGTTGGATTCCGAGATCTCAGAGTGCTCTACGATTTCTTAGTTTAGAGTTTGTGATAAAAGTGAATGGATTAGGAGATTTGGAGGGATGAATTTGATGAACTGCTGGCCGTTCAGGGGGGGGGGTGGCGGCTGCAAATATTGGCTAGGGTTTTTCTTTTTTTTTAGATTTAAGGTGATATTTATAGGAAAAGCAAGCGTAAACACTATTTATCCCGGGAATTTCGAACTCCGATTTACGCGCCGTAACCAGCGTTTCTAAGGTTTACCCCGCGTTCCGGACACAATGGAACAGGTTTCGGAAGCTAATTCGGAAGTATGTGCGAGTTATGGCAGAAAACGTTCAATTTGAATTAAACCGATTTAAATCGATTTCTAGGCGTTTTAATTTGTAACGGACAAACGGTAAATCCAATTGACTTGAAATTTGAAACCTTACAATAATATCACATTACGGATCCGATGAAACTGGTTTCGTCGAATTCCGAGACTTTTTGAAAAATGGCTATTTTGACTCGCCAAATTTAAATTAAAAACGATTCGATGCGTTTCGAGCTGCCACGATCAAACGATAACTCCGATTGACACGAAAATTGAAATCCGGTAATAACTAACTATTACGGATCCAATGAAACTGGTTTCGTTCAATTCTGAGACTGTTCAAAAATTGGCTATTTTACAGTCGATTATTAAATATTAAAATATTCAATTTTCACAAATTTACTTTTAATTCGATTTTAAAAGTTCTAAAATATTTCTATAACTCCAGTATGATTAAATAAAATTTTCCAAATTATTTTCAATCATATTTAACTCAAACTTCAATTATTTCCATAATTTAACGTATTAAATTATCGATTTAATTATCCAATTAAATCCAATAATTCAAAAAAAATTTATTTGACTTATAAATTCACTTATAAATATTTAAAATTAATTAAATATTCAAATTTAAATTAATAAAAATTCTGGGTCGTTACAATCTTTCCCCCCTTAAAGAATTTCGTCCTCGAAATTATAAGTAAGAAAGTTACAAAATCTATTAATTTTTCCAAAATTCATAGTTAAACTTTTTAGAATAACTTTACTAAGTTTTCAAATCATACTTAGTTATCTTTTCAAAAACAACTACTATTGTTTAACTTTCAACTCCAAAATCAAAGTTAAAGTTTTCAAAAATTTTCCCAATTTTCTCAAATTTTTTCTAACGCCTTAAATTTCCGGAAAAATTCGCCATAGTCTCCTTTGCGCGGCTCGATCCGAAAAAAAAATGACAGTATATATATCACAAATATACATCTCATCAAGTAATGAGGCATCCCGAAGGGAAAAAAAGTGTAAAAGTGCGATATTTAATCCGAGATATGTACCTTATATTTTATTAGCAAGCATATACGGCTAATATAGCGCTAAAGCGAACTCCAAATGCGAAGCAAACGCGATCCGCACCTACTAAACTCAACAAACAACATGAGAACATGCATATATGCAAATAGTCTCAATATACAACATATAACAAAATGATAACTATATATGTCACATAGCAAATGCAACAATAGAAATATATATTCAACCATCAACCAACTATTAAATCTATATTCATTCATATTCTCATTAATATTAAATGAAATGGTTTTCAATTCAATCACATTTGATTTATTTACCTTGGATGTTCTTACTAACATTCATTCTCAATTTTATTAGTTTACATTCACTAATTAAATCCAATTCACATTCAATTCTATTCAAATTTATTTACTTTCAATTTGAATTCAATTACATAGCTTTAAATTCCATTAATTCACTTTCATTAATACTTAATGAATTATATACAATCAATCAACAATCATATAACAACCAAAGTATATTAATTATAACCAAATTCCTTTGCTTATATTCATACATTCAATTCGGTTTAAATTTTAATTGATTTTCATTCAATTTTTATTCAACTTCTAATAACATTAGATTTTAATGAATCAACACTTATATTCATTATTTTTTTATCAATTATTTTCATTCAATCGATTAACATTCAATTCATTTATTCAATTCAATTACAAAGTTGAATTTTTATTTATATACTCAAGTTCATATTTATTACTAACTTCATTAATTTACTTCGATACCAATATTAACTTCATTAACATTACTAAAGTTATATTTCCTTTAAACATCACTTAGTTTTACATAACTTAAATTCCCACTTGTAAATAAATTCAGATTCCAACTCTAAAGTAAATTTTCATTTAACTTTAAATTCATTTTTATTTACAACTCATATTAATATAGTTTCACTTCTTATATATATAAGTTTATTTCACAATTGTAAACACTTTAATTATAATTCAATTCTTATAATTCTTCTGCTTATACAATTATTCTTTTATTTAGATTATTCAAACAACTTATTCAACAATCAACTTATATACACTTTAATAATTTTGAAAAATTATTTCTTTATATATAAAATATAATCAAGGCAAAATTATTTCATTTACCCAATTTTAAAATCAATATTGTGTCGAATTGTTCTATTCAAGTGTTTAGAAACCCCTTCGGCATAGTCTTGCGGACCACGCTGACGAAAGTTCATATACCACTCAATAAACCAATCATCACAATATAAAACAATTTTGTATTCACTAACAAGTACGCTCTCATAGCTATTATTACACTCAACTCATTCTAGAGTACTACTGACTCTATCTCTAATGAGTAATACCCTACAGAACCATGGTTGTCGCTTAACCATCAGAGCTCTGATACCAAATGTAACAGCCGAGGATTTTCGTTCTCCGATAATCCGACATCGACACTCACTTTATCGACTGCCGAATATCGAAGGCCGAAAACCGAGAAGTTATGGGTTTTAAAAAGAAAAGAAAAAAAAAAGAAGAAAAAAAGAAGATAAGAAGATAGGAAATAGAGAAAGAAAACAGAAAATTTGAAAAAGAACGGGACAGAAGAAACAAAACAGAACAACATCAGAATCTCACAATTCGCAGCGGAACAACATATAATAATAAATGAATAATCTTTAAACAAAGAACTATGTCAGTTATTACATTTCATTTCATTACATCACATCATATCATCAGAGTGTACAACAACATACAACAATAAATAGTGCAGCGGAAAAAGAAATACTATATAAACTAGTAATACGCCATGCCATCCAGCTTGCCTCCAGCAACTCCAGAATATCCAGAATATCCTGATAAACCTAACTCTTGACTGCCCGTGTGGAAATTGGTGGGCACCCAGAGTTTAGGAAGGAAAACAATAAACTCCGAGTCAGTCATGTGACTGGTGTGAGAACTCAAAACAGTTTATTTAACTTTAAAATCAAAATAGAGGAATATTTTTAATCAATTCGCAATGCTTTTAAAAATGAGACTACCATAAGGCCTCCCGCACACACACACATGCAAACGCAGAATCGGAGGAGATTTCTCCTTATGATAGTCAAAGATGCTTGATACACATTTAAAATAACATTTGATATTATTATTAGTGTATAGTGTAGGAAATATTTCGAAAGTAGAATATAAATCTTAGCCAACATAGACATTTCGAACTATGCCTACTATAGCTACCATCCAAACAGTGGTGACCACCATAAGTGAATGGCAGGTTCTACAACTAATACCGTACAAGTTTCGTATTGGGAATTGGATTTCCAACAAATGGTCAGGCCAAGGAACTTCCCATTGCCACTGAGAATGCCTCTGGAAAGACACCCCCGAGAACCAAACCGGATCTCTGCCAACACAAGGCCGGGTTACCCCTAACTGGGTAACTACTGACACGAGCACGCCATTCCCCGGTCCTTTAGGACCTTTTCAACCGAGCGCTCGATATCCAACATCACACCATAATAAATAGAGTGTTTTCAACATGAGTAAGTATCTGGGCTCCATACCATGATACCACCCCTTTCCAGAAGGAAATGCACATACCCTAAGGGGAGCTACAGCAACCCCTAATAACCTTGCCGCATCTTTCCTGTTTTGACCATTTCCGGGATGTGAGGCTCGACAAAGTCACGTCCACAAAAACATACTTTATACAAAAGCCATGCTTTGGGTCAACAAATGATCAACACAATGATCACTAAGATAGACGATCAAATAAATGATCCTATCACAAATAATCAACACAATGATCATTTCAGCATCACTCAGCATGTCACATTACCAAAATGGGATATATCGCTGATAACTTCAACTATATAACCTTTGAGCTCGTACGTCTCAAAGAAGGGTGTTAAGCAAAGAATAAATTCTCCGCCACCAACAGAAATATATTTGAAAGAAATCGGCTTTATATCTCAAATTGTAATGTCAGGCATACAATCCATACAAGTCTGTTCCGGGCTCGAACAAAACCGAAGGCACTTCTTACGAAGCCCTTGCAATACGGGTATTCACAATCCCGATCGAATTTCCCATCACTTAAGAAATCTCTATACCAGGAGCTACCCAGTGCAGAGACAATCGATAGGTCATCCTATCGCTTTCACAAATACTCGGTCTTCAACACCGATCTTCAAATGCAATTCATAACGACGTATCACATATTCGGAATGGGTTATACGACCCCATGGTCCTTTCCCGGTTAACCCGAATAGTGAGCGCTTATTCAAAAATAAGTGTGCATTCAAATTCAAACAATTCACATCAAATACCCATTCAAAGGGAAATATTGATAGTCGGCTATCGAACTATCAATGGATATGCATACATCACCAGATTCCAAATAATTTTCCAAATTATTTATTTTCCAAAATATCTTTACAAGATATAAAATTCCAACACTTCAAAAAAATAAATCAATATTTATTTTCAAACAAATTTCACTTTCACATATAAATTCCATAATGAATTTATATTTCAAAATATTCATGCATATTCGATTTCAATAATCCATTTCAATTTATCCTCAAAAAGATAAATTCTAATTATTTACTTCATTTTGGAAAACATTTCCATACTTATTTATTCATAAGTAATTCACAAATCTCTTTTATTTCAACCTTTGAAAATATTCAATATACTTAAATCGAATTAAGTATATATTTCATTCTTTAAGGGAAATCATTCTCTTAAACATTTTTATTTGGGCCAAAACGAATGTTGCGTAAAACATCGTTACGACGTCCCAAAATCACTAGTATAGGGATTCGAAATTAAAATAGATATATAAATCCCAATACTATTAAAAATATTTCCTTTCGGAAATCATTTACTATAACAACAGTGTTATAGTCTACCATTTCCTTTTATTTCTCGAAAACGTCTATTTCAACAATAAATGTTGAAATCTATGGTTTCGAATCTCAACACCTTTAAAACATCGTTAGATCGTTTTAATCCTGTTTAAAATATCACATTCTAAAACATTTTCTTTAACGTGTTATTCACTATTCAAAAATCGTGAACATACTTCGTTAACAAATTCCATCCTTTTATTCAATTTATTTTAAAGGATTATTCACTATTCAAAAATGTGAATATAACTCCATAATAGGTTATAACAATTAACTTATCAAAATAAGTCGTTTGCGAATTTATAAAACAACGTTTATAAATTCCTCTTCTATTTACTTATAAAAACTTCCTTTAATAAATTCCTTTATTAACCTATTCCAGTTTATAACTAAATTAGAAACTAAACGTTCATATTATAAGTTAAATACTTATAAAACGATTATTTTATAAGATCGTTCTTTTAAAGACTTTCCAATTTATAAATCTTATAACTTATAAGATTTAATGATTTATCCAATCTATTCTTCAAATAATTTCACCAAATTTATAAATCTTACTATTTATAAATTCCATTTATAACTTCACAGTTTATAACTCTATAAATTTCATTCATTTATGAAATTCATTTTCACTACATTCAAACACTTATAAAAACTTGTTTTATAATGTCAATTATTCAATTTATAAATATCCATTTATAAATCTCTTAATATAAATCAGTTTATATTATTATTCTAAAACGTCTTTAAATTCCTTTATAATTTCATCATTTCGATTTATAAAATAATCAAATTTTATAAATCCTATATTTAAACTTTTATCATATATTCAAAAATTCAATCTAAATTATTTCATAAAATCTTTAGTTCATATTTCTCAAAAATCGACTTTTAATCGTATTTCTTAAAAATCAGCTTTTTAACTATATTTCACAAAAACCATAATTTTTATAACTTTAAAAATTATAACGTTTATTTATTTATAATGGATCGATTCCAAAAATATAGTATATTTTCAAAATCACTTTTAAAATCATTTTAAAATCCCAAAATCTGGGTCCAATGATGCTACACACCAAATAGTCAATCACGACTAACAACGATATCATATATCGATATGATAATCAATCAAATATCAAAATATCTGAAAATCAAATAATACTGTTGAGGAATCCAGTTGGATCCCTCCAACCTGTTTCCTGCATCCAAAAACATTAGCACAATACCAATTTCGCTCCAGTACGAAATTATCGCGGTATATGTTCTTATTAAATATTATCCGCTTAATAACGGCGTAATAGGGTCTCATCCGCTAAACAAAAAATGCGGGAAATCAACAACTGCAATATATACATATGCCAATATATATATATATTGATATTATATATAATACCAATTTCACTGTTTATGAAATATTCGCGGTATATGTTTATATTAAATAACCTCCGCTTACTAACGGCGCATAATGTCTATTTTAACAATCAATAATTTACAGTCATCATTCAAACATGCATTCAAATATTTTAAATCTAACTATTTAAAATAAAATCGAAATCTATTCGATTGAGTGAGAAGTTCTCACCTTGGTTTTAAATTCCGTTTAAGCTTTTATTTCGAATAAAATTAAACGCGCGTTTAATTTTACCCAAAATTCTCACTAACTCCAAACGACTCCAAACTAACTCCATCGCGTAGTTCTCGTCCATACGATTCCAACGCAACTGAGTTTGTATTTTTTCGACCTCGTATGAAAAAGATATGAATTTTACAAGTTTTGCACGATTTAAACTATGTAAATACAACATAAACTTAACTAATTTAAACCACAACTCATCTCAACCCTTAGATCCATGCTCCCCCTCATCTGGACCGCCCATCTCTTCTTCCCAAATCACGTTCTATCTACAGGTTACGGCCGAGCAAATTGAACCCATAGCACAAACTTAGGGTTAAAAATCGCCTCCAACACGCTCGCCTATTTGTCGATCAGGAGGTGCCATTCTGAAGCCCTCGACAAGTGCAATGCTCGGCCACCACCCCTTAGAGCTCGGCCACCTCCACTGCTTTGGAATGCGTGCGCAAGTTCCGTGCTTCCATCTCGATTTGCCGCCAATCCGCTTCGAGTTAAACGATCATAACCGTTGGATTCCGAGATCTCAGAGTGCTCTACGATTTCTTAGTTTAGAGTTTGTGATAAAAGTGAATGGATTAGGAGATTTGGAGGGATGAATTTGATGAACTGCTGGCCGTTCAGGGGGGGGGGTGGCGGCTGCAAATATTGGCTAGGGTTTTTCTTTTTTTTTAGATTTAAGGTGATATTTATAGGAAAAGCAAGCGTAAACACTATTTATCCCGGGAATTTCGAACTCCGATTTACGCGCCGTAACCAGCGTTTCTAAGGTTTACCCCGCGTTCCGGACACAATGGAACAGGTTTCGGAAGCTAATTCGGAAGTATGTGCGAGTTATGGCAGAAAACGTTCAATTTGAATTAAACCGATTTAAATCGATTTCTAGGCGTTTTAATTTGTAACGGACAAACGGTAAATCCAATTGACTTGAAATTTGAAACCTTACAATAATATCACATTACGGATCCGATGAAACTGGTTTCGTCGAATTCCGAGACTTTTTGAAAAATGGCTATTTTGACTCGCCAAATTTAAATTAAAAACGATTCGATGCGTTTCGAGCTGCCACGATCAAACGATAACTCCGATTGACACGAAAATTGAAATCCGGTAATAACTAACTATTACGGATCCAATGAAACTGGTTTCGTTCAATTCTGAGACTGTTCAAAAATTGGCTATTTTACAGTCGATTATTAAATATTAAAATATTCAATTTTCACAAATTTACTTTTAATTCGATTTTAAAAGTTCTAAAATATTTCTATAACTCCAGTATGATTAAATAAAATTTTCCAAATTATTTTCAATCATATTTAACTCAAACTTCAATTATTTCCATAATTTAACGTATTAAATTATCGATTTAATTATCCAATTAAATCCAATAATTCAAAAAAAATTTATTTGACTTATAAATTCACTTATAAATATTTAAAATTAATTAAATATTCAAATTTAAATTAATAAAAATTCTGGGTCGTTACAATCTTTCCCCCCTTAAAGAATTTCGTCCTCGAAATTATAAGTAAGAAAGTTACAAAATCTATTAATTTTTCCAAAATTCATAGTTAAACTTTTTAGAATAACTTTACTAAGTTTTCAAATCATACTTAGTTATCTTTTCAAAAACAACTACTATTGTTTAACTTTCAACTCCAAAATCAAAGTTAAAGTTTTCAAAAATTTTCCCAATTTTCTCAAATTTTTTCTAACGCCTTAAATTTCCGGAAAAATTCGCCATAGTCTCCTTTGCGCGGCTCGATCCGAAAAAAAAATGACAGTATATATATCACAAATATACATCTCATCAAGTAATGAGGCATCCCGAAGGGAAAAAAAGTGTAAAAGTGCGATATTTAATCCGAGATATGTACCTTATATTTTATTAGCAAGCATATACGGCTAATATAGCGCTAAAGCGAACTCCAAATGCGAAGCAAACGCGATCCGCACCTACTAAACTCAACAAACAACATGAGAACATGCATATATGCAAATAGTCTCAATATACAACATATAACAAAATGATAACTATATATGTCACATAGCAAATGCAACAATAGAAATATATATTCAACCATCAACCAACTATTAAATCTATATTCATTCATATTCTCATTAATATTAAATGAAATGGTTTTCAATTCAATCACATTTGATTTATTTACCTTGGATGTTCTTACTAACATTCATTCTCAATTTTATTAGTTTACATTCACTAATTAAATCCAATTCACATTCAATTCTATTCAAATTTATTTACTTTCAATTTGAATTCAATTACATAGCTTTAAATTCCATTAATTCACTTTCATTAATACTTAATGAATTATATACAATCAATCAACAATCATATAACAACCAAAGTATATTAATTATAACCAAATTCCTTTGCTTATATTCATACATTCAATTCGGTTTAAATTTTAATTGATTTTCATTCAATTTTTATTCAACTTCTAATAACATTAGATTTTAATGAATCAACACTTATATTCATTATTTTTTTATCAATTATTTTCATTCAATCGATTAACATTCAATTCATTTATTCAATTCAATTACAAAGTTGAATTTTTATTTATATACTCAAGTTCATATTTATTACTAACTTCATTAATTTACTTCGATACCAATATTAACTTCATTAACATTACTAAAGTTATATTTCCTTTAAACATCACTTAGTTTTACATAACTTAAATTCCCACTTGTAAATAAATTCAGATTCCAACTCTAAAGTAAATTTTCATTTAACTTTAAATTCATTTTTATTTACAACTCATATTAATATAGTTTCACTTCTTATATATATAAGTTTATTTCACAATTGTAAACACTTTAATTATAATTCAATTCTTATAATTCTTCTGCTTATACAATTATTCTTTTATTTAGATTATTCAAACAACTTATTCAACAATCAACTTATATACACTTTAATAATTTTGAAAAATTATTTCTTTATATATAAAATATAATCAAGGCAAAATTATTTCATTTACCCAATTTTAAAATCAATATTGTGTCGAATTGTTCTATTCAAGTGTTTAGAAACCCCTTCGGCATAGTCTTGCGGACCACGCTGACGAAAGTTCATATACCACTCAATAAACCAATCATCACAATATAAAACAATTTTGTATTCACTAACAAGTACGCTCTCATAGCTATTATTACACTCAACTCATTCTAGAGTACTACTGACTCTATCTCTAATGAGTAATACCCTACAGAACCATGGTTGTCGCTTAACCATCAGAGCTCTGATACCAAATGTAACAGCCGAGGATTTTCGTTCTCCGATAATCCGACATCGACACTCACTTTATCGACTGCCGAATATCGAAGGCCGAAAACCGAGAAGTTATGGGTTTTAAAAAGAAAAGAAAAAAAAAAGAAGAAAAAAAGAAGATAAGAAGATAGGAAATAGAGAAAGAAAACAGAAAATTTGAAAAAGAACGGGACAGAAGAAACAAAACAGAACAACATCAGAATCTCACAATTCGCAGCGGAACAACATATAATAATAAATGAATAATCTTTAAACAAAGAACTATGTCAGTTATTACATTTCATTTCATTACATCACATCATATCATCAGAGTGTACAACAACATACAACAATAAATAGTGCAGCGGAAAAAGAAATACTATATAAACTAGTAATACGCCATGCCATCCAGCTTGCCTCCAGCAACTCCAGAATATCCAGAATATCCTGATAAACCTAACTCTTGACTGCCCGTGTGGAAATTGGTGGGCACCCAGAGTTTAGGAAGGAAAACAATAAACTCCGAGTCAGTCATGTGACTGGTGTGAGAACTCAAAACAGTTTATTTAACTTTAAAATCAAAATAGAGGAATATTTTTAATCAATTCGCAATGCTTTTAAAAATGAGACTACCATAAGGCCTCCCGCACACACACACATGCAAACGCAGAATCGGAGGAGATTTCTCCTTATGATAGTCAAAGATGCTTGATACACATTTAAAATAACATTTGATATTATTATTAGTGTATAGTGTAGGAAATATTTCGAAAGTAGAATATAAATCTTAGCCAACATAGACATTTCGAACTATGCCTACTATAGCTACCATCCAAACAGTGGTGACCACCATAAGTGAATGGCAGGTTCTACAACTAATACCGTACAAGTTTCGTATTGGGAATTGGATTTCCAACAAATGGTCAGGCCAAGGAACTTCCCATTGCCACTGAGAATGCCTCTGGAAAGACACCCCCGAGAACCAAACCGGATCTCTGCCAACACAAGGCCGGGTTACCCCTAACTGGGTAACTACTGACACGAGCACGCCATTCCCCGGTCCTTTAGGACCTTTTCAACCGAGCGCTCGATATCCAACATCACACCATAATAAATAGAGTGTTTTCAACATGAGTAAGTATCTGGGCTCCATACCATGATACCACCCCTTTCCAGAAGGAAATGCACATACCCTAAGGGGAGCTACAGCAACCCCTAATAACCTTGCCGCATCTTTCCTGTTTTGACCATTTCCGGGATGTGAGGCTCGACAAAGTCACGTCCACAAAAACATACTTTATACAAAAGCCATGCTTTGGGTCAACAAATGATCAACACAATGATCACTAAGATAGACGATCAAATAAATGATCCTATCACAAATAATCAACACAATGATCATTTCAGCATCACTCAGCATGTCACATTACCAAAATGGGATATATCGCTGATAACTTCAACTATATAACCTTTGAGCTCGTACGTCTCAAAGAAGGGTGTTAAGCAAAGAATAAATTCTCCGCCACCAACAGAAATATATTTGAAAGAAATCGGCTTTATATCTCAAATTGTAATGTCAGGCATACAATCCATACAAGTCTGTTCCGGGCTCGAACAAAACCGAAGGCACTTCTTACGAAGCCCTTGCAATACGGGTATTCACAATCCCGATCGAATTTCCCATCACTTAAGAAATCTCTATACCAGGAGCTACCCAGTGCAGAGACAATCGATAGGTCATCCTATCGCTTTCACAAATACTCGGTCTTCAACACCGATCTTCAAATGCAATTCATAACGACGTATCACATATTCGGAATGGGTTATACGACCCCATGGTCCTTTCCCGGTTAACCCGAATAGTGAGCGCTTATTCAAAAATAAGTGTGCATTCAAATTCAAACAATTCACATCAAATACCCATTCAAAGGGAAATATTGATAGTCGGCTATCGAACTATCAATGGATATGCATACATCACCAGATTCCAAATAATTTTCCAAATTATTTATTTTCCAAAATATCTTTACAAGATATAAAATTCCAACACTTCAAAAAAATAAATCAATATTTATTTTCAAACAAATTTCACTTTCACATATAAATTCCATAATGAATTTATATTTCAAAATATTCATGCATATTCGATTTCAATAATCCATTTCAATTTATCCTCAAAAAGATAAATTCTAATTATTTACTTCATTTTGGAAAACATTTCCATACTTATTTATTCATAAGTAATTCACAAATCTCTTTTATTTCAACCTTTGAAAATATTCAATATACTTAAATCGAATTAAGTATATATTTCATTCTTTAAGGGAAATCATTCTCTTAAACATTTTTATTTGGGCCAAAACGAATGTTGCGTAAAACATCGTTACGACGTCCCAAAATCACTAGTATAGGGATTCGAAATTAAAATAGATATATAAATCCCAATACTATTAAAAATATTTCCTTTCGGAAATCATTTACTATAACAACAGTGTTATAGTCTACCATTTCCTTTTATTTCTCGAAAACGTCTATTTCAACAATAAATGTTGAAATCTATGGTTTCGAATCTCAACACCTTTAAAACATCGTTAGATCGTTTTAATCCTGTTTAAAATATCACATTCTAAAACATTTTCTTTAACGTGTTATTCACTATTCAAAAATCGTGAACATACTTCGTTAACAAATTCCATCCTTTTATTCAATTTATTTTAAAGGATTATTCACTATTCAAAAATGTGAATATAACTCCATAATAGGTTATAACAATTAACTTATCAAAATAAGTCGTTTGCGAATTTATAAAACAACGTTTATAAATTCCTCTTCTATTTACTTATAAAAACTTCCTTTAATAAATTCCTTTATTAACCTATTCCAGTTTATAACTAAATTAGAAACTAAACGTTCATATTATAAGTTAAATACTTATAAAACGATTATTTTATAAGATCGTTCTTTTAAAGACTTTCCAATTTATAAATCTTATAACTTATAAGATTTAATGATTTATCCAATCTATTCTTCAAATAATTTCACCAAATTTATAAATCTTACTATTTATAAATTCCATTTATAACTTCACAGTTTATAACTCTATAAATTTCATTCATTTATGAAATTCATTTTCACTACATTCAAACACTTATAAAAACTTGTTTTATAATGTCAATTATTCAATTTATAAATATCCATTTATAAATCTCTTAATATAAATCAGTTTATATTATTATTCTAAAACGTCTTTAAATTCCTTTATAATTTCATCATTTCGATTTATAAAATAATCAAATTTTATAAATCCTATATTTAAACTTTTATCATATATTCAAAAATTCAATCTAAATTATTTCATAAAATCTTTAGTTCATATTTCTCAAAAATCGACTTTTAATCGTATTTCTTAAAAATCAGCTTTTTAACTATATTTCACAAAAACCATAATTTTTATAACTTTAAAAATTATAACGTTTATTTATTTATAATGGATCAATTCCAAAAATATAGTATATTTTCAAAATCACTTTTAAAATCATTTTAAAATCCCAAAATCTGGGTCCAATGATGCTACACACCAAATAGTCAATCACGACTAACAACGATATCATATATCGATATGATAATCAATCAAATATCAAAATATCTGAAAATCAAATAATACTGTTGAGGAATCCAGTTGGATCCCTCCAACCTGTTTCCTGCATCCAAAAACATTAGCACAATACCAATTTCGCTCCAGTACGAAATTATCGCGGTATATGTTCTTATTAAATATTATCCGCTTAATAACGGCGTAATAGGGTCTCATCCGCTAAACAAAAAATGCGGGAAATCAACAACTGCAATATATACATATGCCAATATATATATATTGATATTATATATAATACCAATTTCACTGTTTATGAAATATTCGCGGTATATGTTTATATTAAATAACCTCCGCTTACTAACGGCGCATAATGTCTATTTTAACAATCAATAATTTACAGTCATCATTCAAACATGCATTCAAATATTTTAAATCTAACTATTTAAAATAAAATCGAAATCTATTCGATTGAGTGAGAAGTTCTCACCTTGGTTTTAAATTCCGTTTAAGCTTTTATTTCGAATAAAATTAAACGCGCGTTTAATTTTACCCAAAATTCTCACTAACTCCAAACGACTCCAAACTAACTCCATCGCGTAGTGCTCGTCCATACGATTCCAACGCAACTGAGTTTGCATTTTTTCGACCTCGTATGAAAAAGATATGAATTTTACAAGTTTTGCACGATTTAAACTATGTAAATACAACATAAACTTAACTAATTTAAACCACAACTCATCTCAACCCTCAGATCCATGCTCCCCCTCATCTGGACCGCCCATCTCTTCTTCCCAAATCACGTTCTATCTACAGGTTACGGCCGAGCAAATTGAACCCATAGCACAAACTTAGGGTTAAAAATCGCCTCCAACACGCTCGCCTATTTGTCGATCAGGAGGTGCCATTCTGAAGCCCTCGACAAGTGCAATGCTCGGCCACCACCCCTTAGAGCTCGGCCACCTCCACTGCTTTGGAATGCGTGCGCAAGTTCCGTGCTTCCATCTCGATTTGCCGCCAATCCGCTTCGAGTTAAACGATCATAACCGTTGGATTCCGAGATCTCAGAGTGCTCTACGATTTCTTAGTTTAGAGTTTGTGATAAAAGTGAATGGATTAGGAGATTTGGAGGGATGAATTTGATGAACTGCTGGCCGTTCAGGGGGGGTGGCGGCTGCAAATATTGGCTAGGGTTTTTCTTTTTTCTTAGATTTAAGGTGATATTTATAGGAAAAGCAAGCGTAAACACTATTCATCCCGGGAATTTCGAACTCCGATTTACGCGCCGTAACCAGCGTTTCTAAGGTTTACCCCGCGTTCCGGACACAATGGAACAGGTTTCGGAAGCTAATTCGGAAGTATGTGCGAGTTATGGCAGAAAACGTTCAATTTGAATTAAACCGATTTAAATCGATTTCTAGGCGTTTTAATTTGTACCGGACAAACGGTAAATCCAATTGACTTGAAATTTGAAACCTTACAATAATATCACATTACGGATCCGATGAAACTGGTTTCGTCGAATTCCGAGACTTTTTGAAAAATGGCTATTTTGACTCGCCAAATTTAAATTAAAAACGATTCGATGCGTTTCGAGCTGCCACGATCAAACGATAACTCCGATTGACACGAAAATTGAAATCCGGTAATAACTAACTATTACGGATCCAATGAAACTGGTTTCGTTCAATTCTGAGACTGTTCAAAAATTGGCTATTTTACAGTCGATTATTAAATATTAAAATATTCAATTTTCACAAATTTACTTTTAATTCGATTTTAAAAGTTCTAAAATATTTCTATAACTCCAGTATGATTAAATAAAATTTTCCAAATTATTTTCAATCATATTTAACTCAAACTTCAATTATTTCCATAATTTAACGTATTAAATTATCGATTTAATTATCCAATTAAATCCAATAATTCAAAAAAAAATTATTTGACTTATAAATTCACTTATAAATATTTAAAATTAATTAAATATTCAAATTTAAATTAATAAAAATTCTGGGTCGTTACAGTAACATACCTCGAGAACGTCGCCACCATCCTACTTCATTCTGGAATCTCCACCGCGTACACAGTTGTTAAAATGGTTTTCGGTATTGTCCGGCTATAAGACAATATCCGATCCCGGTCTCTTTAACAACCAATCGTTATTATAACCCATGGATATTTATTTCAAATAATTTATACTTTCAAGACCAAATATCATACTCATTTCAAAACAATATCACAATTGTATCATTTCCATTTCAAAAATAATTCAATATTATATCATTCAAATAAAACCCAAATTTTCAAATCATTAAATATTTCTTTAAATTTATTAAACTTGAAATATTCTTTTAAATTATCATAGCATTTTGGAAATGTTACCTTAAGGAATCATAGCATTTTTGGAATGTACTACTTTTCACTTTACATTGTATATAATTCAAAGTATTGATAAGCTTAAAATTTTAACATGTCAATTTATCATAGCCTTATAGTTAAATAAACTTTCTTACTGTAATATACAATTTAAACCGAAATTCTTATGTTAAGTTAAAAGCACCTTATTAACTTACATTATTATTACAATAAAGAAACTTTATTATTTTAATCATTTAAAGTATGCCATTCACATAAATTAAAACTTGCTTATCAAATGTACGTTATCAACTTACATTTTATTATTACAGTAAGTAACATTTATCATTTTAATCAATTTAAAATACACCATTACATTGATTAAAATCTACGTGTCAAATGTACGTTTTAAATTTTATATTCCTATTACAATAATGAACATTTATTAATTAAATCAATACCACACTACTTAAAACTTTACATGTTTCTTTCTTAATTAAAACTTTACATGTTCTTGCATTAATTAAAACTTTCATGTTCTCTCATTAATTAGGACTTTGCATGTTTCTTTCATTAATTAAAAACTTATACGTTTCTTTTATTAATTAAAACTTATACCTTTCTTTCATTAATTAGGAATTTACATGTTCCTATCATTAATTAGAACATCATACGTTCTTTCATAAATTAAAACCTATACGTTTCTTTCATAAATTAAAACCTATACGTTTCTTTCATTAATTAAAACCTAACATTTTAGATTTATATTACCATTTCACAAATTTAACTAAACTTCCAGTTTATATAATTAATTTTAACATCTTTAGTTAAAACTCAAATTTCACATTTTCAAGTCAAGTTATATTTTAAAATTTCATTTTCAACAGTCATTTATTCAATCACTTAAATTTATAGAAAATCAATCATTCTTTAATAAATCACTTAAATTCAAATATAAATCAATTTATCATATTTACCATTTTCCAAATAAAATTAAAGTCCATTTTATTCATGTAACTTAAATATCATTTTTAGTCAAAATTCCAAATTTCAAACATAAGATATATTTCAAAATCCAGTTAATCCATTCATAAATTACATTTTAACACATAGAAAAATCATAATTTATTTATTTTAAAACCTTTCAAAATCTATTTAAATCAAATTTCATAATTTTATATTTTTAAAATACTTAAAATATTCAAAGCACTTTATAGAATAACCACGGGTCTGTATATAGTTTTCTAACCTAGGTCAAGTGATACGGATATGTATCATTTCAATCCACAGTTTAAAAGGTAAAAATCCGGGTTCTATCATTTCAAACCCGCAATCCCAAGTTTAAATAAATAAATAAAATAACTCAGGCCTATCATTTCAGCCCATAATGATTTTTATCCTAACAGGGAACTTGCAGTGTGATCATATACAGAAATAATATAAACAATGTCAATATCACAATATACAGTCATGTATCAGATGTCAGGTGAAAATTAACAGTTTTAACATGATAATAACATGGTAATAACACGACATAGCATATCATATGATCATCATTAACTTGCATAAACATTTTACATTACTAAACACTTGTCATCAATCCACTTTTCATAAGTATATATGTCAGAGTGAGAAAGACTCACTTTTTTCAAAGCTAGAGACCAAAACAACATACAAGCACGACTCCAAAGGCACGACAAGCAAAATTTCACGACTTTTGATTTGAGTTGAAATAAAGCCAAGATAAGATTTTGTATCAACAACCCAAAACAAAACAAACCAGACAATATATAAACATTCAACATAAAATAACATTGAAATAATTTTGAAATACAAAGCGAAATGAACAAGATAGATTGGACCTTGCTTCAACCACTTCAATGCTTGGCCTAAGGGACACTTATGCTTGGCTATGATGATGCTTTGGCTCAGGTATGACATCATATAGGTCAGGTTTAACATCATATAGGCAAGGCAACAAGTGGAGATGAAGGGAATGAGGCAACAATGGTCAAAAACATTGTTTTTAGGCATGCAGGTTGCAATTTGAAGGGTTTGGCCACGATAGATGGCTCGGCCATGGTCATGGTTGGTGGAGTAGATGGTGTTGGAGGCATGGAAGAGATGTAGGAGTTTGTGGCTACGGCCATGGAGAAGAGGCCGATCCAAACTTAGAAGAGAAAAAAGGCAAAATTGCATAGAAAAGTAAGAAAAGTAGAAAGAAGAGAGGGATTTACCTAATTTTTTTTCTTCAAGGTGGAGGCCATGATTTTTAGGATTTTGGGGCTTCAAAAATTCATGAATGAAAAGAGGAAGTCGGCTGCAAAGGATGGGGAAAGGAATGGCTAAGATGGATTGATGTATTAATGACAGAAGAAACTGCAAAAGAAACGGATAAAACGTTTTTCCGTTTCTTAGCTCTTAACCCTTTCAAATTTCTCATATATATTTATATACATCCAAATAACTGAAAATAATTAAAATCTCAGTTAAAATTCGAAAATATAACAGATAAACCAAATATTAAAAATTAAATATTAATTAGATATGCTTAAATAAGAAAAATAGCACAGAAAAATGCAAACTAGACTTAAGAATTAGAAATAACTTCAATACACTTTGGAAAAATTTACTTTAATTTAAATACATGTAAAATGAATAAAATAAAGTAAAATACAGCAAAAGAAAGTGAGTGCATAAAATAAATAAATAAATTTTAATTATATATAATTAAAATAAGAAAATGGCTTAAAATTGTAGACTAGGCTTTAAAATTAGAAATAAATCCAAATGAACTTTAGAAAATCTTCATGGACTTGTAAAATATTTATAACAAATAAAATAACAAAAAATAAAAGTGCATTCACAAAAAAAAATTATTAAATATAATTTATATGAAGAAAATGGCAGAAAATTAGAAAACAGCCTTTAAAAATAGGAAATAAATACAGTAAATTTTGGAAAAATTCTATTATCATTTAAAAATATTTAAAAGTCAAAATATACATAGTAAAACATATTATCACATATTAAAATAAAAAATAACCAAGAAAAAGTAATTTATACAATTTAAAATAGTCATTGTTAAATAACCCTATATACGCACAATATTGTAAAGGGTATAACTTTCACAATTTATATCCAATTTCAACGAAACGAAAAGTGGTGTTCTTATAATTTTATGTACTTTCATAATAAAAGAAAAAAAATTAAAATTTTAAACTTTTAAAATTTTAAGTTGAAAGTCACAGTTTGACTAACTTGACCAAAATCAGCATTTCATGCAAATATTCAACTTACACAAGTTTGGAATTATAACTCATATAAAGATCAAGATTATATTTAAATAATAAATTTAATCATTTCAAATAAGTAAAATAAGTTTTTAAATCAAAATCTTACATTAAAAATAATTACAAAATACAGGGTTGTTACACTCTCCCCCACTCAAAACTTTTCGTCCCCGAAAAGGAATGAGGTATGGAAGGGCACAGAAAAGATAGAGTGAAATAGAATTAAGATAAGATGACAAGAAGATTGAAGTTATACCCGATAACTGTTGTTATAGGTAATTTTTACAAGGTGGAGGTGATCTTTCCAAGATTCTCCAAAATTAAGGACACAAGCACGAAAAGGTGGATTCAAAATGATTACCAAAGATCTATCAAAGATTATAGAAAGATGCCCATACCAATCTATAGCAGGATAAGGATGATAAGGACAACCAAAAGATAGTTTGGAAAACAAAATAAGGAATTAGATTTGAAAGCATGGAAATTTCAACTTAAATAGAGAATAAATCTTTACACAAGTTAAATAAATCTTAACTACACCAAATTTCATTATCTTATTATCCAATCATCTTAAATTAACAATTTTTAAAACCATGGGTTTGAAAAATAATCATTTATTACACTCACATTGTGCTTAATAAGTTTAATTCTTCTTTATTCCTAATTAAAATTAAATTTATTCCTCTCAATATATTCATCACTGATGTTAAATATACTTACACTTATTATAACTGCTTTATTTTATTTTTAGTTCTTCTAACATTGTTTTATTGTAAGTTATTCAATTACCCTTTATTATTCTTTAACTCTGTTAATCGTTTTATAACTTAAAATTTAAGTGTATAGCATTTATTATAACCACTCAAATTTTATTTATACATCTTTTTTATATTTTATATTATCCAATTACATTTTTAACTTCTGAAATTTTGGTAAATTATATTTGAATGCAATTGTATTATACAAATAAACCTTCCAATTAAATCATTTCATGCTTGATATTCATCCAAAATTTTGATAGACTGGTTTTTTTTTTTGGAATTATTCTTTGAAATAAAATTTAAGAATTAAATTTTCGATTTCTTCAAACCATTTAGAGATAAGTAATAATATATATACATATATAATATGTCAAATCAAATTTCAATCATATATCTATATATATATATATTATAAATCAAGTCATATTTTAGAAATTCAAATCATTTTAATTTCCTAAAACAAAGCTGTAGCAAGACTACAGAACAGTCTCCTAACTTCGAAACTCGAAAATGAACGTCGATGATGTCGCGATCATCACCGAAGTTATTTTCCAGCGACAAAGAGAAAAGCACTAAGTTTAAACCTTTAAAAATTCTTTGAAAACAAATTCTATTCAAAATACTTTAAATAATATAACCTTTTAAAACTCTAAAACAAAGTTCGAAATAATCGGGATTTAAATGCTCAAATTCTTGTTTTAAATTCATTTCATTAAGTTCCATAAATTTACTTATATATCAAAATTTATTTCATTAACCAAATTTTTTTTAAAAATATATTGTGTCCGTTTGTTCTGTCAAAGTGTTTTGGAAATCTTATCGATAGCGCTGATCAGACGTATCGATCAGAAACCCAACTCAACATCAACAACTCAAACAACACAATATATAAAACATTTTAAATTTTAAATACTAGTTTACAAATACACTATACATGAATAGATTTTCAAAGAAGGATAGAGATTAAATTTTTTTTTTTTTTGATTAACACAAATCAAAGGAGATTATGATTTAAAAATAAGTTGGAAACAAGGATGACATGATTAAATAACAGAATAGGAAGATGGATAAGCTTATATAAATCACGGGCAACCTTAACCGGGTCAACTATGACTTAAAGAATAAGATCAATGTTGATTTTTCTAGGGTAAATCTGCATTCGACCTCAAGAGTTAGAGTTTAAAATAACAAAAGATATTAGCATCTAAACCAAGGATAGATAAGAATCTCTGGTGAATCGATGCTAATTGTAAAGGAGTTTTCTCCTTTTTTCAATTCAATTTGAAATTGGCGTAACCACCGACTCACTAGAAAGATCATTCGAAGCGGAGTTATGGAATGCTCCAGAGTGAAAAGAAGATGAATAGTGAGGGATACGAATGGATTTTGAAACTGTAGGGAACGTTCCAAAATTCAAAGGAATCGAGTCAAAAGAAAAAGATTCAACTCGAATGAAAGTGATTCTGTAATTACATCTACTCCATATGCTGAGTTTTGCCTAGAGCTACCAAAGCTCTGATACCAACTGTAACAACCAGGTATTTTCAACTATTCGCATCCATTATAAGTGCATAGGTAGACACTCATGCCAGAATTGAATTGCTCAAAATACCGCGTTGTAAATAAAATTTTGGCAAACCTCAGAATATACAGTAAATAAAATAACAGATCACAGACACAGAGTATATAATAATGCAGCGGAAGTAAAAGAGGAGATAGTAGTTCATGAAGCTACTATATAAATTATAAGATACATCAGAGTTAAATAAGATACAACAGAAGAGTAACAGGATACATCAGGTACAAATCAGATGCATCACTGAACCACTGGATACTGAAACAAATAGATGGCTGGATCTTCAAGGAAAGCTCCAATGCCGAAAGTGAATCTTGAATGCTAACTCAATCAGTCTGACCCGAGCGTAAAGCAAAACACAAAACCCTCGAGTCAGGACATAAATACTTATAAACTGTAAATCAACTCAAGTGAACAGTAACAAAATGCATCAGTTACTTAAAGGATGCTTGGGACCGCCCATCCTCTAAGGATCCTTTAAACTATTTACTATGTAGTAATATACGCTATATACGGTAGTGTCTAATCAGTAAAGTATAATCATATAGAAAATAGCGTTAAGGGGATGGTGAACCTTAACGCGGTCGGATCTTTAAAACCAAAATCGTAGTGGGCTCGATATAAGGATATGACACGGCACGCAAGGAAATGCCAGGGTGGATACACCGTTTGCACTCCCGGACCGGTGGTGACGGCAAGCCAGCAGCTTCCGCCCACCTCGAACAATACCCCCGAATCAAAGTGGCGCCACCGAATCGAATCACAACAGTAATAGAATAGTTTCCGATGGAGCATGCTCGATGAAAGTGTGATAACCCGGAATTTTTGAGTATTTAAAATTGGAATATTCAATTGATTTTGAATATTTAAATGTAAATTTTTAACTTGAATTCAAATATTACCAATTATTTGATAATTAAATTATTGAATTAAATAAGTTGAAGTTGGTTCAAATGTTGAACCTAGAGTTTTAAAGCCTGTTAAAAATAATTTGAAGGCTTATAAGAATTTATACTGATAATACTGAAGAGAATATAAGTGATGAAATCAAATTTGAAAATGGTTTGTTAAGTGTTGAAATTTATATCGTTTAAATTGAATTTAAAAATAGCCTTTCAAGGCGCAGTCTTGGAATTTGACGAAACCAGTTCCATTGGGTCCGTAATATTGAACTATTGTCGGAATTCAAATTCCATGATTTTCCGAGCAACCGTGTGACCGTACGAGAGTAAAACGCGCTAGAAATTTATTTGATAATAACCTAGTTGCTCAAGCTTCTCGTATACGCCATCCATCTTTTCACGTTCAAATCATGTTTTTTCGTTCCCCTCGTTTTTCTT
This sequence comes from Allium cepa, assembly GCA_030765085.1. Classification (NCBI taxonomy): domain Eukaryota; kingdom Viridiplantae; phylum Streptophyta; class Magnoliopsida; order Asparagales; family Amaryllidaceae; genus Allium; species Allium cepa. The sequence continues at coordinate 1,052,270,823 of CM060931.1, forward strand.
TTACTCGAGCCTTCTTCTCGTCTATTCGATCAAATATCAGAGAAATAAAAAAAAAACCGAGCCCCTTTCATTCAGAAATTTGATCTCGCTCAGTTGTCGCCTCCTTCATTTTAAATCGCGACTTCAATTGTTCGAATTAATCGAGTGAGGGGGGAATAGGTCGAACAACACCTGGTTGGCGCGAGACTGGGCGGCGATGACTCAACTAGGGTTTCGCGAGCGATGCGGCGAGTCGCGTGTCGATTGAAGGTGGGTCGTGAGTTCTTTTTCTTCTCTTCGGAATCGATGGCAAGGTCGACGTGGTGATGAAGGGTATCGGGCAAATCGCGCCGGCGGAGGGTCACGATGAGGTCGTGGTGTCGTTCGAAGGGTCTGACTGGGTTGGATTTGAGGTATTTTCGATTTTTTTTGCTTTTCCAAATTTGAAATTATGAATATGTCTATACATTAGGAAGTAATTCACAGTAAGATGTAAATCATAGATACAGGAAATAATAAAAATTTAATTTTAGTAAAATTTTAAATGCAAATTTTTTTTTTGTGAAGATAGTTTTATCTAATGAAACTCATTTAAATTGTTGCAAGAGGTTATTCTATTAAATTTAATTCTGAAAATAAATTTTTATTTAGATATTTCATTAAAGAAAAAATTAGTTTGAAACGAAAGCATTGGTTAATTAAGTTAAAATTAAAACATTAGTTTAAAGGAACGTTTGTCGGTTTAAATTAAATGAATAATAATAAATTGTTCGATGAATGCAAATATTAATATATTATATAATATTTATTTAAGGTCTAAAACGTGAAGAAAACAAGCTGGTTTGGATTGGATTGCAAAGTAAAGGTCAAAGGTGAGTTAATCTCACTCAGTTTAAAACTAAATTTAAAATGATTAAATTTAAACAATTGTTTGAATGGTTGAATGAATTGATGTGATATAGTATGATATTTTGGAATTGGCATATTGTATTGTGCTAACGTTTGTGGATGCAGGGAAAACAGGTTGGAGGGATCCAACTGGGTCCCTCATCATATATATATATATATATATATATATATATATATATATATTGTTTATTTATTCTCTGTTATGCTTTGTGGATATTCTGTGATGAATTATATTGAAATATTGAATGCTATAGTTGCTTGGATATATTCTGAACTCTGAGTTATCAAATTATATAGCATTGGATTTTTGGAAAGAAATAATAAAAAGAGTAAATTTTTAAGAAAATAATTATAAACAATGTGAATAAACTAAGATGAATTGAATAAGAATATTAGTGTTTTCAAAACGCTAATTAATAAATTATGTGTGTGGAAAGAAATTTATGAGTAAACAGAAAGTTAAGAAAACTTAAACTTCAATGTTACTGTTTAAAAGAATAAAACAATTATTTTAAATTTAGGATTTAAATTATTTAAGAAGAATAAAGAAGAAATTGGGAATAACCTGAAATTTGTATATTTTAGCTAAAGGATTCTAAAATCAAACTGAAAATAATAATAAAGTCCATGATTAATTGAATTTCGAAATGAACTGATAAGTAAAGAAATTTATTCCAAAGGAAATAAATTGGAAATCAATTTGGGAAATTGATTTAAGTAATTTGAAGTTGGAATTCTCCCTGGATAACCAAGTACGTTTTCAAAGAAAATTTTAAATATAAGTTAATAATTTTAAAATTTGTTTTAAAAGGTATGTTTTTGGAAAGTTTATTATTTCTAATATTTAAATTTTAAAGTAAGTATCTTCTCAAATCTATTATAGTAGTAATTATTTAAAGAGTGACTTAGCATTTTGTTTCAACAGTAAAAATCTAGTTATATATTGTATTAAGTAACTTTATTTTCAACTATTCATATAAGATGTATTTTTAACAAATTATTAAAGTAGTTTTAATTTATATGTTTTAAAAAGTATATATTTCTAAGTAAAGTGGTTTAAATGATTTTAAATGTAGTTTTGTGCTTGGTAATCTCAGAGGAGATATAAATTATTTGGGAAAGTTTATTCTGAAAGGAAGATGGTTTTGAAACCGTTTTCAAAGGATTGAAAAATAGAAATATATCTTATGAAGATATCTTTGAGATAAATAAATAATTTGGGAAATTATTTATTGGTTGATGGTTGTTTGTGAATATTAATTGATAGTTAAATCACCGACTATTAATATTGGACAAATGCGTCTATCGTTTCGAAGAAACCGGGATCGAGATTAATTTCTCGAAAACCACTTCGATCCGGTTGTACGTTTCATGCGGAAAACGTGTTCGGAGTAGAAGATGGAGCAGTGAAGTGCAAGGGCTAGTCGCTACTAATCCTGAGGATATTTCCAAAATGGATGTAGTAGGAGTAGTGCCTTCGGTTCCGTTCGAACCCTGGACGGACTTGTATGGATGAATGCTTGCGAAACATCGTCAGGTGGACGATGGGCATTCTAAGTGAAATGTTCTAAAGGTAACGCTTAGCCTCAAGCCTCATCAACCGGGAATGACTGAAAATCAGGGGATATGCAGCAAGGTTAGGTGGGTCATGCCCAAGCAGGACAAGATAATTCCCCTGTCTAGATGTCCCTTTTTATATATTTCGGCTTAGTGGGTGTTTGGTCGCGCCAACCATGGGGTTTATCTTGTTCGGGACTGTTCAGTAAGGAATGGTTCCGGCCTTGTGTTGCAGGGGATGAAGGGAGTAATCCTCGGTACGGTGATCTAGGCCCCGTACTGTGACAGGTGGTACCCCAGTGCCTAGTCATTAGTTGGAAATCCATTTTCCCTACGAGCCTTGTACAAGTTTTGTTTGTATTACCCACTTTTGTGGCTAGTAGCTGGAATTTAATGAATGTAACAATTTCGGCTATTTTATAAGTATTTGTATATAGACCCTATTATAATATCAGAGGATTTCTATAAAAATTGTTTTAGCTATCGTAAGGTAAAAACCCGACATGTTTATTTGTGGCGTGGTCTTACGAGATGCTTTTGTTTTCAAAGGATTTTTGAAACTTTAATGATCAATTAGGCGTGATTTTCTCACGCTGGTATTCCAGACTGACGCGGGTATTATTTAACTATAATGTTTGGGTCAGACCGAGTATTATAGAATACAGGATATGATGTTGTGGAGCTCAGGAGACGAGCTGGATGACGATACGTATTCTTGTACTTGTATATATATATATATATATATATATATATATATATTTCCGCTGTGTTGAGTTGTTGTGTACCCATTGTATGTTATTGATGTGAGCTGTGACTGATGTACTCTGATGATGTAATGTATGTAAACAGATATATTTGATTTTGAGTAAAGATTATTTATTATCTATTATATTTTATTCCGCCGCGAAGGTTAGATTCTGTTGTTGTTTTCAATTCTCTTCTTCTACCTCTTCTTCTTAAATCCAAATGGTTCGTATTTCTGTGCAACTTGAGTTGATTGTTGTAGAATAGTGTTAACTCAAGGGGTACGGTTTTGCGGGCTGTTACAGTTGGTATCAGAGCATAGGTTGGTGATAACCTTGGCTCTGGTGGGAATTACTCATTTAAAATAGAGTCTATGGTACTCTATAATGAGTTTGAGCGTATTAATAGATATGAGCGCGTATTTGTTAGTGAATATAAATTGTTTTAATATTGCGTTGATTGATTTATTGAGTGGCATATGAACCTTCGTCGACACAGTCTGCGCAACTGTATCGAAGGGGTTTCTAAACATTTGAATAGAGCAATCGACACGATATTGTTTTAAATATGGATAAATGAAATAATTTTACCCAAAAATATATTTTTGATATAAAGAAAGTTTTTGTAAGCTATTTAGCTAATATATGGTTGCTGGGATGTTAGAAAAGATAATATTAAAGTATTATCATTGTTAAATGAAAATTTAACTAGAAATTGAAAAAAAATAACCAAAGTTTGAAGAAAATAAATTAATAATGAAATGAAATGTATAAATATGAATTATAAATGTAATTATAAAATTGAAATGTAATCAAGTGAGAATTTGTATAAGCATAAACTGTACAAAAGAAATATAGTTAAAACTTATTTAAGCAAGGTTTGGAAATTTAAATTCCGGGGATTTGGAAGTATTTTTAAAGATAAATGATGTCATCATTGTTTGGAGCTATTTCTGAAAGGAAATTTGTTTGAAATAGATTTTGAAAGTGATATAGCATTTAAATCACCTGGATTATTGGAAAATAATTCTGATGATGACGGCCGCATCATCAGTATTCATTTTCGAATTCCTAAGTGACGGATTGCTACCAAATTGACTTGTTCAGAAAACTAGTTGTTTTGGAAAATTTCTAAGGAAATTTGCTGGGAATAAAACCAGGATTGGTTTAAATTTTGAGAAGTGTGATTTGAGATGTTGGAGATTTCAAAATGTTCTGAAACCAAAAGCCGGTATTTTAAAAATCCTGATAAGATGGGCTATAAGCTTATAAGTTAGGATATTCTTTTAAATCGGGAAGGATAAATAAGTTTTGAATGTTGGAATTTAAATTTAAAAGAAAAGTTAAAAATGGAATTAACTTGGATTTGGAAATAAAGATTTGATTGGATTGAGATTGATTGAATAAGTTGAAAATAATATCCAGTGTATTCGAATTAAGTTGAAATCGAATTGGATTAAATAAATCTGAGTTAAAATTAAATTGAATTGGAATAGGAATTCAATTAAGATATAGAATGGAATTAGATTCTTACCTGATTAAATGGAAATAAGTTGGGTAAGGATTGGAATTAGAATAAATGAATAAGAACAACTTATAAGAGAATTAAAAATCCATAGAAATAAAATATGCTTGGACTATAAATAAATAGCAGGCTTGAGTTAAAAATAATGGATGAATATATTCAAGCCTAGAATGAGTGTGATTGTATGACATATAAGTTGTGACTTATAAAAATTAAAATGGAATGCAAAGCCCCAAAATCAATATTGTGATGAATTGAAAAATGAGAAGAAAAATCCAAACTTGAATTATAAAGTATATTGAACTTAAGAAATAATGATATTTGAAAAAAAAAATTCAAGTGTTGGATTATGAATAAGGGGAGAACTAATTGGATAATAAATTAGTTAATGGAATTGAATTGTAAGTTTATGATGAGGTTTAAAAATAAAACTCAAGTTATAATTAAATTTGACTTACATTGTCGATGAAGGAAATATAATTAAAAGTGGCCTTGAAAATTAATTAATTGATTTGTGAATGAAATTTCAATGTAAGTTAATAAAATTGGATGGTAAATTAAAAGTGAATAATAGGATCAGAACTTGAGTTATTAATAAAAGTTAGACTTGAAGTGTTAACAAAGTAAATATAATTTGAAAGTATAGAATAAAAATGAAATGGATTAAAATAGTAATGGTATGAATTGCAAATAAAATCCAAATCAGTGGAAATAAGATGGAAATAGCTTTGTGATAAATTAAATAAGTTGAATCAGGGAAGTTAAATTCTATAATAACCAATCAAATGAAATTGCAAATTTAAAATGAGATTGGATTGAAATAGAATCAAGTTAAATTGAAAAGAGAACTTATTTGCAAACTGAGAATGAGCTTAAGTATAAAATTTGAATAAATTGAAGTAAATTGACTTAAGCTGAATGAATGAAGGAGAGTTGAGTTGAATTCAACTTAAACAAAGTTTAATAATAATTGGATTGGTTTTAAATCAAGTAAAAATAAATTTCAATTGAAGTAAAATTCGGTGAGTTGCTGATAATATTTAATGGAATGAAAATGCTTAAATAAATAATTGTAAACCATTTAAATTATTAAGGGATTGACATAACTTGAGGCAATAAGGAAAATAGAATGTTTCAAGTTTGTTAGAATAGTTTAAATGAATGTGGGTAAACAAATTTTATATTGAATAAATAAATGATGGAATAAAAGTATCAAATGAAATGTGGTTTTAAATAAGTTGAGAAATGGTTATGAAATGAAATAGCTTGGTGTGTCTTCAAGCTAAATAAAATAGTTTGGAATAAACTAATATGGAATGAAATGCAAATAAATGGATGGTAAATGAAATTTAAATGGAATGGGTCGAGCTAAATAAATGGTTGTGAATGAATTAAAATAAAAGGGAATCAATTGGTAATGGAGATGGAACTTAGGTTGTTAATGGTTTTGAATGGACTAGTTTGGTTAATAAAATTGAAATGCAATGAAACTGAGAATATATGGAGTGTGAATAAATCCGAAATAGAATTGAATTAAGTGTAAGTTGAGTTGGAGTCAATTTAAATTGATTATAAAACTTAAGCGCTTATTTATTCACATAAATCTCGTCAAATTGCAAAGAATAAATTGTTATTGAATGTAAATAGAAGTTATTAAAATACCTTGGATGGATAGGAATAAAATAAATTGATTTTTGAGATCAATTGGATTAAATATGAGTTCGGTTGCTTAAAAATAAATTAAAAGTAAATGGTTGAGTTTTAAACCATTCAAATTGGTGAAGTTGGATACGAGTGGATTGAAAACCATTCAAATTGAATGAAAATGGTTTATAAATTAATTGAAATAGTTAGTTTAGTATGAATACTGTATAAGTTGCTTACAAGAAAATGTTTAGTGTGAATTTCTTTTAGAATTCATATGTTGTAACTATTGCAAGTAAGTGAAATGTGTTAAACTTCTTATATTTGGCACTTACAAGTTTAAACTGAGTAAGTACAGGTATCTGGAAGCCGTATGGCTGGATTTGGGTTGGGCTATTTGCTAAAAATAATAAGCCGCTTGCTTAAAATACTAAATAAGGTACGCCTACGCAATTAAAATAGGAAATATGAACTGTTTTTTGTTTTTCCGACCGTGTGGGTCGATGTATATATATTTATCTCTTTTGTCAAATTGCAAAAGCTTCTCCGTACAAAGGGGACTCTGCCAAAAAATTTCAGAAATTTTGGGAGTTAGAAATTTTTTTGAAAATTTTGGAAAATTTTGTAACGACAAAACTATTTAGAATTGGAAACTAAAATAAGTTAGTAAATCAAATTAATTAAAGTAATGACTTAAATTAGTTATAAATGAAGGATAAAATTTAAAAATTCAAAGTTGAAAATAAATGGAATACATATGTAATGTGGAAATCGATTTGAATAGAAGTAAGTATAAACTAAAAGAGGTAAAGAGAAATAAAGATAAGAAACATATAAAATGTTTATATTAATTTAAGAAGGGAATGGTGAATTCTTAATTGGAAATTGATGCTACAAATGTACCCTAAGATAATATTAGAATGAATAGATATTGGCGTTTTGTGAGAAAATCGATAAAATGTTTTGGAATATTGTGATTGGATATTAGTGCTAAGCAGGATATGCAGGTATGATAAAAGGGGAAAAGGAAATTGGATTTGATTTCAAGAGATAAATTTGAATTGCCCGACAAAAGGTATGTATTTAAATTTGGTATGAAAATTGATTGGGATTTGGATTTGGATTGAGCCACTTGGCTTTTTGTTTTCTTTTTGGATTTGGGAGGCCGTAGAGCCCTTTTGTAGTTGTACCGAGCTAGCCGCGCAAAGGAGACGCTGGCGAAATTTTTCGGGAATTTAGGGAGTTAGAAAAATTTTGAGAAAATTTTGATAATTCAAAATTTGGTTTTAAATTGAAACCTGAATGGTTGGGCAAATAGGATTGTTTACAATCTACGGAAAGGTTTGGACAGTTAATAAGAATAATAACGGGTCTTTTGTAAAAAGATTGTTGGTTAGATGTTGATTTGTTTGGTTTTGGAAATAAGTAAACAGGTATTGGACTACTCATCCTAACTAGTAATTTTGGGACGAAATTCTTTTAAGGGGGGAGGAATGTGATAACCCGGAATTTTTGAGTATTTAAAATTGGAATATTCAATTGATTTTGAATATTTAAATGTAAATTTTTAACTTGAATTCAAATATTACCAATTATTTGATAATTAAATAATTGAATTAAATAAGTTGAAGTTGGTTCAAATGTTGAACCTAGAGTTTTAAAGCCTGTTAAAAATAATTTGAAGGCTTATAAGAATTTATATTGATAATACTGAAGAGAATATAAGTGATGAAATCAAATTTGAAAATGGTTTGTTAAGTGTTGAAATTTATATCGTTTAAATTGAAATTAAAAATAGCCTTCCGAGGCGCAGTCTCGGAATTTGACGAAACCAGTTCCATTAGGTCCGTAATATTGAACTATTGTCGGATTTCAAGTTCCGTGATTTTCCGAGCTACCGTGTGACCGTACGAGAGTAAAACGCGCTAGAAATTTATTTGATAATAACCTAGTTGCTCAAGCTTCTCATATACGCCATCCATCTTTTCACGTTCAAATCATGTTTTTTCATTCCCCTCGTTTTTCTTTTACTCGAGCCTTCTTCTCATCTATTCGATCAAATATCAGAGGAAAAAAAAAAGCCGAGCCCCTTTCATTCAGAAATTTGATCTCGCTCGGCTGCCGCCTCCTTCATTTTAAATCGCGACTTCAATTGTTCGAATTAATCGAGTGAGGGGGGGAATAGGTCGAACAACACCTGGTGGGCGCGAGACTGGGCGGCGATGACTCAACTAGGGTTTCGCGAGCGATGCGGCGAGTCGCGTGTCGATTAAAGGTGGGTCGTGAGTTCTTTTTCTTCTCTTCGGAATCGATGGCAAGGTCGACGTGGTGATGAAGGGTATCGGGCAAATCGCGATGGCGGAGGGTCACGATGAGGTCGTGGTGTCGTTCGAAGGGTCTGACTGGGTTGGATTCTAGGTATTTTCGATTTTTTTTGCTTTTTCAAATTTGAAATTATGAATATGTCTATACATTAGGAAGTAATTCACAGTAAGATGTAAATCATAGATACAGGAAATAATAAAAATTTAATTATAGTAAAATTTTAAATGCAGATTTTTTTTTTGTAAAGATAGTTTTATCTAATGAAACTCATTTAAATTGTTACAAGAGGTTATTCTATTAAATTTAATTCTGAAAATAAATTTTTAGTTAGATATTTCATTAAAGAAAAAATTAGTTTGAAACGAAAGCATTGGTTAATTAAGTTAAAATTAAAACATTAGTTTAAAGGAACGTTTGTCGGTTTAAATTAAATGAATAATAATAAATTGTTCGATGAATGCAAATATTAATAGATTATATAATATTTATTTAAGGTCTAAAACGTGAAGAAAACAAGCTGGTATGGATTGGATTGCAAAGTAAAGGTCAAAGGTGAGTTAATCTCACTCAGTTTAAAACTAAATTTAAAATGATTAAATTTAAACAATTGTTTGAATGGTTGAATGAATTGATGTGATATAGTATGATATTTTGGAATTGGCATATTGTATTGTGCTAACGTTTGTGGATGCAGGGAAAACAGGTTGGAGGGATCCAACTGGGTCCCTCATCATATATATATATATATATTGTTTATTTATTCTCTGTTATGCTTTGTGGATATTCTGTGATGAATTATATTGAAATATTGAATGCTATAGTTGCTTGGATATATTCTGGACTCTGAGTTATCAAATTATATAGCATTGGATTTTTGGAAAGAAATAATAAAAAGAGGAAATTTTTAAGAAAATAATTATAAAGAATGTGAATAAACTAAGATGAATTGAATAAGAATATTAGTGTTTTCAAAACGCTAATTAATAAATTATGTGTGTGGAAAGAAATTTATGAATAAACAGAAAGTTAAGAAAACTTAAACTTCAATGTTACTGTTTAAAAGAATAAAACAATTATTTTAAATTTAGGATTTAAATTATTTAAGAAGAATAAAGAAGAAATTGGGAATAACCTGAAATTTGTATGTTTTAGCTAAAGGATTTTAAAATCAAACTGAAAATAATAATAAAGTCCATAATTAATTGAATTTCGAAATGAACTGATAAGTAAAGAAATTTATTCCAAAGGAAATCAATTTGGGAAATTGATTTAAGTAATTTGAAGTTGGAATTCTCCCTGGATAACCAAGTACGTTTTCAAAGTAAATTTTAAATATAAGTTAATAATTTTAAAATTTGTTTTAAAAGGTATGTTTTTGGAAAATTTATTATTTCTAATATTTAAATTTTAAAGTAAGTATCTTCTCAAATCTATTATAGTAGTAATTATTTAAAGAGTGACTTAGCATTTTGTTTCAACAGTAAAAATCTAGTTATATATTGTATTAAGTAACTTTATTTTCAAATATTCATATAAGATGTATTTTTAACAAATTATTAAAGTAGTTTTAATTTATATGTTTTAAAAAGTATATATTTCTAAGTAAAGTGGTTTAAATGATTTTAAATCTAGTTTTGTGCTTGGTAATCTCAGAGGAGATATAAATTAATTGGGAAAGTTTATTCTGAAAGGAAGATGGTTTTGAAACCGTTTTCAAAGGATTGAAAAATAGAAATATATCTTATGAAGATATCTTTGAGATAAATAAATAATTTGGGAAATTATTTATTGGTTGATGGTTGTTTGTGAATATTAATCGATAGTTCAATCACCGACTATCAATATTGGACAAATGCGTTTATCGTTTCGAAGAGACCGGGATCGAGATTAATATCTCGAAAACCACTTCGATCCGGTTGTACGTTTCGTGTGGAAAACGTGTTCGGAGTCGAAGATGGAGCAGTGAAGTGCAAGGGCTAGTCGCTACTAATCCTGAGGATATTTCCAAAATGGATGTAGTAGGAGTAGTTCCTTCGGTTCCGTTCGAACCCGGGACGGACTTGTATGGATGAATGCTTGCGAAACATCGTCAGGTGGACGATGGGCATTCTAAGTGAAATGTTATAAAGGTAACGCTTAGCCTCAAGCCTCATCAACCGGGAATGACTGAAAATCAGGGGATATGCAGCAAGGTTAGGTGGGTCATGCCCAAGCAGGACAAGATAATTCCCCTGTCTAGATGTCCTTTTTTATATATTTCGGCTTAGTGGGTGGTTGGTCGCGCCAACCACGGGGTTTATCTTGTTCGGGACTGTTCAGTAAGGAATGGTTCCGGCCTTGTGTTGCAGGGGATGAAGGGAGTAATCCTCGGTACGGTGATCTAGGCCCCGTACTGTGACAGGTGGTACCCCAGTGCCTAGTCATTAGTTGGAAATCAATTTTCCCTACGAGCCTTGTACGAGTTTTGTTTGTATTACCCACTTTTGTGGCTAGTAGCTGGAATTGAATGAATGTAACAATTTCGGCTATTTTATAAGTATTTGTATATAGACCCTATTATAATATCAGAGGATTTCTATAAAAATTATTTTAGCCATCGTAAGGTAAAAACCCGACATGCTTATTTGTGGCGTGGTCTTACGAGATGCTTTTGTTTTCAAAGGATTTTTGAAACTTTAATAATCAATTGGGCGTGATTTTCTCACGCTGGTATTCCAGACTGCCTCGGGTATTATTTAACTATAATGCTCGGGTCAGACCGAGTATTATAGAATACAGTATATGATGCTGTGGAGCTCAAGAGACGAGCTGGATGACGATACGTATTCTCGTACTTGTATATATATATATATTTCCGTTGTGTTGAGTTGTTGCGTACCCATTGTATGTTATTGATGTGAGCTGTGACTGATGTATTCTGATGATGTAATGTATGTAAACAGATATGTTTGATTTTGAGTAAAGATTATTTATTATCTATTATATTTTATTCCGCCGCGAAGGTTAGATTCTATTGTTGTTTTCAATTCTCTTCTTCTACCTCTTCTTCTTAAATCCAAATGGTTCGTATTTCTGTGCAACTTGAGTTGATTGTTGTAGAATAGTGTTAACTCAAGGGGTACGGTTTTGCGGGCTGTTACAGAAAGGGTGCGACCCTTTGTGTAGCCCGGTATAGCTCCTGTTTTAGTCATATATGCCAACTCACGGGAGTTGGGTCCACATAACATACCTCGAGAACGTCGCCACCATCCTACTTCATTCTGGAATCTCCACCGCGTACACAGTTGTTAAAGTGGTTTTCGGTATTCTCCGGCTATAAGACAATATCCGATCCCGGTCTCTTTAACAACCAATCGTTATTATAACCCATGGATATTTATTTCAAATAATTTATACTTTCAAGACCAAAATATCATACTCATTTCAAAACAATATCACAATTGTGTCATTTCCATTTCAAAAATAATTCAATATTATATCATTCAAATAAAACCCAAATTTTTAAATCATTAAATATTTCTTTAAATTTATTAAACTTGAAATATTCCTTTAAATTATCATAGCATTTTGGAAATGTTACCTTAAGGAATCATAGCATTTTTGGAATGTACTACTTTCCACTTTACATCGTATATAATTCAAAGTATTGATAAGCTTAAAATTTTAACATGTCAATTTATCATAGCCTTATAGTTAAATAAACTTTCTTACTGTAATATACAATTTAAAACGAAATTCTTATGTTAAGTTAAAAGCACCTTATTAACTTACATTATTATTACAATAAAGAAACTTTATTATTTTAATCATTTAAAGTATGCCATTCACATAAATTAAAACTTGCTTATCAAATGTACGTTATCAACTTACATTTTATTATTATAGTAAGTAACATTTATCATTTTAATCAATTTAAAATACACCATTACATTGATTAAAATCTACGTGTCAAATGTACATTTTAAATTTTATATTCCTATTACAATAATGAACATTTATTAATTAAATCAATACCACACTACTTAAAACTTTACATGTTTCTTTCTTAATTAAAACTTTACATGTTCTTACATTAATTAAAACTTTCATGTTCTCTCATTAATTAGGACTTTACACGTTTCTTTCGTTAATTAAAAACTTATACGTTTCTTTTATTAATTAAAACTTATACCTTTCTTTCATTAATTAGGAATTTACATGTTCCTATCATTAATTAGAACATCATACGTTCTTTCATTAATTAAAACCTAAACGTTTCTTTCATAAATTAAAACCTATATGTTTCTTTCATAAATTAAAACCTATACGTTTCTTTCATAAATTAAAACCTATACGTTTCAGATTTATATTACCATTTCACAAATTTAACTAAACTTCCAGTTTATTTAATTAATTTTAACATCTTTAGTTAAAACTCAAATTTCACATTTTCAAGTCAAGTTATATTTTAAAATTTCATTTTCAACAGTCATTTATTCAACCACTTAAATTTATAGAAAATCAATCATTCTTTAATAAATCACTTAAATTCAAATATAAATCAATTTATCATATTTAACATTTTCCAAATAAAATTAAAGTCCATTTTATTCATGTAACTTAAATATCATTTTTAGTCAAAATTCCAAATTTCAAACATAAGTTATATTTCAAAATCCAGTTAATCCATTCATAAATTACATTTTAACACATAGAAAAATCATAATTTATTTATTTTAAAACCTTTCAAAATCTATTTAAATCAAATTTCATAATTTTATATTTTTAAAATACTTAAAATATTCAAAGCACTTTGTAGAATAACCATGGGTCTGTATATAGTTTTCTAACCTAGGTCAAGTTATACGGATATGTATCATTTCAATCCGCAGTTTAAAAGGTAAAAATCCAGGTTCTATCATTTCAAACCCGCAATCCCAAGTTTAAATAAATAAATAAAATAACTCAGGCCTATCATTTCAGCCCACAATGATTTTTATCCTAACAGGGAACTTGCAGTGCGATCATATACAGAAATAATATAAACAATGTCAATATCACAATATACAGTCATGTATCAGATGTCAGGTGAAAATTAACAGTTTTAACATGATAATAACATGGTAATAACACGGCATAGCATATCATATGATCATCATTAACTTTCATGAACATTTTACATTACTAAACACTTGTCATCAATCCACTTTTCATAAGTATATATGTCAGAGTGAGAAAGACTCACTTTTTTCAAAGCTAGAGACCAAAACAACATACAAGCACGACTCCAAAGGCACGACAAGCACAATTTCACGACTTTTGATTTGAGTTGAAAGATAGCCAAGATAAGATTTTGTATCAACAACCCAAAACAAAACAAACCAGACAATATATAAACATTCAACATAAAATAACATTGAAACAATTTTGAAATACAAAGCGAAATGAACAAGATAGATTGGACCTTGCTTCAACCACTTCAATGCTTGGCCTAAGGGACACTTATGCTTGGCTATGATGATGCTTTGGCTCAGGTATGACATCATATATGTGACGCCCCACCTCTATACCCACGCTAGCCAAGAACACTCCGGAGAAGTGCTGTCAACTAGCACGGAGAATAAGGCTGTTGAGGAGCGACCCTCCATGTAATTGCTTATCACACGGTGGCTATAAATAATCTTCGGAAACAAACATAGAAATAATCATATCACAAAAATCTGTCACAGATATCCATATCACAAAGGCGGAAGAAGATATGAATATATAACTAACACATGAAAGTGTACATCAGAGTAGTGGTCAATAAGATCCACGATAATACAAAAGAATAGCAACACGTGCTATACAAAAGAATACAACTATAAGTCTATATCTCAAGTGTATACAACAAAAACTGCTAATCTAAACAGTTAGCCAAAAGTCAGAGTGATGAATCCCTGGGAAGAAGTCAAGCAGAAGCACCTGTAACATCTCGGTCTGACCCGAGTATTATTTAAGAAAATAATAAACGGATCAGTCTAGCTATAAATATCAGATGACATGATATAACATAAAAGATATGGCATAAACATAAACATCCATAACGACATACCACTATAAGTATGTAAATAATGATCAACAGAAGATCAATCAATAAGAGATAATCAATATCACAAGAATCTTCTCAAAGATTCGAAGGGGGCATCATACCCTAAACTTGTACTCATAACAAGTCAATGACATAAATTCCAGAAATCAACACGAGAAATCCAGAAATCATAAAAAGGGAAAGAGGCCTATCACATGACGGTCCGAAGACCATGGGGAGCTACCCCACATGTGTGAGTGGAATCACACAGATTGAGGTCAAGACTAACCAAAAAGCAGAAAGGTATGTGTGAATGGAATCACACAAGTGGTGTCTAGTCTAACCTTGCAATGAAAGAGACATCGCGCAATTGCTAGTCTAATTCATAAAGCGATCATCAAGATCAACGAGAAGTGTCAATTACACTAAGCTAGTAAATATAGAAGTTTAGCTTCATGTCCCATAACCACTTGCTTAACTTAAATATTTACGAACAAACTGTAAATCTTCACTAATAAAATTGTCACAAGAGGTTCAATCGAACAAGTCCAAGAATTAACCGACGAAGTGAACGCAAGCGTTTCATACCAATTGTTTTACTAAGTCGTTTAATTAGATTTCTCATCCGAGTGAGGTAAAGGTTTGTATATACTAATAGATTGGAAAACGGTTTAAGAAAAGAGCTTTGTTATTAAAAATAGAGTTGAAATTGTTTGTTAAAAGAGTTTTGATATTTACTACTAGTATTGAAACCTTTATATTATAAAGTGACAAAACACAGAAGCAATTGTAGAAATAATCAGTCACAAAAATCGCATACGGAGATGTGAATAAAATCCAAGGAAACCAGCTCAATGTTTTTCAGATAAGATCCCCTACGGAGGGGGGGGGGGGGTCCAGGGGGGGTGGCAACCCCCCAAGGTGGGGGTGCGGGGGCAACGCCACCGCTTACGGGGTTCGACCTGCCCGGTCAGGTCGCGGGGGTCCAGGGGGCAGCGCCCCCGGCGGGGTGCGGGGCAGCGCCCCGACCAAAACGGTACGACCTAGTGAAGATAAAATGAGGTCTAACGACCTAAGGACTCAAGGGTCTAACGACCTAACGACTCAAGGGTCATACGACCTTACGACTCAAGGGTCATACGACCTAACGAGCTATGGCCAAACGACCTAACGACTCAACGACTCAAGGGTCCAACGACTCAACGTCTCAACGACTCAAGGGTCCAACGACTCAACGACTCAACGACTCAAGGGTCCAACGACTCAACGTCTCAACGACTCAAGGGTCCAACGACTCAACGACTCAACGACTCAAGGGTCCAACGACCCAACGTCTCAACGACTCAAGGGTCCAACGACTCAACGGCTCAACGACTCAAGGGTCCAACGACTCAAGGGTCCAACGACTCAACGAGTTAAGGGTCCAGCGACCCATCGGTATAACTCGTAACCGACTTAAGGGTTGCGTGACTGAAGGGCTGCACGACTTAAGGGTTAACTCGTAAACGACTCACGACCTATGGATGAACGACTTAACTCCGAACGAGCTAAAAATGGCCAGAACGACCTAGGGTTAACTCGTGAACGACTCACGACCTATGGATGAACGACTTAACTCCGAACGAGCTAAAAATGGCCAGAACGACCTAGGGTTAACTCGTGAACGACTCACGACCTATGGACGAACGACTTAACTCCGAACGACCTAAAAATGGCCAGAACGACTCAAGTGCGGAAAATTCAACAAAACGCTAAAAATTGGAGTTTTTCGCCAATCCAATCCAAACCAAATGCTAACATGCATGCTAAAATGATAGGGAATCATTCCCAACAGTCCAATATAGTTATAGGCTAGAATTGTGAGATAAAAATCTCACCTTTGCACTAAAATTTATGAAGATGAAGCTTGAAAGCAAGGAGAAGCAATCCAAAGCTTGAATCCAATACCTTCTACTTGAATTTGGAGTTGAATGATGGAGTTGCAATTGAATTTGAGCTTGGAGTTTTAATTTCCCATTCTCTTCACCATTAATGCCAAAGCTTGAGTTAGTTAGGAAATTTATGAAGAGTGAGGAGAAGAGGGTTGGAACTTGGGCTTAATAGGCTAAACTAACCCAAAGTCCAAAGCGGGAAAAGTTAGTGAAATTTCACTAACTCCAAACCTATCGATGTTTATACTTAAAAAGTTGTAAACGACATTTCGAACTCAATGGAAGTGGTCTCGAGTCCTAATTTGACCGTTTGCAAAAAGTAGTTTTTCGGACCAAAATCCGATTAACGATTTAATATTTAAATAAAAATATTTAAATGTAAACTCGATAAATATGCGGGTTGTTACAATATAGGTCAGGTTTAACATCATATAGGCAAGGCAACAAGTGGAGATGAAAGGAATGAGGCAACAATGGTCAAAAACATTATTTTTAGGCATGTAGGTTGCAATTTGAAGGGTTTGGCCACCATAGATGGCTCGGCCATGGTCATGGTTGGTGGAGTAGATGGTGTTGGAGGCATGGAAGAGATGTAGGAGTTTGTGGCTGCGGCTATGGAGAAGAGGCCGATCCAAACTTAGAAGAGAAACAAGGCAAAATTGCATAGAAAAGTAAGAAAAGTAGAAAGAAGAGAGGGATTTACCTAATTTTTTTTCTTCAAGGTGGAGGCCATGATTTTTAGGATTTTGGGGCTTCAAAAATTCATGAATGACAAGAGGAAGTCGGCTGCAAAGGATGGAGAAAGGAATGGCTAAGATGGATTGATGTATTAATGACAGAAGAAACTGCAGAAGAAACGGATAAAACGTTTTTCCGTTTCTTAGCTCTTAACCCTTTCAAATTTCTCATATATATTTATATACATCCAAATAATTAAAATCTCAGTTAAAATTCGAAAATATAACAGATAAACAAAATATTAAAAATTAAATATTAATTAGATATGATTAAATAAGAAAAATAGCACAGAAAAATGCAAACTAGACTTAAGAATTAGAAATAACTTCAATACACTTTGGAAAAATTTACTTTAATTTAAATACATGTAAAATGAATAAAATAAAGTAAAACACAGCAAAAAAAAGTGAGTGCATAAAATAAATAAATAAATTTTAATTATATATAATAAAAATAAGAAAATGGCTTAAAATTGTAGACTAGGCTTTAAAATTAGAAATAAATCCAAATGAACTTTAGAAAATCTTCATGGACTTGTAAAATATTTATAAAAAATAAAATAACAAAAAAAGTGCATTCACAAAAAAAAATTATTAAATATAATTTATATGAAGAAAATGGCAGAAAATTAGAAAACAGCCTTTAAAAATAGGAAATAAATACAGTAAATTTTGAAAAAAATCTATTATCATTTAAAAATATTTAAAAGTCAAAATATACATAGTAAAACATATTATCACATATTAAAATAAAATATAACCAAGAAGAAGTAATTTATACAATTTAAAATAGTCATTGTTAAATAACCCTATATACGCACAATATTGTAAAGGGTATAACTTTCACAATTTACATCCAATTTCAACGAAAAGAAAAGTGGTGTTCTTAGAATTTTATGTACTTTCATAATAAAAGAAAAAAAAATTAAATTTTTAAACTTTTAAAATTTTAAGTTGAAAGTCACTGTTTGACTAACTTGACCAAAATCAGCATTTCATGCAAATATTCAACTTACACAAGTTCGGAATTATAACTCATATAAAAATCAAGATTATATTTAAATAATAAATTTAATCATTTCAAATAAGTAAAATAAGTTTTTAAATCAAAATCTTACATTAAAAATAATTAAAATATAAAATAAAATAATTACAAAATACAGGGTTATTACAGAAATATTCATTTTTATTTATTTTTGGATATACCACTATATTTATTGAGAAATAGTATAAATAAGAAAATCTCATAAAGCACATTTAGCTAATGCAATTTAAATAAGTAAATGACTAGAAGTTATAAAATAAATTAGGAAATAAATTAAATTAGCTATTAAAAGAAAAGTAAAGTGTAACGACCCGAAATTTTCGAACCCGAAAATTCCAGATAATTATGAAAAAGAAGAAAGAGATAGAAGAAGAAGAAGAACAGAAACATCAACAACTCACATTCGCAGCGGATAAAATATAATAATAAATAATAACAGTTTACAAAAGAATACTATATTTTTTGATTGCCTTTAATATACATCAGAGTTTCACATATATACAGTCACTGAATATATGCAATTATCATGTCTCAGATTAACAATGATATAAATACAGCAGAAATACTCTATACGCTATTACCATCCAGCTCGCCTCCTGAGCTCCAGAACGTACCTACTTGAAAATCTGTAATACTTGGTCTGACCCGAGCATTACACCAAAGTAACACCTGGGTCAGGCTGGAACCCAGCGTGAGTAAACCCATCTAACAAGGAATACAAAGCACACAACTTAAATAAACCCGGGTAACTCGAATCAATTCACAAGTTCACAATATGTTATGGACTTCATTTATTTCACACATAAGTTTCTAATTATCGAATTCAAATTTATATCCCAATTCACTTAAATCATTTCATTTCAGCCATTATATTTTACATGTCAATCTATAAAAATTCGAAGTGGTTTCGGGTATTTCCTAATACCCGATCTCGGCCTCTTCGAGTCTCATGTCATCCTAACCCAAGTTATCCAAATGAAATACTCAACATTTCATATCATATATATCAACCCATTCATGGCATCCAATACCATTCAATCATCCATAAGCAAAGCGTAATCACATCCAAATTAATTCAATTGATTCTATTGAATTACTAACCTCAATCACTTAGATTCCTTCATTTACCATTAATTAATTAATTACAAATCAATTAATTAGTCAACCCTTCATTATTCACATTAATTAATCACCCTGGATCAATTATTTTTCCATTAAATTCAAGTAATTATCTTTAATTAATTTCACGTTATTAATTATCCTTAATCCCAATCAATAAGTAATCCTGATTACTTCATAAATTAACTAACAATATTAATTACATTAATCCTTAATTACTTATATTAATTAACTCTCATAAGTCACTTATATTGATTTATTTTCTTAACTAATCAATCTCTATTTACATCATCAATTATATAAATTAATGATTTCTCATTTACATTTCAATTTATTCTAATCTGATTGAATTTCTCTTTTTATAATGGAAGCTTAAAGGAAATTAAAACCACGTTTATTTTTAAATTCAATTCGGTTTACAATTGCACTTTGACATTCAAGTTATTGAAACACTTAATATTTTAATACTTTATTTGTTAGATTTAACTTGGATTCAGAACTTGTTTTAAATCTCTACTTTACAATTTAACTCCAGTCTTTAAATATCACTTCTACTTCTTTCCAATTCATTTTTATTTTATTCTATAATTATTTCGCTTTCAAATTTTCACCATTTATTTTCTTTCAAAGTCCAATTTCATATATTTCGATAACTCAGGGTACCGAAATATCCAAGCAAACCACAGCATCCAATTACCAAAAATATTCATCACAGAATATCAACCATTTCAGTATAGACTATACATTACTATATAATATAGCACATCAATTCAATTTCAACCATTCAAACAATCATTTGAATTTAACCATTTAATTTAAATAAAAGTCTAGAAGCGTGAGATTACTCACCTTTGATTTTGCAATCCAAATCCGATCTCGATTTGTTTCCTTTAGATTTAAACCTTGTATAAACAGTTATACGATTTATTAATATCTTACAAAATCAAACAATCAACTATCCCTTTTAACAATTTTTTTTATTTAACTAAAAATTTAGTTTAAATTAATTACTTCATGTGATAATTTTAATTGACTAATGATTTAATTGATAAATTTTATTTAAGTCAAATTGTTCGAATCGAAGTCCTCTTTAAAAAAATTAAAGTGTTATTAAAATTCCCAGATTTACTTACTGTCCTCTATATATACATATATATAACTGATCCAAAATAAAATTGTTTAAGCTGTTTGTTTATTTCACTATTTGAAATCAACAAACTTTAAACTTACTTCTTTTTTTTCTTTTTATAAAATCAAAGCTTTTGAAAAAAACAAGGTTAATATACCTTACAGAAAGATGAACCAAACAAGGCAGACCACGCGAGCTACCACCATCAAGCTCCAACCATCACCGCAAGCCGTACCCAATTACGACCCCTTCCCCCTCGAATCGACGATTGTAGGTTGAGAAAAGTGGAGCCCTAGCTCGCGCCACCGATACGCAAAAACCGAGTCGCCGCCTCGCCTCATCGCAGCCCACCGCTAAACGAACGACCCCAATGCTCGAATCACCTCGCGACTTCGGCGATGTCCCTTGAGTTCGAGCTCGAGATTTCACACCGCGATTCGATTTCGAATCACTTGTCGTTGTTTTAGTATTTTTTTTATCAAAGGCTTCGGCCCTTTTTTTTTTTTTTGAAGATTTCTTTTTTTTCGTGAATTTTGGTTTTCGGTTTGAAAGTTAGAGAGGGGTTGGGGTTAAGGTATAGGGTTGGAGAAGCTTCCTGCGTACGCTATTATAAAAAAAAAATCTAACTAAATGTACTTCAAAATTTATTATATTATAATATTTCCAAAATCCCCCTTGTAATTGCTACCATAAAATTTCGAATTCCTCTTAAGCAATGCCGCTAGGCGATTATAAGGTTTTACCCGCGTTTCGAACACAATGGAACATGTTTCGGAGGCTAATTTGATCGTATGTGGAAGTTAGCTTTTAAAATCGATTTAAAATATTAAATTATTGGTTTTAATTTCAACGCGTTTCTCACCCGCACGAGCAAACGGTAAATCCAAACGCTACGAAAATTGGAATCCGATAATAACTAACTATTACGGATCCAATGGAACTGGTTTCGTCAAATTCTGAGACTGTGCCTCGGAAGGCTATTTTTAAATATCGATTTAAACAATATATTATTAAAATTAAACAAACCATCATTAAATTAAATTTCAACCATTCTATTATCTTTAGTATCATCATTATAAATTTTATAAGCCTTCAAATTATTTTAAACAAGCTTAGAAATTTCAGATTCAACAATTTACCCAATTTCAATTATTAAATTCAATATTTAAACTATATAATTCAATAATTTAATTATCAAGTAAATATTGATATCTGGAATTCAAGTTAAAATTAACTTTTATATATTTTAAAATCAATTTACTATCCCAATTTAAATTGTTAAAATTTTCGGGTCGTCACATTCCTCCCCTTAAAAGAATTTTGTCCCCGTAATTACTAATTAGGAAGAATGGTCCAATACCCGTTTACGTTTCCCCAAAACCAACAGTTTATCAACATCCTACCAACTATATTTTATCAAAAACCCATTATCACATTAACCAATTTCCCAAAACCTTCTATAGTTTCAAACAATACCCTTTTGCTCAATCATCTAAATTTCAATTTAAAACCAAATTTTGAATTATCAAATTTTTCTCAAAATTTTTCTAACACCCTAAATTTTCGAAAAATTTTGCCAGCGTCTCCTTTGCGCGGCTAGCTCGGTACAACTACAAAAGGCCTCTACGGGCTCCAAAATCCCAAAAGAAACAAAAGCCACGTGGCTAGATCAAAAAGCCAATCCAATTTCATACAGAAATTTAAATACATACCTTTTTATCGGGAAATTCACATTATCTCCTGAAATCAAATCCAAATTTCTTTTCCCTTTAATACCTACATATCTTACTTAGCAATAATATCCAATCATAGCCCTTTCTAATCTTTTCATACTTTTCCTACAGAAATTTTCATATTCATTTCTATTCAAACTAGTTTCCCCCACTTTTATACGATTTCAATTTACTTTAAATTTTGAATGTTAAATTTTATCTTTCAAGTATATCTGATTCATATTAGTTTCATTTACTAATTTGTTGGGTGCGTTTCCACCACCACCGAATCAAAAAAGAGAAGCACCCCCGAATCAATGAAGGGAAGATACCACCGAACCACCCCCTCTCCAAGCAATGTCGAACCACCTCCTCTCCAAGCAATGCTGAACCATCCTTCTCCATCTACCACCGAACCATCCTTCTCCATCTACCATCGAACCATCCTGCTCCATCTACCAACGAACCATCCTGCTCCAAGTGTCTACCGAACCAAATCAAAGTAGCACCACCGGACCAGAAGCAAGGGAGGCCACCACCGGACCAACCTCCACCAAAATAACCTCCACCGAACCAACGTACTACCCGATCAAGGAGTACCAGACCAACCTTGCCAGGCCAGATTGCTTCAGTCTAGGCCCACCAGCAGCTATATATATCCAGGACCCCTAGCCTCAGCCTCACACTATAAATAGAGGGGCATGGGTACAACAATGACAGACAAGTTTGAGAGCTCAGGCACGGATAGAACTTTCAAACAACTTTCAGTTACTTGTAATCAAAGCTTTGTACTTGTAATCTGAATAGAAAAGGAGAATAACATATAAAGTGGACGTAGGCACATTCTGGCCGAACCACTATAAATCTGTGTGTCTTTTACAGTTTAGTCAATCTATTTTATATATTCGCATAAATCACCCAAATCGCTAAGAACCACATATAATCAACTAAATCATACGACTTGGAGGTGTTTTCCCATTTTTTGTGCAAACATTTTTGGTGCTTTCATTGAGAACAGGAGCTCGAAGCTTCAGCTTCTCCCACTTAACCCTTTTCCTATCAGCATCGTTCATTGGTTGGAAAACATGCCTCCCGGACGGAAGAAAGATGCTAACAAAGGAAAGAACATCGCAACTAGCAGTATCCCAGATTCGGTGATCAGAAATCAAGACAGTCGTCCGGTTCGAACAACAAATGGAAATCAGGCAAATCCGACAGCCCCTACTGCGGAACAACCAATTACAAGGATGGATCTAGACAGGGTTGTGGCTAAAGTAACTAACCGCTTCGCATCTCAACAAGAATCCTTGGTGGACCAACTCATGTCATGCTTAAGGGATGCTGAAGAATCCAACCGCAACACTGAATCATGGGGTGAGTCCCGGTCTGGAGGATCTGGGAGGCGACAAAGGTCTTTCTTCTTCGAAGAGGCTAACAACAGAAATAACAATGGTAAGAGCCGAGCTCGGACTCAGCCCGAATTCCGACCCGAGGAAACACTTGGAACTGAACCCAATGGGGGAGGTACCAGGCAGGGGTCGGATGTAGCTGAGCCTGCCATGCTACCTAACCATGGAAACACCAATAGACGGGGCCGAGCTGTAGTCCAGCCCGAAGTTGGACCCGAGGAAGTGCTGAGAACAGAACCCAGCAGGGGAAGATCAAGGCAAGGGCCAACTATGGCTGACCCCAGCGTACCCCCGGAAGACCAGAGGCAGCCAATGGAGAATGTTAGGAGTGATAGACGATACCATCCCTACAGGTCATCTGGACGGAATAATTCCCGCAGGGAAGAACCAGACTCATTTCTATCCGCTCCAAGTTCTGATGAAAGGATGGCGCGATTGTTCAGAGAGTGCGTCCGATGGGACCAAAGGGATCGGGGGATAGGCGCTAGGGTAACCAGCCCCTTCACCCGCAATATTGAAACTGCCATTACCCTCCGGGAATGGAAAATGCCAACAATGGAACCTTACAAGGGAACCTCTGACCCCGTTGTACACTTGTAGAGATACACACAGCATATGCTCATAAGCGGAGCAACAGAGGGAGTGTTGTGTAAATGCTTCCCACTATTCTTGGCAGATCTAGTTACCTTCTGGTTCTGCCACCTTCCCCAAGGGTCCATCAGCTCATGGGAAATGTTGAAAGCAAAATTCATTAGCCAGTTTCGCATTCATGTGAAACAACCCAAGGACGCTTATTCCTTATCTAATATCAAACAGAAACCCGGAGAGACAGTGCAACAATATCTAACCCGATTCAACGCCGCAGCGGCCGCAGTCCAAGATGCCGATGAGAAACTTATCCTAATGGCCCTCTGTAGTGGTGTGCATCCGGATACTAAATTTGCTAGGAGACTAACGAAAGAAAAGCCAGCTACCTTACCCGATTTCTTCCATGAAGCCGAGAAATATATGAGACTTGAAGACGCTGCCAATGAAAGGCAAACAGGGCAACAAACCAAGGCAGCTCATGGCAACACACCCGCAGTAGCAAAGGACGTTTGAAGAAATGACTCCAGAGATAGTGTTGGGGGCAAGAAGGGAGAAAAGCGTTTATATAGGCCAGGACCAAGATTTGACTCTTACACTCCTTTAAACGAAACAATCGAAAACATCTTCTTGGCCACCCAAGACGAAGTTAGATACAAGCGCCCCCCGCACAAGAAGGAATCAGATAATGCAATTAAGTCTGGAAAGTTCTGCCGCTTCCACGAATCTCATGGGCATGACACCAATGAGTGCCATCATCTCCGGGACTTGATTGAAGAACACATCAGAAGGAAGAGACTAGAGTGCTATGTGAAAGGTCAGAATAGGACTTCAACTCCTGCCAATGAGAATCCAGGGCTACCCCTCCCTGAAGTAGGCGGAGGAAATCGCAACACCAGCGGCTCCAGTCAAGAGAAGATAGTGGTCCTTACCATATCAGGAGGACCACACATCACCGACGGAAGCTGGGCAGAGATGGAAAGATATGGTAAGTCACTTAGAAACAATGAAGGCTACATTAATTCTGTTACAGAAGAACGCCACCCGAAACGGAAAGAGAATGATGACATCACATTCAGTATGCGTGATCTAGAGGGAAGACAGTACCCTCACATGGATCCTATGGTCATCTCTGCCTGGTTCGGTCAAGCCAAGGTTTTCTGAATTCTAGTAGACACTGGAAGCTCAGTAAATATCCTATTCAAGTATGCTTTCGACAAAATGAAGCTGTCAATGAAGGATGTGTCTCCCTGCAGCAAACCGCTACATGGTTTCACTGGAGATGCGAAGATGCCCCTCGGGCAACTGGACCTCTTTGTCGAAATAGGAAGTCATCCCCGCTCCGTTGTGCGAAAATAAACATTTGTGCTAATAGAAAACCACTCGGCCTACAATGCCTTTTTGGGAAGACTAGCCTTGTCTGACTTCCAAATTGTCCTAGCCCCGTGGTGCCTGAAGATGAAATTTCCAACGGATAACGAAATAGGAGAAATAGAGGGAGATCAGGACGCCGCTCGAGATTGCTATATGATTGAACTTCACAATAACCGCAGGAAGGATAAAGGGAAGGATGCAGAGACTTCTCTCTGTAAGAAAAACTTCGAAGCATAGCAATTAAAGAAAGCCCCTCCTCTTCGATATACCAGTGATCCTTTCAACGAATTAGACCCCAGGGACAAGGAGGAGGAGACCACCACCGAGCCTGCAGAGGCTATGGAATTTGTATCTGTAGACAAACACGAGCCAAGTAGACTGCTGAGAGTCGGGTCTCAGTTAAGAGCGGAATTGAAGGATCAACTCGTCGATTTTCTTTGGCACAACTTGGATATATTTGCATGGACGCACGCTGACATGACTGGAATCCCCCCAGACGTAGCATGCCACGTACTGAACATCGATCCCACCAAGGTGCCAGTAAAGCAGAAAAAGAGAAGCATGGGGGCAGAACGATCAGCAGCCCTCGAGGAAGAAGTAAAGAACCTACTTGCCAATGACTTCATACGAGAAGCCATCTACCCAGAATGGATCGCCAACCCGGGTACTGGTAAAGAAGGCTAATGGGAAGTGGCGAACATGCATCGACTTCTCCAACTTAAATGACGCTTGCCCGAAGGACTGCTTCCCACTCCCCCGAATCGATCAACTCATGGACAGCACAGCCGGACACGAACTCTTATCCTTTATGGACGCATACTCAGGATATAACCAGATCCCTATGCACGCCCCCGATCGAGACCATACTAGTTTCATCACTGACCGGGGATTGTACTGCTACAGAGTAATGCCTTTTGGACTTAAAAACGCCGGAGCTACTTATCAGCGCCTCGTCAACAAGATGTTTGCGGATCTAATAGGACGAACTATGGAAGTTTATGTGGATGACATGCTGGCAAAATCGAGGAAAGCAAACAATCATATAAACCACCTGGACGAGATGTTTCAAGTACTTCGCCAATATGGAATGAAGCTGAATCCTCTAAAGTGCTCCTTCGGAGTATCGTCGAGAAAATTCTTGGGATTCATCGTCCATGCCAGAGGGATTGAAGCAAACCCCGAGCAAGTCCGGGCTTTGAAAGATATCAAGATACCATCCACTCGAAGAGAGATGCAAAGCCTAAACGGGAAAGTGGCCGCCCTAAGCAGGTTCATCTCTAAAGCAACCGACAAATGCATCCCTTTCTTCGAAGCTCTAAAGAAAGACAAAGGAAAGTTCGAATGGACTGACGAATGCTCGACAGCCTTCCTTAACCTAATCGAACACCTTCAGAGACCACCAGTACTCTCAACTCCAAATGAAGGCGAAGAACTATACCTATACCTTGTTGTATCGTCCCATGCTTTAAGCGCCGCTTTGGTGAGAGAAGACAACCGCGCGCAGCGGCCCGTATACTTTGTAAGCAAGAGATTTACAGGGGCAGAAGCCAGATACCCTAAACTTGAAAAGCTAGCATACTGTTTGCTAATCACGTCACGAAAACTGCGACACTATTTCCAATCTCATTCCATCAGGGTTTTAACCGATCAACCGCTAAGGCAGGTACTCCACCGCCCCGACACTTCTGGGCGACTACTTAAATGGTGCATTGAACTGAGTCAGTATGATATCACCTACCATCCTCGCACCGCCATCAAGGGACAAGCCATGGCCGATTTCATTGCCGAATTCACTACCAACGAAGGTAAAGATCGATCTGAAATAACAAAAGATATCAAGTGGAATCTCTTTGTAGATGGAGCATCAAACGAACAAGGCTCGAGGGCAGGTATTGTGATAATCACCCCCAGGGGAAGGAAACTGCACTATGCCCTAAAGTTGGAATTCGCTGCCACCAACAACGATGCATAATATGAAGCCGTGATAGCCGGATTAGAACTGGCCCTAGAGATTGGAGTCGGTTCTTTATGTATCCATTGTGATTCTCAACTTATTGTAAATCAAATACTAGGAGAGTTCCAGACTCGAGGGGAACGGCTCACAGCATATCTAAAGAAAACCAAGCTGCTACTCGATCAGTTGGACCACTATTTAATCAAACACATTCCTCGAGAGGAGAACCGAGAGGCCGACGAACTGGCAAAGCAAGCTAGCATGAAGGACGACACCACTTTCGGAACAATAACCATCTCAATGAAACTAGCCTCGAGTTTCGAGCCAATGAATCTGATAGCTGCAATCGAAGAGGAAACTTGGATGACTCCCATCCGGAAGTACTTACAAAGTGGCACACTACCCGACGGGCGTAACGAAGTTAAGAAAATCTTGAGGAAAGCTTCCCGCTACACAATACAAGAAGGCATCCTCTATCGGCGCGGCTTCTCTAACCCCTTATTAAGGTGTGTCGCAGGAAGGGAAGCCAAGGAAGTCTTGTCCAACATCCATCAAGGAAGTTGCGGAGATCACACTGGAGGGCAGATTTTAGCAAAGAAAATACTCCGATACGGGTATTACTGGCCCACTTTAAACAAAGACGCCTTGGTCTTCGTCAAAAGATGTGACAGATGTCAGAAATTTGCTAAGATTCCTCGACTACCAACAAATGAGATCACTCAAATGACCAACCCTTGGCCCTTTGCAGTATGGGGAATTGACTTGATTGGCAAACTGCCGATGGGCCGAGGCGGAGCCAAATATGCTATAGTGGCAGTCGACTATTTCACCAAATGGGTGGAAGCGAAACCTTTAAATAAAATATCTTTGCCAAAAGTTATTAATTTCTTGATCAAAAATGTTCTATGCAGGTACGCGGTTCCACTCAAAATCATATCGGACAATGGACTTTAGTTTGACAGCGAGGAGTTCGTCGACTGGTGCCGAGAAAACGGAATTCACAAAAGCTTCTCATCTGTGGCTTATCCCCGGGCAAATGGACAAGTCGAAGCTGTCAACAAAATTCTCAAAACTCTGATCAAGAAGAAGCTTGAAAAGTCAAAAGGCGCTTGGGTGGATGAACTTCCTACGGCACTTTGGGCCTACCGCACGTCTTTCAGAACATCAACAGGGCATACTCCCTTCTCTTTGGCATACGGATCGGAGGCTATGCTCCTAGTTGAAACTGTAGTGCCCTCCCACCGTAGGATCCACTACAACCCAGAAGAGAATGAAGAACTCCTACACATGTCTTTGGACCTAATTGAAGAAAGAAGAAATGATGCAGCACTTAAAGCAGCAGCTCACAAGCAAAAGGTGGCAGCACGATACAACTCCAAAGTCAAGCGCCGAAGCTTACGAGAAGGAGATCTTGTTCTCAAACGGATCTTCCCGTGCCCCGGAGCGCTAGATCCAATCTGGGACAGACCCTATGTAATTCATAAAGATCTCCACAACGGAGCTTATATTTTGTCAACAGTGGACGGAGAGGTATTCCAGAGGGTATAGAACATCCAACACCTTCGTCGATACTTTTCTTAACTTGTACTGCCCATATGAAGTGAATTAACGAAGAGAATCAGTGGACGTAGGCATTTTCATGCCGAACCACTTTAAAAATCTTGTCTCTTTTTAACTCGTTCCTTTATATCTTGGCTGCTTGTTAAGCTTTATCCTTTTCTGTTGAACAAAATCCTGTATAACGGCATTTCCATTCTGGACACTTCACGGCACAACCTCACCTGGACAAGACCTAACAGGTACTATACGAATCTATGCCCTCGCCAATGAGACACTTTTGCTCCAGCATCCCTCTGCTGCGGGTTAACTCATTGCTCGCGACGGCCCTCAAAGCCAACTGTAATGAGCCGATTATAAGCCACCGAGAAGGCCGACTATAGACGAGGCAGCTCATTACGGCGTTCGGCCCGCCGGCAACCGTGAACCAATTATAAGCCCCAACATAAGGTGTGGCCAGCCAGGGGCATTTCACAGTTGACGATCGGCACCCGCGCTTGCCGGCCACAGTAAATCGAATAATACCCACGATTACGGGCCATAATGGCCCGGGTAGTTACTGTGCGCGATCTCGGCTCCGATGTGTCTTAAGTACGGCTGTGGTAAAAAAGAAAACTCCCCGCGGAGGCGTAAGATGGGTGACAAATGTCTCCAAGACCCACAGCTAGGGAAAGTGACTACAAAACCCGTTTGCCATGAACTTAAGCACATCGAAGGCCTTCCGTGATTGGAAGTTTTACTATTTCTTATATTTCCCTTCTATTTAAAAACTTTCCTCCTATCCTCTATAACAACCCTTAAAGTACAGGACACCAAATAGGATGCACTCGCTAATGGGAATGAGAAGTCTCAGCTGGATGACGGGTCACTCAACTGCATTCCGTGTTCAATCACACAAGGCATTCAAAGCTACCATCTACAACTAAAAAAATCGAAAGGGCGGTACTTTCTTCTTTTGTATACAAATAAGTAGCTCTGATATATTCACACATCACATTAACATTGCAAGACATGAAATTATATTCTAAGCGAGAACTTGACATCGAAACACAATTGAATCACTAGCACATGCACAGCTATATTTCTTATGCAACACATAAAAATAATGATAGCATCCTAATATGACAGAATCAGCTTATGTTATAAAATTACATGTAAAAAATAAAGTCGTTCGTTGCAATGACATAATTACAACCTGAAAGTACATTAATGTCTTAGAACTAGTATATACAGGAATGTCAAGTAAAACCAAAAATATCCGGATCAAGCCAAAATAGTCGGCAGCATCAGAACTTCATCTCTATCCTTCCGACCCCCCAAGACCTACTTGACCGCAGGATCAGAACTCCCAGCATGCTGACCAGAGGTCCCACCTATCCAATTCAGGAGAAGAATCTATTAGATAAACGATAAGCAATCAAGTTAAGAAAAGATTAAAAGGGAAGACTTACCAGCGTCTGCTCCCTGATCATCATTCTCCAACTGCACACCCACTTCCTCGGCGGTAAGCAGCCACATGCCCTCCTTCACCGCCACCTTCTCCTCCTTGGTGAACTGAGCGGTAACCACATCCATTCTGAAGGCCACGCCATCCTCTTTATCCGCATCATCCTTGGCCTCCTCCAAAGCCCGGAGATATATCCTAGCCATGACCCGGGGGTAATCGTCCATCCAGAATAGGTTGCCCTGCTTCCAAGTACGAAAATACATATCCTGCAGCATATCATCCATCATCCCCTCGTTCTCCTCAAACTCCCTCATACGGGCCTCAGAAACTGACAACTTTGCAACGGCATCATCCCTCTCCAATCGGTATCGCGAGCAGTCAGCTTAAACAGATCTCCTCATCGCCTCCATCTCCTCCTTTAGCTTGACCTGAGCAAGCCCTGCGGCTTCGAGCCTTTCAGATAACTCCTCTACCTGCTCAAGATCCGCTCTCTGAACCTCATCCACCGTTGCGATGGCCATGTCAATTCGTTTCTTGCAAGCAGCCTCCATCTTTCGCAACTCTGCCTTGCTAGCCTCCTCCATGGTTTTCTTTAGTCGTCTGGAGGCCGCCTCATGCTGGGAGATCTGGATGGCCTGATCGGCAAGCTGTTTGGCCTGATCGGAAACCATTAGCCGCAACTGAATGTTAGCACTTTCGATTTCCTCTCCGGCATTGACCAGTCGGGCATGATGCGCCATCAGCTTCCGGGTCTCCCCAGCCACCCATCGATGTTTGCCTTGGCCTCATCCCCCATAGTCACAATCCGGGTAGTCAACAAGTCGAGGTCCAAAGACTTAGCCTCATCGAGCACCCTTACCATAGGATTGCGGGGTAGGAGGTGCTCACCGGTAACCTCATCGAAGGAAATATCATGAAGTTTGGGTCCAGGTCCGGATGACCCGCGAATGGGTTGCGAGCCAAGCTGGGACGATCTATCGGAGTAACGGTAGGGTTCTCAGATGGATGCGGAGAGGGTACAAAACCAGCAGTCTCCTCCGTAATATCCTGAAGCGGCTGGGTTGGAGGCCGAGGACAAGATGGAGATTTGAAAAAGGAACGGCCCCTCTTCTTCCTTTGGATATCTTCTTCAATAATCCCGAGAAGAGGACGATGGCCGACTACATCCCCGGGGTGGTTAGTAGGAGGCTTCGGTCTAGCAGAGGCTCTGAGTAGCTTGTATTGCTCGAGGCGGTGTCGAACATCTGATGTCTTGGCCACCTCGCCTGCCCCTGGAATAAAGAACAAGTGTTACGAGCATACACTAATATATAATTTAAGAAATATGTTAAGTTAAAAGGAGTAAGAAGACGCATTTATTATACAAACCCTGAGGGGGAGTGGGATACTGCAATAAATCCTGAATCTCATTCCAGGACGGGAGCTGGCCATAAAATATTCCTAAGTCCTTATCGTAAAGAGAGTCTGCAGAAGTCAAAAATTCACCTTGAATCACCGGAGTCTCCTTAGCTGGAATACTCTGAGAAGATGAACCGGCACCAGCCCCGGCCTTGTCAGCTCCCTCGGACTCCTTTACCGGAGCCGGTCCTTCCTCCAACCCCTCAAAATCTTGGCGGAAAGCATCATCCGTCCACTCTTGAATCTCACCTGCTTGCCCAGAGGTCAAGGCACCAACGCCACTACCACTCTGTCCATCATCACCACCATCACCTTGTCTACCACTTCCTCTCTCCGACCCACCTCCTTCACCCTCGCCTCCTTCCTCCTCCGCACTCTCCTCCTCCGGAGCATCTGGGCATGTGCTGGGAGAGGGTCCATCAGATTTCTTGAGTTTCTTCCCCCCGACGACGGGAGGTACCGAGAAGGGTTTCCTCTTGGTGCTCTTCGCCGTGGCCCCTCCTTTGGCTTTGGCAGCTCTTTCCTCAGCCGTATCCCTCTGCTTGACCACGGACTGATGTGGTAGAATCAAGTTGTGTCCCAGGATAGTGGCATTCCTGATCAGATAAGAAGCTGACCTATCCCTTCCCGAAATGGCTTCTATCTCCGCGGCCATCTGAACCAGGTGATCATTCTCCACGACCGCAAAGCCACCTGTCGCTAGCAAATAGTAAAGCACATGAGGAGAAGCGTTGCAGTCAAAACGGAAATTACAAGTAAACTTCAACTTACAGCCAGAGGTGAAGCGGTGGATGGAAACAGAGTCATCCTGGACGAAGAACCATTCCTTCTTAAACATGGTGAACTTTGAATACAAGTCCAGGACCGGCCCGAAGGACACGGCCGATTCCAAGCTGATGTATGGAGACCCCTTCTTATAACCTCTCAAGTTATATAGGTACTGAATCTCTCGGTTGGAAGGGGGGCGCCCGTACTTTCTTTGGAAAATCACGAATAGGCACACCAAGATAGCATAGGAGTTGGGCTGGAGCTGGAAAGGGGCCACCTTCAAATAGGTGACGAAGCTAACTATCCAAGCATTTGTTGGAGGGATGGCCCCACACATGCAGTGGTACCTACTATAAGCGAAGTATCCTTCAGGGGGATTATATGGCATGACCCCCTTCCCTGGCAACAGCACGTGTGCTCTATCAATCCCAAAGGAGCGAGATATAACATCAAGCTGCTCCTCTTTGAGGGAGCTAGGAAAGCAATCAGGAGAAGAGTTCAAGAGCTCCTGAGGGCCATATCCATCCACTAGTGATCTCGGGATGGGTCCTTGTCGTCCCGGTCCTGGCTGGGGGCACAACGGGGGACTCTCTTCTGTCCATGGATTTCCTCTTATCTGATCGAGTTTCCACTTTATGAGACATTTATCTGCAACACAAGAAAGTATATCGTTAAAACGGAAGGTATAAACATGCAAGTATATGTAGTCCGGAATTTCACTCGTAATTCAAAACATAAAAATTCAAGTATATAAGGTTCATTCGGCACTTAAACCCCCAAGTCTCGTTCGGCAATTTAAAAATGAAAATTCATTCGGTATTCGAACCCCATGTTTCATTCGATAGCCCATCATAAGAACTCATTCGGCAGAAGAAAACTCACTTGGTCTGGCAGTTAGGTTTGATTCGGCACTTGGTTGATTCGGTATTTGATTGATTCGGCACTAGGTTGATTCGGTATTTGGTTGATCCGGTACTCAATTGATTCGGCTATCTCAAAACGATAAAGGAATAACAGTGGCATGATTACACTACTTATAGGTGAGCGCAGGACACCGGACCAAACGGTTCAGCACTTAGAACCGAATGAGACTATCCAAATTACGAAAAAAATAAAGCGCGACATATGCTAGCATATGCCCCACTTTGGGGGGCAAATGTTGGGTGCGTTTCCACAACCATCGAATCAAAAAAGAGAAGCACCACCGAATCAATGAAGGGAAGATACCACCGAACCACCCCCTCTCCAAGCAATGACGAACCACCTCCTCTCCAAGCAATGCCGAACCATCCTTCTCCATCTACCACCGAACCATCCTTATCCATCTACCACCGAACCATCCTGCTCCATCTACCACCGAACCATCCTGCTCCAAGTGTCTACCGAACCAAATCAAAGTAGCACCACCGGACCAGAAGCAAGGGAGGCCACCACCGGACCAACCTCCACCAAAATAACCTCCACCGAACCAACGTACTACCGGATCAAGGAGTACCAGACCAACCTTGCCAGGCCAGATTGCTTCAGCCCAAGCCTACTAGCAGCTATATACATCCAGGACCCCTAGCCTCAGCCTCACTCTTTAAATAGAGGGGCAGGGGTACAACAATGGCAGACAAGTTTGAGAGCTCAGGCACGGATAGAACTTTCAAACAACTTTCAGTTACTTGTAATCAAAGCTTTGTACTTGTAATCTGAATAGAAAAGGAGAATAACATATAAAGTGGACGTAGGCACATTCTGGCCAAACCACTATAAATCTGTGTGTCTTTTACAGTTTAGTCCATCTATTTTATATATTCGCATAAATCACCCAAATCGCTAAGAACCACATATAATCAACTAAATCATACGACTTGGAGGTGTTTGCCCATTTTTCGTGCAAACATAATTTACTTTAATTTCCAATTTGAAATCGTTTTATCGTTAACAAAAAATTTCCCAAAAATTTTCAAAAATTTTCTAACTCCCGAAATTTTCGAAATTTTTTGGCAGAGTCTCCTTTGTACGGGGAGCTTTTGTAATTTGACAAGAGATATAAATATATATACATCGACCCACCCGGTCGGAAAAAGCAAAAACAGTTCATATTTCCTATTTTTATTACGTAGGCGTACCTTATTTAGCATTTTAAGCAAGCATCTTATTTATTTTAGCATTTATCGCAACCAAATCCAGCCCAACGGCTCTTCAGGTACCTGTACTTACTCAGTTTAGACATATAAGCACTATATATATGAAGTTTATAACATCTCTCTTATTTAAACAACAATAACACCTCAATTCTAAAAGAAATGCATTCAAAATAACTTCTTCGAGCAATTTATATGTTTTCAAAACTAATTCGATTGCTTTCAACCAATTTATATACCATTTCCTTAAATTTTGATGGTTTCAACTCAATTTCTTACATTCAATTGATTTTAAATCCAAACAAGCTCATATTCAATTCAATCGATTCAAAATCAATTTTTTTTCTCTCAACCCATATAATTCTAATTACCTTTGTTTACAACAACGACAACTGTTTTTATGCAAATACGACGATATTTGCTTAATAGAGTATCTATTTTAGTTTATAACTATTTTAAATTAATTTTCTACTCATTCTTATTTAATTCCATTTCATTTCCAAATTATTCTCCAACCACACATTGCATTTCATTCATCTCCGCATTGGTTTCATTTTAAAACTATTTCATTGAGCTTGACAACATTCAGTGCTTAAACTAATATCCATTTCCCAAAAATAAATTTAACCCAAACCTTTTATTTAATACCCTTCCATTCTAATAATCCAATACCAACTAAAACTTTGATTTTATTTTTATTCAAGCAGACTTCATCTATTTATTATTTAATTCGATTAACCCATTATCCACCTCTTATTTAAAAAAAATTAATTCACTTACTTAATTCATTTTTGAATTTATTTTTACAACATCTCTTCTAATTTAATTCATTATCAAATCCAAGTCGAATTCTATTTACAATTTGAATTCATTTCCAAATTCCATTATTAACTTACAAAACATTTTATTTATCCGAGTTAAACTTTATTAATATACTCTATCCAATAATTATTTAACCAATTAGCTTTCTTCCAATTTCTAAATCAATATTCGATTTTAATTACAAAATCACTTCATTATTATTCCAGTTTAGATTTCCTTTTATTTCCCTAAAATTCCAACACTTTTATTTAAAATTCTAGAAATGCCTTTAAATTCACATAATACTATTAAAATAGCTTTTTATAAAAATACTCTTTATAACTTGATGTCTCAACCGGTCCATCTCGTTCTCACAGAAATTCATTCATACGTTGATCAGGCGTAGGACTGAAAATCTACAAGTACTTGGTAAACCCATTTTCAACACCTAGTGAAAATACTTGAAAAATAATTTTATTGAAAATATAGAAAACAGTTTTTGAAAATAGAGGAAATATCTTTGGTGAGAATGCTCTGGGAATCATCAACCCCATCCATGGTCGCAATTAACCCGATGGTTACGTTGCCATCCCGACAAAATCCATAGATAACTGTAGGCCTTCGCGCCCCTCGATTACACCATGGAACCTGCTACAGATCGCAGCTACAACTGGGGTTACGTAGCTATCACGGTAAAAACCCATATAACCGTAGGCATCAGTGTCCTCGAATTTCGCTGCCAAAAGAATGAAACTTCTCTACTCCACTCGACCATAGATCGCAGTCTACCGATGTTGTGTTGCCTTCCTGGCAAAATCAAGTGTAGACCGCTGGCACTCATCCTCCACACGATTTTCGCTATGGTCCCCACAGTAGATCTCAGTGACATCGAGTTACACTGTCGTCACAGCATAACCCAAATGCCCCTGTAGGCATCAACGCCCTCGACTTTCGCTACCCAATAATCCTCGGGAATTAGTTTGTCCGGACTCCTCACAGGATCAACTTTAGAACCCCCCTTGGGGCTCTAGGCAGCACCACCCGGTGGCACTCCTGAGAAGTTCATTTCAAGGGAGCGCCTTTTTCTCCAGAGCCATCATCAAAACATTTTATACTATACTTATAGTATCTTTCAAATCATACACCTAGTATGATATCATACAAAGCTCCTTTACACAAAATCGATTATCCCAAAATCGATAATTCTCAAACTAGGCTTTCCAAATTTTAATATTGATTTTACCCAAAAATCAAAAGCCTTTCCAAATCCAAAGGTTCCCAAAACCTTTTCCAAAATCCTCATAAGATCCTTTATATATATAAATATATATATATATATATATATAATTTAAAAAAACTTTAGATCATCTCAATCTTGTATAAAACTTCCTTTAGACTTCAAACACTTTCAAAAATACTTTTTCTTCCAGCAATAAATTCAACAAGGGGAGATTTATCTTATATAGCAAAGATATGTAACTTTGTTTATTCAAAATCAAATATTCAAATTTGATTACTCTTTTCAATATCAATTTCATTCAAATCCATACGATGTACACATACCCTCCGTACGCTATACCAATCCGATCGCCCACTCGATCACACAATTTTACTTCCGAACTAGTATCGTCCACCCGACTTCCTAGTGCGGACTCAGATCTGGTTTCTTGATTAAAAACCGTCATTCTCCGTGCATAGCCATAACTATGATAGAGAATATCCATAACCAATCAATAATCCATATCCAGGTTCGCCGTCGAAAATTGAGTGAAAAATCCCAACTCGGATCGATAAACTATCTCGAAATTCTGTGCTCGAATTTGGATCAAATCACTATGCGAATAGAATAATATACGTACATCCCACGTATTTATTTTCATTGATTATCAGCCAAATCAATTCCCTTTCTATTTACATTTCCTTTAATTCCCTTTCACTTATTTACATTTTCCTTAATTCTTATTGAATTATCACTTCAATTCTTATCTCGGTTGGGTATTTAATTAATAACAGTTTGAACTCCGAATAGTTTAGAAGATAGCTTAAAAATTTTAAAAAAAATAGGTAAGTAATTGAAAAATAATTATTAGTTTGCAAACTAGCTATAAAATAGTTAACTAATTGTAAAATAGTTGAGAAATAGTTAAATAGTTTCAGAAATTTTAGGTAATTGCAAAATAGTTGGAGAATAGTAATTTATATGTAAAATAGTTGAAAAATAGTAATTAGTTTATAAAGTAGTTGAAAGATAGTAATTAGTTTATAAAACAGTTGAAAAATAGTTAAATAACTCCAAAAGTAGTTATAAAATAAGTATAAAATAATTTTGGGTTTAATAAGAAAGGTTGTATATATTAAATAGCTTGGGAAAAAAATAAATTTATATTAAAAATAGTCCAGAGTCAAAACTATTCACTTCCCCTACTGTTCAATTTAAATTGACCCAATTCCAATTCAAATAACTCCAAATTCCATTGGACTTGATTTATTCCCAATTCAAGTTGAATTAATTCTCAATTTATTTCCAACTTCAAACCAAATTCCATTTAATTCTTACTTATTCAACTTTATTTGCAGTTCCAAATTATTCAAATAAATTTGGACTAATTTCAAATTGAATCCATTTCAATTTCAAATCATTTCAATTTAATTTCTGAGTCCAATTCTCAAAATTCCATTTTAAATTATCTTAACTTATGTATTTCAAGGTTCAAATAAACGTTCGATACAATTTTATTTAAACATTTAATTTATCATTAAATTTTATCTTCCAGTTTGAAGCCAGTTCCAAAACAATTTTAATTTACAAACTCAATTATTCAAATTTTTCAGTTTAAAGTGATTCCATATCCTTAATTCCAAATTAAAGTTAGATTTCCCTTTTATCTCAATAATGGGTATATTACCACACTTCATTTCTCATTCATTTAAACAAATCCAATTCGCCATTTAAGGATTTTTTTATAACAATAGGATGATATTATCCAATTTATTTTAAAACGTCCATCTATTTCCAATTTCTAGATCCCAAACCTATTTTGAGAGCACACAAACTAACAATTCAAATTAACCATTTAACTTTCCAAGTTAAATTCCAATTTCATCTCAAAATCTCCAATTCAAGTTGTTCATTCAAACTTATTTAACTTCTCCCAAGTTAAATTCAATTTACTTAATCCAATCAACCTCATTCAATCCTTAAACTTCACAATAATAATCTTCCCACTTAAAAACTTATCACTTTGGGTATCACATCCCATTCCAAGTTTCAAACTCAACATTTAGAGTTTATTCAAACTATTT
The DNA here is from genome assembly GCA_030765085.1 of Allium cepa. Lineage (NCBI taxonomy): Eukaryota > Viridiplantae > Streptophyta > Magnoliopsida > Asparagales > Amaryllidaceae > Allium > Allium cepa. The sequence continues at coordinate 1,052,309,955 of CM060931.1, forward strand.
TTGATTTATGTATATTCCTTATTCACACATATTATTTCCTTTATACACGAGGTCATCCTTAAATTTTAGACCACTTTAGGTTTTTAATTCAAATCAAATTTTCAAACACCCCATTGTTTGCAACAAGTCCCAGTTATCCAAATAATACTTATTTATTATTTTTCATTACTTTGAAACAAAATTTTCAAATTCTGGGCCCAGATTTAGAATTTCATTTTCAATCAATTAAATTTTAATTTGGTTATATTTCTATTACCACTTAATTGAATTACAGTTCAAGATTTCAATTTGGTTGTATTATATTACTTATAAATTTTAATTCCAATAATTTAACAACCAATCTCCTTAATATTTATTAGAAGGAAATATTGCTTTATATATCAAAATATATATTTATATAAAATCATTTAAAACCTTTATATAAGAAAATAACAAGTACGCGCCCACATATATATGTATGTATATACTCAACCCATTCTAGAGTACTACGGACTCTACTTAATGAATAACTCCCACCAGAGCCAAGGTTCTCGCTTAACCTTTCAGCTCTGATACCAAATGTAAGGACCCGAAATTTTCGAACCCGAAAATTCCAGATAGTTATGAAAAAGAAGAAAGAGATAGAAGAAGAAGAAGAAGAAGAACAAAAACATCAACAACTCACATTCGCAGCGGATAAAATGTAATAATAAATAATAACAGTTTACAAAAGAATACTATATTTGTTGATTACCTTTAATATACATCAGAGTTTCACATATATACAGTCACTGAATATATACAGTTATCATGTCTCAGATTAACAATGATATAAATACAACAGAAATACTCTATACGCTATTGCCATCCAGCTCGCCTCCTGAGCTCCAGAACGTACCTACTTGAAAATCTGTAATACTTGGTCTGACCCGAGCATTACACCAAAGTAACACCTGGGTCAGGCTGGAACCCGGCGTGAGTAAACCCATCTAACAAGGAATATAAAGCACACAACTTAAATAAACCCGGGTAACCCGAATCAATTCACAAGTTCACAATATGTTATGGACTTCACTTATTTCACACATAAGTTTCCAATTATCGAATTCAAATTTATAGCCCAATTCACTTAAATCATTTCATTCCAGCCATTAGATTTTACATGTCAATCTATAAAAATTCGAAGTGGTTTCAGGTATTTCCTAATACCCGATCCCGGCCTCTTCGAGTCTCATGTCATCCTAACCCAAGTTATCCAAATGAAATACTCAACATTTCATATCATAGATATCAACCCATTCATAGCATCCAATACCATTCAATCATCCATAAGCAAAGCTTAATCACATCCAAATTAATTCAATTGATTCTACTGAATTACTAACCTCAATCACTTAGATTCCTTCATTTACCATTAATTAATTAATTACAAATCAATTAATTAGTCAACCCTTCATTATTCACCTTAATTAATCACCCTAGATCAATTATTTTTCCATTAAATTCAAGTAATTATCTTTAACTAATTTCACGTTATTAATTATCCTTAATCCCAATCAATAAGTAATCCTGATTACTTACATTAATCCTTAATTACTTATATTAACTAACTTCTCATAAGTCACTTATATTGATTTATTTTCTTAACTAATCAATCTCTATTTACATCATCAATTATATAAATTAATGATTTCTCATTTACATTTTAATTTATTCTAATCTGATTGAATTTCTCCTTTTATAATGGAAGCTTAAAGGGATTTAAAACCACATTTATTTTTATATTCAATTCGGTTTACAATTGCACTTTGACATTCAAGTTATTGAAACACTTAATATTTTAAAACTTTATTTGTTAGATTTAACTTGGATTCAGAACTTGTTTTAAATCTCTACTTTACAATTTAACTCCAGTCTTTAAATATCACTTCTATTTCTTTCCAATTCATTTTTATTTTATTCTACAATTATTTTGCTTTCAAATTTTCACCATTTATTTTCTTTCAAAATCTAATTTTATATATTTCGATAACTCGAGGTACCGAAATATCCAAGCAAACCATAGCATCCAATTACCAAAAATATTCATTACATAATATCAACCATTTCAATATAGACTATACATTACTATATAATATAGCACATCAATTCAATTTCAACCGCTCAAACAATCATTTGAATTTAACTATTTAATTTAAATAAAAGTCCAGAAGCGTGAGATTACTCACCTTTGATTTTGCAATCCAAATCCGATCTCGATTTGTTTCCTTCAGATTTAAACCTTGTACAAACAGTTATACGATTTATTAATATCTTACAAAATCGAACAATCAACTACCCCTTTTAACAATTTTTTTATTTAACTAAAAATTTAATTTAAATTAATTACTTCGTGTGATAATTTTAATTGACTAATGATTTAATTAAATTATTGATAAACTTTATTTAAATCAAATTGTTCGAATTGAAGTCCTCTTTAAAAAAATTAAAGTGTTATTAAAATTCCCAGATTTACTTACTGTCCTCTATATATATACATATATATATATATAACTGGTCCAAAATAAAATTATTTAAGCTATTTTTTTATTTTACTATTTGAAATTAGCAAACTTTAAACTTACTTCTTTTTTTTTCTTTTTATAAAATCAAAGCTTTTGAAAAAAACAAGGTTAATATACCTTACAGAAAGATGAACCAAACAAGGCAGACCACGCGAGTTACCACCATCAAGCTCCAACGATCACCGCAAGCCGTACCTAATCGCGACCCCTCCCCCCTCGAATCGACGATTGTAGGTTGAGAAAAGTGAAACCCTAGCTCGCGCCGTCGATACGCAAAAACCGAGTCGCCGCCTCGCCTCATCGCAGCCCACCGCTAAACGAACGACCCCAATGCTCGAATCACCTCGCGACTTCGGCGATACCCCTTGGGCTCGAGCTCGGGCTCGAGATTTCACACCACGATTCGATTTCGAATCGCTTGCCGTTGTTTTAGTATTTTTTTTATCAAAGGCTTCGACCATTTTTTTTATTTTTTCTGAAGATTTATTTTTTTCTATGAATTCTGGTTTTCGGTTTGAAGGTTAGAGAGGGGTCGGGGTTAGGGTATAGGGTTGGAGAAGCTTCCTGCGCACGCTATTATAAAAAAAATATCTCTGACTAAATGTACTTCAAAATTTATTATATTATAATATTTCCAAAATGCCCCTTGTAATTGCTACCATAAAATTTCGAATTCCTCTTAAGCAATGCCGCTAGGCGATTATAGGGTTTTACCCGCGTTCCGAACATAATGGAACGTGTTTCGGAGGCTAATTTGATCCTATGTGGAAGTTAGCTTTTAAAATCGATTTAAAATATTAGATTATTGGTTTTAATTTCAACGCGTTTCTCACCCGCATGAGCAAACGGTAAATCCAAACGCTACGAAAATTGGAATCCGATAATAACTAACAATTACGGATCCAATGGAACTTGTTTCGTCGAATTCCGAGATTGTGCCTCGGAAGGCTATTTTTAAATATCGATTTAAACAATATATTATTAAAATTAAACAAATCACCTTTAAATTAAATTTCAACCGTTCAATTATCTTCAGTATCATCATTATAAATTTTATAAGCCTTCAAATTATTTCAAACAGGCTTAGAAATTTCAAATTCAACAATTTACCAATTTCAATTATTAAATTCAATATTTAAACTATATAATTCAATAATTTAATTATCAAGTAAATATTGATATTTGGAATTCAAGTTAAAATTAACTTTTATATATTTTAAAATCAATTTACTATCCCAATTTAAATTGTTAAAATTTTCGGGTCATCACATAAAGTCAAGCCTCAAAACGTACTAAAATTTTAGAAAGGGAAGAAGAGGGAAAGGTTGTTGCGAAACCACAGGTCACTATCCCTACGCCTTAAAAGCTGCAATTTAAAATAAACATGTGCGTTGATTGTTGTTCTAAAATAAAAGAAAAGGTTTTAGGAATTTGTAATTTTACCGCGTGGTAGAAAAGAGGCAATCATGGATGGTAACTCATTGACTAAATCCTAACTGCATAGGACGTGGCTTGGTCTGGTTTAAAAGGACAAAAATGGATACTTTTCAAATTTTTGTTCAAAAATCTTGATTTTAAAAATAAAATACTTTTATGAAAATTTTGACAAATGTTTTTTTTTGTTTTAAAACTTTCCAACCATTTCTAAAATTTATTTGAAAAATATTTTTGAGCAAAAAAGAGAAAAAAAATTGATTTTTGAAACGTCACATGCTTAGCATAGGAAAAAGTCGAAATGGGTTCGCAAATATGAATTTTATTGTGCAATAGAAGTGATGGTGAGTAAAATAAAGCTAGGGACGGGTAAAAAGCAGTTTTAGCCTTGAGATTTCTTCTTCCATGTCTTATTGATAGGCAAACAAAACTTATGTTAAAATAACTCTATTTTAAAGTTTAAAAAAAATTAAAAGTAAAATTTCTTATGTGGACTATGTTTTGAAAAATTAAAAAGAATTGTGGGCAAAAGAAAAGGGTCTAAAATACAGTTGGGTGGCTGCACAAGAGAATGATGAAAATATTGAATTCTCCATCTAAATCATATTTTCAACATAAGAATATAGGTTTAGAATACTAGATTTTCAAAATTTTGGATGTTAGAAAATTGTTTGCTAGGCGTTGGATGGTAGGGATTAGATGCAAAACTGGTTGAACTATACTTCTATTCGTAGAAGTATGGAAAAGTTTGTGTGCAAAAACAAAGATTTTGATTTTCAAAACTTGCATACATATAGAAATACTGGTATATATAGGTTGTCTGCACCATATTTTCAAAATTGTTTTAAAGAATACATTCGCATAAGAGGTGCTATTTAGTATGATTTGGCATATATGTCATATGTATTGTGAGACAACATGCACTTGTGCATGACTTGCGGCAAAAATTGGTTGTACATTAATTGGATGGATAGCTTATAATGGCTACGCATTATGTTACATGATTTAGTCCTTAAGGAATTTTGAGGGTGAAATTCTTTTAAAGGGGAAAAATGTTACACCCCGTAAAATGAAAAAGAAAACTAATTAATAAGTAATCATTAAAGCTTAAAAATAGAATTTTTGTAAATGTCAGAATTTGGCTGCAAAACTTACGCTGTTAGCTTCGTGGCAATTTTTTTTATCAATTTTCATATATAAAGTTTTACGATCGGAATTCAAATGAAAATGTTACTAATGTTTGAAGTTTTTAGATTGGAAAAATTCAAAACCAATTAAGGAAGTAAATGTTAATAACTTAACATTAAAATGGGCATTAAGTATAAATGTTAATTAGGCGCTCAATAAAATTCAATTTAATAAAGAAAGCATGTAAGTGGGCACCAAAGTAAATAAACATTAATATAAACATTAGATTTAGATCTTATCATTTAAGTAATTCACTATGTTAAATTAAATTAGAGATTAAAAGGAAAGAATCAAAGGAGATAAGTGTTAAATCAAATTAAATCGGTGTTAAAAAGGAAATAAATAAGTGAGAATTAATTAATGTTAAAATAAATGTTAATAAATAAGGATGTTAACGTTGATGGAAAGAAAATCAAAAAATAAACGGTAATAAATTTTATGTTAATGTTAGCGGATATTTAACGTGTAAGTAAGATTAACATTGATCAGATTAGAACAAAAATGGTATGAAATAAAGGAAAAGGGAATTAAAGAAAAGAACGTACATTAATTAACACAAACGCTATGTCCGGTCGACCGGTGTAGGTAGCGGCTGTAGATTAAACCTAGGTCGAATGACCTGGATTATAATAAGGTAAAATCTATCAGATGGAACTAATTCGTGCATTTATAAATATATGCCTAAACCCTCACTTTTATTCCCATTTTCTGAATCAAAGAGAGAAGCTCTACTATTTTCGTTTCTCCATAAATTCTAAGAAATATAGAAATTATAAATTAGTGTGTGTATCTATGTATGAGTGTGTGTTGAGAACAACGAAAAATATAAGAGAAGAAGAATAAGGGGTGAATCAATTCTATGAAGAAAAGGTAAATCTAAATCCAAATCTAAATTGGATGATGATGTAGCCAATTTTATAGCGAAAGTATGAAAAAATATCTGCATGTAAACAAACAAAATGGTAAACAAATAACATACACACTCATGTTTTGGTACGACGAAAATCTATTAATCGGATCAGGCCCTAACCGGGCTGGGTTTTGATAAAACCGTACCCGACCCGAATAGTAATCGGTCAGGCCTAAGTAGTTAAGGCAAAAACCATAACCGCATTAATAGTGCGGGTTCGGGCCGGGATTGGATCGGGTTCAGGCCGAAACCTATAGCGTTGACAGGCCTAGTTTGAAGTAACAAGGATATGCCCAAAAGAGAGAGATGTATAAAATAGGGATATTTACCATATTTTGTACTATATATTTCAATAAAAACAGAATGATAACTCCTTATAATTCCAAACGTAATACAAATCCCTCTTTAGATAAGTTATAGAAATTTACAATGTTAACATTTCCTTTTCGGGAAGGTGTAACTCCTATACATTAAAATGCAGAAATCCGTAAGTATAAACTGTAGAATTATAAGTAGTAATAATAATAATAATAACAGTTCAATTATAAAACTGTATGAAATAGAAACAAGTTATAAATTAAATAATAAGTGACGAAATGTAAGTAAAGTAATGAAATGAGTATGTAAGAAAGTAGTAATCAAAGGAAGATAGTAAGAATTGAAACAGAATAGTAAAATAGATCCGATGGAATAAAATGGAAATAAATAATAAAAGATATTTAAATCTTTTAAGTTAAAAGTAAGCGATAAATGACATTAAATTGATATTGATGAAACAAGGAGTCAGTTATGTAAATATAACTAAATATTAACATTTGAACGTTGGAGGCGTAGTAAATAAATATATATGAATATACACATAGCCTTAAGTATGTGTTTATGACAAGTGCGTATTATTGAATGTAGCCAATAGCCTAGATTAAATAAGAAAGACTTAGTCATTAAAATGGTTTGAAATGCTAGGTCAGTAGTGTTACGCAACATATGTCTTCCCATCGTAAGGGGCTACCGACGGCTGTGTATATATTATACTAATGTGGGATATATTCAACTATATGACCCATGGAGTTATACTGCGTGTAGGTGAAGGGAATACCCAAATTAAGATGGTTCGCCCTGGTCGAAGTGTCAAAGGACAAGTAGAGTCTACTTCAATATTTTAGTGGGTACATTTTAAGTAACTGAATGAGTGTTTCCTAGATTGCATTAGGCAATCTAAATGAACGGTGAACAAGGCTAGATGCTATGACAGTGGATTGGTACCAAATATAAGGGGTAGGAGCTGTTTACGTAGGTCGATATCATCATCGGTCCTGAGCGGTCTGTGGAAAGTCATGGTCATGCCTAAATGGACTACACCTCCTACTAGTTTACCTCACGTTTAGGACATGCACCGCCTAATAGGTTTTTGCTAGTTTATTTGTTGTTAAGAGGCAAGGCTAGATAACCCTTTTGTGGAGGTCTTCCAAAAAATGAATATAATAGTATTAAAACAATTATAAACCGTTATTAGGCACCACGGGAGTTCCTTGGTATGCATGATGATGAAAACGTGATACTATGTTGATGATGGATCCTGACAGGTTGTGGGTTAGAAATACAAGTGGAGAAAGTATCCTGATCCAAAGGGGGACTGTGTTACTTACACACACACACACACACAAATATATATGTATATGTATACATGTATGTATGTATGTATATGTGTGTGTACGTACATATGTACATATATAGACACACATACACACATATGTACACATATGTAGTTATAATCTACCATGAGCGGATGGACCATATCATATGCGTACGTAAAGTCAATACGACTAAGTAAAACAATAGACAGAACATGTAATGGAAGCAATCGACATAAACTAGTGTTATGTGACAAATATGTAATTTAGCATTTACTAGAATGTTGTTCTTACCCCTTCCTCATTACAACCCACATGATAACTTTTGAGGACCAAGTACTGGTACAAGGGGGAACAATGGAAGAATAGGTTTCCTTATGCATGCTCGACACTAACAAGGACACTAAAGATTAAAGATGTCAACATAGTTAAGTTATTGTACTTTACTATTCTGCTATGAGTTTATATCGATAGTGCTCCGATATACTTTTGATATTTGCAGGATACTAAACACCAACGATTCATACTTTGGTAGACTTAGATTTTCGATTCAACGAAAATTCTGGCCCACTAGGGTGCGGGTTGTTGCATAAATGGTCACTTTTTCTTCATAAGGAAACATCAAGAGTAAGAATAGTAAAATAATAATAGATACTTAACAAGGAATAAGAAATATGATATCTATTCCAAATGTATTAGAAAATTGTTATCTATGAAATTTATTTCTTTGAATTGAAGATACTTTATTTGAAAAATCTCGAACCAAACCATTTATAGTAAATGAAATATTTAGCATGCATTACGTGGTTGAATCGAGCTTCATATTTCATACACTATTATAGTAATGCTGAAAATAGTGAAAGCATGCTGTATAACACTTATTGGGGAATCGATTTGCGAAAATTGTTTCCGTAAAACGTGCTAAACGTTATATATGAAATACTAATAATTTTTCAATATTGACTGAAAAATAGACATATTTTTATTTCAACATGAATATTCTATAAAATAAAACTATAATGGTAGCATTTGTGATGCAATAGAAAATATAGAAGTATCTAAATTTATTTGCAGTTGTTTTGGAATTATGGACTATGTCACAGTTTTGAGAAAAGGTTTATGATTATAAGATTACAAACCATATGGTACTATTAAATAATATCTCAGACAATTAAGCATAAATAATCCATTCAGTGGGAGCATTATAAGAGTTGATGAATTCTATGGATTGATACATATAGATGTACGAATCTAAAGTTCCAAAACAGTTCCACGTACTTTGTTGTATTCACCGATGAATTATCACAAACATGAACATGTGTATGTGATACGCAGGTGATATGTTAGTGATGAGTTCATAGAACATAATACAGAAGTAAACAAAATAATGTGCGGTATAAAATAAAATGCTTTGATTTGATCGATTAAGTGAGTATATTGGAAAGAGTTCTGAATGTACCTAAAAATGAATAAAGATTCAATCTCATAAGTCACTCCTATCTATGATACATATTGATGTATCGATAAGGAGTAACCGAACTTTGTTGAATAAAGTATGATTAGTTCTGAGTGAAGTTGAGTTAACTTCTTTCTGTAAGGTTGTGTACTTAGGAGTAGTACACAAGGTTAAAATTAATTTTAGCTAAATAATGGTTTACAAAATCATATAACATAAGGGTTTATAATAAACCCCAACATATCCTTGGCCAAGGAGTTGGCAGGTTGTGCGAGCCGAAAGACTCCATGTAATAATTTTACGTGAGGATTCTTGAATGAATGGTCCCAAAAGAGTTTGGGAACAATCAACATTAGATTACCAATTGGTGTTTTAAACATAATTATCGTAAACTAAAACCAAATCAGTTTTATGTAATGCAATTCATAAAAAGTTTATGAATACATATTCAATTGCACCGAGAAGCAATTTGTAACGACCTAGAATTTTTATTAATTAAAATTTGAATATTTAATTAATTTTAAATATTAAAAAGTGAATTTATAAGTCAAATAAATTTTTATTTGAATTTTTGGATTTAATTGAATAATTAAATCGATAATTTAATACGTTAAATTATGGAAATAATTGAAAATATAGTTAAAAATGATTGAAAATGATTTGTAAAATTTTATTTTATCATATTGGAGTTAGAACGATATTTTAGAACTTTTAAAATCGAATTAAAAGTTAATTTGTGAAAATTGAATATTTTAATATTAAAATCGACTAGTAAAAATAGTCAATTTTTGAACAGTCTCAGAATTGAACGAAACCAGTTCCATTGGATCCGTAATAGTTAGTTATTACCGGATTTCAAATTTCGTGTCAATCGGAGTTATCGTTTGATCGTGGCAGCTCGAAACGCATCGATTTATTTTTAATTTAAATTTGACGAGTTAAAATAGCCATTTTTCAAAAAGTCTCCGATTTCAACGAAACCTGTTTCATCGGATCCGTAATGTGATATTATTGTAAGGTTTCAAATTTCAAGTCAATTGGATTTACCGTTTGTCCGTTACAAATTAAAACGCCTAGAAATCGATTTAAATCGGTTTAATTTAAATTGAGCGTTTACAGCCATAACTCGCACAGATGTCCGAATTAGCTTCCGAAACCTGTTCCATTATGTCCGGAACGCGGGGTAAACCCTAGAAACGCTGTTTACGTTGCGTAAATCGGAGTTCGGAATTCCCGGATGAATAGTGTTCGAATTTTTCCTATAAATACACCCACTCTCTTCATTAAAAAAAAAACAAACAAAACCCTAGCCGCCTCCATTGTCATGCACGGCCAGAAATGCACGAAACTTTTCCCCTTTGATCTCTCAATCCATCAAGTTTTGGCTAAAACTTTCAACATGAAAGATGTAGAGGGCAACGAGACGAAGAGATTCAACGGTGGAGATCGTGTTTGGAGCGACGATGGGGGAGATAGGGAGCCGCGTGCGTGGGCCGTTCCTTCTCGTGATGCGTGCTACCTAGGTGGCCGAGCTCCACCATAGGGGGGCCGAACATAGTGCAAGCAATGGGCTTCGACATGGCGCGTCTCGATCGAGTTCAAGTTCACCGAGGAGGAAGCTAAAATTAACCCTAATATGTATGTTTGGGTTCGGCTTACGTGAATGTTGCCTGGAGATAGAAACGAGAGTGAGGGAAGAAAGGGGGGACGGTGGAGATGCAGGGAGATGTGGATCTAAGGGCTGTGAATGGTTAAGGTTTAAAATTAATTAGTTAATGTTGTGATTAATTATAGTTTAAATCGTATAAACTTTGAAAAATCATATCTTTTTCATACGAGGTCGAAAACGCGCGAAACCAGTTGCGTTGGAATCGTATGGACGAGCACTACGTGATGGAGTTGGTTTGGAGTCGTTTGGAGTTAGTGAGAATTTCGGGTAAAATTAAACGCGCGTTTAATTTTATTCGAAATAAATCGCTAAAACGGAATTTAAAATCAAGGTGAGAACTTCTCACTCAATCGAATCAGTTTCGATTTTATTTTAAATAGTTAGATTTAAAATATTTGAATGCATGTTTGAATGTTGATTGTTATCTATTGATTGTTAAAATAGACATTATACGCCGTTAGTAAGCGGATGTTATTTATTAAAAACATATACCGCGAATATTTCATAAACAGTGAAATTGGTATTATATATAATAGCAATATATATATATATATTAGCATATGTATATATTGGAGTTATTGATTTTCCGCATTTTTTGTTTAGCGGATGAGACCCTATTGCGCCGTTATTAAGCGGATAATATTTAATAAGAACATATACCGCGATAATTTCGTACTGGAGCGAAATTGGTATTGTGCTAATGTTTGTGGATGCAGGAAAACAGGTTGGAGGGATCCAACTGGATTCCTCAACAGTTTTTATTTGATTTCATATATTTTGATATTTGATTGATTATCATATCGATATATGATATCGTTGTAGTCGTGATTGACTATTTGGTGTGTAGCATCATTGGACCCAGATTTTGGGATTTTAAAATGATTTATAAAGTGATTTTTGAAAATATACTATATGTTTGGAATTTGATCTATTTTAAATAAATAAACGTTATAATTTTTAAAGTTATAAAAATTATGATTTTTGAGAAATATAGTTAAAAACTGATTTTTGAGAATATGATGCTAATGATTTTATAAAATAGTTAAATCGGAATTTTTGAATTTATTATGAAAAGTTGAAATATAGGATTTATAAAATTTAATTATTTTATGAATCAAAAGGAAGAAGTTTTTAAAGGAATTTAAAGACGTTTAAAAAGAATAATATAAATTGATTTATATTAAGAGATTTATAAATGGATATTTATAAATTGAAATATGGACATTATAAAACGAGTTTTTATAAGTGTTTGAATGAGGTGAAAATGAATTTCATAATTGAATGGAATTTATAGAATTTTATACGGTGAAGTTATAAATGGAATTTTATAAGCAGTAGGTTTATAAAATTTATTAAGTTATTAAAATAATGATTTTGGATAAATGAATGAATCTTATAAGTTATAAGATATATAATTTGGGAAGTTAAAAAGAACGATTTTGTAAAATAATCGTTTTATAAGTATTTAACTTATAATATGAACGTTTAGTTTATAATTGAGTTATAAACTGGAATAGGTTAATAAAAGAAATTATAAAAAGGAAGTTTTTATAAATAAATAGAAATGGAATTTATAAACGTTGTTTTATAAATTCACAAATGACTTTTTTTGATAAGTAAATTGTTATGATTTATTTATGGAGTTATATTCACGTTTTTGACTGTGAATAATACTATAAAATAAAATGAATAAAAGGATGAAATTGTTAATGAAGTATATTCACGTTTTTGAATAGTGAATAAGATGTTAAAGAAATTGTTTTGAATGTGATATTTCAAATAGAATTAAAACGATCTAACGATGTTTTAAAATGTGTTGAGATTCGAAACCATAGATTTCAACATTTATTGTTGAAATAGACGTTTTCGAGAAATAGAAGGAGATGATGGACTTTAACACTGTTGTTATAGTAAATGATTTCCGAAAGGAAATGTTTTGTATAGTATTGGGATTTAAATATCTATTTTAATTTCGAATCCCTATACTAGTGATTTTGGGTTGTCGTAACGATGTTTTACGTAACATTCGTTTTGGCCCAAACAAATATGTTTAAGAGAATGTTTTCCTTAAAGAATGAAATATATACTTAATTTCGATTGAAGTATATTGAATATTTTCCAAGTGTTGAAAATAAATAAAATTTGTGAATTACTTATTAAATAAGTATGGAATTGTTTTCCAATATGAAGTGATATTTAGAATTTATCTTTTTGAAGATAAATTGAAAAGGAATATTGAAATGAATAATTGAAATCGAATATTCATAGATATTTTGGATTATAAATTCACTAAGGTATTTATAAAAGGAAGTGGAATTGGTTTAAAAATAAATATTGATTTATTTTTGAAGTGTTGAAATAATATATCTAGTGAAGATATTTTTGGAAAATAAATAATTTGGAAAATTATTTGGAATCTGGTGATGTGTGCATATCCAGTGATAGTTCAATAACCGACTATCAATATTTCCCTTTGAATGGGTATTTGATGTGATTTGTTTGAATGTGAATGCCACACTTATTTTTGAATAAGCGCTCACTATTCGGGTTAACCGGGAAAGGACCATGGGGTCGTATAACCCATTCCGAATATGTGATACGTCGTTATAATTGCATTGAAGATCGGTGTTGAAGACCCGGTATTTGCGAAAGCGATAGGATGACCTGTCGATTTACTCTGCACCGAGTTGCTCCGGTATAGAGTTCTCCATATGTGATGGTGAATCCGATCAGGATTGTGAATATCCGGATTGCAAGGACTTCTTTGTAAGTGCCTTCGGTTTTGTTCGAGCCCGGAACAGACTTGTATGGATTGTGTGTCTGACATTACAAGTTGAGATATAAAGCCGATTTCTTTCAAATATATTTCTGTTGGTTGCGGAGAATTTATTCTTTTAGCTTAACACCCTTCTCTGAGACGTACGAGCTCAGAGGTTATATAGTTGAAGTTATCAGAGATATATTCCCAATTTGGTAATGTGACATGCTGAGTGTTGCTGAAATGATCATTGTATTGATTATTGTGATAGGATCGTTTATTTGATCGTCTATCTTGGTGATCATTGTGTTGATCATTTGTTGACCCAAAGCATGGCTTTTGTATAAAGTATGTTTTTGTGGACGTGACTTCGTCGAGCCTCACACCCCGGAAATGGTCAAAACAGGAAAGATGCGGCAAGGTTATGAGGGGTAGCACCCTTTAGGGTATGTACATTTCCTTCTGGATAGAGGTGGTATCATGGTATGGAGCCCAGATATTTAACCTATGTGGTTACTACGAATTTATTACTTTGTGGTTGTTGGCTATCGGGATCCCGTGAGAAAGGTCGTTTACGATCGGGGAATGGCGTGCTCGTGTCAGTAGTTACCCAGTTAGGGGTAACCCGGCCTTGTGTTGGCAGAGTTTCGGTTTGGTTCTCGGGGATGTCTTTCCAGAGGCATTCTCATGTGGCAATGGGAAGTTCCTTGGCCTGACCATTTGTTGGAAATCCAAAGAAACAATACGTGACTTGTACGGTTTTAGTTGTATAACCTGCTATGGAATGTGGCGGTAACCTGCTATTGAACATAGTTAGCTATAGTAGGCATAGTTCGAAATGTCTATGCTGGCTAAGATTTATATTCTACTTTCGAAATGAATTTTCCCTACACTATGCACTAGTAATAATATCAAATGTTATTTTAAATGCGTATCAAGCATCTTTGACTATCATAAGGAGAAATCTCCTCCGATTCTGCGTTTGCATTATGTGTGTGTGCGGGAGGCCTTATGGTAGTCTCATTTTTAAAAGCATTGCGAATTGAATTTAAAAATATTCCTCTATTTTGATTTTAAAGATAAATAAATTGTTTTGAGTTCTCACACCAGTCACATGACTGACTTGGAGTTTATTGTTTTCCTTCCTAAACTCTGGGTGCCCACCAATTTCCACACGGGCAGTCAAGAGTTAAGGTTTATCAGGATATTCTGGAGTTGCTGGAGGCAAGCTGGATGGCATGGCGTATTATTTATATAGTATTTCTTTTTCCGCTGCACTGTTTGATGTCGTATATTGTTGTACACTCTGATGATGATATGATGTAATGAAATGTGATGTAATGTAATAACTGATATAGTTCTTTGTTTAAAGATTATTCATTTATTATTATATGTTGTTCCGCTGCGAGTTGTGAGATTCTGTTGTAGTTCTGTTGTTTTCTGTTCCGTTACATTTTCTATTCTCTTTTCCTTCTATTTTAAAATTTTTTATCTTCTTTTCTTTCCTTCTCTTTTCTTCTTTTCTTTTTCTTAAACCCATAACTATTCGGTTTTTCGGCAACGAAAAATCCGAGCGTTACATTTGGTATCAGAGCTTATGGTTAAGCGACAACCGTGGTTCTGTTGGGTATTATTCATTAGAGATAGAGTCAGCAGTACTCTAGAATGAATTTGAATGTAATAATAGCTATGAGAGCGTTACATTTGGTATCATAAATTGAATTTGAATTGAAAGTGAACCAACTTGAATATGAATTAGTGAATATATAAACTAATTGAGAATGAAAGTTGATAAATCAAATGTGAATTAATTTGAAAACCAATTCATTGTATATGAATGAGAATATGAATGAATATTATTGGTTATGAATGATAGTTGGTTGATGGTTGAATATATATTGCTATTGAGTACATTTGCTATGTTAGCATATGTAGTTATTATGTTGCTATATGTTGTATATTGAGATTATTGTCTATGTACATGTTCTCATGTTGTTTTTTGAGTGATTAGTAGGTGCGGATCGCGTTTGCTTCGCATTTGGAGCTCGCTTTTGCGCTATATTAGCCGTATATGCTTGCTAATAAAATATAAGGTACATATCTCGGATTACATACCGTACTTTTACACTTTTTTCCCTGCGGGATGCCTCATTACTTGATGAGATGTATATTTGTGATATATATACTGTCATTTTTTTTCGGATCGAGCCGCGCAAAGGAGACTATGGCGAATTTTTCCGAAAATTTAAGGCGTTAGAAAAAAATTTGAGAAAATTGGAAATTTTTTGAAAACTTTAACTTTGATTTAGAATGGAAAGTTAAACAATAGTAGTTGTTTTTGAAAAGATAACTAAGTATGATTTGGAAAACTTAGTAAAGTTATTGTAAGAAGTTTGACTATGAATTTTGGAAAGTTAATAAATTCTGTAACTTTTCTTACTTAAAAATTTCGAGGACGAAATTCTTTTAAGGGGGAAGATTGTAACGACCCAGAATTTTTATTAATTAAAATTTGAATATTTAATTAATTTTAAATATTAAAAAGTGAATTTATAAGTCAAATAAATTTTTATTTGAATTTTTGGATTTAATTGAATAATTAAATCGATAATTTAATACGTTAAATTATGGAAATAATTGAAAATATAGTTAAAAATGATTGAAAATGATTTGTAAAATTTTATTTTATCATATTGGAGTTAGAACGATATTTCAGAACTTTTAAAATCGAACTAAAAGTTAATTTGCGAAAATTGAATATTTTAATATTAAAATCGACTAGTAAAAATAGTCAATTTTTGAACAGTCTCAGAATTGAACGAAACCAGTTCCATTGGATCCGTAATAGTTAGTTATTACCGGATTTCAAATTTCGTGTCAATCGGAGTTATCGTTTGATCGTGGCAGCTCGAAGCGCATCGATTTATTTTTAATTTAAATTTGACGAGTTAAAATAGCCATTTTTCAAAAAGTCTCGGATTTCGACGAAACCAGTTTCATCGGATCCGTAATGTGATATTATTCTAAGGTTTCAAATTTCAAGTCAATTGGATTTACCATTTGTCCGTTACAAATTAAAACGCCTAGAAATCGATTTAAATCGGTTTAATTTAAATTGAGCGTTTACAGCCATAACTCGCACAGATGTCCGAATTAGCTTCCGAAACCTGTTCCATTGTGTCCGGAACGTGGGGTAAACCCTAGAAACGCTGGTTACAACGCGTAAATCGAAGTTCGGAATTCCCGGATGAATAGTGTTCGAATTTTTCCTATAAATACACCCACTCTCTTCATAAAAAAAAACAAACAAAACCCTAGCCGCCTCCATTGTCATGCACGGCCAGAAATGCACGAAACTTTTCCCCTTTGATCTCTCAATCCATCAAGTTTTGGCTAAAACTTTCAACATGAAAGATGTAGAGGGCAACGAGACGAAGAGATTCAACGGTGGAGATCGTGTTTGGAGCGACGATGGGGGAGATAGGGAGCCGCGTGCGTGGGCCGTTCCTTCTCGTGATGCGTGCTACCTAGGTGGCCGAGCTCCACCATAGGGGGGCCGAACATAGTGCAAGCAATGGGCTTCGACATGGCGCGTCTCGATCGAGTTCAAGTTCACCGAGGAGGAAGCTAAAATTAACCCTAATATGTATGTTTGGGTTCGGCTTACGTGAATGTTGCCTGGAGATAGAAACGAGAGAGAGGGAAGAAAGGGGGGACGGTGGAGATGCAGGGAGATGTGGATCTAAGGGCTGTGAATGGTTAAGGTTTAAAATTAATTAGTTAATGTTGTGATTAATTATAGTTTAAATCGTATAAACTTTGAAAAATCGTATCTTTTTCATACGAGGTCGAAAACGCGCGAAACCAGTTGCGTTCGAATCGTATGGACGAGCACTACGTGATGGAGTTGGTTTGGGGTCGTTTGGAGTTAGTGAGAATTTTGGGTAAAATTAAACGCGCGTTTAATTTTATTCGAAATAAATCGCTAAAACGGAATTTAAAATCAAGGTGAGAACTTCTCACTCAATCGAATCAGTTTCGATTTTATTTTAAATAGTTAGATTTGAAATATTTGAATGCATGTTTGAATGTTGATTGTTATCTATTGATTGTTAAAATAGACATTATACGCCGTTAGTAAGCGGATGTTATTTATTAAAAACATATACCGCGAATATTTCATAAACAGTGAAATTGGTATTATATATAATAGCAATATATATATATTGGCATATGTATATACTGGAGTTATTGATTTCCCGCATTTTTTGTTTAGCGGATGAGACCCTATTGCGCCGTTATTAAGCGGATAATATTTAATAAGAACATATACCGCGATAATTTCGTACTGGAGCGAAATTGGTATTGTGCTAATGTTTGTGGATGCAGGAAAACAGGTTGGAGAGATCCAACTGGATTCCTCAACAGTTTTTATTTGATTTCATATATTTTGATATTTGATTGATTATCATATCGATATATGATATCGTTGTAGTCGTGATTGACTATTTGGTGTGTAGCATCATTGGACCCAGATTTTGGGATTTTAAAATGATTTATAAAGTGATTTTTGAAAATATACTATATGTTTGGAATTTGATCTATTTTAAATAAATAAACGTTATAATTTTTAAAGTTATAAAAATTATGATTTTTGAGAAATATAGTTAAAAACTGATTTTTGAGAATATGATGCTAATGATTTTATAAAATAGTTAAATCGGAATTTTTGAATTTATTATGAAAAGTTGAAATATAGGATTTATAAAATTTAATTATTTTATGAATCAAAAGGAAGAAGTTTTTAAAGGAATTTAAAGACGTTTAAAAAGAATAATATAAATTGATTTATATTAAGAGATTTATAAATGGATATTTATAAATTGAAATATGGACATTATAAAACGAGTTTTTATAAGTGTTTGAATGAGGTGAAAATGAATTTCATAATTGAATGGAATTTATAGAATTTTATACGGTGAAGTTATAAATGGAATTTTATAAGCAGTAGGTTTATAAAATTTATTAAGTTATTAAAATAATGATTTTGGATAAATGAATGAATCTTATAAGTTATAAGATTTATAATTTGGGAAGTTAAAAAGAACGATTTTGTAAAATAATCGTTTTATAAGTATTTAACTTATAATATGAACGTTTAGTTTATAATTGAGTTATAAACTGGAATAGGTTAATAAAAGAAATTATAAAAAGGAAGTTTTTATAAATAAATAGAAATGGAATTTATAAACGTTGTTTTATAAATTCACAAACGACTTATTTTGATAAGTAAATTGTTATGATTTATTTATGGAGTTATATTCACGTTTTTGACTGTGAATAATACTTTAAAATAAAATGAATAAAAGGATGAAATTGTTAATGAAGTATATTCACGTTTTTGAATAGTGAATAAGATGTTAAAGAAATTGTTTTGAATGTGATATTTCAAATAGAATTAAAACGATCTAACGATGTTTTAAAATGTGTTGAGATTCGAAACCATAGATTTCAACATTTATTGTTGAAATAGACGTTTTCGAGAAATAGAAGGAGATGATGGACTTTAACACTATTGTTATAGTAAATGATTTTCGAAAGGAAATGTTTTGTATAGTATTGTGATTTATATATCTATTTTAATTTCGAATCCCTATACTAGTGATTTTGGGTTGTCGTAACGATGTTTTACATAACATTCGTTTTGGCCCAAACAAATATGTTTAAGAGAATGTTTTCCTTAAAGAATGAAATATATACTTAATTTCGATTGAAGTATATTGAATATTTTCCAAGTGTTGAAAATAAATAGAATTTGTGAATTGCTCATTAAATAAGTATGGAATTGTTTTCCAATATGAAGTGATATTTAGAATTTATCTTTTTGAAGATAAATTGAAAAGGAATATTGAAATGAATAATTGAAATCGAATATTCATAGATATTTTGGATTATAAATTCACTAAGGTATTTATAAAAGGAAGTGGAATTGGTTTAAAAATAAATATTGATTTATTTTTGAAGTGTTGAAATAATATATCTAGTGAAGATATTTTTGGAAAATTATTTGGAATCTGGTGATGTGTGCATATCCAGTGATAGTTCAATAACCGACTATCAATATTTCCCTTTGAATGGGTATTTGATGTGATTTGTTTGAATGTGAATGCCACACTTATTTTTGAATAAGCGCTCACTATTCGGGTTAACCGGGAAAGGACCATGGGGTCGTATAACCCATTCCGAATATGTGATACGTCGTTATAATTGCATTGAAGATCGGTGTTGAAGACCCGGTATTTGCGAAAGCGATAGGATGACCTGTCGATTTACTCTGCACCGAGTTGCTCCGGTATAGAGTTCTCCATATGTGATGGTGAATCCGATCAGGATTGTGAATATCCGGATTGCAAGGACTTCTTTGTAAGTTTCTTCGGTTTTGTTCGAGCCCGGAACAGACTTGTATGGATTGTGTGTCTGACATTACAAGTTGAGATATAAAGCCGATTTCTTTCAAATATATTTCTGTTGGTGGCGGAGAATTTATTCTTTTAGCTTAACACCCTTCTCTGAGACGTACGAGCTCAGAGGTTATATAGTTGAAGTTATCAGCGATATATTCCCAATTTGGTAATGTGACATGCTGAGTGTTGCTGAAATGATCATTGTGTTGATTATTGTGATAGGATCGTTTATTTGATCGTCTATCTTGGTGATCATTGTGTTGATAATTTGTTGACCCAAAGCATGGCTTTTGTATAAAGTATGTTTTTGTGGACATGACTTCGTCGAGCCTCACACCCCGGAAATGGTCAAAACAGGAAAGATGCGGCAAGGTTATGAGGGGTAGCACCCTTTAGGGTATGTACATTTCCTTCTGGATAGAGGTGGTATCATGGTATGGAGCCCAGATATTTAACCTATGTGGTTACTACGAATTTATTACTTTGTGGTTGTTGGCTATCGGGATCCCGTGAGAAAGGTCGTTTACGATCGGGGAATGGCGTGCTCGTGTCAGTAGTTACCCAGTTAGGGGTAACCCGGCCTTGTGTTGGCAGAGTTCCGGTTTGGTTCTCGGGGATGTCTTTCCAGAGGCATTCTCATGTGGCAATGGGAAGTTCCTTGGCCTGACCATTTGTTGGAAATCCAAAGAAACAATACGTGACTTGTACGGTTTTAGTTGTATAACCTGCTATGGAATGTGGCGGTAACCTGCTATTGAACATAGTTAGCTATAGTAGGCATAGTTCGAAATGTCTATGCTGGTAAGATTTATATTCTACTTTCGAAATGAATTTTCCCTACACTATGCACTAGTAATAATATCAAATGTTATTTTAAATGCGTATCAAGCATCTTTGACTATCATAAGGAGAAATCTCCTCCGATTCTGCGTTTGCATTGTGTGTGTGTGCGGGAGGCCTTATGGTAGTCTCATTTTTAAAAGCATTGCGAATTGAATTTAAAAATATTCCTCTATTTTGATTTTAAAGATAAATAAACTGTTTTGAGTTCTCACACCAGTCACATGATTGACTTGGAGTTTATTGTTTTCCTTCCTAAACTCTGGGTGCCTACCAATTTCCACACGGGCAGTCAAGAGTTAAGGTTTATCAGGATATTCTGGAGTTGCTGGAGGCAAGCTGGATGGCATGGCGTATTATTTATATAGTATTTCTTTTTCCGCTGCACTGTTTGATGTCGTATATTGTTGTACACTCTGATGATGATATGATGTAATGAAATGTGATGTAATGTAATAACTGATATAGTTCTTTGTTTAAAGATTATTCATTTATTATTATATGTTGTTCCGCTGCGAGTTGTGAGATTCTGTTGTAGTTCTGTTATTTTCTGTTCCGTTACATTTTCTATTCTCTTTTCCTTCTATTTTAAAATTTTTTATCTTCTTTTCTTTCCTTCTCTTTTCTTCTTTTCTTTTTCTTAAACCCATAACTATTCGGTTTTTCGGCAACGAAAAATCCGAGCGTTACATTTGGTATCAGAGCTTATGGTTAAGCGACAACCGTGGTTCTGTTGGGTATTATTCATTAGAGATAGAGTCAGCAGTACTCTAGAATGAATTTGAATGTAATAATAGCTATGAGAGCGTTACATTTGGTATCATAAATTGAATTTGAATTGAAAGTGAACCAACTTGAATATGAATTAGTGAATATATAAACTAATTGAGAATGAAAGTTGATAAATCAAATGTGAATTAATTTGAAAACCAATTCATTGTATATGAATGAGAATATGAATGAATATTATTGGTTATGAATGATAGTTGGTTGATGGTTGAATATATATTGCTATTGAGTACATTTGCTATGTTAGCATATGTAGTTATTATGTTGCTATATGTTGTATATTGAGATTATTGTCTATGTACATGTTCTCATGTTGTTTTTTGAGTGATTAGTAGGTGCGGATCGCGTTTGCTTCGCATTTGAAGCTCGCTTTTGCGCTATATTAGCCGTATATGCTTGCTAATAAAATATAAGGTACATATCTCGGATTACATACCGTACTTTTACACTTTTTTCCCTGCGGGATGCCTCATTACTTGATGAGATGTATATTTGTGATATATATACTGTCATTTTTTTTCGGATCGAGCCGCGCAAAGGAGACTATGGCGAATTTTTCCGAAAATTTAAGGCGTTAGAAAAAAATTTGAGAAAATTGGAAATTTTTTGAAAACTTTAACTTTGATGTAGAATGGAAAGTTAAACAATAGTAGTTGTTTTTGAAAAGATAACTAAGTATGATTTGGAAAACTTAGTAAAGTTATTGTAAGAAGTTTGACTATGAATTTTGGAAAGTTAATAAATTCTGTAACTTTTCTTACTTAAAAATTTCGAGGACGAAATTCTTTTAAGGGGGGAAGATTGTAACGACCCAGAATTTTTATTAATTAAAATTTGAATATTTAATTAATTTTAAATATTAAAAAGTGAATTTATAAGTCAAATAAATTTTTATTTGAATTTTTGGATTTAATTGAATAATTAAATCGATAATTTAATACGTTAAATTATGGAAATAATTGAAAATATAGTTAAAAATGATTGAAAATGATTTGTAAAATTTTATTTTATCATATTGGAGTTAGAACGATATTTTAGAACTTTTAAAATCGAATTAAAAGTTAATTTGTGAAAATTGAATATTTTAATATTAAAATCGACTAGTAAAAATAGTCAATTTTTGAACAGTCTCAGAATTGAACGAAACCAGATCCATTGGATCCGTAATAGTTAGTTATTACCGGATTTCAAATTTCGTGTCAATCGGAGTTATCGTTTGATCGTGGCAGCTCGAAACGCATCGATTTATTTTTAATTTAAATTTGACGAGTTAAAATAGCCATTTTTCAAAAAGTCTTGGATTTCGACGAAACCAGTTTCATCGGATTCGTAATGTGATATTATTCTAAGGTTTCAAATTTCAAGTCAATTGGATTTACCATTTGTCCGTTACAAATTAAAACGCCTAGAAATCGATTTAAATCGGTTTAATTTAAATTAAGCGTTTACAGCCATAACTCGCACAGATGTCCGAATTAGCTACCGAAACCTGTTCCATTGTGTCCGGAACGCGGGGTAAACCCTAGAAACGCTGGTTACGTTGCGTAAATCGGAGTTCGGAATTCCCGGATGAATAGTGTTCGAATTTTTCCTATAAATACACCCACTCTCTTCATAAAAAAAAAAACAAAACAAAACCCTAGCCGCCTCCATTGTCATGCACGGCCAGAAATGCACGAAACTTTTCCCCTTTGATCTCTCAATCCATCAAGTTTTGGCTAAAACTTTCAACATGAAAGATGTAGAGGGCAACGAGACGAAGAGATTCAACGGTGGAGATCGTGTTTGGAGCGACGATGGGGGAGATAGGGAGCTGCGTGCATGGGCCGTTCCTTCTCGTGATGTGTGCTACCTAGGTGGCCGAGCTCCACCATAGGGGGGCCGAACATAGTGCAAGCAATGGGCTTCGACATGGCGCGTCTCGATCGAGTTCAAGTTCACCGAGGAGGAAGCTAAAATTAACCCTAATATGTATGTTTGGGTTCGGCTTACGTGAATGTTGCCTGGAGATAGAAACGAGAGTGAGGGAAGAAAGGGGGGACGGTGGAGATGCAGGGAGATGTGGATCTAAGGGCTGTGAATGGTTAAGGTTTAAAATTAATTAGTTAATGTTGTGATTAATTATAGTTTAAATCGTATAAACTTTGAAAAATCATATCTTTTTCATACGAGGTCGAAAACGCGCGAAACCAGTTGCGTTGGAATCGTATGGACGAGCACTACGTGATGGAGTTGGTTTGGAGTCGTTTGGAGTTAGTGAGAATTTCGGGTAAAATTAAACGCGCGTTTAATTTTATTCGAAATAAATCGCTAAAACGGAATTTAAAATCAATGTGAGAACTTCTCACTCAATCGAATCAGTTTCGATTTTATTTTAAATAGTTAGATTTAAAATATTTGAATGCAGGTTTGAATGTTGATTGTTATCTATTGATTGTTAAAATAGACATTATACGCCGTTAGTAAGCGGATGTTATTTATTAAAAACATATACCGCGAATATTTCATAAACAGTGAAATTGGTATTATATATAATAGCAATATATATATATATATATATATTAGCATATGTATATATTGGAGTTATTGATTTCCCGCATTTTTTGTTTAGCGGATGAGACCCTATTGCGCCGTTATTAAGCGGATAATATTTAATAAGAACATATACCGCGATAATTTCGTACTGGAGCGAAATTGGTATTGTGCTAATGTTTGTGGATGCAGGAAAACAGGTTGGAGGGATCCAACTGGATTCCTCAACAGTTTTTATTTGATTTCATATATTTTGATATTTGATTGATTATCATATCGATATATGATATCGTTGTAGTCGTGATTGACTATTTGGTGTGTAGCATCATTGGACCCAGATTTTGGGATTTTAAAATGATTTATAAAGTGATTTTTGAAAATATACTATATGTTTGGAATTTGATCTATTTTAAATAAATAAACGTTATAATTTTTAAAGTTATAAAAATTATGATTTTTGAGAAATATAGTTAAAAACTGATTTTTGAGAATATGATGCTAATGATTTTATAAAATAGTTAAATCGGAATTTTTGAATTTATTATGAAAAGTTGAAATATAGGATTTATAAAATTTAATTATTTTATGAATCAAAAGGAAGAAGTTTTTAAAGGAATTTAAAGACGTTTAAAAAGAATAATATAAATTGATTTATATTAAGAGATTTATAAATGGATATTTATAAATTGAAATATGGACATTATAAAACGAGTTTTTATAAGTGTTTGAATGAGGTGAAAATGAATTTCATAATTGAATGGAATTTATAGAATTTTATACGGTGAAGTTATAAATGGAATTTTATAAGCAGTAGGTTTATAAAATTTATTAAGTTATTAAAATAATGATTTTGGATAAATGAATGAATCTTATAAGTTATAAGATATATAATTTGGGAAGTTAAAAAGAACGATTTTGTAAAATAATCGTTTTATAAGTATTTAACTTATAATATGAACGTTTAGTTTATAATTGAGTTATAAACTGGAATAGGTTAATAAAAGAAATTATAAAAAGGAAGTTTTTATAAATAAATAGAAATGGAATTTATAAACGTTGTTTTATAAATTCACAAATGACTTTTTTTGATAAGTAAATTGTTATGATTTATTTATGGAGTTATATTCACGTTTTTGACTGTGAATAATACTATAAAATAAAATGAATAAAAGGATGAAATTGTTAATGAAGTATATTCACGTTTTTGAATAGTGAATAAGATGTTAAAGAAATTGTTTTGAATGTGATATTTCAAATAGAATTAAAACGATCTAACGATGTTTTAAAATGTGTTGAGATTCGAAACCATAGATTTCAACATTTATTGTTGAAATAGACGTTTTCGAGAAATAGAAGGAGATGATGGACTTTAACACTGTTGTTATAGTAAATGATTTCCGAAAGGAAATGTTTTGTATAGTATTGGGATTTAAATATCTATTTTAATTTCGAATCCCTATACTAGTGATTTTGGGTTGTCGTAACGATGTTTTACGTAACATTCGTTTTGGCCCAAACAAATATGTTTAAGAGAATGTTTTCCTTAAAGAATGAAATATATACTTAATTTCGATTGAAGTATATTGAATATTTTCCAAGTGTTGAAAATAAATAAAATTTGTGAATTACTTATTAAATAAGTATGGAATTGTTTTCCAATATGAAGTGATATTTAGAATTTATCTTTTTGAAGATAAATTGAAAAGGAATATTGAAATGAATAATTGAAATCGAATATTCATAGATATTTTGGATTATAAATTCACTAAGGTATTTATAAAAGGAAGTGGAATTGGTTTAAAAATAAATATTGATTTATTTTTGAAGTGTTGAAATAATATATCTAGTGAAGATATTTTTGGAAAATAAATAATTTGGAAAATTATTTGGAATCTGGTGATGTGTGCATATCCAGTGATAGTTCAATAACCGACTATCAATATTTCCCTTTGAATGGGTATTTGATGTGATTTGTTTGAATGTGAATGCCACACTTATTTTTGAATAAGCGCTCACTATTCGGGTTAACCGGGAAAGGACCATGGGGTCGTATAACCCATTCCGAATATGTGATACGTCGTTATAATTGCATTGAAGATCGGTGTTGAAGACCCGGTATTTACGAAAGCGATAGGATGACCTGTCGATTTACTCTGCACCGAGTTGCTCCGGTATAGAGTTCTCCATATGTGATGGTGAATCCGATCAGGATTGTGAATATCCGGATTGCAAGGACTTCTTTGTAAGTGCCTTCGGTTTTGTTCGAGCCCGGAACAGACTTGTATGGATTGTGTGTCTGACATTACAAGTTGAGATATAAAGCCGATTTCATTCAAATATATTTCTGTTGGTGACGGAGAATTTATTCTTTTATCTTAACACCCTTCTCTGAGACGTACGAGCTCAGAGGTTATATAGTTGAAGTTATCAGCGATATATTCCCAATTTGGTAATGTGACATGCTGAGTGTTGCTGAAATGATCATTGTGTTGATTATTGTGATAGGATCGTTTATTTGATCGTCTATCTTGGTGATCATTGTGTTGATCATTTGTTGACCCAAAGCATGGCTTTTGTATAAAGTATGTTTTTGTGGACGTGACTTCGTCGAGCCTCACACCCCGGAAATGGTCAAAACAGGAAAGATGCGGCAAGGTTATGAGGGGTAGCACCCTTTAGGGTATGTACATTTCCTTCTGGATAGAGGTGGTATCATGGTGTGGAGCCCAGATATTTAACCTATGTGGTTACTACGAATTTATTACTTTGTGGTTGTTGGCTATCGGGATCCCGTGAGAAAGGTCGTTTACGATCGGGGAATGGCGTGCTCGTGTCAGTAGTTACCCAGTTAGGGGTAACCCAGCCTTGTGTTGGCAGAGTTCCGGTTTGGTTCTCGGGGATGTCTTTCCAGAGGCATTCTCATGTGGCAATGGGAAGTTCCTTGGCCTGACCATTTGTTGGAAATCCAAAGAAACAATACGTGACTTGTACGGTTTTAGTTGTATAACCTGCTATGGAATGTGGCGGTAACCTGCTATTGAACATAGTTAGCTATAGTAGGCATAGTTCGAAATGTCTATGCTGGCTAAGATTTATATTCTACTTTCGAAATGAATTTTCCCTACACTATGCACTAGTAATAATATCAAATGTTATTTTAAATGCGTATCAAGCATCTTTGACTATCATAAGGAGAAATCTCCTCCGATTCTGCGTTTGCATTGTGTGTGTGTGCGGGAGGCCTTATGGTAGTCTCATTTTTAAAAGCATTGCGAATTGAATTTAAAAATATTCCTCTATTTTGATTTTAAAGATAAATAAACTGTTTTGAGTTCTCACACCAGTCACATGACTGACTTGGAGTTTATTGTTTTCCTTCCTAAACTCTGGGTGCCCACCAATTTCCACACGGGCAGTCAAGAGTTAAGGTTTATCAGGATATTCTGGAGTTGCTGGAGGCAAGCTGGATGGCATGGCGTATTATTTATATAGTATTTCTTTTTCCGCTGCACTGTTTGATGTCTTATATTGTTGTACACTCTGATGATGATATGATGTAATGTAATAACTGATATAGTTCTTTGTTTAAAGATTATTCATTTATTATTATATGTTGTTCCGCTGCGAGTTGTGAGATTCTGTTGTAGTTCTGTTGTTTTCTGTTCCGTTACATTTTCTATTCTCTTTTCCTTCTATTTTAAAATTTTTTATCTTCTTTTCTTTCCTTCACTTTTCTTCTTTTCTTTTTCTTAAACCCATAACTATTCGGTTTTTCGGCAACGAAAAATCCGAGCGTTACACAATTGTTGTTTCAAGATATACCAGCTTCATAACGAAGAAATTTCTTCTGGAAATTATTGATAGTGAAATAGATTTGGATACAATCCAAAGATGAAACTGATTACGAGGGATGAAATGAAATTAACCAAATCTAAGTAGACATGACACATTATAATGTCTAATAATAAATCTCCCACATTAAAGAGAAATTATGAATTTTATTAATGTTGAGAAAAGAGCTTTCTCAATCATAAGTAACCCATTAAGAGTATTGACTCTACCATGTGGCACGATGCACAAATCTAGAATGGATTCCAATTACGTTATTAAAATGTGATTTTGATATCGGTACCCAAAAGGATATGTTCCATCGGTTGCAAAGTATCTTCTATAAGAAGATCAACGCAGTTAAAAAATATACCATGTTGATAAGAATAACATCGTAAATTTTAATTGTTGAAATTAACTTAAAAAATTTGTCATTCAACGTGCTATAGTTAATTCAGATTTCACTCATAAAATTATCGTCTGGCATGACTTTGTATTTAGGTACATATGTGTTGAAATAGAAAATTTTAAATGACGATTTAGAATTAAAAAAATTGCACATAAGAACCAAAATGTCTTGAAGTAGTGGAGTGATACTGAGTTTGTGGGTTTTCGGATATGATCTAAGAAAAGGTATAAACGTATCGTTCTATAAGCATTAAAATTGAATACTTATTTTGATAGAAATATCGAATAGTTTTATTTTTAATCAAAATTGAAGGGAACCATGCGTCCACGAGTAAGAACATTACAGGGTACATAGATATTTCTAAAATCATAAGTAAATAACATGTTGCAGATTATTAATGATGTACTTATGTTAAAATCAGTAACAGTCGAGTTGTTTAATACTTTATATTGGATTTGTAAATTATATCTTTTATAGTAAGTATAAATGATGATGGAATGTCTCAAACGATATGCAAAGACACCAATAAAATGATTAAAATGGAATATGTAAGGTGGAAATGAATTATCATACATGTTGTATTGTCTAGAATAAAGTATTTGCATGAAGCAAATATCAAATCTAAATTAAGATCACTAAATGATAGTTTAGAGTGTACTCAAGTACATACAACATACTAGAGAATTGTTCACGGAAATAACAAACTCCTTATGAAGGAGTATTCGGACTCAAACTTCATATGCTATCAAGTACAATGTCAATGTCAAATTCATGTTCAAACTTCAATTAAAAAGCTTTAGTTGGAACAGTTTCAAACAACGAGTAATAGCTAATTCAACCTGTAACAACCCAAAATTTTCAACTCCGAAAATTCTAGATTGTTAGAGAAAAGAAGAAAAAATAAGAAATAAGAAAGAAGGAGAATAGAAAACAACAACATCTCACATTTGCAGCGGATTAAGTATAATATCAAATAATAGCATTTTTATAAAGAAAAGCTGTAATTGTTACTTTACATACAATTCATCAGAGTTACAACCATATACACATAACTGGATAGTTATATCAACCTATACCAGACTACAATCAATAAAACTCTCAAATACACAGCGGTAAACTCCATATGTTCCTCCATCCTGCTTTCCTCTTAGGCTCCAGAACATCCTCACCTGAAAAGTTGTAATACTCAGTCTGACCCGAGCATTACATCAAAGTAACACCCGGGTCAGGCTGGAAACCAGCGTAAGTAAACCCATCCAACATGAAATTCTAATGCATAAAATATATTTAAAACCTGAGGTAACTCATACTTCACTACGAGTTCTTAACTTACCATAGTCAAATACACATCTTACAATCATATCTAAGCGTTATTACTCAGATTAAGTGATCAAGTTTACATCATTTATTCCATTCCAGCCTTTCCAAAGTCAAATCCATAAAGAATTATTGTAGATTACAAATCAAAGTGGTTTTGGTTATTTGCTTATACCCGACCCCGGTCCCTTCGAATCCAATATCATCTTAAAACAAACTGTTTAAGTTTTAAACAATACCATTAATATCCAAAATTACATATTTACATAGCCATTTCCACAGAAAACAAACCATATTATCATAGTTCAACCCAAACATATTATATCACATAGCATCACAATCACATATAAGAGATATCAACTAATCTAAGGCATACAATATCATTCGATCATTCATAAGCAAGATTAATTCGCCACACCATTTCTAATTAATTTAAATTAATTACTTCGATCACCTTTTAAATCCTGCTTAATTAATCATTAATTAATTACAAATCAATAATTAATCATCCTTTAGTTACCAATTAATTTCCCATAATTACTTCCATTAAGTAATTATCCATTGGTTAATTATCCTCAATTAATTAACCTTTAATTATTAGTTAATTTTACCTTTGATTACTAATTAAATTAATTAATACTTGACAAATTTATCCCTAAATTAATTAACCTATAATTATAAATTAATTAATATTAATTACTTTATTAATTATTCCTTAATTACAACTTAATTACTTAATTAATAGTCTCTAATCATCTAATTAATAATCCTTAATTACAAATAAATTAATCGCTAATTAATTAACTTATAACCCTTAATTATAAATTAATTAATCATTAATCATTTGTTAATTAAAATTAATTAATTACTCTTAATTATCTTATTAATTAAGTAAATCTTAAATCATTAAAACTTAATTAACTTTAAGATAAATCATTTATCTCATTAATTCCTAAATTATCATTATCATATTGATTTAAAAACATCTTATCTTGACTAAAACTTAATTATATTACTAAATTAAGTTTTAAAATAACATAAAAATAATTTTAACTTAACAAATTTAAGTTAACCAATTATATAACTTTTTAAATCAAATGTTAAAGAAAACATTTATAAAGAAATTTATAATAGAAAAGTTTAAACTAAATTTATTCAAAATTTCAAAATTTCGTTTTAAAAACTTTTTAAAACCGTTTAAACGCCCACTTTGGGTCCGACCTGATAACTCTCCCGAGTCCTACTCGAGTACTTTCCCTTCTCTTAATTTTTTTTAAAAAACCTTAGTTTAAGTTAAAATCTGTAACACGTTACTCTCACGTAACAACCCAAGGATGAACTCGAGCAAACAACACACAATCCCGAGTATCCCTTCGAGATAACTCCCCTACCCAAAAAGTGACATCACCGATACGGGTCACCTGCACAGATGATCGCGACGACACTGAATACCGCCGACACCTTCAACCCATCGACGATCGCCTCTACATCAGACCCCGAACACCCAATCACTGACACAAGCCCACGATCGAAATCGAGGTACTCAATCGAACCCGGAAACAAAATCCTTCGCTTGAAACATCCTCGGACCCACGTCTCCGACCACCAACTATCGCGCAACTCCGGCCACAACTTGCAGACCTTCCATGCCACCATTTCCCAAAGTCCCATGCAACTCAATTCACAAGAGATGTCGCGGTGACGAGATATTCGACCTCGACCCGTTTTAGGTTTTAAAACCCATTTCGACCCACCGCCGATGCCACGGTGGTTTATCCACCCATATGATATTTTTCCCAAGCTCGCTAAACTTCCCTTTTCCTCCAATGAAGTACCCGACCACCCCGAGCACCTTGATCACCAAAAACAGCTCAAAACTCACTTGCTTATCAAACCCAAAATGCTCAAAAATCATGTTTTTAGACAATGATTCTGATTATATACCTGAATCGAAGAATTAAGATGTTTGAATTTTAACATATCTTAAATTTCCACTATTCTTCATGGTTTTCCAGAAAAATTTCAAATTTAATTTATTTAAATATAATTTTAAACCTTAAACTATGTTTAAACAAACGGATTTTGTTTGAAACCCAAGTCCTAACAATGATTAGATAAAGTGTTATTGAATTTTGATTTATTTTTAAATCTATAACTATGAAACAAAGAAGAACTGACATGCACAGTTCAAACACAAACAAACAAACAGGATTCACATTGTATATATACATGCAAAGCACAATTCATTCCAGGAATCACATGCATAGATTTTAAATTACCTAAACAATTTAAATAAAAAGTTTACTCACCTGTAAAATTGTTTGAACAGAGCTTGATTATATTTTTGAAAATATGGAATTTGGTTTGATCTTCAAGCTGCAAGCTTGGATTTGAAACTACAGTTTGCCTTTGATCTACTTGATTATTATGAGCTGAAACTTATGTTTGATTCTAGTTTTGAAGTTGCTTGATGATTCAAGTAGTTGAATGACTTATTAAATTTCTGGTTTTATTTAGTTTACAGGCTATTTTCTCTGGTTTGTAAAATGTGTACAAGTTTTGTTCTTCTTAGTCTTAAAAATGAGGATAGAGGAAAAATTAAGTAGAGAATGTGTAGATATATTTATACACTTATTTTATGATTTTTTTTTTTAAATTAAAGAAAATAAAATGAAAGGGTGATATTTGTTCAAATTTATATTACAATTGTTACACTTGGATATTTCTATGTTAAATGATTTACATTTGTTAATTTATGCGTTAAAATCTTAACACTTGTCTTTTTATATGAGCATTGTTATTATATAATGTATATATCTTTTTTTACATTACTTTACATTATTATCTTTTGTTTATATTTATACATATATATATATATATTTTAATTATAACTTTATATTCTATTAATACATTTCTTTATATTAATATTGATACAATTTTAAAGAAAATAATTTGAAACTAATTATACATCAATGAAAATCGTATATATTATTTTAAGTCCAAATTATTTTTTAGACATTTTATTTTTTAATTTCGAACTCAAATTCAAATTACAATCTATTCATATATATATATATATATATATATATATATAAAATCAAACACTTATCTTATTTGCTTTGAAAAAATTTCAAATTTATATTTATCACAAATTTAATATTTGGCTTAAAATTAGGATGTTACATAAATTCAACATTATAGATTCAAATTCATTTATATACATACCTAGATATTCTTTAAATTATCAGAATTCTATTTGTTTAACCAAATAAAATCTATATCTCAATAGTTAAAATTATTTAATTACCAATTAACAATTGCCCAAAAACTCGGGTTGTCACAAAACCAAAGGCTATTATAATATAAAAGACATATATAAATGCACAAATTTATAGCTAAGAAAAAGATGATTCCAAATATTGAGAATCCCATGACATTGTTATATAGAAACAATATCGTGATACAGTCCATAAAAAACATAGAGCTCACTAGAAGTCGAGAGACATTCCAAATAATTCCATATAACAAAGGCAGTTTATCAACATCGAAGAGAGTTGATTGGCGGTGTGGATAATTAAAATTAAATAGCATACTCATTCACTACGGGACTAAGCTGACTAGTTTTTGAGAAAACCGATCGATGAAGTTGAACTAGGATTCCATAATTGATCCCAACAAATGGGTGATTGATAAAATTAAGGGTATACCCTAGAGGCAATTATGTAATTTGTTACATATATCTAAATCTGTGCAATCTTGTTCAAAATAAAATGTGTTTTTCTTTCTATCATATACTTGTTATATAGTATATAAATAATTATGTAATTAATTAAAAGTATATAGACGGAAATTCCTTAAATAATATGTTACTTGGTAGTAATTACAAAGTGTTCTAATCATGAAAATTTTATCATAATGAAAATTTTATCATAGTGAAAATAACATATTGATTTAAATATTTCTATTCAAGATGTTTTGATAAAGGATATTAATTCATTCATTAAGATTAGAGTATGTAATGCGTTCCAAATGTTGGGTAGTGTATTTTTCATGGTTGTTGGGGGTATCAAGGGGTTACGTATTAATAGTTATTAGATAATTGTGGAATGACTTATTCGAGAGATCTCTGTTGGTTAATATAAATATGGTCAAACAGACAATCTCGAAGTGATGATGTTACACATTCCCCTGACTAAAGAATACTATGGATCAATGTGGAAATCCACTTTGATTACAGTTAAATCATGACATGGAATCCATTGAACGATTATAGTTGGGTCTGAGTTACAAAGTGTTGAAAGTGAAACACTATCCAATAGAGAATTAGTCTCCTCGGTTATTGGGGTTAGTACCATGATACACTGTAGTCAACTCAAAATCAAAGTCTCTGGCTAAAGTTGTAAGTTTAATAATAATTTTTGTTACTGAAATAAAAATTTTATGTTTGAAATTATAATGTGGGCGATGTTGAAGTTTTGACCAAAACAAAATTCTATAAGTCCTGATGTGATATAGTTTTGACGAAGAGAATTGATACATATAATCTTTACTACTAGGTACCGCTTATAATAGCAAAATTGGATTTTACTGAAAAGATGTGTAAGCGATAAATTCATCCAAAATATCATACCACTAGCTAAGGTGACATGTGAACGTTAGTATTCAAATTGATCGATATTGACTGCTAACCGACTTTACGCCTTTAAGTCGCACAACTGTAATGATGAATTCTCCGAAAAAGCACATGATTTAATTAATTTATAAAATGTTATAAATTAATTAAACTAATTAATATTTGATAAATATTAATTATTATTTGATTTATTTGATGTTTGGGAGTTTTCTTTAACTATTTGAATGCATATATAAAAGTTATATTTGTGTGCATTTATATATGATATCGATGTATTTTTAAAATGAGTTTAAATGAAAGATGGTTGCATGAAGAGATTTACAGAAATCTTATGCCATTTGATGGAAAATAATTTTGGTCCTAACATGTAAAGAGAAAGAAGTGGGAGGAGAGAGAAAGAGAGAGAAGGAGAGGAGAATTAAGGGAATTAATTGGGGAACTTTTAATTAAAAAATCAAAAAAGTTTTATTCGTTCAATTAAAACCTGCCCACTAATTCATTTCCTATAGAGATTCATTCTTCCTGAAGAAATCCTTTCCTTTTTTCCTTGCTCTCCTCATCTCCTTCAATGATAGAAAATTCATCTCTTTATGAATGAAGAAAAAACCTAAATAATTCAAGCATCAAATAAAATGAACACAAAGATGGTTCTTTAGATCGTTGCAATTTATGAAGATGATTCAATTGGATTTAGAAGTCTTCATACATTCATGATGTGATTTATTAGCCACATCCAAAGGTAATTCTCGGATTTAAATTAACCTCTGTATTTATATCATTGATATAATTAGACTTTGTATGATTCGCCTCATGTTTTAATTATTCAACTTTCCATATGTAAAGTTAAACCTCCCTTATGTCTATTTTGATTAAAATATGTTTATTGATTTTGGTTCACATCTATGTTTGTTCATCATCTCCCTTTAATACATGTTCATGAAAAATTGATATGTTTTGGATCCCATGTTATTTTTGATAACTTATCATTATTCTTTGTTTTATTTATATCTATAAGATCTTGTCACCAATTTACACATGCTCACTTTGTCAAATTTCTTTTATTTTGTTTTGGAAATATTGTAAAATATAAAGCTAATTTTGAATGAGATTTCTTTTTTACAATTATATAACATTTACATAAACAAAGGCAAATGAATTGTATAAGTTAATTTATTTATTATTCTTTGAAATTAATCTTCAATGTTATATGGTAATTACTTGAATATAAATGTTTCAATCATTTTCTAAATATAAAAAAAATTGATATAAAATTAATGAATGAACAATAATGCAAATTTTAATTCTTTGTAGTTTTATAAATTTTAAGTCTTATGTAGAATCCTAAACTCTGGTTGCATTCCTAAATTAAAAGTTTAATCAAAAAATTTAACCTTAAAATCAAACATATTTGTGTGTGTGTGTGTGTGTGTGTGTATACATACATATATCATATGCAATAATGATTGCAAATATATGTTGTTTTAGATCTAAATTATCAAATTGTAATAATTACATATATGAAAATATACATATGCAGATTAATTCATTTGTAAGAGGACTTTATGCAATAATGTAATCTTTATTATCGAATATTTCTATAATTGAAATCATTTTTGTTAATGTCATTTTGGATTTCAAATCATTTAAAAAAACTTATAGGTTTTCTACACACACAGAGGGAGAGAGACATATATGTATGTATGTATGTATGTATGTATGTATGTATGCATGTATGTATGTATGTATGTATGTATGTATGTGTATGTATGTATGTATGTATGTATGTATATTTATGTATATAATTATTATAGAAGTACATATATATTTAATTAGTCAAAAATTGAACAACAAAGGCATGTGTAAATTTAGTTAACACGTTAAAAATGTCATTTAATTTTTCAATTATTACAATTAAAGAAAGAGAGAGAAACGAATGGTTTCGCTCTCTACATATAGTGTCATATCTTCCCTTAAATAATTATATAGGTTAAGAGAGAGGAAAAAAGGTTTCATTCTCTAAATTCGTTTATACATGTTTCATTTACATAGAATACACTACTTATATGCTGCACTTACACTTCACACAAATGAATGTATTTGATACATTTGTTATAATACATATAAATTTAAATCAAATCTTAGTATCCATTTTAACAATAAAAATAAGATTTTATTTGAGGTTTTATCAAATTGGATATATATTTCTGAACTTCATATGCCCACGATGATCCAAACAGGGAAAACTTTTGAAATATATCTATCTCGTCTATTTTCAACTAGCCCAGTTCCTTCAAGTGTCGGTTACGTTTTTACTATAAATGATGGGGACTTTAGTTGGAAAGGTTCTAAATAGAAAGCAATAGTTGATTCCACGATGAAGGTTGGGTACATTATTTCAATGAAGCGGCTAAGAAAGTGGTCTAAATGCATAAATTTATGAATAGGCTAGGGTGATTCCCGACACGGAGAATCTAAGGACATTATTTTGCGACAACAATATGGCGACGCATATTGCAAAGGAACCTAGAGCACATGAAAAATCATGATATATTCTTCCAAATTTCCACTAATATGAGTATTTTTTGAGAAGAAAGAGGTTGTGATTCAAAGACTAGATACGAAGAACAACACAATATATCTATTAATGCAAGGACTAGCTTGGTCAGTTCTCATCAAATTGATCGAGGGGATGGGATTAAGATTCCATAACTAGCCCTTAATGCAGGTGGAAGATTGATAGAGTTAGGGGTATCCCTTAAGGACAATTCTATAATTTGTCGTAAATTATTAGCTCTATAATAAATTTCATTCGAAATAAAATGTGTTTTTTTTTCTATTATATAACTGTAATAACAGTTATATTAATTAATTGTTTATTTTAAGTGCATTTGATAGAAAATCCATAAAGGTATGTTTTTTGATAGTAGTTACAATGTGTTATAATCATGAACAAATTTATCACAATATAACAAACAAATCGTTTTAAATATTCCTAGTCAAGATGTATAGAGACTGGATGTCAATATATCTATAGAAACTAGAGTATGTAATGCTCCCTAAATATTGGGCAGTGTATTACTCACGGCCACTAGGGCACAAGGGGTTATGTATTGACTGTTATTAAATAACTATGAAATGACGCACTCGGTAGTTTTTGGTTGATTAATATAACAAATGTTAAATAGTAAATATCAAAGTGATTATATTACACGGTTCTCTCGACTTGAGAATATTGTTGAGTTATATTGTGGACACTCAACTTTGATTTTAATTAAATCATGGCACGACGTTCATGAACAACTATAATTAGATCTGAGTTGAAGCTTTGGAAATAAAAATCTATTCAATAGATAATTCATCTCCTCTGTTATTTGAGGTTAGTATCACGGTCGGCTATAATCAACTCAAAGTCACTGGCCAAAATAGTTCGGTTAATAATAAATGTTATTATTGAAGTAAGGACTTAGTTTTTGGACTATACAAGTTGAACGTGGACGATATTGATATATTGACTGGTACCAAATTCCATAAGTCTTAGTGTGATATAGTTTTGACGAAGTGAATTGGTGTAAATAATTATCATTATCGAGAACCGCTTAAATAAATAAAATTGGATTTACCAAAACCGTGCAAGTAATAAATTCGGCCAAACTGCCATATCACTAGCTAAAGTGATGTGTGAACGTTAATATTTGAATTGTTTGTATTAATCGCTGACTGAATTTACGCATACGAGTTGCA
Organism: Allium cepa; assembly: GCA_030765085.1. Taxonomy (NCBI): domain Eukaryota; kingdom Viridiplantae; phylum Streptophyta; class Magnoliopsida; order Asparagales; family Amaryllidaceae; genus Allium; species Allium cepa. The sequence continues at coordinate 1,052,348,097 of CM060931.1, forward strand.
CAATCGCGATGTTGAATATTCCAAAATACTGCACAATGTAATTAAATTATAATTGTTATAAATTAATTAATATTTGTGAAATATTAATTATAAAATTTTATTTGATTTATTGAAAGTATTTAAATGTGCGTATATAATAGTTATATATGTATGTATCAATATATTACAGCGGCAAACATTTAAATTGGATTTAAGTTGTGTAAATATTAATTAGATTTGAAGAAAAAAATTGGATTCATAAACCAAATGCTATGACGGCCATAATTGAGGGGATGGGAAAGCTATTTGAGTTTGAATTGGTAGAAAGAAAAGGTAAAAGAAGAGACATATATCGCCTCTTTTCACTCTCTTTCTTTTGTTATCTAAACTCATCATCTCTTCCTTTTTTTGCACTTTTTGCCTCAATTTCCTACTCCTTTGAACGAAGACAAAAGGCCCCATCTCTACTTCATATCCAGTACAAAATCAAATTTAATCAAATAAAATTCAATGTGTGTCCATCGCTTTGGTTACTTGCTTTTCTAAAGGAGATTGAATCTGATTCAAGGAGTTCTTCTGATTCAACATACAAGGTGAAAATCAAGGCTTCAGTTTAGGTAAACATTTTACAATCTAATTAGGATATTTATCTATTTTAGTATGTTTAGGTAAACATTTCAGCACATAGCATTGCCCAAATATATCTCTCAATCTAAAATAATAAAATATCATCATCAATATAAAATATAAGCCACTATCAGCAAAATCATATATAATAAAAGGCGTGAGAATCCATTATACTATAGGCACATATCTAGATATAATCTTATCTTCTCACGTAGAAATGAATGGTGGGGGGAATCAAATCGTAATGTATGGGTTATACCACCTAATAAACTCATAAGGTCTAGGTTACACCGCCTTGTCAAACCACAACATGGCTATCCGTTGTCTCCAAGAGCTACTGCGTTATCCACTCGGATCCGCTCTAATACTTAGGTGAGGTGTATAAATAAAATGTACTTATCTACCATTTAGTGTAGACCCATATGGGAGACTAACAACTATCCCGCCTATTCAAGGAGCCTAGGGCTACACCACCCGAGTTGGTTCCTATAATCTTCAATTACCAATTTGATATCGTGACTATATACACCGCATGTCGTAAACAGGTTGCAAGACTACACCATGCATTGATCATGACCTGGATCACTGTCTCTATGGTAATAGACTGCTGGCCTTTGTGATTAAAGGGGCTAGGCTACTTTGCCTTTCTCTAAAATCCTATAATGTGTATCTAATATACATAACAAAGGAGTCACATATCGGGGGCACGACCTCACGATCAAGCCACCATGGTGGACATTGGCTATATGGTTCATGTTAACTCGTAATCATATCCCAGAGCACTTCAAAAGGGAGACTGATAGCTACCCCACCTGCTCTAGGAGCCTAAGGTACACCACCTATATCTTCTCTCTTACATTCTTCAGTTACGAACTTGGTATCGTGACTATATTCACTGCATGTCATAAACACGCTGCAAGACTATGCTATGCATTAATCATGACCCAGATAAATTTTCATATGGTAACAGACTGCTAACCTTCGCAACTAAAGAGGCTAGGACTATGCCATTGGAAAAGCTACTCTGCCTATCTCTAAAATCCTATGATGTGCATCTAATATATAATAAAGGTGTCATAGATCAGGGGTGTAACCCCATTATCAGGCCGCTAGGGTTAACACTAACAGTTTAGTTTCTAGTACCTCCTAATCATATCTCGTGGCACTTCATGATAGAAAACGTACATATGGGTACACCCACATAGCTCAATCATCTATAGTGCTCTACTCCGAGCATATATACCTACTCTACACTAAGCATATAAACTTTTCTACACCAAGCATATAAGCATTACCTCACGTAAGTATAATCTAAGTTCCCATCACATGAATTACATCTACTTATAATGAATAATCGAATAAGTATCACGTAGGCATCCCATAACACCGCGTGATGCTCAATCATTTACTCACTACTCATAAACTACAATCAATCTATGATCAAGTATAAAGAATAACCGTAGAAATAATACTGAATGCCCCATAACAAACAGTATTATAACTCTGTTTATTCAGATTTCTCGTCACACAGATTTAAAGTCATCATAATAAAAAATATTACTAATAATAACTACACCACAAATCCATAAAGAAAAATGTAATCATCACATCATATCAAAAATCCCCAAACCAATATCAACGAAAATCATTCGTATATTCAAAATCAATCATAGAGGAGGAATAATAATATACAAATATAATTAAATATTCATATTGGGTACGAATAATAATTCTAATTCACTATACTCATTTATATTAATTCATAGCGTCCAAAATCATTAACAAACTCCATAAACTCTTTTAATAATTTAAAATACGAATTTACTAAATATTCAAAATTATTCATTAATATAATATATTAAACAATATTTATTTAACCATTAAATACCTTAAAATAGGTTGTAAAATCAAATATTACTCATAATAATAATTTCAAAAGTTTTTATAATTTAATATGATTTTTAAATAAATTGTATAATATCAAAATCATTATAGAAGAAACGAGAAGTCAAAAAATGGATAAAATCTCATCAAAAATATATAAAAAATATTCTTATTTATATTTATCAATTATATATACAACTTTTAAATACTTGAAAATAGAAAATGATTACTTATTTTCTAAAATATATATTATTTTTAAAATAATTAATTAAACCTAAATACGAATTAAAAGAATGATTATATTTACAAAATTGTTATTAACTTCCAAAATTAATTTTATATTCTGAAAGCAATAAAAACCTCAAAAATATATTTTATATTTTAATATATGTATATATATTAGTTTAAGTATATATAACTGATGCCTATATATACATACATAGAATTACACAAACACATCGGATTGAACACACACAACACACATAGCTTGAAACATCTTTGTTCAAGGCTACCCATCGGTTCATCGATCACCATAGACCGGTCGATCAGTCCATAACTTGGAACAGAGATGTTCCAAGTCGTGTAGGCTGCTTTGGATTGCTTTGGCTGACCGATTCCCCTCCACTCAACTTCGGCGTTAACATTACATGTCATATGAAAAGAATAAACTAACTTAGACATAAACAAGGGTGTGTAAACTCACCTGAAGCTTGTGTCTTCATCTACCTTACAGCTTGCACATCCCAACACATCAACGCGGCAATCAAACTTGAATTACTTCACACTATAGATGCCTACGAGTTTCTAGATGCATACATTATAATTTGGTGATATTTAATAATTTATTTGATTTGTTATACAATTTTGAGAAGAGAATTAAAGAAGAAGCAACATCAAGTTATTTAGGTTTCGAGAGTACCTGATATTTGTAAATGAGAATGAATCATCTAGAATGAGAAAACTCTGGATTTTATAAGTATTAGGAGAGGGAAGCAATAGTTTTGGGTTTGGGCTCATGGGCATGGCCTAGGATTAAATAGGTAAGTGTGCGTGTGTATGTCTATTTATTTTCTTTTTCAATTCTTCTTCTTTATATAAATCATTTTTACAAATTAAATCATAATGAAATTCCAAATAAAAATTATATTAACCATGCTTAATTATTTTTCCAAATTTTTCTAGAGTTTATTTCTATATTTTAATCCATTTATATTTAAATATCCAGTATTCATATTTTAAAGCCCATATACTAAATAATTTCCAAATTAATTTATTTCACAAACTTTAAACAAAAAATATTTTCAAAACTATATAACTTCATCATAGATTACCTTGTTAAAAATACCAACGTTCTAAAATAAATTCAAATAATTCGTTTGAAATTCAAAAATCCATTTTTAACTAGTTAATATTTATTATTAATTACCCCTGAAAATATGATTCTTACAAACTCCCCTCCTTAACAAAATTGTATCCTCACAATTTTCTTAGGAAGAATCTATAACATGACTAATTAGTCCATAATTATAAAATATTTATTTTAATGAATTCATTATCGAATATTATTTTTCAAGATTTACATTTTATGCACAATTCAAACTCTATTCAAAATTCTATTTTTCATCAAATAAACTTTGAAACATATTATTTATTTATTTATTTTAATTTTTATAAAAAATAAAATCTTTCACCAAAATTTCAATTCATGATTTTATATAATTAATTTTTAAGATATTTCTTTATTTCTAAATATCTTAAAACAAAATTATATTTAATTACCACTTCATTCCAAATCTCTCATTATTATATATATAATATATATTTTAATCAAATATAAGAGTAGATATCATATTTCTTACTAAATAATCCATTGATACATATTTTCTATAAATAAACAAACTTTGCAACCTTTTGGAATATTTTAAACACAAAATTTATCTCACATTATTATATTCTTAAAACTAAATGTAATTCGTATATTTTTCAAAATAATTCAAATCATAACATTTCAAATCTCAAATATATCCACTATATACACTCATGTTACAAAAAATTATATATAATTATAACATGGCAGACGATAATCACATCTTCAGATATCAAACAATTTCAAATATATATGTACACCTACAAACACCCACCGATGATTCCTCCCAATGAATTTCTAGTGTCTCACTTCACCAGCTGGATGAAGCGCTGACTGTGTGATCAACATTGCCTCGCCACAACTTCAAGTATCCACTAATGCTCAATGGCTACAATCATCATACAACATACACACACACATATATATACATATACATATACATACATACACACACACACACACACACACACACACACATATATATATCTGAAAACTTAAATTTATTATCTCCAAAATACTAAACATAATCATCTTCTAAATTTCATTTAAAAACAATAGTTTTTAATGTAGGTCAAAATATGATACAAATTTTTAAAATACTACATCATTTTCAAACTAAACTAAACAATTCAAAATTTTGTGCCCATGTGTCTCGTTTTGGTGTTTAGGAATGCCTATCGAATACATGTGCACCCACATCGACCGGAACATTTAAAGCACCTAACGGACAAAATAACACGCTTCCAATCAAAAAAATTCTACAAAAAGTACTCATCTATCTTGAAATATTTACACATGGTCTTTAAATACTCATAACATAACAAATAACCTTTTAATACCTTTAGCGTCACATCTCCATAAGTAATCATCATACTTTTATGGTATACTTTCAAATGATTTCTACTTAAAACATTTTCTTTATTTCTAAAACATATAATAATATATTATATATATATATATATTAAAACTCTATATTTCAAACAAATAATAACATCCCTACATTTTCAAACAGTCTTTGAATATCTATTTTAATCAAAATACCATTTCGATAAACATTTTATACTATCAAACAAACATCTTAGACGTTTATCAATAACAACAAAGGTCAAAATTTGAGTTTATTCCATAACTCTAATAATTACATATAAACACTTACTCAAATTATAATCAAAAGTTAACCCAATGCAAATAATTATCATTAACTAAACGAACATAAATAACAGCACCAATGCACTCGGTGGAAAAATAGTAAATAATTTTCCTACTGTGCACTTTGATCCAAATAAAATAATTTATATCGAACCACCAAAGGTCAATCGTTTTATATCTTTAGACATAAAGTATCTAAAATCCAAATATCTTATACACACACACACACATATATATATATATATAAAATAACAAATACGTCCCTAGATGATTAACCTAGTAATCATCATGTTTGTGTGTGTGTATTCCTACTATCCCTTTATTATAGGGTAACTACCCAAATCATCTAAAGAGATAGGTACTCTAAGTCTCATCTAAGGTCTTGACTCGTATCTCTTATATATAATGTATTGTGCACCTGCTTTGATACCAACTGTATCAGCCCACCTCTGTACCATACTACTCAAGAGTATTGCTAGGTAATACTGTCGATAATACAGAGAATAAGGCTATATGGGTATACACATGGATATTCCCTTAGGATAACACTAGTACATCTTTGAACATCGAATAAATAACTCAGCTACACATACATAGTATCGGCACAAAACAATAAAAATGTGTGCCTCTAGGATAGAACAAAACACAATATATAGTAAAAAATAGAGAACACAGAGTCAAAATCATTGGAATAATATATAATACTAAATATATAAAGTGTTTCTAATATACATCTCGTAAATATACGTACAGGAGACAATACAATACAATACAATACAATACAATACAATACAATACAATACAATACAATACAATACAATACAATACAATACAATACAATACAATACAATACAATACAATACAAGATGATGACTACTATAATGAATACTAGCCTCCTTAATGCCCAAAATAGAAGCTGGCCTCATTGTTCCTGAACTTAAAATGTTTCGGACTGACCCGGTTATTATGTAAAATAATATATGGGTCAGGCTATGCCTAAATCATAGGGGGTTAGCCATAAGAATATAAATATACATGTGATGCACATAGAGAAATGCCATAACATGAACAACTAATGTGTATAAAAGTCAATTACTAGAAATACCATGTGTTAATGTATATGTATGTAGGAATAAACACATAGTATATAATTATGGTAACATATCCCCAAATCATCACGAAACTAGGCACAAAGATGTCATCACCCACATAAATCACATCAATTCAAAAACCGTAGAATCTTCGTCGAATAGATGAATCAATATCTAGAAATCATAATCAATACCCAGGAAATAGTAATAAGTGAGATATCACCAAGTATAGTCAGGCCAGCACATGGCATTGCCCAAATATATCTCTCAATCTCAAATAATAAAATATCACCATCAATATAAAATACAGGCCCCCTATCAGTAAAATCATATACAATAAGAAACATGAGAGTCCATTATACTCTTGACACCTATCCAGGTAAAATCTCGTCTTCTCGTGCATAAATGAATGGTGATGGGAATCAAATCATATTGTATGGGTTACACAACCCAATAATCTCATAAGGTCTAGGTTATCCCACCTAGTCAAAGCATAACATGGTTATTCGCCATCTCTAGTGCACCTAGGTTATCCACCCGGATGCGCTCTAATACTTAGGTGAGGTGTATAAATAATGTATGCTTATCTACCATTTAGTGTAGAACCTAAAGGGAGACTGACAGCTACCCTGCCTGCTATAGGAGCCTAAGGCTGCACCGCCCAGATCTTCTCTTCAGTTATGAACTTAGTATTGTGACTATATTCACCGCATGTCATAGACACGCTGCAAGGCTATGCTATGCATTAATCACGACCCGGATCGGTGCCCATATGGTAACATGCTATAAGCCTTTGTAACTAAAGGGGCTAGGATTATGCCACCCGAAAGGCCACTCCGCCTTTCTCTAAAATCCTATGATGCGCATCTAATATATAATAAAGGCGTCACAGATCAGGGAGGCAACCCCATTATCAGGCCGTTAGAGTTAACACTAACTGTCTAGCTTCTACTACCTCATAATCATATACCACAGCACTTCATGATAGAAAAGGTACACATAGGTACACCCCCACAGCTCAATCTTCCATAATGCCCTACCACGAGCATATATTCCTGCTCTACACCAAGCATTTAAACTTACTCTACATTGAGCATATAATCATGATGTAACCACCCGGAATTTCACTGCTTTGTTTAGTGAATATTTAAATAATTTTAAATATTCAATATATAAGTTTTATAATGAAAATGAACTCGTTTTAATTAATTAATAATGATGGTGAAATTATTTTCAAAATTTGTTTACCAAATTAAATAGTTTATAGAAAAACAGAAAATGTGACCAAAGAACATTTTTCGAAATTTCGACCTTTCGACACCAGAAAGTTATCAGGAACGCTGTTCATCTTTGTGCACTATATATACATATATATAAGAGTTAGTTAACTAGATAACAATACACTTAGAAATAAATTATCTTATATTAATTTGGAAAAGAAAGTGACGTGACTAGACATAATATTATATAAATATATATAAGTAATGTGACTAGATATAATAATTATATAAATATATATATATAAGTGATGTGACTAGACATAATAATGATATATATATAAGAAAGTTATGTGACTAGACATGATAATTATATTTATATATATATATATAAAAGATTTATGATGCGATGTTTCATCTAAAATATCATGATATTTTCTTCTTCTTTGCCTATAAATACCAAGCTCCATTCTCTTATTCATTCACAAATTTTCTAAGCTTTTCCTCCTCTTCTTAAGTTTCTTCTTTACCTTTAGTAGCTTCTCTATATAAGTAAAACAATAAAGAGGAATATTGGGAAAAACAAATAAAATACACACACACCCTCTTCTTCTCCTTCTTAAAAGTTCTTCTCTTCTCTTATTAGTGGCCTTTTGCCGTGAGCACGGAGGTGAGGCCATGAGTTTTGGAGGGTGGATGGACATGGCCGTGAGCTTGGTGGTGGTAGGAGGTCAAGGCCGAAGCAATAATAAAGGTAGAAGGATGGTCGAGCACTTGATGGTAGGTGGAGTTGTTTAGTGAAGTATAAGATGATAACATGGTTTTAACTCGATCAAAATTCTGAGTTTTGAATTAAGAAATCTTTGCAAAGATTTAAATAAATGTTTTAGAAATATTTTCCTAAGTAAAGGAAGAAATAAATTCAAATTATTCCAAGATTAAAAAGGTTTAAATTTACCAAATGATTTGATAAATGAGGCTTAATGATTCCATATACTCTGAACAAGATAAATGAATAATTAAATGAATATATCTTTATGAGATATTTATGAGTGAATAAAAAGATGAATTAAATTGAATGATGATTGATAGTCACATATGAACTTAACATCTTTTTAATCGATGACTAGTTCGAAGGAATTGGGGTTGGATCTAGGTAAATCCTATACGAAACCACTTCGAACCAATGTATTCGTTTGAAAGTGAAGACATGTTGAAGGTGATGATTATTGAAGACCGAAGATCTTTATAGCGAAATGACTGCTTGTTGACATTCTCTGGGTCGCTCCCAATATAAAGACATTTATTATAGAAGTGGTCCTATCGTGTTTTGAAATCTTCGGATTGCCGCTACTAATGGTAGTAGAAGGAGTTCTTTCGGTTTCGTTCAGTCCCAGAATGAACTTATATGGACGAATGTCTGACATTACATTAATACGATCACAATGTTGACTTTACAAACCTACATCTGCTTGGTGGTGGAGAATGCAATTTCTCTTAGCTTAACTCCCTTCTTTGAGATGTACAAGCTTATAGGTTGTATGTTCATGGAAGTCAATAGTGATTGAAGGAATGACAATGTGGCATTCTAAGTGGAATGTGGTTTATGGAAGAATAAAGCGTGGGTTTGTGAAAAATAAAGTATGCCTTCATGAAAAGAAGAGCGTAGCCTCTTAAGCTTCGCATCATGGAGATGATATGGGTAATTATGTTGTGTGCAAGACATATTTCAAGCCATAGGTTGTTTAAGTATGGAGGAGTCCAGTGGAATCTGGATCCTCAAGGCATTTATTGCCCCATTTATTTGAATATAGTATCTAGCTTGCGAAAAGTGATAAGGCTACCAGATATTGGTAGTGTAGCAAGTACAGTTCCAAGTGACTTGCTTGAGAAAAGCTATTAAGGCACCGTGGGAACTATGTTTGATATGCATGGATCGAAGGAAAAGGCCACTAGTTCCCTTTCATGTTGGAAATTCTAAATCAAATTCGAGCTTTACAGTTTTGATTGTATTCCCAAAATAGCTGTAATGCTTTGCAAACATTTCAGCTACCTTTTTTGTATCATATATTCCGTTCGTTGTATTCTGTTGACCTAGTTGGAATATATTACCATAAACTAAGTCTGGATATTGATAATTTATTTTGATATATTCCTTGAAAAGTGTTTACAAAAGAATGTCATTAATAATAATATCAAAGTGTTTTTCAGTATAAAGTATTTTGGTTATCATAAGATAAAAACCCTTTCGTATTTATGTGCGGGCGTGATCTTATGAGATACCCGTCTTTTCAATGGTTTAGATGTACATCAGCATTTAAAATTTCGAGTATCTTATGCTGGTTTATCAAGCCTGATTCGGGTATTTTTAATGCTCGGGTCAGATTCGAGTAGTTTTAGGCTTAGTTGAAGATGCTTGGAGTTTCTAGAGGAGAGCTGGAGATCTTCATCTACGTATGGACGTATTCTATTATCCGCTGCATCTGTTGCATTTGTTTGTTTGGTTTTCAGTTTTTGTAAGGACAGGGATTTATAACTGTCCAAGTTGAATCTAGGTTAGACTCTGATATTGTATTTAAAAATTTTCGCTGTAAAGATTTTATATTGAAATAATATATGTTATTCCATTCATGTGAGATTCTGTTCTATCTTTATTTTCTTTTTCCCTAACAATCGAGGTTTCTGGCACTTGGCGCATGTGAATACCGAGGATGTATTAGTGTCGATTTTCAAGGGTCAAAAACCACGGTTCGTTGCATTTGGTATCAAAGCTTAGGTTGAGCGAACACCTAGGCTTTGGTGAGGCAAAACTCGTAATAGATAGGGTTATTAATACCCTAGAAGAGTGACTCATTAGAGATAGGGTTAGTAATGCCCTAGAATGAGTTTGAGAGTAATATATATATGAGCGTGTATTTGTTCTTTGATAAAAAAATCGTTTTATGTTGATTTTCTATTTAGTGGTTTATAGATTCTGGTCGATTCGCCTGATCACCGTTATCGATAGGGTTTTCTAAATATTTAAATAAGATAAACCGACACACTGTTTTAAAAGGATTATATTTTAAGTATAAAGGAATATCTTTTGAAAGATATAGATATTTATGTGTGTTAGTTTATGGGTTAGGAGAAGGATAATGTAATGACCCAAAATTTTCAACTCCGAAAATCCCAGATTGTTAAAGAAAGAAGAAAGAAGGAAAATAGAAAACAACAACAGCTCACATTCACAGCGGATAATATATAATAACGGATATAGCATTTTTATAAAGAAAAGCTGTAATTGTTACTTTACATACAATTCATCAGAGTACAATCAATTATACATAAACTGGACAGTTATACAACTTGTTCCAGACTACAATCCATACAGACTGCACAGTCTCATATATACAGCGGAAAACTCCATGCGTTCCTGCCATCCAGCTCGCCTCCTGAGCTCCAGAACGTCCTAAACTGAAAAATTGTAATACTCAGTCTGACCCGAGCATTACATCAAAGTAACACCTGGGTCAGTATGGAAACCAGCATGAGTAAACCCATCTAACATGAAATACTAAAGCATTAGACTTATTTAAAAACCAAGGTAACTCATACCTTACTATGAGCTCTTAACTTGCCATAGTCGATTACACATCTTTCAATCAAATATAAGCATTTTACTCAAATTAAATGTCCAAATTTTCATCATTTATTCCATTCCAACCTATTTATTCCAAGGTCAAATCCATGAAGAATTATTGTAGATTACAAATCGAAGTGGTTTCGGGTATTTTCTGATACCCGACCCCGTCTCTTCGAATTCAATGTCATTCTTCAAGTCAAATTGTTTAAGTTTGAACAATTACAATTTATATTTAGGATATCGTATCCACATAATAGTTTATCTCATATAAATAACCCATATTATCAAAGTATCTCATACCACAAAAGCATCACAAATCTCATATCAAGGATATCAATAATCTAAGGCGCCCAATATCATTTAATCATTTATAAGCGAGATTAACTAGTCACACAATTTTTAATTAATTTAAATAAAATTTAAATTAACTACTTCAATCAACTTTAAATCCTGCTTACCTATCATTAATTACAAATCAATTAATCAATCATCTTTTAATTATCATCTTTAATTACATTAAGTAAGTAGCCTTTAATTAATTAAACAAACTAATTAACCTTCAACCATTCACATTGAATAACCCTTTAATTTTTCACATAAAGTAATTAACAATAATTTGTTACATTGATCCTTAATTATTTACTCTAATTAATTATTCTATAGTCACTTATATTGATTTATTATCCTTTAATTAATCACACTAATTAACTAACCCTTAATTTAATTTCCTTAATTAATATGTACTTTAATTAATTACACTAAATAATTAATCCTCAATACTTCCATTAAATAATTGTCATTAAATAAATCACGTTTAGTAATTACTCATTAATTACTCTCCTTAATTAATGACATTAAGCAATTATCCTTTAATTACTTTCATTAAGTAATTATCATTAATTAATTTCATTAAGTGATTAACCTTAAATTAAATAATGATCCTTTAATTTATTATCTCAAGTAATTAGCCTTATTTAATCACGTTATTTAATTATTCTTAGTTAATTGAGTTAAAAAATAAACCCTTTATTAATTATACTAATTAATGACTTTTAACTAGTTACATTGATTAAATTATCCATCAAAAAATCAAGGCCCTATTTAATTTAAGATAAACCATTATCTTAATTAACTACTTAATCATTATTAAATCTCATTTGAAATCACATAGAAATAAAATTAAATAATTAACTTATTATATTTAACATTAAAACCTTTAACTTCATCGGTATTAAAAACACACGGGTCTAATCCCAAACCCCGAGCTAACTTAATTTCAAATAAACAACTAAGTGGTATGAAAACACTTCTTTCTTATACCCTTTAATTCATTTTATTCTTCCACATCTCTTATTTTAACTATCTTTTATTTCTTTTTATTAATTTAATACTTAATCAATCCGGCCCACAACTTCCCGGCCCACCAAGACCAGAACCCACGAAACAACGAATTCCCTTCCTCTCATCTTCTATTCCCTTCGGTGAATAGTTCAAATTCAACTACAGGGCACCCAAATGTATGCTTCGTTGTGAGGAGGGAGATTATGCATCACCACTACACGCGCGCAGCCGCCCTCCGTCAGACCGAGTTGCAGGTTAGCATGGACAACTTCTCTTTTTGGATCAGCTTATCACCTTTTGTGGGACATATCGATTTGGCTAGCTTTTATTTTTAGACCGTTTTGTTGACTATCATGATGTATATTCTTTTTGTGGGATGATTGTATGTGATTATCAGTACCCCTTTTTGGCACTCATGTATGATGTATTATGTGGGCATGTATGGTGGTGTATGTGTATATATATATATCTGATCTGGGTTTGCTGTTCTATGACTGTTATTTATTTTTCGCATATATGTATATTACATTAGTTCTGAAATGTTTGTAAACCGCCATAGTGTGCAATAGTTATGGACTAGACATGTCAACCACATATGAGGTAAAATGAAAAAAATGTTGACGCTAATTGACATGCTTAGTTCTTAACTAGTGTATGCTATGTTGGTCGCCCTTATCCAACCCTATTCTCTACGTTAGTAGACAGAATTACTCGTTAATTCCCTTTACTAACGTGGGTCTCGGGGTGGGGCGTCACAGCTTTAAGTCATGCACGTATCCATGCACGCTTCCACCGGTGGTCCTGCCCTGCCGTCGATCATCCCTGCCAATCACGCGCGATCACCCCATCCTATCCAACCACCCAAGTTCCGACGAACTGCCCTGTTCAAAAAAAAAAGCTTCGACCCGCTACTGCAAATGATCAAATAACATCAATCGCCACGCTCTGACCACTTATACAATAGTATGCCCTCAAAATTCATCGAAAGATCCGCCTCCTCCTCCTGTATTGCTTCCCCCACGCGCGCAGCCTTCCATCACCCTCCTTGCTTCGCTAAACAACTCGAACCCGAAAGCCAAGTGAAGATCCCTTAAACCCTAATACCCAATCAACCTGCTTTCTCGATCACTTATAAATTCCAGCATCAATTTTCTCGAGTTCCCAATGCCATACTCCTCCTCCACGTCGAGTGCCACGCCTTCAAATCGACCCAGCCACCTGTATTTGCCATCTTGCCCAAATTCGTTCAACCCGACCTACCTCCCGCTCTGCGCATCTAGAAATCACCCTACCACTCTTAAAAAATCATCTTTTCCTTTAAAGAACGCGATTACGCAAACAAAGATCCAAATCTTGATGATCAAATCTTGGCTAAACTTGATCACTTACTGTAAAGTATACATTTTACAAGTCTATATTTCAATATATTTACTGAAACCAGTTTTAAAATGAAGTACACCTCGTAACAAACAACTTTTCTTTTAACATCACCACTTAAAATTAGATAGATTTAGTGGGGGAAATTTTTGAAGTCAGGCCTAGCATGTTTTATTTTGAAATTTTTACAGAGCAGTGTTAAAAATGGTGAACATCTTAACTTCTCTGGTTTTAATCACTTATTTATACTCATATATGGGTAATATATTCAAAACAAAATATCTTACCAAACCACACTTCTATCCCATGCCAAAACATAAGTAACAGTATAATAAGGATTTCATTTACTCACTGTTTAAAAAACAGAGACAGGCTTAATTGAAAAATCTGGAAGCTGCTTTGATTTTGAACTTGCTTCTTCATTCGATGATACTGTAAACTGAAGTTGGTACTTGTTTTGCTTTTATACCTTCTGGTTTGTTTCAGGTTGAATTTGGTTCTTGCTTTAGGCTTTGATCAGGTTATTGCTTTTATTTTTATTTTTTTGTTTTGATCTTTGCTTTTGACCAGATCTGAGTTTGAATATGAAGAAAATTTTGTTTGCAATTTTATCTCTAATCGTTTGTATTTTCAAATTTTATTTCTCTTTGATTTTGAAAATGAGAATGGGAAAAGAAATGAAGAGCGGAGATATATATTTATATAGACTAGATTATGATTTATTGAAAATATAAAAGAAAATAAAATAATAAGTGACACTTGTTAAACTAGTTAACATTTGTCATTTACACTTATTAATCAATTTACATGTGTTATTAAGATGATTTATAAGCTAACACTTGTCATTGTGCATTTTTTATTAATTTTAAAATGTTAATAAAAAGCTTTTGTATTTAATTTACTATTTAATAAATACTTTCTTAATTATTCAAATAAAACTTTTAAAAGAAAATAAATATAAAACCAATTATATTCTAAATAAAATCATATATAATATATTTTTAAATCCAAAATATTTTAAAATATTTATCTTTTAAATTTCAATTTAAATCCATATTCAAATTCAATTTTAAAATCCAATTTAAAATCAACTCAAATATATATGTATATAACAAAATCAAACTCAATTTATAAATTTTAAGTAATTATATTAGGAGATTATCAAATAAATATTCATCTAGATATAAATATTTATTATCATATTTTTTTTGTTCAATCTATAAATCAGTATTTTTCAATAGTTAAATCAGATAATTATCCAATTATCTGATGCCCAAAAATCCGGTTTATCACATTACTCCCCCCTTAAAATCTTTTCGGCCTCGAAGAGGAACGAAGCCAGAATTTGTTCAATACCCAAAATCAAATAAATTATTCTTTGATTATTTTCAACTATAAACTCTTTTATTAAGAATTTTAAAACACTTTAAAATCTATATAATATTACCAAAATTGTTTTATAATAATACTTTTTATAACTCGATGTCTCAATCAGTCTATCCTTATTCTCACTTCGATCATACGTTGATCAGGCGTAAGACTGAAAATCTATAAGTACTTAGCAGACCCATTTTCGATACCTAGTGAAAATATTTGGAAAGAATTTCCGAAAACTTTATGAAAATATAGAAAACATTTTTGAAAAAGAGGAAATATCTTTCGGTAAGAATGCTCTAGATATCATCTCCCCCTCCATGGTCGCAGTTTACCCGATGTTTACGTTGCCATCTCGGCAAAATCCATAGATAACTGTAGGCACTCCGCGTCCCTCGATTACGCCATGGAACCCACCATAGATCGCAGTTACATCCTACGTTACGTTACCATCACAGCAAAAGTCCATGTAACTGTAGGCATCAGCGCCCTCGGTTTTCGCTGCCAAACGAAACTTCACCACTCCCACATAGGTCGCATACTACATTAGTCAAATCACAATATAGCCTTAGGCTCTCACGGCCTCTCGACTTTCGCTATGTCACCATAGGTCGCACTCTACCGACGTTACGTTGTCATCACGGCAAAATCAAACGTAGACTGTCGGCTCTCACGGCACACACCACTTCTGCTATGGTCCAAGTAGATCGTGGTGACATTGAGTTACACTGTCGTCACAGCATAACCCAAATGTCTCTATAGGCATCAGCGTCCTCGACTTTCGCTACCCACTACACATAATCCTCAGGAACCTCAGTTTGTCCGGACTTCCTTACAGGATCAACTTTAGAGCCTCCTCCTTAAGGCTCAAGGCAGGCCCACCCCGTGGATCTCCTAATGAAGTTCATTCCAGTGGGAGCGCCTTTTGCCCCAGAGCCAATCTCAAAACACTTATACTATACACTTATAGCGCCTTTTCCCCAGAGGCAATCTCAAAACACTTATACTATACACTTATAGTATCTTTCAAATCGTACTCTTTATGATTTTCATCAAAATCTCTTTTACACAAAATCAATTCCCAAAATTGATAATTCTCAAACTAGGCTTTTCAAATTCCCAAAATTTGATTTTTCCAAAAATCAAAAGCCTTTTCCAAATCCATAGGTTTCAAAACCTTTCTTAAAATCATTTTCATAAAATCCTTTATATATATATATATATATATACAGATATATAATCTTGAAAAATCCTTGGAGTACTCCATACATGTATAAATTACCTTTTAATACTTCGAATACCTTCAAAAACCCTTTTCTTATGGATATAGATTCAACAAGGAGAGTTTTATCTTATATATATAGATAGATACATACATACATATATATATCTTTACTACGCACCAAATCAAATATTCAAGTTTGATAAAATTATTTACCATATCACTTACTTTCAAAAAGTGAATTTCAAAAGATATCAATCTTCCACTTTTATTCATATACATATTTCTTAAAACATACTTTTCCTTTCAAAAATTATTTTTCGTTTCTTTGAGATTTCCAATATCAGTTTCACTTAAGCACGTACGATGTATATATACTATCCGTACGCAATTTCAAATCCAATCGCTTACTCGATATACAATTTCACTTTCGAACTAGTATCGTCCACCCGACTTTCTAGTTCGGACTCGGATCTGGTTTCTTGATCAAAAACCGTCATTCTCCTTGCATAGCCTAACTACGATAGAGAATATCCAGAATGAACCAAAAATCCATATCTAGGGTTCGCCATCGAAAATCGAGTGAAAAATCCCAAGTCGGATCGATATGCTATCTCGAAATTCTGTGCTCGAATCCGGATTAAATCATTTTGCGAATAGAATAATATACGTACATCTTACGTATTTATCTTCATTAATTATTAGCTAAATCAATTATCTTTTCTATTCACCTCCATTTTGATTCTATTCACTCGTCCACAATTGCTCCAAATTTCCATTTTGGCTAATACTTCAATTCTTATCTCAATTGGTACTCAAATATAGACAGTTTGCACTCTGACCAACTCGTATTAAGAAAATAGCTTGAAATTTTTTTAAATAGATAAGTAGTTGTAAAATAGTTATTAGTTGCAAATAGTAGTAAAATAGTTAAGAAATTTTTAAGATAGTTGTAAAATAGTCAAATAGTTGTAGAATAATTAGATAATTGCAAAATAATTGTAAAATAGTAATTAGTTTATAAAATAGTTGTAAAATTGTGTAAAATAGTTAAATAGTTCCAAAAGTAGTAGTAAAATAAGTATAAGATAATTTTGGGTTTTAAAAAGAAAGGCTGTATAGTAAATAGCTTGGAAAAATAGATTTAAAAACAGTTATAGTAAAACAATTTTATTTGAAAAATATAGTTCAGAGCCAAACCGTTCTATTCCCAATTTCCATTTCAAATCAATTTCCAATTTCCACTTCCATTAAAATTGATTCAATTTCAATTCAATTTAAATTAACTTCAATTTCTATCCCATATTCATATCAACTCCCATTTGAAATTCAAACTATTTAACTTCAATTTCACTTCAAATTATTTCAATTCAAATTGTCCATTTGAACTAATGCTTATCCATCTTCAATCACAATTCCAATTAATTCAAATCAAATTCAATTTGAACTAATTCTATTCAAATCTCAACTTAAAACCATCTCGAATTTCATAAATTTGAGTTAAATTTTAAATGTTGAATTAATCCTTTAAATCAAATCAAACCTTACATTTAAATCAAATCAACCTTCATTTTTAATTTAACAATTTAAATCTTTAAACTATTTGATTCTGAGTCCAAAATGTCAAAATTCCATTTTTAAATTGCCTTTGCTTATCTTATTACAAAATTCAAATAAAATCTTAATAAATGATTTAATCTTCAGAATCCAATTCTCAGTTTCATGGATTATTAATAACAACATAATGATATTAGGATAAAATAAATAAACATTCCAAATTATTATAAAACATCCCTCCATAACAGCCATTACCATTTCCAGATCTCAAACCCATTTTTGAGATCACATCTAACTCCCATTTCAAATCAACCCATTTAACTTCCTAAGTTAAATCTCAATTTCATCTTGAAATCTCCAATTCATGTTGTTTGTTAAACTTCTTTAACTTTCCCAAAGTTAAATTCAATTCAATTTAATCCAGTCAGCTTTACCTAATTTGAGTTCCCATTTCAAATTTTAAACCTCAAATTAACAATGTTCCCACTGATAAGTTCAAAAACTTATCACTTTGGGTTTTCACATCACATTCCAAGTAAAAAATTAAAAATGAGCACTTAGAGTTTATTTCAAATCATCTGTGATATTATGTATATCCCTCATATATACATATTTATTTCCTTTACAACTAAGTTATCCTTAAATTTTAAACCACCTTTGGTTTTAATTCAAAACAAATTCCTTCAAATTTGCAAAAAAACTCTTGTTTGAAATAGGACCCTTTCATTCAAATACATTAAATAATATTATTTATTATTTCTTTATCACTTTGAAATAATTTTCAAATTTATGGACCTAGATTTAAAACTTCTTAATTTAGATCATCTTCAATTCCAATTTATAAGTCATACTCACCTAAATGTTTTACTACCCTAAAACATTTCATTTTGCTTACTCATTAACACACATTTCATTATTAAATACGACAGCCATTTATGATAATAACCAAGATTATCGTACCTGGAAACCAATTCATTATTATCTTATTCTGAAAGCACTTCTATAAATTCAAGATTTTAACTTCAGTTTGGATCCATTTCAAATTTATCTTCATTCAATTTCAATTTGGTTGTACTACTACTTCCACTTAATTCTCATTATTTTATTTTATTCCTATAATCAATAACCAATTTCTTTAATATATTTAATAATAAGAAAAATTATTTCTTTATATATCAAAAGAAAAACTTATGTGAAAATCATTTTTAAAATCATTTTATAAGAAATAACAAACACGCCCTCATATATACTACACTCAACTCATTCTAGGGTACTATTGATCCTATCCTTAATGAGTAAACCCACCAGAGCCCAGGTTCTCGCTTAACCTTCAGCTTTGATACCAAATGTAACGACTCGAAATTTTCGACTCCGAAAATCCTAGATTGTTAAAGGAAGAAGAAAGAAGGAAAACGGAAAACAACAATAGCTCATATTCGCCGTGGATAAAATATAATAACAAATAATATCATTTTTATAAAGAAAAGATGTAATGTTACTTTACATACAATTCATCAGAGCACAATCACTTGTACATAAAATGGAAGTTATACAACTTGTTCCAGACTACAATCCATATAGACTACACAGTCTCATATGCACAGCGGAAAACTCCATACATTCCTGCAATTCAGCTCGCCTCCTAAGCTCCAGAATGTCCTAACCTGAAAAGTTGTAATACTCGGTCTCACCCGAGCATTACATCAAAATAACATCCGGGTCAGGCTGGAAACCAGCGTGAGTAAACCCATCTAACATGAAATACTAAAGCATAAGACTTATTTAAGACCCAGGGTAACTCGTACCTTACTACGAGCTCATAACTTGCCATAGTCAATTACACATCTTTCAATTATATCTAAGCATTTTACTCAGATTAAATGTCCAAGCTTACATCATTTATTCCATTCTAGCCTATTTATTCCAAGGTCAAATCCATAAAGAATTATTGTAGATTACAAATCGAAGTGGTTTCAGGTATTTTCTGATACCTGACCCCGATCTCTTCGAATTCATTGTCAATCTTCAAGTCAAATGGTCTCAATTTGAACAATTACAATTTATATTCAGGATATCATATCCACACAATAATTTATCTCAGATAAATAACCCATATTACCAAAGTATCTCATGCCACAAAAGTGACGACCCTGACTCGACCTACGAAAATCGGCACAGAATACGACATTCGTATTTCAATGCCGCAGATTCAAACGTCGAATCTGGTTCACCGGAGCTTATAATACAATTAAGTATAACAACACAGCGGAAGAAAATGAAATGAATATCATTGATATACAACATTCGATACAACAATGATACAATATGAATCAATATCAGAGATACAAGATAACAATGCTACAGCGGAATAACAATATGATATAGCAGCGGAAAACAAATAGTCAAGAGATAACTCCAATCCAATGCTCCAAAGCTAAAACTCCAAACCACTAGCTCGAACCACCATCACGTTGCACCAAGCTAAGCAAGGCCAGTCATTGAATCCAAAGACTCCAATATCTAGGATCTCCAAAGAATTACAAAGAGAAAGCAGAAAGCTACTGGATCGATATCTATATCTACAATCTAAAAAACCTAACTCTAGATTGCCCGTGTAGAAAATTGTGGGCACCCAGAGTTTAGGAAGGGAACAATAAACTCCGGGTCAGTCATGAGACTGGTGTGAGCAACAAAAACAGTTTTATCTTTAAAACAAACAAAGAATTTTAATTTGAAATCCGCAATGATTTTAAGAAAATGAAACTACCATAACGCCTCCCGTAACACATACCATGCAAACGCGGACTTGGAGGAGATTTCTCCTTATGATAGTCAAATATGCTTGATACGCGAAATCCATTTTATATTATTATTAGTGCATAGTGCAGAAAACCTTTCGAAAGTATAATATTAATCTTAGCCAGCATAGGTACCATTATATTATGTCTGCTATAGCTACCATTTTAAATGGCAGGTTCTAAAACTAAAACCGTACAGGGCTCGTATTGTTTTGTTTGGATTTCCAACAAATGATCAGGCCAAGGAACTTCCCATTGCCACATGGGTACGCCTCTAGAGGGACGCCTCGAGAACCTAACCGGATCTCTGCCAACACATGGCCGGGTTACCTCTGTAATTAGGTAACAACTACATAAGTATGCCATCCCCCGGTTGTAACCAACCTTTATCCCGGGATTCACCAACAACCACAAAGTAATAAATTTGCAGCTACCACATAGGTTAAATATCTGAGCTCCATACCATGATACCACCTCTATCTAAAAGGAAATGAACATACCCTCAGGGGGTACAACCCCCAAATAACCTTGCCGCATTCTTCCTGTTTCGACCATTCCGGGTTGTGAAGTTCGACGAAGCCTCGTCCACAAAGCTACGCTTTTTACAAAGCCATGCTTTGATCAACAAATGATCAGCAGCACTTCATATGCCACATTACCAAATTGGGAATGTATCACTAGTAACCATCAACTACATAACCTCTGAGCTCGTATGTCTCAAAGAAGGGTGTTAAGCTAAGAGAATAAATCTCCGCCACCAAACAGAAATGTATTTGATAGAAACCGGTTTTACATCTCAAATTGTAATGTCCGACACACATTCATACAAGTCTGTTTCAGGTTCGAACAGAACTGAAGGCACTTCCGAAGAAGTCCTTGCAAATCCGGATAACTTCCAATCACGTCCGGACTTCCCATCATAATGGGTGCTCAAATATCTATACCGGGGATCATCCGATGCAGAGACAAGAAACCCTTTCGTTTTCGAAAATATCTGGTCTTCACCACCGGTCTTCAATTGTTATCCATAACGTCGTATCACTATTCGGAATGGGTTATATGACACAAAGGTCCTCTCCCGGCTAAATCGAATAGCGAGCGCAATATTTAAAAACATATGGATATGGGATCTCAGTTAAGTCACAACTTATTACCCAAACTTTTCTTTCAAATGGTTAAACAAATTACTATTTCAAATCTTTTAAACGAAAAGATTCATTTCAAAAACCTTTAATGGTTTAAACAATTTCCACATTTAAATCTTTTAAACAAAAGATTCACTTTTAAGACCCCTTTCAATTTAAAACAAGGTTTACCAATCTTTTAAATAAAGATTCATTCATAGCCTTTCAAAACAACTCCATTTCAAATTGGAAATCTTTTCATCATAATTTTGGAAATTCTTTCTTTATATAAAAGCTATTATTATTTAAAACCACTGATTTCCGTTTCGGAAAACCCGGTTATATGAGTTAAGGCCTTTCAAATATAAAGTAGGGTTAGATTCAAATTCTCAAAACCATACTTTTAAAATGGTTTAAAAACCCATATAAACATGTTTATAGCTTGTATAACCCTTTTTACATCATAAATACCGAATATAGAATTCAATTTCAGATAATGAATTCCAATTTAAATCAATTTATTTAAATTTCAAATCTTTATTAAGTTATTCAAAATAACTTTCATTCTTAAAACACTTTTTCAAAAGTTTTTCACTTTAAACCCAATCCATTTCCAAAACCATTTGAATTTAAAATTCAAATTCAAAACTATTTAAAAATCTGTAACTTAACTGATTTCCACGTGCAATCCATATTTGTGTGTGTATAGTGTAGTCCAGGGGTTTTTTTAAACAATAGTGCAACATCATTCAATCATCACAGATTCAAATACAGAAATATAGTTGATAAGCGGTATAAACTATAACGCTTATCGTTCATTCACAGATCACAGATATATATAACAAATGATAAATTACATCACAGATCACAACACAAATCAGGATATATCACAAAGCATCATATATCAGGGATATCAAACAGTTCAACACCCAATATAATCCAAACATCCATAAGTAGGATCAATTTAGTTATCTAATTAATTTAAATCAGATTAATTTCTATGAATAAATTTGCTAGTCATGGTAAATTAAAAATCAATTAATTACAATGAGCCATTAATTTCTTAATTACTTCCCTAAAGTAATTACACTTACACAATTTCATAAATGATTATTAATAATTAATTAATCCAATTGATTGTTACAATTAATCATATTAATTATTTAAACAACCTTAGTTAATGACCGTCATTAACAATAAAAAATTTTTTAATTACTTTCCTAAAGAAATTACTTACATTAATCATTATTAATTATGAATTGTTTGATTAATTAATTAATCCTAATTATTTAATTAATTAGGTGTTAATAGTAACTTAATGAATTTTTAATTACAATTAATAAATTCCTTAATCAAATCAACTTAACTTTAATTAATAAATTAAAACTTAAAATTACTAAGTTAATTAATACAAAACATTAATTATTCCTTTCTCATTTACTTGATAGTTAATGTATGCAAATCATTATTACTTTAAGGTAGACTCATTTTTATTAACAATTTAATTATCACTTATAAATATGTTTGGAAACAGTCATTTCCAAATTTACATTTAAAACTTTGATTTTAAAAAAATCCAAATTTCCTTTTAAAACTTAAAGATTCAAAGTCCCATTTGAATCTAACTTAAACTTGATTTAAACTTTATTTAAAAATGCAGTTTAAATTTTAAAAACAGTTTTAAAATTAAACTGACAGGTTTTAAGAAAGCCTGTAACAGATCTAAGTATACCCGAAGCCAACTTAAGTTACTTCGAGTCAAAACCCTTGCTGCTTCGGGCAACACACGCAACTACTAGAGAAAAACTCGAGTACTCCCATCTACTAAATCCAACAAAATTAACATCACTAGAAATGTGCATAGTGCACACGCACCGTCCATCCACCCATCTCCGATCTATCATGATGACCTGAACTAGTCATCGATCACCATCACCTCCCATTACGATCATTAGATCGTAGCAACACACTCGCGGTCAAATTTGAACCCCACGACCAAACCTGGAACAGGGAACAGGAAATACCACCAAGCCTGCCAACGCACCATTCTCGATGCCTCAACCACCGGAGGTGCTGAAATTACGGTCACGACCTCGTCAACGCCCAAGCTACCATTACCTAAATTCCTATGCAACTCGATCAATCAAGGGAAGAGAACAAATCAAAGTACTCAACCCAGTAAAAAAACTAGGGTTACAGACCCAAATCCACTTCGCTCTCCTCCAAAATGGTTTGATTAATCTTCTTGGCATTTTTCCCTTAATCTACGATCATCATAGTATCTCCATGCCAAAATTCGATTCCCAAAAACTAGCCGATTATCAGAAATCGGCCAGAAAGCAAATTTCAGTCAAACCCAAAATTCATGTTCAATACCCCTCTTAAAATTGTAATTTTGATTTCAAAAATCATAATTTCCCAAGCTAATTCAAGTTGTGTATTTAAATTAAAGTATTGTATCAATTGATTATTCAACATATTTAAAAAAATTACTGTTATTTCTATTCTAGTAATTTTCTTGTCAGATACACATAACAATATATATTAAAATTAGTATTTAGTTGTTGGCATCAACTTTTATTCAAAGGCTATAACCTAGAAACAAATTGAAGAAGAGATATTTGGATTTCTTTATGGTTTAGTCTGTTAAAGGTTAGACAGAGGAAGAAGAAAGAATGTATATCCCTGTAAAAAAAAAATTGCTGTACATTAATACTTCCAGGTAGTTTAGAAACAAAACATACTCAAGCTATTTTTAAAACCTAAATCTGGATTGTATGAACAATTTCATTTAAATCCTAAAGTCTAAGATAAATTTGAGAAGGAGATTTTTGGTTTAAGAACAGGGTTTGAAAGCCTGTAGTCCAACAAAGGTCAGCATAGCCTATAAGTCAAACATGCAGACCCTAAATTTGTATTCATGCAAACACATTCCTATTCATAATATAAAATTTTCACAACACACTTGCAAGATCACATCAGAATTTAAGCTTTAGCAAAGTAGATTGCTCACAGATTCACAGCATTGGGTAAACAAAAACTATTTTTTTTAAAAGAATTGAAGTTGCTCACCAATTTTATGAAGGCAGAGGATATTGATCGGATTTGTGCCTGGAAATGCTCTGATTTATAATTTGTTTTGATTTGCTTTTGAATCCATAGCTTAATTTGTTTGTTCCAGGTTTCAACTTGCTTCTTTTGCTTCAGATTTCAGGTTGAAGTTTGAACTTGCTGAGATGAATTAGCACATGCTTTGATTTTGCTTTGTTTTATACTGCTTTCAGATTTTTATTTTCCAGGTTGTGCAGATTTGCTTTGAGATGATCTTGGAATTTGCTTCTAACTTTGATTTCAGGTTTTAGATTTTTTTCATGTTTTGATCAACTTGCTTGAGGAAGTATTCAGGTTTCCATTTGATCTTAAGCATTTTGATTAGATTTTTCTCATGAAAGAAAATAGGCTTGTTTTCCTTTTTTTCTATATGTTATTTTACATTTTAATTTAAAAGAAAATAAATTTGAATTCCACTTGTTGTCATTACTAACACATGTAATACTACTTATCTCCTTATTTTACAAATGTCAATGTGATTCAATATTGTGTTTAAACCCTTAACTTGAACTAATTTAAACCTTTTGTTTTTGATCCTTATTTTATTTTCATTTACAAATCATGTTATTTTCAAAAGATAATTTTAACTACTTATACTTATATATCTTTTCACATCAAAATGCATATTTACAAAAATTAAGAAACAAAAATTCTATTAGTTTTAAATATATAAAAATTTTAAATTCAAGATATTTATTAAATTTCAAAATCACACTTTGTTTTGTACTTATAGAACTTAAAGAAAAATGGTTTGAAATTAAATTATACATTACTAATAAAGATTTATAAGTTAGTAAATACAATTTTTATTTTCAATACATTTATATTTTTAAACTTAAGATATTAAACTTATTTCAAATATAAATTTCCTTAAGTCTATTTAAATTTCAATATATTAACATTTGAATTTCAAATTCAAATCTCAAATTATAATCTATTTATAAAATATTCACTTTTGAATTCCAAATCATTGATCTTTATTTATTTTAAAGATAAAAATATTTTTTTTTCTTATTAATGAATCAAGTTATCAATCTGTTGAATTTTTAAATTGATTCCTTTATTTACAATCTTTATATATATTTATTCAAATCTCCAAATAAATTCACAATTAAATTTGTAACTAAAATATTTATTTCAGAATTTCCAATTAAAAATTCTATTTAAAAATCATATTTACATTCATTTTCATTAATAAACAAACAAATATCTATTAAACTTTGGAAAACACCAGATTAAACCATAATTAAATTCCAAAAATTAAATTTATTTCCAATTTAAATTTGATTTAAAAAACGGGAATGTTACAGATTTCCCCCCCCTTAGAAAATTTCATCCCCGAAATTTAAAAGTAGGGAGACAACAAAGAAATATAGAAAGATCAAGAGATGAATCACCAGATCAAACTGAATATCTATCCTGCATTTGGCTTACCAAATCAGAATATCAATAATGGATACAAGAAAGAATCAAGAAACTCGGGTCACCAGAACTACGAATATACAGGGATATTGATTACTTCAAAAGATAACTAACCACTCGTAGAATATACCGGAACCCAACAGAACAAACAGATATATGGATGCAATCCAAAACTTTTAGTTTAAACAACCAAAATTTATCTATCAACCATAGCAACCAAAGCAAACATTTAATCCAAACAAACAATTCTGACCCATCTGGAGTTTGTGTCCCATGCAAATATATCAAAGCTTCTTCCTGGAGCTACCAAGAATCATCAAAAAATTGAAAAGACGAATCAAAGGAGATTGATAGAGAAAGTTATTTCTGCTATTGTAGGGTATTGACCATTCATAGTGGTATTCCCCTTTCCCTTATCTCGTCCTCTTCTTGCACTCATACTTACCATCAGTGGATAGTAAGAGAATTTATTGAGGCATTCAGACGGATATTTTAGGGATATACTCATTCTAGGGTATACTTCACCCTATCTCTAATGAGTTACCTAATGTGTTATACTCCTGAGCTAAAGTTTCAACCTTCAGCTCTAATACCAAAAGTGACGACCCTGACTCGACCTTCGAAAATCGGCACCGAATACGACAATCGTATTTCAATGCCGCAGATTCAAACGTCGAATCTGGTTCGTCGGAGCTTAAAACACAATTAAGTATAACAACACAGCGGAAGAAAAAGAAATGAATATCATTGATATACAACATTCGATACAACAATGATACAATATGAATCAATATCAGAGATACAAGATAACAATGCTACAGCGGAATAACAATATGATATGGCAGCGGAAAACAAATAGCCAAGAGATAACTCCAATCCAATTCTCCAAAGCTAAAACTCCAAACCACAAGCTCGAACCACCATCACGTTGCACAAAGCTAAGCAAGGTCATTCATTGAATCCAAAGACTACAATATCCAGGATCTCCAAAGAATTACAAAGAGAAAGCTGAAAGCTACTGGATTGATATCTATATCTACTATCTGAAAAACCTAACTCTAGACTGCCCGTATGGAAAATTGTGGGCACCCAGAGTTTAGGAAGGGAACAATAAACTCCATGTCAGTCATGGGACTGGTGTGAGCAACAAAAACAGTTTTATCTTTAAAACAAACAAAGAATTTTAATTTGAAATCCGTAATGCTTTTAAGAAAATGGAACTACCATAAGGCCTCCCGCCACACACACAGTGCAAACGCAGACTTGGAGGAGATTTCTCCTTATGATAGTCAAATATGCTTGATACACGAAATCCATTTTATATTATTATTAGTGCATAGTGCAGAAAACTTTCGAAAGTATAATATTAATCTTAGCCAGCATAGGTACCATTATATTATGTCTGCTATATCTACCATTTTAAATGGCAGGTTCTACAACTAAAACCGTACAAGGCTCGTATTGTTTTGTTTGGACTTCCAACAAATGGTCAGGCCAAGGAACTTCCCATTGCCACATGGGTACGCCTTTGGAGGGACGCCCCGAGAACCTAACCGGATCTCTGCCAACACAAGGTCGGGTTACCTCTGTAACTAGGTAACTACTACACGAGTATGTCATCCCCCGGTCGTAACCAACCTTTATCCCGGGATTCACCAACAACCACAAAGTAATAAATTTGCGGCTACCACATAGGTTAAATATTTGGGCTCCATACCATGATACCACCTCTATCCAGAAGGAAATGAACATTCCCTCAGGGGGTGCTACCCCCAAATAACCTTGCCGCATTCTTCCTGTTTCGACCATTCCGAGTTGTGAAGTTCGACGAAGTCTCCTCCACAAAGCTACGCTTTTTACAAAGCCATGCTTTGATCAACAAATGATCAGCAGCACTTCGTATGCCACATTACCAAATTGGGAATGTATCACTAGTAACCATCAACTACATAACCTCTGAGCTCGTATGTCTCAAAGAAGGGTGTTAAGCTAAGAGAATAAATCTCTGCCACCAAACAGAAATGTATTTGATAGAAACCGGTTTTACATCTCAAATGTAATGTCCGACACACATCCATACAAGTCTATTCTGGGTTCGAACAGAACCGAAGGCACTTCTAAAGAAGTCCTTGCAAATCCGGATAACTTCTAATCATGTCCGGACTTCCCATCATAATGGGTGCTCAAATCTCCATACCGGGGATCAGCCGATGCAGAGACATTCGACAAGAAACCCTTCCGTTTTCGAAAATATCTTGTCTTCACCACCGGTCTTCAATTGCTATCCATAACGTCGTATCACTATTCGGAATGGGTTATATGACATAAAGGTCCTCTCCCGGCTAAACCGAACAGTGAGCGCAATATTTAAAAACATATGGATATGGGATCTCAGTTAAGTCACAACTTATTACCCAAAATTTTCTTTCAAATGGTTAAACAAATTACCATTTCAAATCTTTTAAAAGAAAAGATTCATTTCAAAAACCTTTAATGGTTTAAACAATTTCCACATTTAAATCTTTTAAACAAAAGATTCACTTTTAAGACCCCTTTCAATTTAAAACAAGGTTTACCAATCTTTTAAATAAAGATTCATTCATAGCCTTTCAAAACAACTCCATTTCAAATTGGAAATCTTTTCATCATAATTTTGGAAATTCTTTCTTTATATAAAAGCTATTATTATTTAAAACCACTGATTTCCGTTTCGGAAAACCCGGTTATATGAGTTAAGGCCTTTCAAATATAAAGTTGGGTTAGATTCAAATTCTCAAAACCATACTTTTAAAATGGTTTAAAAACCCATATAAACATGTTTATAGCTTGTATAACCCTTTTTACATCATAAATACCGAATATAGAATTCAATTTCAGATAATGAATTCCAATTTAAATCAATTTATTTAAATTTCAAGTCTTTATTAAGTTATTCAAAATAACTTGCATTCTTAAAACACTTTTTCAAAAGTTTTTCACTTTAAACCCAATCCGTTTCCAAAACCATTTGAATTTAAAATTCAAATTCAAAACTATTTAAAAATCTGTAACTTAACTGATTTCCACGTGCAATCCATATTTGTGTGTGTATAGTGTAGTCAGGGGGTTTTTTAAACAATAGTGCAACATCATTCAATCATCACAGATTCAAATACAGAAATATAGTTGATAAGCGGTATAAACTATAACGCTTATCGTTCATTCACAGATCACAGATATATATAACAAATGATAAATTACATCACAGATCACAACACAAATCAGGATATATCACAAAGCATCATATATCAGGGATATCAAACAGTTCAACGCCCAATATAATCCAAACATCCATAAGTAGGATCAATTTAGTTATCTGATTAATTTAAATCAGATTAATTTCTATGAATAAATTTGCTAGTCATGGTAAATTAAAAATCAATTAATTACAATGAGCCATTAATTTCTTAATTACTTCCCTAAAGTAATTACACTTACACAATTTCATAAATGATTATTAATAATTAATTAATCTAATTAATTGTTACAATTAATCACATTAATTATTTAAACAATCTTAGTTAATGACCGTCATTAACAATAAAAATTTCTTTAATTACTTTCCTAAAGAAATTACTTACATTAATCATTATTAATTATGAATTGTTTGATCCATTAATTAATCCTAATATTTAATTAATTAGATGTTAATAGTAACTTAATGAATTCTTAATTACAATTAATAAATTCCTTAATCAAATCAACTTAACTTTAATTAATAAATTAAAACTTAAAATTACTAAGTTAATTAATACAAAACATTAATTATTCCTTTCTCATTTACTTAATAAATTAATGTATGCAAATCATTATTACTTTAAGGTAGACTCATTTTTATTAACAATTTAATTATCACTTATAAATATGTTTGGAAACAGTCATTTCCAAATTTACATTTAAAACTTTGATTTAAAAAAATCCAAATTTCCTTTTAAAACTTAAAGATTCAAAGTCCCATTTGAATCTAACTTAAACTTGATTTAAACTTTATTTAAAAATGCAGTTTAAATTTTAAAAACAGTTTTAAAATTAAACTGACAGGTTTTAAGAAAGCCTGTAACAGATCTAAGTATACCCGAAGCCAACTTAAGTTACTTCGAGTCAAAAGCCTTGCTGCTTCGGGTAACACACGCAACTGCTCGAGAAAAACTCGAGTACTCCCATCTACTAAATCCAACAAAATTAACATCACCAGAAATGTACACAGTGCACAAGCACCGGCCATCCACCCATCTCCGATCTATCGTGATGACCTGAACTAGTCATCGATCACCATCACCTCCCATTACGATCATCAGATCGTAACAACACATTTGTGATCAAATTGGAAGCCGACTACCAAACCTGTAACAGGTAATAGGAAATACCACCAAGCCTATCAACGCACCATTCTCGACGCCTCAACCACCGGAGGTGCTGAAATTCCGGTCACGACCTCGTCAACACCCAAGCTACCATTACCTAAATTCCCATGCAACTCGATCAATCAAGGGAAGAGAACAAATCAAAATACTCAACCCAGTAAAAAAATAGGGTTACAGACCCATATCCACTTCGCTCTCCTCCAAAATGGTTTGATTAATCTTCTTGGAATTTTTCCCTTAATCTACGATCATCCTAGTATCTCCATGCCAAAATTCAATTCCCCAAAACTAGCCGATTATCAAAAATCGACCAGAAAGCAAATTTTAGTCAAACCCAAAATTCATGTTCAATACCCCACTTAAAATTGTAATTTTGATTTCAAAAATCATGATTTCCCAAGCTAATTCAAGTTGTGTATTTAAACTAAAGAATTGTATCAATAAATTTTTCGACATATTTAAAAAAAATTACTGTTATTTCTATTCTAGTAATTTTCTTGTCAGATACACATAACAATATATATTAAAATTAGTATTTAGTTGTTGGCATCAACTTTTATTCAAAGGCTATAACCGAGAAAACAAATTGAAGAAGGGGTATTTGGATTTCTTTATGGTTTAGTCTGTTAAAGGCTGGACAGAGGAAGAATAAAGAATGTATATCCTTGTGAAAAAAAAATTACTGTACATTAATACTTCCAGGTAGTTTAGAAACAAAACATACTCAAGCTATTTTTAAAACCTAAATTTGGATTGTATAAACAATTCCATTTAAATCCTAAAGTCTACGATAAATTTGAGAAGGAGATTTTTGGTTTAAGAATAGGGCTTGAAAGCCTGTAGTCCAACAAAGGTCAGCATAGCCTATAAGTCAAACATGCACACCCTAAATTTGTATTCAAGCAAACACATTCCTATTCATAACAAAAAAATTTCACACCACGCTTGCAAGATCACATCAGAATTTAAGCTTTAGCAAAGTAGATTGCTCACAGATTCACAGCATTGGGTAAACAAAAAATATTTTTTAAAAAAGAATTGAAGTTGCTCACCAATTTTATGAAGGCAGAGGATATTGGTCAGATTTGTGCCTGGAAATGCTCTGATTTATAGTTTGTTTTGATTTGCTTTTGAATCCATATCTTAAATTGTTTGTTCCAGGTTTCAACTTGCTTCTTTTGCTTCAGATTTCAGGTTGAAGTTTGAACTTGCTGAGATGAATTAGCACATGCTTTGATTTTGCTTTGTTTTATACTGCTTTCAGATTTTTATTTTCCAGGTTGTGTAGATTTGCTTTGAGATGATCTTGGAATTTGCTTCTAACTTTGATTTCAGGTTTTAGAATTTGTTCATGTTTTGATCAGCTTGCTTGAGGAAGTATTCAGGTTTCCATTTGATCTTAAGCATTTTGATTAGATTTTTCTCATGAAAGAAAATAGGCCTGTTTTCCTTTTTTTCTATATGTTATTTTACATTTTAATTTAAAAGAAAATAAATTTGAATTCCACTTGTTGTCATTACTAACACATGTAATACTACTTATCTCCTTATTTTACAAATGTCAATGTGATTTAATATTGTGTTTAAACCCTTAACTTGAACTAATTTAAACCTTTTGTTTTTAATCCTTATTTTATTTTTATTTACAAATCATGTTTATTTTCAAAAGATAATTTTAACTACTTATACTTATATATCTTTTCACATCAAAATGCATATTTACAAAAATTAAGAAACAAAATTTTTATCAGTTTTAAATATATAGAAATTTTAAATTCAAGATATTTATTAAATTTCAAAATCACACTTTGTTTTGTACTTATACAACTTAAAGAAAAATGGTTTGAAATTAAATTATACATTACGAATAAAGATTTATAAGTTAGTAAATAAAAATTTTATT
The DNA here is from genome assembly GCA_030765085.1 of Allium cepa. NCBI lineage: Eukaryota > Viridiplantae > Streptophyta > Magnoliopsida > Asparagales > Amaryllidaceae > Allium > Allium cepa. The sequence goes on from CM060931.1 coordinate 1,052,381,168, forward strand.
TTCAATACATTTATATTTTTAAACTTAAGATATTAAACTTATTTCAAATATAAATTTCTTTAAGTCTAATTAAATTTCAATATATTAACATTTGAATTTCAAATTCAAATCTCAAATTATAATCTATTTATAAAATATTCACTTTTGAATTCCAAATCATTAATCTTTATTTATTTTAAAGATAAAAACATTTTTTTCTTATTAATGAATCAAGTTATCAATCTGTTGAATTTTTAAATTGATTCCTTTATTTACAATCTTTATATATATTTATTCAAATCTCCAAATAAATTCACAATTAAATTTGTAATTAAAATATTATTCAAAATGTTTATTTTAGAATTTCCAATTAAAAATTCTATTTAAAAATTATATTTACATTCATTTTCATTAATAAACAAACAAATATCTATTAAACTTTGGAAAACACCAGATTAAACCATAATTAAATTCCAAAAAATTAATTTATTTCCAATTTAATTTTGATTTAAAAAACGAAAATGTTACAAAAAAAGCATCACAAATCTCATATCAACGACATCAATAATCTAAGGCACCTAATATCATTTAATCATTTATAAGCGAGATTAATCAGTCACACAATTTCTAATCAATTTAAATAAAATTTTAACTAATTACTTCAATCACCTTTAAAATCTTGCTTACCTATCATTAATTACAAATCAATTAATCAATCATCTTTTAATTATCATCTTTGATTACATTAAGTAATTAGCCTTTAATTAGTTATACATAACCTTCAACCATCCACATTGAATAACCCTTTAACTTTTCTCATAAAGTAATTAACAATAATTTATTACATTGATCCATGATTAATTACTCTAATTAATTATCCTATAATCACTTATATTGATTTATTATCCTTCGATTAATCACATTAATTAACTAACCATTAATTTAATTTCCTTAATTAATTCATACTTTAATTAATTACACTAAGTAATTAATCCTCAATTACTTCCATTAAGTAATTGTCATTAAATAAATCACATTTAGTAATTACCCATTAATTACCTTCCTTAATTAATGGCATTAAGCAATTATCCTTTAATTACTTTCATTAAGTAATTATCATTAATTAATTTCATTAAGTGTTTAACCTTAGACTAATTAATGATCCTTTAATTTATTATCTTAAGTAATTATCCTTATTTAATCACTTTATTTAATTATTCTTAGTTAACCGAGTTAACTAATAAACCTTTTATTAATTATACTAATTAATGACTTTTGACTAATTATATTGATTAATTTATCCATCACAAAATTCAAGATCCTGTTTAATTTAAGATAAACCATTAACTTAATTAACTACTTAATCATTATTAAATCTAATTTGAAATCACATAGAAATAAAATTAAATAATTAACTTATTATATTTAACTTTAAAACCTTTCACTTCATCGGCATCAAAAACACACGGGTCTAATCCCAAACCCTCGAGCTAACTTAATTTCAAATTAAACAACTAAGTAGTAAGAAAACACTTGTTTCTTATACCCTTTACTTCATTTTATTCTTCCACTTCTCTTATCTTAACTATCTTTTATTTCTTTTTATTAATTTAATATTTAATCAATCCGGCCCACTACTTCTCGGCCCACTAAGACAAGAACCCAAGAAACAACGAATCCCCTTCCTCCCATCTTCTATTACCTTCAGCGAACAAGTTAAATTCAACTACAGGGATGACACGAAGTCGTGCACGTATCCGTGCACGCTTCCTCCGGTGATCGTGCCCTGCCGCCGATCATCCCTGCCAATCATGCACGATCACCCCATCCTATCCAACCACCCAAGTCTTGACGAACTGTCCTGTTCAAAAAAACAAGCTTCGACCCCCTACTGCAAATGATCAAATAACATCGATCTCCATGCTCCGACCACTTATACAACAGTATACCCTCAAACTTCATCAAAAGATCCGCCTCCTCCTCCTGCATTGCTTCCCCCATGCGCGCAGCCTTCCATCACCCTCCTTGCTTCGCTAAACAACTCAAACCCGAAAGCCAAGCGAAGATCCTTTAAACCCTAATACCCAGTCAACCTGCTTTCTCGATCATTTAGAAATTCCAGCATCAATTTTCTCGAGTTTCCCATGCCCTACTCCTCCACGTCGAGTGCCACGCCTCCAAATCAACCCAGCCACCTGAATTTTCCATCTTGCCCTAATCCATTCAACCCGACCTACCTCCCGCTCTGTGCATCTAGAAATCACCCTACCACTCTTAAAAATCATATTTTCCCTTAGCGAACGTGATTACACAAACAAAGATCCAAATCCTGATAATCAAATCTTGGCTAAATTTGATCACTTACTGTAAAGTATACATTTCCCAAGTCTATATTTCAATATATTTACTGAAACCAGTTTTTAAATGAAGTACACCTCGTAACAAACAACTTTTCTTTTAACGTCACCACTTAAAACTAACTAGATTTAGTGGGGGAAATTTTTGAAGTCAGACCTAGCATATTTTATTTTGAAATTTTACAGGGCAGTGTTAAAAATGGTGAACGTCCTAACTTCTCTGGTTTTAGTCGCTTATTTATACTCATATATGGGTACATATATTCAGAACAAAATATACTTACCAAACCACACTTAAATCCCAAGCCAAAACATAAGTTACAGTATAATAAGGATTTCATTTACTCACTGTTTAAAACAGAGACAAGCTTAATTGAAAATTTTGGAAGCTGCTTTGATTTTGAACTTGCTTCTTGATTTGATGATTCTGAAAACTAAAGTTGATGCTTGTTTTGCTTTGATACGTTCTGGTTTTGTTTCAGATTAAATTTGGTTCTTGTTGTAGGCTTTGATCAGGTTGTTGCTTTTATTTTTATTTTTTTTGTTTTGATCTTTGCAATTGACCAAATCTGAGTTTGAATATGAAGAAAATTTTGTTTGCAATTTTGCCTCTTCTGGTGTGTGTTTTCAGATTTTATTTTCTTTGATTTTGAAAATGAGAATGGGAAAAGAAATGAAGAGAGGAGATATATGTTTATATAGACTGAATTATGATTTATTAAAAATATAAAAGAAAATGAAATAATAAGTGAAACTTGTTAAACTAGTTAACATTTGTCATTTACACTTATTAATCAATTTACATGTATTATTACGATGATTTATAAGCTAACACTTGTCATTATGCATTTTTTATTAATTTAAAATGTTAATAAAAAGCTTCAGTATTTAATTTACTATTTAATAAATACTTTCTTAATTTATATAAATGAAACTTTTAAAAGAAAATAAATACAAAACCAATTATATTCTAAATAAAATCATATATAATATATTTTAAAATCTAAAATATTTTAAAATATTTATCTTTTAAATTTTAATTTTAATCTAAATTCAAATTCAATTTTAAAATCCAATTTAAAATCGACTCAAATATATATATATAACAAACATAAATTCAATATATAAATTTTCAGTAATTATATTAGGAGATTATCAAATAAATATTCATCCAGATATAAATATTCATTATCAAATTTATTTGTTCAATCTATAAATCGGTATTTTTCAATATCAAATCAGATAATTATCCAATTTTTTGATGCCCAAAAACCCAGGTTATCACAGATAATACTCAGTTATTATCACTAATTGATTGATTATTTAATTTAAAAGTTTAAGTACGAACACGTCATGAATTTAGTTTAACAATTTGACTATAGGGTATTCGTTAAATAATAATGTTGGTTTAAGATTAAAGGAATTTATATAAGATAATAAATAAGCATGTAGTATAAAAATTGAATTTTATAAAATTATTTTTGTAAAAATATGGATATAAAAGATATGTTATATAAATTGTGAGAAACTAAATTTTGGGTATTTTAGAGAAGAATTACAAAAATTCTAAAAGGAGTAAGTTTATATAAGATGATTTTATGAAGGGATTTGTAGATTGGATTTTATAAACAAACTCTCTGATGGGTTTTTGAAAAGAAATTTCAAATAAGAAATTTAAAAGGTAAGAAATCATCAAATGATTAATAGTTTGAGTGCTCGAAAATAACTAAAAATGGACAAAAGATATATTCGGATGATAAACACTTCTCTTAAGTATTACCCATCTTGTTAAGGGGATATAAGATACTATTGGCAGTACCCGGTTCCTTGGTATTATTTTGGGGTTACTCAATCTATATAATTTTCCTTAAATTAAAAAGGTAATTTTGAATTATTATTTGATAGGTTAATATCAATAGAGGTTAAAAAAAGGAATATATTATAATGATAGGAGTTGATTGTAATTTTGGAAAATAAAAGGTAAATTATCTTCTAAATTAAAATGATTCCTTTGGGATGAACTGTATTCCTTTAAGAAAAGTATTTGGAAATAAATATTTAGAGTGATTATATAAAAAGAAAAAATTTACATAATATAAAGAACTATCTTTATAAAGAGTGTTTAAATTAAGAAACTATTTAAGAATACATTTTATAAAATAAAGTGTAATTAGCAAAAATAAAATGATGTTTGAGAAAGTTGGATTTGAGAATTCATATCCTAATCTTTTGAAAAGGTATAAAAGAGAAAGTTATGCAAAAGAAAATAAGTTTGGGATTAAATTTATTAATAAAGAAATTTCAAAGGAATTTTGAAATAAGAATTATAATGGTATTATTCCAAATAAAGGATAATCGATTTGTTTTGGGAAAAGAGAGAAATATTTTTGGGAATAAATATTTTGAAGAAAGGGTTTATACAGGTATTTAAATGGAAAAAAAATAAAAGATTTATGAAGATTTGAAAAGGTTAAATAAGTTGTAAGTAGATCATTTCATCACATGATTTTTATTTAAGACTCAAGTATGGAACTTCAAGGTGTTTACATCGGTCTTAAAAAGGATTTATCACTCAATTTTTGATGACGAACATTGATGAGGGTTTGTAATTGGGTACCTGATTCTATCATAGTTGAGGGCTATGTAAGGGAAACAAAGTTATCTAATAAAGAAGCCTGATCAAAGTCCGCACTAGAGGATCGGAGGATCAATACTAGTTCGGGAGTAAAGTTATGGATTCGAAAAGTATATCAAATTGGATGATCTGTATACATCATATGGATGTAAGTTTAAAAATAAATATTTTGGACAAATACCTTTGGGTTATGTTTTGGTGTAATTCGGGGACGAAATTCTTTTAGGGGGAAGAATGTAACGACTCGGAATTTCACTGCTTTGTTTAGTGAAAATTTAATTAATTTTAACTGTTCAATATATAAGTTTTATAATGAAAATAAAATCATTTTAATTGATTAATAATGATGGTTAAATTGTTTTCAAAATTTGTTTACCAAATTAATTAGCTCATAGAAAAAAAGAAAATGTGAACGAAGAACGTTTTCCAAAATTTCAACTTTTCGACACTTGAAAGTTGCTGGGAACATTGTTCATCTTTGTACACTATATATACATATATATAAGAGTTAATTAACTACATAAAAATACACTTATAAATAAATTATCTTATATTAATTTGGAAAAGAAAGTTACGTGACTAGACATAATAACTATATATATAAAAGAAAGTGGTGTGAATAGACATAATAATTATATATATATAAAGAAAGTGATGTGAATAGATATAATAATAGTATATATAAAGAAAAGTGATGTGACAAGACATAATAATTTTATATATAAAAGAAAGTGATGTGACTGGACATAATAATTATATATATATAAGATTTATGATGTGATGTTTCATGTAAAATATCATGATATTTTCCTCTTCTTTGCCTATAAATACCAAGCTCCATTCTCTTATTCATTCACAAAATTCCTAAGATTTTCCTCTTCTTCTTAAGCTTCTTCTTTGCCTCTAATGGCTTCTCTATATTAATAAAACAATAAAGAGGAATATTAGCAAAAATGAATAAAATACACACACACCCCCTCTTCTTCTACTTCTTAAAAATTCTTCTCTTCTCTTATTAGTAGGCTTAGGTCGTGAGCAAGGAAGTGAGGCCATGAGTTTTGGAGGGTGGATGGGCTTGGTCGTGAGCTTGGTGGTGGTAGGAGGTCAAGGCCGAGAGCAATAATGAGGATAGGAGGATGGTCGAGCACTTGATGGAAGGTGGAGTTGTTTAGTGAAGTATAAGACGATTTGATGAAGTGTTGTGGTGTTTTGAATGTTGGTAGGAAGTTGGTTCGATTTATGGTGAGTACTTGATTTTCTTACACTTAGAAATTAATTATATGAAAGTTTAAATTATAAAATTTAAATGTTTGTAATATAACTTGGTTGATTATATGGTTGATTATGTGAAGATTAATATGGTTGATAACTTGGTTGTGAAAAATTATGAGAAACCATAATAAAGACGGTTAATAAATTAACCATGATTAATTAATGAAAAATAAATCCATATGGATGTGTATATGACGTTATTTAGCCTCTTGACGGTTTTGAAAATATAAAAAGGTTGAAAATAAATATTATAATATAATATTATGAAATGATTTAAAAGTGAAAAGGAGATTTAGTATGGAAAATTTTTGGTTTAAATGTTTGAAAATGATTTATAAATGTTTTATAAACATATGAAAGTGTTTTGGTGAAGTTTGAAAGGTATTTGGAAATTTAGTCAAAAATAGGCGCGTTGTGTAGCGGTAGTTAGCGTTTTTGCGTCTTAAAATTCAAACAAGTGTAGAGATTGGAATATAGCTCGGAATTCTTCGAGATAAGAATTTTCCAAACTATTATATCCATAGTTTTTAAACGAAGAAAGAAAATCTAGATTTCGATAAGTATATTTTGAGATATGAGTAAGACAAGTTTTTGAAAAATCGCGGTTTTGTAGTTCGGAATCCATAACAGGATTTCTTTAAAAATTGATATATTAAAATTGTTTAAAAATATGAAATAAATTCTAAAAATCTTTTATAATGTTTTAAAAGTGATTTTACTTATACAAAGGAATTCCCAAATGATAAAAAATCTTTTTGATCAATATAGTTTAAAATGCACTTTCCATAGCACTTTTCCGCGGCACTTTTATGTAACTTTGAAATTTAATTTTAAACGCAACTATTCTTTTCCAAATCTTTTGTAAATGTTATTAAATGGTTAACAAAGTATTTTAAAGGTGATTTAAAGGATTTTTGAAGTGGCTAAATAAATAACTAAAAGTTAGTAGAGTATGTAAAATGATTTAGAGTCGATTAAATAACTTGATCGCCTTATGGGCGACAGAGAGATAGTGTGTAGGCTTGATTTTGGAAAACCGGTTTCCTGCTCTCCCTACTATGCAGACCGGTCTAACGAATGGGATGCTAAATTTGATGTACACGGATCAAAATTTTCCAAAGTATAAAAGATATGATTTTCCAAATATAAATAACCTGGATTTTATGGAAATAATCTTCTTGTACTCGGTGATAAAGCCCGAAGAAGGAATTCATACTATTCATCAAATTTAAAAGGTGATTTCACCGTTATTTCGCCTATAGTACTTGTTGAATACAAGAATTGACATTAAGTAGAATTACATGATTCTATAGGTTCTACTCATTTAATATTTGCTGGTTTTGGATTAACATTCTAGACAACATGGTTTTAACTCGATCAAAGCTCTGAGTTATGAATTAAGAAATCTTTGCAAAGATTTAAATAAATATTTTAGAAATATTTTCCTAAAGTAAAGGATGAAATAAATTGGAATTATTCCAAGATTAAATAGGTTTAAATTTACCAAATGATTTGATAAATAAGGACTTAATGATTCCATATACTCTAAAGAAGATAAAGGAATAATTAAATGAATATATCTCTAAGAGACATTTATGAATAAATAAAAAGATGAATTAAATTGAATGATGATTGATAGTCATATATGAACTTAACATCTTTTTAGTCGATGATTGGTACAAATGAACCGGGGTCTGATTGGGTAGCTCCTATCCGAAAATCACTCCGAACCAATGTATTTGTTCGAAAGTGAAGACATGTTGAAGATGATGATTATTGAAGATCGAAGATCTTCATAACGAAATGACTTCTTGTTGATATTCTATGGGTCGCTCCCAATATAGAGACATTTATTATAGCAGTGGTCCTATCATGTTTTGGAATCTTCGAATTGCAAGGACTACTCGCTGTTAATGGTAGTAAGAGGAGTGCCTTCGGTTTCATTCATTCCCGAAATGAACTTGTATGGACAAATGTCTGTGTAACATCCTAAAATTTTGAATTTAAAATTCGGTAAATTGTTTGAATTTTTCAATAAATTTGAGATGTTTCAAATGAAATAAAATATTATTGATATTAATAATATAAAATTATATGAATATAAATAAATATTTGATAGTTTGAGTTTTAAATAATAATAAATGATAAATAAATAAAATATATAACAAACAAGAATTCGTATTAAACAATAAAATAAAATATATGTGATAAAAATTTGACGTTGATAATTAAACTTTGAATAGAAATAAAATTTAAAATACATGTTATAATGAAAATTTATGGTTATAAAAAGACATAGAAGGTTGCATGAGAAGTTTATAAACAAGGAAACAACAAAATAAAAAGTTGAAGTCAGAACAAATCAAAATTTGATTGCAAAAGAAGAAAAGAAAAATCTGCCAAACAAAACAAAAATTAGTACTTGCAAAAATCAAAAGGGTATTATATGTAAACTAAGATGGGAACACATGCATTAAATGCTTTCTTCTTAAGCCTAAATCAAATATCATTTCAGCCGAAATTAAATTGGCTTAGTCAATAAGAAAATAAACAAATATCAGATCAAAGAAAAACCTTGTCCCAGTTAATACCTACCTTCCCTACCATGTACAAACCCCTTTATATATATGTATGCATCCATATACATTTAGTTCGTTCAAAAGAAAGATCAGAAAGAAATAGATATAGAAAAAAAACATCACTTTATATTCCAGTTTAAAAACAATCTATTGAAAAAAAAAGGATCAAACTATTTTTTCACAACACAGAGTAGCTATCTGTTCATCAATATATTCAGGTGAGTGAACATAATTTGGAAAGATTCAAGCATGATTCAAACTGTGTAGATGATTTATAACAATTATTATGTTATATAGCTATATGCAGATGAAAAGATTCATGTATGTTAAGTATATTTGTTCTGGACGTAAATGTCAGTCATCTTCTGTTCTGTTTTTTTTAAGATACAAGATCTAATCAAGTTAAATCTTAAATTTCACTTCTCTAATCCCTGATGGATTTCAATTTGCAACAAATAGGTTAGTTTAAAACACCATCTATGAGTTACATTCTGTTTTATGCTTGATCATGAAGAAGTTAACCCTGTAACCAACAAATTACAGTAAAAACAACTTCTAGTGATAAATTCAAGTATGTTAAATCATTGTTTTGATAATATAATTTGAATAATCACATAAAGAGATGATTTTTAAAATTAATATGATGATTTTTACTTAAGTGGTTTAAGAGCAGTTTGAATTTAAACCAAAATTGCATTTTTCTTAATTTCTGGTGAACGATTCAATTATAAACGTTGAAATTTGGATTAAAGCTTGTTTGAGCTTCAGTGACGATGAGAAAATTGTCGAAAAAATTTCGAATGCGTGAATTTATCGAACGAACCCAAAGTAGGGTTTAAGCTTGAAGTTGGTAGTGAGTTGGAAGAAAAGTGATTTCGTCGTCAATAGTTGATCGAGCCGCACTAGAATTTAGGAGGTGATAGCTGGGAGTGTGACGAGTTGGTGGCCGGAGTTGCGGCGTCGCTGGTGGTCTGAGATGCGGCGGCGAGGCTTTTGGTTGGTGATGTTGGTTGTAGTTTTTTTTCGACCAAAATGCCAAACTTTGATCTCGAGTTGATGGCTTCGAATTGAGCTTCAATTTTGATTGAGAGGGTGGATTGCGACTTGCCGAAGGTTGCGACGGCCACCAGAACGGCGGCGCGACGTCGTGCACGTGCACGACGTCATTTTCGTGTCAGCGAGTTTGGGCCTGGGGGAGAACTCGAGGGGACGTTCGAGTAAATGAGGTTAAGACTCGGGTTCTCTCTCGCGTTCGAATGGGTTGATTTAGCAGTGGGTTAAGTTTAAAGCTTAGCTTAAGTACGAGAAAAAAAAAAGGAAGCACGGGGAAGAAAGGAAATGGACTCGAGGAAGGGACGAGAGGAGCTCGAGTTTGACTCGAGTGCAAACCTGGGTTTACTCAGGTTTTGTTTAAAATGGGGTTAGGCCCAATAAAATTTCAAATTTACAATGTTAAGTAAATTTTTGTATTTCAAGGTAACCAAGGTTCATTTATGTTAAGTTAAGAACATACTATAAGTTTAAAATTATTTAACAATGTTTTTAGAATTCAATTAATCCTTTAACTAAATAATTAAATTTAAGATAAGAATTGAAGTAAATTAACATTAAAACTTTCAATGTAACAATAAATTGATTTTTTTTAAATGTGAAGAAGATTTTTAAATGATAATTAAGGTAAATAATTTTTATTAATTAATGGTTTTGAAAAGAAATTGAGAATGATTTATAATTTGTAATAAAAATTGATTAATAAATAAGTGTTTAAATTAACTTGTAAATTAAGAATTTGTTAATTAGATAAATTAAGTTGATTAATTGGCAGTTAATTAAAATGATTAATTAAGAAACAATAAATCAAGTTAATTAAGATTTAAATTAATTATTGATTTAAAATAATCAATAAAAAAATTTATGTGTTTAATCTATTAAATCGCACTCACAATGATTGAAAATAATTGTACTGCACTGAATTATTGTGGTCGTAATACTGTGTGATGTAGATTGCTTTGTAATGCACTGTGATCTGTGATTTGTTCTATATTGATGTGAAAACCCCTTTGCCCGTAAAACGACATCTAAACTTCGATGCGACAGGGAGTCGTATTTAAGTTAGTTATCTGAAACCCACAACGAACCCTGAATATGAATCTTTGTGATTGTTATGCCCACGTGTTTTAAAATTAAGCGTTCACTATTCGGTTTAGCCGGGAGAGGACCTTTGTGTCATATAGCCCATTCTGAATAGCTATACGTCGAAATGGACAACATTTGAAGACCGGTAGTGAAGACCGGGTGTCTTCGAAAATGATAGGATAACCTATCGATTGTCTTTGCACTGAGTTGCTCTGGTATAGATTTCCTAAGTGATGGGAAGTCCGATCGGGATTGTGGATACTTGGATTTGCAAGGGCTTCTTCCCTTATTGGACGAAGTGCCTTCGGTTTTGCTCGAACCCGAAACAGACTTGTATGGTTGTGTGTCTGACACTACACTTTGAGGTATAAAGTAGATTTCTTTCATATACGTATCTGTTGGTGGCGGAGAATTTATTCTCTTAGCTTAACACCCTTCTCTGAGACGTACGAGCTCAGAGGTTATGTGATTGAAGGTTACCAGCGATATACTCTCAATTTGGTAGTGTGGCATGCTAAGTGCTGATGTGTGTTGATGATCATTTGTTGATCATTTGTGATCAAAGCATGGCTTTCGTGTAAAGCGTAGCTTTGTGGACGAGACCTCATCGGACCTCACAACCCGAAAATGGTCGAAACAGGAAAGATGCGGCAAGGTTATGAGGGTCGCGCCCTTTAGGGTATGTCATTTCCTTCTGGAAAAAGGTGATGTCATGGTACGGAGCCCTGATGTTTACCTACGTGGTAGCTCCAATCTCATTTACTGTGTGGTTGTTTCTTTGTGATAGAGGGCCCTCGGATAAAGGTCCCAAAGGACCGGGGAGTGGCATACTCGAGTAGTAGTTACCTAGTTACAGAGGTAAACCCGGCCTTGTGTTGGCAGAGAGCCGGGTAGGTTCTCGGGACGTCCCGCCAGAGGCGTACCCATGTGGCAGTAGGAAGTTCCTTAGCCTGACCATTTGTTGAAAATCCAAAGAAACAATACGAGCCCTGTACGGTTTTAGTTGTATAACCTGCCATGCAGCGTGGCGGTAACCTGCCACAAAACATGGTAGCTATAGTAGGCATACAATAATGGTTGTATGCTGGCTAAGATTAATATTATACTTTCGAAATGGTTTTCTACACTATGCACTAGTAATAATATCAAAGAGTTTTCTCGTATCAAGCATATTTGACTATCATAAGAAGAAATCTCCTCCAATTATGCGATTGCGTTGTGTGTGTGGCGGGAGGTCTTATGGTAGTTTCATTTTCCAAAAGCATACCGGATTTTCTTTTATAAATCTAGTTTATTAAAAAGTAACTTTTTTGTTTACTCATACCAGTCCCATAACTGACCCGGAGTTTATTGTTTCTTTTCTAAACTCTGGGTGCCCATAATTTCCACATGGGTAGCCTAGTAGCAGGTTTCTGTGTTCTAGTGTTAGCAGTATTTTGGAGCTTTTGCTTTGAAGATATTTTAGGAGCTTTTGGAATCTCAGGTGTTTAGTCTTTGGGAGTTCGTTATCACTTCATTCCTTCGAAGACTTTTTGGATATAAAATCACTGTTGTATTATTATGATGGTTATTTGGAGTTGTGGTGTATGTATTAAAAATACTCCAATGTATTATTGGATATTATGATGTTGTAGCTATGATATATGCATGATATTCATTTTGTTCTGCTGCTTTATATTCATCTGATGTTGTTATAAGCTCCGGCGAACCAGATTCGATGTTTGGATCTGCGGCATTTGAATATGAGTGTCGTATTCGGTGCCGATTTTCGAAAGTCGAGTCAGGGCCGTCACAGTCTGACATTTATTTCTACGATCACAACGTTGACTTTACAAATGTACATCTGCTTGGTGGTGGAGAAAGCAACTTCTCTTAGCTTAACTCCCTTCTCTGAGAGGTATGAGCTCAGAGGTTGCATGTTCGTGGTAGTCAATAGTGATCGAAGGAATGACAATGTGGCATTCTAAGTGGAATGTGCTTTATGGAAGAATAAAGCGTGGCTTTGTGAAAAATAAAGTACGCCTTTATGAAAAGAAGAGCGTAGCCTCTCGAGCTTCACATCACGGACATGATATGGGTAATTGTGTGGTCTACATGACATATTTCCAACTATCGGTTGTTTGAGTATGGACGAGTCCAGTGGAATCTAGATCCTCACGGCATTTATTACCCCATTTATTTGAATATAGTAGCTAGCTTGCCAAAAATGATAAGGCTGCTGGATATTGGTAGTGTTGCAAGTACAGTTTCAAGTGACTTGCTTGAGAAAAGCAATTAAGGCACCGTGGGAACTATGTTTGCTATGTGTGGATCGAAGGAAAAGGCCACTAATTCCCTATCATGTTGGAAATTCCGAATCCAATACGAGCTTTACGGTTTTGATTGTATTCCCAAAATAGCTATAATGCTTTGCAAACATTTCAACTACCCCTTTGGTATCATATATTTTGTTCGGTGTACGCCATCGACCTAGTCCAGATATATTACCATAGACTTAGTCCGGATATCGATACTCTATTTTGATAATATTACTTGAAAAGTGTTTTCAAAAGAATGTCATTAATAATAATATCAAAGCGTTTTTCAGTATAAAGTATTTTGGTTATCATAAGATAAAAACTCATCCATATTTACATGTGGGCGTGGTCTCATGAGATACCCTTCTTTTCAATGGTTTTGATTTACATCAGCATTTAACATTTTGAGTATCTCATGCTGGTTTATCAAGATTGATCTGGGTAGTTTTAATACTCCGGTCAGATCCGAGTAGTTTCAGGTTTACTTGAAGATGGTTAGAATTTCCAAAGGAGATTGGATATCTTCATCTACGTATGAATGTATTCTATTATCCGCTGCATCTATTGCATTTGTTTGTTTGCTTTTCAGCATTTGTAAGGATAGAGATTTATAACTGTCCAGGCTAAATTTAGGTTAGACTCTGATATTGTATTCAAAATTTTCCGTTGTAAAGATTTTATATTGAAATATTATATGTTATTCCATTCATATGTGATTATGATTTATCTTTATTTTCTTTTTCCCTAACAAATGAGGTTTCTGGCACTTGGATTTGTGGCACGTGAATACCGAGGATGTATTGATGTCGATTTTCAAGGGTCGAAAACCTCGGTTCGTTATGCATGATCTACTCCGAGTATCACCTCATGTAAGTATAATCCAAGTTCTCGTCACTTGAGAAACATCTATTTACAATGAATAGCTGAATAAGTATCATATCGGTGTTCCATACCACCGCGTGATAATCAATCGTTTATTCACTTCTCATTAACTATGCTCAATCTACACAATATTATATATTGAGTCCAAAGAATAACCGGAGAAATATAATCGAATGTCTCATCCCAAATGGTATTATAACTCCGTTTACTCAAATTTGTCATCTCACATAATTAAAATCATCATAACAAAAATATTATCAGTAAAAACTACACCACGAATCCATATAGAAGAATGTCATCACCATATCATATCAGAAATACCCAAATCAATATCAACGGTGAATCATTAATATATTCAAAATCAATTATAGGAGAGGATTAAGAATATACATGAAATAAAAAATATAATTGAATATTTACAATAAATAATTCTAATTCATTATACTCATTTATGTAAATTCATAACTTTCAAAATCATTAACAAACTCCCCAAACTCTTTCAATAATTTAAAATAAGAATTTAGCAGGTCTTTGAAATTATTCATTAATATAATATTATTAAATGGTATTTATTAATTGTCAAATACCTTTAAATAGGTTGTAAAATGAAATATTTCTCATAATAATAGTTTTAAAAGTTTCTTTAATTTAATATAATTTTGAAATCAATTATATTATATCCAAATCAATATAGAAGAAACGAGAACTCGATAAAAAATAGAATAAATCTCATCAATCAAATATATAAGAAATATTCTTATTTATACTTATAAATTACATATATTACTTTTAAATACTTGAAACGTTAACTAGAAAATTATTTCTTATTTTCCAGATTCTATATTATTTTTGAAATAATTACTTAAACCCAAATATGAATTAGGAGAGCGATTATTTGTTGTGTGAAAGTTATTTTTAATTATTTGAATGCATTTATAAAAGTTATATCTGTGTTCACTGATATATGATGTCATTGTAATTAAATAAAAGATAATTACATACATTAATTTATAGAACCTTATGTCATTTGATGTCACATGATTTTCAGTCATATCATGTAAAGAAGTAGAAATGAAAAGAGAAAGTTAATCAAGAGAACTAATTAAAGAAGTTTTAACTAAAGAATGGGAAAGGTTTCCTTCTTTCAAATAAAAGATATTCTCTAATTCATTCTGTACGTACAATTCATTCTTTCTCATTTAGTCTGTTTCTTTCTCTCCTCCTAACTTTTAGTAGCGGAAAAAATTCCTAAAATTCTTTCAAATCCATATAAAAACATCAAATAAAATAAATCAAAAGTGGTTTATCCATATCTTGCAAGGATAGGATGAGGATCTTGAAGATCTGAGGAGACATCATCGTGATTTCTAAGCAACATCCTAAGGTGATTCAATCAGATCTAGAAACATTCTTCATTCAAGATGCAGATCAAAGGCAACATCAACAACGTGCGTTTTAAGGATTGGGTAGCAATGTATGTCATTTTCTATATATAGATAATGATTTTGCAATGTTTGATGGAAATTTAATTTGACTTTCATAATTTGTATGATGTATTATTGTCATGCTTAATTAAAAAAATGTATTTATGAAGATTTAATTATTTTTTGAATGACATGATTATGTGTTCATTTGATAGATCAAAATTAAATTTGTTTATGTTTTAAAACAATATTTAAGTGTAGATCTATGTTTTTGTAATTCTTCAGATTTGAATGTTTATATGTTCAAATTGATTAGCTGCTTTTATTTACTTTATTAAATTGAAGCTAAATCTATATATGCCAAAATACAATGTTTTATTCTAGTTTTATGTTTTAACATTTAATTTAAATTTCATTGATTAAATTTGGTAATTTACATCTTTATGTTGAATGATTGAATTAAGGTTAAAAATGAAATTTATATGGAATCAATATGATGTTTCAATTGTAGATCTATATTCTAATATTTCATAATAAACTGTAATTTTAGTTTTGAATTTTAATGTATGTACTCATGTATTACTTGCTCTTTTTATTGCATTACAAATATAAACATGAATAAAAGAAATTTAACAACAAATCAAAGTTTTGAAATTAACTGCAATAACTATCTAATTTATATTATTAGAAAGATTTGATTGAATTCCATATATGCATATTTGGATATACTTGTATGTGTTCATATAAAATTTATTTTTCTTTACACATGTCATAGTATGAAATCATTTCTCCTTTTAATTAAGACAATAATGTCTGCATACAATTCATTATTTACCTTCTCTATTCTTACATTATGGTTACATTATGGTACCTATTGATTGTCATGTTGCATTAATTAAGTTTACTAAAAGGGAAACTATATCAATCACTCTTTTCATCTCTTACTTATTTCCATTTCAATTCTTATGCAATAACTATTTAAATTATTCTTGTTTATTTTATGTATATATATCAATTACCACTGACTATGCGCACTCCCTGTATGTTGCACTTGCACAATATTTTTTATAAATGTATTTACAATTCATGTCATATTTAGATTAGTCATTAATGTTATTTTATTAATCAATTATTTAATTTAATTAAGAGAAGGAAATGAAAAGATTCTTCTCTAACTAAATTTCTGATCCCTCATTAATTGAATATTTTATGTAGAAGGAAATGAAAATTTTCCTCCTCCAAATAAATTTATGCCCCCTCATTAATTGAATAACTAAGAGAAAGGAAATGATATATTTCCTTTTTCCTTCTCTGGATAAATTTTAAAAGTAAATGTTACATAAAGTAAGTGTTACATACAAATCTATATATAGGAGTATATTTGATATACTTTAACTTACATATACATTAGATTAAAGTGAAACTTTATTTATGTAGTTAAATAAAATATTGATTTTATTTAAAAGAAACTTAGAAAAGTTCTAAGTATATATCGACTTCAAAGGCCCATTAAAGATCCAAAATGGTAAAAGAAAATTGAAATTCATCCATTTCTTCCGCTGCGGGCTCCAACACACACACACACATATGTATGTATGTATGTATGTATGTATGTATGTATATGTATATATTATAGTTTAAGTATATATAACTGATGTTTGCATACACACATACGTAGAATTACACACATGAAGGATCGCACACGCGCATGCACGCACACATCACATAGCCTAGAAAATCTCTATTCTAGGCTACCCACTGGTCCCCACGGGTTGATTGACCGGTCCACGGCCTGGAACATAGATGTTCCAGGTCGTGTTGGCCGTTTCGGTTGGCTTTGGTCCCTCGATTTCCCTCCGCTCAACTCCCGTTTTAGCATTACACTTCACATGCAAAGAATAAAATGATTTAGACATAGATTAGTGAGTAAGTAAACTCATCTGAAGCTTACACCTTCATCTACCCTACAGCTTGCACATCCCAACACATCAACGCAACAATTAAACTAGAATTACTTCACACTATAGGTGCATATGGGTTTCAAGATGCCTGTATTCTAATTTAGTGATTTAAAAAAAATTGATTTATTATATAATTTAGAGAAAGGAGATTGAAGAAGAACATCAGCTTGTTTAGGTTTTGAGCATAACTAATATTTGTAAACGAGAACGAATTACCCAGAATGAGAAAACTCTTGATTTTAGAAGTATTAGGAGAGGGAAGGATAAGTTTTGGGTTTGGGTTCATGGGCTTGGGCTAGGATTAGATAGGTGAGTGTGTGTTTTTTTTATTTATTTTCTTTTTCAATTCTTCTTCTTTATATAATCATTTTTATGAAATTAAATCAAAAAAAATTCCAAATAAAAATTATACTAACAACACTTAATGGTTTATCCAACAGTATAAAATTTTCAAGAATTTATTTCTACATTTTAATCCATTTAAATTCAGTATCCAAAATATCCACATTTTTAAGCCCATATACTAAATAATTTCTAAATTAATTCATTTCACAAATTTTAGACAAATGATTATTTTCAAAACAATTTAACTTCATCATTGATTTTCCAATATTCTAAAATAAATTCAAATTGTTCGTTTAAAATTGCAAAAATCCATTTTAAATTAATTAAATATTTGTTATTAATTACCCCTAAAAAACAGGTTAGTAGTCTGGCCCAAAAGGTGAAGTAAGCCCAAAGGTTAACCCTAGTATGTAGGCCCCATTTGAATTTAGATATTAGGCTGATTTTCAAAATCTATTTTTAAATTAAAACAGAAATTTTAGTTTAAAAGTTTAAATCTAAATAGAATTTTTTGTAAATGTTACATTCAAATTATATTTCAAAATTACTTAAATGTTAATTAGATTAATAAATTAAAATTAATTAAATAGTTAATTAATTAATAGCATACATATTGATATATGTTACATTATCTTAAAGTGTTTAAGGTAATGTATGTGTACATAATTTTCAAAATAAATTATAATTAATTAAAATTGTTAAATTAAATAAATTAATTAAATGTTAATTATTAAATAAAATAATACATATATATATGAGTATATATATGTATAACTATAAATATTATAGTATACATATTCAGTTTAAATGTTCAATAAAATAAAATAAAATAAAATTTAGTCAACCAATTAATTACATTAATTAAATATTATTTAATTAATATAAGATTATACATAAGATCATTATATAAGTTAATTAAATTATAAAATGTTATACAATAATTAGAACTTATACAATATGAATGTATAATAAAAGGTGGAACAATAAGAAACCCTAATTAGATTTAAGGAATAAATATAAACGTATAGTGCATATACTATCATTTCAAATGCATCCGACATTTGAATCATGAGGTATTACATAAGAAATACAATTCCATAAATCAATATCACTCAATTAAATATATTAAAGAATATGAATCATTTCCTCAATCTCCTACTTTTTGCCTCCATGTCCTACTTCTTTTGGTCAAAATTAAAAGCCTCCCCTCTCCACTTCATTTCTAATCCAAAATCAAATTTAATCAAATACAATTCAATGTGTAGTGATCTCTTCAGTTACTTGCTTTTTTGATGGAGATTGAATCCAACTCAAGGAGTTCTTCTGGCTCAAAATACAAGGTGCAAAGTAAGGCTTCAATTTAGGTAAACATTTCACAATTTAATTAGGACATTCATCTATGTTAGTATGTTAGATTAGATCTGTATTATTATAACGAATTTATATACATATGCATGCTAGCTATTTTGTAAATGAATTCATATATATCTAATAACCTATATATATGTATATGTATATATATACACACACACATCATATAATATAATTCATACACATTGTAAAAATGATCAAATGGCTATGCCCGAAACATAAAATAAGAAACATTTTTTTTATCCAATGGATTTGGTTGAAATTAAAAACATAATTTTGTTATATTGGCTTTGGCTAAAATAAGAATATGATTTCAGCCAAAATTAAAACAAAAAAAGTCAAATTTTTATCAAATGGCTTTGGTTGGACAAAAAACAATTATTTTGTTTAATTGGATTTGGCCAAAAAAATCATTTTTTTAATTGGTTTCAGCCAAAATTAAAAAGGTTTCATTTTGGCTTCAGCCAAAAGTAGAGTAAAAGATTATTTAATTAACATTTTAAAATGGCTTAGTTCGTAAATTAAAAAAAAATTATATATAAAGGTTCAGTCGATTTTAAAAAAATAGTTTTAATTATAAATAACTTAATACTTGAAATTGAGATCCCATTTTAGATATATTGTAAATTTATAAATAAGTTTTATAAGTATATTTTGAATTTTAAAATCTAAAATGGCATTACTTTAGATTTGGATCTAATTTTAAACTTATATCTATTATAAAAAAATTGTATTATTTAATTATTTGAATTGGTCAACAACTTATAAGTAAACAATGATATAATATAAATCTATATATATAGAAGCATTCAATGACACCCCTATTTTACAGCACCCCTCCAGTCCTTTGATTTTCACTACACATTCCGATTTAAATAATAACATTTTCTCTCTCTTCCACATCATACTATTATTTAAACCGATATGTATGGTAGAGATCGGGGGCTATAGGTGTACTGCAAAATAGAAGTGCCATTGAACGCTCCTATGTATATGTGTATGTATGTATATATATTTATGTATGCATGTATGCATGTGTGTGTGTATGCATGTGTGTATGTATGTATGTATATGTGTGTATCTATATATGTATGTATGTATATATGTGTGTATATGTATAACTGCATATAAAATAAATTATATACGGACAACAACTATGTATATAAAAGGGCAAATAGGCATGTTGTAGTGTAAACCCAATACTTATATACTGGCATATTAAACCATGTACACATTATATGTTGCACATACACGCACACGTATATGTGTATTTGATATACATCTACCATATATGTATGTGTGTGTATGTATTAATAAATAAAATCCTTCTATTAATCAATTAAATAGAATAATGATTTTATTTAAAATCTATTTAAATTAGATCTAAATTAAATTTAGAATACATAGGCCCAATAAGATCCAAAATGGTAAAACAAAAATGAAATTCACTCATTTAACTCGCTATGTATTGGCCTAATTCCAACACAACCACAACTAAAATGCTTCAAAGCTTTTATTTTAATTTGAGCGTAGAATGAAACGAGAAAAATTGCTAAAACAATTTAAAAAGGCATGTAATCATCCCTATGGTTTGTCAACCCACCATTCTCTTCTCATATAATTCATTTTAGTTTCTTTTAAGTAACAATTTGGGTAAGTAAATGTACGCCCAACTAATTATCACATAATATTATTATTAAATTTTTGTCCCCATAATTTGTTCTTTAATCAATTATTTATTAATTTATTGGTTGTAATAAATGTCCTTGCGCCTCAATCGATCTTCCGTCGAGTACGCTGGCTACCAATTAAGCCACTTGCTCAATATGGAACCACTTGGCCTTCTTATCATCTTGCAAACAACACACACCGTAGGCAAGCACAACGAAATTAAGCCACGATAGATCATCATATTAAGTCAACAAGCCATACCGCATCCCAATAGAAAAATCACAAACAAGTACCAACATCAACTCTATCTCTCGATCACAATAGATCATCAAAAAAATTTGCATCTAGGCTTCGACCTCTCTCGGTCAACCACTAAATCTAAATTAAATCCATGATATAATTCAGATCACTATAAAATCTTAACAAATCAATGAAACTTCATAATCATATGCTCAAACATCATATCTTCAACATAAAATATCACAACTTACATACAATCCAAGTATAATATGAAAATAAGTCAATCGCGGTAGATTGAGAGATTGTCAGTGAGAGTTGCTTATAGATCTTGCCTTTTATTCACCATCGAAAGCCATAATTTTCGATCTATCAACCTCAAGTCCAAAGTCCACACCGTGCCTCCGTTAGGTCCCAACTTTGTCTTCTTCTTCGACCTCTCCCTCGTGCTTGGCGGTCTTTCCTTCTACTTCTGTTTTGTATTTTCACATTTGCTTCACCTTTGAATTTAAATTTACTCTCCAGATCAAAAGAATAGGAGAGACCGGTATGTATAGCTTCTACTTCTATCATACTTTACTTTGAAATTTGAGTTTTCCACCCTCAATTTTATTTCCCTCTAATTAGAATGGATCTGGTCTTTATTTACCTAATTGAACCACTCCTCCTCCCCACTTTAATAAAGGATACAACTTGTTAGTTTTAATCCAGTATTTTTTCTTTACTTGGCTTTTCATCTGCTAAAGCCACTTCTCAAGCTCCTGCATTACTAGACAACAACTATCATATATCAACTTTATATTGTATTTTCTAAGTTCGTTACAAGTTGTTCACAAACCCGTCGTTTTCCTAGTGAAATAATTTTATACAAATACACATCACTTGTCCAAGAAGCTTATGCTTATTCTCCCTTATATGCTTACAAGTAATCGAACAACAAAAGTACCTTAGTTACACGGCTGACTAAAGAAGTTTGGTTCTAACATTAGTTACATTACTTACACAAGAAGGGTTTCAAAGAATCTATTTCCACTTTAGAAAATCATTCTAAATCATCAATCTTAGAATATTCCCATAAAATCATTTCTTCCTAAAACAAATTAGTAATGGCATTTATAATTTTTTTCCAATTTATAACTATTTCTTATATTTTAAAATTCATATAAATTCTTCGAATTCAGATGTACCCTTCTTCTCATTAAAATCATACTTCTAGAATCATAGCTTAGCATTATAATTCAGTTGAGACGTTGCTAAGCACAAACCAAAGATTTCAAAGGTCAGTCTCCTCTTTCTTAGTCATTTAATCTAGTTATAAATCTGTATATCCCTTCTAATGGCATTTAATTCACATACCCATGATAGATAACCTCTACAATTCACCATACTTAAGCAAATTTGAATTTATTAGTTAATTCATATTGAGGTAACAGTACTGAATTAAACATGGATATAATGATATCTTTAAGTTTCTTTATCTCTTCCCTTCCTAAAGTTGCTCGCCTTCTTCTGAATGAAATATTTTGATCGAAAACTAATGCGGAATCGTTCAAGAGTTTAAGTATTCTTTTGTTTTAGTGCAATGGAATAATGAAATAAAGAGGCAAAATGGGGCAATGATAATGAGCATATGGGCTTCAGTGCTAAATTATTTGAGGTCCATATAAGAAATAAATCCATTTACACATATCTTTACACATATTTTACCAAGTGAAAAATAGGCATAAGGACAAACTTTTAAAAAAAATTAGGCTAAAGGACAACAAGTTTCATTTTTAGACTGAAGGAAAAACTTTGAAAATAATTAGGCTGAAGGACAATGCTAGTTAGAACTAGCATTTTGTATAGTGTAAAAACTGAATAAAATGCTGGTTAGAACTAGCGTTTTGTATAGTGCAAAAACTGAATATAATGCTAGTTAGAACTAGCATTGTCCTTCAGCCTAATTTTTCCCGAAGTTTGTCCTTCATTTAATGTGATATGCTATAACTAAGGTTATAAACACTAAGCAGTGGGAATGATTAGAGACTCGTAGTCTAAATGGGTAATCAAAGGTTGATTATAGCTACACGTTTCTGATAAACACGTGTGTTTTCAATAAAATTTAAAAATGTTATGCAAAATTTACTATTGTATATATAGTATTTAAAATTCAATTTTTAATTCTGGAGGTAGAGGCAAATGCAATATTCTTTTTAACAATTGAAAAATTCATATTTTTTTAACATATATTCATTTATAACTATGAAACCTAACATATAAATCAATAACTATATATTCTGATGACAACCCCCAAGATACTTAAGTGGAGTGATAATCCTCGCCTAGAGCTTATGGTGTTAAGACTCGCTTAGCGTCTACGTTGAACCCAAGCGAACGTGTAAATGGATCTTTATGATAGTAATTATGACTAATCGCGTATATAAACGTTGCAATATATTCAAAGATTTCTATAGGTTGAATGAGCAACACTTACTTCACATTAGTATATGACAAAGATGTCTAAAATAATTACTCTATATTCTAAACAAATTTTGATGTCTGTTTTCATGAGCGTTCAAAACATTATCCATTAGCATATGAGTATGATACGAAGTACAAATTGTTTTTCAAAAGCCAATCACCAATAATTTGGTGACAGTTTCAGTATCGAAATTTTAAAAACTTATTCGTTGCACTCATCTTAAAGAGTGCAAATTAGACTTCTTCTTTAAATTCAAACTTCAATTATTTTTACAATTTGACATATATTAAAGTTAATGTCAAAATTGAAATAATCCAAATTTATTAAAAAAAAAATATAACAAAAGAAAAGGAAAAAAAAAATGCTTTACATCTTATGCTCAATACGCCTGGCCTGGCATATAAAAATGTAAGACTTGCGTTTTGATAAACTCTTTCCTTTTCTTTTCAAGAGGCTCCCCATCTCAACATAGACCTAAATCGTACCTCTAAGTGTATTTGGTTAATTCAAAGCCGAAGGAATGGTACCCTTGAAGCGTTCAAACATTTGCGACCTCGGTGACTATTTTGGTTTTAGATTCCAATTGATAGAAATTCATGAAGGGTTGGATTCAATAATTTATATTTGAAACCATTACCATATTGATCTAGCTAATAGAAAATTCACATCATTACTAATTAGAGTAGTCAACAAACTGATACTTTGCTTTGCAATTGGTAATGATTGATCGAGGTTGGTAATGAATTTTATTTTATTTTAACAATTATGGTATCTATTTGTCAACAATTCCCTTGTTAAAAAGGTAAATACTAAAAATTGTTATTTTTTGTATTATATGATTATTTATCAATTTAATTTTGTGTAGTCAAACACTAAAAAAATTGTTGTACAAAAAGCTAAAATATTGTACAAAATCATTTTTTTCAAAGAACCACATTCAACCTAATATCATAATAGTATCTTCGATAGATTTCTCATTAAATCATTACACAATCTGTTAGATGTCATGTAATAAAAAATATATATAATGAAATATAAAAATACACATTGCTGCTATCTTTCAAACTTGTCGGCTTCTTTTTTGAGTGTAGAATAAAATTATACCAGTGCTCTTCTCCATTCTCCATTGAAGGATCATCCATTTCCCTTAAAAAATGCATTAGTTAACATATGGGGTACTAATAAAAGTAACTGCCATAGGAGTTGATTACCATTACATTGTACATATTCCACGCCGTTGGACAAAGCCTATTAATTGAATGGGATACAGAAGTTCGGTATCATTTCGATAATACGTCTATGTCCATAGCCCAAAATCAAACTAATCAAACTGGGTACTGACGCCCTTGATTATGCTTAGATGTGTAACCCAAAGCTTAGTTAGGTTTACGAGCAGCTGTACGCATTGATATTATTTTATAACATGATAAGGATGCCATGTAACACGTGAAACAGCACTTGCAACAATCAACTTTACGTAAATTCCAACAACGATTTTGTATGTTATCTTAATCACAACAAATCTCAATTAACCACTCCTTGTCATAACTCTTCTTGGTTCATGCTACATTCCAATTCCTACCTCTTGTTACATCATTATTTCTTGTACATTCAAGGACCGCCCCTCAAAAAAATTTAAAAGCTAAAGACCACCAACATAGCTTTTGCAAATATTCCCAAATCTAAAGAAAAATAAAGAAGAAAGAAGAATTGAAGATGGCGTGCTACTTTCTTCTTCTACTTTTCCTCTGCATTGAAGGTTATTACTTGTTCCCTCACTCCATTGTTAATTTTGATTGTTGTATATATGTAACGAGACCGGTGATAACTAATTAACTGCTCAATGCCATGCAGCAAAGCAAGCGCATTGCGCTACATTCACAATTGCAAACAAATGCAGCCAAACCATATGGCCTGGAATACTGTCAAATGCTGGAAGCGATCCATCCATATCTACAGGTTTTGTTCTTCCCACCGGCAGTGAACTGACACTGAGAGCTCCTATGGGCTGGGCGGGCCGCATGTGGGCCAGGACTGGATGTACATTTGATGTGGAGGGTCATGGCAATTGTTCTACTGGGGACTGTGGGTCGAACCAGATCGAGTGCAATGGTGCAGGCGCTGCACCTCCTGCTACTCTGGTTGAGTTTAAGCTTGATGGAGCGGAGGGCAAGGATTTCTACGATGTCAGCCTTGTTGATGGGTACTTGCTTTATATTACATATATATCAATCCTCATCCTTTACCTGCATACTACATATACATAAAAGAATTTATGTTACCTTTCAGAATATAAGTGCCCTTAAATGTGTGTGCGCGCGCGCGCGTGTACTGATATTTGTTAGCAGATACAATATGCCGGTGCTTGTTGAAGCCAAAGGAGGGGCAGGCTCATGCACAACTACTGGATGCACATCAGACCTTATCCAGAGATGTCCTAATGAATTAAAATCAACATATGGAGAAGGATGTCTAAGTGCTTGTGAAGCATTTGGAAAACCTGAATACTGCTGCAGAGGGGAATATGCAAATCCTGATACATGCAAGCCTTCTGTGTATTCTCAGATATTCAAATCTGCATGCCCAAGATCTTATAGTTATGCCTATGATGATTCTACATCTATTTTCACTTGCAGTGGAGCAGACTACTTGGTTACATTTTGTCCCGAATCTGTACCAGGGTAAGAAAAACAGTAAACTACAATTTTCTCATTTGTATATGAAACTAGATATACCAGGTAGAGAATATAGTTGATTGCCACTAAATTATGAACTATAAAATATTCAATTGAAATAGTGAAGAAAAAAGTAGAAGGATATATTCATCCCCTTTAATTATTTTCTTCCTTGCTTTATTCCTTCACCACCAAAAAGGTTTGAATTTCAATTTTCAGACTTAAAAATGTCGGCACGGCGTGCATTAATACGCCACCGATTAGATTCCTAGTTCTTATTGATTGCACCATTAACAAATAAATCGTTATCTTTTTTACATGACAAAGAGTTATATTTCCTTCTAGTATCAGTGATATCATTGGCTTTACTGTGTTTCTTCAGAACATCTTCAAATGTTCCTGCACCTCGAGGAGTGGTTCTACAAGATGATTCATGGATTGCAAGCCTAGCCATGGGAGATGCAAGCTCTATCGTGATAAAGTCAAAATGTTACTTCATCCAAGAAAATGTGCTGGTGATTTTGATTACTATATTTTATGTTATGATTCCATATCTATAAAGGTAATACATAAAATACTTAAGTTTCGAGTTTTGACAATCTTCTTTACTTCTTATCATTGCTTTTCTTTTTTGTTGTTGCTTTATTCTTATGGAAAAAGTATAGTATCTAATTGTCTAGCACTTGGATGGGAATAAAAAGTTGTATTCAGCTAAAGGGAATAAAACAGAAGCAACACCTAGAGCTTTAGAAAGATCCTTCTGTTCCTTTAAGCTTTTCAAGTTAATGAAAAGATATAATTTTTTGAAAGCTTTTCTTAGAGGACTCAACTTGCTTGAAGAAAAAGTAGGCTCAAAAAAGGGGCTATCTCCCAAATCATTCTCATATGTATAGTTAATTTATTTCTTCTTTTAGATAATTGAAATACAGTAATGTTGAAGAAATCATTCTAACAGTTGTGATCTATGAATAAATATATGCATACCTTATAACTTTTCCAACCCCAGTATTTACGTCTTGCGTTCTGTTGTTACAGTAAATATATACCACGGTTTAAGTTGTCCTCGACATATTTGAATTCATACATCAGTTAGCTCTTTTGGCTACAAAGACATGTGAATTACGGAAATAAACATGAAACTTCCCTTTCATCTATTTGAATATCAGCATCCATCATATACTGATCATTACTATTATAAAGTTTACCTTGACATATGCCACAAAGATATGACAACGTTGTCATCTTGTTTTTTAATTGACCTACTTTCTCAAACATCAATCCGCTTCATTATCATGATCCTAAATGGTGAGAAACTATCATGTTCAAATTGACCTGCACTAAGAAATAAAAAACAGTAGGAAGTGGGCGAGTACAGTATTACATATAATACAAACAAAATCAACTGTAAGAAACAAACCCGAGCACTATGATTCCAACAACCGCTTTAATGACAGTAAAATGTCTCATGTGGACACATCTAAAATTGCACAATGTTACATTTGCCAAAATCAAATTGCGTGTTCACAAAATCAGATCAGTATACATCTTCTGCCTATTAGTATAAAAGCACACATATATATTTAAATAATAATAACAATAATAGTAATAGTAATAATAATAATGGATCTAACAATGTACAATCATTTTACTCTTTGCTATAAGCACCGTCATATACTATTACACTCGTAGATTTTAGCAATTCAGATGCAGGAAGAATTTGCTGCAGAAACCATGGGCTTTCACCATCTGTTGGGTTGTTTATATTATTAAGCCCTCTTATAGCTTTATTTTCTTCTGAACATGTTTTCTCCTTACTGATATGTATAATTGTCGTCCTCACAATTTTTATTTCATCAAACAATCTTTACACTTAAGTTTGCATTGTTGTTTATGGTCCCATAGTAGTGTTTCAATTGAACAGAGATTGTTTGCAACCTGCAATGTTTTAGACTCACAGTTACATATCAAACAATCAAAATTAAGATGTAGATCAAAAATGAATTGACGAAAAAATAAAAGAAGTAATAGAATAACAAAAAGAAAAGATGAGGTAATTGACTAGATAGTCATGTAATCAATAAAATTAAGAAGTCAGAACAATAATGGGATAAATTTACCAGCACGCCAAGAGAGTCATCAAATTGTAAGGAAGTTCACTAGGTTGTGCATTTGTAAACATGAAAGTTATTTGATGATTCATCCCCGTTGGGCAAATTTTTTATTCAGACTTCCCAAAAAAAGGTATTGCAACAATAGTTGACTTAAACCTAATTGCAAAAACAGGCCTCCTTTTGTGAACTAGTATGTATAGCATAAGCAATTTGAAATTGTGCAAGTACAAAACTGGTTTATAGCTTACGCAATTACAAATTGCGCAACCAATAAATAAAATAAAACAAAAGGTTTCTACTTGCGCAAGTAGTAGGATTCCAAACTTAAAAAAAACAGCCGGCTACATTTCCATCCGTTCATCTTCAAAACCAATTCTATCTCCATTCTTAACTATTTTCTTTCTCAATCCCTCATTCCAATTTACCTAAAGTCAAAAATTAAAGTAATTAGTGTATTTCTTGTTTTCAAAATGGAAGATTCATCTTCTTCACAAATTAAAGGCAATTTTTCTGAATTTGAACCCTGATTTGCATTAGAAGTTGCTATTTTCATATCTAACTAATTTCAGAGATCGTTGTGTTAATTGATTGACATGTTACTTATTTGATAATCGAAAAAGAAAATCTTAATTTGAATTCGTATAGTACATAATTGGGTTGATTTTAGGGATTAGTGGTTGTGTATTAAGTGCATTTTTTGTAGAATTGCCACCGGACTAATTGATAGAAATGTATTTTATCTTCAGCAAAGATACGAAGTAAAAATGTATCACTTATGGAGGTACTCATTTATTTATTAAATTGTTAGTTAAAGAAAATATATTATAAAATGTTGTTTGCATCAATTGTTTCAAATCAAAGTGTTCAAATAGTTCAGCTTGTAGATCATTCAAGCAAGATTAAAAAATAGATTATAAAGATTCTCGACTCAAAGAAAAATTTAAAAAAGCCGGTTTTTGGAAAGCAATGTGTTGAATACATTAAATTACATCATCATCATCATCTTGTTATAGCATTGCATGATCGATGGAAGCTGACAAATACTTTTCATTTTAATAGAAGAAATGGCAATCACTTTATGTGACGTTCATAACTTGTTAGGCTTACTCAGTGATAGTTCACCAATTTATCTTGATAGATATGACGATTATTTGGAATTTTTACATGATTTACTTGGTATATTTCATCCTTAAAATGCTGTAAAATCTAAAAGATAAATTGGTATGAGTTGGTTTAGAAAAGAATTTCAAGATCCACTTGAAGAAGATGCGATGGATATTTACATACTTCATTGTAGCCATATCATAATCTTGTACTACTTAAACTCTCAACATTGCGTCGTCGTCAACCTCCTCATCAATAGTGGATGAATCATCTCTGACTCATTTCGCCACTAGTTTAAATCGTACTCAAATGGATTGATTTTTATCACTTCAAAAGCACATTGCTTAAGGTCTCTAAAACTACAATATTTTTTTTATTTTCAATCCTTTCCGTTTACCACCAATATATCTAGGTTTATCATCTCTATCAACCAATAATTCTTCATCATAATAAAATATATTTGGAAACATTTACGGTAACTACAAAATCAAAGAAATTTTCATAAATCAAGAATTATTACTTGCAAAAACAATAACTATAACTTAGGTAAAACTAAATTTAACAAATTTATCTATTTTAAGTTGATCAAATAGTATTTTGGGACCAACTCTAAAATTAAAAATTGTATTCAATACCTTGATTTGAGAAGAAAATGTTGTATCTTTAGAAAATCTTCAAGCAAAACTAATCTTATTTCAACAAAATCTTTGATTATGATAAAGACTTTTGAAGATTGGAAGAAGTTGAAGTGGAAGAAAATTGGGTTTTTTGTTAAAGTGCAAAGATGGAAGCAAATGAATCCACAGATCAGCTGCTTGTTTTGTTTAAGCCTAAAATCCTACTTGTGCAATTTAAAATTGCGCAGGTAGGATATCTTTTTTCTTTTAATTATGGCTTGCGCAATTGCAAATTGCGCAAGCTATATATATTGGTCCACAAAAACGACTTTATTTTTGCAATTAGTGACTGAAGCTTATTGTTGCTATATGTTTTTTTTTTAGAAGCCTAAATCAAAATTTAGTTTTCCCCTTTGAGCTGACTTGATTCGGCACAAAAAAAATATTGACTTACTTGATTTTGATGCCCCTCCAAATTTTGGATGAGAACTTTGCAGATTTCTCAACTCATAACATGAAATGAGTAACCTTAACATTTACTCTTTTTCTTGCGATGTAGCTGCTTTTGAAATCGAGTTGTGCAGACTCACAAAATCATCTAGTGTTAGCTCTTCGGGTCTTGCCTGAAACAAATTATACAATCAATCCATAGAGAACGCATCTATGTAATACCAAGAACAAAATAAGTAGAAGTAAAACGAAAATATTGTCTTAATTACAGTAACGGGAAGGTGTGCAGCCTCGAGTGCAAATTCAATATCCTGGGAAGAGCATAGATGCTGTAGAGTTTTTCTTAACATTTTACGCTTTCCATTGAATGCGGAATTCACCTAAAGAAAAGCGTGTCAATATCAGACCCATGCCAGCAGTAGAATAAGTATACTTGACATCAGGTACGGTGCGATTGATTTGGTTGCTCCAGACAAATCAAATCTTTTAAGCAAAAGAGAAAGCAGTAAAAATATTTAGGGATGGGAAATTCCAGAATCAAACCCGGGTTGTCTCCTTCAAAGCCAATACCAAGGACCATTCAACGGAGTATCATTTGAAATAGGTATATAATATAGGCTTATAGTTATCATATCCAAGTTCAAACTCACAGACTGTTGCCCCTCCCTGCTCCGTTGCCCTAGGCGGCTAGCTTGCCAGCCTTGCCTTAGGGCCGGGCCTGCTTGACATCTGGTTAGAAGATTTAGTATTGTAAATTATACCTTAGGTTATTCACGAGTCAAATTGAACTCTACTTGCACATATACCAACAACTCATTATGTTGGAACATTAAATACTTTTGCCACTTGTTATGTTGAATATGTACAGGAAAAATGCAAAGCTTGGCAGTAATGGAAAGCATAATGAATATTAGTAGAGACTAGTCCTTAGTAGTAATGGTTAATTTGGTACTTTCGAACTCATTGTAGCTGTAAACATTCTTAAGTAATGTAACATTCATAGTAGAATCAATAAAGCTTGGCAGTTAAAAACTTAAAAAACACTTGGTACTTTCGACGGTCATAGGTAATGTAACATTCATAATGGAATCAACAAATTTAAGTTGTAACGGTTAACTTGGTGCGTTATTAATAGTTACATCACGCATGAACAATTGACCAATGCATGGAACAAGTTACCATTGAAAAGAAGCTTTTTGCAGAAGAAACAGGTGGGAATTCTGATTTTTTCTTCAATTTAAATCTAACAACAGCTGCATCAACCTGGAAAATATAAATGCATCATTGTTTAAATCAACTGGATTGTTTATATGGACAAAGTGCCAAGAGATAACAAGACTATTTAAAATTACACAAGATGTACAGTAAAGATACTCATAAATTTCTGGAGTTACTTAAGGTACGCTTTTTGTGAAGCGAAAGGGGAATATGAAGGGGCATGCTGAAAGGAAAACGAAAGTGGAAAGTTTAATGAAAGGAGAATGTGTCTTTTGTTGCGCAAGGAGCGGAAAAGGGGAATGATTGTTTGCATTTATTTGTATTTTTATTTGTTTTAAGTATTTTTGATAATGTTAGTAATCGATATTAAAGTGTAAATTAATCTGAAAATCGCAAAATCTAAAAACAGATATATTAGAAAAGAATTTGGTACAGAGGAACCAAAATAAAGATTCAACTGACATAATATGAAATTATGAATACATGAAACAAAATACCGAAACTGAAAATAAGATAATTTTTTTTATTCAACCGCCCTAGGTGGGGGTGTTGGAGCAATACCCCTACGGACAACGGTTGACCTGTCTGGTCAAGTCACAGAAGTCTAGCGAGCAGTGTGCCACCTACTGGAGTGCGAGGCATCACCCCATTGAAAAAAGGGTATATGTTTTAATGTTACTAGTGTCATTTTTATTTTTACGAAATATATCACATTAGTATTAATATTATTTTATTTTTTTTGCAAAAATATGTTTAGTTTTATTGTTATGTTTTCTAAGATAAATATTTTTATTTTATTGTTATTTTTTCTAAGATAAATATTTTTATAAATTAAAAATATTTATAAATATTACTATGGACCTTCTCACATCACTGGACTACGAAAGTAGGTTTTCAAAAAATATTTATAAATTTTTAAGTTTTTATAATTTGTTATTATTTATTTTTAAATTTTTGTTATTTATTATTATCTACTAAAAATAATTGTTTGCGTTCGACATGTATTTCCTAAATTATTCTATTCTCTTGTGCATAGAGAACAGAGCAAAGCACCTGTTATCCCACCTTTTGGTCAAGGCTGGAATATCAACAAATTGACAATGAATGATGGATATTGGAGATCGATTGTAATCAAGGTTGCAATCGATGTCGTCAAAATTTGGTTGAGCCCCGATCGGGACGGAATCGATTGAAGATGATGATGAGGACTAGGAAAAGCTATGTTTCAAGTTTTAGATCAATCGGAGGTCGTATGCAAAAGATATGGATGGATTAAGGCGCGCAAGGCACGGTTCGTATCGATGCATTTCGCATCGATCAGAAGGTGGTTCGTATCGATGGTTTCGCATCGATCAGCAGAGGATGTTTCGTATCGATACATTTCGTATCAATCGATATGGTGTTTCGAATTGATAGTGCTCGTATCGGTCAAAGGCAGAGCAGGGTGAAGGACTTCGAATCGATACTACTCGTATCGATCATCATGGACTCGACACAATGGGTTCGCATCGATCAGGTTTTGGTTCGACTCGATGGTTTCGTATCGGTCAGGATGAGAAGGGTGGTATGTTTCGAATCGATACTCTCGTATCGATAGCAGATGGGCTTTGACACTTTCGTACCCAGGGGAGGCTATCCAAATTCGTATCCATCAGATAAGGTCTCGTTCGTATCCATCATAAGGGTAAGCTTCGTATCCATTTCACCACAACCACTTCGTATCGATAACCCCCATGGTCGTTTCGTATCGATCAATTAGTGAATGATCGATGCGAAGTGTACTCCTGGAATCGATGCGAAGAGAAGCACGAAATCAATGGGTATGAGCATGCCGTTGCGAAGTTATGGATATGGACGAAGCATAAAACATGGATGCAAGTCCACGTCTCCAGGGAAGAAGCGTTCAACACGGCGAGGAAGGTGGATCAACCCAGGGATTTCGCAACCCGTCATCGCACGCGCACGTGCCTCCATCGAGTCGAAAGTGATGGATTCGAAGACGACAGCCAACGGAAAACTCAAGTTTGAATCGATCATAACTCAAGATCCACCAGTCCAAATGCAACGAAATTTTCACAGCAGCTTGCATATAAGGTAAAGAATGTTCCTGCCAAGTTTCATCTCGATTGGATCAATTCTTGATGGATACAAAATCAATTCATATCGATCACAGATCAAGTCGAAACTTGGTGGGGTCGGTCGCGTGGGCCCACTCACGTGCCAGAAGAAGTCTCTCGAAGTTTGAGCGCGATCTCAGCCTCCTACGCCTACAAATAGCTCCTGAAGCCTACAGAAAGAGGACCTTTTGGCCATTGGACGTCCAGACTCTGCCGGATTCATTTCTACACTTCAATATAACTATTGTACTCGAAATTCTTCATTACGACTGCTGTAATCATCTGTAACCAGCAACGATCATCAATTAAAGGATAAAACTTTGAAGTGAACGTAGGCCGGAGGTAGCCGAACCACTATAAATCGTGTGTCTCTATTCATTACTTTTGAACTATTGTTTGTTGTTTGCTGTGATCTGTGATTTGTGTTTGGAATATTACTGACCTATATTCATACTTTAGTGCTTTCACGGTATTTGGGGTTTGTGACCAATTTTGACGCAAACACTTTGGTGCTTTCACTGAGAACGACTAGCACCCGCTATATCGGATTGAAGTTTGGATTTAAAAAGAGTGAAGAGTTTAGATTTGAAGATAATGACTCGACAAACAAGGCAAAGAGCTGAGAGAAGCCAATAAGGAGGAAGCCAGGAGGCATCATCTGGAGCAGGAGAAGGACAAGCTTCCGTCTACATCACCAGGGATGAAATGGAAGCTATGGCAAATTCTTTGCAAGAGAGATTGTTGAAAAGTCAACAGGAAATGATGCAGACTTTCTTTGAGCAGATGAGAGCTGCAGGAACGTAGAACTTGGGAACAGCTACAACGGCTGTGGAAGCAGGACAAGGAACTAGGGTTATGAAACCCAATGGAGGACAGGATACGGAATCGGAGGGAAATTAACAAGGGCTTGGGGGCAGGCCCGCAGGATCCAACGCAGGATGACTTTCGAAAGGAGTTCAACGTTGCTGAGCCACATGAAGAATATGTACCGGAGTTCCCTCGGGGGCATGGTGGGCAATCTCTGATTGACAATATCGGATTGATGGAGATCATTAGAAAAACCATGCGTGGAGGCTTGACCAATAGAGACTTGAAAGGGGTGAACAGGAGTCCATTTACTCGGAAAATAAGGATGGCTCAGAATCCACCTAAATTTAAGTTACCTAGCGTGGAGGTATATGATGGCAAGGCAGTCCCAACTGATCACTTGTTGAGGTACACCAGACACATGGAGGTGCTGGGGGCATCGGAGGAAGTAATGGCCCAATGCTTCCCTTTGTACTTGACGGACTTAGCTGCAATGTGGTTTAGGCAGCTGAGAGAAGGATCTATCAGGACTTGGAGGGAATTGGTGGATAGGTTTTTGGGGCAGTTTCAGGTTCATATCAAGAGACCAAAGAACGTGATGACGTTAACGACCGTAAAACAAAAGATGGATGAATCGCTTAGAGCTTTTCTAACTCGATTCAATGCGGCAGTTGCTTCGGTGGATCGGCCGAATCCATCAATGGTTTTAATGGCGGCAGTGTCAGGAGTGAGGGAGGATTCAGACTTTAAGGTATCTTTAATACGAGACCCACCACTGGATCTCGGGGAATTCTTTCACGAGGCAGAGAGGTTCCTTCGGCAAGAAGATGCAAGTATGGATTTAAAGTTGAAGGAGGTAAATGCAACTAAGGATGGACGACCATCCAGTAGAGGTTCGGATAAAGATAAAGGAAAGAGGAAGTTGGACGATGATTCTGGAAAAGCTAAAAAGCGATGGAAGGATCCAAAGTTTTCTACATACACAGGATAGAACAAGACGCTGGAGCGGATATACCTGGATACTCGGAATCGCCTTCCCTACCCAAGGCCAGCTAGGAGAGAGCCTTCTGAACGAAAGAGGGCGTCAGGAAGGCACTGTCTCTTTCATGATTTGGATGGACATGATACCAACAGATGTAGGCACTTAAAGGACATAATTGAGGAGCATGTAAGGAATGGACAGTTGCGACAATATGTCGGAGCTCGGAATGCAGCGGTGGAGCAGGAGCAGGAGCAGTCACCGCCTACCTCGAGCAACGATGGTGTGAGGCCCAGGGATGATGGTCGATTGATTATCCATTGACCCGGATAATATGAAATAAGTAACAAACCATTGGCAAACGACCAAGTCATTTACACATGTATGGAGACGGAGATAGCCCTTAGGCATGCTTTGAATGATGATAAACCGCGGTGCTATGTTTTGTGAAATTTGTCTTTTGCTTTTGGATTGGACACTGGTTCTTTTTCTGGTTTGGTTTTGGAGTTTAGATTGAACTCCTGGTTTTGCTTGCTTTCTGATTTGGATTTTCCTTTGGATGATTGTTTTCGGTTTTGGATGCTGGTTTGGATTTCTGATTTTCTGGTTTTGATTTGGATTTTGGATTGGATTTTGGATTAGATTTTGGATTGGATTTTTATCTGGTTTTTGATAAACGGTCGTCGGGTATGGATTATGCCTGGCAAGGGGTGAGTCGCTTTGCCCGAACGTGGTAAATTGATTCATTCAGGTCGTCGAGTATGGACTATGCTCGACAAGGGTCCGGAAAGACCAGGATTCGGCCTAGGACTTAGGCCATGTATTATCATTTGTTATTTTCAGATCGCTGAGTATGGACTATGCTCAGCAAGGGTCCGGAATGACCAGGATTCGGCCTAGGACTTAGGCCCCATATTATCGATTATTGTTTCGGGTCGTTGAGTATGGACTATGCTCAACAAGGGTCCGGAATGACCAGGATTCGGCCTAGGACTTAGGCTCCATATTATCGATTATTGTTTCGGGTCGTTGAGTATGGACTATGACTTAAGCCACGACATTTCTTGCGTCCAGGGATACTGGACCACGATCGTCAAGTGTGGATTACGCTTGGCAAGAACCCGGAGAGGTTAACTCAACGACTAAGGACACTGGACCACGGTCGTCCGGTGTGGATTGCGCTTGGCAAGAGCCCGGAGAGGTTATGGATTTGAATATCGACCCGGAGAGGTCCTGAATTCAGTTATTGGCTATTGGACAAGGATGGATTAGGACTCGATTGTCGAGTTCGGATGGATATGGAATTGGCTAAGGCTTTGGTTATTGGATTTGGAATTGGGCATCGACTCTGAACGGTCAAGGATGATATACTCAAACGATATGGTTATGGACTTCGGATATCGGATTCGGAATTATTCAAAACACGTCTTCTTATCACAAGGCGTGTTTTGGGGGGAAAGTTATCACACCTTTTGGTCAGGGCTGGAATATCAACAAATTGGCAAGAAATGATGGATATTGGATTGGAGATCGATTGGAATCAAGACTGCAGTCGATGTCGTCAAAATTTGGTTGAGCCCCGATCGGGACGGAATCGATTGGAGATGATGATGAGGACTATGAAAGGCTATGTTTCAAGTTTCAGGTCAATCGGAGGTCGTATGCATAAGATATGGATGGATTAAGGCGCGCAAGGCGCGCAAGGCACGGTTCGTATCGATGCATTTCGCATCGATCAGAAGGTGGTTCGTATCGATGGTTTCGCATCGATCAGCAGAGGATGTTTCGTATCGATACATTTCGTATTGATCGATATGGTGTTTCGAATCGATAGTGTTCGTATCGGTCAAACGCAGAGCAGGGTGAAGGACTTCGAATCGATACTACTCGTATCGATCATCATGGACTCGACATAATGGGTTCGCATTGATCAGGCTTTGGTTCGACTCGATGGTTTCGTATCGGTCAGGATGAGAAGGGGTGGTATGTTTCGAATCGACACTCTCGTATCGATAGCAGATGGACTTTGGCACTTCCGTATCCAAGGGAGGCTATCCAAATTCGTATCCATCGGGTAAGGTCTCGTTCGTATCCATCATAAGGGTAAGCTTCGTATCCATTTCACCACAACCACTTCGTATCGATAACCTCCATGGTCGTTTCGTATCGATCAATTCGTGAATGATCGATGCGAAGTGTACTCCTGGAACCGATGCGAAAAGAAGCACGAATCGATGGGTACGAGCATGCCGTTGCGAAGTTATGGATATGGACGAAGCATAAAACATGGATGCAAGTCCACGTCTCCAAGGAAGAAGCGTTCAACACGACGAGGAAGGTGGATCAACCCAGGGATTTCGCGACACGTCATCGCACGCGCACGTGCCTCCATCGAGTCGAAAGTGATGGATTTGAACAGATGGATTCGAAGA
Source organism: Allium cepa (assembly GCA_030765085.1). Classification (NCBI taxonomy): domain Eukaryota; kingdom Viridiplantae; phylum Streptophyta; class Magnoliopsida; order Asparagales; family Amaryllidaceae; genus Allium; species Allium cepa. Next base: position 1,052,419,288 of record CM060931.1, read on the forward strand.
CGACAGCCAACGGAAAACTCAAGTTTGAATCGATCATAACTCAAGATCCACCAGTCCAAATGCAACGAAATTTTCACAGCAGCTTGCATATAAGGTAAAGAATGTTCCTGCCAAGTTTCATCTCGATTGGATCAATTCTTGATGGATACAAAATCAATTCATATCGATCACAGATCAAGTCGAAACTTGGTGGGGTCGGTCGCGTGGGCCCACTCACGTGCCAGAAGAAGTCTCTCGAAGTTTGAGCGCGATCTCAGCCTCCTACGCCTACAAATAGCTCATGAAGCCTACAGAAAGAGGACCTTTTGGCCATTGGACGTCCAGACTCTGCCGGATTCATTTCTACACTTCAATATAACTATTGTACTCGAAATTCTTCATTACGACTGCTGTAATCATCTGTAACCAGCAAGGATCATCAATAAAAGGATAAAACTTTGAAGTGGACGTAGGCCGGAGATAACCGAACCACTATAAATCTTGTGTCTCTATTCATTACTTTTGGACTATTGTTTGTTGTTTGCTGTGATCTGTGATTTGTGTTTGGAATATTATTGACCTATATTCATACGTTGGTGCTTTCACAGTATTTGGGGTTTGTGACCAATTTTGACGCAAACAGCACCCACGTGCGCCATTCCCAATTTCGGGTGCATCGATGCATCAAAAATGGGAATGGACAAGAAAAATAGTTGTGAACGCACCCTTAGAGTAACAGAATGCTGTTCCATTGTTGAATAGTTTAGTATTGTACAGACATAAGTATGTGATAATATTTGATGCGCTTAGCTTGAGCTTTCACTATCTATAGGATGCTGGAGCCATTATCCACAGATTTGTAATTGCAATATTGAGCTTTATTCTGAACAGAATACAACTTCTTCCAAATATATTATCAAATATTATCAATGAGCAGGTAGAATTTCATAATATCAGATCCATATCAAAGAGTTTCTCAACTAAATCAGACAAAAGAACGAATCCTTATTCCCTAAATGATCATTTGGCCAAATAAACTCAATATTTTTATCCATTTAGCAAGAAAATAAGTTAGATTCCTAGTTGTTTAACTTCATTCGGTGTGTGGCATCATTTCTTAGACATATAAATGAAGTTTACACTAGTTACACGCTGCCTAATGAAATTAAATAGTAATGCGTTGTTGGGTAAAAATACACTTTGCAAACAACAGAAATGGATGGTTTGCTCACATTTGGTTGAGGGAAAAAACTTGACCTTTCAACTCTGAACTTGTATTCAGGATCTGACAAAAGATATAAAGAAATCTTTATATTAGCAAAATTATTATGAATGGTTTTGGAAAATGAATTAGCATGGTTAAACGATTGTATAAGAGACGAATTGTCATGAACAAAGAGTCAAAGAAATTCAGAATAAGTAGTTTCATTTTGAATTTGTGCATCCCGAGGACCATGTTTACAAGAAACTAAGTTGATTCTAGCAATATATTTTTCAGCACGTGACACAAACCAGGGGATTAATAATTAATTTTAATTAATTTTTTTTCATAGACATTGGTTTGTATGACAGTCACTTAGATTTTCTATATTAAATTAACTTAAAGTGTATCCGTACCAAATTGAATCTGTAGCATTCATAATTTGCATGGTAAAATATGAAACGCGTTGTTTGAACGAGTATTTCAAACAATTAGTTTATCACAAATCAAAGTTTGAACATTTGATCAGAACTCCTAGAATGATTTCAACATAATGCTTGCAACTGGCCAAGCATACATACAACAAATGTGATAATTGCATTCCCAAGTTTCATATTAATATCTACAAATCCATTATATAGTGTATAGCATACTGATTCCTAAAATGATGTCAACTCAGTAACGTTTACATATATATCGTTTATATCATAACATAGTAAATACTTGATCGGTATTAACTCAAAATTAGTAACTTCAATAAGATGCTGAAACTGTTAAAGGACCGGACCATATTGGAGCACATTAACTACCTGAATAGAAGTTCACAAATATATTTATTGGTCGATATTCTGATGTGCGTAAAGGAGCATCTACAAAGCGTAAGGCTGTCTCATCCTGAAAAAAAAAATCATCATTGTCATCATCACATTCTATTAAAAAAAAAGGTCTTAGAACAATCTTAAGAAACATTTTAGTATTTATGGTATAAAGTGGTTCTGGATGACTCCATCAGGAAGTAGGATATAGGACCAGATTACTACTCGGCAATAAAGTGTATTAAACAAGAGAAGGTATATAAGCTAAAAAGAATTATGACATAATCTCCATATAATCTCCACATCTCATGTTATCTCTCTTAATTCTTAAACTAGACTACAGTCATGCTACTAAATATTGTTATCCAGCTACTGCTACGAAGAAACTAATTTTTGTAAAGTCACATACAAGTTGCATAAAAGTAATAAGTTAATAAACAGATCTTATGAAGTGTAAGCATAAACAGCAACTCTTCAATTTCAAGTTGATCCACTAAAACAGATAAGCCCAGCAGATAGACTGGCATGTGCAGACTAAATAGACTAAGTACAAACTCTAAAAATTCAAGTATTTGATATCCAGTTTATTTATGATCAGATTCATTATACATTTTTAAGAGATCCCTAGAAATAGGATTTTGGCTTAGTGGGAACCACCCAATGCTCTAAAAATACGACGTCGAGTTCATGTAATGATTAGGCATATGCAATACATTCAAACCATTTTAAATGTTATTGGCAAAACCAACCTGAAGCAACAAAACAACTTCAGAAAAGACATCACCCATTGGGAGAAGCAGCTTTATGACATCGGTGCTTATATTGAATGGTATATTAGCAACTACCTGAAATATACTTGCAACTTGATTTCATTTGCCATTGACATAATGCACGTAACAGAGGACAACATCAAAGAGAACATGGAATTCATAAATTCATACCTTCGCATAGTTTAAGTCTCTGCCTATATGTTTCCTCTTCTCCAACAACGAGTTAAAATGAGGAAGAATGTCACATTTAACAAAATCTTCTTGTAAAACCTGCATTAATTTGGTTACACGTTTAAGTAGCTACATGACAGAGTAACCTTTAACAGTGTACTGTACCCAAGCCTCGTATTGTTGGAGTATAATAGTATCAAGAGTACAGCTAGAGCAAAAAAAGTACAATGTAGGTGAAGGATTTGAAAGGTCGATGAATGTTATATTCTGTTGGCAAAGAGCATGACAAATTTAAAAACCAAACATGAATGCCTAGCAGTTTAAAACAGCTTTAACGGAAAAGATATGCTACATAGCTGCACAAAGTAATATTTCAATCATAGAAGCAACGTGGTCATTTAATATCATTGAAGGAGAGGGAGAGGTGCTCAAGTTTATGAGCATAAAACTAAGTTTCGAATGTGTGGTGGGAAATAGACGTTGGTAATAAAAAGGATTACCATTAATTGTTTTGTAGACTCAAATCTTTCTTTCACTAGAATAGCCATGTGTGGGTCCTGAAACCAACCAGAAGCATATAGTTAAACTGATATATCCATTACAAACGGGCTGCGAAATTAGGTTGGGTTCATAACTTCATGAATAAATATGTAAATTATGAGAAATGAACATTTGATGTTACATCATTCAAGAATGGGGAAATTATTGCAAAGCAAGGTCATGTATATTCAACTAAAATTGAGAGCCATAAAGTTTCCTTGTAAGCTTAACTGCAATCTTACTCGTCATTTATATCGGTGTAATCATGATATTTTGGATTAGGCATGTAAATTTTATAGTTTTTTCGAGTTCGATATCGAAAAATGTTTGAGTCCGATCAATTTTCATTTGAGACATGAATTAGAACGAAAAAAATAAAAATAAAAATCGTATTTGTAGGATTTTTATTTTGTCCGCCTATAGTCCATCCGAAAAGCATCCGAACTTAAATTTTATTCGATCACTGTTTGTTCAGATTTCTTATATGCAGTTTTGTTAATGTGATTGCATCCAACATGGTATCTAAATATGATTTAATTTTTCCTGTATTATGCAGTTTTTTTTAAGGTTCACTTGCAAAAAAATCGGATAATATAACTTGAATAGATTAACAATTGTTTATGCTTTTCTCCCACTGCATCATCATTTCATTCTTAGTATGATCCTACACAACCCAAGTGCAACATACTTCAATAAATTTAAGTACTTTATTTTACCATACAGTGACCCAGGAACAAATCGATTGATTTGAAAAAGAAAATGAAAAAAGTCTTCAGATAAAATGGGCAAATTCTATTCATGCATCAAAATTTTGTCAACATACACCAAAAAATTGAGGAAACTAGTATACATCGTGAATTATTGAGCACGCAACCTTATTTTTATCATTTTATCTCAATCTTCATCTTCTATTATCTTCTCCTTTTCTAACTTTAATCAATTCACAGGAAAACTTTTGAAATTCTCAGAACTAAAACTATAATATCCTTATTTCTTTATGTCAAACTTATTCAGTTTTAACAAAAAATGATTCTGATTTTTCATCGAAAGATTAAACTAATTTGAAACCGGAAGGGTCAAATGCGAAAGCTGTATTAGCCAATGCATATAATTGTTGCCAAACTAATTAACCTATTAATCGAAATGTTATGATTTGATTTGAATTTTTTATTTTTTTTGGTCTTTAGTATTTTAGTTTGATGAGCTATGGAAAGATATGTTAACAATGTGACTTTGTAAAAGAAGGGCAATTTTGTCATAAGAGCATTATGGCAAGCGCTTCACGCGCGATCATCGCACGTGCTTTGCGCGAGAATTGGTTTTCTAGAAATTGTATATATTTAACATATTAAAGAGAAAATGATTTACACGAATATTTACTTATATTTTTACTTTGAAATCATGTTTAATTAGTTTGAATTTTTATCTTATGCTTGTAATCCCTAATTTTTTTATTAGTTTTTATTTTTATTTGTATTATTAAATAAAGAACGATTTTGTAATGAAGTTTGTTTGTTAGATCCTATTTTTAAGTGATATCAAGATTTGTTAATATTTGTTTAAAGATGATTTGAATTTGTAAAGGAAGGGTAGTTTTTAGATCGTGATATTAATATGTTTTAATATTTGTTGAAAGATTGATACCAAAAAAACGTTATATTACAACTATTATTTGTTTACATTCTGTAATTTTTGATGTCCGAATAGAATTTGCCTATAAAGGGGGAAAACCAACCTTTTCAACAGCAATCACTGTAGCACCGGCATTGATAAGAACATTAGTAAGAGAACCAGTTCCAGGCCCAATCTCGAGAACCAAATCTCCTTCTCCGACATTCGCCACGTCAGCCATGTTCTCGTTTATGCTCGAATCCACCATGTAATGCTGCATGTAAATTACAACCAACTCATTATCTAATTCCCCTCGAAAAAAGTAGAAAGGAAAAAAAAACATCAAAAACCTGCAAATAGAAAAAAAAGGTTATGAGATAAGTACCTGCCCAAGAGATTTTCTGGCCTGGCGTCGACCTTTGGAGTTGAGAGCTTTGAGAGTAGAATGGTAATCGTCGGATGATGCTTTTGGTTTCTTTTTGTTTGTAGAAAAGGAAGACAAAGACGAAAAGGCGATAGATTGGAAATGATAGTTAGTTTGTTCTCGGAGGTTTCGATGAGGTTGGAGAGACGAAAACGAAGGCGAGAGTTGCAACATTTCAATTTTGGGACTCTACTTTGAGATAAGTTATCAATCAATGAAATAAAATAACAAGAAATTCAAGGACCCATGTGAAGCATTCGGAATGGGTTGAGAGGATTAATTTTTTTTTTTTTGGAAGATTCTTTTATTTATTTATTATTTTTTTGAAAATGAGTTAAACTTTATTCAGAATCTCTGAATGGCTCAATCCACCGCATATACTACAACATCAATACAAAAGTAAACTTTAATAAACAAGTACAAATATTCTTTCATTTCTCTTTTTCAGATCTACTTTTGAACTCATTATTTCCTTCTTCATCATGGCGGTAGAAGTTGAAAATCAAAGTCTGTACTTGACTTTCCTTCCGTTCCCTACTTCTTATCGATTATCGCAATCAAGACTGCTGCTTGTCCCATGTTCCTGGTAAGGATCTTCGCACTAATTCTCTTAGCATGTCGATTAGAACAAGCTTGCTAACTTCAGTTGTACTTCTTCCTTCTTCTGGAATATCCTCCTATTTTGCTCCTTCCATATACTCCACACGGTAATTGTCAGAGCGATGCGATATATTTTGGCTTTCAAGTTTTCATTCTGTCTCATGCCTACCAGGTAAGAAGCGATTTGTTGCAAGTTGTCGGTCGTTATTGTAAAATTAATTGCTTGTTTGCATTTCCCTCAAATTCCTTTAGAGAATTCACAGTCGAAAAATAGGTGCATGTGATTTTCCTCTTGTTTACCATATAGAACACATAATTTTTCTTCAATTATACCACATTTGGATAATGCGTCTCTAGTTGGTAGTCTTCTCATCGTAGCTTTGTACGCAGTCAGGGACAGTTTCATACTATTAACCATGTCATAGATGATCCTACTTCAGTTGAATTTTTGCTCTTTAATTCTGATCGCCTCTCACATTGTTTTGGTAGTGAATTCATTCCCAGCATATTTCCAAGTTCATATATCATTTTCTTTACCTGAGAACAGGGCCATATATTCAATATGATTTCTTTATTCAGTGTTACATGGTACCGAATCACATTTCCACATGCATTCCTGTCTGGACATCCATAGGCCGAAAAAGTATCCCTATCTAGTTTGTCTATTGATAATTTTTCATCAATCCAAGGGTCTCTCTAGAGATCAACCGCTTTGCCCTTGAGTAATCTCTCTACTACAATTCAATGCTAGTTTGTATTTTGCCCTCATAATAGCTTTCCAAGTAGATGAAACATTGTTATCAGCAACCATATGTTAGAAATTATCGTTTATGTATCTTTTTCTCATCCATCTTGCCCAAATACCTTTTAAGTTTATTATTCTCCAAACTTGCTTAACTGTGAAAACTTCTCTTTCATCGAAGTCCCACACCCCCTTCTTCCTTAGGTTTACAAAGATCTTGCTATTTGAATTTATGGAGCCCAACCTTCCAAATAAAATCATCATAGACTTTTTCAATCTTTTCTATAAAAGAAGTTGGAAGTTGGAATGTTTGTAACCAAAAATTCACCTTAGCCTGAGTTACATTGTGTATCAATTCTATTCTACCCGCAAATGGCACTAGCCTAGAACTCCATCCTTGTAATCTACCTTTGATCTTTGCAATCAATTCAGCGCGTTCTCTATCCGTTATTTTGTTAGAAGAAAGAGGGACACCCAAATATTTCAATGGTAGTACCCCCTCTTTAACTTTTAAAACATCAATACCTCATTTTGTTCTTGTAAAATTTGTTAAAGTAGCATTTAGTTTTTAGCTCGTTCAATTTAAGACCATTTTCCTTTCCAAGCTTTGAAATATATCTATAATAGCTTTGGTTGCTTCACAACTTGAATTTATACAAATGATCAGGTCATCGGCATATAATGGATGGCTCGCTCTAAGTTGAAAACTATGTATTGTCTGGAGTTGCTTGTTGTGATTAGCCAACTCTATTTAAAGGGTAAAATATTCCATGGCAACTGCAAAAAGGTAAGAAGATTGGGGTTCTCCTTGCCTTATCCCACGACTGCTACTAATAAATTTCTTGGGAATCCCGTTCACTAACCAATGCAACAAAATTATCTTGGAACTCATACATCTAAGCATGTGAAGGATAAAGTTTCTATTTATCTTATTATATGTCTTGTGGAAGTCAACTTTCAAATAGAATTTATCTGCACCTTTTTTGTTGAAATTTCTCGTTAATTCATGTGACAAAAGTGAGTTTTCAGATATGCTTCTACCTTTAAGACAAGTTCTTTGTATATAAACATAATAGATATATACACACATAATAATAATATAGAACTCTTAAAACCCCCTTGGTATTTTTTGTAAAATGCTATGGATCAAAGTAAATCTCTTTTGATATGTTATGTTCATTAGCAAGCAAAACTTGGATTTCTTTTGATACTTTTTTGCTTTTCCAAAATTTCAATTTAACATGGACCAATGAAAATATTTCCTTTAACTATTGATGTAAAATATTACTTTGAAGGGGTTAAATATCCCGTAATGAATTCAAATTGGCATAGATGATCTAACTAATGAATACAACATATTAATAAAAATTCATTTTGATACACAAAATTTTTACAACAAAGGGAGATTTTAAGGGGATGAATAAAAGGGGAAATGTATTGTTCTGTGTGTATATTGTACACACACACAAAACACAATGGTATGTAGAAATATTCATTTCAAAACTTTTGACTTCTGCAAAATTATAAGTCAAGGTAAAACATTAAAAATATTTGTTTTAACAATTGATTGAGAATGACAAGCAATTTTGCCTAAGTGGTTAATTGATTCGGCTTTGGTGTAGGATGTCACAAGTTCGAAACTTGTTTTTGAACGTTTATTTGACATGAGATATGTTGTCCCAATGATTTGTTGTATATAAAGTACCAGTTCAAAACAAAACAAAAACAATTGATTGGGAATATTATTTCGAAGGGAGTAGAAGTCCGGCATGATTTCAAATTTTACATAGATGATCTTTCTAACAAACATAACATACTTATGAAAATTTACTTTAATCCATACTTTATTACAAAAGATGATAAGATTGGAGTTTTAGGAGGATGTGTGTGTTGATTGGATTTCTAACCAACCTTAGAATGATAACTAAAGATGAATCTTAGCAGAGGTTACTTGCTAAAATGTAAAATAATGAGTGATTAAAAGAATAATATGTAATGCAAGTAAAGTTAATAGCATAAGATGTACAGTGATTCGATGTAGAAGAGATCGTCCACCATGGTTGATTTTCTTATTACTTTGAGATTTTGGTTACAAAGGAATTTGAATGGCCATTACAAGAGCGTAGGAATAGCAAATATATATATCTTAAGAGTAGAAAAATCCGATCCTTGTACAAGTGCATGAGAACCTCTATTTATAATTGTAGAGATCATATTTTGAAGGGTTGAGAACAATGCATTGGATGCTAAGTTTTTGGAGAACCGTTTATTCCGATCAATAGTTTAGATGCCTCCATCCTGGATTCCATATAGATGGGGTGGTCTCGATGCATGCTAATTGATAAACTGCATTTTCAACGTGCTTGTGTCAGAAGGGCAGCATGACACATGAAGTGGTAGATGTATCATGGCGCTTTAGCCAAGTAGGCTGTGAAGCATAAAGAGTGGTACGGCACAGTGATAATTTTGTCAGATGAATAGTGCTGATATGACGTCATTATCAAAGGAACGATACATGGTCATTGCCTCTTTTAATAGGGGCGATCAAAAGATTTTTTTCATAAGTTTGTCCACTTGCGATTGAGCAAAGAGGGTAGAGAAGCTGGTTGACTAAAGTCTCGGCGAACAGGGAAAAGTACCGATATGACCTTGGGATGGTCGACCGGTTTCAGGAGTCGACGGTCCCATCATGACTCGGTCGCTAAGGAGAGGGGCGAGGAGATATGCAGAAGGTGGTCAAGAAATGTTGTTCGTAAGGCCTGAGTGTTGGAATCAGGCCAGTTAACAACGGGTGATATAGGTGGATTTCAAAAAAAATTCTCATTTTGAATTATAATGGACCTGTGAAGTCTAATGGGTTGTACTAGATCCAATCTAGTTAATTTAAATAAAAACAAAATTTATTTAATTTATGCTTTAATTTATTAATATATGATTATATATTAAGTATATCATAATATACTCATGTTTATGTGTTATGCATGTGCAACATATATCAAAGTATACAAAGTTAATGTCTATGTATATAGATGTTAGGATTTGCATTACGTATATGTTCGCCCATTATATGGGTATTGGTTATTTCAAAATATTATCTAAAAATACATACATACATCTTTACTACTAATAAAGAAAATTGATTGAATAAGAATTCCACGGTGTCTTTTGAAACTACCCAAAATGCCCTTTTCAATTTTGGTTTCTCAAGCAACGTCGAAACGTTTTTTTTCATTACAACACAAATCCCTCGCCATGGCCATCGGGCACTCTATCCCTTCATACTAACCCAAACTGTCCGCTGATTTCAATGTTTGATTCAATGAAATCAAATTAAAATGGATAGCTGCTTCATCTTACATCAACTGATTTTATCCTAATATTATTTCTCAATCTTCTCCTAATATAATTCTTAAACGCATGTATGTGATGTTGTTTAACATAAGATCTGAGTATTTTGTTTGAGCAAAAGACATGAATTCTTCTTCCAGATCTGAACAAGAACTATAATTTTGATGATTGAAGAGGGGATCTGTAGCAAAAAGCCCTTTTTTTCTTCCAAAGACATGTTGAAGTGAAGGTTTTTTTCAATACTGATTGTTCTCACATGATTATTTGGGATGTGAATGTATTCTTAAAGAATTTGGTTTTCAAATCCATTTTAACTCTTATGATTTACTATCATGATTATTGCTTTTGATTTTAGTTTGATTTAATTCTCCTAAAAGTTAGTGTATAATTAGCCACTGTGTCAGTAAAACTTCATCTACTTTCTCACCGTCAACCTTCATAACTATAGACAATACTGATTTTGCATTTACTATGGTTTTATTGTTAATAAGTTTTTTCATAAGGCAAATCAAAATTTTATAACTGTCGTTCAATCGATGGCCATATAGGTTCTCTCTTTGAATTTCATTCAATCTATTATCATCTATTTTCAAAATCCTAACTATTTATTCCATCTAATTGTATATCTCACGATCTGTCAATATTCTCAAAATGACAAGTCGGAAGGAAACTTTTATGCATAAAAGAATATGCCTGAATGAGTGAGATAAATTACATTATTTGCTCCTGTATGATTTCACGGTGACAACCATATTATTGAGCATTTATCTTTGATAAGACTATGTTTATATGTTGCATTGTCACCATGTAAATAGTTGCTATGTGAACATATCAACTCTAATCTCATACATGAAACCATATTATATTTTCTTTATATCAATTTTGTATATGTGGTCCACAAATCTTATATGTGTTATTGGATGTTGTTTTCTATGTTCGCAGACACATGACACCAATGTAAATAAATATTGTCCACAAAAATGCTAAAATGTTTTTTATGCTAACATGTTGTCCTGATGCTAAGCTTGAATGCTAACATGCCAAACTTAATTTCTCTTATGCTACCATTTTATCCCAATGTAAAGCTTAAATTCTTTTATGCTGACATAAGTATATTCATTCATAAAAGAATCTAACATTTATATGTACCTTTAACCTTTGCAATTTACTATTATATCTAATTTTAAAATTTATTCATATATTAAAATAATTAAAAAAATATAATTAGATTTTGACTAAGTCAATAAAACTTTAAATTCAAAATTAATATCTAAAATATCTAAGGTTGATTTGGTAAAATATTTTAAAATTGAATCTGGATCTATAAATACCATCTAAAATATTCTTTAATTGATTAAAATAAATATTTTAAATTATGAACAATATCATTGCTGAATAAAAAGATTTATTTATTTTTAAATAAGTAAAGTATTTAAAATACATAAAATAAAGTATGAAATTTCAATAAAATTAAACATTGAAGTATTTTATACTATTTTATCTCTTTTTAGCCATATTTTTAAAATAAAATTCAAAAGTAGTTATTACATTTTAATAAATTAGATATATATAAAAACACTATAAATTGTTAAATATAAATATAATACTATTATATAATATATATACACACACAGAGAAAAATTGTTAAGACCGAAGCATATTATATATATATTTATTATACATATAATTATAAATAGTAAATCACATATATTAATTATTAAAAATTAATTTTAGAATTTTAAAATAATAAAATTAAATGTCATGGCCGAAAACGAAATGTTATGAAAAATATTTTGTACAAAGATTTATACAATTAGTTGGTTGATAGAAACAAATCAATACAATTTAATGTCACATAAAAGGTGGATTGCTATTGCGCATACAAAATTGTTATATGATCTATATGTATATCATATAAAAATATAAAAGAGATTTTGGGATATGGCCTTTGAACATATGTTGATCGAGATATTTCCTAAATTCACCTTGAATCAATTTCCTAGATTTGTAACGGCTTGGAGAACCATTATTTTAATTAGATTTGATGCGATGGGATTCATGTACTTTCGTCCAATGGTGATGGAGGGACAATGCCCATGGCCTAGGGAGAGTTAGGAGGAATTGAGAAAGATAATATGAAGGCTAGCTTTGTTTAAATAGGGAGACATAAGGAGACAAATTCTCCTCCTTACGCTATTTCTTCTTTTACCAAGTATTCAAATTTAGATCTGAAATTCAAACTCCACATCCTCTCTTCATGATCGACCATATCATAGGTTAGACGGGCCATTAAATACTTCAAACTTGTTTAGTAATTAATGTCATTTAAATCGTATTTAAATGTGTATCGGTACCATATATTGATACGTACACATATGACTTTTATATACACATTCAGTTAATTACTAATGACACCTAAAGAAAATACTTGAAGCACCCAATTCATCAAATAACTAAGCAAAATAATATATCAAGACTATTAATTAATTTAATTAATTCATAGCAATTATAAATCAGTTAAAGCATTTATTTTTGGAGAATTCGCCAATACGATTGTGCGACTTGTAGGTGTTGTAACAATTGCACTATACCTTCGGCACTCAATATACCTGTATAGCGTGCATCATAGAACCTATCGTATATCTTATGGTGCATCAAAAAAATATAATAATCATCTTAGATATAAAACAGGCGATATAGTAATAGCTAAATAAACCACAAAATCAGAGTGCACATGTTCAAACAGTTATACAAAATAGCAACAGAGTTTATACAACTAATAAATAAAATCAAATGATGAACTATCTCTAAATAAAATACATGAACGCTATCAAGGCTCCACAGTTCTACACAGTGGAATAGTCAATAATAAGCCCAAATATAAGTACGAGAAAACATCACCTCCTACTAGTCCATCTATACAGCTCCACGTGTCGCATACACCTGCTATATTGTCTACTCATATAGGAATACCCAAGGTAATAAGAAGCAAAGCATGAAATCTCGATTCAGACAATAGTCTAGTGTGAGCAATAAAAAAATCTCAAAATACCCTAAAAACTGGTATATAAGGAACAATGGTATGAAGAATCATACTTAGCATGTTCTTACAACCAAAAGTTAGCACATGATAATACATGTTAATCTACTAACATGATAAGGTGTGCAGCATCCTAAGTACGAAATCGGGTGTCTATGTATCTGCCTCCATAATACCTATGTCATGTGGCATCCCTAAAGCAAAAAAACAAACATAGTAAACATAACATCAGTCAAATAACCCCGTTTCTAGGTACTCAAACACCAACCAATTAGATGTTGGACACTAGATCCCTTCCACAATCTGAGGTACATGATTAAATACCCAGTGAGCAGCTCATATACCCCTACTCTATGAGCACACTAGAAAAACTTCGAGTATCGACGATCCATTCGCAGGCATATGCAAGTCCTACCTCGCTCCATTTGTTTCCATTCCTCATATTAGTTACCTTCGTCATTCCACATTCCATGTTAGAACTTTTCCTCGTTCTACCTATGAATTCCCTTCCTCGAACCCATCCTTATAGATCATCATCATGATTCCTTCGATCGAATCATCGTCATTGGAACATTTCTAGATGTCCACATCAGTTGAAGAATCCACATATTAAAGTTTCGAAGCCATCACGTCAAAGCATCACACCTTTGCCTCATCATTTATCATCGTTCTTCATTATGCCATAATCGTCAAAATCGAACGTTGAGCGAACGAACAAACGAACCCACGCGACACGATCACCTAGGCATCCCTCATGCTCCCCAAAAGTTGTACTTTAATTTCCGTGACCTCTAACATGGTCAGTACCAACCATATATGGTCATCATCGACCATTTCAGCCAATCAAAACTTAGCCAAAGTGGCTAAGTGTAGAAGCTCCAAATCTTATTGTCAAGCCCCAAGCCAACTTGAAGCAAAGCATGCAAAAACTCAGCGCATAACACCAAACAACTCGGGTTTGACATAGTCGGCACTGACTATGTGACCATACCCCAATATTTGACTAAGTTTGAAAATTCCTCCTCTTCACTTCCGCATTGATAATGTGACCATGCCCCAATATTTGGCTAAGTCCAAAAATTCCTCCTCTTCACTTCTCAACCTGATCCGAAGCACCCCTTCACGTGACCCCAAGTCTGGCCCCTTGGATTTAAAGCAACTCTAATACCGACCATGTTAAAGTTATCAAAATTTTCCATGTCCAAGCTTCAACCATTGACCATAAATTTTTTTTAACCATGACTCAAAGCTCCTTCCACAAAAACTCGAAGTAAAGCCTTTCACGATTCACAGTCACCCATTGTCTACCGTAGTTCACCACCACTGATCATATTTCGACAACCATAATTTAATCTATCGTATCAACTCCAAACCACTTTCGACTTGTGTTTGGGTCCTATTGTCCTTCAAATGGCATCATATTCCAATCGCGTCATGTTTTGAACACTTTTATGCCACTTCACACCAAATGACGACCATATCCCTAACTATGCAATAAAACTAACAAATACATCAAAACATTCCATACAATCATCATACAACATCACATAACATCCAAGAAATATATATAAACAATTAAAACACAATTTAAATGCATATATCTCCCTAGATCCGATGTTATACAAAAAATGACAATATGTTTGGCAGTTGGTGTAAAAAGTTTTAAAATATATTTTAAATCCATTTATTTAAACTCAGTTTTTAAGGTGTCACTAATGTTAGATCTAAGTATTAAGACATTTAAACTTTGAAAATAATTTCAAAAACCATAATTTAACCATATCAATAACCATAGGATGGTGAGAGAAGCAGTATCACTCACCAACTATTAAAGTACCCAAATTTTGAGACAAAATCAAAGATAGAATAGAAGATGCATGAATCTAAAAGTCCTTAAGTAGTAATCCCTTGATTCCCCTTGCTAATCACCCATTACTGACATATTTAAGCTAATTAAAATAAGAAAAGGTGGTTTTTTTAGGTTTAATTCGGATTAATGGAGGTTTGATTCAATTTTGGGAAGTGGGAAAGTGATTAGAAACTGTCCCATCGTCCATAATTGGACACAATTCCCGAAATGGATTAGTGAGCCTAATCCAAGCCTAATTAATTACCTACTAATCTAGCCAAACACTAATTTGGTTCTTATCAAAATTTATAGGCCTTACAAAATTTATAGGCCAAACATTAAGCGAGAAAGATTGCCTACGAATTCCTAATTGACTGCTTTACAAAAGGAGAAACCATCATCTTTTTCCAATGAAAGTGGTTCCATGCCCTAATTCGGTTCTTATCAAAATTTATAAGCCTTACAAGATTTTCAGGGTCAAAACCGTCTGACAAACTATAAGAACATGAAATGCCACTAGCTAACATTTTCTAAAGTTATAGAGTCATACAACTATATATGAATTTAAAAATAACTTTTTACAATCCTCTGATATGTAAGATACAGTTCATTACACTCATCCCCATAGGAATTTTGCCTTCGAAATTCATAAACAAATCAAGGAAAAGCCGACCATAGTTTCCTACATGCCTAGTAATCATTCCAATCATAAAGCATCAAACATGCAACCATGCAATTAATAATATAAATATTCCTATCCTAGCATGCGAGATACTAAACTATCTTATATGACATCAAAAGCGAAAGTAAATACGATAAATAGAAAGCCTTACCAAGTAAAGGGCTTCAGATAAATGGTCCTCACGCTCTCTTCAGTTTACCACATTCAATTGCTCTCGCTCTTACTTTCTTTCCATTGAACCTTCACTAACTCCACTGTCTTCCTCCTAAGTTGCTTCGTATCATGTCCGACAATACAAATGGGCCTACGAATCTAAAAGCTTTTGTCTCAATTTCAACATCTCCATCTGATTCGATAAAATATGAAAGTATGCTAAGGATCAATGATGACTAAGTACAAATATAACTTAGAAGTTGTTGTGATCACAACAACATCAATATAGATATAATGACAGCAGAAATAAAATCATACGGTCGATTTTATACTGGTTCGGATTTCCTATTTTACATCCAGTCCCAAATACCATTTTTGGTTTTTCACTATCAACACTCACTTTATTTAGAGGAACAGATTTACAACAATTGCCCGAAGCAGTAGAAACAGGACTTTTGCCAGAGCTGTAGAAATGGACTTCAACACTTTCGTCCGAGTGGTGGAATGGGACTTCAATAAACAATGTAACAAAAAGTTACTTCCTGACACGATGTATCTTTAATATACATATTTTATCTTTTCAGTACAAAAACTCTTATAACCAAAACAAACGATATTGAATGGATGTCTAAATCAAATGAATATTTTGAAGAACGGGGCAAAGCTTTAGGGTTTATGTGTTTAGGCATAGATTTCATAGCACTGAGTTGTATACCGATTTAGGGATGATTAGGGGTATTTATAGGTCTTGTAGGGATGCTAAAATAGGGATGCAACCTTTCAGATTCGTCATTGATGAAGAGAAGCAACTTATGGACCGAAAGATCGAGCAAAACCTTTCACAACATAGTTGTTACGTGCTAAAAACACAATGACCAATCTACCGGTCCTGTATAACCGGTCGATCGATTGTTTTGTTTTTAGCACAGTAAATGTGCTAGAAAAAACCCGATTTCAGCTGTTGTATATAGCCTTGAAAGATCCCCATTTTTTCCTTAAATTATGTGATGAACTCTAAGGGATTGTGGAGTTTGGAGTGATTTGGAGTTCCTTTGTTCGGTTTTAACAACATTCTACTAACATGACTCGATAACACATAAAATCAAGCTCTTTAATCATTCGTCAAATGTATCATTTGTTTTGATGTGTTCCGTAGATTTGTTAACATCATTGTAAGTCTTCTAAAGCTTATGTACTCCTGTAATATCACTTTGAAGCAAAGGATTCTATGATGCGTGCTTTGATTAATGACTCTTCTAAAGATTATGTCCTTGGTGCTTATTAATCTTGTAAAGTTCTTGATAAAATCATTAGTATCGTTGGCATATGGTTGTTATCATCAAAATACCATAAATATGGTTCTAACATTCTCACCCTTTTATATGATGACAATCACACAACTTATTACATAATAGCTCCCCTAAATATATGTTATATATAAGCGTTATAAGTTTACTTCCCCTCAACTTAAATAGTTTATGTAATGCCAATATAAAAACATATATAGTGCAAGTTATTCTCCCCTTTGTCATCAACAAAAAAAGATAAAAAAACAAGGCATGTTATATGTTTAAAACTTTCCCAAAATATAATATTTCTCTTAAAAAGTAAATCTATGTAATTTTTCTATATCTCTCCCCCTTTATAAAAGAGATAGGAAGTATCACGATAAGTCAATAAAAAATAATTTTAACTTTAATGCGTAGTATTGATTTTTAATTCAGTAATGAGTATCTAAAAGACATGTCAAGTGTTTAACGTAATGATACTCATTTTTCTAACCTATAAGGTCCATGATTTTGGAAAACATATCTAGTTGGTGTGGTTGATCCCTTGAAAATATAGTTTTCAATGTTAATTATAGTGTCGTAATAATTGGTAATGTATAATTGTTTATCGTGATTAGTCGTATTAGCAGGAATTTATATTTTACATGTCGTTGAATTTGTTCTTAAAGAATTTTTTTTTGTTTCTAAGCAGAATACTACATGACATAAAGTGGTTTTAGAACTATCTCTACTTTTAGCACTAGTAATAAAACATGTATTCATGAATGCAGATCTAGTACTTTATTTTTATCTTGCATATAGCCTAAACCGCTTTTATCCTTGTGAGCTTTGGTATTCATAACAATGGAAGATAAATCATCTTTTCTTTTAAAATTTGTGACTTTCTTTTTTAATTTGTCAAAATTTATCTTAGAATCACAAATTTTCTTTTGCAAAAATAATATTATTATCTTTTAAAAGCTTGCATTCTTCAAATAAATCTAAATTTCGAGAAATTAAAGTGTTGATCTCTTTTTCAAGAGACAAAAGATTATAATTAGAATCATTTAAAGTATGTTTTAACAAAATATTTTTATTTTGCAAAAATTTCAATTTCTTTTAAAATGTAGGTGTTTTTTTCATTTAAATGCTCATTTTCTTTTAATAGGAAATCTTTTTGCAAAACCTTTTGCTTCATAGTTTCTTCAAATATTTTAGTTTCTTTTACTATAAAATCATTTTCTTCCTTTAAAATACCACTATTATTCTCATTTTCTTTTAATTTTTCCAAAGTAACAAAATTAACCTTTTGTAGCATCTTAAAGATTTTTAATAACTTATCATACGATGCTAAAAGATCGTTATATAAAGAATCAATGCTTACCGATTTAAATAAAAGAATTGCCACGCAGCACATGTACCGGGATGCCAATGATTGTTCTTTTCTTTCAATAGATTGTTTTTCCTCATTGGTTTTACGCTCTATCTAGATTTTCTTCCTTTGTCCATTTTTCTAAAATGTTGTGATGATCTCTAGAATTCTGGGCTCTGATACCAAGTGAAAGTTTGCTAAGGATCAATGATGGCCAAGTACAAATATAACTTTGAGGTGCAATAATCAAAACAACAAAAATATAAATATAACAAAATCGAAAATAAAACCACACAGTCAATTTACACTAGTTTGGATCTCCAATACTACATCCAATCCCATAAACCCTTTTTGGTTTTTCGCTATCAACCCTCACTTTAGTCGAAGGAGCATGTTTATAACAACTGCGCGAACCCGCAAAAACTGACTTTTGTCGGGGCCGTAGAACTGGACTTCAACACTTTTCATAAGCAGCAAAACGGGACTTCAATAAACAATGTAACAAAAAGTTAGACACGTGTATCTTAAATATACATATTGTCTATTTTCAGTACAAAGAATCGTATAACCAAGATAAACAATATTGAGTAAAGGTGTAGAGGCTAAGGAGTTTATTCAACTAGAATATAGGATGTGAAAACAAAGCGCACTAGTCAAAAAAAATCTAGATCAAATGAATCTTTTAAAGGACAAGGTAAAAATTTTATGGCTTGAGAGTTTAGGCATATACTTCATAGCGTTGAGTTGTATATCGATTCAAGGATGAGTAGGGGTATTTAAGGTGTTATAAGGATGCTAATATAGGGATGCAACCTTTGAAATCGCCATTAATGAAGAGAAGCAACATATGGAGTGAAGGGATGCAAGCAAAACCTTTCAGAACATGGTCATTATATGTTAAAAACAAAATGACCAATCGATCGGTCCTCTACAACTGCCCGATTGGTTACTACGCTTTTAGCACAATAAATGTGATAGAAAACCCTATTTCGATGGCTGTATATAGCTTCAAAATATCCCAAATTTTTTCTCAAAGTATGTGATGAGATCTAAGAGATTGTGGTGGAGTTCGGAGTGATTTGGAGTTTGTTTGTTTGGTTTTAACCATATTTTACTATCATGACTCAATAACATATAAAATATTTGTTTGACCTCTTTGATCTTTCATCGAGTGTGTCTTTAATTTGATATGTTCCAATATATTTGTTAACATCGTTGTAAGTCTTCTAAAGCTTTTGTACTCCTGTAATATCACTTGGAAGCAAAGTATTCTATGATATGTGCTTTGATTAATAACTCTTCTAAAGATTATGTCCTTGATGATTACTAATCCTATAAAGTACTTGTTAAAATCATTAATAACATTGCCATATATTTTTTATCATCAAAATACCATAAATATGGTTCTAACATTGTCACGCCTGAGCTATACCACACTTCCGTATATGAGATACGTGAAATACATTGTACATGCCTGACAGCTTTCGAGTTAAGTCGACTTTGTAGGATAGGTTCCCAATCCTCTCTAATATCGGAAAAGGACCTACAAATCTTGGTGTAAAATTCCCCTTATTAACAAATTGAGCTACATTCTTCAGCGAAGAGTTCATAAACACCATATTGCCAATAGAGAACACCAAATCTTTATGTCTCTTGTTAGTGTAGCTCTTCAGTCTTTCTTGAGAAGCCTTCATTCATTACCAAATGATCTCGATCTTCTTTAAGGTCTCTCCACTCATATCTGGCCCTAATATCAGTTTTTTGCTTATTTCTCACCAACACGATGGAGTGTTACATGGTTAGCCATACGGTCCTCAAATGGTGCAATACCGATGCTAGATAGATAACTATTGTTGTATGTGAATTCTACCAAATGCAAATGATCGTCCCATGAGCCCCCAAAGTCAAGCATGCAAACTCATAAAAGATCCTCCAAGATACAATTCACCATCTTAGTCTGCTAATCTGTTTGTAGGTTATTAGTTGTACTGAGATGCAGCTCTGTCCCGATTATCTCTTGCAAGCTCTTACAAAACTGACTAGTTCTATTAGACTTAAGGGGTATAAATCTAAGACCGTTCATTAATATACCGACTATGACCTGAATGCTATCGTACACCTCTCTGGTCCTTGGCAATCCACCAATGAAATCCATTAAAACTTGCTATCATTTTCACTCGAGAATCTTAAGTGGTTGCAATAACCAACTTGCTTCTTCTACTTTACTTTTACCAACTGACAGTTCATGGACTTTGAGATGAATTTCCACGCTTCTTCTTCATCTCTTCCCAATAATATGTCCACTTTTTATCACGATACATCATGTTACCATTGGGATGTATAGTCGGTCTAATGATGGCGCTCTCATAGTACTTCATCCCTTAATCCATGCATATCGAGAACAAACAATCTCCTCTCCTTACGGAGCCAAACATCTCGATCAGATCTATACTGTTGGGTCGGGGCCATCAGCAGCCAATAAAATGGGTGAATTTCAAAAAAATATTCCATTTTGGATCTTATTGGGCCTATAAATTCTAAATTTATTCAGATATGATCTAAATTAATTTTAAATAAAATCAATATTATATTTTATTTGTAAATAAAAATTTATTTTAATTTTGTAAATATATTATATACTATAACATGCATAACATATGCATATGTGTTTATACTTGCACATGCAACGTATACAGTGTATATGGTTTAACATTCTCGTGTATAAGTATTGAGATTTACACCGTAACAGACATGTTAACCCCTCCAAATACACGTGTGCCGACCAATGCACACACAAAGAGATATATACATACACACACATACACATACACACACACACACACATATATATATATATATAGAATTTTGATATAATATAAAATATAAATATTTATGTGTATTTATGTCTGTGTGTGTAATTGATATTATAAAAGAAATGTTTGTAAATATTAATACAACTAATTTTAAACTTAAATTCAAATGTAAATATCAAATTGCAAATTTCAAATTTCAAATCTATATTCGCATAACGATATATCCACTAATTTCAAATTCAAATCAATATATCATTTTCTAGATATTATGAAAATAAATATTTTTCTAAACATATACATACATATATATATATATATATATATATTTGAAAACAATATATATATATATATATATTCTTATATTTATTAAATTAATATTTGGGAATTCAATATAAAACAACGATATATAAATATATATTTTAAATTTAAATATATATATAAAAGTGTGCACACATTCGGCTAAAATAATATTTAATAAAATAATTATTTTTTATTAAACCTCACGGTTTAAAGAATTGTTTAATTTAAATATTTCTATATGGAAGCCTTTAAAAAAAAAAAATTTTTAGGAAAAACAAAACATATACATAATTTTATATAATATATACATATGTATATTTTATAATATGTATACGTATCTAATTATATGTATAATTTATTTTCAGAAAGTCTATTATATGTGTAAATTGATAAATATATATATATATATATATATTTTTTACTTAGTTGTATTTATATATTTTTTAAATATTTTAAAAGTTTTTAGATTATTAATTAATTCCGAAATTATAAAAAACCTTTTTAATTTTTTTTGGCCAAATCATATATGCACACATACACATATATATGATTATTTAATACATACACACATATATGTACACACACATGTGTGTGTATTCACCCAATGTTGACAACACATACATATGTGTATTCATGATTATCTACATACAATTTGAAGCAGTAGAATGACATGATAAATAAAGATATATACATACACACACACAAATGTAAATATAACTATTACCTTGCTATAGACTGGATGTAAAGCGTAGAAATGCTGAATTTGTTGACTCCTTGAATCTGTATCCAACCATGCACAGAGCTACTAGACTAAAAGCACCTGCTACTGGTGTACCCTTTTTATTTATTTATTTGTTTTAATTGCTAGAAATAATGGAGGGAGTGAGGGGTTATGGACGGCTAAAAATAAGAGAGGAGGAAGCAAAAATAAGAGATCCAAAAAGTGGGGGTTAAAGACATTTAAATAACAAAGATAGAGCAGCTAAAAGTGGATCTGGATCCAACGTTTCTTCCTGCTATTTCAAAACCTCTTTGAATTAAATTTGCCCCCTTATTCCGCCCCCTATGGTCATCCACATAAGGCCCTTTTATGGGCCTTCCAAAAACTTCAAGCCCAATCAAATAAAATACATTTGAATCTAACTTAAACATACATCGATATCGTATATTGGTACGTTTGTATACAACTTTTATATAGGCGCTATTTTCAACACAAACCGAATAAAAATTTATAATTTTTTCATAAATATTAATTAATTTAATTATTTTATAGCAATTATAATTAATTAAATCAGGTCGTAGTCAGCGTATTCAACATTTCGGTTGTATGACTTTTTGATATAAATTTGGTCAATAGTTAATATCGAAAAATTTAAATATTAGCGTTCACACACCACCTTAGCTAGTAGTGTGACATTATAGCCAAATTTATCGAATACGTACTTCGGTAAAATCACATTTTACTTATTTTAAGTGTTACAGGATAACGATAATTATTTACACAAGTTCTCTTCGTCAAAACTATATCACATTAGGACTTATGAAATATGGTAAAGGTTAAAATTCCAATATCATCTATATTCAACTTTATAGTCCAAACACAAAGTCCTTTGTTCAATAATTACAAATATCATTATCTAAACTGCTTTAGCCTAGGACTTTGACTTTGAGTTGACTTCAATTTACGGTGGTACTAACATCATATAACCGAGGAGACGAATTCTCTACTGAATAATGTTTCACTTCCAATGTTTCCACTTGACCCAATTATAGTCGTTCGATGGACATCGTGCCATGATTGAAGTATAATCAAATTAGAGTTTCCACAGTGAAGATCAATAGAATTCTCGAATCGAGAGAATTGTATAATATTGTCATATTTCAACCTTGTTTATATTAACCAACTGAAAACTATCGAGTGAGTCATTGCATAGTTATCCCATAACTATGATTACATAACCCCTTGGTGCCACTAACAACCATGAGTATACACTACCAATATTTGGAGAGCGTTACGTACTCCAGTCTCAAAGGATGTATCGATATCCGGTATTAATACATTTTGACTTGGAATATTTAAATAATGTGTTTATTACACTGTGATAAATTATTCATGATTACAACACTTGTAATTACTATCACAAAACACATCATTTATGGATTTTCTGTTAAATATACTTAATTTATAAATAGTTAATCAATTATAACTCATTATAACAGGTATGTTAGAGAAAGAACAGCATCTTTTATTCCAAACGAGATTTTATTGCAGAGTTATAAATTTACAATAAATTACAGAATTTTCCCTAGGGCATACCCTAACTCTATCAATCTCCCACTTGCACTTAGGTCCAATTATGGAATCTCAATCCCATCCCTTCAATCAACTTAATGAGAACAGACTAAGCTAGTCCATTCGTGAATGGATCTGCTATATTGTCCTTAGTATCTACCTTTTTTTCATGACCTCTTTCTTATCTAATTTGGTAGAGCTTTTAAAGAATTTATCATGATTTTATATGCTCTAGGCTTCTTTGCAATATGCATCGCTGCATTGTTGTCATAAAATAATGCCATTAGATTCTCCATGTCCGGAATCACTCTGAGCTCACTTAAAAATTTGCGCCTCCAGACCGCTTCTTTAGTTACTTCATTGAGGACAATGTACTCGGCCTCCGTTGTGAAATCAACTTCTATTTCCTATTTGGAATTTTTCCAACTGACGCCTACATTGTTAATAGTAAAAACATATCCCGACACTAACTTTTGATCATTGATATCACTCTTAAAGCTAGAGTCAGTATACCCCTTCATAAGGAGGTCTTAGTTCTCATATATTAGGAATAAGTCCTTAATATTTATCAAGCATTTTAGTCTACATTTCACAGCTGTTCGAAGTTTCAGCCACTTAAATCTATCTTTATATTCAGTATAGAGGCCACTTCTTCCAAATCCTTCATGGAGAAGTTCTTGGAAAGCCAAGCTTTCACTGACTTCAATAACAAAACGTCATTTCCAATTAATAGAAGATCATCAACATATAATGCTAAGAATACAATAATATTGTCCTATTTCTTTCGATATACACATGCTTTCTCTATAGTCTGAATGTATGGTATGAACCAAGTTGTTTGATTACTTTATCAGTACACTTATTCCAACTTCTTGAAGTTTGTTTAAGTCCATAAATGGACCTTAAAAACTTACAAGCCTTGCCCTTACTCCTATTGACCTTGAAACCCTTGGGTTGCAACACATAAACAGTATTTTCTAAATCGCCATTTAGAAATATCGTCTTTATGTACATTTTCCATATTTCATAGTCATAGAATTTATTAGTGGCTACTGTTATCGAAATGGTCTTAAGAGTTCCTACGGGCAAAAATGTCTCATCATAATTAACAACTTGAATTGAAAAAAATCCTTTCACAACTAGCCTAGCCTTATAAGTCTCCACTTGTCCATCTGCATTTAGAATTTTCCTAAAAATTCATTTGCGGTTGATGGCTTTTATCCCTTTAGATTTCAAACAAAGTCCAAACTTTGTTTTCATACATAGAATCCATCTTGGATTTTATTGCTCTAAGTCAAAGTGCAAAGTCTTTACTTTGTAGTTCTTATTCGAATGAAAGAAGAGTGTCATCATCTAAGATACAGTCCTCCTTCTCACCATCAAGATTTTAAATCTCGCTCATCTCGGCCGAGATCTTGTTTTCAAGCCCGGGCGATTCGAAACAGGCTATTTCGTTTGAATCTCATCTGACCCAAATCTCGGACGATATTCTGGTATCTCGTTGACGTCATAGCTCCTGCAGAAGTAATAATAATCAAAGCCATATCTCGGACGAGATTTAACAGCGAGATATCGGCCGAGTTATTGAATTTTGGAAAAAATTAACTCTTTTTCATATTGGGCTGGCTTATCCTTTACCTTAATTTAAGCCTTCTTAATTGTACTTTTTTAACCCTTATTTCTTATATAAATTTCATTTAATTTCCATCTCTTATTTTACGGAAGTGACGAGTGTAAGAAGATGATAAAATCTACATCGATTATGATAAGTAATTCACTTTATGATCTCATTTAGGTTTTCGATCTAAATTAATTTACATCCGATTTCATTGTTCTTTTTTTGACACTTTCTTGAGTTTTTTTCCTAACCCTATTTTTTGCTACTACAAATTTTGGGGTTCACGTATTTAAATTTATGTTCCAAGTGGATTCTTAATTTGATTTCATTTAGTCCTTGCTGCTATAATTTTTTTCCTCAAGGCTTATATTTAAGCAATAAAGGAATTCTCTTTCATCTATTATTTTCATTTGATGATTACATGTTCATTCGTACATCATTTTTTTACTTTTCTTATAATATTACTAAGTTTGAAAATTGTTTGTACTATGTATGCTATTTTCTACATTTGTTTGAAATATCTATGTTATTAGTTTCTTAATGAGATTTTGTTTGCTAATAATTAAATACTATAATCAGACATAGAATATCTTAATTCCATTTGTAGACTTTTGTATTTGAAGTTATAAAATTAAGATTTCTCTTGCAGCACTATAAATCATAAAAGGTAGAAATGAGACATTATATTGTATAGGAATGTTAAGTGAATGATCAAACAAAGTAAAGGTGGATATGTTATGCTTTGTTTCTTGTCTACTTTATCTCATATGACATTATATTGAATATTATTCATGAAATCAAGTTATTTGTTTATTTTACATGATATAAGTGATATTTTTCCATACTAATTTATAATGATAGGCATGTGATATAGTCAAGGTAAGTGCATAGTGTTTTCCTTAAGGTAGTGACTAGTGGTATAAATTTAGTTGTATGAAAACTAATTTTCGACGTGACATATACTCCGAGATAACTCCGAAAAATATTTTTGAAACCGAGATGTAAATCCGAGATGGAAGACCGAGATGCACTCATCTCATTCGAGATCTCACCCGATACGAGATAAGCTCTCTAAATTCTTCGAGACGAGACGTGACCGAAATCCAATATTTAAAACCTTGCACACCATCCATAAAAGAATCATAGTATATCTCTAGTGCGAGAGATTCTCTATTAGATCTTCTAATAGGTTGTGTGTTTTCCTACATACATGAATTTGGTTCTCCCACTAGTTCAGTCTCCATATTAGTTTCTTGGATCTCATCTAATTCGACAACTTCACTGTTAATTCCTTTTGATAAAAATTTATTTTTTAAAAGAGACAACGTGTATGTAAATAGTAACCTTTTATTCCTCTGTGTTTGTAGAAAATATATCCTCTATAATTCTTGGGACTTCCAATAAAATGATATAAAGCCGATCTTACCTCAAGCTTATTGGGACCAACGTTCGTAACGTACGCTGGGAAACCCCATTCCTTCAAATAACCGAGGTGGTGTTTGTTCTCGTGCGACATCTCATATGGCATCTTAGGCACGGACTTAATATATGGAGTATACGGTGGAGTAACTTAAGAGATAATCCTATTATCTTGCAAGTATTGTTGGAGTTCTTATCCGACATACCCACCTCCATGATCGGATCAAAGTATTTTAATCTCTTAGTTTATTCTAACCTCATTTTTATATCCAACAAATTTCTCACGGATATTAGATTTGTTCTTATAAAATACGCATATCCTAGTCTTGAGAAATCGTTGGTGTGACGACCCGGAGTTTCTGGATATTCGAAATTGTAATATTTAATTGATTTTAAATATTTGAAAGTTAGTTTAACTTGAATTTCAAATATAACTACTTATTTGGCAATTAAATTATTGAATATAATTGTTGGAAGCTGGTTAAAATATTGAATCTTCAGTTTTATGCTTGTTAAAAATATTCTAAAGGCTTGTAAAATTTATATTAATAATACTGAAGACAATAGACTTTTAAAAATTGAATTTGGAAGTGATCTATTCAGTTTTAAAAATACATCGATTTAATTGATATTTAAAAATAGCCTTCCAAGGCACAGTCTTTAATTTCGACGAAGCCAGTTCCATTGGATCTGTAGTAGTGTATTATTATCGAATTTCAAGTTTCGTAGTGTTTAGTATTGTCATGTGATCATACGATATATAAACGCGCTGAAACCTATATCAAAAATTCAATATAATAACCGGTTCAAAAAACTATCTTCTCCATACAATCGAATTAGGACTCGAAACCTTTTTCTGTGCATTCGGAATAGGGGTATAACATTATAAACGTCTATCAACACGCCTCGATAGGAGGTCGACATTTTGAGTTGCAATTATCAAGATAATTTGAAATTAAATTTAATATATATATTTTATATATTCTGGTCAACCAGCTGAATACTTTTCAAATCAGACCTTTTTGCTTTCATCTCATGATCACTTACTGGCTTGTTCAAACCCGTTTATATCAAAACGTAAACTCTTTCCTTTTCATTCACGCTCCAAATGTCCACTTTAAAGCTAAAAATAAAATTAAATGGCCGAGCTAAATCTTCTTTTAAAATCACGACCTTCCCTTTTCAAACAAAATGGATGCAGCTCTTCCTTCACTCGTTTAATTCAATAAAACAAAGTGAAATCGAAATGATCGCACGTTGCAATCAAATCGAATTCGAAGATGTCGAACTAGGGTTCGAGATTTGAGGGGAGGGTTTCGACCCGATAGGGATGATGTTGCGAAGCTAGAAGGAAGGCACGCTATGCCAAGATGCTCGGCATCGATTGGTGGGTTAGATTTGCTTATGCGAGTTTGATGGTGGTTCCATCGAGCGCATGCAAGGGAGTGGGTCGAGCGAGCAAGGTGGGTTCGAAGTCAATCTGCTGTCTGGGTGGGTTCGCGTGTGAACAAAGGAAGTGGTGATGAGCTTCGGGTTCGTGGTGGTTCAGAAACGAAGGCGATCGGGGGAGAGTCGCAAGGCTAGGGTTTCGATAGGCAATGAGGTATTCTTGTTTGTTTTATTTTATTTCCAATTAAACTTAATTTATAAACATATATGGATTCAGAAGAAAAATATGTTGCAATAAAGTATAAACATTTCTATTTAGTTTAATACATATATAAAGATTTGAAAAAAAATATGGCTCTGCACTTGATTTTGCAATAAGGCAAATTTGATGATTATCTTTCAGTTTAAAGATTTTACCTATATATACACACACCTACTTTGATTTAAATATAATAAATAGTAAGTATACGTGTATGTATATGATTTTGGAAAACACAAGATTTTGGAAAAAAAAATATGAGAGTTTAAAGTTTATGTAAAATTAGATTTTCGAACCTATATAGATTATTTTTTATACAGTTTAAAAATGAAAGTAAAATAAATAAACGTATACGAAATTCATTCCTACTAGTTTAATTTTAAAATACGTAGTAAGGTGATTAACTTATTTAATCTATTCTAGTTATTAAAAGATTTTTTAAATGGGAAAAAAATTAGTTAAAATTTAATTATTAGTTTAAATTAAATCATTAGTTAAAAATAAATTATTAAAATTATAAAATGGAAATTAATTGTTCGATTTTATTTCGAATATTGATAAATCATATAAATTATTTATTCAAGGTTAGAAACTGTGAACCAGTCAAGGTTGAAGCGGGTTGCAAAACAAAAATCAAAGATGAGTTAATCTCACTCATTCGGGATACCTTTTAAATTTAAATAGTTAAATTTAAATTATTGGTTGTTGCTCGAATTGATAATTTATTATCAGCTTGGATGTGATATGTTATATATATATACATACATATATATATATATATATTGGAGTGATAGGTTTACCGCATTATACAGCTGATGAGATCCTATGCGCCCCCATAATAGCGGATGAACCTTTAAACCGCGATATCCCGCCTTGAAGCGGGATTGGTATTTTAAATTATTGTGCTAACATCTATGGATGCAGGAAAACATGTTGAAGGGATCTAAATGGATTCCTCAAAAGTGATGAATTTATTTCGTATATGTGATATGATTTATTTGATAATCTATGATAGATTATATTTGCAATTGAAATTATTGAATGCTGTGATTTGGCTGAATATGTTTTGGTATTTTAGGATATCAGAAATATAAAAATATGATTTTTGAAGGCAGTTAAAGGATAGAATTTTAAGTAAAATAATTTTAGATAATTGGATAAATTAAAAGAAGGAATTTGGAAAAGAATAAAAAGTTGATTTTTAAAATCCTATTGAATAAATTCCAAGTATGGAAAAAAAGATTTTGTATAAATGAGGATAAACGAATTTTGAGAACTTAAGTTATATTGTTTAAAATTTAAAGAATTTATTTTAACTTCGGGATTTAAAATAACTTGGGAAAATTAAAGGGAGAGTTTTGAAATTAAGTATGAAATTAATATTTCAGATTTAATAAGATTTTAATCTAAATAAAGGAGTAAATATGGAATCAATGGGTTTTGAAATAAATCTGGAGAAATAAAGGAATTTATTTTAAAATGGACTTGGTTTTGGAAATCGATTTGAAAACCGACTATGTGTTGAAACTGTGATTAAAGGAGAATGTGATTGTGAAATTTATAATCAAGGTTTATAAATAAAGTGAAATATTTATCAGAGGATAATTTGGAAGTATGAATTCAGGATGTGAATTTACTAGGAAATGGTGATTTGTTTAAAAATAAATAGTGGTTTATTTTTAAAAGTGTGGAAAGTAAATTTATTGGTTTGGGATGTAAATTAAATTTGGATAAATCGATAAGAATTCATTAACTGATTTAATGGACTATTTGGAATGGGAAGTGTATTTTTCTGAAAAGCCAAGTATGTTTTCAAAGCATATTTTTAAAGTATAAGTTAGAGGTTTTTAAGTGATTATAAAAGAATGTTTTAGAAAGAAATTATTATTTAGCGGTTTTAAAGTTTTTAAGGGTAAATATGTATTAAGTTAATTTTATAAGTAAATTATTTTAAAGGTTTTAACTAGTATTATTAATTAAAGATAATTATTTAATATTTATACTTTATAGGATAACTTTTATTTAAAAAATCGATTTTGGCTTAAATTTTACATAAGATATTATAAAGTTTCATAACTAGTATTTAAATAAAGTGTTTTAAATAGTTTTTATATTAAATGTTTTAAAATATATGTTTTGGATAAAGTGGTTTAAATTATTTTAAAATCTAAGTATTAAGATTTGGTGAATTTCAGTGGAAATAAAGAATATTTGAAAATTTATTCCGTGAGAGAAAAGTGATTTGAAAGCTATTTTCAAAGGGTTGAAGTGTAGAAAAATAGCTTGTAAAGATATTTCGAAATAAATAATTTGGAAAATTATTTAAATCTGATGATTGTTTATAGATGTTATTTGATAGATAAATAACCGACTATCAATATTGGCTATTGCGCTGATCGTTTCAAAGAGACCAATATCGGGATTAATTTTCCGAAAACCACTTCGATCTGGTTTGAATGTTTTCGTGAGGAAGACAAGAGCTTGGAATCGAAGATGGAGCAGTGAAGTGCAAGGCTAATCGCTACTAATCCTGAGGGTGATTCCAAAATGGATGTAGTAGGGGTAGTGCCTTCGGTTCCGTTCGAACCCGGAACGGACTTGTATGGATGAATGCTATCAGAACATCATCAGGAGGATGATGAGCATTCTAAGTGATTGTGTGCTAAAAAGGTAACGCATAGCCTCGAGCCTCATCAACCGAGAATGGCTAAAACAGGGGAGGTGCACGCAAGGCTAAGTGGCTGGCAACCAATTAAGGTAGGGTTATCCCTGTCTAGATGTCCCTTTTATTCGGCTGTGTGGGCGGTTGCTAATCCCAACCGTAGGATGATCTTATTCGAACTATCCAGTAAGGGGTATCTCCGGTCTTGTGTAGTAGGGGATCAGTGTGGATCCTCGGTACGATGATCTAAACTACGTACTGTTATGGGCGGTACCCCAGTAATCATGCCATTGATGGAAATCCAATCTTCAATAAGTGCCTTCGGACTTGTTTGTATACCTATTATGCTGGAATTTACCGAATGTTACAATTTCGGCTATTTGAATAAGTATTTGTATATAGACACTTTTATAATATCAGAGGATTTGATAAGAAATGTTTTCGGTTATCGTAAGGTAAAAATCCGACATGTTTATTTGTGGCGCGGTCTTACGAGATACCTTTGATTTTAAAGGATTTTGAAAACTTTAATAATCCAATTGAGTGTGTTGTCTCACGCTGGTTTTCTATACTAACTCGGGTATTGTTTTATTCTAATTCTCTGGTCAGATCGAGTAATATATAGTACAAATTCTGGATGGACGGCTATAGAGCTCAGGAGACGAGCTAGATGGCAAGACGTAGCACACGTACTTGATGTATATTCCGTTGTGTAGTGTAAACGGTATATTCAGCTTTGAAAGGACAAGTTATTATAACTGTCCTTAATTGTATTGTTGATTTGTGTTATACTATGATAATGTAATGTATAAACAGTTACAGATTCTTTTGTTATAAAAAAAATCTGTTGTTAGCTATTATATATTGCTCCGCTGCGTTTGTGAGATTCTGATGTTGTTTTCTATTTCTTCTTCTTTAACCCTAATGGTTCGGTTTTCCGGCATTCGATTGTTCGGCATTTGATACAGTGGACGTATTGATGTCGATTTTCGAGCGTCGAAAAAACTGGGTTGTTACAATTGGTATCAGAGCTGAAGGTTAAGCGAGAACCTTGGCTCTGGTGGGAAGTACTCATTAGAAACAGAGTCTTTGGTACTCTAGAATGAGTTTAAGTGTATTAATAGATATGAGCGCATATTTGTTGGTGAATATAAAAATTGTTTTATATTGTGTTGATTGGTTTGTTGGGTAGTTTATGGATTCTGGTCAATACGAGTAATTAACGTTATTGATAGGGATCTCTAAACACTTGTACAGAACAATTTGACACGGTATTGTTTTAAAAAGGGTAAATGAAATAATTTTGCCCAAATTTATTTTTATATTAAAGAAATAATTTTTCCTAAATTATTGTAGTTAAATATATGGTTGCTTCGTTGTTAGGAAGTGATAATAATAAATTATTATCATTGCTATTAGGAAAATTGAATAAAAGTTGGAATTATAACCAAGGTTAAGGAAATAAATTCATTTACAGAATGAGATCTGTAAATGTGAATTACAACTATGATTTATAATTTAAATGAGATAAAATTCCAGAGTAATATTTGAATGTGGATTAAAAGGATTTGGAATATGAAATTTTAGAAATTAAATTCCGTTGATTTGAAAATGATTTTTCATGGGTTATGAGGAAATAACAGTGATATTATTTCAAAAATATTTTTGAATTGAATTTGAATTATGGTGAGATTTGGAATTTAAAAATATTTGAAAAGGGATTTAAAGAGATAAAGCACTGAACTCTTTTCGGTCGTTGGAAAATAACTTCGGTGATGACTGCAGCATCATCGATGTTCATTTTCGAGTTTCCAAGAGAGGAATTGCTGCCAAATGTTTTAAATTGGAGTTGTTTGCAAAACTGGGTTTCATTTTAAAATTCAAAGAATAATTTGATTTTCAAATGAATTACGTATATATAATTGATTTCAAATGATTTTACTTAAGTGATTGTCGAAAACTCTGGAATTGGTTTAAAATGTTTTTGAGTGTTTAAGTAATGGTTTAAACTCTGGAAGTTTAACCAAAAATGTTTATGGATTATAAACATGTATGGAAACTTATAAAGTTTGGAAACTGCCTGAAATGGAATTAACTTGTCAAGAGTTAAATTAAAGTAATGTGACAATTAACTTGTCAAGAGTTAAATTAAAGTAATGTGACAATTAAATAAGTTCGTAAAGTAAGGCAATTAAATGAAGTAAATTCAAAAGATTGAGAATGGAATGCAAATAAGTGGGAAAACTTATCAAAGCTTAAAATTTGGATTGAAACTGAATATTTGAATTGTGTTAAATAAAGTGAAATGAAAAAGGTAGTCAAGTTGGACTAAATAAAGCTAAATATTGAAATAAAATTAGTAAGCAAACGAATTGATTTAAACTGGTAAGAAAATGCATTGAAGTTTGATAATGGAATGATACTTAATTTAAATTGTGCAAAGTAAAGTGAAGTTGAAAAATTAAGTCAGAGTAGACTAAAAATAAATAAAGTTTGGAAATAAAATCCATTAAGATTTAAAATAAATTAGTAAGTGGAACTAATTAAAGAAATGACTAATTAAATATGGTTTGAAATGACTAATTTTATGCTTGTTAAAAATATTTTAAAGGCTTGTAAAATTTATATTAATAATACGGAAGACAATAGACTTTTAATAATTGAATTTCGAAGTGATCTGTACAGTTTTAAAAATATATCGATTTAATTGATATTTAAAAATTGCTTTCCGTGGCACAGTCTCAGATTTCGATGAAACTAGTTCCATTGGATTCGTAATAGTGTATTATTATTGGATTTCAAGTTTCGTAGTGTTTGGTATTGTCATGTGATCATACGATATATAAACGCGCTGAAATCTATATCGAAATTCAATATAATAACTGGTCCAAAAAGCTATCTTTTCCATACGATCAAATTAGGACTCAAAATATTTTCCCGTGCATTCGGAATATGGGTATAACATTATAAATGCCTAGGGGCACGCCTTGATAGGAGGTCGAGATTTGGAGTTGCAATTATTGAGCTAATTTGAAATTAAATTTAATATATGTATTTTATATATTCTGGTCAACCAGCTGAAGACTTTTCAAATCATACCATTTTGCTTTCATCTCATGATCACTTAGCTTGCTTGTTCAAACTCGCTTATATCAAAACGTGTCTTCTTGCCTTTTCATTCACGTTCCAAATGTACACTTCGAAGCTAAAAATAAAATAAAATGGCCGAGCTAAATCTCCTTTTAAAATCACGACCTTCCCTTTTCAAACGAAATGGATACATCTCTTCCTTCATTCGTTTAATTTAATAGAAAAAGAGAAATCGAAATGGCCATGCGTTGCATATCAAATCAAATTCGAAGTTGTCAAACTACGGTTCGAGATTTGAGGGGAGGGTTTCGACTCGAGAGGAATGGTGTTACGAAGCCAGAAGGATGGCACACTATGCTAGGATGCTCGGCATCGATTGGTGGTTTAGAGTTGCTAACGCGAGTTCAGTGGTGGTTCCATCGAGCGTATGCGAGGGAGTGAGTCGAGCAAGCGAGGTGGATACGAATTCGATCATCTGTCTGGGTGGATTCGCGTGCGAACAAAGGAAGTAGCGACGAGCGTCGGGTTCGTGGTGGTTCAGAAACGAAGGCGACCGGGGGATAGTCACGAGGCTAGGGTTTTGGTAGGTAGTAAGGTATTCTCGTTTGTTTTTTATTTATTTATTTTATTTTATTTCCAATTAAACTTAATCTATAAGCATATATGAAATCAGAAGAAAAATATGTTGTAGTAAAGTATAAACATTTCTATTTTAGTTTAATACATATATAAAGATTTGGAAAAATTATATGGCTCTGCACTTGATTTTTTAGTAAAGAAAATTTGATAATTATCTTTCAATTTAGAGATTTTACCTATATATACACACACCTACTTTGATTTAAATATAATAAATAGTAAGCCTATGTGTATGTATATAATTTTGGTAAACACGGGATTTTGGAAAAAATATATGAGAGTTTAAAGTTTACGTAAAATTAGATTTTCGAACCTATATAGATTATTTTTTATGCAGTTTAAAAATGAAAGTAAAAGTTCATTCCTACTAGTTTAATTTTAAAATACATGGTAAGGTGATTAACTTATTTGTAACAACCCGATATTTTTAGCCATTCGCATCCGCA
Organism: Allium cepa; assembly: GCA_030765085.1. NCBI lineage: Eukaryota > Viridiplantae > Streptophyta > Magnoliopsida > Asparagales > Amaryllidaceae > Allium > Allium cepa. The sequence goes on from CM060931.1 coordinate 1,052,454,781, forward strand.
CATGTCGGACTTGAATTGCTCAAAATACCGTGTTGTAAATAAATTTGGAGCAAATGAAATACAATCATAGAATCCAGACACAGAAATATCAGAATAACTCGCAGCGGAAATTAAAATACCATATTAGTTCATGAAGCTACTATAACAAACTCTCAAAACATAATACATAATATCAGTCCGAAAAACATATACAATAGAAATCTCAATTACATAGCAGTTTATCAATACCAAAGCTAAAATAGAACAACTGAAACTGAAGGGATAGATAACTGGACAAGCAGAATCTCCAGCAATTCCTACCTCCAAAAAGAAATCCAAAGCTAAGCTGTAAATACTCAGGCTGACCCGAGCATAAAGTAAAACACAAAACACTCGAGTCAGGACAATATATACTTATATAATGTAAACTAACTCAAGTGAACTGTAGTATAAATGCACAATAACTTAAAGGATGTTTGGGATCGCCCATCCTTTAAGAATCAGTTAAACTATAAATTTTACATCCCGTGGTTAAAATTTCAAAATGGTATTTTATACTTCAAACTCAAATATAATTTCAAAATTCAATATCATTCAAAAATCCATTTCAAAATATCAAAAATATAATATCTTCCAAACCACATTCATTTTTATTTAATTTAAATACCATTACAAAACACATTTCAAAATAGTTTATATTTCAAAACAAATTACTTCATTTTAAATAATAAAATGAAGTTATTATATTTAATAATTAAATTATTAAATTTACAAAATTTTAGTCTTTCAAAATTCATTTATCCACTTAATTTATTAAAATAGATAAAAATTCAACTTTCACAGCATTTAGAATTTGCTACGGAAAGTTACATTCAAAATAGTTCAATTTAATAAAAGATAGCATTTGAAAAGGTTGTAATAGGGTTACATTAGTTTCAAATAAAACTTAGTTAAATTCAATAATTATAGCATTTACAAAAATGCTATAATAAACTTTAATTAAACTTAGCCATTTGGTTCATTATTATCAACTACAGCATTTACAAATGCTGTATTATCATTTACATTAGAATTAATAGCATTTCAGAAATGCAGTTAATTAACTTCAAGTATTCAATATAATTTCACAAACAATTATATTTTTATTTAAATCATTTTTAGCTTATAAAATCATATAATTTCACTTTTAAAACAGTCATTCAAATACCCTTATATTCATGATTTTATAAAGTTAAATCTCCATTCAAAAATCAAAATTTAATAATAATTCACTTATTAAATTCCAACATTAAATTTTAAATTCATTATATTAAATTTAACTTAACATTTAAGTTTAAAATTTTCAAATATAACTTAATTTCATTTTTTATTTACTTAACTTAAAATTCACCTTTAAGCCAAATTCACAAATTTCCAATTTTAGTTATATTTTCAAATTTCAACCTAAATATTCATTCATTTCACATTTTAACTTTATTCAAAAATCATTAATATATTATAAAATCATTTTAAATTCATTAAATTCAAAATATCATAAATTTATCATATTTTCATATTTAATTTAAATTCCATTTATCTCCAAATTCTAGTTTCCAAAATAACTTACATTTCAGATTTTCTAACTTTACCATTTATTTATTTCACTTATAAATTTTCAGAAAATCAATAATGCTTTACAAAAATCATTTTTAATCAAATTTAAATCAAAATATTATAATATTTACATTTCTAAAATAATTTAAATTTTTTAGAAAAACATATTTTAACAACGGGTCTGTATTTCATTTTCTAGCCTAGATGAAGTGATACGGGTAATATTTCATTTCAACCCGTAATTTACAAAGAAAACCCGGGTTTGATCATTTCAAACCCACAATCCCAAGTAAAAGAAAATAATTGAAAATCATTCAGGCCTATCATTTCAGCCCATAACGATTTTCTCCTATTCTAAAGTCCGTTCGGGTATGTATCATTTCAACCCATAGTGATTCTAGTCTACAGGGAACTTGCAGTGTGATAAACTGATGAAAATAATAGAATAGCATGAAATAACAGTAACATATGGTATAACAAGTGTAAATATAGGTGTGAACTTCATATGAATATAATATAGCAGTTATAACCGGATGATATGCATTTACAGATTCAGGTGATGTCAGTTTATCACTATATAAGTACATATTAGTCTGGTGAAATTTACTCACTGTTTTGAGCTGATGACACAACGACGAATTGCACAACGGGATCTACACAAGCACAAAAGCACGATACAGATACGAAATGGAGGAGCCAAAGATTAATTCCCTTGAATACAAATCAAACAAACAATATAACAATTATAAGGTTTCAGACCAAAAATACGATAAACGATGCTAGAATTAAGGAACAACAATTAATCAAACACTTGCACTTGCTTCCACCATCACTATGCTCAGCCTATAGGGTGATAAGGTACTACCATGGGGTGTATTTGGTCAGGTATGGGTCATATATGGTCGGCCTAGCAAGGGTAGTGAAGGTATGGAAGTTGCTATGTATGAAAATACAAGTACAAGGCAAACAAGTGGATTTTTGTGCAATTTCAAGCATCGGGCAAGGCTACAAATGGCATGGCCAGACCTGCTGGAGGCTAGGAGATGGTGTGGCAGTGGTTTTGGTTCAGGTATGAGCTGGAGAAGGTGGTGCAAAGGGCGGTTAAGGGTGTGGTGAAGCGGTGGAAGTTACAAGGTGTGAATACAAAGGGTTTAAGGCAAATAAGTGGCTTTTGTGCAACCATGGCTCAACCAAAGGACCATTGGGCTCGGCCCCTACAAGGTGAAGGTCAGGTGGGGTCTGGAGTGTCGGCCAAAGGTGGTGGAGGGATTGGTGGTGGCGGCCAAGGATGTGGTTTAGGTGAAAAATGAAGGGTATGTGCATAAATGGTTCGGCTAGGCTGAACAAGTGGAGTGTTTGCATAAACTTTGGTGGATCTAGTCATAGATGACCATGGCATGGCTTGGTCAGTGGGCTGGAGGAGATGGTGACCTGATGTGGTGATGGTGGAGGCGGCTATGGTGGTGGAGGAGCAAGGCCGAACCTATGATGAAGAAGAACAAGTGCAAAAACCTTGAATTCAAGCATAAACAAATGGAAAAAGGAAATAAAGTTTACCAAACTTTCTTCAAAAGCTATGGCCGAAATTTTTTCTTCAGGAATGAGAAAAATGTTTACATGAATGATAAAAATGATAGTCGGCTGAAAGAAATGAGAAGTAATGGCCAATTGAATGAAGAGTTAAGTTAAAATGTGAAAAGGTGGAAGATAAAAGGCCTTAGGAAAATCAAAAGTCAAAACCTTTTCAAATTTCTCTTAATTTCTTTATATAAGTTTAAATTACTGAAAATATAATAATTTCAGTTTAAATTTCGAAAATGCAACAAAATATAAAATAAAATTAAATAAATAATAATTATATACGATAAAAATAAGAAAATAGCTCAGAAAATGCACACTAGTTAAGAAAAATTGGAAATAAACAGAATAAATTTTGGAAAATTTATATGGACATGGAAAATAATTATAAATAAAGATAATAACATAAAATAAAAATTTATTCACAAAATAAATAAATAAAATTTAATTAAATAAAATTTAATTAAATAAAATTTAATTAAATAAAATTTATATGAAGAAAATTGCAGAAAAATAGAAAACAGCCTTTAAAAATAGAAAATAAATGCAATAAGCTTTGAAAAAAATTCAAACATCACTTTGAAAATATTTAAAAGACAAAAATATATGTAACATAACATATAATACAAAATTTAATAATATATGACAAATAAAAATATTATTTATATAATTTAAAATAAACAATATTGCTAAACAAATCAAATTACACTCATTATTGAAATATACATAACTTTCACGGTTTATCTCCATTTCCAACGAAACGAAAAGCAGTATTCAAGTTATTAAATATATTTTCATAATAAAAGATAAAATTTAAGAATTTAAATATTTAAATTTGAAATTTAAAAAATCAAAATTTGACCAAATTGACCAAAATCGACATTTCAGGAAAATATTCAATTTATACCAGTTTGAAATTATAATTCACATAATAATCAAAGTTTATATTTAAAATGAAAAGTTTGAAATGGAACCAGTAAAAAAAAATTAAAAATGAAATAAAGTCAAAATTAAGATATACATAAAAATCTAGGGTTGTTACACCCTCCCCCACTCAAATCTTTTCGTCCTCGAAAAGGAAGGAAGTGGAGAAACAACTAGAAAGAGAAATAGGTTGGAAGACATTCGAAAGAAGGTAGGGAGAAAGTAGCTAGGATGGAAAGCAGGTTGAAAGACAAGGATGAACCATTATTTAAACCATTATACATTTCAATTAAAATTTCATAATATTTTAAACATTTTATAATATGATGAATAGTCATTTGATTCAAATCTGATGGTTCAAAGTAAACAATTTTTAAACATTTTAAAATCTTTAGAAGGGAAAATAAACGATCAAAATATTCTTTATATAGTACTTTATCAAGATACTTTTATCAAAATACTTTTATAACTCGATGTCTTAACAAGTTTATCCTTGTTCCTGTAGATTCTGGCAGTGCGTTGATCAGACGTAAAGCTAGACTTCTCCAGGTACTTAGTAGACTTGTTTCAACACCCAGTGAAAATACTTGAAAAATCATTTAAAATAGATATGGAAAGTACAATCCAAACAAATCAACCAAACCGAAACAGTTGTCTAACCATGGATCGCAGATACACAATGGTTACGCCTGGATCCCCCAAGAAACAATTCGTATCCATAAGCTTTCTCAGCCCTGCGAGTTACGCCATGATGACGAGTAGAATGCAGGATACACAATGGTTACGCCTGGATCCCCCAGGAAACAATCCGTACCCCTAGGCAAGACTCAGCCAGGCACTTGCGCTACTCTTCGCGACCTACACAGATTGCAGGATACACAATGGTTACGCCTGGATCCCCCAGGAAACAATCCGTACCCCTAGGCAAGACTCAGCCAGGCAGTTGCGCTATGTAGTCGCGATCATAAGACCACGGAGATCGTCGTGGAATTCGATGGACACTCGAGTATCATATCCGGAAAACCCAAATCAAAGAGAGAGAATAATATCGATAGAATGAATCCACAGTGTGGCCACAAAGCGAATATCAAGCAGAAGGCACTTTCCATATCTTTACTTCGAAAATATGTATCATATAGTACCCTTCAAAATCACTTTCAAATATCATACTTATATAAAGTCCATTTTATATAAGATTTCATTTCAAATCAAATACTTTTCAAAATACTAGTATATCAAATCACACTTATATAGATTTCGGTTATATAAGATTTCACTTTATAAAATTTGGGTACCCTTTCAAATCAACAGTTCCAATTCAACAGTTTACTTATACAAATCATTTTTATATAAGTTCGATAGCTCCCAAATCAAGTATTTAATAAAACAAGGTTCTAAATTTCAAACCATTTCGATATCAAATAAATTTTTAAAATCATATATGATGTCACCAAATCATTTCTTTCAAGTTATACATATTCAGTTTCAAAATTTCTTAAAACAATAGGTTTAGAAAATAATCCAAATTTCCAAATCAACAAAATTTAAGTCAAATAAATCCATTTCCATTTCAAACATGTATTCACTTCAAAAGTCATAATACTTTCAAAGTTATGAATCTTTCGAAACTAAAATACTTGAAATCATTACACTTTGAAAATCATAACATTTAGACATCATGCATTTGAAATCATAAAACATGCCCTTAATTCTTTACATTTCAATTTTTTTCAATTAAACCAAAATCTAAAATTTCCAATTTCAATTCAATTCAAACCATCAGTTTCAATTTAGTTTTCCACCAAAACCATTTCAAATATTATCAATTTCAAATACAGATTTGATTTACAAAATAAACTATTAAATCTCAAATATGTTTCACGGCTTAAATATACCATATTTCAAAACTAAATTTCATAATTCATATATCCCAAATTTTACTTCATTATTACTTACTGTTGAAATATTTATTCATAAATCCATTATTTTTGAATAAACTCAAATTACAGGTAAACCAAATATCCTTTCATACTAATATAAGCTTCAATTATTCATTTATCAAAATCAATGGTTTTCAAAATCATCTTATACTTACATAAAGTTTATCTTATATGAGAATCAAAAATTTCAAAAATAAATTTCGCTGCATGGAAAGCCATATGGGATTGAACATCTTTGCTTACTAATAGATTTTTAATTAAGAATAGTTTTGTGTATAAAATAGTTTGTATGAAAAATAGAATAAAACAGTTAGTTTAAGAAGAATAAAAGAAAAATGGTTTTGAAAAATGGTTTTAAATTTGATAGTAGTTTTTCATAAAAGAAAAATTCCAATTAAATTACAAAGATATCCAACCCAACAAATTTCAATTTCAGAGTCAAGTATACCAATGATATTAGGATATAAGATGTACATATGTCATCATTTCACAACATTACATTCGATCGCTCGCTCGATCACACAAGTTTGCTTTCGAACTAGTATTGTCCATTCGACTTCCCTAATGAGGACTTCGATATGGTTTCTCGACTAGAAGTTATCAGTCTCCTTGCATAGCCATATACTATGATAGAGAATTCTATAATCAAGCCCAAAATCCATATCAAAGGTTTGCCATCAAGAATCAAATGAAAAAATCCTAACACGAAATGGTGTAATTCACCTCGAACTTGTGTACTCAAACTTGGATCAAATTAATTATGCGAATAAAACAGCACACGTACAACTTATGTACCTATTCCAACTTGTTAAATAAATAGTTTCATAAAGATGTTACTAAGTTAAAACATTTAAAACCAAATTTTACTCAAACATTTAAAGACTAATTTTTATCCAAAATATTTCAAAACTCAATTTCATATTAGTATAATTCAAAATAGTCTTATTTATTTACTTAACAAAACAGTTTCAACTTATACAAATCATATTATTTCATACTTGAAGCATACAAACTAAACTTATATTCTTTATCAAATACCTTATACCTTTCAAAATTTCTTAGCTTTGAAAAGTTAAAGTTGATTTGGAAGTGCTCGAACCTTCAAATAGTCGAAGAAATCATAATTTCAAATCCAAGAGTGGGAAATCACTAACAAATCAGTAAATCAATTCCAATAGATAAGGTTATATCAAAACAAATCTGAATCTCGAGGACTGAACACCGACTTACTTTAAATCATTTCAAATATATATATATATATATATACATATACATATATCTTTCGAATATCAAACCGTATTTCAAAATCTGAAATCAAAATTGGTTTCACAAAATCACTCGCATAGCAAAGCTACTAGAGTGGCCTCTCCCCCACTCAGAAACTCGAATATCAATGTCGATGATGCATGCATTCATCATCGAAATTATTTTCCAGCGACACAAGTGAGTTCTGGACTTCAATTAACTTTGAAAAACTTCTTTGAAATTCCTTAGAAATCATTGAAATTCATTCGAATACATTTGAAACATTTCTTATTTGAAATATATATATATATATATCTTTAAATCATATTACTATATATATTTTCCAAAATCTTAAAACCGATTTCAAAATACCGGAATTCGATTCCTCGAAATTCAAATTCAAAACCCTTCAGTTATAAATCATTTTTGTATATATCAAGTTCTTATAAAATTTTCAAAATTTCAAATTCTTTCGAAATTTCAAATTTTCATTTTTGAAAGGTATATAATCCTTATCGAAAACATTTCACTTTTATATATAAAAATATGGCCATCCTTAATAATTTCGATGTATGCACAATTTCAAAATACAACCAAATACAAATTTCCAAAGGATGATTCAGGGAAGGATTTCAAACAAACAAAGATTCAAAATTAGAGGGACTCTAATCAAATAGAATTTTAGTTCGAAGATAAACTCAAACGAAGATGAGATAATTTAATTACCAAATAAAGGATAGATAAGCCTATATAAATCGCGGGCGAACTTAACCGGTCACCCGAGACTTTAGGAATATATTCAATACGGAAATCTAAGGCAAATCGACCTTCGATCGCCAGAGAATAGAATCCGGATAGAGCAGGAGATAGATAACATCGACATCCGAGGATACAAAAATCTTCAGTGAATCAATGCCAATTGTAAAGGAGTTTCACCCCTTTACAAATCATTCAAAGATTTACGGAATCATCGCTCTTTAGAGAGGTCATTCCAAAGTAGAGTTACGAATGCTTCAAAATTAAAAGGAAAAATGGGGAAAACAAGACTGGATTCCAGAACAAGTGGGAGTGTTCCAAAGTTCAAGGAATCCTAGTCGATCAGAATCTTAACCAAAAAATTTCTAACAAGGTGGATAACGAAGAGATGAAGTTTATAAAATCATGATTTCAAAATAAGAACATTTTTATACCAAAATAATCTTTGAAAAATCTTTTAAAAATCATTTTATACTTCGAAAATACGTTCTCTCACAAAGAAAGGATCCTGAGAATGATTTCACTCATTCTAGGGTATTTCTACCCTATCTCTAATGAGTTTTTGCTCCGCAGGCTAAGGTTTGCCTAAAACCTGGCTCCGATACCAACTGTAACAACCCGATATTTTCAGCCATTCGCATCCGCACATGTCGGACTTGAATTGCTCAAAATACCGTGTTGTAAATAAATTTGGAGCAAATGAAATACAATCACAGAATCCAGACACAGAAATATCAGAATAACTCGCAGCGGAAATTAAAATACCATAGTAGTTCATGAAGCTACTATAACAAACTCTCAAAACATAATACATAATATCAGTCCGAAAAACATATACAATAGAAATCTCAATTACATAGAAGTTTATCAATACCAAAGCTGAAATAGAACGACTGAAACTGAAGGGATAGATAACTAGACAAGCAGAATCTCCAGCAATTCCTAACTCCAAAAAGAAATCCAAAGCTAAGCTGTAAATACTCAGGCTGACCCGAGCGTAAAGTAAAACACAAAACACTTGAGTCAGGACAATATATACTTATATAATGTAAACTAACTCAAGTGAACTGTAGTAGAAATGCACAATAACTTAAAGGATGTTTGGGATCGCCCATCGTTTAAGAATCAGTTAAACTATAAATTTTACATCCCGTGGTTAAAATTTCAAAATGGTATTTTATACTTCAAACTCAAATATCATTTCAAAATTCAATATCATTCAAAAATCCATTTCAAAATATCAAAAACATTATATCTTCCAAACCACATTCATTTTTATTTAATTTAAATACCATTACAAAACACATTTCAAAATAGTTTATATTTCAAAACAAATTACTTCATTTTAAATCATAAAATGAAGTTATTATATTTAATAATTAAATTATTAAATTTACAAAATTTTAGTCTTTCAAAATTCATTTATCCACTTAATTTATTAAAGCAGATGAAAATTCAACTTTCGCAGCATTTAGAAATTGCTACGGAAAGTTACATTCAAAACAGTTCAATTTAATAAAAGATAGCATTTGAAAAGGTTGTAATAGGGTTACATTAGTTTCAAATAAAACTTAGTTAAATTCAATAATTATAGCATTTACAAAAATGCTATAATAACCTTTAATTAAACTTAGCCATTTGGTTCATTATTATCAACTACAGCATTTACAAATGCTGTATTATCATTTACATTAGAATTAATAGCATTTCAGAAATGCAGTTAATTAACTTCAAGTATTCAATATAATTTCACAAACAATTATATTTTTATTTAAATCATTTTTAGCTTATAAAATCATATAATTTCACTTTTAAAACAGTCATTCAAATACCCTTATATTCATGATTTTATAAAGTTAAATCTCCATTCAAAAATCAAAATTTAATAATAATTCACTTATTAAATTCCAACATTAAATTTTAAATTCATTATATTAAATTTAACTTAACATTTAAGTTTAAAATTTTCAAATATAACTTAATTTCATTTTTTATTTACTTAACTTAAAATTCACCTTTAAGCCAAATTCACAAATTTCCAATTTTAGTTATATTTCCAAATTTCAACCTAAATATTCATTCATTTCACATTTTAACTTTATTCAAAAATCATTAATATATTATAAAATCATTTTAAATTCATTAAATTCAAAGTATCATAAATTTATCATATTTTCATATTTAATTTAAATTCCATTTATCTCCAAATTCTAGTTTCCAAAATAACTTACATTTCAGATTTTCTAACTTTACCATTTATTTATTTCACTTATAAATTTTCAGAAAATCAATAATGCTTTACAAAAATCATTTTTAATCAAATTTAAATCAAAATATTATAATATTTACATTTCTAAAATAATTTAAATTTTTTAGAAAAACATATTTTAACAACGGGTCTGTATTTCATTTTCTAGCCTAGATGAAGTGATACGGGTAATATTTCATTTCAACCCGTAATTTACAAAGAAAACCCGGGTTTGATCATTTCAAACCCGCAATCTCAAGTAAAAGAAAATAATTGAAAATCATTCAGGCCTATCATTTCAGCCCATAACGATTTTCTCCTATTCTAAAGTCCGTTCGGGTATGTATTATTTCAACCCATAGTGATTCTAGTCTACAGGGAACTTGCAGTGTGATAAACTGATGAAAATAATAGAATAGCATGAAGTAACAGTAACATATGGTATAACAAGTGTAAATATAGGTGTGGACTTCATATGAATATAATATAGCAGTTATGTGGAGGGACTGGTGGTGGCGGCCAAGGAGGTGGTTTAGGTGAAAAATGAAGGGTATGTGCATAAATGGTTCGGCTAGGCTGAACAAGTGGAGTGTTTGCATAAACTTTGGTGGATCTAGTCATAGATGACCATGACATGGCTTGGTTAGTGGGCTGGAGGAGATGGTGACCTGATGTGGTGATGGTGGAGGCGGCTATGGTGGTGGAGGAGCAAGGCCGAACCTATGATGAAGAAGAACAAGTGCAAAAACCTTGAATTCAAGCATAAACAAATGGAAAAAGGAAATAAAGTTTACCAAACTTTCTTCAAAAGCTATGGCCGAAAATTTTTCTTCAGGAATGAGAAAAATGTTTACATGAATGATAAAAATGATAGTCGGCTGAAAGAAATGAGAAGTAATGGCCAATTGAATGAAGAGTTAAGTTAAAATGTGAAAAGGTGGAAGATAAAAGGCCTTAGGAAAATCAAAAGTCAAAACCTTTTCAAATTTCTCTTAATTTCTTTATATAAGTTTAAATTACTGAAAATATAATAATTTCAGTTAAAATTTCGAAAATGCAACAAAATATAAAATAAAATTAAATAAATAATAATTATATACGATAAAAATAAGAAAATAGCTCAGAAAATGCACACTAGTCAAGAAAAATTGGAAATAAACAGAATAAATTTTGGAAAATTTATATGGACATGGAAAATAATTATAAACAAATATAATAACATAAAATAAAAATTTATTCACAAAATAAATAAATAAAATTTAATTAAATATAATTTATATGAAGAAAATTGCAGAAAAATAGAAAACAGCCTTTAAAAATAGAAAATAAATGCAATAAGCTTTGAAAAAATTCAAACATCACTTTGAAAATATTTAAAAGACAAAAATATATGTAACATAACATATAATACAAAATTTAATAATATATGACAAATAAAAATATTATTTATATAATTTAAAATAAACAATATTGCTAAACAAATCAAATTACACTCATTATTGAAATATACATAACTTTCACGGTTTATCTCTGTTTCCAACGAAACGAAAAGCAGTATTCAAGTTATTAAATATATTTTCATAATAAAAGATAAAATTTAAGAATTTAAATATTTAAATTTGAAATTTAAAAAATCAAAATTTGACCCAAATTGACCAAAATCGACATTTCTGGAAAATATTCAATTTATACCAGTTTGAAATTATAATTCACATAATAATCAAAGTTTATATTTAAAACGAAAAGTTTGAAATGGAACCAGTAAAAAAATTTAAAAATGAAATAAAGTCAAAATTAAGATATACATAAAAATCTAGGGTTGTTACATTATTTAATCTATTCTAGTTACTAAAAGATTTTCTAAAAGAAAAAAATTAGTTAAAATTTAATTATTAGTTTAAATTAAAAATAAATTATTAATTTTATAAAATGGAAATTTATTGTTTGATTTTATTTCGAATATTGATAAATCATATAAATTATTTATTTAAGCTCAAAAACCGTGAAACCAGTCAAGATTGGAGTGGATTGCAAAACAAAATCAAAGGTGAGTTAATCTCACTCATTCGGAATACCTTTAAATTTAAATAGTTAAATTTAAATTATTGTTTTTTGCTTGAATTGATAATTTATTATCAGCTTGGATGTGATATGTTATATATATATATATATATATATATATATATATATATTGGAGTGATTGATTTCCCGCATTATATAGCGGATGAGACCCTATGCACCCCGCATAATAGCGGATGACCCATGATATCCCGCCTTGAAGTGGGATTGGTATTTTAAATTATTGTGCTAACATCCGTGGATGTAGGGAAACAGGTTGGAGGGATCCAATTGGATTCCTCAAAAGTGATGAATTTATTTCATATTCCGTGATATGATTTATTTGATAATATGCGATAGATCATATTGTAATTGAAATTATTGAATGCTATGGTTTGGCCATGTATTGTGATATGATTTGTTTCATATTCTGTGATATGATTTATTTCATATTCTGTGATATGATTTATTTGATAATCTGTGATCCTTGGTACGGTGATCTAGACCACGTATTGTGACGGACGGTACCCCAGTAGCCCTGCCATTGATGGAAACCTAATCTCATGTAAGTGGCTTCGGACTTGTTTGTATACCTATTATGCTGGAATTTAATGAATGTGACAATTTCGGCTATTTGAATAAGTATTTGTGTATAGACACTATAATATCAGAGGATTTAATAAGAAATGTTTTTGGTTTTCGTAAGGGAAAAACACGACATGTTTATTTGTAGCAGGGTCTCACGAGATACCTTTGATTTCAAAGGATTTTGAAAACTTTAATAATCCAATTGAGTTTGTTTTGTCATGCTGGTTTTCCAGACTGACTCGGATATTGTTTTATTATAATACTCGGGTCAGACGAGTATTATAGAGTACATATTCTGGATGGACGGCTATGAAGCTCAGGAGACGAGCTGGATGGCAAGACGTAGCACACATACTTGATGTATATTCCGCTGTGCAGTGTACGTTGTATATTCAGCTTTGAGAGGACAAGTTATTATAACTGTCTTGAATTGTATTGTTGATTAGTGTGTACTTTGATAATGTAATGTATAAACAGTTACAGATTCTTTTGTTATAAAAAAAATCTGTTATTTGCTATTATATATTGCTCCGTTGCATTTGTGAGTATCTGATGTTGTTTTCTATTTCTTCTTCTACCTCCTTCTTCTTTAACCCTAATGGTTCGTTTTTTCGGCATTCGATTGTTTGGCAATTGAAACAGTGGACGTGATGTCGATTTTCGAACGTGGAAAAAATTGGGTTATGATAGTTGGCAAAGGTTACAAAATAAGAACAATTATCTTTGTAATTACAGGTATCGGGCCACATACATCACTATGTATAAGATCAAAGAGTTCATGAACTCTTTCATTGCTCCCAGTAAAGCGGTACTTGGTCATCTTACCTTTGAGACACAACTCACACATATCAAATGAATCAGAATCAAGTGATGGTAGAAAACCTTTGGTTTTCAGTTTGTGTAGTCGTTTCGCACTTTTATGACCTAACCTACAATGAAAAAGATAATTTTATTTATATTGTCATTTGAAGAATTACCCACAACACAAACATAATTTGTGTCGATCGCATAAATGCCATTATCTAAAATACCATAACATACGTTATTACCATCTAAAATAATGTTCATAACGTTATCGATATAGTGAAAATTATAGCCAGTCTCAAACAATCTGGAAAAAAATAATTCCATAAATAAATCCTTTTACATAGTGGCAAATATTTAATATCAAAACAAATCCACTAGGCGAACTTAAATGAAAATCTCCAACCGTCGTTGCATCCACCAGAGATCCATCGACGACTTGAAGCCTCATATCTCCTTTGCCACATGACACATGTTTCTATGTCTCTATAATGAATTATAGATATGAGTTCTAGATCCAATGTCTAAAATCCAAGATAATTTATTGATTGCAAAATAATTTTGAATTGTAAATATACATGTAGGAGACGTAGAACCATTCCGGTTCTTCCTTCCAAAAATCATTTGAGTACTCCAGACAACTCTATTTCCGATGACCCTTCTCGTGACAGTGATGTCACATTAACCCTTTTCAACCGGAGCAGTCTTCTTGCTAACACTTTTCCGCTTCTTCGAACCTTTCGAAGATGACACATTCCTTTTAATAGCAAGTAAAACACCTTGATCCTTGGATGAAGACTCAAAAGACCTTAACATATTTAGGAGCTCCTTGCGCCTTACGTTCAACCGATTCATATTATAGTTTAATATGAACGGCTCATACTGGAGAGTAAGGGACCAAGGATCAAGTCCACTTGCATCTCGTTGCTTTTCCTTATGTAAAGCTGTGAAATTCTATCAATATAGCCATTCATCATCAGAACATAATTGTCCACTTCCGTCCCTTGGATATTTTGGTATTGAATGGTTTTTTCTATAAGTTCGTACCTTGTAAAATGAGACTGATCACCAAATAGAGCTTTTAGACTATCAAAAATTTCATGGATAGGCATGTTTTTCATGCTGCCTCTACAACGGCTTGTCTAATGTGGACAACAAAAAAACTTAGGCAATTTAAAGGTTTGAGACCCATTTGCTATAATTTAATCGTAGTTTGGGTCTAGATCATCAGCAAATTTAATCTTAGGTAGTTCAGTTATCGATGACTAAAAATGTTCATAAGTTAATGCCATCTTTATCGTTCTTAGCCAGTTAACGCAGTTATGCCTGGTGAGTTTCTCGTTTCCAAAAAATGACTTGGGTATGGACAATTTTTTTTCAAATTATAACTTAGTAGATTAGGATATTTTCTTAGTAGAGATTCTTAGAATGTTGGTAAGGTCAAACGTTACATTTCATTTACTAATAAGCTCTCACTAATCTTTTATGTTTCTCATAAAAGTCTTTTAACTTCATTAGTGGCATCAAGACTTACATGACTTAGAATTCTGACCTAGAGGAAGGCTCAACAAATCATATATTCACATAAAATAGATAACTCATATCGTATACAACTCCTAACCTTATAGTCTTTGTCTTAATCTCATCTTTACATTAAGAAATGCTCAACAAATAAAGAGAGATTATTCATTTGTACCTACCATTTCGCAACGGCCTAAGTTTAATGCACATATCTTGAGGAAAAGCTCAATTTATATGTGCAATTATCTTACCTTATCTATTCTACATATATTAATTGCACTGCACATAACATCCCTAACTTGAGGAAAACTCAACAACTAAGGAGTATGCAAATAATCTTTTAACATATAAATGGTAGATGACAACTTTATATCAAAGATTCATAATCTTTAATATGTTATATTGAGTAATATCAACTTATAGAATAATATATTACTTATGAATACCATCATGATTCAAGTGTCAAACACATCAGAAATCACGATATACGTACCATACATATGTATTTATCCTTTTAGTCTAGTTTGGGTTTCTTATTTTTCCAAATTTAATAATACATTTATTTTATATAAATTATAATTATTATATATTCTTTGTAATTTAATTTACTTATATAATAGTCTTATTTATAGCATTATATTAATTAAATCTTATTTAATTAATTTAATTGATTTACATTTTAATTAATTTTATATTTTTCAATTAAATTTTTTATATTGCATACATATACTATAACATTTATAGTTATACACAAATATCTTTTTATATATATATGTATGTATGTAATTTATTATTTCTTAATTAACTTTAAATTAATATATTTAATTAAACAATTTTAACTAATTATTCATTTTAAAAATTTCTTATATGTAATATGTACTTACATCATCTTAAACAATTCAAGATAATGTAACATGTATCATTATATATATATATACATTAATTAATTAACTATTAGATTAATTTACATAATTTATTAATCTAATTAATATTTTCTATTTTTCTATTTTTTTTATTTCAGAACACTTTTTAAAATTATGTTATAATATTTATAATATATTTCTTATTCTAATTTTGACTTTTTAAATTAAAATTTTATTTTAATTTCAAAAGAATTATGAAAATTAGCCCAAGGCCCGGTTCAAATTGGGCCTTTTCTATTAGGGGTAACCTTTGGGTTCACTTTACATTTCGAGCTAGGCCGTTAGCCAGGTTGGATAGGGTACTTGATTAAGCAAACCCATAGACACCCAACTATATAGGTAAGCTTGATTAGTTAACCCTAATATAACTAATTTAAACTACATAGGCTATTGGACTTCGATATCACTATTGTATTTGTTCCAGCATGCAGTAGGTTAAATGGTAAATTTCAAAAAAGTATTCCATTTTGGATCTTATTGGGTCCATGAAGTCTAATTTATATAGATCCGATCTAAATTAATTTTAAATAAAATCAATATTTTATTTTATTTATAAATAAAGTTTTATTTAATTTTATTACTATATTATATGACATAACATGCGTATTATATACACATATATGTGTGCATGCATGTGCAACACATACAGTGTACATGGTTTAAAATATTCGTGTATAAGTATTGAGTTTTACACCATAATAGCCATATTACCCCCTTCCATATACATATGTGATGTCTAATATTTTATTTTTGAAAATTTGTGTTATCTAATATGTGTGTGTGTGTGTGTGTTTGAGATTATAAAAGAAATGCGTAAATATTAATTTTAATAACTTCGAACTTAATTTCAAATTTTAAATTTCAAATCAAGATCTACATAACATAATATCTACTAATTTAAAATTTAAATCATTGCATTATTTTCAAAATACATACATACGTATGTATGTATGTATATTTATATATTGTGAAAATAAAAAATTATAGAGGTATTTGTTCATTACAGTTGGAAAACGAAGATTTCACGTTATGTCCGTCATTTTGGTACCATATGGAAGTTTGTCCTTCCATTGTCAGTCATTCTATTATGCTGGTATCATCTTCCACTATGGTCCCTCTTCATCACTCGATTTTGAAGTGGGCCTCAAAAAATCATCTGATTGATGTTATCACTACTCATCTGTCAATTCTGATGTAGTTGTTGTCCCTGTTATACCTTTACATTTGGTGTCTCCTACTCCTCAAGAGGTGCTAGGTTCGAGTAATGTACCACCTTCTGATGGAATTTCTTGGTATTCTAAAGAGAAAAATTGGGTGTATGAACCCTCCGATATGAGATTTCCCCTGGGAGTGATAAGTTCCTCAAGTTCATGATTATGGATGATGCAAAGAGTATAACCGTATACTACCACATTGAGGGTGAGAATCTTGCTCTTACTAGGGATGGAGAAGTAAGTGAGGTGAATAAGACATTGTTCTATGATACCACTTGGGAAAGGAGTTTCATTTTCAGAGCTGGAAATCCGGGATATGTTCCTAATCTTACTCCACTTTTCTCTGATCATAAAATGTCACTGGGTTGATGATTTCAGTAGTAGATCCTCCTCCTCCGAGGGGGGCTAGTCATGGTAGTTCGTAGTTTAGGCGTATGGCCTAATTCTTGTGCTTTTTTGCTATTTTTTGTTTAGTGGTCTATCCACTATAAAACCAGCCATAGTTGTTCTGTGCATGTGCAGGACACCTGTTTCTATATTTATACAGAGTAGTATGGCCACTTTAAAACTGGCTGGTTTTGCTCTTTTTTAATATATTATGAAAATATGTTTTTGGGAATAAACACACACACACACACACATACATACATACATATATTCTTATATATTTATTAGATTAATATCTTGGAATTCAATGTAGGACAGTAATACATATATGTTTTAAATTTAAATATATATCTATATGCACACATACACATACATATTTTTAACATACATTCGGCCAAATTAGCCAAATTAATATTTAACAAAATAACATTTTATTATTATAACCTTGCGATTTATTTTTTAATGTTAATCTTTATAAAAAAATTAATTTTTTATGAAAAATAAAACATATACATAATTTTATTAAACACACATACACACTATTTTATAATATATATACTTTATATAAAGGTTATGTATTATATTTTAAAATAAATTATATATCAACATATATGGTATTATATGTACATAAATTTATTTTTATTTTCGAAAATTCTATCATGTATATAAATTACTATATATATATATATACATATTAATTACATGTAATTATAATTTAAAACAATTTTTTTTAAAAGCATCTAAATTATTAATTGATTTTGAGATTGATTTTTTTTAATTTTATTTCTGCCAGAATGATATATACCCTTGTTATGGCTTAGATGTAACATGTTAAAATTTGAATCAATTAACTCGTTGAATATGTATTCAAAACTTCTATAGAGGGCTACAGGCTGAAAGCACCAACCACAAATGTATTTCTTTTATTTAATTTTGTGTTTTAATTGCAAAGCTGTAATGACCCATATTTTACATATCGGATGATCATAAATATTTTTATTTTATTTTATGATGTCATATGATTCTATAATTTTGGATTATGATCTTAGCAACATTTTACACACATACGATTTTTTCCAAATTTCTATGCGACCATTTTAACTATGAAAACCTTATTTGGGCATAACTTTTGATAAGAGTTGAATTAAGGTCTCAAACTAGTTGCATTGCTTCATGATGATGGTTTCTCATTTTGTAGAGTGGTCATAATAGAAAAACAGAGTTAAAATTAGAAAGTTACGGCTGCTTTAAGTTTTAATAGTCGTTGGACATGACTAGTGTAATTAAGCCCATAAGTAGGCCCATTAGCCTAATTGGAGATCACTATGAATAGAAGACCGAAGTGCCAAATTAAAAAATTTTCCTTTCTCCCAAATCAGATCTAAATCCCTATTAACCCTTGATTCGTCCAAAATCAACCATAATCAAAGCGAATTGAAGTTAGAGAATATATCAGCGATTAGAGGATAGAGGTCATTAATTTGGTTGAATTGCATTGGTTTTCATTGCTCTCCACTTCTGATAAGGCTCAAATTGGTTGAATTCGATAATTGGTGAGTGGTTTGCGACTTCTTACTATCGTATGCATGTTTATATGGTAAAATTATAGGTTTTAGCATAATTTATTATCTTAAAATCCTTTTCTAACTTTAATCACGTGTTTACATCTGTATATGACCTAAATTGATGAACTCTAATATGATTTGTAGAATTGGCTTTGTAATTCACCTTATTCATAACTCATATGTTCATGGATTTGTTAGATTTGGATTGGAATTTGTTTAGTTGCTGTAATTCTATTTATTGCTTGTTTGAATGGATGTAATTATATGTTATTCTATGCTTGTATATTGTTCTTTGATGTTTTTTGCTAGTATTTTGGATGTTTAGGAAGATAGATTAGTGAATTGGGTAAATTAGAGGCAAAGTGGCAGGACCTTGTTGGAAAAATCGCTTCAAAATTCACTAAGGGTATAAACTGTCACCGAGTTATTTATAACTTGGCATCGAGTTATAATGGTTGGTCGGAATTGAACGAAACCTGCAGGAAAGTCTCTAAAGCATGGGGGGAGCTTGCTAAAAAAGCCACGCCTCAAAATTTGCTAAGAGTTTAGCCTTGTACCAAGTTATATATAACTTGGTACCAAGTTATAATGGTGGGCCCTATAAGGCAGTCGTTGTCATGTGTAGACAGAGCTTGGCTATTGGAGGTGGTTCATGGCTTAAAGCAAGAGATTTGGTTAAGTATTGGGTAATATACCTAGTTATCTCTAGAAATTAGAAGATAAAGGCAATAGGTTGGGGCCGAGTTATTAAGGAGGGATAGGTTGGCGTCTAAAGCTCTTGAGAAAGGGGTGTTAGAAGCAAGCCAAAAGTGGTTTAGCATATAACCTGTTATCGAGTTATCATATTACACTTAACGAAAGTAGAATTTTCTAGTATGGAGTGGAAGCTTTGTAGGTCATGCTGGTGTTGACTCAATTGCATGAGGATGTAACAACATGATGAAAGCTAGACACTTCGGTTTGTAACTCATGGTGGGAGTAGGTGCCGAAGATAGCGGCTCGATAAAGGAGGGAGCCATAGAATGGGGAATGTGGTAGGTTCCTGAATAATGGAAAGTAGATTGAGCAAAGGAAGGGCTCAGTTCTAAATGGAGCAAAGGAGGGCTCGGATGAATACATGCTAAGGAATCGTTGATGCTTGGAGTATTTTATTGTGTAATCGAAGCATTGGTATTGTAAGTGGTGATGCCTATATGTCAATTGAGGTACATGTATACTCTAGACCATTGACTTTGGGTCTAGTATCTAGCTTTAGTCTATGAGACCTGCATCGAGATTTGGGTTGCGCGATATAAGAGGACGCAAAAAATCAAGATTTCCATTAGTCCCTGGTATGGGGGGCTATACGAGTTATCATATATTCTGAGCACATGGATAAGTGATAGTGAGTATTTCTTGATGGACACTATGGTTGCTATGGTTCCTTTCTAGGCTATCACTTAGAGATATCATTGGGAGTGGTTATTGGAGATAGGAATACCTAGAGATATGATATCCTTATTTCGAGTAGTATACTATTATGATGTTGTAGAGTAGCATATTATATCGTTATGTGCTAACTCTTTGGTTGCATGGACTGGTCAAGTATGATTTATGTACATCTGTTCCTTACTATATTTACCTGTATAGTATTTTAAGATTCATTTACCGCTCACACCAGACTATTGTCTGGCCCAAGGATTCATGCTTTGCTTCTTATTATTTTGGGTACTCTTAAATAGGTAGACCAAATAGCATGTCTAGGTGACGTAGCAGTTGTTCAGAGGATGACCGGATGGAGTTATTTCGTATTATATACTTATCTGGATTCTACGCTTATTCCTTTTTGCAACACCGAGGAGCCTTAACAATGACTACTTATTTTCTTGTTATGAGATAAATTTGAGTTTGCTTCTACGTATAAACTCTACTGCATTTGACTTTTAACTCTGTGGATCTATTACTTATATAATGATTTGTTCACATAGTTATTATTATCTCTTATGTTATACTTCTGATATTATATTTTATCGATACATTGTGAGATATGACATGTTATATGTTGTATTTGTTTTCTTTTCTATCCTGATGATAGTCCTTATCGGCCGAGCATGACTAAAATGCACTATCTAGTTATTATTTATGTCGGAGGTATAATGCAGTCATCACATTTAGTATCAAAGCTTAGGTTACGTGATTAGCCTGAGTTGGTGCTGCGATCCAATAGAGATAAGGAAGGAGTTATCGCCTTAGACTGGATCTAGAGTGTATATATACGAGAGAGTGCATACTTATTATATATTTTGTTTTCAAGCAATATAATAATATATTGTATAGTACAAATCGCATGCATATAAGCACCACAGACATAGTTTTCTTTATTATAGGTTGATAGTTTTATTACATATGAGAATAAGCCAGCATACAAGGAATACTGTGAGATCTGCTTTAAGAGTTGAAGAAGGAGCAGGATCAGGAGCTGCTACGCTTTATTTTCAAGCCATGTTTAATACTATGATGACAATGATGATGATGAATGCTCCTAGTATGGTTGTTGTTAGAAGTGCTCTTGTGCAAATACCAATGGCTGATTTCGCTAAGTTGAGCAAACATTACTCTACTTTGGAAGGAAAGCCATTTTTTTGAACTGAATCATCCATAGAACTGCAAGATTAGATTGGTAACTATGAGCATGTCTTAATTGATATGGAAGTAGATGACGTTATAAAGAGAAAGTTAGCTTCTAGACAACTTTAGGGGCGGGTTATGTATTGGTGGAATGCTATGACTATTGATACGCTTAAAGTTCAGTTAGGTACGGTTTAAGATAAGGTTCAAGGAGAAGTTCATTCCAGCTTCCTATAAGTAGGTATTGTTCGTTTGCTGATCTCAAGTAAAGAGAGATGTCAGTTTCTGAATATGTGGCAAAGTTTGAGGCTTTATCAAAATATAGGATGTCATTCATCAATACTCCATTAAGGAAGAATGAAAGTTTCATCATTGGTCTGGATGACTATCTTGGAGAGAAATTAGTAGATTACATTAATGAGCCATTTGAGAAGCTTGTGGAGAAAGCACTTCATGAGAATCTGTATCCTTAGGCTGGGACTGGTGTGGTTGTTTTCACCGAGAAGGAAGAGCCAAAATAAAAACAAGGTGGTGGATGCAAGAAGAAGTGGAATGGAAAGAGAAAGCAGTCTCAAGGGAAGAATAGCGAGAAGAAGAGTAAGTGGGAACCTACTTATTATGGGTGTAAGAAGGTAGGTCATTTGATCAAGGACTGCAAAGTGAGCGATCAGAAGAAGTGCTACAAATGTGATAAGTCTGGGCATCTGAAGAAGGATTGTCTAGAACCGATGAAGGATAAGCATGTTGTGAAAGCATATTCTTTGGGCGCAATCTTGGCTTCATCGAGTGCTCCCTTAATGAAGGAGAAGGGGAAGTGAGTCATCATTCAAGGTATGATTTCTATTGGTGAAGTTTTTGTTAGAGTTTTATTTGATACTGGAGCTTCACGTTCATTCATATGTAGTGATCAAATAGATAGATTAGGATTAAGATCCGAGATAGTAGACCAACCCTTGATCGTGACGAACCCTGTTAGGGGCTCTACTAGCCTTTGCATGGTTTGGTATAGTGTCATCGAGTCATGGATGCTCTTTTGTTTGCGATTGCTTCGTTTTGAATTTTGTTGGGTTTAGGATTATCTTAGGAATGGACTAGATAAAGAGATATGTGGCTATAGTGGATTGCGAGAAGTAGTTGGTGACAATCGAAGAAATGGAAGGGGAATGGTAATGGTTAGCTGCCTACCAGATGATGAGGTGATGGTTAGCTTTCTATATTCTCTAGAGATTCCATAAGAGGGGCTATCTTCTATGCCGATTGCTAGGGAGTTTCCAAATGTCTTTGAGGAAGTGACTGGATCTCTGCTGCATAGAGAGATTGAGTTTCAAATAGACTTAGCGAAGGAAGCCAGAACTATAGTTATGCCTTTGAGGCGTATGACACCTAGAGAGCAGAAGGAATTAGAGATGGAAGTGAATGACCTATTAAGGAGAGGGTTCATTTGAAGGAGTATAATCAAGTGAGCTGAATAAAGTGACGAAGAAGAACAAGTATCCACTCCAATATATTGATGACTTGTTTGATCGGCTCCACAACAAAAAGGTGTTCTCTCAAATGAATTTGGCAATGGGATTTCACCAGTTGAGAGTACAAAAGGAGAGTGTGCTTATTACTGCATTTTGTATGCCATTGGGTTTCGATGAGTGGTTAGTGATGCCATTTGGATTGACCGACGCTCTGACATACTTTGTAGATGCCATGAATCGAGTTTTCAGAGACCAGCTGAATAAGTTCGTACTTATGTTTGTAGATGATATTCTGATCTATTCCAGAACCGAAGGGAAGCATAAGATACACTTGTGGATTGTGCTAAAGATATTAAGGAAGCATAAGTTGAGAGCAAGTTTCTCTAAATGTCACTTTTGGAGAGAAGAAGCAAGATTCTTGGGTCACGTCATTTTTGTACAAGGTATAGCAGTGGATCCTACAAAGGTGGCAGTGATCCAAGATCGGAACCAACCCAAGAATGCTGTAGATGTAAGGAGTTTCCTAAGATTGGCGGGAACTATAGATGCTTTATCAAGGTCTGCTCGAAGGTAACGGCACCATTGACTAATTTGACAAAAAAGAATCAGGCATTTGTATGGGATGCAAAGTGTGAGCATACATTTGTGATTCCGAAAGGGAGGTTGACGAGTGCACCGGTATTGACCATTCCAAGTGGTAATAAGGAGTTAAAAGTATATAAAAATGCTTGGGTACAAGATTTGGTGTGGTATTATGTAGATGGGGGATTATTTTTTCTCAATATTGATGGATTACGAGATGAAGCGCTACTATATTGTCACCATTCCAAGTTGACCATTCACCTCTGTGGTAAGAAGATGTACCGAGTGGTAGTACCATAGTTTTTGATTTTGATGATAGCAACTATAAACATTATAGAAAATATAAATACTAATGTTTTATTAAGTTATATATAGTATATAGTGCAGGATATTGGATAGGTGTTGATTAAAAAGGCTTTATAGTATTAAGAGTATATTTAGGATGCTGATATCAAGAGTAGATTTAAGATGATGATAATTGAAGATTCATGAGTATTGAAGGGTTCAATATTTCAAGATATTCCAAATAAGTTATAAAGTCGTAGAATTTTTGTTAAACCTTGATAGCACTTTCTTGATTTCTCCCTCTATTTCAAATAAGTTTGAAATATTTTATATCCTGGTTTTCAAAATAATATTTTCAAACATCTATTCAAAATGTTCCTCAAAATAATTTCTTAACCTTATATATCTACAAAGATAATATATTAAATTTTTAAGTATTTTTTAATCTATTTTTTTAATGCTTCAGTTTATATCTTCCTTATGTTTATTTTTTATATTCATATTTTTATTTTAGAATTTAGTTATAATTTATAACTATATTGATTATATATATATATTATTTACATTAAATTGAATACTCTTATTAAATCTTTCAAAAATTATTTATAAAGTTTTATTAAGTTATATTTTGATTAAAATGTGTATAAACTATATTTAAATGATTCAACAAAGTATTAAATTATTTTATAAAGCAATGAATTTTCAAAATAATATTTTTAAAGTGTTTTAATTTTGTGAAGAGTATGTCGACACACTCTATCTATGTATGTTGACCTAGTTGCCGTAATTTTCGAAATTCAAATTTGAATGGAAGTGACTTTTCGTTGTATCTTCATGAATGGACATGACCGTTGTCTCCCTATATTTACCAGACTTCCAAACGAATTTTTAACATTTACTTTGTTATTCATCTCTCCTCCTTCCACTTTCTCATTTTCTAAATCAAAACATACCCAAACTTTGTCGAAATTCCACCAAAATCAAATTCAGTCATCACTAGTTTGATTCTCCTTCATTTACTCTCTGATTTCTCTCGTCTCTCTCACTCAAACCAAGATCAAAATGCTATTCATGAGTTATAGGATAAATTGTAATCAAGGTCGAAGATCTGAGCTGTTAAAACTTTATCAAATCATATTGTATGCTTGTGGGTGTGATTGAAGCCCATAAACCAACTGCGTGTGCTTAGTAGCCCATAAATGTAGTGGGTGTTCTTGTAGCCTAGAAATCAAGTGACTCTATTCAAAGATCGGGATTTTGGAGGATGTATCTCATAGCCTTGAAATCAAGATTTTATTTGTATTTACTAGTTGAAATGAAATTCGTACAAGGAATTGTGTAGGACCGAATGTAGGGTAACTTCGAGCCAGTATAAAATTCTAGTATGTTCTTTCCTTTATACTGCATTTACTTTTATTTGCGCTTTGATTCTATTAATTTTTCCTATGGTTGTTAATTACATCATTCCAAGTGGAATCTTAAAGAATTTGAAAAATATTCATATAATCAATTGAACACTATTCACCACCTCTAGCATTAATTTAGCCTTAATATCCTTATTCTGCTAACTCACATTTGGTGTTCGAGCATTGGTTTTCAAAGTATTCATCATATGATTTTTGAAAA
This sequence comes from Allium cepa, assembly GCA_030765085.1. NCBI lineage: Eukaryota > Viridiplantae > Streptophyta > Magnoliopsida > Asparagales > Amaryllidaceae > Allium > Allium cepa. Next base: position 1,052,480,670 of record CM060931.1, read on the forward strand.
AGTTTAAATGGCTACCAATATTGGTAATAGTACTGTTAGTAACACTATTAATATACTTGTTAGTAACTCATTTGTCAAGGGACAATCTACTGCTAGACCTCCACATTTTAATGGCAGTAATTACACATATCGTCATGTAAAATGAAAATTTATTTATAGTCAATTGGTTTAGACACTTGGAATATCACACAAATTGAGTATACTGAACCCGGGACTATTTTTTCATAGTGGACCACTGACCAAAAAGCGGTCGCATAAAGTAACATAAGACTATGAATATATTATTTTGTTCACTTGATAGAAATGAATTTAATAAAGTAATTATATGTGAGTCTGCATTTGAAATTTGGAGAACTTTGCAAGTTGCACATGAAGGCACAAGTAAGGTTAAATAGACCAAAATTTCCGTGTTAACAAACCAGTTTCTATTATTCAAAATGAGTCCAAACAAGTCCATTTCTTATATGTATAGTAGATTCCATGATATAATGCACTCACTTATTACGCTGGGTAAAAAATTTGTAAGAAGGATCAAGTTGGAAAAATGAAAAATCCTCAGTTCACCGCTCTTGAATGGGTCAAAAGGCTCTTGCAATTGAAGGGGCTAATGACATTAGCACTCTAAAAATTGAAGAATCAATTTTCAATTTAATGTCTTTTGAAGCACAAATGCTGGAAGGGAGAGAAAGCAAAGCAATTGAGATGAAATCTATAGTTTTTAATGTAATGACAGATAATCTAGATTCAGACAGTGATGATGATGAAGAAATTACTTTCATGACAAGGAATTTCAGAATCAAAAAATTTATAAAATATAAAAAGATGAATTTTATTAAAAGAAATGACAACAAAGATCCAAGAAACGGAAATGAAAGCAAAAATAGCATTAGATGTTATAACTGCGATGAACGTAGCCATTTAAAACAAGACTATCCTCATTCCGATAAACTGAAAACTATACTAAACACCGATTTATCCAAAAAATGGAGAAGAGCCTATACTCTAACATTAGACGATTTAGACACATCCTTAAATAATAATGAATTAAAAACATAAATTGCTAACATGTGCTTCACGGCAATATATAATTCAGAATAAATTGTGAAATGGATCGGAAAAAGGTACGCTTTTAATATATCAAAATTTTTAGTTTTGTGAACGATTTTTTTGGTTTCTTTATTGGTTGTAGGCATATACGTATAGATTAATAATAATATTGGTTTAATTTTGTGCGACTATGTTTTAAATTTAATTATTTTATATATTTTGGTAACATAATAATAATATAAATATATTTAAAATTATTTTTAAAACTATTTTTCTGTAAATAGAGTAACCACAAATAGGTATATATATATATATATATATAAATATGATATAGTTAAATAAAAATCATTTTTGAAAAATTCGACATGTATGTCGAGATACACACCCCTTAGCACATGTCGACATACTTAGGCAGATTTTGAGTTTCAAATTCAAAATTTGATTTTTTTTCCTCCACCTCTTCACCTATCCCAATATTCTGAAAGGTGCTACTTGACCACAAAATATGTCATTTGATTCTCTATTTATTATCTTTATGTTTATCCATTAATTTCATTTTTAAACTCCCTTATCTCTTCAAACTACTCTTCAACTGCATACTCTAACAATACTAAGGAAACCATGAGGCTTTCTAAGAAAATAAAAGAATATCTTTTTAATGATCAAGAAGTCATGCATGCCTATATTGAGTATATATCTTTCGAAAAAGTCTTTCCCAGAAGGTTTGCTATTTTTGAAGATTTTCCTACTTATGGTCTTTTTAATCTTTGTTTGCAAAATGAAATTCTTGGTAGAATCGATGCTTCTCAAAATAATTTCATTTGTTATCCATAATTGGTGAAGATGTTTAATGCAAATTTAAAAGGAAAGTTTTATGATGGAAGAGTAGGAGAAGTTTGGAGTAGTGTCCAGGGGATACAAATTATTTTAAATCATGAAATTTTGCATCACATCCTTGGATGCAAATCTGGTAGAATGGACCTTTCAACTTTTCAAATTGATTTTCAAAATCATGCAGTAATTCATGAAGTTTTCGAAAGTGATGATGATTTTGAATTTAAAAGCAAATACTTGCATCCAAAAGCAAGAATTTTAAGCCTTCTTTTGCAACAAAGTATCAGTCCCAGAACGGGTAATTATAATAACCCGATACAGAAAAAGCTCAAAGCTCTTTTAGCCACTTATGGTCAATATGACATAAATTGGTCTAAAGTCATTTTGGCTAAAAAAATTTCTAAAAACTTTTTAAACATGAAAACACACTATTTCATCATGTGTATCTTACTCATATTTTCAATTATTATAGTGTTGACCTTAAAAGAGAGGAAACAATTCCTCGAAAAATATTTGAGATGGATAATATTTCATTTAAATGTATTTCACCCTTTTTCGGGCGATATGAAATGCTTGCAGAAAAGGAAAAAAGATTGGCTTGGGAAGAGTAGCAAAATATAAGAGAAGAGAAGGAAGAGGAAGAGAAAGGAGAGGAAATGGAGGTCGAGGAGGAAGAACAAGAAGAGGAGGAGGGTACTTCCTTGGAAAGTATCAATATGCCACCTAATCATCTAACAAAGATCTTCTCAAAAATCAAGATAAAATCAATCTCAACCAAAAAAAGCTTAAGAAATCATTCTCAAAGAGGTTTACCTCAATTTCCAAAATGGATAAATCCTTTGGAAAGATCATCCGCAAGCTTGGTGGTTCTTCTTCATCTTCATCCACATCTTTCTAGTTGTTTGTATAAGCTATCTTTGTATTTCGATTTCTAGTTTTAAGTTTATGTTGAATCTCATGTATCTTTCTTTTATTCCTTGTACTCATCCTTATTATCAATGAATATTCTATTTCTTGCTATTATACACTGTCAATTATCTCTGGAAAGTGATACAAATGTAACGGTATAAGCCAAAACAATAGAATTGTAAAATAAAGCAGTTTTGAAAAACATATTGCATATTTCGACATACGTATAACAGCCAGTTTTCAAAGATTTTTAAAATTAAAAAAAAAACTACCAAACACCAATTCATTCAAACGACCTCTTACCCATATATACCCCTATTTGCTTCATAAAATCATTATTTTTAGTCTCTATCTTCACTCCTTTTCATATATAAACTTATCTCTTCAATAATGGCTTCCCCACATCAAAAATTCTATGAAAACTTCGAACAAACTCTTGAATCGTTTAAGAACATTTTTTCTTTCATCCTAAGAAACCAGAGGCATTTAGAATTGAGTCAAATGCAAATGAACAAGGTGCAAGAAAGGCATTTTGACATGATTCGGAGAATGATTTCTATCTTGAACAAAGAAGAATCAACCATCAATCAAGAGTGTACCATCAAAAAAGATGATGAAGATTGGGATGCTATCAAAGCGGATCCAATCTTTGGTGCTAATGGATGGTTTGAAGTTCCTTGATTTATCTAGTTTAAATAGGTTTGATTGTATATAAATTATAATAATACATGATTTGGTTTGGATTTGATTGGTTTGATTCGTGTGAATTTGTTTGAATAGTGTGTGATATTAACTTTGTTGGATTGTGTAAAATCTCGCATTTTTAGATAATTAAATAACCAAAACAATTATTAACAGTGAAACTGAATGTTTTGGAATTGTTAGAATTTAGCTACAGGACTAGCACCATTGGGTCTATGGCAATTTTTTGATCAATTTCCATATGTAACTTGTCGAAATCCGAGCTAGTATGAAGAAGTTATGAGAAGAATAAGAAAATCAGAATTATATATTTAAACGGGAAAAAAAGGAAGACCCATAGGGGTCGACCCTCACTAGGTTCGGGTCGACCTATAGGTCGACCTGCAAAATAGCTTAGGTTGACCCACACCTTCCGTAGATAATTTTTCGTTCAAGTACGAGCCGAAGAGTGTAAATTCGATTTTTGTGAAATCCTGTGCGTTCGTAGCTACATTCATGTTTCCTAGTGAGTCTATGACGTGGTTGCACCATATTAAATCTTCAAATCTGACGGCTTGAGATCCCTAGGCCACATTATAAATTGAACCCTAGGCCTAACTATTTTTCTCGTTAAGATTTTCTTCCAATTGGGTTCATTGCCTGAGGCTGAACCCTAAATAGAAAAATTTTCTAGGGAGGAGATCTTTTTGATAAAAATATTCTACACCCTAGAAATGGACCCAGGGAGGCCCAAAACTAGAGTTAGGGACCACATGTGAGTGTTTTGTAATTATTTTAGATTTATAAGCAATTTAGAATAATAGGGTTCTTAATAGCTGTAGTTTTTCTACAATTTTAAGACAGTTTTTATGTAAGTTTATTTACAGTCGGTTTTTAAGTAAATTTCAGAATTCCTTTTTAGCCTATATTTATTCAGCTATTTTATTCTGTTATTTGCAGTTATTTACATATGTTTTAAGTTAGAATTTAGCTCGTAAATGTTAGTTTCTTTTTATAGAGATTTAATTCTTTTCGACGCGAATAAAATATTAAAAAGAGAAGAATTCACAAACATAGATTAAAATAGAAAAACACTAAATTTACAGAAATCGAATGTAAAATGAGAAAAACTGAAATAAAATGAAGACGGACTAAAATAGGCAATTCAAGATATTTGCAAGCATGACTATAACATGTGGTTATAACTAAAAAGAGAAAATAGAAGAGTAAAAATTGCAAGAACAATTATAACATGCAGGTTATAATTAGAAAGAAAGAAATAATAAAAGGGGCCTATTTTAAAACTTAGATTTTGGATTAAGTTAATAAGCAAATATAACAGTAGTGGCCCGTACAGGCAGCATTCTCTTTCAGGTCTAAAACTGATGGTCTCACATGTGGGTGAGGCTGGGCATGCTTATGCTGATTAGGGTAAATAAGTGGTTAATAGATAGTGGCTTAAATTCGAGGATTTGGACAAGAGGCGCAAAGTTAGAAGATTTGTTTGCTAGGACCAGTACCTGTAGCATTCCCTTTCAGGTCGAAGACTGATGGTCTTATATGTGGGTAAGGCTAGGCATGCTTATGCTAATTAGGGTAAATAAAGGGTCAAATAGGGGGCGATAGTAAGTGTGTATCGACGATGACCGAGCATGCGACGTCGATTAGGGTAAATAATTCGTTACCACGTCCTAAGCGCTAAGAGGTGTCTTTTGTCGTGGGACCAATAGGATTGGTTCACAGGGGCACAACAGAGATAGGAAAGGCTGATCAATGGGTAGAATTAGGATTTTAGCCTAATCAAGTTAGTAGTTGAGATAAGATTAGGGTTTCAGCCTAATCATAGCTGTTTAAGACAAGTGCAAACAATCGAAGCAAACAGTAAACAGAATTAGAAACAGTATTTCATGTAAGTTTTATCTCTTCTGTATCTTCCTTTCATGCTCGAACTATTGCTTAGTCTCGTATCTTTATTTTGTTTATAAATGCTTGTAATTACTTCCACTCACCAGACTTATTGTCTGACCCACTTCTCTATCTTTCCTTTTCCCTCAATAGGCCTACAAAGTTGAGGATAGTTGATTCAGGTTGCTTGGAGATTTATTTTTCGAGTTTCCTCATTTCAGATGTATTTTTCTACTTTTCATCCTTTTCATTTGGCTTATGATGGATTAGCACTTGTGAGAGGGATTATTATTTTTACTTTTACTTTGATTATGTGAGACTGAGATGTATTTTCATATGACATGAGAGGTTTTGAGTTTTTGAGACATGTTATATTTTTATGACTTATTTTGCGATGAAGATTAATTTTGATGATAAGTTATTTAAATGTTTTCCACTACTTTTACTTATCTGTCTTGTGAATCTTAGTCTTTGTGATGCTTTAGCTATACCTATAACGTACCACATCCTTTGGTGTGACTTTTTGGGAATACTAAGGGGGGTGAGGGTGTTTCATTTGGTATCAAAGCCTAAAGTTACGAGATTCCTAAAAATTTGTTTTAAAAGTAAAGTATTTTTCAAAGGTAACATATCTTCGAACTAAAAGTATTTTTCAAAAAGAAACTCTTATTATAGAAATAGTTTTCAAGTATAAGAGAGTTTTTATAAAAATCCTCACAAAGTCCAGTTCAACCTTCTTCTGATTCTTTAGAGCCTAAGTTTTCTTTTCTTTGCATAGAATGACAGACGCTCCAAAACTTCCAGAGGGTGTCCAAGTCCCTGGCTGGTTTTGTAGATACCTCCATGCTTTGGCACTAGAAGTGCAAGGGCAAACGCCATATGCAACACTGGTGGGTGGAGGTCCCGTTAATCCACCTACAGCAGCCAATTTTTCTAAACTATGCAAGGACTTCGCTAATCTAGGAGGTAAGATGTTTTCTGGCATGGAGGATTTCGTAGACGCACGAACTTGTTTGACGAATACAGAGCAGATATTTGGGCTGTTAGGATTGGAGAACTGATAAAGAGTTTAGCTTGCATCTTAGCAGCTGAAGGGAGAGGCTTATTACTGGTGGGAGATTGTAGAGATGGAGGGTAGAGACATTGGTTGGGTTTGATTTAAGAAAAGGTTTGAGAGAAAGTTCTTGTCACAAGCCGAGGAAAGTATGCATTTGGAGAAGTTCATTAGTCTAAACAAGGGGAATCTTTTGTGAAAGAGTATATAAATCAGTTTAATGAGTTATCGACATTTGGGATGGAGCTTGTTAATACACTGCATAAGAAGGACACCAAGTTTGATAAGTGTTTGAACTAGCCCCTTCAAGGATTGGCATTGACACATGTACTTATGGAAGCGACTTATGAGTCACTTGTGCAAATGGCCCTCATATCAGATGTTGCTAAGGAAGAAGAGGTTAAGGAGCTTCCAAAATTAGGAAACTCTATGAAGCAGTGGTGGAAGAATAAGAAGGATAAGGACAAGAAGAAAGGAGGAGGACCTCAAATGGGACAGATAAGGAAGGGCAAGAAGTGTCATAATTATGGATTGGTTGGGCATCACTCAAAGGATTGATTGGACCTCTTAGTAGAGCTTGTCCTTAGAGGACAGGGCAGAGAGCAGGCGCACCTACAGCGCAAGTACAGGCTTTAGATGCAGCACGTCTAGTAGTGGATCAGACCGAGGTAGGAAAGTCTCTGTAGAAGGTTCGATCCCTATTTTGGATTTTCCTATTCGGACTCTTTTTGACTCCAGAGCATCGCATTCTTTCATTCTAGTTCCTTGGTTAGTTGTTTGCACTTAGATATTTCTCTAGTTGTAGAACCCATAGTTGTTTCAAACCCCATAGGAGGATCGACATATTTATCCATGATTTGTAGGGGTTTGGAATTTTTTATACTAGGCATAGAGTTTGATTCTGACACCTATGTACTGGGATTTTCGAGATATGGGATGATTTTAGGGACGGACTAATTATCCACTTATGGTGCGATGTTGGACTACGAGAGGAGAGTCGTCAGGCTAGGGACATGTAGCGAACGGACCCTCGAGGTTTCTTGCGATCCACAGGGGTCATTCATGTTGAGCTTCCTTTATTCTCTTGATTCATCACTAGGAAAGTTAGATTCAGTTCTAGCTGTTAGAGATTTTCTAGACATTTTTGAGGAGGTTAGAGGGCTACCTCTTAAGGGAGAGATCCAATTTAGGATCTATCTGAATGACAATGCTAAGCCAATGGCATTGCTCATGAGACATATAGCTCCTTGGGAGAGGAAGGAGTTAAGTAAGTAGATTGGTGAGCTATTAGAGAAAGGCTTCATCAAACGGAGCATATCTGAGTGGGGGGCGCAAGTCGTCTTCGCTACAAAGGTGAATGGTTCCCTTCGACTTTGCGTAGGCTATAGAGAGTTGAACAAGCTCACGAAGAAGAACCATTACCCAATTCCTAGGATAAATGATCTTATTGATCAGTTGGTTGGCTCTTCAGTATTTTCTCAGCTTGACTTAGCCACTGGATTTCATCAGCTTAGGGTCACTAATGATAGCATCGATAAGACAACATTTAGGACACCCGATGGATTCTTTGGGTGGTTGGTTATGCCCCTTTGGGTTTACCAATGCCCCATCCTATTTTGTAGATCTAACGAGCCGTGTTTTTTGAGATGTCCTAAATAAGTTCGTTGTAGTGTTTGTGGACGACATTCTGGTGTTTTCCAAGAGTATGTACGAGCATGTTATTCATCTTGAGAAGGTTCTTCGTATATTTTGTGTTCGTTAGTTGAAAGCAAAATTCTTGAAGTGTCACTTTTGGCACGAGGAGGTTTGTTTCTCAAGGCATGTAGTCTCAAGAGAGGGTATAGCTGTGGATCTCGCTAAGGCAGTAGCGGTACATGATTGGAAGGCTCCCAAGAACGCTACCGAACTTAGAAGCTTCCTAAGTTTGGCTGGTTATTATAGGAAGTTTATCATAAATTTTGCTAAGATTTCAGTATCGCTTACTTACCTCACTAAAAAGAATGTGCCATTTGTATGGGACGTAGATTGTGAGGATTCCTTCACGATGCTAAGGAGGGCCCTTCCTAATGCACCAGTGGTAGTTTTACCCAATGGAGCTAAGCCTTTTATAGTACACACTTATGCATGTGAGACTGGCCTTAAGGCAGTATTGATGCAGGAGAAGAGGGTAGTATGCTATGTGAGTAGACAGTTAAGAACTCATGAGAAGAACTACCCTATCCATGATTTAGAGTTGGTTGCTATTGTTTTCATGCTCAAGTCTTGAAGACCTTATTTGCTAGGAGAGAGGTTCGAGTTTTTCACTGACCATAACTCATTGAAGTGTCCATTCTCATAAAAGGATTTAAATTTGAGGCAACAACATTGGATAGAGTTTCTGGCATCATATGACTTTGAGATAGCTTGCACCCCGGGTAAGGGGAATGTGGTTGCAGATGCATTAAGTAGGAAGAGAAAAACCCTTAGCCCATTGTTATTGGAGTGGAAAAGCCTAGAGTTTATTTCCTCATTTGATTTTGAGCCTCTACGTACACTACTCCTTGATTATTAGTAGCACTTGAGGTTAAGCCTACCCTCATAGATCAGATTGGCTCAAGGCAACGCTAAGATTCAGAGCTTGTGGATATTCTGGATTGGATTAGCAGAGGAGAGTTCTCTAGACATCTCTAACGCTATTCCATTGATAGTAAAGGGTGGCTAAGGAGAGATGGAAGACTTTGTGTCCCCCGCACCGGCGATTTAATGAGTGCGTTCTAGCATAAGCACACAATTCTCGGATGACCATTCATCCGAATGGTGATAAGATGTATAGGGACATGAAGATAGTATTTTATTGGAGTGGCGTGAATAAGGATGTAGCAGAGTTTGTGGCTAAGTGTTTTGTGTGCTAAAGGGTTAAGGCAAAGTAGCAGAGGCTTGGATGATTGCTTCAACCATTGGATGTAAAGTGGGATAGTGTTTCGATGGACTTCATAGTGGTTTACTCTGATCTAGGAAAGGGAATACTAGTATTTGGGTGATTGTAGATCGTTTGACAAAGAGCGTCCACTTTATTTCGGTCAAGAGTAGGAGGACAACACCTTATTTGGCATCCATATACATTCGTGAGATAGTTCGACTCCATGGAGTTCCCTCTAGCATAGTGCGCAACAGAGACCCTATCTTTACTAGCAAGTTTTGGAGGAGCTTGCAAGAGGCTTTAGGGACATAGCTTAGATTGAGTGCGACTATCATCCTCAAACGGATAGCCAAACGGAGAGAGTTAATAGAGTTCTTGAGGATTTGTTAAGGATATGCATTATTGATTTTGAAGGGACTTGAGAGGATCATCTTCCTTTAGTGGAATTCGCTTATAATAATAGTTTACAGGCTAGCAGATGCTAATGGACGCATATACACACACTAGGCACTATTATCTCTTAGAGATCGGCCTAACTAGGTCACAAAAGCATATACATACGGGTGAATATGCACTTGCATTTTTATTTCATGGTTGCTATGAATGGGTGATTATCATATGATTGTTGCATTTGGATGATGATTGTAGCATGCATATAGAACTATCAGTTGTCATTAGGGAATTTGCATTCATTTGGATACATGGCACAGACATGAGCGCATAAAAAGGAGGTCGACTAAATCAGTACACCACCTGATATTTTGCATTAGTTAGGGACATTGACACTACACTATTGCATATATCATAAATTACATTAAAAAGCTTAAGGACAATGGATGAAATGGATGATGGTTGAATATGTGGTTGTGGAATTTGGATGAAATGTTTATTTCATTCTTCTGTCCTTGGAGATTTCAAGGGCAAAATCCTTTAAGGAGGAAGGATGTAACACCCCACATTTTTTAAATAATTAAATAACCAAAATAATTATTAACAGTGAAAATGAGAATTTTTGGAATTGTCATAATTTAGCTATGGGAGTTGTACCATTGGATCCGCGGTAATTTTTCGATCAATTTCCATATGTAACTTGCCAAAATCCGAGCTAGTATGAAGAAGTTACGAGAAGAATATCAGAATTATATATTTAAACATAAAAAAAGAAGACTCATAGGGGTTGACTCTTGCTAGGGTTAGGTCGACCCACAAATACCTTAGGTCGACCCACGCCTTCCCTTGACGATCTTTCGTCCAGGTACGAGCGGGAAAGTGTAAATTCGATTTTTGTGAAATCCTGTGCATTCGTAGCTACATCTGATGGTTCCTAGTGAGCCTATGACGTGGTTGCAGCATATCAAATTTTCAAATCCTATGGCCTCAGATCCCTAAGCCATACTATAATAGAACCTAGGCTTAGCTATTTTTCTCATTCAGATTTTATCCCAATCGGGTCCATTGCCTGAGGCTAAACCCTAAATAGAAAATCTTTCTAAGGAGGAGATCTTTTTGATAAAAATATTCTACACCCTTGAAGTGGATCCAGGAAGGCCCAAGACTAGAGCTAAGGACCACAGGTGGGTGCTTTGTAATTATTTCAGATTTGTAAGCAATTTAAAATAATAAGATTCTCAATAGTTGTAGTCTTTCTACAATTTTGGAAGAGTTTTTATGTAAGTTTATTTACAGTCAGTTTTTAAGTAAATTTTACAAGTTCTTTTCAATCTATTTTTATTCAGTTATTTGCAGTTATTTACGGTTATTTATAGTTATTTACATATGTTTTAAGTTAAAATTTAGCCCGTAAACGTTAGTTTCTTTTTATAGAGATCTAATCCTTTTTGACGTGAATAAAATATTAAAAAGAGAAGAATTTGCAAGTATAGTTTAAAATAGAAAAACACTAAATTTACAGAAATTGGATGTAGAATGAGAAAAACTGAAATAAAATATAGATGGACTAAAATAAAAAAATTTGAGATATTTGCAAGCGTGATTATAACATGTGGTTATAACTAAAAGGAGAAAATAGAAGAGTAATTGTTGCAAGAACAATTATAACATGTAGGTTATAATTAGAAAGAAACAAATAACAGAAGGCGCTTATTTTAAAACTTAGATCTTGGATTAAGTTAATAAGCAAATACAACAGTAGTGGCCCGTACGGGCCATATTCCCTTTCAGCTCTAGGACCGATGGTCTCACGCGTGGGTGAGGCTAGGCATATTTATGCTGATTAGGGTAAATAAGTGGCCATCAAATTCGAAGATTTGGGCAAGGGGCGTAAAGTTAGCAGATTTGTTTGTTAGAACCAATACCGGTAGCATTCCCTTTCAGGTTAATGATTGATGGTTTCATAGGTGGGTGAGGCTGGGTCACGCTTATGCTGATTAGGGTAAATAAAGGGTCAAATAAGGGGCGACAGTTAGTGTGTACTGGCGATGATCGAGCGTGCGACATCGATTAGGGTAAATAATTTGCTACTACATCCTAAGCGGTAAGTGGTGTCTTTTGCTGTGGGACTAACATGATGGGTTCACAATGGCACAACAGAGATAGGAAAGGCCGATCAACGGGTAGAATTAGGATTTCAGCCTAATCAAGTTAACAGTTGAGATAGGATTGAGGTTTCAGCCTAATCACAGTAGTTTTAGACAAGTGCAAATAATCAAAGCAAACAGTCAAATAGAATCAAAAACCATATTTTATGCATGTTTTATCTTTTCTTTATCTTCCTTTCATGGTAGAACTATTGCTTAGTCTATTATTTTTATCTTGCTTAAAAATGCTTATAATTGCTTTCACTCACCAGACTTATTGTCTGACCCGCTCCTCTATCTTTCCTTTCATTTTCGGAGTTTCCTCATTTCAGATGTATTATTCTACTTTTCATCTTTTTCATTTGGCCTATGATGGATTGGCACTTGTGAGAGGGATTATTATTGTTACTTTTAATCCGATTATGTGAGACTGAGATGTATTTTCATAACATGAGAGATTTTGAGTTTTTGAGACATTTTGTGTTTTTATGACTTATTTTGAGATGAAGATTAATTCCGAATGATAAGTTATTTAAATGTTTCCACTGCTTTTACCTATTTGTCTTGTGAATCTTAGTCTCTGTGATGCTTCAGCTATACCTATAACGCACTACATCCTTTGGTGTACCCTTTTGGGAATACTAAGGTGTGTGGGGTGTTTCGATTGGATGAATATTTAGATTTACTATGATTATTTCATGATTATATAATTTTATGTATCTTGTTTTCATACAATCATTCTCATCATCACTATATACAATTCTTATATATATATATATATATATCAATTAGTAGATTATTTAGGGAGCTAGAGTTAGAATTAGGGTAAGAGTTAATGTTTGAGTTATAGTTTTAGGTGGTTATTTTTGTTGATGATAAAGGGAGTTTTAAAAAAAATCTAGGCATAGATTAAGGTTGAGTTTTGTAATCCAAGGAGAGTTATATTATATTTTATATACAAAGTTGTCATCATCTGAAAGAGGGAGATTGTTAGTACCTTAGGTTCTGGTTTTGATGATAAAAACTAGAGACATTATAGTAAATATAAGTACTAATGTTTTCTCAAGTTATATATAGTATATAGTGCATGATATTAGGCAGGTGTTGATTAAGAAGATAGTACCGTATCAAGAGTAGATTCAAGATGCTGATACTAAGAGTAAATTCAAGATGATGATAATTGAAGACTCATGAGTATTGAAGAGTTCAAGATTTCAAGATATCCTAGATAAGTTATAGAGTTATAGAATTTTTTCAAAAAACCATGATAGCACTTCCTTGATCTCTCTCTATTTCAAATATATTTTAAATATTTTCCAAATATCCTGGTTTTCAAAATAATCTTTTCAAACATCTATTAAAAATATTTTTTAGAATAATTTCTTAACCTTTTATATCCATAAAGATATTATATTAAGTTTTTAAGTAATTTTTTAATCTATTATATTTTTTGGTATTTTACTTTATATTTTCCTTATGTTTCCTTTTGATATTTATATTTTGATTTTAGATATTTACTTGTAATTTACAGATATATTGATTTTATATATATTATTTACATTGCATTGAATACTCTTATTAAATCTTTCAAAATTATTCTATAAAGTTTTATTAAGTTATATTTAGTTATATTCTGATTAAAATGTGTATAAACTATAATAAAATGATTCTACAAACTATAATATTATTTTACAAAGCAACGGATTTTCAAAATAATATTTTTAAAGTGTTTTTCAATTTTGTGAAGTGTATGTCGACATACTCTATGTATGTCAATATAGCGACCGTAACTTTTAAAATTCAAATTTGAATGGAAGTGTCTTTTCATCGTATCTTTTCACGAATGAACTTGACCATTGTTTCCCTATATATACCAGACTTTTAAACGAATTTTTAACATCTACTTTATTATTCATCTCTCCTCCTTTCACTCTCTCATTTTAAATCAAAATATACCCAAATCTATCGAAATTCAACCAGAATCAAATTTAATCATCACTAATTTGATTCTTCTTTATCTACTCTCTGATTTCTGTCAATTCTCTTGCTCAAACCATGATCAAAGTGCTATTCAAGTGTTATAGGATCAATTGTAATCAAGATCAAAAAATTTGAGTATGTAAAACTCTATCAAATCATACTACTAACTTATGGGTGTGATTGTAACCCGTAAGTAAATTGGGTATGCTTAGTAGCCCATAAATCTTTTGGGTGTGCTTGTAGCCTGAAAATCAAGTTACTCTACCCAGAAGTAGGGATTCCAGAGGGTGTGTCTCGTAGCGATGAAATCAAGATAGTATTTACGTTTACTAGTTGAAAAGAAATCCATACAAGGAATTGTGCGGGACTGGATGTAGGGTAACTCCGAACTAGTACAAAATCCTTGTATGTTATTTCCTTTTTACTTTTACTGCATTCACTTTTATCTGCACTTGGATTCTGTGATTGTTTCTGTAATCGTTAATTACATCATTCCAAGTAGAATCGTAAAGAAATTGAAAATTATTCATACATTCAATTAAACACTATTCACCCACCTCTAGTGTTAATTTAGTTTTAATATCCCTATTCCGCTGACTCACATCGAGGTATGAAGTAGACCTACTACTGGGGAAAAATGAAGATGGATTTTGGATATTCATTTCGAATTGTATGAACTTCCTATTGGTAAAGGCAGAGCAAAAGAAATCTAGTGGACTATTGCAACCACTAGAAATTCCTAAGTGAAAATGGAAGCAGGTATTGATGGATTTTATTGATGGACAGCCGAGGACTTGAGCAAAGTATGATAGCATTTGCATTGTGGTTGATCGATCGACCAAGAGCGCCAGATTCATACCCATCAAGTCAAGAAGAACGACATCCAAGCTGGCAGATTTGTATGTAAAATGGATTGTAGGATTTCATGGTGTGTCGAAGAGCATTGTGAGCGACCGATATCCGTTGTTCACTAATGGGTTTTGGAAGTGTTTACAAGAGGCATTAAGGACTGAGCAAATCTTAGTATAGCTTATCATCCGTAAACAGATTGGCAGACCCAAAGAGTAAATAACACACTGTAAAGTCTCTTCTAAGCATGCATTATAGATTTTGGAAGATCTCTTGCGAGCACTCATCATAGATTTTGGAGGACCATGGGATGACCATCTGCATCTGGTGGATTTTGCATATAATAATAATTATCAGTGTAGAATTGGTATGGCACCATATGAAGATTGTATGGCCGACCATGTAACGCTCCTTTATGCTAGTGGAAAAAGGGTGAGAAATTGATACTTGGACTAGATATGATTAGAGAGACATCGGAGAGATTGAGGTCATTCGAAAACAAATGAAAGCTGCTCAGGATCGATAGAAAAGCAACGCAGATAAAAGGTGAAGAGATTTTGAATTTTCTATTGGAGATTTGGTATTTGTGAAGGTTTCTCCTCTGAAGAATGTAGATCAATTCAGTAGAAAGGGGAAGTTCAATTAGTATGTCCTTTTTCGATAATTGTGAAGATTGGAAAGCTAACATATAAGGTCATCTTACCTTAGAAGATGACAGACATGCACAACGTTTTTTATATCTTTTATCTATAGAAGTTTGTTTATGACTTATGCGTGATAACTACACTAGATCAGCTATAAGATGTTGGGGTAAAACTAGAAGTTTCTAGATCTCTTAGGACGCTTCGTATTGTTGATACAGAACAACTTATGAGAAAGTCGGTGAAGCTAGTGAAGGCACAATGAAGCGGAAGTGATGATGCTTATATGTGGGAGAATGAGAAGAGCATGAGGACTACGCATTCGAAGCTCTATGAATGGTAATATCCACCGTTTATCGTATCTGCTTTCACTGTTGTATATTATATTTAATAGGTTAATATTCTACATGCTACGACAAGTTCACCGATATTATTGGTTCCATGGCTGCTTATTTGAGATATCTGATGGTTTCTTACGATTGGTAGGTATGTGGGATAACTATGGTTGCTTCTATTTTGGTTTTTTTAAGGATTTCGGGGGTGAAATTCATATAAGATAGGAGGGGGGATGTAATGGCCCGTATTTAATGTATTAGAGGATCATAATTTTTATTTTTTATTCGTATAAGGTTGTATGATTCCATAATTTTAGGATATGACTCTTAGGGACATATTACACACCTTTGATTTTTCCTGGATTTCTATGTGACAATTTTGACCTTGAAAATCTTGTTTGGGCTATAACTTCTGATAGGATTTGAATTAGGTCTCAAACTAGTTCCATTGCTTTAGCTTATTGGTTTTCCATTTTGTAAAGTTTCCATAATAAAAAACGGACTTACGGTGAGGAAGTTATGGAAGTTTTAAATTCTAATAGCTTTGGCCATGATTAGTGTGTAATAATTATGTCCATAAGTAGGCCCATTAGTCTAATTAGAGATCACTATAAATTGAGAGCTAAAGAGCCAAACTAAAACTTTTCCCTTTTTCCAAATTAGATCTAAACCCCCGCTAACCCTAGATTCGTCCAAAATCAATCCAAATTACTCTCTAAATCAAACCCAATGAAGATTAGAGTGATTATTGATTAGAAGGTAGAGATCATCAATTTGGTTGATTTGCATTACTTTTCATTGCTGTCCACTTTTGATTGAGGCTCAAATTGACTGAATTCGGTAATGTGAGTGGTTTATAACTTCTTACCATCATATGCATGTTTATATGGTAGAGTTATAGGTTTTATCATGTTTTTTGATCTGAAAATCCTTTTATAACTTTAGTCACTTGTTAATATATGTTTGTGACCTAAATTAATGAATTCCGATATGATTTGTAGAATTGTCTTTCTAATTCACCTTATTCATGCTCATATATTCATGGATTTCTTAGCTTTGCATTAGAATTTGTTTGATTGCTATAATTTTATGTATTTCTTAATTGAATGGATGTAAGTTATTCTATGCTTGTATGTTATGCTTTGATGTTGTTTGCTAGTGTTTCGGATTTAAGAAGATAGGCTGGTGAATTGGGAAAATCGAAGTCAAAGTTAGTCGTAATTGGACGAAACTTGGAGGAGAGGCTTCAGAGAATGGGAGAGCTTGTTGGAAAAATCATACCTTAAAATTTTATAAGGGTATAACTTGGTACCGTGTTATTTATAACTTGACATTGAGTTATAATGGTTGGTCGAAATTGGACAAAACTTGAAAGAGAGCTCTAAAGCATAGGAGGAGCGTGCTAGAAAATTCATGTCTCAAAATTTGCTAAAGGTATAACCTGGTACTGAGTTATCTATAAATTGGTACCGATTTTTAATTATTGGTTGGAATTGGACAAAACTTGGAGGAGAAAGTCTAAAGCATGATCCTCAAGATTTGCTTTGGGTATAACCTGATACCGAGTTATCTATAACTTGGCACCAAGCTCTAATGGTGGGCCTGTAAGTCGATCATTGGCATAGGCAGGTAGAGCTTGGCTAGTGGATGTGGTTCATGGCTTGAAGTAAAAGATATGATTAAGTGTTAGGTGATACACCGAGTTATCCCTAGAAGTTAGAAGATAAAGTCTATAGGTTTGGCCGAGTTATCAAGGAGGGATAGGTCGGTGTCTAAAGCTCTTGAGAAAAGGGTATTAGGAGCTAGGAGGAAAACTTAGAAAAAAGTGGCTAAGTATATAACTCGGTACCGAGATATTTCTGACTCATAGTGCACTGGATGAAAGTGGAATTTTATAGGTACAGAGAGGAAGCTCTGTAGATCGTGCTGGAAGTGTTGGCTCCTTCGCTAGCCTTTTTTTGTGACTTATGGTGGGAGTAGATATCGAAGATAGCGGTTTGAAAAAGAAGGAAGCTATAGAATAGGGAACGTGGTGGGTTCATGAATAAAGGAAACTAGATTGAGCAAAGGAAGGGCTCAGATCCGAATGGAGCAAAGGAGGGCTCAGATCCAAATGGAGCAAAGGAGGGCTCAGATGAGTACGTTCTAAGGAACCATTGATGCTTGGAGTATTTTCTTATGTAGTCGAAGCAGGGGCATAGTAAGTGGGGTCACTCATGGGTCAATTGAGGGACCTGCATACCCTAGACCAGTGGCTTTGGGTCTAGCATCTGGCTTTGGGCTAAGAGACATGTATCAAGCTTTGGGCTGCATTATATGAGAGTACATTAAAACCCGGGGTTCCTATTATTCCCTGGCATGGGGGCTATATGAGTTATCATATATTCGGAGCACAGGGATGAGTGATGGTGAGTACTACTTGATGGATGCTATGGCTGCTTTCTAGGCTATCACTTGGAGATATCATTGGGAGTAGGTATTGGAGATGGGAATACCTGGAGATCTGATATCCTTTTTTGTGTAGTATACGTTTATGATGTTGTAAAGTACCATATTATATCGTTATGCGCTAACTCTTTGGTTTCAAGGACAGGTCAAGAATGATTCTGTACCTTTGTTCCTTACTATATTTACGTGGATAGTATTTTGGGATTCATTTATCCCTCACACTAGACTGTTGTTTGAACCAAGGTTTTAAGCTTTGCTTCTTATTATCTTAGCTACTCTTAAATGAAAATAGCAGGTCTAGATGACGCGGTACTTATTCGATGGACGAGCTGGTTGGAGCTATCTTGGATTATATACTTGTATGGATTCTATGCTTATTCCACTGTGTAGCACTGGGGAGCTGTAGCCGTGACTTCTTATTTTCTTGTAATGAGACAAATTATTGAGTTAACTTCTGTGTATAAACTCTACTACATTTGATGTATAAATCTATAGATCTATTACTCTAATGATGATTTTTTTCACATAGTTATTACTATCTATGTTATATCTATGATATTATATTTTACCCATGCGCTGTGAGATGTGATAGGTTATATGCTATATTTGTTTTCATTTCAACCCTGATGATCGTCATATATCGGCCGACCACGACAGCAATGCACTTTCTAGTTATTATTTGTGCCAATGGTATAGGTCAGTCGTCACAAAAACAATGTAGGGTGAATGGGTATGGCCGGCTAGAAATAAAGGAGGAGGATGAAAAAAATAGAGATAAAAAATGGGGTTTAAAGGCAATCAAATAGTAGAGGGATAGGAGCTTAAAGGTTGATCTGGATCCACTATTTCCGCCTATCATTTTAAAACCTATTTTAAGCAAATTCACTCCCATTTTCCACTCCCTATGACTGGCTACATTGGATCCCTTTATCGGCTACCAAACACTTCAAGTCCAATCAAATAAAATACATTTAAATCTAATTTAAACGTACATCGATATTATTTACGATACACGTGTATATAACTTTTATGCCCATTATTTTCAGTGTAAATCAAATAAAAAAATTATAATTAATATTTGATAAATATTAATTATTTATTAAGCAAATCAGTTGGTAGTCGAAGTCTTCAACATTTCGGTTGTGTGACTCTTAGGTGTAAATTCGATGAGTAAGTAATATCGAACAATTCGAATACTATGTTCACACGTCACGTTAGTTATTGGTGTGATACCATGGCCAAATTTATTGCTTGCATATATTTATTAAAAATCCAATTTTACTTATCTTAAGCATTGCACAGTGGTGACAAATATTTACAATAATTTTCTTCGTCAAAATTCAAATATCGTCCATATTCAAATTTATAGTCCAACGCAAAGTTCTTGGTTGAATAATAATAATTACTAACTGAACTGCTCTAGTCAAAAACTTTGATTTTGAGTTGACTTCAGTTGACCATGATACCAACCTCATATAATCGAGGTGAGAAATTCTCTATTGAATAATGTTTTATTTACAATACTTTCACTTGACCCAATCATAGTCGTTCGATGGACGTCATGCCATAATTTAACTATAATCAAAGTGGAGTTTCCACATTGAGGCTCAACAGTATTCTCTAGTCGAGCGAATTGTGTAATATTGTCACATCGATCTTTTGTATTTGACCTTGTTATATTAACCAACAGAAAACTATCGAGTGATTCATTCCATAGTTATCGTATAACTACCTATACATAACCCCTTGGTGCCTTTAACAGCCATAGGTAATACAATGCCCAATATTTAGATAGCATTACGTACTCTAGCCTCAAGGGATGCAGAGATATCCAGTATCGATACAACTCGACAAGGACTATTTAAAACAAAGTGTATATTATATTGCGATAAATTGCTCACAATTACAGCACCTTGTAATTGCTATCCCAAAACACAACATTTATGAATTTTTTCTTAAATATACTTAAATGAAATAGTTAATTATTTATAACTCATTATAATAAATATATAACAAAAAGAAAAACACATTTAGTTCGAATGTGTTTTTATTATAGAGTTAGCTAATTACTATAAGTTATAGAACTTCCCTAGTGCATACCCTAACTCTATCACGTACTACCTCTATAACACTATGTAATTTTACAAATTAAATAATTAAATTAAATGGATAAAATCATAATTTCACATTAAGGGCAAAACAATATAGTTTTGCATGAGCTAGAATTAGGCTCAGGACCTATTCCATTGCATGTGAAACGTCTTTTATAGTCATAAAACATACAAAACCTACCGACTTTGGTTTAACGAGCTAAAATTTATAAGAAGTCAAACCCAGTGGTATTTTCATTATATATTAATTTTGAGATTTTATGCTAAACATGAGTTACTTTGTTCTATAAATAGAAATGTAAACCCTATTTTCTAATCCTATTTTGATTTAACTACCTTACCACTAATATGCATCAAAACCTAAGAAAATTCAAAACAAAAATCTTATTTTTAACCGTTTCATTTCTTCTTCCTCTTCCCTCTTCTTCACCAAATTTTGAAAATAATACCTTCACCATTTCTCGGTGGAATTCGATGAAACCAATGGAAAATAAAAAATATGAAGCATATTATGATCTCATACCAGTCTGGAGATGGAATTTATAAGATTGGAGGTGCAGTAGACACAAACAGTGAAGAACAAGATGAAATCTCGTACACCATTTTCATCCTTCTCTGTTAAACTTCAAATCAGCATATCTCTCTTGTTTCTTAATAAAATTTGATGATATACCCATCAAAATGACCATAAAGATGAATACTACTATTTTAAAAGGGAATATTAGTGAATTTATGAGGTTTCTATGTACAAAAGGTATAGGACAGTGAAGATAGTGTTGATTTCTCCTTCATTCGAGAGTCTCAGTGAGTGGGATTCATCATATTTGTGTATGTATTGGTTAGGCGTAGTAATTCATCCCATATGGTCTTAAATTAAATTATAAATGATGAAATTGAAAAAATGGTCCTTTATATATACATGATTAGGATGTAGTATGACCTGGCCAAATAATTAAAAACATGATATTTTATTATAAATTAACAAGTTTGATCTCTCCTAAAATAAAAAGTGTGAAAATAAAAGTTATCTAAATTAGACATATTGTATATCAAAATCGTACTTTTTTAATGATATGAATCATTGACAGCATTCGTTCAATGATATAAAGTAATATTATTTAATCAAATTATTTAATAAATTAAGAAAATGCCTCTGAACTTTAAATGCTTATAATTCTCGCATATGACCTCCATTTCACATGCGAATCGTAGCATCGAGACCGTGATGAGATATTAGATCTATTATACGTTGTTCGATATGACGATTGTGGACCGAGACATTTTGTTCCTTAGTAGCAATTACTTACAATTGAGCAATAGTGGGCAGAAACATTTTATTCCTTAGTAGTTAGTCACTTTCAACTGGACAATGGTGGGATGAGACATTTTGTTCTTCAGTAAAGAGCTACTTACAATTTGACGATGCTGGGCTGGGACATGTAGTTCTATAGTAGCGAGTTGCTTATGATTTGACAATAGCGAGTTGAGAAGTATATTTCCTTAGTAGCAAGTTATTTACGACAGGAAATAATGGGATAAGATACGTAGTTCCTCAGAAGCGAATTGCTTACAATTTGGCTATAGTGAGTCGAGACATATAGTTCCTCAATAGCGAGTCGATTACGATTTAACAATAATAGGTTAAGACATATAGTTCCTCAGTAGTAAGTCGCTTACGGTTTGGTGATAGTGGGATGAAACATATAGTTCCTTAGTACCAAGTTATATATGTTTTGGCATAACGAGTTGAGCTTTGGGCTTAATCATTTTGTGGTTGCTCTTTGGCATGCGAGTTTAGGGCTTTGGGTTCGATTGAGTGCATATAATCAGATTATGGGTAGATTTTAGTAAGACCTTAACATATGATGTGATTATAATGTTATATTGTTTTTAGCGGAATTGTTAGGTGCCAATGACATAGGCTAAGGTATGATTTTCGATCATAAATGTTATTTAATAGCTTATTAGTATTATACACTTATATAATGCGTTTCACTCACTAGACGTATGTTTGACCTCTTTCTAGACACTTATAGTCTGATAATTCATTAGAGAGGACTGGAGGTGACTTAGAGGCATAATGGTACGACGAAGATGCGCATTTTTCTATTAGCTATGTACTATTTTATTCCTAGACATTAGACTATTTCTGTTATCAGTATAAGGAGATGTTGTAGTTGGAAATTTTTTTGATATTACATTATTTTATTTGTTCGAGATCTTACTATTGATTATTATATTTTATTCCTTCCACCACGAGTTTTAGAAAGTATAGAATAATATAGATAGCTCTATTATTTATTTTATATATTTTACCTTAAAATGATCCACCGTTTGGGTGGTTCGTGATGCCAATGCCTTTTTAGACATATATTGGGACGTTGTAGATGGCATGTCGTTACATTTGGTATCATAGCTTATGTTAGGTGATTCCTACTAAATTAGAGCGCATGAGAGAGTGTATCTGTAAATTTCTGTTATATATATTTATGCACCACTCCCCATAAATTATAACTCATAGAGGTAGTTATTGTTTTATCCCTAGAGTTAAAAAATTATGAGTTAAATAAATGTTAAGATTAAAAGCGGTTTTTGGTTGAAAAATAAATCCATCACATTGGTTATAATTTACGCCATAGAGAACTGTTAAAAGAGGGGTGATATGCAAAGTAACAAAGAGCAAACTATGAGACTATGGATGAATAAGAACTAGAGAAATATCCTTAAGTCCATAGAATATAATGCGATGTTGTTGAGGCTAATGAAGGTACTTTTCTTAGATTGTATGACCTAGTTGGACTTGTGTAAGTTATGTTCTACTCCAGTTAAAGTATTTGAATTAACTGAAATGTTTTCTCTAAAATGTTAGAGATATTGGTATTTGAGATTTTTGGAAAAAACTAATAATAATAAAAATTTTGAAGTTTTTTTAATGTTTAGAAAAATGATAACTCTTTAATGTGAGTTTCAAAATTCAAATTTTTTAATAAGAAGTAATTTTACATAACTATTTTGAAAAAAAATTATTTCTCTTAGTGTAAGGCGCGTTGTTGCACTTATACTTTGATATATATTTTCTATTGGCAAAGAAACTTCTAAAAGTAAATTACAAAATAAATAAAATGCATGTTTTTAAATGCCTTTTATTTTATTTGCAGTTGAAATAAAAATATTACATTTTCTTTTCAACTTTATGAACATTTCTTAAGGTACGATTTACATGCCTATTTCTCTAAGTTAAATTGAACCACCGTCGACGGAATTTAGACTGAGAAAAAAAGGACATAGAATTTATTATTTTAAAACTATGGAAATATTATATTTTAATATTTATGTATTTTCGAATAGAAATTAAAGTATTTTTGATACAAACTCTTGAAAGCATGCATTGATTAAGTAATTAACATTTTAGAAATTATTCCATAATTCGACATGAATATAGCGGAAGCCAAGCCAAAAATGAATTTAAAATTATATTTTGTATATACACAAGATATTATTTGACAATGATTGATATTATCTAATTATTAAATAAAATGATATATTCTTATATACGATAAACTGGCTACATATTATATGAAATGATGTCGATAAAATTAACATATGAGCTTGCAGAAATTAGCCAAAGTTATTTCAAATCTAATCATATTTCAAGTAATTTGTATTGAATTAGTAAAGCTATAAGAATTGAGTTTTGGAAGTAAAACATTTCTAGGAATGGATATTTTTAAGAATTATTAAAAAGGAATTAACTTTGGAAATTGAAAGTGTAATAATTGTTTATTTGATTACATATTAATAGACATGAAATGATTAAATTGAAATAAAAGTGGGTTATGATTTTATATGATTTACTATGAAACGTACAAAGTAAACTTTTAGGAAATTTGTTTAAGTAGGATTTTAGTTATTTATTTTGGAAGAAATGTGCGATGATCGAAATTAAACATTAGATAAATTTAACAGTGAAGTTTATAGTTTCCAAATCTTGTTAGTTTTGTGTAGAATAAGGTTTTGTGGTCAATGATTTTGAGTGAACACCGAATTAAAAAGTTATCTATGTTTTCAATTGGAAATTCGATTAGAGGTATTAAAAAATTACACAGCCTATAAAGTTTGACTTAATTATGTGAACTAATTAGGATAGTCAATATGTCATTGTGCTAAGGACTTGCTAGAAATAGGCGTTATGAATTTACGATTAAGGGGTTTGTACTGAAAATTAATGAGGGTATTATTTGTGAATTTTGGAAAGTTTTGAATCAATAACAAAATATCTATTTTGAATTAAGAATTTACTACTACTTAAGGTGGAATTTAAATAATTAGTAATATGATTTTTGGAAGACAGTCTATATTTGAGCAAATAATAATACAATTGATTTATTGAGCTTGTGAAAAAATATATTACTTAAGTAATAAAAATAAGAGGTATTTTGAGAATAATAATTATAATGCATATTTTTGGGATAAATTATTACTATCTTTGATGTAAATAACACTAACTTTTTTTTGGGATTTAATGTTGAATGTTGTTACTTTTGAATTAGATAATAATAAAGTCGTTGTAGGAAAAAAGATTCAAAGAAATATTATTTTTTGATGAAAATTGATATTAATATTATTGTTTTAAAGAAATTTTATAGATTATTTTAGGGTTAAGTAAGGGAATTCTAAAGTATATTATTGATTTGGAAAAAAGTATACTATTTTGAGACAATAGATAAAAAGTATTCTTATAATAAATAATACCGAGATAGTATATGCTTAAGAGGGAAATAATAAGTTTAAATTTATCATTTTGAATTGTTGAGGCATATGTGATTAAATGTTATTTGAAATTAACATGTATTTTTACGTTAAGGGTTCGGATACGCTTGTGTACGACGTGGGAAGCATGAGCGTGGTTAAGTAAAAATGTTTTCTAAAGAGTTAAATAATAAAAGATTGATTGTATATGAAAATCGCCGATATTGGATTACCACACTTATTTATGTAAAGTGATTTTGGAGTACGGCGATGTACATAAGGTACCCTAGCCGTATGTTGGTTTATAGGACTTCATAAGCATGTAGGGTTAATATTATTGTTTGAACCAAAAATGGCACAAACACCTAGTAGACCGAGTAAAGAAATAAAAAGTGAATAAAATAAATGAAAAACGGGCAAGACATGGGACACGCGAGATTTATAGTGGTTCGACATATTCCGGCCTATGTGCACTTCAGGTTTTCCTTTATTATACTATTTTTTTTATAGGCTGGAGTTATTACGGGTCAGTACGACTCCATTACGAGTCGTATAAATCCGATAGAGATTACACAAAATTAAAGGGAAAGCAAAAGCCAAAAAGATCTTGAAAAATGAGCATTACCCCTTTATTTATAGAGGTAGGAATCCTAAAATCTCACCCAAAAGATCTCCACATAGTTTTCCATGCCTTAGACTAATTACCTAAGAAAATAGATCGCCACCTCGGCAGGCTCATTACAACTCCAAGGGTACGGGTCGGTACCGACCCATAAGATTGCCAAATTTGCTGCCTTCAACTCTTCATGTTTGATCGTCTTATGGTTAGCTTCGTGATTCCATAATTGTTTGCATTAATAATAGCTTGTTTTGAAGTCCAAATGACGTAGTTGTAGAAGAACAGAGTTGCAGATTCAAGAGTTCGTTGAGATCGGTAGGGAATTGGATTGAATCGACAAAACAACACTGCTAATAGGTTTCTAACATCAAATAGGGTAGGTAGATAGAAGGTGAGGTCGTCATAGGTTGGTACCGATCCACCACTTGGGTAGATCCCGTCTTTTGTTCTCTCCGGATTGTTTATATTTTCCTCTTGGTTCTATTTTCATTTGAGTTTTGGGCTTCATGGTCACCTCTCCGGGCATTTTGCCTTGATAACTTTGAAGTTTGACTCTTCAAGTTTGTCTGTATATTGCCCAGTCAAAAGGCGGGATAACACCTGCCCCCTAAAGCATTTCTTATGAATAATGGGTGTGCTTTGCTCAAGAATAAATGTTGGTGTCCATGAGATGTTAGTAGTTGAATTTCTTGGTTATCAACCAATCAAGCCGTTGTGAATCATCTTGTTCCTTTGGATTCTCTTGCCTATCACGGGTCTTCGTAGACCCATCATAGCTAAGACTCTAGACTCTGTCTAAGTGTTGTCTATACATCATCACAATTTCAATTTCATTTAAAGCTATCACATCACATATCAAAATCGTTCCATGTTCCTTAGGGATTTATCAATTGTAATCTAATTACAAGGCGTTCAGATTCTTTTATAAAAATCAAATCTGTTTTCATTCTTAGGTTCAATCTTTTTGGATCGTTTTATATTCAGTTCAATGCACGATCTCGCTGGATCAGTAGTCAAATTTATGATCGTTCGGGACCGATAATCAAATCCACGATTCTTCGGATCACTAATAAAATTCACGGATGTTTAGGGTCAATAGTTAAATCCATAATCTTTTCGTATCGTTAATCAAATCCATGGCCTTTCAAGGCCGACAGTCAAATCCATGATTTTTCCGGACTGTTAGTCAAATCCATTGCCATTCGAGGCTGATAATCAAATAATCTCTTTGGATCGTTCAATCAAATCCATGGTCGATCGATGCCGATAAAAAAGTCCATGGTGTATATGGACCCTTGCTAAGCCCAATCAGTTCGCTTTTCGACGAGGGCACTTAGTGACAAGTAAGCCCATCCACTCACTCTTCAGGGAAGTACCTACCCCTTACACTCCGTTCCTGACTCTCTGGTTAGGACATATAGCGATTAGATCCATGGTCTCTCCAAACCCTTGCCGAGCCCAATCCACTTGCTTTCCGACGAGGGGACTCAATGGCAAGTATTACCATCCACACATTCTCCAGCAAGGTGACTTGCTTCTTGCATTCTAATCCCATCTTTTGAAATTGGACTTAAAGCTATTAATGTTGACAAGTCCATCCTAGTGAGGGGACTTTCCTTGCATACCGGTTTCATCTCTCCGGACGGGGCTTTAAAGTGATCAATATCAGTTATCACATTCAAGTGGTTTATAAAATCCTAATTAATTTTAGGGGATCATCAATCTCCGTTGGTCTTTACTAGTCAGTTTTGGTCATCACTCATGGAGTCTACGTGAAGGCATCTAGTAGACATCTAATCCTAACATGAAGAGTTGAAGGCAGCCAATTTTTGGGGATCATCAATCTCCGTTGGTCATTACTAGTCAGTTTTGGTCATCACTCACGGAGTCTACGTGAAGGCATCTAGCAGACATCAAATCCTATCAAGGTTGCCAAATTGGCTGCCTTCAACTCTTCATGTTGGATCGTGTTATGATTAGCTTCATGATTTCATAGTTGTTTGCATCAATAATAACTTATTTTGGAGTCCAAATGACGGAGTTGTAGAAGAATAGAGTTGCAGATTCAAGAGTTCGGGGAGATCGATAAGGAATTGCATTGAATTGACAAAATAACATTGAAAATAAGTTTCTAAAATCAAATAGGGTAGGCATGCAGAAGGTAGGTCCCCCAGTGGAGAAAACACAGGTCGGTACGGTTGGTACCAACCCATGACTTGGGTGGATCCTGTCTTCTGTTCTCTCCAGATTGCTTGGTATTCACCTCTTGGTTCTGTTTGCATTTGAATTTTAGGCTTCATGGTCACCTCTCCACGCATCTTGCCTTGATAACTTTGAAGTTTTACTCATCAAGTTTGTCGGTATATTTCCTGGTCAAAAGGCAAGAACAATTATTTTTGAGGTATATAGTGTTAGATGATGTCAAGACATGAAGTAAAAGTCTTGACTTGCACATACTGAGGTATGAAGGCGATTTTAAGAAAGAAGAGATTTGGGATTTGAATTAAAATTGACTAAGAGGTAAGATTAATTTTTTCAGTCATCATTTGGATTGAAAGAACTGTCTTTTGAAGTAATTTTATGAAATATTGACCTTTTGTGCATAACTTATTTTCAGTGCCCGATGCATGTGAAAATAAGTGAAATGTGCACAACCTAGTCTATGAGTTCATTACAGTGACATCGTGTTCATTGAAATTAAGGCATCATCCATTTATGATATCAATAAATTAGATAGTGATGGAGTATAGGGTTCACCGAAGAATCTAAAATGTTAGTCCACTTAAAGCAAGGCATTATCTGTTATCGTATTGTCATTCCATGGACCTAAAGAAGGAGTTTCGTGAGTTATTTCAAAATATACAAAGAAGGTTTTCTATGCCCAAGGATGAAGAAGCAAGTGGCAGCGTTTGTTACGAGGTATTTAAGGATGGAGATATGCCAGTAGTGAAGTATATTTGAATTAAAGTCATACTTTGTCAGTATATTAGTAGAGGTACCTCAATAAAAGTTGAAGTGGTACGTAAAGG
The DNA here is from genome assembly GCA_030765085.1 of Allium cepa. NCBI lineage: Eukaryota > Viridiplantae > Streptophyta > Magnoliopsida > Asparagales > Amaryllidaceae > Allium > Allium cepa. Next base: position 1,052,509,297 of record CM060931.1, read on the forward strand.
GATGGAAACCTCATAGGATAGGTAAGCATAGAGAGTCCACTGTGGGTAGCCAGGTAGGTGAATGACTCACCATTAAGATATGTTATGTGGAAAAGCTAGAGCTATAAGCTGTTGGGACTTTCCCGATCGTATAAGAGAGAGAAGTTAGCATGTTTGAGTGGGGTTCTTGAAAATTTGTGGGTGTTCACATGTTTATCCCATTTGCTAATATATGTTGAAGATTTAGTGTTATTGTAGAGACAAGTCGTCTTATGAGGTGAATGTAAAGACGAAGTCTAGAATAATCCATAGGAGCATTCACATTTTGGGATTAGATGTGATATGACATAAAAATAAGGTACTGAAATTGGCCCAAGCACGGTGAGGAAAAGGTTTGTATAAGAATATGATGGAGCTTGGAGATAATTTGAGTTTTCCTTCACGGGATCTCTTCGAATAGCTCTTTTATTTAATTTTTAGGTTAGTTTGCTCATTAAGTCATTGTCTTTTTGCATGGTTGCTTTAGCTAGCTAGTTGACATAGCCATGGTACGGATGCTAGGATCGGTTGTATGCACATCAGTATGTTGTGTTTTTGTTTCTATGGTTGCTTTGTTTGAGTTATACCAGTTTAGTTTATCATTGGCTTGTGTGTATTTACAATCCAGCCTACGAAAGATACCTCTATCTAGGTGTCCTAATTTATGCTAGATAATTTACATATTTTTTTTCTTTGTATACACATTTATTGGTTATGTTTATGGACACGGTTGTTTACTTTCACTTGATATGGATATTGCATATGGACGTATAGATGCGCTTATATACATATACATATAATGTACACATATATATATCTGTGTGTATTTGCATATATTAGGACGACTACATACATATGGGTTGCACTGCATGTGCAGTCGTATAGAAGCCCAATTCAGTTGCACATGCACTCATCTTATATTATATCATCTTATTCTATCTATCATATGTGTTATATACCCTTGGTTGATTTTTGCTTGTATTATATGATGGATGCTAGATGGACATAGCTGTGTTTATTTTGTATGTTTCTAAGATATAAAACTAGTTGCATTGTTGGAATTTCAGGGCTACAGTTCTTTTAAAGAGGGATATAATACCCTATAATTTTATGAAATTAAATAAATAAATTAAAAGGTAGAATCGTAATTTCACATTAAGGGCAAAATAGTAAATTTTTATAAGAGATGGAATTAGGCCATGGGAACTAATCTATTACGTTTGAAATGTCATTTACAGTCTGAAAACATATAGAGCTTGCTGAATGTGGTTTAACGAGCTAGAAATTAGAAGAAGTCAAACCCAGTGGCATCTTCGTAATATATTAATTTCAAGATTTTAGGCTAAGTACGAGTTACTTCGGCATATAAATAAAAATTTAAACCCTATTTTCTACTCCTAATTTAATTTAAACACCTTACCATTGATCTCCATTAAATCCTAAGAAAATTCAAAATAAAAATCTCATTTTTAACCGTTCCATTTCTTTTTCCACTTCCCTCTTATTTACCAAACTTTGAATATTCATAACTTCTTAATTTCACGATAAATTTATAAGGGACCGACAACAAATAAAATAACATAAAGAAGAAGACGCGGACAACAAAGTTCAATGATGAAATCTCGTATACCATTTTCATCATTCTCTGTCAAACTTCAAAATATAGCTTCTCTCTCGTTTCTTTATGGATTTTGTCAATTTACCTATTAAAACGTCCATGGAGAATAGTACTACAATTTGGAAAAGGAATATTAGAATTTTTTCGTGGTTTCTACATGTAAAAGGAACATGACAACGGAGATAGTGTTGAGTTCTCATTCAAGCTCAAGAGAGTGGGATTCATCCTATTTGTTTGTATATAATAATACGTAGTAATTAATCCCTTATGGTCTTAAATCAGTTATAAGTGATGAAACCGAAAAGAGGTTTTTTTAATGTGTATATGATTATGACATAGTATGTCATGGCTGGATAATTAAAAGCAATTTTTATATTATAAATTGACAAAGTTTGATCTCTCCTTAAATAAAAATTGTTAAACACAAAAGTACTCCAAATTAGATATATTATATACCAAAATTGTATTTTATCAATGAAACGAATCATTAGTAGCGTTCTTCGATGATATAAAGTAATGTTATTTAATAAATTATTTAACAAATTACAAAAATGCCCCTGAATTTCAAAAGCTTATAATTCTTGTTCACGACCTCTTTTTTGTGCGCTATTTATGGCATCAGAACTATGATGAAATAAGGAACATTTGAATTTGTTGTTTTCTACGTTTGAACACACTTTTGAAACGTGGTTTGTTTAGTAGATTCATTATATATTGTTTTATACGGCGATGGTGGGCTGAGACTTTTTGTTCCTCAATAGATAATTGCTTACGATAGGGCGATAGTGGGCTGAGACATTTTGTTCCTCAGTAATGAGTCACCGAGATGGTAGTGTGTTGGGATATGTAGTTCTTTAGTAATGATTCGCTTGTGATTTGGCAATGGCAGACTAAGACATATAGTTCCTCAGCAGCGAGTCGTTTACAATAGGGCGATAGTAAGCTGAGACATGTAATTCCTCAGTAGCGAGTTGCTGACGATTTAGTGACGGTGGGAAGAGATATATAATTCTTTAGCAGCGATTCGCTTATGATTTGGCGATAATGGGCCGGGATATATAGTTACTTAGTAGCGAGTCGCTTATGTTTTCGGCGATACGAGTTGGGGTTTTAGGCTCAATCGTTTTGCGGTCGGTTTTGGACTTGAGAGTTGAGACTTTGGGTTCTATCGAGTGCACATGATTAGTTATTGCTTAGAGTTTAGTGATACCTTAGAATATGATGTTACTATAGTGTTATATTGTTCTCAACTGACTTGTTGGGTGCACGTGACACATGTTAATGTATGATTTTCGAGCATAAGTGTTGTTTCACTAGCTTATTTTTATTACACACTCATATGATGTGTTTCACTTACCAAACGTATGTCTAACACCCTCGATCATTTTCTTCTTTTTAGCTATACTCTAATATGTAGATTTAAATGACTAGTGGTTAATTGGAGGAGTGATGGTACGAGGGAGATACATGTTTTTCTATTAGATATCTACTATTTTATTTCCAGACATTAGACTGGTTCTATTACCAGTATAAAGAGATGTTATAGCTCGAATTTATTTAGTACTAGATTGTTTTATTTATATAGGATGGTATTATTGATTATTATATTTTATTTTTTCCATCGTGGGTTTCAAAAAGTGTAAAATGTTGTAGATAGCATTGTGATTTATTTTATATATTTTACTTCAAAATGATTTGCTGTCTATGAGGTCTGCGATGTCGGTGTTGTTTTTAGATGTGGATTGAGTGTCATGTGGGTTGTTAAAGCCTCATCTCATTAGACTTTACTCCTTCCTTTATCTTTGTTATTATCTCCACTAGTCTAGCGTCCCGCCTTTGGCTAAGTGCAAATCCTCTCAATCAAAATAGATCTGATAGCTAATCTTGCCAACATCTCGAGCTCTAACTCATAATAAGGTCTGAAGTCATATCCAACAATATATTCGAGCTATGTCCGCTCTAGGAGCAACTCCCCCAACTGGAATATCTTTCGCTCGAATTATTAGCTATCACATTTCCCTCACTAGGGGTATAAGACATGCTAAAGTCGTAGGAGGCTAACAATTCTAATCATCGCTACTGACGAAGGTCGAGGTCTTTCCAAGAGAAAAGGTATTTCAATGATTTATAGTCGGCGTATAACTCGAACCTTTCTCTAAGAAAATAATGCCTCCTAATCTTCAAAGAAACAACTATCACCGCTAGCTCTAGATCATGGGATAGGTACTTCCTTTCATGCGGCTTCAATTGTCGACTGGCATATGTGATAACCTTACCTCTTGCATTAGTATCACACCTAATCCAGTGCCACAAGCATCCGTGTACACCATCATCTCCTCATTTCCATTGGGAATGGTTAACCTAGTGCACTTGTCAACCTCTCTTTCAAACTCACAAAAACGTATTCGTACCTCGCATGCCATACAAAAATCTACGTTTTCTTTGTCAAATTGGTCAATGTGCTGCTACCTTTGAGAAGTTCTTGATAAAATGTCTATAATATCCCGCCAGTCCAAGGATTCCTATACCTATAGCATTCTTGGGTTGGTTTTGATCTTGAACTGTTGCCATCTTTGTAGGATCTACAACAATACCTTGTTATAAAATGACATGAATCAAGAAATTCCCTTCCCTCCCCCAAAGTGACACTTCGAAAATTTCACCTTCAATTTATGCTTCCTCAACATTTCAAGCACAATCCTCAAATGTATTTTCATTCTTAGAATAGACATATATATTAACAAAATACATATGTGTATATATATATATTAAATTTTGGACATTATATATGTATACACATATTATACTCTAACTTAGGAATTTAATGTAATTTAATTAGTATATAAAAATGATCACATTCCATAAAGTGCACCTTTCGATATAATTATATTAATATACAAATGATTGTTATGTTACTTATATAAATGATGGTTATACTAGTCTGTAAGTTGTAATATATGATCTATATCAAGATAATTATAGTAATATATAAACAATATACATTTGGTTAATTTATTAATCTACAATGATTATAAGTTAATTAAATCATGTAATTTTTTGGAGTATACATCATTATGGTTGTGCGACTTAAATGTGTAAATTCAATTAGCGATTAACATCAAACAATTTGAATATTAACATTGACATGTCACCTTAGCTGGTGGTATAATATTTTGGCTGAATTTATCGCTTATACAACTTTTCAGTAAAATTTTATTTTACTTATTAAAGCGATACCTGGTAATAATAATTATTTACACCATTTTTTCATCAATATATAACAACATATCAAGACTTATGGAATTTGGTTTCGGTCAAAATTCCAACATCATCCACATTCAATTTCATTAGTCCTAACACATTATTTGGTTTAATAACAACAATTATTATTATCTGTACTATTCTAGCTAGAGACTTTCACTTTGAGTTGACTACAATAGACCATGGTACTAATCTCATAAAGCCAAGGAGATTAATTCTCTATCGAATACTGTTTCACTTTTAATGCTTCAATTCAGACCCAATTATAGTCGTTTTGTGGACGCTATGCCACGTTTTAACTATAATAAAAGTAGAGTGTCTACATTAGAGTTCAACAGTACTATCAAGTCAAGAGAGCTAATATCACCACTTCAAGACTATCCACTTGACCTTAGTCAAGTTAACCGACAAAAAAAATCTTGGGTAATTCACTCCATAATTATCCAATAACCATCGATATGTAACACATTGGGGCCCCTAGTAGCAATGAGTATTATATTTCCTAATATATAGAGTGCGTTACTTTAGTCTCAACGGATGGACTGGTATCCTTTCTTAAAACATCTTGACTAGAAATATTTAAGACAATATGTTATTTTTCAATGTGATAAAATTTTCATGTCACTAATACATTGTAATTACTATCACATAACATATCATTTAAGGATTTTCTATTTAACAAATTAACTTAACTAATTCTATCACAATATAATAAGTTATATTATAGCAATCAAACATCTTTATTATGAACAAAATTGGTTATCAAGTTAGATGTAATATTTATGAAATGTTAGTCAGTAAATTTCATTTGTTTTGTTTTAATACCATTAGCACTTAATAAAGTGTAAATATAATGGTTATATACATGCATATCGATGCACGTTATTGATAAAATATTTAAAAGATTAATTGCTAAGTAGTTTTGGGAAAATTTTAAGGTCCACGTTGCCTCTATTGTGACTGGCCAAAGAGGGAATAATTCCAAATACGTTGTCAAAATATGGCATGATGTGTTAATCCAAAATGGATTCCACGTACATTATCAAAATATGATTTTGATGGTTGTACTCGAAGGGATATGATCAATCAGATGCAAAAGCGTCTCTAGGTAGAAGACCAATGAAATTAAAATATGGTAAGCTATGATGATAGAATAACATCATAAATTTAAATTATTGAAATTAATATATTAAAATCATCATTCAACATATTTAACTTAATTTGGATTTTACTGACAAAATTATCACTTGATATGATTTTGAGTTTTGGATATGTATGTTGAAATAGAAATTATAAATAATGACTTAGAATATGGTTTTTGCACTTAATAACCAAAGTGTCTCGAAGTCAACGGGAGCGATTCTTAGCTTATGGGTTATTGGACATGTTCAAAGAAATAATATGAAAGCATTATTTGATACGCACAAAGTTAACCAGTATTTTGATAAAGAAATAAAAGTTTTGATTTCCAATCTTAGAGGAAACATTTGTCTATAAGAAAGAATATTAATGGATACAAAAATATTTCTGAAACCATAAGTAAATAACAAACTTATTATTATTAACGATGTATCCGTACTAATGTCACTTCGGTTTGGTTTTTAATTCTCGGTATAGGGTTTAAAAAAACATCTTTTATAATCCATATGAGTGGCAATGGGAATATCCCAAAATAATATATACAGACATTGTATTAAATTATTTAATGTGGAACATGTAAGATAGGTTCTTTATACATTAATATAATGGGATGTTGGGAATGTCCAAAATGATATCTCATATCGCTTATGTATTTGATACTTTAAGCAAACTATAAAATCAAAATTAAGATTATTGTATGAATATTTAGAGTTTTCTCTAGTATTTATGAAATATAGAGAATTGTTTCTAGAAACAAAGAACTCCTTATGAAGGAGTAAGCAGACTCAAGTTTTATCGGTGATGTCTAGTTTAGTATATCGGTCCTAATTTAATGTTCAATCAAAAGTTGGAAATCTTCCAGACAATAAGTAGTGGTTGATTCAACTAAAGGCCAAGTACGTCGCCTTGATTAGCACTGTAATAAAAGAAGTATAAATAAATTAACAAAGTTATAACTAAGGTAAGGGCAGTTCCAAATATGAGAATCCATGACGTTATATGATAACAATGCTACAATACAATTTGTAAAAGAACCTAAAGCTCTTTAGAAGTCGAAAAACATGCTCTAAAAATTTTAAGATGATAAATGTAATTTCAAAATCGGAAAGAGATACTTGACAGAGTAAATAATTAAACAACATGGCATACTAACTAAGGGTGTGGCTCAATTAGTTTTTGAGAAAACTGATCGAAGGAGTTGGAATAAGATTCTATAGTTGACTCCAAATGTAAGTGGGAAATCGATTTGAGTTAGGGATGTGCAATAGGGGCAATTATGTAACTTGTTACATATATCTAGCTCGATAACCAAACCTGATCATAGTAAAGGTGTTTAATTTATATTATATGCTTTATTATATTATGATGTAATCAATTAAGTAATTAATTTAAAGTATATTAAATAAAAAATCCTTAAATGATATGTTATGCGACAGAAATCAATATGTCATAATCATGAGAATTTTATCACATTAAAGACATATTGTTTTAAACATTCCTAGCCAAGATGTTTCGATAAAAGATATTAATTCATCCATAGAGACAAGAGTACACAATGCTCTCCAAATGTTGGATAATGTATTAGTCATGACTACTGGAGACGCCAAGGGGTTATGTATCAACCCATCCTTAGTAATGCCTTGAAACTAACGTCGAATGACATTGTCTGACTTTCGAGTATCGCAAAAGGCAGTTTGTCCGGGTAAAGTTAAAACAAAATACTATAACTAAGCCATATCGATAGAATCTCGTAGTGGAATGATAATATTTAGTATACCAAATATACGTGAACATAACCGAATAACAATATATAAGGGACTGAATCAGCGAAAGAAACCGATAAATAAATATCAATAGAGAAAGTCAGAATACAATATCTGATACAACGAATCTCATATATAAATATCATATCTATCATGTACTACTGCAATATTAATTATATGTATAAAAATATCGACATTAAGCCTCCAAAATTATCGTACTATGCCACTTTAATAGTGTATTCCCAAAAGCATCAGACTTTCAAACTATTTAATCGAGTACCCGAGATTTGTCATGACACAACCAGACAAAGAAAAACATGGGTCAAACAAAAAGCCAATTGTGAGGAAAACTATCCAAAAATATAATATATCAAAAACAGGAAGCTACTAAGGCACATCTGGCCCTCTCCATAAAAGTGGCTCAAGAGTAATCTAGACTGCCCATAAACAAGTATAGTAAACCCACCTCAAAGGTAGGAAATCGTACCATAACCTGCTCTTCTCCTGTAGTCAATGGGTCAACACAACTAATATTATATGACTGGCACGTAACAGTAAAGTAAGATAAAGCTACCTAATATATAAATATATGGTAATATAGGTATTCTAATGCAAGTCTATCCTAAATTACACAACAATAATATCAGCCAACTAATACAAGACACATAATATAACAATAAGTGACAAATAGAGAATATAAACTTATACTCATCATTATTGATGAGTAGAGTCCAAGGTAGACCGATGCCCAAGATAAACAGAGTCGGCACCATATCGTACCATTGACTGGTGCAGTTAAAGCCTGAGACGACCCACCCTTCTCTCCACAGAAAGACGTATCATCATTAAGAAAGAAAGGGATAGAAAAGAGAAAGATAGAGAAGAAAGAATGAAACAACATCAAAATCTCAACAACGGAACGAATAAATTATATTAATCACATAAGTGTTACATAGTAAACAACATCTATCAGAACTACACAGCTTATACAATACATACTAGACAGTTATAAACACATATCTAGTCATTACAACTCAAAATACAACTCGACAATGACACAGAGATCAACATAGCAGATCACTATATCTACAAACGTTGAAGCCTCCTGCTCCATATCTCCTCCAAAGATCCGTCAAAGCTAACTTGGATCCCTTGGCTACTCGTAAAATTTTGAGTACCCAAGAGTTTAAGAAAACAGAAGATAAACTCTGGGTCAGACATGGGTCTGGTGTGAGTAACAGGTTAAAGTTGCTTAACTTTGAAAAACCTTTGAAAACAAAAGGTATCTCGTAAGACTTCCCTTACATAAACATGGAAAAGTTTTACCTTACGATAACCAAAACATTTGATAGGAAATCCAGTGATATTATAATAGGGTCAAGGGTTTTCAAATAAATAAGAAATAGCTGAAATGGTTACATGATTAAATTCCAGCATACTATCCACAAAGTGGGTAATACAGTCAAAACCGTAAAGGCACGTAGGAAGAATGGGTTTCCATCAATGGTAGGGCTACTGGGGTACCGCCCGTCACAGTACGTGGCCTAGACACCGTATCGAGGATTACTCCCAATCCCCTGCAACACAAAGCCGGAACCATTCCTTACTGGATAGTTCCGAATAAGACAACCCCAGTAGTTGTTGCAATCAACTGCCCACACAGCCGAATAAAAATGGACCTCTAGACAGGGGAAATCTTATCCTACTTGGGTGCTACCCACTTAGCCTTGCTGCACCTCCCCTGTTTTAGCCATTCCCGGTTGATGAGGCTTGAGGCTACGATTACCTTTATAGAACACATCTATCTTAGAATGCTCATTGTCCACCTAACGATGTTCTGAAAGCATTCAATCCATATAAGTTCATTCCGGGTACGAACAAAATCAAAGGCATTATCTCGTTACACTCATTTTAGAATCACCCCCAGAGTTAACGAAAATAACCCATTCACTCTGAATCTTTATCTTCACTTGAGATTCACGACCTAATATTAATTTGGATCGATGTGGTTTTCAGATATCTAAATTTGGAAACCCGATCCCGGTCTCATCAAAATCCAAAATGCCGTCTTTTAAGTCCAAGTTGTTTTAAAATTAAAACAATTTAATTCATTATCTATATACACACAGATAGAGAATTCACAATATCACAAATAGATAATCTATATCATCACAGTTCAACCCAAGCATCACATATCATAGATTAACACATACCTCATTTCAGAGATATCAACCAATTCAAGGCATTCAATATCAATCAGCCATCCTTAAGCAAAGATCTATTAATCACACCATCTACAATTAATTTAAAATAAATTAAATTAATTACTTCATCTCTAACTAATTTAAAGCAAATTAAATTAATTACTTTCATCACATAAATCTTGCTTACTTATCCATTAATTAATTACAAATCAATTAATTAATCACCCTCTAAGTATTCATCTCAATTAATCACCCTTGATCAATCATTCTCTAATTACATTAAGTAATTAGCCTTTAAATTAATTACACAAATTAATTATCCTTGATCATTTACAGTAATTAACCTTTAATTACTTCATTAATTAATTAACCATAATTAATTACATCAATCCTTAATAAATTAAAATTAATTAATTACTCTATAATCGCTTATTATTGATTAATTAATCTTAATTAATCAACCCTTAATCACATCATTAATTATATTAATTAATGATCCTTAATTACTTCTTTAATTAATTATTGTTCAAATTAATCACATTACATAATTAATCTTTACTCATTAATCAGTCCTGATTAATCACATTAGTAATTAATTACCCTTAATTAATTACATCAGTTAATTATCTTCAAATAAATTTATTAATCAATTCTTAAATTAATTACACTAAGTAATTAATTCTTAATTACTTCCACTGAGTAATTATCCTTCTTATTAATTACATAAAGTAATTAAACCCAAAACTACTACCATTCTTCAATTTTTTTGGCAAGGCCGACGGGGTTAGATGGTCCACGACCATTTTATTGCTGCACCAATCGGAACATTACACAGACTACGAAGAGCATTACTCTAAGAACACAAGGGGATACAAGGCACAACAAGCACAAGGGAAACAAAATAACAGAAAAGGAAAAGACAACACAGTTATTATATTTGAAATGAGGCATAGATCCCTGGGTCGAAAGAGAAAGAGAGAAGACTAATATCATTTCTGATTTCTTGCATAATCCACTGCTTGAGCACATCGTCAATTTTAGCGTTACTGGCGTCAAACAATCTAGTATTTCGCTCTCTCCAAACCGAGCTGATGAAGCTCTTCAGCACAGTGTTAAAAACCCGCTTTCGTTCATTTTTAAATCCCGTTTTCGTATCGATCCTTTCCCACTCCACCTGATTGTCATCAGAGACGTTAGTACGTTGAAGCCTCGCCATGATGCAAATCCAGATTCGCTTAATAAATGGGCACTCAAAGAATAAGTGTTCTACTGTCTCAGGTTGCTCACAACAGTATGAATAGAAGATATTAACATTCATACCCATGCATGCAAGTTTAGCTTTGTTTATTATCGCACGGTTAAGAACTTTCCAAAGCATGAAATTTCCTCGCATTCTGCTATCAATGCTCCAGGTTCGCTTCCACTATCTCCATGATGAGCAAGTACCATTCTGCATGATAAATTCATATGCATCTCCTGTTTTGAACAAAGCCTTTTTGTTACCCCATACTATACGTGCAGAAGTGGAGGACATTGCAGTAAACGTGCCTATTTTGTTCCAAATATTTTGGATCCTATAATTGGAAGAAGAATTACGTGTAGTTTGAAGATTGTAGATAACATCTCTGTCCATAGTAGCCAAATAAAGCCCAGTTTCCTGTATATCATTGTACGATAGGTGTCGACGCAGGATGAACCCCTTGTCTAACCATGGATCATCCCAGAAACTCACGCAATTTGTAGGATTCGTATTCATTTGTAAAAGTGGAAGAAATAACTCTTTAATCTAAAAAATGCTCTGCCAGGTCCAGCTCAATTTTTGAGGCTTGGCCATGTTTCACAAACTCCTTCCCTTTATCACATTTTTGTCAGACCACATTGCCCAAAGGCTTTCGGAACAATTATAGTAGGTGTCGATATGTTTTGCGAAGGCAGCTTTGTTCCATTGTTTTAAGTTTAGTATACCAAGGCCTCCTTTGCTCATTGGCCTCTCTACTCTTCCAAATTTTATGGGAGCTATATAGCTGCCAGTTTTTTTGCCTTTCCACAGGAATTTCATAATAGCACTTCTGATCATATTTATCAATTTAAAGGGGAGAATGAACGTTCTTGCCCAGTACACTTGCATTGAAAAGATAACTGACTTAATCAGGGTCAATCTACCTGCTTGACTAAGAGACTTGGTGGTCCAGCAATTAAGCCTCGCAGTTATCTTCTCATAAAGAGGAAGACATTGAGTAGAAGAGATTTTTGACATTGCTAGAGGAAGTCCCAAGTAAGAAACTGTATTAGTATTATGAGACAAGCCAGTGATGTGAGAAATTCGATTGCACTGTTCAGTATTAAGACCAGCAGTAATAATTTCAGATTTGTCGATATTAACTTTTAGCCCCGTCATAGTATAGAATTGATCAAGTGTGTGCATTATGTTCGTAGCAGTATCAAAATCAGGAGAACAGAAAACAATTGAATCATCCGCAAACATAAGTGCAGTGATCTGAGGTTGTTTGCATGCAGGATGAAGCTTAAATCTACCTTGGTTTATCTGTTTATCAAACAGCTTCGTAAGAAGCTCCATGACCATTATGAAAACATAAGTAGATAGCGGATCTCCTTGCCTAATCCCTTGCTTACTAGTGAAAAAGCCTTCAGTCTTTCCGTTGACATTAACTGAATATGTAGGTGTGGAGATGCATTCATATATCCAAGATATAAAATGCGGTGGGAAGTTCATGTACCCCGTTATTCGAACAATGCTATCCCATCGCAACATGTCAAAAGCTTTCATAATATCAAGTTTCATCATCGCTTTCGGAGGAGTATTCTTACGTTTATATCCTTTAATAAGTTCATGCAAGAGAAGGACATGATCCAGAATATTCCTTCCAGGTAAAAAGGCAGCTTAGTTTTTGGAGACAATTTTTGGTAGGACATGCTTAAGCCTTGTAGCAATCACTTTAGAGATGCATTTATAAATAGTATTACAGCAGGAGATAGGGCGAAATTCATTAACACAATGAGCTTTTTTGAGTTTGGGTATATGAGCTGTATTCGTATAATTAAATGATATGAAGATTTTACATTTTCTGAAGAAAAGAAGTATGGCATTGCTAACATCAGCTGAAACAATTGACTAACATGAAGTATAGAAGTGTGCATTCAACCCATCTGGGCCTCCGCACGAATTAGTGTTAAGAGAGAACATAGCTTGTTTAATCTCTTCAGGGGTTACTTCATTGCAAAGGAAGGTATAATCATCTGGAATAAGTCTAGGCAGGATGTCGTTAGGGATTTGATCAATATTAGGAATGAAGTTGTTCTTGTTGCTATACAGGGCAGAGAAATGTTTAACAAAAGCATCTTGGACCTCACCAGGGTTAGAGTGAAGAGCACCATTCATGTCATAGATAGTAGCAATGTTTTCCCTTCTCTGATTATTCTTGAGACTTGCATGGAAGTAGGCACTGTTTCTATCTCCCTTTTCCCACCACTTTATTCTCGACTTCTGTCTAATCATCTCATTCTCTTTAGCTAAAGCTTCATAGTATTGCTGAGACAAGGAACTTTCATTTGCAGCATGATTTTCATTATTCACATTAGACATCATTGCTGTTTGGACCTCAATAAGTTTTTCTTTAATCAATGAGCTCATTTTCTCACTGTTACCATATATTTGGAATGCCCATTGTTTCAAGACCACCTTCATCTCTTTAATTTTTTCCTGCAAAACAAACAAATGATTACCTAATTTAGGCTTGTTCCATGCTGTTAACACAGTAGATTTAAAGTCAGGTTCAGAGACCCAAGTATTAAAATATTTAAAATTTGATTTTCCTCTCTTGTCCGCTCCACGCAGGTGAGTAATTTGTGGTGAGTGGTCAGAAAGGAGAGGGGGAGGAAGGTGGTTGAAGAGAAGAGGCCATTTGGTTAGGGCAGATTGATTGGAAAAAGTGTGATCTATCCTGGAAAAAGTTCTGCATCCATGTCTCCTCTTATTGTTCCACGAGTACCGCATACCAACAGATTTGACCATAACCAGTTCTGCATCGTTAAGAATATCAGCAAGTGGTTTAATTTCACTAAGAGAGAGAGGATTACCACCTACTCTATCAGAAAGAGAGAAACTACAACTGAAGTACCCAAGTATAATCCATGGGTGGGTGGACTGTCTGAGAGATGGAATGGTTGTAAGTAACGTAGTTCTAGATTCTGCTGAGTTGAATGCTTATACGAAAGTAACATAGAAAGTTGATTTGTCTGATAGATCAATTGCATGACAGTGTATTAGCTGGGAAGTGGATAGGATGGGGGTTAGTTGATTTCTACTGGGATCGAAAAGAATCATAATTCTACCATACGGTGCTTCATTCAAATTGTCGATGATTCTCCAGTTGGGATTAATGTATGCATCTGCCTTGTTAGTCTTGGACTGGTTTAACTTTGTTTCAAGAATTGCTAAGATTGACAGTTGATGTGTTTTGATAAGTTGTATACACTGTTCTTACTTGATAACATGGTTTCCACCACGTATGTTCCATGCTCCAATGCGAGACATCATTGGATAACACGTGCATTGAGAAGTTCTATCTTCATTCTCCTAGTTACTGCCTGATTTGAGGACAGATAGTTAGGAATTGTAGCTGAAAGTGGAGCAACTTCATGATTTTTTGTTTCCTCAGGCGAGGGGGAGGAGGTCTGAGTAGTTTCTATAGGGGTGGGTTGCATAGTTGTCGAAGAAGATAGCGCAGTCATTGGTGGAGGGGCTTTGAATGCTGAAGGAGGTTTGATTTTGGAGTATGTGTGTAGAGGGGAAATCATGATCGTAGAGACATTTCCTGGGGGTGTGGAATTTGTAGGTTGAAGTCTGGACCATTCTTCAATTAATTACATCCAGTAATTACCCACTAATTACTTCACTAAGTAATTACACTTTGTCAATTACAATCAATACTTATACTTAACCAATCATCCAATGATTATTTTAAATTAAATTAAATAATTAATTAATTTAAACTAATCACATTAATTTAACTAATTACATTGAGTAATTAATTCCTTTAATTACTTTCATTAAGTAATTATACTTAAACAATTCCACAATTGATTATCCTTAATTAATCAATCTAATTAATCATCTTAAATTAATTATATTAATTAATCATTTAATAATCCTAGTTAATGACCTCTCATTAACTATTAACAATTCTTTAATTACTTTCCTTAAGTAATTAAACTTTAATTAATCATTATTAATTTCAAATTAAATAATTCTAAATAACAGATTAATTCATCTCTAATTACTTAATTAATTAAGTGCTTAACTCTGACTTAATTAATCTTTAATTACTTGATTAATTTATTTCTAACCATTAAATTAAAATCTTAACTTATATAATTGATGATACCTAATTACACAGTAATTAATACTTAAATTAATTAATTTACAACCCTTAATTATTACTTAATTAATTAATCCTTTATCATAAATTAATTTAATTAATCAACTACTCTTTAGTTAACTTATAAACTTAATTAATCCTAAATCTTTAAATCTTATTTAAACTTTAAGATAAAATACTATCTTTATTAATGACTTAATTACCATCTACACATGCCTTTGAAACCTTATCTTTAAATTTACTTTTAAATTACATTTTAAAATTTAAGGTTTAAAAATGATTACAAATTTAACTTTAACAAAATTTAAAACAATTTAAAACCCCTTTTAAATCAATGTTAAAGAACTCTTATTTATAAAAGAAATTTATATAAGATTTTTTAAATCAAATTATTTAAATTCAATATTTTGTTAAAATTTTAAAAAAAATTTAAAAACTAGTTTCAAATGCTGCTTCGGGTTTGACCCAAAGCCTACTCGAGTATTACCCTAGAAAACCCATTGCCTTTCTTCTTTTCAAAATTTTGATTAGAATTTTAAAGTTTAAAACCTGTAACTAAATCCACTCACGAGTTACCTGGGATCTCATTCGAGCCTCCTACCCAAAATCACGAACTCCACTTCGAGTCAACACTTCAACCAAAAATACTGACACCAAAACAACAGCCGTGCATATGCACTGGCCAAGCAACCACTTCCGACCATCCATGAAGACTTCTTCACATCGACGATCATCCTTGCACCATATTCCGATCATTAGAACTTCGAAAACACCCCAAAATCGAAATCGAGCATTAAGGCATAAACCTGGAACAACCATCAAAACTTGGAACCACCTCAAACTCGTGTCTCCAACCACCGGAGTGTCAATGCCTCTGGCCATGACCTCGCCAACATCCCCTATTCCATCTCCCCGAGTTCTGTTGAACCCGATCATCCAGAGGCACCATGACGATCAAAATACCTAACTAAGCCAAATCTACGGTTTAGAAACCAAACCGACCACTGTCACCTCCACATTGACATGGACACCCTACTGCCATTTTTCCCCAAGTCTTCGATCACTCCACCACCACTAGCGAAGACCACAACCCCCGAGACCACTTAGATCGCCAAAAACCTCCCAATATTCAAAATTCAAGCAAACCGAACTGCTCACTCAACCACATACTAGAAATTATGATTTCGGTTTTAAAAATCAAGTTTTTGGATAAGGTTTCAGTTTATAAACCTGACCTGATAAATTAAGTTGCTTAAATTTTCACTTATCTTAAGCATGCACTGTTGTTTTTAGTTTCCAATGATATTTCAAATTTATTTTAACTTAATTAAATTTTTAAAACTAATTTATGATGAAACAAACAACTTTTGTTCGTAACCTAAATCCTAACAAAGACTCAATTAAGTGATAATGAATTTAAATGAAATCTTGTGGCTGGAAAAAAAACAAAGAACAAAGTACACAGACACATCAGCATGCACACCTATACATTCATATATATTCACAGTAGATTTGCACTTATATATACACACAATGCATACTTGTCACAGAGACTAACATGAAACCATATTCATATTTAAGTTTTTTTTTTAAATGTTACCCACCTGATTAAAGAAGATGAACATAGCACCTTTGCAATAGTTTTAAAACTGTGAAAACTTGAATGCTGGAATAAAATGCCTTGATTTAAAAGCTTGAATGCTGAAGAAAGCTTGTTACTAAATCTGTTGTAGAGGTGATTTAAGACTGCCTTGATTTGAACTTGCTTTAGGTTGAAACTCACTTTGAAGAATGCAGGCTTTCGAGAATCTCAGGTTTGAAAAAGAAACAGGCTATTAATTTGAACTAGCTTTTGAATGTTTGCTTTCTTTGTCATAGATTTTGGTTTTGAATCTTGAAAATGGGTTGTAGTTTATTGACTTTAAAGAGGATTAACAGGTTTGATTCCAGATTGGAGAAAGATGCAGGCCTGATTTTGATATTGAAATTGTATAGGTTGTTGAATTTTGATTAGTTTTCTGGTTTTAAGGCAGTGTGGATTACAGATTGTATTTGAAAAATTCGATTTTAGTTTCTTATTTTTTTGAAAAGATGAAAATAGGAAAAAGAATGAAGAGGAAGAACATATGTTTATATAAGTGAAAATGTGATTTAATAAAATAAAATAAAAATTCAAGTTTAAAAATGACACTTGTGCAAAATTCTAACATTTGTCATTTTTATTATTTAATACTTAACACTTTTTATTAAGGTGTCTTAATTTTATTACACTTATTTTTATTTATTTTAAATGTAAATAAAAGCTTTTACTTAATTTACTAATTCTTATCTAAATGTGTATATATATTTCTTTAAAGAAAATAAAATAAAATAAATTATATTCGTATAAAATCTTATTCATATATTTTAAAATCCAAAACATTTTAAAATATCTATCAAATTCAAATTAAAATTTAAAATCCAAATTAAAGTAAATTTATAACAACATATTCAATTTAAAAATAATAATTCTATTTTTATTAAAGTCTATATATATCTAAGTATATAAAAACAACACAGTATTAATATTGTTTTAAAAGTAACAATTTTTCTAATTTGAAATAATTTATAAAAGTGATTATAAATTACTTCTATCACTAAATTAATTAATATATCATACTTATTGAGCAATATTTTAAAAAGAAAATAAAACAAACCTTTTAATTAATCTTATTTAAATTTAAACTTGAGCTTAAATATATTTTAAACAATTAACATTTATCTTAAGTATTATTAAAAATTTATAGTTATTTATTTAAATCATCTTTGAAATTTTTTATATTAAATTTAATCATAATTTGCAAATTACCAAAATATATTAGAATTTGAAAACATGATTTTATTTGTTAAATTCGCCCAAGCTTTTCTATTTACAATATATACAAATACATATACATTATAAATAAAAAACATTTTATTAGCTTTTAAAAGAATAAATTTTCCAATTTAAATTAAAATTATGAAAGAAAATTATCAAATCAAATTAATTATTAATACAGATTATTAAATTGATATTGCCCAAAATTTCGGGTCATCTCATTCCTCCCCCCTTAAAAGAATTTCGTCCCCGAAATTTAAAAGCAAAGATAATTTAATAACCCAACAACGATTTTAATTTTAAATCACAAGCATATATTATCAACCATATGCTAACAACCATAGCAACCAGTTTACTCAATCAAACAAATCTAATGATCCTGACACAAATCAGGATAGATCTTCCTAACACTATTTAGAGTTTCCAAGTATAAACACTGAAATACTCGCTCTACTAAATCCAAACTAGCTATACTACTAAGCTACAAAGCTCCTATTCATCTAGATCTACAAAACTGAACAGGATATCATAACATAGACAAGTCCTGCTCAAACTACCCAATCCTCCTGAACTGCTGGTTCCAAAACCAGAGATGGATCATACACGTACTCCCCCAAAGATACATTAAACACAAAAAATCCCAGCCTTCCAAACTGGCAATTCAATCCCAAAGTCCAAAGCACTTATCCTAATCATAACACAGAAAAGATCCAAAATACCTCGGAGCTGGCCTCCCAATCTTACCAAATCTGATAGCTCCTTTGATGGGAAAAACCTATCCAAAATCAAATCTCCGACTTCGGAATCCAAATTCCTACTATCTTATCCACAAAACTATTCTGACGATCCTGGGCTACCTCAATCCTTCCTGATCAGCTCAACCTTCGCCGATGCCTCTTGAAACAAACTGGATAAAAAACAACCAAACAAAATGATCCTCTCAAGATCAACCAAAATCAAGAACACAAAACTCTACTTCACAAACATCAGAAGACTTCAAACTTACTACTCCCATCTAGAAAAAACAAAACTGGCACTCGCCAACCTCGTCTTCAGATCCTAAAAAACTTCTTGTAGAAACCTTCTATTCCAAGACAAGTGCAAATTCCTAGGAGTCTATGGATGCTTCCATTCTAAAACAGCTGCTACCTCGCTTCCGCTGCGCAACTCTGATCTAGAGTAGAAGAGAATGCCGATGATGAACACGAGCACAAACTCGTCCGACACATCTCGGATGACACGGTTCATCGGATCCACAAAGAAAACTCAAAAGTACCACAAAATCCTGAGCTGCTTCACCAAACCCTCTCTCTAGGAGCCATCCTTTAATTAGCTGAACCACCGGTATCACTCCTGGAATCCTAGTCGATAAGAAAACTCCATCTCTATATGCTATGGCAAACCTTGGCTTCCTAGAAGACATCCAAAAAAAAATCTCTGATAACGTCAATAACACCTACATTCCCTAGAGATGCCTCGATCTCAAAAAAAAGATAAACAAAGAGAACAATCTACTATTGCAAGTCGTTTTTGCGATCAACCCAAAGTAATATCCAAAGAAACTGTTCTCTCTTTACCAATCAGAACAGCTTAAGCTTATCAAGCCAATCCATCGAAGAAATGGATCCACTCAGCTGCTTCTGAATTCCACCTCTAGAAAACTATTTAGCCAGAAGACCTTTTGTTGGCACATAGAGCACCTCCCAGCTACACTGCTGACTCAGATGCCAAAGACTTCCTAATCCAAAGCTCTTCGATCCTCGAAGCCAAACACAAAAACCCTGCTGAACTCAGTCTCATCACTGATGCAGACACACTTCCTTATACTTGCTCCAAAAGAAACATCTTTGGAAAAATCCATAGTCACTGCATCTCACCACGCAGTTGCTCCTTCCCGAAGTTGCCAAGATACCATCGCACGCTTCAGCTCAACCGACAGATCCAAACTCTACTCATCCAAACTTGCACTTCAAAGGTGGACTTTGAACCTACAAAAGACTTCCTTCAAAGATTGGTGGAATCCTTACACCACAACAAAGCTTACTCGAGATGGTATAAGATCTACAGTCTCGGCAGATACACTTCCAACTTTAACACTTAGACTCCTTCCATTGGTAGTCGTGCTACACACACCACTACCCTCCCTACCTCTATAACTCATATTGGAAAACCCGAACAGGTAACCCAATAAATAGGAAGAAATAAATATATATAAATATATATCAAAATTACAAATACGCTCTCTTAAGAAAGAAATCACTCCAAAGCCTAGGTACTCACTCAACCTAGCGCTTTGATACCAAATGAGACGACCCATCCTTCTTTCCACAGAAAGACGTATCATCATTAAGAAAGAAAGGGATAGAAAAGAGAAAGATAGAGAAGAAAGAAAAAAACAACATTAGAATCTCAACAGCAAAACGAATAAATTATATTAATCACATAAGTATTACACAGTATACAATATCTATCAGAATTACACGGCTTATACAATACATACTAGACAGTTATAAACACCTGTCTAGTCATTACAACTCAAAATACAACTCCACAATGGCATAGAGATCAACACAGCGGAACACTATATCTACAAACGCTGAAGCCTCTTGCTCCATATCTCCTCCAAAGATTCATCAAAGCTAACCTGAATCTCTTGGCTACTCGTAAAAATTTGAGTACCCAAGAGTTTAAGAAAATAGAAGATAAACTCCAGGTCAGACATGGGTCTAGTGTGAGTAACATGTTAAAGTTGATTAACTTTGAAAACCTTTGAAAACAAAAGGTATCTCGTAAGACTTCCCGCACATAAACACAGAAATTTTTTTACCTTACGATAAACAAAACATTTGATAGAAAATCCAGTGATATTATAATTGGGTCTAGGGTTTTCAAATAAATAATAAATGGCTGAAATTGTTACATGATTAAATTCCAGCATACAAGCCACAAGGTGGGTAATACAATCAAAACCGTAAAGGCACGTAGGAGAATGTGTTTCCATCAATGGCAAGGCTACTGGGGTACCATCCGTCACAGTATGTGGCCTAGATCACCGTACCAAGGATTACTCCCAATCCCCTGCAACACAAAGCCGGAACCATCCCTTACTGGATAGTCCCGAATAAGACAACCCCAGTAGTTGTTGCAATCAACTGCTCACACAGCCGAATAAAAAGGGACCTCTAGACGGGAGAAATCTTATACTACTTGGGTGCTACCCATTTAGCCTTGCTGCACCTCCCCTGTCTTAGCCATTCCCGGTAGATGAGGCTTGAGGCTACGATCACCTTTATAGAACACATTTATCTTAGAATGCTTATCGTCCACCTGACGATGTTCTAAATGCATTCAATCCATACAAGTTGGTTCCGGGTTCGAACGAAACCGAAGGTGTTATCTCGTTATACTCATTTTGGAATCACCCTCATAGTTAACGACAATAACCCTTGCACTCTGAATCTTTATCTTCACTTGAGATTCACGACCTAACGATAATTTGGATCGATGTGATTTTAAGATATCCAAATTTAGAAGCCCAATCCCGGTCTCATAAAAATCCAAAACGCCGTCTTTTAAGTCCAAGTTGTTTTAAAGTTAAAACAATTTAATTCATTATCTATATTCACACAGATAGAGAATTCACAATATCACAAATAGATAATCTATATCATCACAGTTCAACCCAAGCATCACATATCACAGATCAACACATATCTCATATCAGAGATATCAACCAATTCAAGGCATTCAATATCAATCAGCCATCTATAAGCAAAGATATATTAATCACACCATCTATAATTTATTTTATAAATAAATTAAATTAATTACTTCATCTCTAATTAATTTAAAACAAATTAAATTAATTACTTTCATCACATAAATCTTGCTTACTTAACCATTAATTAATTACAAATCAATTAATTAAACACCCTCTAAGTATTCACCTTAATTAATCACCGTTTATTAATCATTCTCTAATTACATTAAGTAATTAGCCTTTAAATTAATTACACAAATTAATTATCCTTAATGATTTACAGTAATTAACCTTTAATTACTTCATTAATTAATTAACCATAATTAATTACATCAATCCTTAATTAATTACAATTAATTAATTAATCTATAATCACTTATAATTAATTAATTAATCTTAATTAATCAACTCTTAATTACATCATTAATTATATTAATTAATGATCCTTAATTACTTCTTTAATTAATTATTGTTCTAATTAATCACATTGGATAATTAATCTTTAATTAATCTTTACTCATTAATCAATCCTGATTAATCACATTAGTAACTAATTACCCTTAATTAATTACATCACTTAATTATCTTTAAATAACTTTATTAATATATTCTTAAATTAATTACACTAAGTAATTAATTCTTAATTACTTCCACTGAGTAATTATGCTTCTTATTAATTAACAAAGTAATTAAACACAAAACTACTACCATTCTTCAATTAATTACATCCAGTAATTAACCACTAATTACTTCACTAAGTAATTACACTTTATTAATTACATTCAGTAATTATACTTAACCAATCATCCAGTGATTATTTTAAATTAATTAAACTAATTAATTAATTTAAACTAATCACATTAATTTAATTAATTACATTGAGTAATTAATTCCTTTAATTACTTTCATTAAGTAATTGTACTTAAACAATTCCACAATTGATTATCCTTAATTAATTAGTCTAATTAATCATCTTAAATTAATTATATTAATTAATCATTTAATAATCCCTTGTTAATAACCTCTCATCAACTATTAACAATTCTTTAATTGCTTTCCATAAGTAATTAAAATTTAATTAATCATTACTAATTTCAAATTAATTAATTCTAAATAACAAATTAATTCATCTCTAATTACTTAATTAATTAAGGACTTAACTGTAACTTATTTACTCTTTAATTACTTGATTAATTAATTTCTAACCATTAACTTAAAACCTTAACTTATCTAATTGATGATACCTAATTACACATTAATTAATCCTTAAATTAATTAATTTAAAACCCTTAATTATTACTTAATTAATTAATCCTTTATCATAAATTAATTTAATTAATCAACTACTCTTTAATTAACTTATAAATTTAATTAATCTTAAATCTTTAAATCTTATTTGAACTTTAAGATAAAATACTATCGTTATTAGTGACTTAATTACCATTTACACATGCCTTTGAAACCTTATCTTTAAATTTACTTTTAAATTTCATTTTCAAATTTAAGATTTAAAAATGATCATAAATTTAAATTTAACAAAATTTAAAACAATTTAAAACCCCTTTTAATTAAATATTAAAGAACACTTATCTTATAAAAGAAATTTATATAAGAGTTTTTAAAATCAAATTATTTGAATTCAAAATCTTGTTTAAATTTTAAAAAAACTTTTAAAAACTGGTTTCAAATGCTGCGTCGGGTCTGACCCGAAGCCTACTCGAGTATTACCCGAGAAAACCCATTGCGTTTCTTCATTTCAAAATTTTGATTAAATTTTTAAAGTTTGAAACCTGTAACCGAATCCACTCATGAGTTAGCCGAGATCTCATTCGAGCCTCCTACCTAAAATCACGGACTCCTCTTCGAGTCAACACTTCAACCAAAAATACTGACACCAAAACAATAGTCGTGCACATGCATCGGCCAAGCAACCACTTTCGACCATCCACGACGAGTTCTTCACATCGACGATCATCCTTGCACCATATTTCGATCATCAGAACTTTGACAACACCCCAAAATCGAAATCGAGCATTAAAGCATAAACCTGGAGCAACCATCAAAACTTGAAACCACCTCAAACTCGTGTCTTCGACCACCGGAGTGTCAGCGCCTCCAGCTACGACCTCGCCAACATCCCCCATTCCATATCCCCGAGTTCTGTTGAACTCGATCATCCAGAGGCACCTTGATGATCAAAATACCCAACCAAGCCAAATCTAGGGTTTAGAAACAAAACCGACCACCGTTGCCTCTACACTGACATGGACACCCTACTGCCATTTTCCCCAAGTTTGTGATCACTCCACTACCACCAGCGAAGACCACGACCCCCCAGACCACTTAGATCGCCATAAACCTCCCAATATTCAAAATTCAAGCAAACCCGAACTGCTCACTCAACCACATACTAGCAATTATGATTTCAATTTTTAAAATCAAGTTTTTGGATAAGGTTTTAGTTTATAAACCTGATTTGATAAATTAAGATGCTTAAATTTTCACTTATCTTAAGCATGCACTGTTGTTTTTAGTTTCCACTGAGATTTCAAATTTATTTTAACTTAATTAAAATTTTAAAACTTAACCTATGGTGAAACGAACAACTTTTGTTTGTAACCTAAATCCTAACAAAGACTAGATCAAGTGATAATGAATTTAAATGAAATCTTGAGCCTGGAAAAAAAACAAAGAACAGAGTACACAGACACATCAGCATGCACACCTATGCATTCATATATATTCACAACATATTTGCACTTATATATACACATAATACATACTTATCACAGAGATTAACGTGCAACCATATTCATACTTATTTTTTTTTAAATGTTACTACCTGATTAAAGAAGATGAACAGAGCACCTTTGCAACAGTTTTAAAACTATGAAAACTTGAATGTTGGAATAAAATGCCTTGATTTAAAACTTGAGTGCTGAAGAAAGCTTATTACTAAATCTGTTGTAGAGATGATTTAAGACTGCATTGATTTGAACTTGCTTTAGTTTGAAACTCAAGTTAAAGAATGCAGGCTTTTGAAAATCTCAGGTTTGAAAAAGAAACGGGCTATTGATTTGAACTAGCTTTTAAAAATGAGATTACAGGTTTGTTTGCTTTGTTTGTCATAGATTTTGGTTTTGGATCTTGAAAATGGGTTGCAGTTTATTAACTTTGAAAAGGATCAACAGGTTTGATTCCAGATTGAAGAAAGATGCAGGCTTGATTTTGATATTGAAAATGTATAGGTTGTTGAATTTTGATTAGTTTTCTGGTTTTGAGGCAGTGTGAATCACACATTGTATTTGAAAATTTGGTTTTAGTTTCTTATTTTTTTTTGAAAAGAAGAGGATAGGAAAGGAATGAAGAGGAGTAACATATGTTTATATAAGTGAAAATGTGATTTAACAAAATAAAAGAAAATCAAAGTTTAAAAGTGACACTTGTGTAAAATCTTAAAATTTGTCATTTTTATTATTTATAACTTAACACTTGTTGTTAAGGTGTCTTAATTTATTACACTTGTCCTATAAGTAAATAATACTTATTTTTATTTATTTAAATGTAAATAAAAGCTTTTACTTAATTTACTAATTATTATCTAAATGTATGTGTATATATATATTTCTTTAAAGAAAATAAAACAAAACAAATTATATTCATATAAAATCTTATTCATATATTTTCAAATCCAAAACATTTTAAAATATCCATCTTTTAAATTTCAATTTTAAATTCAAATTCAAATTAAATTTTAAAATCCAAATTGAAGTCAATTTATTATAACATATTCAATTTGGAAATAATAATTCTATTTTTATTAAAATCTATATACATCTAAATATATAAAAACAACACATTATTAATATTGTTTTAAAAATAACAATTTTGCTAATTTTAAATAATTTATAAAAGAGATTATAAATTACTTCTATTACTAAATTAATTAATATATCATATTTATTAAGAAATATTTTACAAAGAAAATAAAACAAACCTTTTAATTAATCTTATTTAAATTTAAACTTAAGCAATTAACATTTATCTTAAGTATTTTTAAAACTATATAGTTATTTATTTAAATCAACTTTGAAAATTTTTATATTAAATTTAATCATAATTTTCGAAATATATTAGAATTTGTAAACATGATTTTATTTTTTAAATTCACCCAAGCTTTTCTATTTACAATATATACAAATACATATACATTATAAATAGAAAACATTTTATTAGCTTTTAAAAGAATAAATTTTCCAACTTAAATTAAAATTATGAAAGAAAATTATCAAATCAATTAAATTATTAATAAAGATTATTAAACTGATATTGTCCAAAATTCCGGGTCATCACAAAACCCTATGGAATCCCTGCCATAGCGCATAACACTCTTTGACTGCTATGTTTTTTCAATATAGCGCTATTAAATAGTAGATCCGTTCTAAGCCCCATTATAGCCGCTAAATCAGAACTTTTTAGCACCCGCTTTAGCAAGTTTAATATAAATAGACTGATTTAACTAGTTCTCTTTTAAACCAAATCAATAAAGGTAGGGTGAAGACCTAATTTTAAGGCATAAGTGTGTAATATAAGTTAGAAACCTATTGTAGTCATTAAATATGGATTGCATAAATCATGATATTCTTTACTTTTATTATATAAGATGAAAAAATATTTCGTTTTCTTACACAAATGTTGTGAGAATGATAATAAATTAACTTTAAATGTATGGTTTTATATTTAATGAAGCTTTTGTGCCTCTGCTATTTTTGCTATATTTTCGCTTTATCCTGGCTACAACTTTTTACACCTCCACCGCTATGGAACTGCTAAGTGCTTTAACAACATAACCATAGACCCCGAGCCACATCATTTGTGATCGAACTCATGTAAACCTCACCGTACAGTATATTGAGCATAAATATGCGATCTACTCTAAATATCTGAAACCTGAGTCCATGTTGGACATCCATCTATAATTCAAATCATCGTGATCCACTAATTCTCGTCAAGGTTCCAAAATAAATAGAGTCAATGCCATATTATACCATATACCTTGAGACACATCCTCTGTGATAGAACTCGTGTAGATCTCACCATACTCCATATTACGCATAAGTGATATATGACATACTCTAGATATTTGAAACCTACGTGTATTTCATCGTTCCCCATATTAAGCATAAGTGATGAATGACTCACCCATAGATGATTGTCATCATCTTCCCCTTAGTTATCATAGATTTATCTACAAATTTATGCTACGCCTCTATAAGGAAAACAAAGAGCATATCTCGCATAATACGCTATCGAGGCCATAAAAAATACTAATACCATATATGTATATACATATCAAAAATAACATCGTGTAATCATATAAGTCTACGGCGAATGAAGACCGATACCTCACCGTCATCTATCTACATGGACGGACACTATTATAAGACCTATAACATGTATGACCACTAATATAAGGCAAATACAATGTATGGTTACTCAAATAAGGCCCATACGGTGTATGGTTACTAATATAAGAGCAATACCATTCATCAAATCATATATAGACCAAGATTGAAACCAAGAGGCATAGACTGACTTTGCTCAAATGTAACGCTCATTGGTTGTGACCAAGCAGCCAACAACCATGCCGATATCATGTTCGATCATCATCGATCACATATGTACTACTTAACAGTAGCATCCAGATCTTGAGTAGCCAAAGTCTTCTCGAAGTCACGCCAAATATTCATGCCAACTTGCGTATGGAACGGGGAAAAGAACTCCCCAAAAAGGTTCCCTGCCCAGGCTCTATTGCTTATGATAGGTCCTAACAGATGGACCAGTTGGGTCCAATGGTGGACTGATGGCAAGCTGCTCTCAGGCAATGAGCCTGGGCATCAAGCTTTCATGCTCTATTGACTACCGTTTCGCACATCATTTCCTCTGTTGCTTCGCCTGATGAGTCACCTAGCTCCTCTAACCTATCTTCACCACGTCGGACCACTTTCGGAGTCTATTAGTTGATATTTTGAAAGTGATTCCTTACGTGTTTGAAAACTGAAGCTGATATCAATAGAGTTAGGGGTATGCCCTTGGGGTAATTATGTAATTTGTTACTGTAATGACCCATATTTTTTAACTATTTTAAATTTAACATAATTATTGTAACGACCCACTATTTTGGACCATTCAAATCGAAAATAAACTCCACACATCTGACTTGAATAATTCAAAACGGTAGATTGTAATATAATTTGGAGTAAATAAAACCAATCACATAATCACAGACATGGATAAATTAGAATAACTCGCAGAAGAAATAAAATAACAGTAGTCGTTCATGAAGCTACCACAAATACAATCTCAAACACAATCTCAAAACAGTACAAAATACCATAGTCTGAAAAGTAAGCACAACAGAATTCCAATACATAATTGTCCAATAGTACATAAGCTGAATAGAAAATACTGAAAAGAAATAGACAATAACTAGCTAGATAGGTGATCTCCAGCAATCCTAGTTCTAGAAGGTGAAATCCAAAGCTGATACTCAGGCTGACCCGAGCGTAAGAAAATAAACACTAAAACTCGAGTCAAGACATACATGCTTATACAATGTAAACCAACTCAAGTGAACTGTAATAAAATGCACAAACAACTTAAAGGATGCTTGGGACCGCCTATCCTTTAAGGATCTGTTAAACTATTTACTATGTAGTAATATATGCTATTATAATAGTGTCTAAAGTAAAGTAAACTTACTTAAAAGTAGCAGTAAGGCTTTACATTTTCCACCTTAACACATACATAGTCCCTGTAGTCTATACAGTATCATAGTTCCTCCAGATCGAGAAGCCACTGGAGGATACTCCATAGGTTACGGCACAACACCAAAATCGTACAAGGCGCGCTAAGGTATGTGACACGGTACAACGAGGCAATGCCAGAGTTGATATATCAATTACGCATCCGGTCTGGTGGTAACGTCTAGAGCCACTACCGCCCACCTCGAGCCACACTCCCAAAATCAAAGGTGTGCACCATATCAATCACAAAGTAATAGAATGGCATACGAAGAAGTGTGTCCGATGCTAACTCACGGGAGTCGGGTCTACGTACATACCTCAATAGAACGTCACCGCCATCCTACTTCATTCTGTATTCTTCACCGCGTACACGGTTATTAAAGTGGTTTTCGAAGTTCCAAGAGAGTATGACAACTTCCTATCTCGGACTCTTTAACAACCCAACGTTATTATTACCCGTGGTTATAAATTTCAAAAATGGTTTATAATCCAAATCAAAATAATTCATTTAAACCATTTAAATATGAAGTCGTTATCCTTCCAAATCAAATATTCAATTTCCAAAATTTCAGCATTTTCTAAGTTCATTCGTACATTTACAACATTTCAAAACATTGAATTTTCAAAAACAGCGGCACTTATAAAGTGCTACTGTAGATATATTAGTATATTCAAAACAGTTTAATTCCAGAAACTGCAGCACTTTAAAAATGCTACTGTAGGTATATTTAGTATACTCAAAACAGTTCAATTTCAGAAACTGCAGTACTTTAAAAATGCTACTGTATGTATATTTAGTATATTCAAAACCGTTCAATTTCAGAAATTGTAGCACTTTAAAAATGCTACCGTAGGTATATTTAGTATATTCAAAACTGTTCAAATTCAGAAACTGCAGCACTTTAAAAATGCTACTATAGGTATATCTAGTATTTTAGAACATAGTTATATTTCAGAAATAGTAGCACTTAGCAAATGCTACATTAAAACCACAACATTTTGGAAATGGTGCCAATACATAACTAAGGCTAATTGCAACATTTCAGCAACATTAAAATTTCAATTTTTCACCATTTTTAACTTATATAACATGTCTCACTTTCCAAAAATATTTGTTTGGATATCATTTAACTTATGGTTAAATAAAATAAATTTTTATAAATAATTATCCAAATTAAACTATAAATTATTTATTAAGTCAATTGTACATTATTTTACTTAACTTTTACCTTAACAAATGACTTAATACTTTATTTAGAATTTCCCATTTCATAAATAAAATATTGTTTTGCTAAGTTGAGCCTAAAACTTCCATTTTGAAAATTAAATTTCAATTTTCTAGTTAATTCACATTTAAATTACATTTTTAAACCATTTATCTACTTAAACATTTTACCTTATAGAAAAACACTATAACATTTATTTAAATCATTTAAATCCAATTTAAGTTAAAATTTTAATATTTTATATTTCAAAATACTTAATAAACTTTTAGAAAATATTTAAAATTAACTACGAGTCTGTATATATTTTATAACCTAAGTCAAGTGATACAGATATGTATCATTTCCATCCGTAATTTAAAAGGAAAAATTCGGGTTCTATCATTTCAAACCCACAATCCCAAGTCAAACAAATAAATAAAATTGTTTGAGCCTATCATTTCAGTTCATAATGATTTTTTCTTATTCTAATGTCCGTTCGGGTATGTATCATTTCAACCCATAGTGATTATATTCTACAGGGAACTTGCAGTGTGGGAAACGGTAAATAAAATAAATAGTATAATATAATATAACATATCAGATGATGTAACAGGTTTATAAGAAGATTTTAACACCATATAATCATATCACAGGCATATATGAGCTTATCAACATAGCATATCAATTACTATATATCCACTTGTCATCGTTTCACAATTATATAAGTACGAATGTCTAGAGTGAATAACTCACCTTCTACAGCTAGAGATCAAATTCAAACACAAATCCAAACTCCACAAAGCATGAAAATGCACAACTAGATTTAAGAAGAAGTAGCACCCAAACCCAAATCTTGTAAATAACAAAAATAGAATATATATATATATAGGTATATATTAATTCACAAAAGAATATAAGAATTTTCAATCCAATAAGATAGAACAAAGTGGAAAAGTTGTTCGGCCACTTCATCCAAAGGCTCGACCATCACAACCTGGCTCGACCTTGATTTGATTTGTGGCATAATGGCTCGGCCATGGTCACCTATGCACGGCTATGGGATGAGAATATGAAGGGATGGCAAGTTAACTCCAATAGGAAGGCAAAAGGCATGAATATGTGGATTTTGGGCTCGGCCCTAAGGCAAAGTGGCTCGGGTCAAGTCAGATTTGGATAATGGCACAAGTTGTCACGGCTAGGTGATGGAGATGGGTCACGGCCAAGGCAAGGTGGTGGAGTTTGTGTTGTGGCCGAGGCTTGCAATAGGAAGGTGATGTTGTAGAGGAGATTGGCTAGGGTTTTGATCAAGATTTGGTGATGTATTGGATCAAGGGGGTCATGGCTGTGGCTTGGTGGTGATGAAGAGGGGATGTGGCCGATCATGGTGGTGGTGGAGTGGTGAGATAAGGTCGGATAGAACATGGAGATGGTGAAGGTCGAGCATGGCTTTGAGAACAAAGGAGAAAACAAAAATGAAAAAGAGGAAGAAGACATGAGAAAACTTACTGGTTTTTTTTCAGAATGCAAATGGGAAATGAGATGTTTTGAGAAATTTTTGTACGTGAATCACAAAATGAAGTGGGGCTAGCACTATCAAAGTGAACGGCTAAGAGATGTGGAAATGAAAGGCTAGGCAAATGAAGAGGCCTTACTTGAATTCCAAGAAAAGAAACCGAAGACTATTTGAATTTCCAAGCCCAAAATTCAAATAAAAAATCAAAAAGAAAAGAGAATGGAAAATAAAAAAATAAAAAATAAAAAAATAGAAATGAGGTTGAAAAATAAAAATATAAAATAAAATGAACAATATTCACTGAAAATAATTGCGTGTAAAACGTTGAAAGTTATCAAATTTAAAAAGTATAAACGGGATTTTACGACACGAAAAGCAGCACGAACATCAGAATCAAATATAGTTTCAAGGAAAACGATTAGAAATTTAAAATTTTCAACTATGATCAAACTTTGACTTTCAGCTGATCAAAATATAAGAGTTTCAGAAATTCTTCATTTTGTTGTATTTGGAAAATAATTTATAAACAAAATCCAAAATTACATTGGAAAATTTCAAAATTTCAAAATTTAAATGATTTAAAAATTAAAATTTGAAAAAAAATATTTATTAAAATTTGTGGGTTGTTACACTTGAAGGCAGTGTGTCTGCCTATGCACTTGGAGGGTGCAGCATGATAGGGGGTTCTTGCATTTGGTTTGGTAGCAAGCGGATGATTGTTACTCCTACATGTCTGTACAAGGGCTGGTGCAGTCAAGAGGTTGGCCGTAAAGGCCGAACACAGGTACCAATGTATGCTACGGTGCGTGTTACCCCACTGGCAGGTGATCCATTACATTTGGTATCAGAGTGAAATTTTAGGCAAACCTTAGCCTACAGAGCAAAAACTCATTAGAGATAGGGTAGAAATACCCTAGAATGAGTGAATCAATCTTGGAATCCTTTCTTTATAAGAGAGCGTATTTTAAAGTGTAAAATGATTTTTCAAATGATTTTCAAAGGATTTTAAAAGATTATTTTGATATAAATCTTTTCTTGCTTTAAAATCAAATTTTTCTTAAATTCTTCCTTCTTTTCCTTATCCACCTTGTTAGTAATTTATTTATTCGGGATATTCGATTCCCATTGCATCTTATCTTATCTAATCTTGTCTTTGTTTCTCAATTACTTCTATCCTAAAATTCATTTTTGATTTTTCAGGATGAGTCATAGGAATGCAAGAGGTAGGGGATGTGGTGTTGCCCCAGCTCCTAAGCCTGCTGCACCAGTCAGGTTCACTAAACTCTGTAAGGAATACTCTGAGCTTGGTGGCACCAAGTTCACCAGATCTGAGAGCTTTATTGAGGCTCAATAGTGGTTGAAGGATTTGGAGAAGATTTTCTCCGGTCTTGAGATCACTAATGCCCAACAGCATCAGTTGGCGGCTTGGCAGTTGAAGGGAGCAGCTTTGGATTGGTGGGAGTCCGTCACAGCCCACACTGCTGAGGCTGAAATTTCTTAGGAACAGTTTAGGTATCATCGTTGTTTGTTTTGTATTTGGTTCAGTTTCACTTTTTGAAATCTGTCTTATGTTTCTTTCTCATGCTTTAGAAATGCTTTTCTTGTGAAGTGGAATCCCGAGGCAGGAAAGTCTCAGCTGTATCAGGAATTCATGGATCTGAAGCAGCGTGATATGTCTTTTGCTGAATATGGCAGGAAGTTCAAAGAACTTTCAAAGTTTGGCCCTATTCTGATTGACACTCCTCTCAAGAAGAATGAGAAGTTCATTGCTGGTGCCCGTCCTAAGTACTATGATCGTCTCATCACTCATGCACATAGCCCTTTCACCACTCTGATGGATATGGCCATTAGATATGAGAATCCTACTTCTAAGGATCCTCCAACTGCCCGTTCTGCTTCAGCTCGGTCTTTTTCTGGTAATCCTAAGAAGAGAAAATCCAACTTTCATCATTAGAAGAAGAATCGAAACAAGACTCCAGGCTTGGGATCTTCTTCATCTCAGAGGCAGTTGATCGACCTATCTTCCATTACTTGTTTTAAATGTAATCAAAAGGGACACTATGCTAATAGCTGTCCGACTTTGGTTGGTGCCACGGTTCCTCCAGCTCAGTTGACCAGGTGAGATCTTTGTCGCATTTGTCTGTAGACTGGCCATTTCAAGAAGGACTAACCTACTCAGTAGAAGGGCAAGTCTTTTGGTATTTTTGCTATTACCTCTAAATCTTCACCTGCTCCACCTCCTGCACATGCACCTGTTCTTGCTCCTGCTCCTAATGACAACCAAGGTGCACTTCAGGGCCCTTTTTTCTCTGTTTTATTTTCCTGTTCGTGTTCTGTTTGATACTGGAGCTTCCCATAGCTTAATCTTTGTGGATCTTTGTAATAAATTTGAGCATCTCCTTTCTCCTGATTTGGCTCATGTGCCTTTGTGCATTTCAAATCCTAATGGTGGTCCCGCGAACCTTAGTAGGATTTGTAGAAATGCGAAACTCTTCTATTATGGTTATTGGTTTTCTGGCGATTTCTTTATTCTGGGTTTTGATGGTTTTGATTTACTGCTTGGAGGTGATTGGCTGAAGAGGCATGATGTCGTTATCTCTTGTAATTCCCGAACTGTCTCTCTTGTTGGTGATAAAGGTGATTCTTTGGTGATTCAATGTAGTTTTCCCCAGGATTTTGCTGGCAGCTTTATTTATTCTCTCGATGCTTCTCCTGGTGATATTCATTCGACTCATGTAGTCAAACTATGTCCCGATGTATTTGGTGAAGTCACTTATTTACCTCCTAAGCGGGAAATTGATTTCCATATTGACCTTATTCATGGAGCTCGACCTATAGTTCTTCCTTCTAGAAGAATGGTACCCCATGAGAAGGTCGAGTTGAGAAAGCAAATTGAGGACTTATTCTCCAAGGGTCTGATCAGACCTAGCCATTCAGAATGGGGAGCAGTAGTGGTTTTCATCACTAAGGCCGATTGTTCTTTGAGGATGTGTGTTGATTATAGGGAGCTGAACAAGCTCACTATGAAGAACAGTTATCCTATGACTCGCATCAATGATATGTTTGATCAGCTCCATGGAGCTACTATTTTCTCTTAGCTTGATCTTGCCACAGATTTTCACCAGCTCAGAGTTGT
Source organism: Allium cepa (assembly GCA_030765085.1). NCBI lineage: Eukaryota > Viridiplantae > Streptophyta > Magnoliopsida > Asparagales > Amaryllidaceae > Allium > Allium cepa. Next base: position 1,052,543,977 of record CM060931.1, read on the forward strand.
TGAGGAAAGTATTCCTAAGACTGCTTTCCATACTGAGAACGATTTTTATGAATGGTTAGTTATGCCTTTTGGTTTGACTAACGCTCCTGCTTTCTTTGTTGATTTGATGAATCGTGTTTTTTGTATGTGCTTAACAAATTTATTCTAGTCTTTGTTGATCATATCCTTGTCTTCTCCAAGACAAGGGATGAGCATGAGTCGCATTTGAAATTTGTTCTGGGGACTCTTAGAAATCATCAGTTGAAGGCTAAATTCTTGAAATGCCATTTCTGGAGGGATGAAGTCCGATTTCTCGGGCATATTGTTTTTAGAAATGGAGTTTCTGTTGATCTAGTCAAGATTGCTACGATCAATGTAAGTCTTTCCTTTCTTTTCTTTCTGTAATTTGATCATTCTATCTTTTCTGTGGCCCTTATTTTTCCCTATTCTGTTACAGGATTTGGAAACACCTTGGACTCCAACTGATATTCGTAGTTTTCTGGGCCTTGCTAGTTATTATCGTAGATTCATTGAGAATTTTGCTTGGATTTCTACACCTCTCACTGCTTTAACTCGAAAGAATGCTAAGTTTATATGGAGTGATAAGTGTGATGCTGCATTCAATAGGTTGAAGCGTAAGCTTACTTCTGCATCGGTGCTTACGATTTCGAATGGAAATGAGGGATTAACGGCATACACTGATGCTTGTCATGAGGGTTTGGGAGCTGTTCTGATGTAAGATGGGAAGGTGATTGCTTATGCCAGTCGCCAGTTGAAGACCCATGAGGCCAATTATGCAGCTCATGATCTAGAATTACTTGCTGTTGTCTTTGTTTTGAAGCTTTGGAGGCATCATCTTTTGGGTGCTAAGTTTGAGCTCTTTACTGATCATCAGTCTCCGAAGTATATTTTCACCCAGAAGGATTTGAATTAGCGTCAGGCTCGGTGGCTTGAGTTTCTTGCTTCCTATGATCTCGACATTAGCTATACCCCTGGGAAAGCTAATATTGTGGCTGATGCTTTGAGTAAGAAGAAGGCCATGCTGTGTCAGCTTGTTGTTTCTTCTTCTCCTCTTTTGGATCGTATCATTTCTAAGCACGATGAGGATAGGATCATCAGATTGATTAAGGAGAGTGTTCGTAGTAGAGTTGGTGGTAGTAGTCCTGATGGTAGTGGAGCTCAGATCGATGATAGAGGGATTTTGAGGGGTAATAATCGGATTTAAGTCTCGAATGTTGATGGATTGAGGCAAGCGTTACTTCGGGAATATCATTGTTCCAAACTTTCCATTCATCCTGGTGTCACGAAGATGTATCAGGATATGAAGAAGCTTTATTGGTGGAGAGGTATAAGGCGAGATATTTCTATCTTTGTTAGTAGGCGCGCGACTTGTCAGCAAATCAAGGAAGATCATCAGAAGACCCCTGGTTTGTTGCGGCCCCTTCAAGTTCCCAATTGGAAATGAGAATAGGTTTTCATAGATTTTATTGATGGTTTACCGAGGACTCGGAGGGGTAATGAGAGCATTTAGGTTATTGTGGATAAATTGACCAAATCAGCTCATTTCATTCCGGTCAAATCTACTCGTTCTGCTTCCAGTCTGGCTGAGATTTATATGAGAGAGATTGTTCGTCTCCATGAGGTTCCTATCAGCATTGTTTGTGATTGGGATCCTATCTTCACCAGTCAGTTTCGAAAAGCTTTTCAGGAATCTTTGGATACTCGTCTGAATCTGAGCACTGCTTACCATCCGCAGACCGACGGTCAAAAGGAAAGAGTGAATCAGATTCTTAAGGATCTTCTTCGTGCTTATGTTCTGGATTATGGAGGATCTTGGGAAGGTCATCTCCATCTTGTTGAATTCACCTATAACAACAGTTATCAGGCTAGTATTGAAATGTCTCTGTTTGCTGCTCTTTACAGAAGACCTAGTAGATCTCCATCTTGCTGGATTAAATCTGGTAATCGTTTGGTTCTTGGTCCTGATGTGATTTTGAAGGCTTATGAGAAGGTTGAGGAGATTAAGAGGAAGATGAGGATTTCTCAGGATAGGTAGAAGAAGTATGCTGATCGGCATAGGAGGAGTTTAGAATTTTCTGTTGGTGATCTGGTTTTCCTTAAGGTCTCTCCCTTAAGGAATGTGATTCGGTTTGATCGGAGTGGGAAGATTGCCCTTAGGTTTGTTAGTCCTTTCTGTATCTTAGAGAGGATTGGTTCTTTGGCTTATTGTCTGGATTAGCCTGAGAAGTTTTCTGGGGTACATAATGTATTCCATGTTTCGCATCTTCCTCGATATCTGCATGATCCATCTCTGATTGTCCAGCCTTCTACTCTCGAGAGTTTGGATATTGAGCCTAATCGGACTGCAATACAACAAATAAGACCTTTAACAGCGTTTTAAAATGGCTATAAAAGCTTTTAATAGTGTTTTTATGTACGCTGTATATCGACATGCAGTTATATGTCAGGGATATACAATGACAAGAAATAAACGCTGTTAAATGTCCTTTTTAACAGCGTTTCCCTGATGTCATGAAATCTTTTAACAGCGTTTGGTTGGGTGCAGTTAGAGATCTTTCTTAGCGTTTATTTCATGCTAAGATAAAATTTTATAGCCTTTTTTCAATGCTGTGATATTTATTTACAGCGTTTCGTTGTTGCAATAGATCATGCTTTATGTTTTTAGTTACAATTTAACGTCATTTTTAAACTCCGTTAAAACTTTCAACTGCGTCTTAAAAATGCTGTGGAATGTTTCAGCTGCGTTTTGAAAACGCTGTGGAATGTTTCAACAACGTTTTGAAAATGCTGTGAAATGTTTTAATTCCATTTAAGTAAATATCCACCACAATATGCATATATACCGTATTTCAAAATTAGTATATTATATCAATATCACATTTCACAATCAACATATTATATCAATACCACATTTTGGACACATTTGATAACCAATGATGAAATTTCATAATCAAAATACATAATATTCTTACACCAAACATAAATAGTTTTTCATTAATAGTTCAAAAACAAAATATAGAACAAGTAGCAATAGCAAAACAAAGCAAGTAGTACATACATTATAACCAAAAAGTAGTTTTAACAGCAAAAATAATTTCGATCCATAACTCGTTGCAACCTTTTTTTGCATCACAGTCATCTATCTACCCGTAAATCAAAAGTAATGCTTGAAAAATTCATTAAAAAAGTGTATGCAAAGTTAAATAGAATTCATAATGCAAACACTAAATATTCATCGCACTATTCCATTAGGCGATTGACTAATACAAAGTATATAACGTGCCATAAAATCAAGTAGCATTTACAACTGAACGTACAAAATAAGATGTAAACTTTTATTTGAAATATACTAGAAATGCAATTGCATGGGGGCCAACATGCATCCATTACCTTTATCTACACTCAAAGCCCAATCCATAGAAATGCAATTTGCATGTCCATCATAGAAATCTGCTTTCTGCCATCGCCCTACCATATAAACCACCCACCAGTGATACCGCACCACTACTTCCACTTTCCTGCCTATCAACAGTTGCAATAAAGTCCACTAAACTACACCTCCACAAACCACTACAACTTGCCACATCATTGTTTCAAGAACTGTAGAACTAGTCATCACCATTCTCCTCCAACCATCATTTACCCACTACAGTTCTCATCATCTCCAAAAACCTCGTCCTACTGCAAATTTCCGCAACCTTCATCATTCAACTTCCATTCAACATCTCACTTCAACCATATTTCACTACCAGGCACAACCACAACCTCATTTCCTCGCTTCATTTCCATTCAACATCTAATGTCCAATAGAATTACTCCCTCAGCACACTACCATACATTGCTGATCAACCCATACTAATCAATCTACCGTCAGCCCATACCATGCCATCTTTAAATTCTTGATGTAAAACCCATACCATACCATCTTTAAAATAATATAAAACAACTGTCGCTTCTTTAAAGGATATACCATACCATCATGAATACTGCAATTTTACCATAGTTGAGTTCCAGATTTCAAAAATGAACTTGTAGCATGGAAAGTTGAATTCGTAATATAAACACCCAAGTAATACAATGTGTTGTCGCACACCATAAGCTTATTGATATGAAGCATGAAATTTTCTAAAGTAGAATTGAAGATTCCAGTTGCTATATCTAATTTGATATCATGTTGTAACTATATTAGGAGGAAAGCATCAAATATGAATGATTCATTCCAAATATGAATACTTACAGGCCCATATTCCGTCAACCGTGGAAGATAGACTCCATAATGGCAAAGATCACAGCGGCGGCAACTTTCTTATGAGTGCACGAATAACATCCACATCTGAATCTTTCAAACTAAATCTTACCTACAAATAATATAGTTATAACAAATTAATCATAGTTTGATTGCAGAATATTTGATGTGTTTTTATGCTATTAAAGCTTTTATTTAAACCAAAAATCAATGAAACGGCTTCCAACTTCTAATTCTAGCATATGATGATAACTTGATTTAGGTCTCTGCTTGAATACATTGATACAAGCTAGGGCAGTGATTCACTTAGTCAATATCAACTGTACAACCGAAAAATAAGTAGCTCGATGTTTTTCAATAAACATTTTCTTTGCTGGTCCCAAAGTATTATAATCAATAAACCATGGATCAGTCTAAGTCAATATATAGACAATACGTACTTTCTGTATTTACATGGTGACATAATTTGTTGTCGACATAAACCAAGTAATATCCAAATACACAAAACATTAGTATGGTTTGATAGAAACAGATATCACAAAAAATCCTGAGCTTATGTGAGCAAAGATTGTGAATTGTGATATATTTTATACATCCCTATAGTTCATTTTACCAAGTATGTTCGTCAAATACAGCATTATATTTTCATTTCATGCATGCCGCATAATTTAGCTAGTACGGTCAATAATTAAGCTATAAACGAGAAAATGAAATGATTGAACTTTACAAACTAATTCACTTTACCGTATGTAACCAGTTGATCGTGGTAAGAAGAGACTGCTTTAGGGACAGTGAAAATTCCAAAGAATGCTGCATTAACCACAAGCAACACAAACACATAATAAATAAATTAGAATTCCATTATAGTTTATTTACTCCAGCCTTAAGCTATAAAGGTTGCATGTATAATTTTATAAACTAAAAGTAAGTTTAGTGAATCAATTATGGACAATGAAATCAATAATATTTCTCAATTGTACTTAAATAACCTACTATCAAATATCAAATATAATAATCTGATTCATGGGTATTTCCAGATTTGTAGGTGTAAGTGAACAAAAAAAAAATAATTCTCCACCACAGAATTGAAAAGGAGAAAGTCATCTAGTTTTGTCGTAAAAGAAAGCTTCCATGCATTGAAAAAATATGTCTTAAGACTAGTGTGTTGATATGACAAATTGTTCCATGAAAAGCAGCTCAGGATATATGGTGGAATATCATTAGCAAGCACAGAGTTACAGAAAATAACGCATCTTTAAAATGGCAAGTTCTATAATAAATATGTTAGTGGCCCAAATTTTGTAGCTATTTACATATTTTGTCATAAGATCGACCCCTGCTTGCATTATGACAAATGTCAGCCAATGCTTATCCCAATCACATCGTCCGCAAAACACGCAGAAGGATCTTCTTAATAAATTACTTTTAGGTTTTGATAGCAATAACAGTTAACACTAGTTTGCAAAGTATAATGCAAAATTGTAAGAAACAGACCAGAGCCACTACCTAGCTCTCATCTTAGAATGTTTCTTTTCTTCCTGTTCTCTTCAGCAAATACAATAGTCAACTCTCTGCCAAGGAAAACCCTTCTTTCCTTTTCATACTTGGCATATGCTGCATCTTCTGGATCAATATACTGTACAAAACCAAATCCTCACTGTTCTCTGAAATGGACGTCAAAATATTTTGTTAGAAAACAATTATTTACAATTAGCGGCAAACTAACATCCAGTGAGGTTGTAAGAGCAAGCTACGTCTCATAAACTAGCATACAACTCATAAATAAAGCGATGATAAAGCGATAAACAAATAAACAACATTATAGAAACGAAGACAAAATGATGTAACACCTTTCAGCGGCCAGACTTAAAAAATAGAGCTTAAACTATTTGATTGCTTCATCTATAGGACTCTACAAGGGATTCCTTGTTATAAGCGCAAATTTAAGTACACAAAATACAAAGGCTGTGATACAGTTGAAAATGACAAAACTGAAATGAACAATGTGTGCATGCCTAACATGAATCAAGGAAGCTCTGGCAGTAATTTAGCTCCTAAAAGAATTAGTAAAAACAAAGAGAAGATTGATCAAATATTTTTATTTCGATATCTTTTATAGTTTTTCTATTTCATGCTTTCACCAAACTATATATTCATTACCCGAGTCAGACTTTATAACAAAGTAATACAAAACCTATATGCATAAATTTTCAAAAAACAAAATCAGTTGGTAATGCCATTGTTAAAATGATTGCTGTGTTTTACCAAAAACGATGCTATTAAAATACACATTAGCATTTGTTAATTGAAAATTTTCATTCAGATAATTGTTAATTTCACTCAACCATATGCTATTAAAATACACACTAGCATTTGTTCTCATCCTTACATTATTGCGAACGTGTTTCATTAATAGAAATTTTACTTAAGCTCATAGCTTGTATTATAACTTAATTTGTATTAGTAAAATCTTAACATTTTCATTCCTAAGAATTTATTCAAAAATCTTATTTAACTTAATACTTTTAAATGTTTAAAAATATGGTTCGTTACATATCATATATTAGATTTATAAAATGATTTTAGTTATCGTGATTTAAAAAGGACTACCAACATTAGACACTCAAATCAATTGAATGTTGTATGGTTAGCAATCATTATCACACATCATGGCCTACAACAGACATACACATACGTACATGTGTAAGCATGCATAAAAAAAGCAATCATATTGCAGAAAAATTGACCATGGTATAATTATGAGAATGGAGATCCACTATTAAACTAGTATAATTATCTACTTCCATTGCAACAAAATTGTATATCCCTGAATCAATTCACAATTACATGAAAACAAAATAAAATATCTTTTGGATTTCGAAAGGGCCAATACATATATAACAATACACCAACACCAATAAACCACGTCATGTTACTACACTTTTTGCAGGTTATACCACCTATCACCTATGCTCTAACAATGGCAACTCTTTTTTAATATTTATTTTTTCTTGCATTTTTTACATGGTAAAAGGAATAAAGTGTCCCAAAGTTGTGTAAAATGGGGAATTGGGTGTGTTGTGCATTTTTTTCTACATTTTTTTTTCAACAAGAAACAAATTTTATTAACGATCACCAAAAGCTGTCAACATGCCTGACAGGTAACCCAAAAGCGAAAAAGAACAACAAACCGAACGAAAAACACCATTACAAAAAAGAAAAAAAAGACAAAAGGCCCCCATAGGCAGGCGAAACAGAACGGACGACTGCTGCAAAAAACAGACACGGAACATGGTTGATGAGCTCAGGAAAAACCACCGCCTATCAAACATCGTCATCGAGCTCCGGCAATGCCACCGCCCAATGACGATGTCGGATGACAACCGTGCAATACAACAGCAAGATAGAGGACTAGTCTCCAATAAATAAAATACCAAACAAAGCGCCCAACATCCAAAGAACAGCAGAATCAAGAACCGATAAAATCCAAAAAACCTACAGCCAAGCTCCACCCAAGAAAGGAAAAGAGCTCCAGTCATGCCAGAAAATCCAGATCCTGAAAACAGTTGCCAGAAAAAAGCCGAAAATAAAAAGGGGGGGGGGGGGGGGGTTAAGCGGGAGATGCTACAAGGAAAACAGCAAGCAAAGACACAAGTCTCGGGATCGGATATCAACCAATACCCGATCTAATGGAGGACTGAGAGTAGGTAATAGAAAGCGGGGCCACAAGGAGAGCAGTACGAGAATTGACTGAACCCTTGAAAGGTCTACTGCGAAAAGCCATTAAGACATCATTCCTAACCCGCCGCATAACAGAGGAAGGATCCATAGGAGTCTCCTCAAATATAGTCTTATTCCGCGCACACCAGATGTGCCAACAAATCAAGTCTCGGGATCGGAGATCAACTAATACCCGATCTAATGGAGGACTGAGAGCAGGTAATAGAAAACGGGGCCACAAGGAGAGCAGTACGAGAATTGACTGAACCCTTGAAAGGTCTACCGCGAAAAGCCATTAAGACATCGTTCCTAACCCGCCGCATAACAGAGGAAGGATCCATAGGAGTCTCCTCAAATATAGTCTTATTCCGCGCACACCAGATATGCCAACAAATCAGACAGGGAATCAATCGACTGGTGATAGATCGAAGAGATTTTCCATTTCTACCGTTCCACCAGATACCCAGAAGATCTTGTGACGAGGAAACGCTTCCGCGAATACCCAACAAATTACCGAAGTAATTCCAACAGGATCTGGCAGTGGACCCAGCAAAAAGCAAATGGTCCACCGATTCCGTTTCACTGTTGCCGCAACATCTACAACGGGAAACAAAACAAATGCCAATCCGCTGTAGATTCGCATCAACCGGCAATCCATTATGGAGGGTTCGCCACATGAAAAGAGACACTTTAAGGGGGATCCTAGTGTCCCATATGTAGGAGAAAATGGGGATAACAGGGACGGGGGAGCGAGAAGATAGCCAGACCTGACGAATAGAAAACGGACCTCCGTCCCAACCGGATTGCCCTCCATGAGAATCAGAAAACAATTTGACCGTTTGCATATGCTTCTAAGTCTCACTGGCGAATGACGGAGATCCAGAGTAGCCATTAGAAGCTAGCCTCCGGTATTTGGCATGAAGGAACGACGCCCATAACGAGTCGTTAGTACCAAATCTGTACCACAACTTGCAAGCAAAAGCCAAGCAAATGTCCTTTGGATTTCGCAAGCCAAGACCGCCCTCAATCTTTGGACGACATACAACGTCCCAAGATACCCAGTGACGGCGGTGATTGTCAACCTTCGATCACCAGAAGAAGGAGGAAGCCAAGGATTGGAAAGACCGAAAAAAGAAGGACGTAGGGGTCATTGCGGCGAAGACATGAGTGCCCAAAGATCCTAAAACAGATTTGATTAGAACCAAACGACCAGCAAGAGATAGAAGAGACGCATTCCAATGGATGATCTTACCCCTTACTTTGTCCGTCAGAGGGTCGAAAAGAGCGTTAAGTTTCCTACCTCTGTAAAGAGCAATACCCAAATAAGGAAGAGGAAGGGATGCCTTCCTGAAGCCGGTAAAGGATGCGATCCAAGAAACCCTAGAAGAGTCCATGTCCTTCGCATGGACGAAACAACTCTTGGAGGAGTTGACTAATTGGCCCGAGCACCTCTCGTAAAGGTGGATGAACCGAATGAGCCGCCTAACAGAAGACCGATTGCCATTGGAGAAAATGACAATGTCGTCCGCAAAGGATAGGGAAGAGACGAGCGGACAACCGCTGGGGAGTCCAAAACGGTGAATTTGGCCAAACATCGTTAAGATGTGGATCCCTCGGATGAAAGCCTCAGCCGCAATCACGAAAAGAGATGGAGATAGAGGATCACCTTGACGAAGGCCTCTACCCGCCTTGAAAAAACCATTAACCGACCCGTTAATGAGAACAGAAAACCAGCAATTGGAAATGACCCTCCACACCAAATCGATCAGTGTTTCAGGAAACCCGAAAGTACGGAGAACCTTGATTACGAAAAACTACGACATACGATCATAGGCCTTTTCCATATCAAGTTTGAAAATAATATTTGAACCTCTGACTTTCCTGTCAATCTGGGAAATCAGCTCCTGCGCTAACAGGACGTTGTCAGTGATCAGACGACCTTTTACAAAACCCGCCTGAGAAGATGAGATAATGCGATTCAGGTACGGAGCCAAGCGCTTGGCCAATACCTTTGAAATTACTTTGTTCGAGAAATTACAAAGGCTGATCGGACGGAAATCCACGCAAACGCGAGGGGTATCACATTTGGGGATGAGGACCAAATTAGTGGAATACCAACTAATGGGGAGAGAGGAGCCGGAAAAAAAATGTTGAATAGCCAGACAGAAGTCTGTTTGGATGATAGACCAAACACTCCGATAGAAGGATCCGTTGAAGCCATCCGACCCGCTGGCACTATCCTTGCTAAGAGCAAAGACGCAGTCACGAATCTCATCCGACGAAGGCGGAATAGCTAAATCGGCACTTTCCTCCGAAGAGATTAGCCGAGGAATGAAAAAGAGGAGGTCCAAATCCGGGACTGACACAGAAGGAGAACCCAGGTAGGACTGGAAGTGAGACACAATGACCTCTCTAACTTCAGAAGGAGTTGAAGCAACTGAAAGCGAATAGATAGCAAATTGGCTTTCTTACGAATGGATGAATGGAAAAAATTGGAATTCGAATCCCCTTCCACCACCCATTTGACCCGCGCCATAAAAATATCCAGTTTCACATAAAATATCCCGCTTCTATAAAACAAATAAGAATCATGCTTAAACTAAAATCAAATCAGAATCAAAAAATTTAAAGGAATTAGAGTATCATTAATATATTATTACTCCTTATACGTTTCAACAATATGCATGCATATTAAAAGCATGAAGCACATACTGTTAGAGCTAACATATTACTAAAAACTTGACCATACCTGGATATAGTTTTAGCACCTCCAAGGCGATATAGTTCTTTCTCTTAGGCATCTGATCATTTTACTATCAATTTTGTACCTCAGTAGGAAGCTTCTCATATATTAAAAAATAACACACAATCCTTTCCCAAAGAAAACAAAGATTTTACTTATCTAGCGAGCATGATATTTACAGTGAAAATAGAAAGGCAGAAGCTGGAAAAATAAATTATATAGCTTTACCTGATGCTGAAGCTTTTATAATCTTAATAACCATACATTAGAATCCTATTCTGATGGAGTTTATACTCCTTACCCATTTATTACTCTATACTTAATAAGCTTGGTTTAATCATCTATAAAGAAAATTTCATATATAACAGAATCTACAACTACCGATGTTCTATTTAAAATATTTTATTTGTGATTCTAACAATTATTTGCTTTATATTTATATTTGCAAGGAGCCAAGCATGGATTGCTACCATTAAGGTAAAAAAAATCTTCCACATCACAGACTTAATGTAAATTTCATATGTAAATAAATATCAGTTTTTGATATTCGATACTGTCTTCTGAAACTCTTTCATACAAAAATACACACACATACATATACATATACATATACACACACAAACAAGTTTTCTCTTTTTCATATCTTCCAACAAAAAACATTGCGTCATGATAATCATGCATGAATCATTATCATGGACTACAAATGAATGGTTGTATTACTGATCCCTCTGATTTCTTTCTAGTTAACTAACTAGACAACTATTCATCATGAAGCTAGAAGTCCAAAGGCAAAAGCAATCGTGAGACTGCCTAAGCTCCACATAAGGTAATTTAGAGACTTAGGAATCACCTAACCAAATAAATTTGATTTACCGATGGGCCTCACACTCATCCCATGATAGATTTGCAAAAGTTGCAAAAACTTTATAAACTTGTGCTGTTGGAAATGGAAAGGATGAATGCATCCAAAGTTTGCCATTTTGGATCACATTGCCCATGCCAGTTTTGAAAAAATATTTCAGCTTTTGTTCCTTCCAAAATAGAGTAGAAAAAAACTAGTTTCTTTTGAAAAGTTTATGTTGCTTATATATCAGTAAATAGCTTTCAATAAATCAGTGTATGACTATCATCACCTCAAGGGTGTTAATTTTTTGTTGAGCCTAACAAAAACCTGATGTAAACTTCAAAGAAAGAAACGATGCAGTAAATGCATCTGACATCTCAATTATTAAAAGGCCTAAAGCCTAAAACTGCTGAGTTCACATATTTATTCAAAATGATCTTACCAATATCTCATTCCTAAGCTAATTATCAAAATTGAACTATAAGAGGATGTTTTATGGGTAAAAAATTATTACAGCTATCGATATCAAAGAACAAAAAGTTTCATATGTCAAAGCAAATTAACCTAAAGTAATTATACCTATTCTTTGAATACAATAGTTGCGGCATCAAGAAGGAGTTCTCTTACAAGCTTGAGACTATTTGCGTGCTTCTATGGCTAAGGACCATCACAATCCACTTCATTTCCTTCCTTGTCCAAGCCATAATCATCCTACATATGTAGATTTATTTTGCATCACATGGGATCTTGGTAAGAAAAACATAACAATGTATAATGTGTCTGAAGTGTATAGCAAACTCCTGATTCTTCTCATTTCATGTATTAGAAATTATAACAATGTATAGCTGTTCAAACTCATTTGGGTCCTGCACTCTACTATTTGACGAATTTCTACAGTGTTCACCTGCTGGTAGAAGTCTGAGGTTAGAATTTTTTCAACTAAAAATAGATTTTACTAATAAGAAAAACACTTTACATGGGGAAAACTTCATGCTACCAACAGTGTTGGCCAATGGGATTTCTCTTAATCATATTGGTGCAGTCGCCTCTGATGCGTCGTCAATCAATTCAACTTGTGATGATACCCACATGGAATACCAAGATGCACTTATTACACAGTTAAAATTAAACATTGAATCCATACCTTCAATGACCAGAACCAACATGGAAGTTAGACAATCAGGCATATGGATAGGCATAAACAGTTCTCCTTAAGAGATGTCGGCATAAACAATATCCTTTCAAACTTATAGATAAGCAACATCAAAATAACAGAAAATTATAATATGTAGGCCAGTGATCTATAAATACCAATCTTTCTATAAATTTTAGTCCGTCGAACAAATAGATAAGGAGCACAAGAACTAAAGCTACCTGATTTTTGTCAGTAATTAAACGCCACGAATTTCCTTGTAAGCACGATCAAACATTTGAACATAGGGTAGTGGAGACCTAAATAGTGAAAATTAAAATCAACACAGGTGATGTAAAAGCCGACTAACTTATAAACATCGAGTTATAAAACTTCAATGAAATATCAGTACCTCATATCAAAACAATGAGTTAGGTAACCAACAAACTCAAAGACAAGAGCAAAATCAAAATCGAGCTTTGAGATTAATTGTGGAGATTCGTTAAAAAGTGTAAAATCGTGAAATTTTTATGAGGATTTCGGGTTTGATACGTGAACAAAACAAAAAATTATTTTCTATCGTAAGGTTCATGTGTTTCGGGACGGAGGAAAATGAAACAAGAGACGAAGGAGGGCAGTAAGAAAAATGAGAGAGAATGAATATTTTGATAAAGGTACAATGATTGGCGGCAAGAATTAAAATCCTCGTAGCATTTTCAACATTTGCCACCGATTCATTTCCATAAAAAATTCTTTTACCACATGTAGGATTAAACGCCAACAATTTACGCAGTCAAAGATAAAATTTGTTACAGTGACGTCGAGAGGAAGCCTCTTCGTATTGTCGAAAGAGGTACGAAACAGCTAAAAAGGAAATCTGTCAAACTGATCGAAGTGCAGTGGAGTATGGATGATCGGGATTGCACATGGGAGAAGGAGGAGAGCATGCATGCTTCGAATCCGAAATTGTTTGTTTCAGGTACTATTTGCTATTCTATCTTATCTTTCTTTGTTTCCTTGCTTCGTTCCTTTCTGAGGACGTAAAGTTTTGAGTAGAGGAGAGTGTAACAGCCTATAAATTTTAATAAATATTTTTATTCAAAAATTGATTTTGAAATCATTTAAATTTTGAAATTTTCCAATGTAATTTTGGATTTTGTTTATAAATTATTTTCCAAACACAACAAAATGAAGAATTTCTGAAAATCTTATATTTTGATTAACTAAAAGTCAAAGTTTGACCATAGTTGAAAATTTTAATTTTAATTTTAAATTTCTAATCTTTTTCCTTGAAACTATATTTGATTATGATGTTCATGCTGATTTTTGTTTCATAAAATCTCGTTTATACTTTCTAAATTCGATAACTTTCAGCGTTTTACATGCGATTATTTTCAGTAAATATTGTTCATTTTATTTTATATTTTTATTTTTCAACCTCATTTCTGTTTTTCTATTTTCTATTTTCCATTCTCTTTTCTATTTGATTTTTTATTTGAATTTTGGGCTTGGAAATTCAAATAGTCTTCGGTTTCTTTTCTTGGAAATCAAGTAAGGCCTCTTCATTTGCCTAGCCTTTCATTTCCACATCTCTTAGCCATGCGCTTTGATAACCCTAGAAGCCACTTCATTTTGTGATTCATGTACAAAAGTTTCTCAAAACATCTCATTTCCTATTTGCGTTCTGGAAAAAAAAATCAGTAAGTTTTCTCATGTCTTCTTCCTCTTTTCATTTTTGTTTTCTCCTTTGTGTTCAAAGCCATGCTCAGCCTCCACCATTTCCATGTTCTAGCCGACCTCATCTCACCACTCCACCACCACCATGATTAACCACATCCCCTCTTCATCACCACCAAGCCATAGCCATGACCCCATTGATCCAATACATCACCAAATCTTGATCAAAACCCTAGCAAATCTCCTCTGCATCATCCCCTTCCTATTGCAAGCCTCAGCCATAACACAAACTCCACCACCTTGCCTTGGACATGACCCATCTCCATCACTTAGCCGTGACTACTTGTGCCTTGATCCAGATCTGACTTGACCCGAGCCACTTTGCCTTAGGGCCGAGTCCAAAATCCACATATCCATGCTTTTTTCCTTCCTATTGGAGTTCATTTTCCATCCCTTCATGTTCTCATCCCCTAGCCGTGCATAGGTGACCATGGCCGAGCCTTTATGCCACAAATCAGATCAAGGTCGAGCCAGGTTGTGATGGTCGAGCCATTGGGTGAAGTGGCTGAACCACTTTTCCACTTTGTTCTACCTTATTGCATTGAAAATTCTTATATTCTTTTGTGAATTAATATATACTTATATATATATATATTCTATTTTTGTTGTTTACAAGATTTGGGTTTGGTGCTACTTCTTCTCGAATCTAGTCGTGCCTTTTCGTGCTTTGCGAAGTTTTGATTTGTGTTTGAATTTGATCTCTAGCCCTAGAAGGTGAGTTATTCAATCTAGACATTCGTACTTATATAATTGTGAAACGATGAAAAGTGGATACGTAGTAATTGATATGCTATGTTGCTAAGTTCATATATGCCTGTGATATGATTATATGATGTTAAAATCTTCCTATAAACCTGTTACATCATCTGATATGTTAGATTATATTATACTGCTTATTTTATTTACCATTTCTCACACTTCAAGTTCCTTGTAAAATAGAATCACTATGGATTGAAATGATACATACCCGAATGAATATTAGAGTAAGGAAAAATCATCATGAGCTGAAATGATAGGCTCAAGCGATTTTTTATTTATTTTGTTTGACTTGGGATTGCTGCTTTGAAATGATAAACCCGGATTTTTTCTTTTAAATTACGGATTGAAATGACACGCATCCGTATCACTTGACCTAGGTTAGAAAATTATATATAGACCCGTGGTTAATTTGAAATATTTTTTGAAAATTTATTAAGTATTTTGAAATATAAAATATGAAATTTTAACTTAAACTAGATTTAAATGATTTAAATAAATGTTATAGTGTTTTTCTATAAGTTAAAATGTATAAGTAGATAAATGGTTTAAAAATGTAATTTAAATGTGACTTAACTTGAAATTTAGTTTTCAAAACGGAAATTTTAGGCTTAACTTAGTAAAAGAATATTTTATTTATGAAATGGGAAATTTTAAATAAAGTATTAGGTCATTTGATAAGGTAAAAGTTAAGTAAAATAATGAACATTTGACTTAATAAATAATTTGTAGTTTAATTTTGATACAGGAAAATAGGCGCAAGGAAGAAGTTGTGAAAAAAATTTAGTCTCAGGGACAGCAAGTTTTCATTTTAGTCTGAAGGACATTTGTTAGTGCATACAGGAAATGATAGTTACAACTATCATTCTGTGATTTACACTAAAAAGTGTCTTTGAGCCTAAAAAGCAAACTTCTTGTCCCCATAACTAAATTTTTCTGCAACTTTTTCCTTGAGCCTAAAATCCCCATTTGGATAATTATTTATAAAAATTTATTTTATTTAACCATAAGTTAAATGATATCCAAATAAATATTTTTGAAAAGTGAGATATGTTTTATAAGTTAAAAATGGTGAAAAATTGAAATTTTAATGTTGCTGAAATGTTGTAATAAACCTTAGTTACATACCGGCAGGATCTCCAAAATGCTGTGGTTTTAAGGTAGCATTTGCTAAGTGAAACCATTTCTGAAATATTACTATGTTCTGAAATACTAAATATACCTACAGTAGCATTTTTAAAGTGCTGCAGTTTCTGAATTTGAGCTGTTTTGAACATACTAAATATACCTACAGTAGCATTTTTAAATTGCTGCAGTTTCTGAAATTGAACTGTTTGAATATACTAAATATACCTATAGTAGCATTTTTAAAATGTTGTAGTTTCTGAAATTGAACTGTTTTGAATATACTAAATATACCTACAGCAGTATTTTTGAAGTGCTGCAGTTTCTGAAATTGAACTATTTTAAATATATTAATATATCTATAGTAGCACTTTATAAATGCTGTTGTTTCTGTAAATACAATGTTTTGAAATGTTGTAATTGAACGAATGAACTTAGAAAATGCTGAAATTATGGAAATTGAATATTTGATTTGGAAGGATAACGACTTCATATTTAAATGGTTTAAATGAATTATTTTGATTTGGATTATGAACCATTTTTGAAATTTATAACCACGGGTAATAATAACGTTGGGTTGTTAAAGGGACCGGGATCGGAAGTTGTCATACTCTCTGCCAACTCCGAAAACCACTTTAACAACCGTGTATGCGGCGGAGATTCCAGAATGAAGTAGGATGGTGGCGACATTCTATTGAGGTATGTAAATGGACCCGACTCCCATGAGTTGGCATAAGATGGCTAAAACAGGAGCGATTTCGGACCAATGAAGTAGCTCCTCTTATCAGACACACTTCTTCGTATGTCATTCTATTACTTTGTGATTGATATGGTGCGCACCTTTGATTTTGGAAGTGTGGCTCGAGGTGGACGGTAGTGGCTGCTATGCGTTACCACCAGTCCGGATGCGTAATTGGTATATCTACCCTGGCATTGTCTCGTTGTGTCATGTCACCTACCCTAGCGCACCTTGTACAATTTTGATTTTGTGCCGTAACCTATGAAGCATCCCCTGGTGGCTTCCCGATCAGGAGGGACTATGATAATGTACAGACTACTGGGACTACGTATGTGTTAAGGTGGAAAATGTAAAGCATTAACGCTATTTTAAGTAAGTTTACTTTACTTTAGATATGATTATAATAGCGTATATTACTACATAGTAAATAGTTTAACGGATCCTTAAAGGATGGACGGTCCCAAGCATCCTTTAAGTTACTTGTGCATTTTGTTACAGTTCACTTGAGTTGGTTTACATTGTATAAGTATGTATGTCCTAACTTGAGTGTTTGTGTTTATTTTCTTACGCTCGGCTCAGCCTGAATATCAGCTTTGGATTTCACCTTTTGGAACTAGGATTGCTGGAGATCATCTATCTACCTAGTTGTTATCTATTTCTTTTCAGTATTTTAATTCAGCTTATGTACTATTGGAAAATTATGTATTGGGATTTCTGTTGTATTTACTTTTCAAACTATGGTATTTTGAACTTTTTTGAGACTGTGTTTGAGACTGTTTTTGCGGTAGACTCATGAACTACTACTGTAATTTTATTTCCGCTGTGAGTTATTCTGATTTATTTGTGTCTGTGATTGGTTTTATTTGCTCCAAATTATATTATAATCTACTATTTTGAATTATTCAAGTCAGACATGTGGGGTTTATTATCCATTTGAATGGTCCAAAATAGTGGGTCGTCATAATTACTGAACAATAATGATTAGAAATAAAAATTGAACAAATTGTTTATGTAGTTTATTTATTATGAATTTGAATAAAATTTTAAAATAACAATTTCGATAAAATTTAAAGAAATTATATGTGTTAGAATGAAGTTCAAAATATGTAATGTGTTGTGAATTGAATAATGAAGGTTGAGCAGTTTAGATGAAAATAAAATAATTGTTTGATAACTAAAATTCATTTGAAATCTAATATTGGAATTTATCGAAATTGGATTATTGGAAATTATTTAAATAATTGAATCCTGAAATTAATATGAATGAAAATGATTTCAAAAGTTGATTTAAATAAGTCGAGTGACAGGACTTGCCCTTTACGGATGGCTTAACTGATCTAATTAGAAGTACATCGCTAACAGGTTTGCTTGAAATACGCCTTTCAATCTCTTACCTGTTTTCCTAAGCAAATTCTCATCGGCTGGCCGGAAACTTGCCTAAATAAGGATGAAGATTGTTAATTTTTAAAATTGAATTTAAAATGAATAAACTGATTTTTGAAATCTCTTGTTTTAATTAATGGGTAAAAATAGTCTTTTTGGCACTGACTGGGATTTCGATGAAACCAGTTTCATCGGATCTGTAATAGTGAATAATTATAGGATTTCAATTTTGTAGCGATCGGACTTATCGTTTACCATACGAGCTTGAAAAGAAGAGAAATAAATTAAAGGAATTCAATTAAAATAATTTGATTTTGAAATGTTATCTTATGGATATGATGGAACTAGCTTCCGAGACTGGTTCCACTATGTTTGGAATGGGGGTATAACATATAGAATGCCAGGCGAAACACGTCATTTGGAGTTCAGAATTTTCACAGATAGATCGTGTTGGTAATTTATATAAAAGGCCGTATCGTTTCATTTTTTCACGAATGAAACCATAAAAAGAAAATGCAGCCCTCTCATTCATTTTAGTGGCTGAAAATCGCCGACTTTCGGCTCTCGATTTCTCCTCATCCATAGAGTATTAAGTCTCAACTTACACTAGGAAAGTGGAGAGCTCAACCTCCTCTACATTGCGGACGGCCAGTTCGCCTAATTTCGTCATGTGGAGGTTGATAACCGCTCGCGTTCGCTGAGGGTTTTGGGGATTTTTGGCTTTGATGCTCATGCGTGCGATGATTGGAGACCGTGGCGGCGTTCGAATGGGTGGTGCATTCGGCTGATGACTGGAGCGATCATTCGTTTATTTAAAAAAGTAACGAAGAAGGTCGTGAGATCGAGCTGGAAGGAGGAACGCGACCCGTTGAAATGATTGAGAAGGAGGTTATCGACTAATCTTGATTAAGAGGTAATTAACTTTTAATTAAATAGTATGATAAATTAATTAAATTCAAATGTTAAATAATTCGTATCTTTTTCATGCAAGGTCCGTTTCGAGCGAAACAAGTCGCATTGTGATAATATTGACGAAGGCTACGACAAGGAATCAAATTGGAATTTATTTGATGCTGGAAAATTTTTAGTTTCAAATAAAGTTGAGTGTTTTAAACCGTGCACAAAGACTAAAAATATTTTTTATGTTGGTTAAATTGAAATAATGAAGTGATTTATTTCTATTGATTGTTGTTTGGTTATTTAACTGAAATTTATATTGACATATGAATTTAACCATTAGGAATTTATAATCGATAGTTAAATTTGAAAAATCAAACTGCTAGTTAAATTCTTGATTACTAATACCTAGTTAACTGTTGCGATTTATTGGCTGATTTGGACGTTGATTGTGATGGATACCTGTTGGTTGATATTTTGGATGATTGGATGTTTATTTATTATATATATATATATACAGTTATCAGCCTTAAATTATTTGACAGTATATAAAACTGTTATTTGAATTATTTCAAATAAACTAAGAAATAGGTTGAAATGATATATACATATGACATTTTGATTTGGATTGAAATGATATACACCCATCCCTACAATTAAAACTGAAATAATTGATCACTTGGCCGTACGATAGAAAATTATATACGGACATCGGATTAAATTAAATGGTTTTAAATTCTTGGATTTGAATTTATTGTACGGACACCGGATTAAATTAAATGGTTTTAAATTCTTGGATTTGAATTTATTGAAATGATTCGTTTTATAAAAATAAAATTGAACTGAAATATTGGAATTGAATTATTTTCAACTCGAGCTTGAAATGTTGAAATTGAAATTAATTAAAAGAAATTGTTTAAAGAATGTAATTTAAAATTTGAAGTCATAATTGAAATATGATTTGGATTATAGAAATCGATTTGTTTTAAAAAGATTCGAACTTTATTCGAACTTTGAAATTCATCTAAGAAAAATTGATTTAGATTGACATTTCAAAACTTGGGCTCGGAACCGAGTTAGTTTGAAGATTAGAACCTTAAATTGAACATTGAAGTTTAATTTAATTTAAGTGATTTAAATCGGTATTTTGAAATCGAACTCGAAATATATATATAAACTCAAATGGTTTAAAATAAAATTGAATGGGAATTTAAACCATCGAATCGAATTGCTGAATTGAATTGGAAGTTAAAAAGAACGTTTCAAAATTGAAGTTAATTCGAATTGAAATCGATATCGAATTGATTTGAATTTAAATGGACATAGAGTCGATTTGAATTGATTTGACATTCAAGATGATTTTAAATTGAAGCTTTAGAATTGAATCAAATTGATTGAAATTTGGACCTGAGTCCAGATTCGTTGAAATGGGAAGAAACAGTTTTGAATTTGAAACTTTTTTCACTATAAACTATTTTAAAATTCATCTTTTTAAATTTCCAAATTATTTAATTTTTCAAATCATTTAATATATAATCTATTTTAATATGTAAGTTATTTAAACTATTTGAACTTTTTAAAATATTTTAAATTGCTAAACTATTTAAAAAAATTCAAACTATTTTCCAAAAATTCAAACTGGTCAGAGTGGGAGATGTTTATATTCAAATCGTGGATTTAAATGCGAATTGGATTAAAATGAAGTTATAACCTAAGTTGGAATTCAAAACGGAAATTTTAATGAAATGATATTTTCAAATGAAATTTTCGTATTCGAATTAAATATGGCATTTTAAAATGAATGATATTTTGAAGTGAATAAAATATTTTGATATGAAGTATGAATCATTTTCTAAATCTAAAATACCCAACCGGTGTGTAAAATAATGTTTAATTGTTAAAGAGACCAAGGCCTCTTACTGGTATACTCTTGTCAATATTGGAGCCACTTTAACAACCGTATACGCGAGGAGACTTCAGAATGAAGTGGTTGGATTTGGTGTACGTTTGTTGGATTTGAAGAAAGAGAACGATGATGGATAGATCCCTGCACTTGTGCCAATTTGAAATGACTAAAACTAGACAGCTTGATAGGGCCAAGTGGGCTAGCTACCTCTAGCGGACATCCATTCTTCGATTTTCTTCTTGGACTTGGTCGATAGGATTACTTTTGATGTTGGTTTCAATTGGTTCAACTTGATTTGGGATGACCTCCCTTTGACTCGATATGGGATGGATGGACACGGTAGGCAGTCTTGACTAGATGCATTACCACCAGCCCTACGACCCGCACTGGTAGCATCCTACCTTAAGCATTGCAACACGTTCCTTTTTACACTTTTATCCTTATATGAGACTACTACGAGTTTGGTTTAGTGTTGTTGTATCATAGCACATCCCTATCCCCTGATGTGTTACTAGGGCGTTATATGCAAACTATACAACAATGCTTAAAACTCATTAAGGGGATTAATGTAAAGCCTTAGCGCTAAGAAAAATATTATTTTACTGATTAGACATTATATGTATAGCGTATTTTACTATATATAAATATTTTGACGGATCCTTAAGAGATGGAAAATCCCACAACATCTCTTGAGTTATTGCACGCACGTTATACACTAGATAGGAGGTGTAAAACCCTGTAAACATCTCTGACGCTATTACAATCATGTTATACGTGATATTGATTTGACACATATAAGGATATTTTAGTCCTGACTCAAGTGTATTGTTTTTTCATTATGCTTGGGTCAACCCTGAGTTTTCAGTGTATTGAAGATCTTTTATTTTGGAGGATGAAGATGAAGATTTGGTATATAATTACTAGTGTTATTCCTACATCATGTTGTTCTGCTGCATTATTCTATTATTATGTTGTATGTATTACTCTAATAAATGTTGTATAAACTGTAATCAAATGTATAGTATAAACAGCTTCACAGACTACTTTTTTATTATTATATTTTATCATTCCGCTGTAAGATTTTGTGTTTGTTTTCTTCTTTTCTTATTCTTCATAATTAACCCCATTTGTAACGACCTGCCTTTTTGGACGTTTTAAGCAGACACACATGTCTTACTCAAACCATTCGAAAGGGCAGATTGTTGTGGGGTAAATAAGAAAAAGAGAAAGAAGTAAAACAAATACAGAATCTCGCAGCAGAATGAAAAAGTATAATAATCAAATAACAGTTCATAAAGCTGTTTTATAAATACATTTGATTATTCTTTTCAACACAAACATCAGAGTTACATAAACATGAATAACTTAATAAATGCAGCGGAACAACATGATGCAGTGGAATAAATAAATAAATAATAATAATACAAATCTTCTTCTTCGTCCTCCATAAGTAAGGTCTTCAACCTTGAAATACTCAAGCTGACCCAAGTGAATTGGAAGGACAAAACACTCGAGTTACACTTAAAGATTTTATGTATGTTAAATCAACGGTAAATAAATATGAGTGGAACGGCGTTAGAGATGTTTACGGGGTTTGATATCTCCTATCCAGTGTCTAACGTGAGTGTAGCAACTTAAGAGATGTTCGGGATTTCTGTCTCCTAAGAATCCGTTGAACTATCTACTATATAGTATAACATGCTATTGTAATATGTCTACAGTAATGTAAAAGTATTAAAATAGCGTTAAGGCATTACCTATATCCCCCTTAACACATTTTATATATTCCCAGAGTCTATATAGTATCGTACACTCCTCTGTGAGGTTTATCCAAAAGGCACTCCATAGGTATGGTACAAAACAAACTCGTGGAAGGCGCTCTACGACTTGTGAACATGACACTTGAGGCAATGTCAGGGTAGATTTTCCAATTGCAGAACCGAGCTGGTGGTAACGCATAGCAGCTACTACCACCCACCTTGGAACACACTCCCATAATCAAAATCAAGGGGTAGCCACCAAATCATCACAAATGTCA
This sequence comes from Allium cepa, assembly GCA_030765085.1. Taxonomy (NCBI): domain Eukaryota; kingdom Viridiplantae; phylum Streptophyta; class Magnoliopsida; order Asparagales; family Amaryllidaceae; genus Allium; species Allium cepa. The sequence goes on from CM060931.1 coordinate 1,052,567,243, forward strand.
TAATATGGTATCGAAGAAGCATGTCCAATCGGAGGAACGACCTCACTTGGCCCAGATATAGCTCATGTTTTAATCGCATCTAAGTTGACCCATGGGAGTCGAGGTCACGTCATACCTTATACAGAAATCCTTTGTCAAATTATCCTACTTCATTTCTGGAATCTCCACCACGTATATAGTTGTTAAAGTGGTTTTCGGTATTGGCGGAGAGCATGAGAATACCGATCCTGGCCTCTTTAACAACCAATCGCTTATTACACATCGGATGGTTTTTTTACATTTCCAAAATCATTTAATATTGATATCAAAATATCGTATTCAATTCAAACCATATCGCTTTTAAATCAATGGATTAGAGTATAAACCCATTTGCTTTACTTAGTTTGAAATTTAGAAAAATAGTTTAGGTAGCTATAAATGGTTTAAGTAGTTCAACATTGTTAAAATAAATTTTAAATTGTTAAAAATACTCTAAAATAGTTTAATATAGATTATTTTTATATGGATTTAAGATAGTTAAATAGATTTAAAATAGATTAAATATAATTAAAATAGGTTAAATAACTTTAACCATGATTAATTAGATTTAAAATAAATTAAAATGGTTTAATTAGTTTAAATTAGATTAAATTGGTTAAAATAGGTTAAAATAATTTGTATAGTTAATATAGGTTAAAATAGTAAAATAATTTGAAATCTTAATAATTAGAAATTTTAAAATAATATATTTTTCAACAGTTTATAATAAAATATGAATTTGGAACTAATATCAATTTAAACTATTTATTTCATTTCATCACATCAGAACTATTTCGATTTCCAAATCAACAAAATCCAATTTCAAATCTTTCAACTCAAATTTTAAATAAACTATCAAATTCTGTATCGGTTTCAATCCATGTTCAAAATATCAAATTAAATTATTCCAATTTCAATACATTTCAAAGTTATATTTCAAGCAACTCAAGTAACTCAATTCCGATAAAGTTCACTTATATTTCAAATTCAACTTTAAAATTTCAATTTAGTTCCTTTAATAATTCTTTTAAACAATTCCAACTTTAATCATAAAACTCAAAATTCGATAATTATCCAATTTATATAAATCAAATTTTATTTCAAAATACCATTTAACCATATTCAAAAATTAAGGATTTAAAATCATTTAATTTAACCAATCCGGTGTCCATATACAATTCTCTACCCTAGGGTCAAGTGATACAGATGTTTATCGTTTCAATCCGCAATTTAAATTTTTACATTTATATATCATTTAAAACTGCAATCCCGAATTAAATAAAATCTGTAAAATCGCTCGATTCTATCATTTCAACCCATAATGATTTTTCCTAATCTATAGATTGTTCGAGTATTCATCATTTCAACTGTGATATCCCAGAATTTTTGACAATATCAATTTAATAATCTGTATTAAATTTGAAATTGATTTGATAATTTTTGTTAATAAAATTTTAATTGATTTAATAATCTTCCTTTAATAAATATTTAATTGGTGAATTTATCTTTTAAAAGTTAATAAATTAATTTCTATTTAAATGAATATATTGTAAATAAATAATCTTGGTTTAAATTTAATAAATGAATCTTGATTTCAAATTCTAATATATATATTTAATAATTTGGAAATTCTGATTTAATTTAATATTAAGTTTTTCAAACCTATTTAATAATTAACTATATGGTTTTAAATTGTTAAGATAGATGTTTAAATGTTTAAAATGATTTTAGCTTAAGTTTAAGTTTAAATTAATTAACAAAAAGGTTTGTTTTGTTTTCTTTTTAAAATATAGCTTAATAAAATAAGTAATTTATTAATAAAGACATAATTTCCTTTATAATTATTTTAATTTGATAATGAGTTATTTATAAAAACAATATTAATAATGTATTGTTTTTACATATAGATTTTGAATAAAAATAGAATTGTTATTTCAAATTGAATCTTAGAATTTGATTTGAATTTGAATATAAAGTTTTGAAATCCAAAGTACAGATTTTTAATTGTTTTGGATTTCTAAATATATGCATAAGCTTTTATTTATAAGTATAATTGGTTTTTATCTATTTTTAAAAAAAATTCTATATATATAAAATACTAATTAACTAATTAATTAGGCATAACTTATATATTAACATTTAAACTAAATACAAATTACTCTAAAAAGACATGTGTTGTTTTCCTACGCTTCATATAACAAATGTTAAGAGATAAACATTCTAATTTGACAAACGAAAATTTTGTATAAGGGTCATTTTCAGTTTAGTATTTTATTTTATTTTTGTTAAATCATACTTTCATCTTATAAAAAAAATGCCTCTTCTCTTCAATTTCTTTTTCCTTTTCAAAAATCAAAAGTTAAGAAATTTAAAGCATGAACTCAAAACAAAAATGAGAATAACTTATAACCATTTCCAAAATCAGTTTACAAACTCAAATCAGACTCCTCATATCAAATCTGAAGCAACCCTGTAAACAAATCTTCAAACCAAAAATCTAAATCCCTGAAAATCATTTCCCTGTAATTCATTTCAAATGCAAAACCTGTTCTCATGCAAATCAAACTCCTCATATCAAAAATCAGTAATCATCTTTAAATCCTCAGTTCAAAAATGTAAATCTTTACCCTGTAACATTTTCCAAATCCTCTTATCAAATAAGCAAAAGTATTCCAGTTTTTCAAAGCAAATCTGGAATTATCTTCTGCGTGCAAACCTGCAATTTCAAATTTGCTTTAAAGCCTGCATCTTCAAATCAATGCACCTGCATTTTCAAAGCAACTTCATTTTCAAGCACACAAGTTTATAAAGAAGAATTTCTGTTTTTAAAGAGTTCAAGTATCAAGAAGGCTGTTTTCAAATATGGAAACCAGTTTTCAAGCATTTTCAAAAATTGGTGCTCTGTCTTCTATTTTCAGGTAACTTTTAAAACTTAAAAATAAATTTGGTTGCATGCTGGTATGTTTGAAATAAATGTGTATTGCATGAATGTCTGAAGTGAATCTTATTTGTATGCATGCTGTGTATATGTATTCTGTTCTGTTTTGTACCCAGGCCCAAAATTTTTATTTAAATCCTTACCTCTTGATCTAGTTCTGATAGGATCTGAGTTACAAACAAATGTTGTTTGTTTTAACATAGGTTAAGGTTTAGAAATTTAAGTAAGTCAAAATATAAGCCTGTTTGTTTCTGTAAAATCAAAACAATTGTGCATGTTAAAATAAAGTAAAACTCAAACATTGTAATTTATAAATTCAGTATTATAAACTGAATACATAAAAAAAATATGATTTTTAAATCAAGAATCATAGTTTTTAGGTTGGGGGTGAAGGTGCAGTTAAGAGATGAACTGGGATGGAACTTTTGGGGTTTTCTGGTGATCTATGTATCTGGAGGGGATGGGTTTCTTCATGATAATGGAGGGGTAATCAGAGATGCTAGGAAAAATATTCGATGGTGATGAAAATCATCGGGGAAGTTGCAGTAGTGGGATTTCTTTTAGAACCCTAGTTTTAGTTGTGTTTAGTGTATTAATCACCAGGGCTTGCGTAGTTGATCGAGTGCTTCAAATCTTTGGGTAGTGGTAGCTTGGCCATAGTCGAAGTCGATGCCGGAGTTTCAGAATCTACGGTGGTTGGAGTTTTGAAGACGAGGCGATTTCAGGTTTTGGGTTGGTGATGTTCAGTTTGTTCCCGGTTTTGGAATTCGGTGCTCGATTTTGATTTCTTGGTGTTGGACACGATTTGATGATCGTGGTGGGTTGCAGAGTTGATTTCTGATGCGTTGCAATCATCGTTGATGGTCAATGGTGGCCGGAGTCACCGTGCATATGCACGGTGAAGTGATTTGTCTGGTGATGTTTGGGTTGGGTTTTGAAAGTAGAGGAGGTTGCTCGAGTAAATTTCTGTTTGACTCGAAGTTGTTGGGTAGTTTGCTCGGGGAGGTTGGGTTTTGAACTCGAAGCATTTTGAGGGTGTCTCGGGTTTAAAGAATGTTACAGGTTTTAACAAAACCTGTAATGTTTTTTAAATTTTTTTAAAACTGAAGTTTTTAAATGAAAGCTAGAATTTAAACTAAGTTTTAAACCAAAGTTTGAAATCTAGAATTCAAGTTTAAGTTTAAATCTCAGTTTTAAATAAATAAAATAATAATAAAGTTTAAAACTTGAATTATTAAACTACTGTAAAATGATAATTAGTTTGAATTTTTTTAAATGAAGTTTTAAATATGTGAGTAAGTTTCAAAGTTAAGTTAAATTTGGAAATCAAGGATTTAAATATGAATTTTAGTTTTTGAAATAAAAAAGTTTCAAATTTGAAAGATTTAAACAACTTTGTACGTTAAAGTGTATATTTAAATTATTTGAATTTAAAAATGAATTTAGTTTAAAATCTTGTAAATTTCTTTTACAAGACAAGCATTTCTTTGCCATGTAATTTAAAAAGGTTTTTAAATTGTTTAAACTTTGTTTAAGTTAAATTGTATTCATTTTAAATCTCATATTTAAAATGAAATTTTAAAGTAATTCAAAAGTAAATTATTTTCAAATGTATTTGTTAATGACAAATTAGTCACAATTAAGAAATGGTTTTATCTTAAAATTAAATTAAGATTTAATGATTTGAAATTAATTAAATTAATGAGGTAATTAAGGAATAATTAGTTAATTTAATTAATTAATGATTAGGGATAAATAAATAATTGATTAAGGATTAATCAATTTGTAATTAAAGATCATTAATTAGATTATTAATTAATGATTAAAGAATTATTAATTAAGCAATTAAGTTATAATCAAGGTTAATTAATCAAGTAATTAAGGATTAATTAAGTTACAGTTAACACTTAATTAATTAAATAATTGGAGATTAATTAATGGATAATTAAAGATAAATTAATTTGTGATTAACAATGGTTAATCTAAGTTAATTTCTTAATGGGAGTAATTAAAGAATGGTTAATGAAGGTCGTTAACTAGGATTATTTAATGTGATTAATTTTAATAATTAATTAGATTAATTTAAAGATAATCATTTGTGAATTGTTTAAGTGTAATCACTTAATGGAAGTAATTAAGGAATTAATTACTTAATGTAATTAATTGAGCTTAATGGGATTAGTTTGAATTAATTAATCAAGGTTAATTAATTTTAAACACTGAATGATTTGATAATAATTACTTAATGTAACTAACGGATTGTAATTACTTAGTAAAGTAATTAATTGATGATTACTAGATATAATTAATGGAAGATGGTTTAATAATGTAAGTAATTTAGATTAAATTACATTGAAATTAATCAAGGGATTAATTAAGGGTAATTAATTAGGAATAATTAATTCATTTATGTTATGAAGTAATTAAAGTTAGTTAATTACTAAATGTGATTAATCAACAGGGATTAATAAATATGGTTTAATTAAGATTAATTACTTATTATAATTAATTTAAATAAAGTAATTAATTAAAATGTAATTAGGGATCATTAATTATAATTAATGATGTAATTAAAGTTGATTAATTAAGATTAATTAACCAAGGATAAGTAAATAAAGGTAATTAATTAATGTAATTAATTAAGGATTAATGTAATTAATTATAGTTAATTAATTAATGAAGTAATTAAAGGTTAATTACTGTAAATGGTTAAGAGTAAATAATTTGTGAAATTAATTAAAGGAGAATTACTTGAATGTAATTAAGGATAATTAATCAAGGGTGATTAATTAAGGTGATTAATTTGAATGATTAATTAATTAATTTGTAATCGATTAAATGGTTATGTAACCAAGATTTTGAAGGATGAAGTAATTAATTTAATTCACTTTAAATTAATTAGAGATGCAAATAATTAATTTAATTCATTTTAAATTAATTATAGTGTGATTAAGTAAATCCTTGCTTATGTATGAATGGATGATATTGATTGCCTTGAATGGTTGTGATCTCAGAAATGAGATAAGTAATGCTATGTGGTATGAATGCTTTGGTTGCATTGTGATGATGATATGAATTATCTATTTGTGATGATAATATGAGTTATTTATTGGTAGTGATAATATGGATTATCTGTTTATGATGATAATGTCGATTATCTATTATGATTTGTGAATTATCTATCTGTGTGTATATAGATAATTGAATTGAATTATTTTAAACCTTAAAACAACTTGGCCCTAAAAGACACATTTTGGATTTCGATGAGACCGGAATCGGGTTTCTAGATTTGGATATCCGAAAACCACATCGATCCAAATTAACAATAGGTCATGAATCTTAAGTGAAGATGAAGATTCGGAGTGCAGGGGTTATCGTCGTTAACTCTTAGGGTGATTCCAAAATGAGTGTAACGAGATAATGCCTTCGGTTACGTTCGAACCCGGAACGAACTTGTATGGATTAAATACTTTCAGAACATCGTCAGGTGGACGATGAGCATTCTAAGTGATGTGTTCTATAAAGGTAATCGTAGCCTCAAGTCTCATCAACCGGGAATGGTAAAACATGGAAGGTGCAGTAAGGCTAAGTGGGTCATGCCCAAGTAGGACGAGATTTTTCCCTGTCTAGAGGTCCCTTTTATTCGGCTGTGTGGGCAGTTGTGAGCTCCAATTACGGGGGTTGTCTTGTTCGGGCAGTAAGGGATGGTTCCGGCCTTGTGTTGCAGGAGATTTAGGGTGGATCCTCGGTACGTTGATCTAGGCCACGTACTATGACAGGTGGTACCCCAGTAGCCCTGCCATTGTATGGAATCCATAATCCAATAAGTGCCATCGGTTTTGATTGTATTAACCACTTTTGTGACTAGTAGCTGAAATTTAATGAATGTAACAATTTCGGCTATTTCATATTTACTTGAAAACCCTAGATCTATTATAATATCACTGGATTTCCTATCAAATATTTTGGTTAACATAAGGTAAAAACTTTTCCATGTTTATGTGTGAGAAGTCTTACGTGATACCTTTCTTTTCAAAAAGGTTTTTGAAAGTTAAGAAACCTTGACCCGTTACTCACACCAGACCCATGTCTGACCCGGAGTTTATCTTCTGTTTTCTTAAACTCTTGGGTACTCAATTTTTTACGAGTAGCCAAGGGATTCATGTTAGCTTTGACGAATTCTAGAGGAGAAATGGAGCAGGAGGCTTCTACGTTATAATTATATATAGTGTTCCGATGTGTGGGTTTCTCTGAGTAGTTTCCTTGTATTGTATTGAGTTATATAACTAGACAGATGTTTATAACTGTCTAGTATGTGATGTGTGATCTGTGTAACTCTGATAATGGTTGTAAACTATGTAATATTTATGTTATTAATATAATTTATTCGTTCCGCTGTTGAGATTCTGATGTTTTTTCTTCTTTCTCTTCTTTCTTTTCTCTTTTCTATCCCTTTCTTTCTTCATGATGATGCGATTTTCTATGGTGAGAAAGTCGGGTCGTCACATCAACCCATAGAAAACTTGCATAGTGATAACAATATATAAATCAAAGATAATATCCAATCATCCAATATCAACAACCAAACATCCATCATAATCATCAACCAATTTGACCAATAAATTTGAACAAATAACAGGTTATCATTTACGGGTAATTAACTGGCAATTTAAATTCAATAATAAATTAAATGACAATTTAATTTGGGTTTATCATTTTAACCCAAAATGATTTCCCTAATCTATAAGATCATTCGTGTATGTATCATTTCAACCATAGTGATAACAGAGATATAGGCATAAATAAATATACAATCATCCAAAATTTCATCCAATAACATCCATCACAGTCAACAACCAAATTAGCAAATAAATCACAACAATTAATTGGCTATCATTATTAGGTTTAACTAGAAACTATATTCAATATTAATTACATTGCAATGATACTCAATATCAATTCAAATTAAATCTAAATGAAAAATTAAAACACCAAACTTCAATTATTAAACTTCTAATCATACCATAAATCTAATTAACCAACATAAGATAATTTAGTAGTTGTGACTGGGTTAAAACACTCACCTTTGATTTATCGACGATTTAAAATCTAATTAAATGCCCAAATTTAAACAGCGGACAAACCATAAACTAGGTCATCTTTAAGAAAATATACAGACTAGCATATTACTGAATCTATAAAAGTGAATAACTAATAATGTTGAAAATTGTTTTCTCTCCACTTTAAAAAAATAATCACTTAAAAATCATCTGTCTTGAGGAAGTTATAGTCAAAACAAATAAAGGTGTTTTCTAAGTTGAGAATCTGAGTTCAAATATAATAGGAAAAGATTTAAGTTTTTGGCATAGAAAATTAAGGAATTTGAAAAACTGATCTAAACAACAGTTAAAGCTACTAGAAAAGTAAATGGTTTGAAAAAATGAATCACATAATTGGTTCATTCCTGAAGGAGATATGATTGATACAATATGGGGTATTTTCGTCCAAAAGTGGACCCAAGAAAGGACTTGAAAAATAGAGTTTTTGATATAGAAATATTCGGAATGGGAAGTCAACAACAAAGTTGTTGCCATTGAAATTGTACGCGGTTTTAAAAAAAAGTTGATTTAGAGTAGTTTAGTGGAATATAAAAGCCATGGAAATAAGAGGAAGGAAGAGGGAAAAGAAGGGAAAAAAAGAAAGGAGAGAAGAGGAAAGGTGGGGCTTTGGCCATGGTTATTGCCGTGGGTTATGGGTGATGATGGAGGTGGGTGGCGGTAAGAGGAGAGAGGTAGGCTAGGGTTTTGAAGCAGGAAGGATGGAATTTGATTTGGAGATTTAGGAGTTTTGGGGTTTGGGGTTTTCTGTAGATTTGAGAAAGAAGAAGACGAAGAGTACGCAAAAAGTTTCTCAAATGTGGAATATCTGTACGTACTTAGTTTTAGTCAGATAGGAAAATAGAAGGTAAATGTGTGAGAAAAGGAAGAATCCAAAGTCTCTTAGGGTTTCTTGGTTTACTAAGGATCCCATTAGTCTAAAAGAAACCCAATAAGACTTTGCCAAAAAATAGAACACAAATATACACTGCAAATGAAAGAAACAAGTTACAAGTTATTTAGTAATTAGGAAACTAAGGTGAAGAGAAAAAAATAAATGTCGCTATTATTTTGAAAGCTTCAGGCATTGATTATGCATAAAGAAATGTACGTAGAAAATGGATAAGTTTGCAAACCAAAGGAAAGTGAAAATTTATATACGTGAAAATAAGGTGGCAAAAATTAAATACAAACAGAAGGAGCAATGAACGGATCAAGTATTAATAATGAGATAACTAGTTTAAAACGTACATGCAACAATTAATAACAAAAGAAATGAAGGGACCATGTACATCGCATAACCTTTTAGAAATTAAATTTGTGAAACGTAACCAATTAACTTCATTAACTCAAATAATATTCAAACTTGTACGCATTTAATTTTTTTTAATCTATACATAATAAATAAAATTACTTACCATAAAGATGAAAATGTTCAATTTGGTTTTACCAAAATGATCTTTATTTCCGTTAAAACATCCTTTCTGTTTAACAGAAAAGGTGCATTTCTTTAATTAAATCTATTGATTACATCAACGTTTTCTTCCCTTCTAGTTGAAATATTTCAATTACAATAATTACAATAACTTACAAAGTTAAGTTTCAAAATAGATAACTAATATGGATGAAAAATAGAATAATTGTTTCCTTTAGTCATTTAAATATGTTTATAAATTTGTTGTTTATACAGCAGAGCAATAAGTAACTTACTTAAATAAATTATTTTTCTACTCTTGTAATCCATCTATACGCTAAAATACAATTTAAATATATATATTTCTTCCTTTAAATCAATCATTTTATTCTTTATTTTAATGATATTAAACATACATTCACAAATGAAACATTCATTTTATTTGATATAAATGTTCTTTTCATTAGACCAACTTTCCTTATATTTTCACAAAACATAAGTTGCGTTTAATTACACCTATTAATTTACAATTTGATGTCATCTATATCATTAATTGAAATTATTCAATTACATTAATTTCAATTGTTTACAAAGGTGAATTTCAAAATGGAAAAAATAAATGTAATGAGAAATAGAACAATTATTTCCTATCAAATAGTGATTTAAACATATTTATGCACTGTTGGTTATAAACAAGAATTATCCATTTTTTTTACTAAATAATAGTTTCTCATCTCTGCAATCAATCTTTCAGTTACCAAACATTTCTAATAAATAAACATATGATATCTTTTTTTTAATAAAGAAACATTTATTATTCCTTATTAATATTTATTATTCCAATCAATTGGAAATTTACATTCAGAAAACTGTTAATATCATTCAGATCAATGTTATTTAGATACACACTAACATTAGTTATCATCCTTATATTGTTGCAAACATATGTCATTAATCGGAATTTTAATTAAGCTTATAACTTGTATTATTATTTAATTTGCATCAATAAAATCTTAATTTTTTTATTCCTAACAATTTTATTCAAAAATCTTATTCAATTCAATACTTTTGTAACGACCCGACATTTTGAACCATTCGCATCCACACACACCGGACTTGAATTGCTCAAAACATCAGATTGTTAATTTATATTTGGCAAAACTCAGCATATAAAGTAAATAAATCAATCATAGAATCACAGATATAGAGCATTACAATAATAAGCAGCAGAATAGATAAATAGTAGTTCATGAAGCTACTATATAAACAACAAAGTTCAAAATAAAATACAATAGAATATCTCAAATACAACGTAGTCTCGGACACAAACATATGACAGGTTTGAAAAAAATAACTTAAAAGGTTGAATGGATAAGACAGATTTTCAAGCAAAGCTCCAAACTCCAAAGGCGAGTCTCAAATGTTGTGACACTCAGTCTGACCCGAGCATAAAGCAAAACACAAAACACTCGAGTCGGGATTAACATTCTTATATCGGAAAATTCAACTCAAGTGAAATGTCAACTGAAATACAAGTAACTTAAAGGATGTTTGGGATTCCCATCCTCTAAGGATCAGTGGAACTATCTGCTATGTAGTAATGTACGCTATTATAATATGCCTATAGTAAAGTAAAATATTAAAATAGCATTGAGGCGTTGCCCATATCCCCCTTAATACGTTTTATATATTCCCATAGTCTATACAGCTCCGTAACTCCCCCCGTAAACTGGAGGGATATCAAAGGGCACTCCATAGGTATGGTACAAACCAAACTCGTAAAAGGCACAATAAGGCATGCGACAAGGGACTCAAGGCAATGCCAGGGTAGATATACCATTTGCACTTTCAGACTGGTGGTAACGCATAGCAGCTACTACCGCCCACCTTGTGACACACTCCCAAATCAAAGATGCATCAATCAAATCACAAGAAATAGAATGGTATCGATGAAATGTGTCCGATAGGGGGAATGACCCCACTTGGCCCGGTATAGCTCCTGCTTTAGCCACATCAAGCTGACTAATGGGAGTCAAGACTATGTAAATAACATATAGAATTTTCACTAAACCATCCTACTTCATTCTGGAACCTTCACCACGTACACAGTTGTTAAAGTGGTTTTCGGTATTGGCAAAGGGTATGACAATATCCGATCCTGGTCTCTTTAATAACCAAACACTTATTTCACACCGTGGTCATGTCATTTCAAATAGCTCATACTTCATATCAAAATATCATATTTATTTCAAAATCATATAAATTCGATATCACTAGTCACTTTAAATAATTTTCATTCTCGAAATCATAACACTTTTCAAAATTATAACAATTTCGAAAACATAGCACTTTTGAAATCATAACACTTTGGAAATTATAGCACTTTGGAAATCATAACATTTTTGAAATCATAACACTTTAAAATCATAACACTTCCAACTTAACAGTTTAAATATTAAAAATAGTATATGTAATAAGTAGTTACAGATTTAAAATAGTTTATATATTAAAAAATCATATATTAAAATAGTGTATATATTAAAAAATCATATATTAAAATAGTTTATATATTAAAAATTCTTTATATAATAAAATAGTTTCCTCCAATTTCGCAAATCGATTCAAATCCCCTTAAATTTCAAAAATTCAATTTGGATAAATTACAGTTTAACCATTTCAATTTAAAGTTCAAAGATACAAGTTTAAATATTCAAACATTTATAGTATAAATTTCATTTATTTTCAACATTTAACTTTAATTTATTTTAAATTGGAAAATATTTACTTAATCATTTTAATAACAATTTGTTTGAATCCCAATTTATAAATTTAAATCAATATTAAATGTTCAATCCCAATTTTGTTTAAAAATTAAGAATATTTATTTAATCACCTTTTAATCAAATCAAGTTATATATCATATTTAAAATCTCAAAATCAATAAGTTCGAATTAATTCTTATTTAAATTCAATTATTAACCAATTTAAATTTCAAGTCAACATTAGTTTATCTTCCCAACCTTTATTAACAAAGTTATAAAAATCTATATTTTAAAAAATATTAATATAAATTTAAATAAGCGTTTAAACAAATTTTATTAAATTAAATCTTGTTATTAATTTTTTTGTATTAAATCTATTTGTATATATTTTAAAATAGTAAAATTATAAGAAAAATCTTAAAAATTTTATTTTCAAAACTAACTTATAAGTTTAAAATTTTCAAAACATATAATTTAAAAAAAATCTAAAATTTATAAAATAACACCTATATATATATATCGTATTTTAAAATCAACATTTATTAAAAACTATATATTTCCTTTTCAGAACTTTGGAAATCTGTTTCAAATAGACCAACGGTGTCCTTATATAATTTTCTATCCTATGGTCTAGTGATACAGATATTTATCATTTCAATCCAGGGTAAATAACAAACTCGTGGAAGGCACTTTAGGGCATGTGAACACGGAATTCGAGACAATGCCAAGGTAGATATGCCAATTGCAGATCCGGATTGGTATTATCGCATAGCAGCTCCTATCGCCAACCTCAGACACAGTCCCAAATCAAATCAAGGGTGGCCACTAAATCAAGACACAAAAACAATAGAATGGCATCAAAGAAATGTGCCCGATCGGAGGTGCGACCTCACTTGGCCCAGCGTGGCTCCTGTTTTAGTCACATCTAAGCTGACTCAAGGGATTCAGGGTCACGTCATATCTCATACAGAACTCGTTCGCCAAACCATCCTACTTCATTTCTGGAATCTACACAACGTATATGGTTGTTAAAGTGGTTTTTGGTATTGGAAAAGAGTAGAAAATATCCGATCCCGGTCTCTTTAACAACCAAACGCTTATTTCACACCGTGGTCATTTCATTTCAAATGGTTCATAATTCATATCAACATTTTAGATTTGTTTCAAAACCATATCAGTTGGATATCACTATTCACTTTAAATAATATTCATTTCCAAAATCGTAACATTTCCAAAATTACAGCCCTTTTGAAATCATAACCCTTTCGAATTTGTAACATTTTGAAATCGTAACACTTTGAAATCATAACATTTTTGAAGTCGTAACACTTTAGGAATCATAACACTTTTGAAATCATAACAATTCCAACTTAAACAGTTAGATATTAAAAACAATATATATATATATATATATATATATATATATATTAAATTAGTTATAAATTAAAATAGTTTATATATATTAAATTACTTTATATAATAAATTTGTTCCTCCAATTACGCAAGTCAATTCAAAACATCTTAAATTTCAAAATTCAATTTAAATCGATTCCAGTTTAACCATTTCAATTTAAATGTCAAAGATTCAATTAAAATTCTCAATAAACCATTTCAATTTTTATCGATTTCAAATCCAAGTTTGAACTATCATTTCAATTCCAATAAGGTTCAAGTTTAAATATTCCAACATTTACAGCATAAATTTTATTCATATTTCAACATTTAACTTTGATTTTATTCAAATTGGAAAGTATTCACTAAATCCTTTTAATAACAATTTATTAAAATCATAATTTAAAATTTAAAATCAATGTTAAACATTCAATCTCAAATTTATTTAAAACTGAGAATATCCATTTATTCACTTTTTATCAAATCAAGTTATAATACATATCTTTAAAATCTCAAATTCTATAAGTTTCACGTTAATTTTATTTAAGTATAATTCTTAGAAAAATACAGTTTCATATTAATTTCAATTTATCTTCCCAACCTTAGTTTATTATAGTAATAAAAAACTATTTTTAAAATATAATTTTAAATAAATACCTAACATATTATATACAAATTAAATAAATTTTACTAAAATACATCTTATTATTAAATTCATTTTATATTAAATCTATTTTTATATATTAAAAAAATTATAAGTAAAATCTTAAAAATTATATTTTCAAAACTAACTTATAATTTTAAAATTTCCAAACGTGTAATTTTTAAAATTTTAAATTTAGACACTTATAAAAGTAACATTCATATATATTATATTTTAAAATCAATATTTATTAAAAACTCATATATTTCCTTTTAAAACTTTGGAAATCATTTTCAAAATATACACTAACGGTGTCCGTATATAATTTTCTATCATATAGTCAAGTGATACAGATATTTATCATTTCAATCTGCAATTTAAATATCTACAGGTATATATAATTTCAACCCGCAATCCTAAAAATTCAAAATTAATGAAAATCGCTCGGGTTTATCATTTCAACCCATATTGATTTTCCCCTATTCTACAAAATCGTTCGGATATGTATCATTTCAACTCATAGTGAATTTTAAATTAACGGGGAACGTGCAGAGTGAGAACATATCTGTTAATAATATAACATATCAACAGTAGGCATATATCATCAGTAACAAATAAAATAAAATATATACAACAGGATATGGTGTCATATGTCATAGGTGCACAATTGCAGATAATAAAATATCATATTCAACAGTTAAATAACTAACAATTCAAATTTAATAGCATATTTCACTTATCGTTTCAGGTGAAATCAAATTTACTAGATATAGGAATCTTAATTGTAAGTGATTTCTCACCTTTCAAGGCTAGAGAAATTTGACAATGATGCGGAGATGGTGATACGAATATGTGTACAGATATGGACATGAGCGAAGCAAATCAAAAGTTGCTAAGATTTCCGGACAGAGATGACTAAAACAATAAACTGGATAGCGGCGAAGCAAGATTTGAATTCAACGGAAAACAAAAATATATTATAATTTGAAATTCATCATTCAGTTTAAAAACACATTTCAAAATGAAATATGTGTGTGTGTGTGTGTGTGTGTATCTTAGATTCGATACTAAATTTGAAATGCATATCAAAGTAATTCTATCGATATTAATTTAAATACGTATTTAATACAAAAGTCTTTACATATTATATTATAAAATCAATAATAAATAAAACTAATATATTACCTTTTAAGATTTGCTAATGAACGTCTAAATATAGCATAATCTAACTAAATATGTTTACATATAGTGTAAATATCCCTCAAACATATTGTATATATATATATATATATATATATATATATATATATATATAGCAAAGAAGACTATAGGCTTCACACAAAACATATATGCATATCAACTTGAGTCACATATTAAACAGATATACGTATAGACTACAGGCTTCAGAAAAACCTTGATACGCAAAAACTGATATATGTATAACTTACATACATATTATCTTTTAGAATATATACTTATTAAAAAATTAATTATAACTTACTTCATGGTAATACATGTATAACTTATATCAATATATATATATATATATATATATATAAACAGACAAATTGTATTCTTTTATGAACATATATACAGGTTAGATATATAACTAACTATATAACCAATATATAAACAAGAATTCGTAACATACTTTTTAATATAATTTTTCAACAGAAGATTTAAATATAAAACACATGTGTTAAAACACATATATCAAACTGTAATACACACACACACACACACATTTAATATGAAGAACGGTAAAGGTGAAGAAATTTAAATAAAAGCAAGCTTCGGCCATGGTGAGGATTCGAAGCAGTGGTGTCCAAGCGGAGGAAGGCAACTATGTGGTGATGTAGCACGGGTGGGATTTGAGGTGGTCACGGCGATTGGGAGCAGGCGTGGTCGAGAGAGAGGCTGCGGAGGAAGGATGGGCACGCATGGCTGTAGCTGTTGACGGGTGTGCTGAGGTGGCCAAACGGGCGGAGCACTAACCGAGGATGCGGGTTGAGCGGGGGATGTCACTCAGGTATGAAGGCTGGGAGGGAAGGGATGAACTGGTGGTGGTGGAATTTGCGACCCTATTGCTATGAGATTGCCACGGTGATGTGGGTTAGGCACAAGTCATAGGGAACGAAAGGTTGAGGGTGGTTTTGCCTGTTATAGGGAGATGAAAAAGGAAAGTGACGATTTGGTTTCAGGAAAAAGTAAATATAACTATATATATTATAAAATATTTTCACAAAAGAAGGAGCACAAAACATATGTACGAAATGTATGTATTTTTATACAAAAAAGAATGACAAACTTTTAAAGCAAAAGGAAGAGTAGCAGTTTCAACACATATACAAATGAATGCTCCGATATATATATATATATATATATATATATATATATATATATTAGTATCGAAACGAAGAAGGCAGACTAAAAAAAAGAAAGGAAGAGGAAAAGAGTACAAACCAGCATATATAAATTAACCATTGGAAAAAGAAAAAGTCAAAAGCTTAATTCTGGGAACAACAATAACTAGTGACTAAACAAATTACACGATGGAAAATGAATGGTCATAAGGAACCAAAAGCCTCAAGAATTGGTTACCGATATGGTTAACTGTTTCGTGGATTCCGTGGCATACCGGACTCAGAAACACACAAATGAATATACTGCGGAGATCAGTATGATGAGATGAACATAATGGTATATAGATATCAACGATATGATCATCCTATCAAAAATTGATATTCGCTGCCAAAATGCTACTAAAACGTTGAAAATAAGACAAAGGGGGCTATAACAATCCAAATTTGGCGTAACGAATTATGATGTCTCACTCAGAAAATGATAAACATTTAATTTACATCAAATTAACCGATTTAAATTGAAACTGAAATTACACAACAGAACTAACATTCATGTTTTCTAGTGAAAATCTACCTTCTTCTATGTTTAAATAGATGCATTCCAAATATCAAATATTCATTGATAAATTTTATAATTAAATCTCAAGGAAAATTTTCAGTTAATTACGTAAAAAAATCATGTAAAATTTACAGATCGTTACACTCTCCCTCACTCAAAACTTTTCGTCACCGAAAAGGAACGAGATGGGTGATTAGAAACATCCAAAAGGAAGATAGAATTAAATACAAAATATGACAATTAATTTTTTTTTAAAACCATATAATTTTATTAACTTGGTTAACATTCAATAAATTTGGGTTCAATTTATTTCATTTAATCAATAAAGTTTATTGCGTTCACATTTGATTTATTTTAGTTCAATACATTTTCATTCATTTGTTTTTTTTTCTAAGGACATTTTTCGAAATTTTCACAACCAATTTTTTATTTATTTATAAAATCTATTTGATCAAACTACAGTAAGTTCCCCCTCAACATTCAACTTCAACTATTCTTAAGTTTATATTTATTTATTTAGATAGCATTTCCATTTTATTATTTAATTTATTTCACTGACACATCTTGCAATATGAGTCAAGTGTATAACTTTTATTATAATTACCCAAATTTTTATTTATAAATTCCCTAAAAAAATTCATTTTAGACATCTTACTTATTACTGTATATTATTCAATTACATTCAAACCCTTCCAAGTAAGTTTTATAAATGTCTTTGAATATAATTGAAAGCTATACAAATTTACCTTTTAGTTACAATATTTTTATTAAGCAAGATTTTTGTTTGAACAATTTATTACTTAAGTTTTCTCTTGTATAACTTTCAATTATATATTTACTCTAACATTTTAACTTTTTGGATAATACAGGTAAGTTATATATATTAGAATGCAATCGATTATTATATAAATAAATTTTATCCTAGTTTAAATGTTTCAAGTGGTTTAAATTCCAATTCTCATTTTTAAACACTCTAATTATTCAAATTTTTGCTTTTTTCAATAATTGAAACCTATTACTTAATGTTGAATATGCGCTTATATGTTTTTGTTTGATGATAATAAACATATATATATTCATTTAAATGTATTTGGTAATGTACTATTTTGTTTTTCATAGATTAAATAAATATTTGTTGAATAAAATAAATTACACAGAATTTGAATTTGAATTCAAACAGAACAAGTTACACAGATTTTGAATTCAAACAGAAATTTTATTCAAACAAATATTTATTACAATCTTGAATAGTACAAATTCATGCTCTCACTATACATATACATTTTTGATTACATCACGATTATTTTTACATTGATAACCTCACTACATATCACTCACACTCGTATTTTATCTTCAACTGCGTTCCAGTTTGAATCCAGCATCTGAGAAATATGCAAAAATATTCACTAACGCAGTAAAATTGAAAAAGAAATATTTTTGCAATATAAAATGAAATACGATTTTTGAAAATATGATTTGCCTCAGTTATTTGGGTTGTTCGTCATCATTCACACTTGATTTCATCACAAAGTAGTGCACATAGATATTACAGGGACAGGTAGCCATAAGTGGCTGCAATACACACGTGTACATTCATACACGTGTGCACTGCCTCGCCAACTCGTGTGCGCAGCCAACAAGAGCAAGTGTACAATAGTGTCAAGTTGCAAACAGTTCAAAGCTTCGACAAATCACAACAGACCAATTCCAAATGGCACAGTGCACCACTGATTTGAAGAACATATGAATAAAGAACACAAGTACAAGCAAATAAGTGTAATTCGATCTAACATGAAGTACACATAAGTGACACAGTGAACCAAACAGTCGAAGACATGAATGCAACAAAGTTCACAAGTGCAGACACAAGGGCAGTAATACAAGATCAAGTGACAACATAGAGCAGTCATAATGAAACAACAGTGCAACAGATGGCAGTGGACAGTACAAGCCTGCAGAATGCAAATGGACTCGACCAAGTATACAAGTGCTACAAGCAGCAATGTGCAACTGCAGGTGAACAAATATGCATATACCAGTGATGCAACTTAAGCCAAATTATTTACAACATGTACACAGCAAAGACAAATGAAACAGTGATACATAGGCAACATGAAGCAATGCACATGTCACCAGTACATTGAAGACTGCAGCATCAATATATATGCACAGATGCAACTTAAGTTAAAAACTGTGCATGTGAAGTATACTAAGAGCAAATGAACCAACTGCAAGTGCAAATGACCAGAATACAATGCAACAACACAGTCAACAAGGCAACAATGCAGATGAACAACAAAGGGTCAAAGCTCAATACAACATGAACCAACTCCAAAATGTATCACTAACATATACTACAGGGATGAACACATGAGAATGGATAAGGCACAAATCAAGTCCAGCTACAAGTGCAGACCACAAAGACTCAATATTCAATGCAGCAACACTTCAATGAGCTACATACAGTGATACATGCACTAGTGAACAAGTATGGCAGCAGGCCAGTGCAGTGCAACTACATAACAACAAGTCAAGGCCGCCATCACGAACAAAGAAAATAAAAGAGAACCAGGTTAATGCAAACAAATGAATGCAACAGAGACCAATGGTCAATATGCACAAATATGCATATGAAACTAACATGGCCGAGCATTGTACAAGACTGCAACAAGAAGTATGCAGTTCAAAACGTCTACGACAGCAAGTAAGTGAGTGCAACAGGCAAGCACAATGCATATATAGCAGTAATATACACAAGCATCAACATGTATGCAATCAGAATGAAGCAGATATTGATATTGACAATATAGATGCAAATGAATATCATGCAGTGATACAAAAATCACAATGAATTAAAACAGTGCCAGAAAATCAATGCCGTGTAAAGTCAAAGGCAACAGTGGATAAACAAAATTCATCAGTGCAGATTTGAAACAGTTGGTGGCCAAGCAAATCGACCATGCTACAGGTGTGTCAAGCCAGAAGCAACACAGAGAATAAAGTCAACAGTAAAATGACCGAAGTCATATAATGAACAAGTCCAAAATCGAGGTAGCAAAGGTAATTGACCAAGTTAAAAATCAAGCCGTGATCATCAAAATTCAAAACCGTATTGACCAAGCAATCAAATCAATACCTTGTGAATCAAGCTACCAAAAATACGAATTTGACAAAGTCAGATCAATCCCAAGCATCAATACAAGATCGAATGACTATTGACAAATTCAAATATATTCAAACGAACGTAATTCAAGGAATACGAACGCATATAAAAGCCCCAAATCATCATCGGCATAAGAGTCAGTTCGAGTACGAAAATCGAAGAGGAACAGAGCCAAAAATCTTACCTGAAGCAAAATCGAACTCACCAAAGCCAAGCCAAGCCAAGCCGATAATCATCTCAACCCTAATTCGCAATCGAATCCCCAAATCCATAAACCCTAAATCACAGTACCACGACAAAGCGAAGCCGTAAATTCAAGAGCAACGAAGATTGAGCAATAGCCAAGATTAAAGAGCATCGAAACAAAGCCGCCACTCATAATATCTCAGATCGAAGGAACGAAGAAAGAAACGGCCACCATTATCAAGAGAAAAAGGAACGGGCCGAAGTTTAACAAAAGGGGAATTAAAAAAAAAATACTATTTACCTTTTTGGGCCGGCCTTATTATTAAAAGGAGGGGTTTTAGTTTTAATTTTATAATAGGGGTTTTGTTTTTTAATTAGGGGTTTTTAGTTTGAGCAAAAATTACGTGTCCAAAGTTCATATTATAATTTTTGCTCCTGGTTGTATTTTTTGAAGTTGTTTTTTCTTTTCAAGTCAAAGGAGTAGTAAATCACCACCTAGGTTTAGGTAGTGTCAGATTGTCTATTTTGAATTAGTTCAGTGAGCAGGGTGTGCGAGTTTGCAAAGCTCTATAGGCGGGAGCAGTGTTTGCGAGTAAGCGAAACTCTATAGGCGGGAGCAGGGTGTGCGAGTCTAGTGGAGTGTTTGTGAGCGGGAGCAAAAGGGTCTGCGAGTCTAGTAGAGTGTTTGTAAGCGTGATACTGTTTAATTCTAATAGAAATCTGTGAATGCAGCAGTAGGCAGGGGTTGCCGAAGCTGGGTAAATTTTGTGTGTGATTTACTTTTCAGCATATTTATTTCTGCTATTATATTTCTGTGTTTAATTCGAGAAAATTTGCTATAACCCTATTCACCCCCCCTCTAGGGTTAATCTAGATCCTACAAGTGGTATCAGAGCCCGGTATATTTTTTTATTTAACTCTAGAGTCATGAGTCTACAAAATAATGCTTTTTCTGAGGGGCAATCTATTGCTAGGCCACCCATGTTTAACGAGAACGATTATGCTTATTGGAAAGTTAGGATGAGTATTTATCTTAGTTCCGTTGATTATGATGTTTGGGATATTATTGAAACTGGCTATAAACCTCCCACTATAATCGTTGGTGGTACTGAGATTCCTAAACCTAAGGATAGGTGGGATGCTAACGATAAGAGATTGAAAACGACAAATGCTAAAGCCATGAATGCTTTGATATGTGCTCTTGATAAAAATGAATTTAATAGAATTTCTCATTGTACAACAGCATAGGAAATCTGGCATACTTTGGAAGTGACACATGAAGGAACTTCTCAAGTCAAGGAGTCTTGTCTAGCCCTATTCAGCAATGAATACGAGAACTTTATGATGGACAAAGGCGAGAGCATAAAGGACATGTTTGGACGCTTTTCAACTTTAGTGTACAACGCTAGAGCACTTGGGAAGGTATTCACTGAGGTAGAGCTTGTGTGGAAGATACTATGAGTTTTACCAATGAACTTTGAGGCAAAGTCACAACAATCCAAGAATCGAAAGATCTGAGCAAACTAAGCATGGAGGAGTTGATTGGCAACTTGATGACATATGAGCTTGAGTTAAAAGCAAAGGAAGAACGCAACAACTCCGAACCAAAGAAGAAGACGATTGCCTTAAAGAGTAAAGAAGAAAGCGATGAAGAAGATCCAATTGAAGAGCTTGCAATGGCTGTCAATAATCTTAGAAGATGGTCTAGATTCAAGCCCGCAAGAAGAAAACAAAGGGCAATAGGTCAAAAGATTCCAAAAATTCCGATAATGAACTGACGTGTTATAACTGCAACAAGCCTGGCCACATCAAACCAAAATGCCCACTTCTCAAAAACAACAAAGAAAAGAAAAAGGCGAAGAAGGCATTTGCAGCGACTTGGGATGATGAAGAAGGAGAGGAAGTTTCGGATAGCAGCTCAGAGGAGGCTAACTTGTGTTGCATGGCAAAATCAGAATCAGAAGCAACCTCCGACGAATCTAGTGAGGCAGGTGAGTTTTCTTATAAAGAACTTGTTTTTATGTGTTCTGATCTTACTAAGGTAGTGGATACTCTTGAATCTAAAATTGAAAAACTGAAATCTGATAGGAGAGAATTTGCTCGTGAAAATTTTAGGTTAAAAACTGAACTTGAAAATATTCAAAACCTAGAATGTAAAAAATGTAAGATTTTAGATTCAGAATTATCAAAACTGAGGAATAACTTTGAAAGTCTTGAAAATGAAAACTTGAATCTTAAGGAAACCATCGACACTAGAAGAAAGAATTTTATTAATCGATGCACCTCACTTGTCACTGAAAACTCAACATTAAAAACCAAAGTCCAAAATCTTGAGAAATCTTTGAATAACTTTTCAAGAGGCGAAAAATCTTTTAATATGCTATTGGAAAATCAAATTTTTGCTAACAATAGAAAAGGACTAGGCTTTGGGAAATCACAAAATGATGATAATGCAAAAAGTAAAAGTGTTTTTGCTCGATCTGAAATAATTGGAAATCATGTTGAAAATCATAGTCATAGGAACACAAAATTTAATCAAGTCAATTTAATGAGCACGTTTTGTAGAGAATTTGGACATAATCGAAATAATTGTTGTTATAGACCCAAACACGTGAAAACTATACCAATTTGGGTTCCAAAAGGCACAAAAATAAAATCTTTGAAAGTCAAACAAATTTGGGTGTCAAAAGGAACATATATAAATAGGTTTGGGTCTCCAAAAACATATTTTTCATATTCTGCCACTAACAACAATGGACCTATAAAAACAAATAGGTCACATAAATCTTTTATCGTGTAGGTGTGGTGGCAGGCTAAGGAACAACAACAGTGTTCTCTGGATTTCGGCTGTTCCAGAAACACAACGGGCGACAAAGCAAAGTTCCTTAGCCTAGTTCAAAGGTGACAGAATCACAATGGGCAATCACGAAAAATTTATCGAAAAGGTAAAACAGGTAAATTTGTTTTGAACGATATATTAAATATGATATCTGCACCATATTCTGAATTAAAATCAGCCAATATTGAGATGAATAAAAGATGATGATTTTGATTCTGATTTTTTCAAAATGGTTGGCCAATTATGCTTTTATGCCAAAAAACACTACAATCCTTGAAATACTTTATATCGATTAATTTGGATTGCTGATGGTGCTTTTATTGATTGATGATAATATTTTTGGCTAAATCTATATTCATGATTTCTTCTATTTACATGGCTTCAACTTAAAATCCTAATGAATTCTATTTAAAAAAAATTGTAAAAAGGATTTTAAGAATTTTTTTTGACTTGTTCTTATTTATGACATTGATTTGTGCTTAAATGATGACCAATCAGATTTTCAATTTTGAACTAATTTATATAAATTTGTTCGGTCAAATGATGGTTACTCATGCTACACGTAGATATATTGGTTCTGACATTTTGATCACTGCTTGTAAATTTGCACGATTTCAAATTCATGTTAAAAAGTTTTTTTTTTTGAAATTGTTGAAACTTTATGAAATTGTTGAAATTTCAAGAAACTGTTTTTGAAATAATTATGATGATGATTGGCTGTTGATTACTCATGAATATAATTGTTTATCCTATGGTTTCTGAAATTAACATCATGATATTTGTTTGAGTGTTAACACGGCTTAAATTCAAATTCAAAAGAATGATGTTTTGAAATTTTTGGTGCACATCTCATGGTTTGATTCAACAAGTGAATATTGAGTGAAATTTAAATTCAGATGCAGATTACACTGGTAATATAGTTGATAGAAAAATTATTAGTGTAACGTGATTAATTTTTGAAACATTCATTTGCTGCATCGTTTTTTTTTCAAAGAAAATATCTACATATTTTTCACTTGAAATAATTTTTAAATAACAGATTTTCTTATGAAACCCCCCTCGAGAAAATCATGTTTGACCATATCTACAGCTTAATCATTTTTGAAAAATTGATTTTATAATTTTTAATTTGATTTTAAATGACAAATTTTGACTAATCTGACTCCCTTTGATTATCGAAAAGATGAATAGTGATTGGAAAAGAGATGAGTGTTGATATTTATTATATATTATAACTCAAGAAAGTATAATTAGAAAATTTCTTTAGAATTTCATAACAAGAGTTATAAAAACTTTTTGTTAGGTAAAAATTCCATGACCATTTCTATTTCTATCATCTTTCTATCGACCATCACTCATCAAGATCATATTTAGTATGTAAATTTGTGGTAGTTTACAAAGGAAATCATTTGTTCTTCAATATCTTTAAATCTGTGAAGGAAATTATTTGTGCTTCAACTTATTATATTTAGCAATAAAAATAAATATCCAAAGTATTCACTCTCATTTAAAAGTCCTCACGGTTATGCATGGGTGAATTACTTGGATTTTTGATTATGTGCTTCCATGCTCATTTAAAAGTCCTCACGGTTATGCATGTATGGAACGCATATCAAAAATAATTGATTTAATAGACAAGTTGATTCTAATCCCATTTAAAAGTTCTCACGGTCATGCGTGGTTAGTAGATACTTGATTTCATTTTTTAAATTAAATTGGAATACTACTAATCTCATTTAAAAGTCCTAACGGTTATGCATGGTTAGTAGATATTCAAATTTCCTGAAATAAATATACCACAAATAGACAGAATTGTATGATTTTTGATGATTTTATCCCCATCACTTCTGAAAGTGGAATATGCGCTTGACAAGGGTAATTATGATTTTTGTTTGAGTTTTATTGAAATTTAATATTTATATTTAATTGAGTTAAATGTTTGATTCATGTCTATCACTTCATCCCTATTTTTATAACACTGTTATTCTTTTTGCTGATAACAAAAGGGGGAGATAAAAGTTAAGATTTTGTCAAATAGAATCAAGCAAAGGTCAAATAATTTTCACTTTGCATATAGGCTCATTTATATATTTCTATTTGTATGCATATATGTAGGGGGAGTATTATGTAGAGAGGAGCATTTAAATAGGGGGAGCAATTAAAGTATATAATTGGTCAAATACATTTAACATGGTCAAAATCTTAAATATATGTTTGTTATCATCAAAAGGGGGAGATTGTTGAATATGCGCTTATATGTTTTTGTTTGATGATAATAAACATATATATATATATATATATATATTCATTTAAATGTATTTGGTAATGTACTATTTTGTTTTTCATAGATTAAATAAATATTTGTTGAATAAAATAAATTACACAGAATTTGAATTTGAATTCAAACAGAACAAGTTACACAGATTTTGAATTCAAACAGAAATTTTATTCAAACAAATATTTATTACAATCTTGAATAGTACAAATTCATGCTCTCACTATACATATACATTTTTGATTACATCACGATTACATCACAAATATTTTTACATTGATAACCTCACTACATATCACTCACACTCGTATTTTGTCTTCAACTGCGTTCCAGTTTGAATCCAGCATCTGAGAAATCTGCAAAAATATTCACTAACGCAGTAAAATTGAAAAAGAAATACTTTTGCAATATAAAATGAAATACGATTTTTGAAAATATGATTTGCCTCAGTTATTTGGGTTGTTCGTCATCATTCACACTTGATTTCATCACAAAGTAGTGCACATAGATATTACAGGGACAGGTAGCCATAAGTGGCTGCAATACACACGTGTACATTCATACACGTGTGCACTGCCTCGCCAACTCGTGTGCGCAGCCAACAAGAGCAAGTGTACAACAGTGTCAAGTTGCAAACAGTTCAAAGCTTCGACAAATCACAACAGACCAATTCCAAATGGCACAGTGCACCACTGATTTGAAGAACATATGAATAAAGAACACAAGTACAAGCAAATAAGTGCAATTCGATCTAACATGAAGTACACATAAGTGACACAGTGAACCAAACAGTCGAAGACATGAATGCAACAAAGTTCACAAGTGCAGACACAATGGCAGTAATACAAGATCAAGTGACAACATAGAGCAGTCATAATGAAACAACAGTGCAACAGATGGCAGTGGACAGTACAAGCCTGCAGAATGCAAATGGACTCGACCAAGTATACAAGTGCTACAAGCAGCAATGCGCAACTGCAGGTGAACAAATATGCATATACCAGTGATGCAACTTAAGCCAAATCATTTACAACATGTACACAGCAAAGACAAATGAAACAGTGATACATAGGCAACATGAAGCAATGCACATGTCACCAGTACATTGAAGACTACAGCATCAATATATATGCACAGATGCAACTTAAGTTAAAAACTGTGCATGTGAAGTATACTAAGAGCAAATGAACCAACTGCAAGTGCAAATGACCAGAATACAATGCAACAATACAGTCAACAAGGCAACAATGCAGATGAACAACAAAGGGTCAAAGCTCAATACAACATGAACCAACTCCAAAATGTATCACTAACATATACTACAGGGATGAACACATGAGAATGGACAAGGCACAAATCAAGTCCAGCTACAAGTGCAGACCACAAAGACTCAATATTCAATGCAGCAACACTTCAATGAGCTACATATAGTGATACATGCACTAGTGAACAAGTATGGCAGCAGGCCAGTGCAGTGCAACTACATAACAACAAGTCAAGGCCGCCATCACGAACAAAGAAAATAAAAGAGAACCAGGTTAATGCAAACAAATGAATGCAACAGAGACCAATGGTCAATATGCACAAATATGCATATGAAACTAACATGGCCGAGCATTGTACAAGACTGCAACAAGAAGTATGCAGTTCAAAACGTCTACGACAGCAAGTAAGTGAGTGCAACAGGCAAGCACAATGCATATATAGCAGTAATATACACAAGCATCAACATGTATGCAATCAGAATGAAGCAGATATTGATATTGACAATATAGATGCAAATGAATATCATGCAGTGATACAAAAATCACAATGAATTAAAACAGTGCCAGAAAATTAATGCCGTGTAAAGTCAAAGGCAATAGTGGATAAACAAAATTCATCAGTGCAGATTCGAAACAGTTGGTGGCCAAGCAAATCGACCATGCTACAGGTGTGTCAAGCCAGAAGCAACACAGAGAATAAAGTCAACAGTAAAATGACCGAAGTCATATAATGAACAAGTCCAAAATCGAGTTAGCAAAGGTAATTGACCAAGTTAAAAATCAAGCCGTGATCATCACAATTCAAAACCGTATTGACCAAGCAATCAAATCAATACCGTGTGAATCAAGCTACCAAAAATACGAATTTGACAAAGTCAGATCAATCCCAAGCATCAATACAAGATCGAACGACTATTGACAAATTCAAATATATTCAAACGAACGTAATTCAAGGAATACGAACGCATATAAAAGCCCCAAATCATCATCGGCATAAGAGTCAGTTCGAGTACGAAAATCGAAGAGGAACAGAGCCAAAAATCTTACCTGAAGCAAAATCGAACTCACCAAAGCGAAGCCAAGCCAAGCCGATAATCATCTCAACCCTAATTCGCAATCGAATCCCCAAATCCATAAACCCTAAATCACAGTACCACGACAAAGCGAAGCCGTAAATTCAAGAGCAACGAAGATTGAGCAATAGCCAAGATTAAAGAGCATCGAAACAAAGCCGCCACTCATAATATCTCAGATCGAAGGAACGAAGAAAGAAACGGCCACCATTATCAAGAGAAAAAGGAACGGGCCGAAGTTTAACAAAAGGGGAATTAAAAAAAAATACTATTTACCTTTTTGGGCCGGCCTTATTATTAAAAGGAGGGGTTTTAGTTTTAATTTTATAATAGGGGTTTTGTTTTTTAATTAGGGGTTTTTAGTTTGAGCACAAATTACGTGTCCAAAGTTCATATTATAATTTTTGCTCCTGGTTGTATTTTTTGAAGTTGTTTTTTCTTTTCAAGTCAAAGGAGTAGTAAATCACCACCTAGGTTTAGGTAGTGTCAGATTGTCTATTTTGAATTAGTTCAGTGAGCAGGGTGTGCGAGTTTGCAAAGCTCTATAGGCAGGAGCAGTGTTTGCGAGTAAGCGAAACTCTATAGGCGGGAGCAGGGTGTGCGAGTCTAGTAGAGTGTTTGTGAGCGGGAGCAAAAGGGTCTGCGAGTCTAGTAGAGTGTTTGTAAGCGTGATACTGTTTAATTCTAATAGAAATCTGTGAATGCAGCAGTAGGCAGGGGTTGCCGAAGCTGGGTAAATTTTGTGTGTGATTTACTTTTCAGCATATTTATTTCTGCTATTATATTTCTGTGTTTAATTCGAGAAAATTTGCTATAACCCTATTCACCCCCCCTCTAGGGTTAATCTAGATCCTACACTTAACACAGAATTTAAGAGTTAAATTTCCAGTTTCACTTCAAACCATTTTGAAACGATGTAAACATATACACACAGATATATATATATATATATATATATATATATATTGTGAATCAAATCATATTCAAGAATTTCAAATCAAATTCCTTTTTCCAAAACAAAAGTGTAACAAAGCTACTAAGTCGTCTCTCCACTTTAGGACTCGAAAATGAATGTCGATGATGCTGCAGTCATCACCAGAATTATTTTCTAGCGACACAAGAGGAGAGCATAGATTTATTTCTTTTAAAATTCATTGAAAAAAATTCCATTCAAAAGTAGTTCCAGATATTATGTCCTCAAAACTTTGAAAACTCGAATTTGAAAAGCACCGAAAATTTAATTCCTAAATCCTTAATTAAATTCATTTTATTTCAAAACAGATTTACAAACCATATCTTAAAATTTCATCTCCTTATAATAATATAACAATAGTTAACCATCTAGAAATGTTGACAAAACAATAAATGAAAATCTAGTATTATTATTTCTAACAACCAACTTATTTAACTACCTAATTTTTCAGAAAATTATACTCTTACATATAAAATATAGTTATACATAAAATTATTTCATTTACCAATTTCAAAATAATATTATGTCAGTGTGCTCTGTTCAAGTGTTTTGGAATTCCTATCGATAGCGTTGGCCAAACGAACCAATCGAAACCCCAAATCAAACTTAAAAAATCAAACAACACTGTATAAAACATTTTATATTAATTACAAATACAGTCCCTCACAGGATGATTGAAGAATGGATTATAGATCAAGGATAGAGACTCAAATTTGGATGAACCCTAGTCAAAGAGAATTCTAACTATGAAGATAGGCTCGAAGGGAAGATAGGATAATTAAACTACAAAATGGAAAGAATGGATGGACTAATATTGATCGCAGGTGACCTTAACCGGGTCAACTGAGAATCCAGGAATAAGATCAATGCAGACATTCAATTTCCTGCTTGGAAGGAAGAGAAGTGGCTTCACCAAAACATCCGGATAATCTCTGACTATCGGGCAAGTCAAGATCACAAGGCTGGAAAGATAACACCGACTGTAGAAACTTTAGGCAGTCGACATTGGATCACAAGAGTGTTACCCTGGTCGCTTACTAGAGAAACAATTCGGGCTTTGAAAGAATTAATGGCATCAAAACCGAGGATATAGAAATCTCCGGTGAATCAACGCTTGTTGTAAAGGAGTTTCACCTCTTTACAAATCATACAAAGGTTGGCGGGAACGCCAATGGGATTAGTTATACAAGGATGAAGTTGCAAATTGGGTGGCAAGATAAGCTCAAATTATTACAGAGATCAACGAAAACGGAGTTATGGGATGCTCCAGTATCAAGAAGAACACAATAAGAAGGACAAGAATGGATTTTCGAACAAAGGGAAAAGTTCCAAAAATTCAAAGGAAATCTGAATCAAAGAGGAGAAATTCAAGCTCAAATGAACGTGATACTGTAATTAAATTTTTACTTTATATGGTAAGTTTTGCCTAAACCTGGCTCTAATAACAATTGCAACGATCTAGTATTTTGGACCACTCGCATCCACCCATATCAGACTTAAATTGCTCAAAATATCATATTGTTAATTTATATTTAGCAAAACTCAGCATATACAGTAAATAAATCAATTACAGAATCATAGACTTAGAGTATTTCAACAATAAATAACAGAATAGATATATAGTAATTCATGAAGCTACTATATAAACATCAGAGTCTGAAACAAAATACAACAGAATCTCAAATACAAATGAATCTCTAATGCATAAGCAACTGACGAGTCTGAAGATAAATGACTGGGATAAGCTGAAATAACTGAAAGTTGGATAGATAGATCTTCACATAAAGCTCCAATCTCATAAGTTGAGTCTAAAATGTTGTGACACTCAATCTGACCCGAGCGTAAAGCAAAACAAAAAACATTCAAGTTTGGATTAACATTCTTATATTAATAAATTCAACTCAGTGAAATTTCAACCGAAATACAAGTAACTTAGAAGATGTTTGGGATCTCCATCCTCTATGGATCCATGGAACTATCTACTATGTAGTAATATACGCTGTTATAATATGTCTGTAGTATAGTAAACTATTAAAATAGCTTTAAGGCATTACCCATATTCCCCTTAACACATTTTATATATTCCCATAGTCTGTACAGTACCGTAACCCTTTTATAAACTGGAGGCTATTAGAGGGCATTCCATAGGTATGGTACGAAATAAACTCATAGAAGGCGCTCTAGGGCATGGAAACACAACAGTTGAGGCAATGTTAGGGTAGATATACCAATTGCGGATTCGAAATGGCAGTAATGCATAACAGCTTCTACCGTCCACCTCAGACACACTCCCAAATCAAATCAAAGATGACCACCAAATCAAATCACAAAAGCAATAGAATGATATTGAAGAAATGTGCCCAGTCGGAGGTGCGACCTCACTTGGTCCGACGTGGCTCCTGTTTTAGTCACACTAAGCTAACTCACGGAAGTCAGGGTCACGTCATACCTCATACGGTACTCGTTCGCCAAACCAACCTACTTCATTTCTGGAATCTCCACCACATACATAGTTGTTAAAGTGGTTTTGGGGTATTGGCAGAGAGTATGAAATATCTGATCCCGGTCTCTTCAACAACCAAATGCTTATTTCATACCGTGGTCATTTCATTTCAAATAATTCATACTTCATATCAGCATATCATATTCATTTCAAAACCATATCAGTTTGATATCATAATCACTTTAAATAATATTCATTTCCAAAATCGTAACACTTTCAAAATAATAACCCTTTCAAAATCATAACATTTTTGAAATCATAACACTTTTGAAATTGCAGCACTTTGAAATCATAAAGTTTCTGAAATCATAAAACTTTTGAAATCATAACACTTTTGAAACCATAACACTTCCAACTTAAACAGTTAGATATTGAAAACAGTATATATATTAAAGTGGAAATTAGCCACAAGGGCCTCTTTAGCAAGTGCATTTAGTTTCTAGGACACACAACTGAAATAATTACGTTTAAAGAGAAAATGCAAAATAATTAGTTTTTAATGTCTAAAAACCTATGAAATTATGTCCTTGAAATTAATTGGTCTGCTGATTTTTTCCTTAAAAGTAACTATTCTGCTGACTTTGACCTTGAAATTAATTTCTATGGATATGTGTCCTAGAAACTAAATGGATTGCAAAGTTTGTCCTTCTAGTGAAATGCCCCTATATTAAATTATTATAAATTAAAAGAGTTTATATATATTAAAATACTTTATATAAGAAAATTTGTTCCTCTAATTTCACAAGTCAATTCAAATCATCTTAAATTCCAAAATTCAATTTAAATAAATTCCAGTTTAACCATTTCAATTTAAAGGTCAAAGATTCAACTTCTCAATAAACCGTTTTAATTTATATCGATTTCAAATCCATGTTTAAAAAGTCACTTCAATTCCAATAAGATTCAAGTTTAAGTATTCCAACATTTACAATATAAATTTTATTCATATTTCAACATTTAACTCTGATTTTATTCAAATTGGAAAGTATTCACTTAATCCTTTTGTTATCCCATCTTTTGGCAAGGTGGTGACACCAAAAAGTTGACTGGAAATCAAAAACAGTTCGTCCAAAAGATTGGTTATACGCTATTTCACTATGGATATCGATGAATTTTGTTCGAGCCAGGATCGGGCTACAATTGACAAGACATGACAAGCAAAACTATGAAAGCCAACTTTTCAAATTTCAGATCAGTCGGAGATCGTATGCTCAAGATATGATCCATGCAATTAAAGCAATCAACTGTTCGTATCCATCAAGTGAAGGGTCTTGTTTGTATCCATCAACTGAAGGGTCTTGTTCGTATCCATGAAGTGGAGGGTCTTGTTCGTATCCATCAACTGAAGGGTCTTGTTCCTATCCATCAAGTGAAGGGTCTTGTTCGCATCCATCAACTGAAGGGTCTTGTTCGTATCCATCAACTGAAGGGTCTTGTTCGTATCCATCAACTGAAGGGTCTTGTTCGTATCAATCAAGCCTCCACTGTTCGTATCCATCAAGCCTCCACTTTTCGAATCCGTCAATCCTCCAATGTTCGTATCCATCAAACCTCCATTGTTCGTATCCATCAAGCCTCCACTGTTTCCATCAAGCCTCCACTGTTCGTATCCATCAAAGCAATAGTGATCGATACGAACAGTGCAACAACGATCGATACGAACAGTGCAACAGTGATCCAGTACGAACAATACAATATCGATCGATACGAACAGTGCAATGTCGATCGAGTAAGAACAGTGCAACATCGATCGAGTACGAACCGTGCAACATCGATCGAGTACGAACAGTGCAACATCGATCGAGTACGAACAGTGCAACATCGATCGATACGAACAGTGCAAAATCGACCGAGTACGATGACTGCAACATCGATCGAGTAGGAACAGTGCAACATCGATCTAGTATGAACAGCGCAACGTCGATCGAATATGAGCTGTGCAACATCGATCGAGTATGAACAGTGCAACATCAATCGAGTACGAACTGTGCAACATCGATCGAGTACGAGTAGTGCAACATCGACCGAGTACAAACTGTGCAACATCGAGTACGAACAGTGCAACATCGATCGAGTATGAACAGTGCAACATCGATCAAGTATGAACTATGCAACATCGATCGAGTACGAATAGTGCAACATCGATCGAGTACGAACAGTGCAATAGCGATCGATACGAAGGAGACAACCTACGAAAAACATGAACTTGTATCGATCATATCTCACAATCTACAAGTCCAAACGCTAGGAAATTTTCACTTGAGCTTACGTTCAAGCTAATGAATGTTCATGCTCGATTTTGACTCGATTGGAAAAAATCTCGATCGATGCGAAATTCGTTCATATCGATCACGGATCGAGTCAATATCATATGGGATCAATCGCGTGGACCCACACACGTGCCAGAACAGGTCTACCGAGATCTAAGCAAGATATTTGCAGCCTACGCCTATAAATAGCATCCTAAAGCCTATAGAAAAGGGACCTTTGGTTCTTCTACGTCCACAGTCTGCCGGATTCATCATTGAACTCGAATTTTGCTATTGTAATGAGTTGTAACTTGTCATAACCAGCAAGTATACATCAATAAAATCATCCAATTCAAAGTGGACGTAGGTCGAATTTCTAAACCACTATAAACTCTGTGTTCTTTACTACTTTCTTCTTAATTTTCTGAGTGTTCTTCATTTTTAATTCTCTACATGCTTATTATCTATGATATGTGATTGTAAACGGGTGCTTTCATCGACAATTGGGTGTTTGTGACCAATTTTGGTGCAAACATTTTGGTGCTTTCACTGAGAAGGCTAGCATTTAGGAATTCTACCGCTTGGACTTCAAATTTGAAGGCTTGATGACTTAGATCTGGACAACTATGACAAAGCAATCAGCAAGAAGACAAAAAACGGAGAGGAGTCATCATGAAGGGAGTCAAGAAGCCTCCTCAGTGGCCAATCAGACTTCAGCTTTCATCACCAAGGACGAGATGGAGATGATGATGGGAGCCATGCATGAGGTGCTATTCAAAAGGAAAGAAGAGATAATGCAGAACATTCTCAGACAAATTGAGCAAGCGGGATCAGCTGGAGCTATTGGAGTTCAGATCAACAAAGCAAGACCGAAAGGACCAAACCACGAACCAGATAGAGCGGGACCACCAAGGGCATCCCCTGAATTAGAGGGCACCCCCACAAGCATGTTGATCCAACCTTAGGAAGGATACCGACCGAGATTAGACCTCAAGGAGCTAACAGAGGAGCGGATGCTCATCCAGAAGAGTAGATTCCAACAGACCCTCGGGAACATGGGGCAGTTCGGAGGCAATGTACAAGGATTACATCTTGGAGATAGTGATAGCTTGGCAGAAATGGTCAGATGAGCCATGAGAGGCAGATTAGTAAATAGAGATCTAGAAGATGTGAACAGTAGTCATTTCTCTCCTATGATTAGAATGTCTGGAAATCCACCAGAATTCAAACTACCAATATTGAAATGTATGATGGGAAGACAGATCCTGCAGTTCATCTTACCAGATACATGAGGCATATAGAGGTAATAGGGGCATCACACGAGGTCATGGCTCCGTGTTTCCCATTATATTTGATAGACATAGAGACACTGTGGTTCAGGCAGTTAGAGAGCGGTTCCATTGGAACATGGACCGAGTTAATTGAAAATTTTATGAGACAATTCAGAGTTCATATTTCAAGGCCTAAGAAGGTGATGAGTTTCAAAACAGTGAAGCAGAAGGCCGGAGAATCTTTAAGAAGTTTTCTGACATGATTCAACGCAGCGGCAGCATTAGTGGATCGACCAGATCCATCCGTGGTTATGATGGCAACTATATCCGGAATAGCTGATGGCACAGAGTTTAAGAATTCGTCGACTGGAGATCCACCTATGGATCTGGGAGAGTTCTATCATGAAGCCAAAAAGTTTCTATGATTGGAGGATGCTAATGCTAAAAGAGAGTAAGGAGAAGGAGTTGATGTTTATGTAGTAAAAGGTGAAGACCCATCCAGGAAGGATTCTGGCAAGGATAAAGGGAAGAGAAAAATGGAAGATAACGACGATAAGTCAAAGTGACCATGGAGGGAGCCACGTTTCACCACTTATTTAGAGTTGAATGAGAGTTTGGAGCGAATCTACTAGGATACCAGGAGGCAGATCCCTTATCGAAAGCTAATGAGAAGGGATCCGACCAGCAATGAAGGAAGATCCGACTAGTATTGCTTAATTCATGAGCTGAATGGTCATAACACGAATGATTGCAGGCACTTGAAGGATGAGGTTGAGGGGCATATCTGAAATGGTCTACTATCGCAGTATGTGAGAAGGGGAGCCACGACGGTGGAATAAGAACGGCCATCGCCTGCACCAACTGGGGACGACTCAGGATCAAGGTGTCAGCTTATCATCAACTGATTGAAATAATGACAAATAAGTGGAAAACTCCATACCGACATGATAAAGTCATTTTACACATGTACAAGATCACGAACGTTCCTTAGACATGCTTTGACATGACTAAAAATCGCATTAGTGTAGGTGTTTGCACTTTGACGTCCCAGTTTTGCTTTTGTTTTCTATTTCTCATGTTTGGACTTGATTTTGTTAGACATTTCTGTTGAAAGACTTATACTGAATGTAAATATGCTATTTGTGATTCCATAATGGCTAAGCCACTTACACATGTAAGGGATCGCAAACAGTCCTTAGGCACACTCTAGGATGGCGATAAACCGCCATAACCAACAACTCAGAAACTCACTCGAATGTGAAATCTGACAATAATGATACTAAATCCCCCTTGGGCATGCACAACTCGCCTCGAATAGCACTCGATCTCGAATGATCACAATTTTCCTTGTATGGCGCTCGACCGCGAACGGTTACTATTCGTCTAGAACAACACCCGACCGCGAACGGTAAATATTCATCTAGAACGACACCCGACCACGAACGGTCACAATTCTTCTAGAACGACACCCCGGCCGCGAACGGTCACCATTTGCCGCGAATGGCACCCGACCTCGAATAGTCATCATTCGCCTCGAACGGCATCCGATCACAAACGATCACTATTCACGGTCAGACAAGATTACCAATTTCTTTACAGATCATTAACATGATACGAACATCCAGCTTATCGAACTACGAGAAACACCTTCCTATCACAAGGCATGTTTTGAGGGAAAGTGTTATCCTGCCTTTTGGTAAGTCCATGACACCATAAAGTTGACTGGAAATCAAGAACAGTTCGTCCCTAAGATTGGTTATACACTGTTTCGCTATGGATATCGATGAATTGTTCGAGTCCGGATCGGGCTACAATTGACAAGACATGACAAGAAATACTATGAAAGTCAATATTCCAAATTTCAAGTCAATCGGAGTTCGCATACTCAAGACATGATCGATGCAATTCAAGCAATCAACTGTTCATTTCCAGCAAGTGAAGGGTCTTGTTCGTATCCATCAACTGAAGGGTCTTGTTCGTATCCATCAACTGAAGGGTCTTGTTCGTATCCATCAAGCCTCCGTTGTTCGCATCCATCAAGCCTCCTCTGTTCGTATCCGTCAGTCCTCCACTATTCTTATCCATCAAGCCTCCACTGTTCGTATCCATCAAGCCTCCACTATTCACATCCATCAAGCCTCCACTATTCGTAGCAGCAATCGATACAAACAGTGAAACAACGATCGATACGAACAGTGCAACATCGATCGAGTACGAACAGTGCAACATCGGTGGATACTAACAGTGCAACATCGATCGAGTATGAATAGTGCAACATCGATCGAGTAAGAACTGAATATCGATCGAGTATGAACAATGCAACATCGATCGAGTACGAACAGTGCAACATCGATCGATACGAACAGTGCAAAATCGATCGATACGAACAGTGCAAAATCGATCGAGTACGAACAGCGCAACATCGATCGAGTATGAACAGTGCAACATCGTTCGAGTACGAACAGTGCGACATTGATCGAGTACGAACTGTGCAACATCGATCGAGTATGAACTGTGCAACATCTATTGAGTACGAACTGTGCAACATCGATCGAGTACGAACAGTGCAACAACGATCGAGTACGAAGGAGACAGCCTTCGAAAAACACGAACTTGCATCGATCATATCTCACAATCTACAAGTCCAAATGCTATGAAATTTTTATTGGAGCATACGTACAACCTAAAGAATGTTCATGCTCGATTTCGACTCGATTGGGTAAAATCTTGATCGGTACGAAATTCGTTCGTATCGATCACAGATCGAGCCAAAATCACATGGACTTGATTGCGTGGGCCCACACACGTGCCAGAAGAAGTCTCCCAAGATCCGAGCGAGATATTTGCGGCCTACGCCTATAAATGTCATCCTAGAGCCTATAGAAAATGGACCTTTGGTTCTTCTACGTCCAAAGTCTGCTGGATTCATCATTGAACTCGAATTTTGCTATTGTAATCAGTTGTAACTTGTAATAACTAGCAATTATACATCAATAAAATCATCAAAGTCAAAGTGGACGTATGCCGGATTGTCGAACCACTATAAACTTTCTGTTCTTTGCTTCTTTCTTCTTAATTTTCTGAATGTTCTTCATTTTTAATTCTCTACATACTTATTATCTGTGATTTGTGATTGTAAGCGGGTGCTTTCATCGACAATTGGGTGTTTGTGACTAATTTTGGTGCAAACACTTTTTAATAACAATTTATTAAAATCCCAGTTTAAAATTTTAAATCAATATCAAACATTCAATCTCAAATTAATTTAAAACCGAGAATATTCATTTAATCACTTTTATCAAATCAAGTTATAGTTCATATCTTTAAAATCTCAAATTCAATAAGTTTCACGTTAATTTTTGTTTGTGCCAAAATTGGTCACAAACCTCGAATACCGTGAAGGCACCAGTGTATGAATACAAATCAATAATATTCAAACACAAATCTCAGACCTCAGTAAATATTAAGCAGTAATCCCAAAATAAAGAACAGAGACACAAGTTTTATAGTGGTTCGGCTATCTCCGGCCTACGTCCACTCCAAAGTTTTTATCCTTTTATTGATTATCCTTGATGATTACAGATGATTACAGCAATTACAATGTCCAAAACTTGAAATAAATAGCAGCGATGATGATATGGAATGATTCTGGCAGCATCCAAGCGTCCTTTTACTCTCTA
Organism: Allium cepa; assembly: GCA_030765085.1. Taxonomy (NCBI): domain Eukaryota; kingdom Viridiplantae; phylum Streptophyta; class Magnoliopsida; order Asparagales; family Amaryllidaceae; genus Allium; species Allium cepa. The sequence continues at coordinate 1,052,605,905 of CM060931.1, forward strand.
GAATCCCCCCCTTTTCTGAATGACCAGGGGCTCTATTTATAGGCGTAGAAGGCTGATATTTCTCCTAGAAACAAGGTAGACCGCTTCAGGCACATGAGAGGGCCCACACGGCCGAAACCTGGAGATCCGGGCCCACACTGGGATCGATTCGAACTCCATTCGAATCGATCTAGAAATTGTCCAATTGAGCTGAAAATTGGTGAGAACATTCTTCAACATGTAAGCAAACTCCTGTATAAATTTCATTGCATTTGGATCAACGGTTTGGAAGATATGATCGATTCGAATTTGGGGTTTCCTGGACTTTGCTTCGTTCGAACCGATCACTTCGAATCGATTGATTCGAATCGATCCAAGCACGCGCTAGTAGGTCGACGTGGCGCGCATGCTTCGGGTTGATCCATCCTTGTCGCCGAGTTGAGCGCTTCCCTCCCTGAAGACGCGTTCGTATCCATTTTCCATGCTTCGTCCTTATCCACAACTTTACAGTCATGCTCGTATCCACTTGTTTGAGCTGCCCTGACTATTTCCTTCGAATCGATCGGTCCGAACAAAATCGGTTCGAATACGATCGATTCGAATGTCCTCCCCGAGTCCTTCGTATCCCTGCACTTCTGTCCTTCCTTCGAATCCATCTCCTTTGAATCCTTCTTCTTCGAATCCATCTCTTCGAATCCTTCTTCTTCGAATCCATCTCTTCGAGTCACTGCGTACCCTTCTCGAACGCCCTCTTCGTATCGATACGAAGCAACCATGTTAGAGACAGTAGCTCGATCGATTCGAAGTCCATCGAGTCGAACCAACATCCAATGCGAACCCTTCAGAGCCGAATCCATATTAATCGATACGAAGTGTATCGATTCGAAGTGGCCGCTACCTTTGTTTGATTCGTACCATCCATGCACGTCGTGCCTTCGATCGATTCGAACCTGATGGGTTCGAACCTGATGGATTCGAACAGCATGCCTCTCCTACCTTGAATCGATCATAACTCCTCCATATGAACTCCGATTATCCTGAAATTTGAAACATAGCTTTCCCTAATCCTTATCATCATCCCCAATCAATTTCGTCCCGATCGGAGTTCGACCAAATTTTGACGACATCGATCGTAGCCTTGATTCCAACTGATCTCCAATCCTGATATCCATCATTCCTCGTCCATTTGTTGACATCCCAGTTTTGACCAAAAATGGGATAACACTTTGCCCTCCAAAACATGTCTTGTGATAACAAGACGTGTTTTGAATAGTTCCGAATCCAATATCCGAAGTCCAAAGCCATATTGCCTGAGTATATCATCCTTGGCTGCTTCGAGTCGATGTCCAATTCCGTATCCATTCGAACTCGACAACTGAGTTCCAATCCATCCTCATCCAATAGCCAATAACCGAATCCGGGACCTCTCCGGGTCTATATCCAAATCCATAACCTCTCCGGGTTCCTGCCAAGCGCAATCCACATTTGATGTCCTTGGTCCAGTGTCCCTGGACGTTGAGCTAACCTCTCCGGGTTCTTGCCAAGCGTAATTCACAATTGACGACCTTGGCCCAGTGTCCCTGGGTGCTAAACAATGCCATGGCTTAAGTCCTAAGCCGAATCCTGATCTTTCCGGACCCTTGTTGAGCATAGTCCATACTCAACGACCTGAAAATAACAATTGATAATAGAGTGCCTAAGTCCTAGGCCGAATCCTGGTCACTCCGGACCCTTGCCGAGCATAGTGCATACTCGACGACCTGAATGAGCCAATTTACCACGTTCGGGCAAAGTGACTCACCCCTTGCCAGGCATAATCCATACCCGACGACCGTTTATCAAAAATCAGATAAAAATCCAATCAAAATCCAATCCAAAATCCAAATCAAAACCAGAAAACCAAAAAACCAAACCAGCATCCAAAACCGAAAACAATCATCCGAAGGAAAATCCAAGTCAAAAAGCAAAACCAAGAGCTCAATCCAAGCTCCAAAACTAAAATCCAAAATGAAAAGCAATGTCTAATCCAAAAACAAAAGATAGATTTCACAAACCATAGCGTCGCAGTTTATCATCACTCAGAGCATGCCTAGGGGCTATCTCCGTCCCCGTACATGTGTAAATGACTTGGCTGCTCGCTAATAGTTCGCTACTTATTTCACATTATCCCGATCAGTGGATGATCAGTCGACCATCATCCCTGGGCCTCACATCATCACGACGTGAGGTGGTCGGTGGTTGCTCCTGTTCCACCGTTGCATTCCGAGTTCCAACATATTGTGGTAGTAGTCCCTTCCTGACATGCTCCTCGATTATGTCCTTTAAATGCCTACAACTGTTGGTGTCATGTCCGTCTAAGTCATGGAAGAGACAATGCCTCCCTGATGCCCTCTCTCGTTCAGAAGGCTCTCTCCTGGCTGGCCTCCGGTAGGGAAGGCGATTCCGAGTATCCATGTATATCCGCTCCAGCGTCTCGTTCAATCCTGTGTATGTGGAAAACTTTGGATCCTTCCATCGCTTCCTAGCGTTTCCAGAATCATTATCCAATTTCCTTTTTCCTTTGTCTTTATCCGAACCACCGCTGGATACTGCTCCAACCTCGATTGCACTAACCTTTTTCACCTTTAAATCCGTACTTGCATCTTCTTGCCGAAGAAACCTTTCTGCCTCGTGAAAGAATTCGTCGAGATCTTGTGGGGGATCTCGTATCAGAGATACCTTGAAATCAGAGTCCTCCCTGACTCCTGATACTGCTGCCATTAAAACCATCGACGGATCAGGCCGATCCACCGAAGCGACTGCCGCACTGAATCGAGTTAGAAAAGCTCTAAGTGATTCATCCATTCTTTGCTTCACCGATGTTAATGTCATCACGTTCTTCGGTCTCTTGACGTGAACCCGAAACTGCCCCAAAAACCTTTCCACTAATTCCCTCCAAGTCCTGATAGATCCTTCCTCCAGCTGCTTAAACCACATCGCAGCTATGTCCGTCAAATACAAAGGGAAGCATCGGGCCATCACTTCCTCCGATGCCCCCAGCACCTCCATATGTCTGGTGTACCTCATCAAGTGATCTGTTGGATCTGTCTTGCCATTATATATCTCCACGCTAGGCAACTTAAACTTAGGTAGGTTCTGAGCCATCCTTATTTCCCGAGCAAACGGACTCCTGTTCACTCCTTCCAAGTTTCCTTTGGCCAAACCACCTCGCACAGTTTTCCTAATCATCTCTACCAATCCAGCGTTGTCTGTTGGGGGTTGCCCCCGAGGGAACTCCGGCACATACTCTTCATGTGGCTCGTTAGTAGCAACGTTGGTTCTAGCCTGTTGAACTCCTTCCAGTGGTCCTCCCTTGTTGGATCCTGTGGGTCTGCCCCCAAGCCCTTGTTGATTGCTTTGTGGCTCCATATCTCGTCCTCCATTGGGTTCCACGACCCTAGTCCCTTGTCCTGCATCCACAGCGGCTGTTGCTGTCCCTAAGTTCTGCATCCCTGCAGCTCTCATTTGCTCAAAGAAAGTCTGCATCATTTCCTGTTGGCTCTTCAATAATCTTTCTTGCAAAGAATTTGCCATAGCCTCCATTTCATCCCGGGTTATGTAGACTGAAGCTTGTCCTTCCCCGGCTCCGGAGGATGCTTGTTGACTTCCTTCCTGTTGGCTTCTCTCAGCCCTTTGCCTTCTACTATTTTGCCTAGCCATTGTCCTTGAATCTAAACTCTTTTAAAATCTTTAAATCCAACTTTCAAATCCGATGTAGCAGGTGCTAGTCGTTCTCAGTGAAAGCACCAAAGTGTTTGTGCCAAAATTGGTCACAAACCTCGAATACCGTGAAGGCACCAGTGTATGAATACAAATCAATAATATTCAAACAGAAATCTCAGACCTCAGCAAATATTAAGCAGTAATCCCAAAATAAAGAACAGAGACACAAGTTTTATAGTGGTTTGGCTATCTTCGGCCTACGTCCACTCCAAAGTTTTTATCCTTTTATTGATTATCCTTGATGATTACAGATGATTACAGCAATTACAATGTCCAAAACTTGAAATAAATAGCAGCGATGATGATATGGAATGATTCTGGCAGCATCCAAGCGTCCTTTTACTCTCTAGAATCCCCCCCTTTTCTGAATGACCAGGGGCTCTATTTATAGGCGTAGAAGGCTGATATTTCTCCTAGAAACAAGGTAGACCGCTTCAGGCACATGAGAGGGCCCACACGGCCGAAACCTGGAGATCCGGGCCCACACTGGGATCGATTCGAACTCCATTCGAATCGATCTAGAAATTGTCCAATTGAGCTGAAAATTGGTGAGAACATTCTTCAACATGTAAGCAAACTCCTGTATAAATTTCATTGCATTTGGATCAACGGTTTGGAAGATATGATCGATTCGAATTTGGGGTTTCCTGGACTTCGCTTCGTTCGAACCGATCACTTCGAATCGATTGATTCGAATCGATCCAAGCACGCGCTAGTAGGTCGACGTGGCGCGCATGCTTCGGGTTGATCCATCCTTGTCGCCGAGTTGAGCGCTTCCCTCCCTGAAGACGCGTTCGTATCCATTTTCCATGCTTCGTCCTTATCCACAACTTTACAGTCATGCTCGTATCCACTTGTTTGAGCTGCCCTGACTATTTCCTTCGAATCGATCGGTCCGAACAAAATCGGTTCGAATACGATCGATTCGAATGTCCTCCCCGAGTCCTTCGTATCCCTGCACTTCTGTCCTTCCTTCGAATCCATCTCCTTCGAATCCTTCTTCTTCGAATCCATCTCTTCGAATCCTTCTTCTTCGAATCCATCTCTTCGAGTCACTGCGTACCCTTCTCGAACGCCCTCTTCGTATCGATACGAAGCAACCATGTTAGAGACAGTAGCTCGATCGATTCGAAGTCCATCGAGTCGAACCAACATCCAATGCGAACCCTTCAGAGCCGAATCCATATTAATCGATACGAAGTGTATCGATTCGAAGTGGCCGCTACCTTTGTTTGATTCGTACCATCCATGCACGCCGTGCCTTCGATCGATTCGAACCTGATGGGTTCGAACCTGATGGATTCGAACAGCATGCCTCTCCTACCTTGAATCGATCATAACTCCTCCATATGAACTCCGATTATCCTGAAATTTGAAACATAGCCTTCCCTAATCCTTATCATCATCCCCAATCAATTTCGTCCCGATCGGAGTTCGACCAAATTTTGACGACATCGATCGTAGCCTTGATTCCAACTGATCTCCAATCCTGATATCCATCATTCCTTGTCCATTTGTTGACATCCCAGTTTTGACCAAAAATGGGATAACAATTTTATTTAATTATAATTCTTAAACAAATACAATTTCAAATCAATTTCAATTTATCTTCCCAACCTTAATTTATTATTAGTAATTACAAAATCTATTTTTAAAATATAATTTTAAATAAATACCTTACATATAATATGCTAATTTAATTAATTTTACTAAATTAAATCTTTTTATTAAATTTATGTTATACTAAATGTATATTTTGTATATTTAAAAATAATAATAAGTAAAATCTTAAAAATTATATTTTTAAAACTAATTTATAAATTTAAAATTTCCAAACATATAATTTTAAAAATCTAAAATTTAGACATATATAAAACTAACATTCATATATATTATATTTGAAAAATCATGTTTATTAAAACCCATATATTTCCTTTCAAAACATTGGAAATCATTTTCAAAATATAAACCAACTATGTCTGTATGTAATTTTCTATCCTATGGTCAAGTGATATGGATATTTATCATTTAAATCCGCAATTTAAATATCTACGGGTATATATCATTTCAACCCGCAATCCCAAAAATTCAAAATCAATGAAAATTGCTTGGGTTTATCATTTCAACCCATAACTATTTTTTTCTATTCTACAAAATCGTTCAGGTATGTATATTTCAACCCATAGGGAATTCTAAATTAACAAGGAACTTGCAGAGTGAGAACAAATATGATAATAATATAACATATCAATAACATACATATATAATCAATAACAAATAAAATATAATATGTACAACAGGATATGGTATCATATATCATAGGTAAACAATTGCAGATAACAACATATCTTATCTAACAATTAAATAACTAACAATTCAAATTTAATAGCATATTTCACTTATCATTTCAAGTGAAATCAAATTTACTAAATATAAAAATGTTAATCATGAGTGATTGCTCACCTTTCGAGGCTAGAGAAATTTGACAACAATGCAGAGATGTGATACGAACACGCATACGGATATGGACATTAGCAAAGCAAATCAAAAGCTGTTGAGATTTCCTAACAAAGATGACCAAAACAATAAACTGGATAGCGATGAAGCAAGATTTTGAATTTAGTGAAAAACAAAAATATATTATAATTTAAAATTCATCATTCAATTTAAAAAAATTCAAAATGAAATGTATATATATATATATATCTTAAATTCGATACTAAATTTAAAATGCATATCAACGTAAATCTATCGATATTACTTTAAACACGTATTTAATATAAAAGTCCTCACATATTATATTACAACATCAATATTTAATTCAAACCACTATATTACCTTTCAAGATTTTCTAATGAACGTCCAAACATAGCATAAATCTAATTTAATACGTTTACATATTGTGTAAATATCCCTTAAACATATTGTAAATAATTTTTTTATATATAGCAAAGAAGACTACAGGCTTCACACAAAATAGATTGAATCACATATTAAACAGATATACGTACAAACTATAGGCTTAAAAAAACTAGATACAAAAAAACAGATATAAGTATAACTGACATACATATTATCTTTTAGAATCAATACTTATTAAAAAATCAATTATAACTTACTTCATGGTAATACATCTATAACTTATATAAATATGTATATAGACAAATTGTTTTTTTTAAAAGAGTGAAATATATAAACCAAAACCACAAGCTGTCAACATGCCTGACAGGTAACCAGCAAACAAAAGTAAACAAGACTTCCGAATCAAACCAAACGACAATGCAATAACAAAAGCCAAAGAAACAGCATAAGTCCGCGAATAGGAGAGGAAGACGACTGCGAGAAATAGTCAAAGATCAATCTGGATGAAATCCAAAGAAACAACTGCCCGTAGGATCATCGTCATCGAGTACCCGGGAAGACACCGCCCGATAACGATGACGAATGAAGACCGAGCAAAACAACAGCAATCAGAGCAGACGAGCCTACTAGAACTAGCATAGAATATCACGCAGAAAACCCCAATAAAAGAATACGACAGAAGACCCCGGGCCAACCTGAAAAGCAATAGCCTGAAAAAACAACATCCACGAAATGAGAAATAGGGGGGAAGCGATGAAGTCAGCCAATTCCAACTCTAGAGGGTGCCTGAACACAGGAAATAGATAAAAGATCCACAAGACGACTAGAACGAGAGCTGACCGAACCCTTAAAAGGACTGCCACGAAAAGCCAAGAAGACATCATTTCTAACCCGACGAATAATGGAATATGGATCCATTGGAGAGTCCTAAAAAATTGCCTTGTTCCGCGCGCACCACAGGTGCCAACAGATCAGGCAAGGAATCAAGCGAAAAATTATTGAGCGAAGAGATTTACCAGAAATACCGTGCCACCAGGTTCTCTGTAAATCTGAAGGAGATCTGATAATTCCTCGGATACCAATAAGGTTGCTGAAGTAATTCTAGCAGGATCTGGCAGAGAAGCCCATAAAAAGTAAATGGCACAAGGATTCTGTATCCCCGTTCCGCAGCACCTACATCGGGAGACGGTAGGGATACCAATTCTCTGGAGGTTCTCGTCTAATGGCAGCCCATTATGTAGGGTTCGCCACATGAACAGAGACATTTTAGGAGGAATTCTAGAATCCCAGATGAAAGAGAACAAAGGAAGGACAGGAGCTGGGGTACGGGCCGAATTCCAAGCCTTGGAGATAGAAAAGGATCCGCCATCCCAGCCGCTAGAGCCGCCATGAGAGTCAGAGAACGATTTAACAGATTGCATGTGTTTCCAGGTCTCGCTAGCGAAATAAGGAGATCCGGTGTACCCAGAGACTGACAGCCGTTGGTATTTGGCGTGGAGGAACGACGCCCATAAGGAGTCGTTAGCCTCAAACCAGTTCCACAATTTGCAAGCAAAGGCAGAACAGATGTCCTTTGGATTGCGCAAGCCTAATCCGCCTTCACTAATGGGGCGGCACACGACGTCCCATGAGACCCAGTGATGGCGGTGGATATCAACCTTTGACCCCCAATAGAAGGACGAGGCCAAAGACTGGAAAGACCGGAAAAAGGAAGAGGTAGGGGTCATCACAGCGAAGACATGAGTGCCCATCGAGCCTAAGACAGATTTGATGAGAACCAGTCTACCCGCTTGAGACAGAAGAGACGCATTCCATTGGATAATCTTCACCCTAACCTTGTCCGTCAAAGGATCGAAAATAGCATTAAGTTTCCTGCCTCGATAGAGTACTATACCAAGATAAGGAAGCGGAAGGGAAGCTTCCTTGAAACCGGTAAATTCCTGAAGCCAAGAAACCCTGGAAGGAGACATGTCCTTGACATGAACGAAGCAACTCTTGGAGGAGTTAACAAGCTGGCCCGAGCACCTCTCGTATAATTGAATGAAGCGAAGAAGCCGCCGAACAGAAGAGCGGTTGCCATTCGAGAAAATGACAATGTCGTCCACAAAAGATAAGGAGGAAACGAGCGGTCACCCCCTCGGTAACCCAAAACGTTGGACCTGACCGTAGATCATGAGGGAGTGAGTTCCGTGGATAAGAGCCTCTGCCGCAGTGATGAAAAGAGAAGGCGACAGTGGGTCTCCTTGACGTGTATATGTATGTATATAGACAAATTGTATTATTATATGAACATATATACATGTCAGATATATAACTAACTATATAAACCAATATATAAACAAGAATTTGTAACGTATGTTTAATATAAATTGTCAACAGAAGATTTGAATGTAAAACACATGTATTAAAACACATGTATTAAAACACTATAAAACATATATACTTAATACGAAAAACAGTAAAGGTGAAGAACAAATAAATAAAAGCAGGCTTCGGCCATGGCGAGGGTTCAGAGCAGTGGGACGAGGCGGAGGAAGACTACTGTGTGGTGATGTGGCGCAGGTGCGATTTTAGGTGGTCACGGTGATTGGGCGTAGGCGTGGTCGAGAGAGAGGTTGTGGAGGAAGGATGGGTACGCATGGCTGTGGTTATCGATGGGTGTGCTGAGGTGGCCAAACGGGCGGAGCACTGGACGAGGATGCGGGTTGAACGGAGGCTGTCGCTCGGGTATGAAGGCTGGGAGGGAAGGGATGAGTTGGCAGTGGTGGAAGTTGCGGCCCTATTGCCATAAGGTTGCTCGCGGTGATGTGGGTTAGGCACAAGTCAAAGGGAACGAAAGGTTGAGGGTGGTTTTGCTTGCGGTAGGGAGCAAAAAAAAGAAAGTGACGATCTGGTTTCAGGAAAAAGTAAATATAACTACATATATTATAAAATATTTTCACAAAAGGAGGAGCGCAAAACATATGTATGAAATGTATGTATTTTTACATGAAAGAGAATGGCAGACTTTTGAGGCAAAAGGAAGAGCAGCAATTTCAATGCATATGTAAATGAATGCTCTGATATATATATATATATATATATATATATATATATTGTTTTATTAGTATCGAAACGAAGAAGGCAGACTATAAAAAGAAAGGAAGAGGAAAAGAGTACGAACCAGCATATATAAATTAACTATTGGAAAAAGCAAAAGTCAAAAGCTGAATTCTGGGAACAACAATAACTAGTGACTAAACAATTTACACGATGGAAAATGAATGGTGCACAAGGAAACTAAAAGACTCAAGAATTGATTACCGATAAGGTTAACCGTTTCAAGGATTCCGCGGTGTATCAGACTTCGAAACACACAAATGAATATACTATAGAGATCTGCATGGTGAGACGAACAGAATGGTGCACAGATATCAACGATATGATCATCCTATCAAAAGTTGACATTCGTTGCCAAAATGCTACTAAAACGCCAAAAATAAGACAAAGGGGGCTACAACAATTCAAATTTAGTGAATCGAATTATGACATCTCCCTCAGAAAATGATAAACATTTTTATTATAAAAAAATATTCAAGTTCGAAAAACATTTAATTTACGTCAAATTAACTAATTTGAATTGAAATTGAAATTACACAATAGAACTAACATTCATATTTACTAGTGAAATCTACCATCTGCTATGTTTAAATAGACGCATTCCAAATATCAAATATTCATTGCTAAATTTTATTATTAAATTTCAAGTTTCAGTTAATTATGTAAAAAAATCGTTTGAAATTTATGGATCGTTACAGATGGTATTTATAATCAATCATTGGAGTTGAATAATAAATATAAATTATTTAGATAGAAATAAAATAATTTTGATAACTAAAATTTAAAATTTAATGATTTGCTAATCTTGATTTATTGGGTTATTTAATTTGTTTAAATTTAATATTTGGAGATTATTTGAATAATTGAATTATGGATTTAATATGATTAAAAATGTTATAGGAAATTGATTCAAAATTTATTTAAATATGAATGAAGATGGTTAACATTTAAAATTAAATTTAAAAGTGAATAATTAAAAATTCGAAATTCAATATATTAGTTAACAAGTAAAAATAGCTATTTTGGCAACTGTCTCGGACTTCGATGAAACAAGTTTTGTTGGACCCGCAATAGTGAATTATTGCAGGATTTCAAGTTTTGTAGCGATCTCACTTATCGTTTGGCCGTGCGAGCTAGAAATGTATAGAAATCAATTCAAGGAATTCGATAAAATAAATTAACTTTGAAAAGCTATCTTCCACATACGATCGAATAAGGCCTCGAAACTAGTTCCATTGTGTTCAGAATGGGGGTAAAACATTATAAATGCCAAGTGGCACGCCTCAATTGGAGTTCAAACAAATTTTGACCAAACTATATAAATACGACACACATATTGAGACATTCTTATTATTATTTTAATTTCTCAAAACCCTCGCCGCCAGTATTTTAATGGCTGAGATTGCTCAAACTTCTTTCCTCTTTATCTCCCAATCCATTTAACGTAATCAAAAAAATCCAAAAGCAAAGTTGTAGATCTCAACGAGTTCTTTAAGTCCATATGGTTCATCTATGCTATTATGCCACAGATTCATCAAAACCTAATTTAGAAGCATGACGTGTTAACTTGGATTTTGTGCAAACGGTGGCAAGTGACGCAAAAACTTGGCATGTAGGTGGCTCTCGAGCTGGTAGGCGACATGGTGGGGGCTAATCGTATTCCAATGTCTCAATTTTGGCACACGCATAGGTTCCTTCTCGCGTGCGGTTGGGTTACGAGAATTAGCTGCTCGAAGACGTAAGGATTCATACATGGCTTTCTCTGTTGTGATTGTATCGAAATTCTAGACAATATGGAACTGGTTTGGTTAGATTCTAAGATTGTTCAAATTTGGGCATTTATTTGGATTTTAAATGGTCGATAAATCAAAGGTGAGTGTTTATACACTCACAATTGACTAATTTTTTTTATGTTAGTTAAATTATATCGTGAAGTGGTTTGAAACTTATTGGTTGTTGTTTGATAAGTTTAATTGACATTTAAATTGATATCCGAAAGAATTGATAGAATTTGAGTTGACAATTAAATTGAATTAGAATTTAATTTCCTAGAAAATACCCGAAATTGATAATTATGAAATTGTTGAGAATTTTATTGAATGTTGGATGACTGGTTGTGATGGATGCCATTGGTTGATATTTTGGATGTTTATTTACTTTGATATATCATGTTATCACCTTGTATATTATTTACAGCATATAAAATTGTAAATTGAACTATTTTGAATAAATTAAGAAATATGTTGAAATGATAAATGTACCTATAACATTAATTTTGGATTGAAATCATATATATCCATCCTTTGAATTATATTGAAGTAACCGATTCACTTGGCCATAGGATAGAGAATTATATATGGACACCGGATTGGTTAAATTAAATGATTTTGAGTTTTTGATTTGAAATTATTTAAATGATTTAGTTTTAAAAAAAATCAGATTTATTGAAATCGAATTATTTTCGAATTGGAACTCGAAGTGTTGAAATCTAAATTCGAAAAGGGATTTTTTTTTAAATAATTGAAGTTGTGATTTTAAAGTTATAATCAAAATATGACGTGAATTTTAGAAATTGATTCGTTTTAAAGGATTGGACTTTTATTCAAACTTGGAATATTGCTAAGTCAAAAGTGATATAAAACAATATTTCAAAATTGAGCTCAGAATTGAATTATATTTGAAGTTTCAGACTTAAAATTGTGTAACAACCCACATATTTTACGATTGCATATTTAAATGTTGAAATTTTAGCATCGTTAGTCAGATTAAAGTTCGAAATGCTACTTTTTGTAAACAATTGAATTAGGACTCGAGACCGCTTCAATTAGTTTAAAATGGCGTTTACAACCTTTTTGAGTACAAACATCGATAAGTTTGGAGTTGATTAGAAATTTGGTATTTTTGTTTGGTTTGGGGTTGTGTTCTAGCCCACTAATCCAATAAGAGAACCAAAACCCCTTACCATTTACATCCCACTCCACTCCTCTTCTCTTCGTTCATTTCATTTCAAAAATTCCTAACACTCTCAAAGGAAGTGGGGGAAAAGAAAAGAAATCAAAATTCCTAAGCCCTAGATCCTTAGGAAATTAAAATTCAAGTTCTAGAAATCAAGGAGAAGCTTAGGTAAGCATCCTCTTCATCTTCTCCATCTCAATTCCTCTCCAATTTTCAGAAATTTCTATAACCTAACTTAGGAAATATTTTCTTATTAGCTTAGATTGAAGCTTCTAGGGTCGAAGTTGAAGAGTGATTGATCTTTTCTTTGTTTCAAAGCTTCTCACTTATTGTTTTGGGTTAAAATGCGAGTTCTTGAGCTCACATCTATGTTCATACCTTTGGTAGTTGTTAGATATGAATTCCTAACATCTGTTTCATGTCCATTTTCTTTTGAATTGAATTGGTTTGGCGAATTTTCCAAATTTTGATATTTTGAAGTCAAAATTTATGAAAATCCTTATATGGATGTTTTGACATGTTGTTCGGAGTGTATTGACGAGTCTATAGGCCTGGGTTGTCACCTGGCATAAATCTCTAGCTATCGTTGCTCATTCGATTGCTTCGGAGTTGATTTGGCCATCAATGGCCTAGGCTAAATCTTGCGTTGAGCTTCAGCTCTGACATTTGGTAATAAGCTCAGATGTGTGAAGCTCCAGCATAAAAATTCCAGCCTTTCAGCTCAGACGTCTGAGGTGATTTTCCAGACGCCTAGGCGACCTGGAAGAAAATTCCAGACCTTCAGCTCAGACGTCTGGGGAAACCAACAGACGTCTAACACTGTTAAATTCAGGGAAATTTCCTATTTCTATGTGGCTTTCCATTTATATCGATTTTTTGTTGATCCGATTGGTCGTCGTCATTTATTATCGACTTTGATGACTTCTTCCTGGATTTTTGGGCATATCCATTTGATGAATTTGATATCGATTTCTATGGTTTTGATTCACATCATCGAATTTGAATTTTTGGAATTGATTGTTTTTACAATCATTTCTGTGATTTGTCACTTTAAAATACAAAGGTTTCTACAATAGTAGTAATATTCAAACAGTTTCACAAAAATGATTTCAACAATATTTTTAATACAAAGCTCGTTTTAAAATCGTTTTTCAGTTTATTAGTATATACAAACCTTTACCTCATTTGTATAAGAAATCTAATTAAACGACATAGCAAAACAAGTGGTATGAAACGCTTGCGTTTTCTTTGTTGGTTAATTCTTGGACTAATATTGTGTTGGTTTTTGAGTAGAAATCTACAATCTGTTCGTAAATAATTAAGTTAAGGTAGTGGTTATGGGACATGAAGCTAAACTCATTCATTTACTGTCTTAGTGTAATTCACACTTCTTATTGATCAATGATGATCATTTATGGTTTAGACTAGCGATATGCGATGTCTCTTTGTCCACGTAGGGGACTGTACCTCGTTTTATTGCTCATTTTTTATAGGCTAGCGACCTATGGGTTTTTGGAGTTTCGACTCACTTTTATAGGCTAGCGACCCATGTACTTTTATGGAGTTCGGTTCATCGGGAATAGCGATGTGTTCGATCAAAGGCGTCCCGTTTGTGATACACGTGTTGGTGAGTTTTCATGCTCCTGTTTTTGATAGGCCTCCCCCTTTGTGATTTTTGGATTTCTAATTGATGAATTCTAGACTTTGTGTTTCACCAATTTTTATGATTTATATTGATAAGCTTTATTTATATATGTGGTTTGGTGAATAAAATAAAGAATATGAAATTCTTTTTGGTGTTTGAGAAAATTTGAGATATTGTATGATTTTTTGTTCTTATCTAACGTATACTTGTAACAGTATGGCATTATTGTTATCATACATTTTTGTCATATCTCTTATCCTATCTCAGTTTATATGATATTTATAGCTAGACAAATCCGTTTATTATTTTCTTCTTGAATAATACTCGGGTCAGACCGAGGTATTTTGGGTGCTTCTGCTTGACTTCTTATCAGCGTCCGTCATTTGACTTTTGGTTAACTACTTAGCTTAGTAGTTTTTGCTTTTATACATTCGAGGTAGAGAATCCTTGACGTATACATATTATTTTGTCTAGCACTTATACCTATTCTTTTGTGATGTAGTGGATCTTGTGTGACCACTACTTTGATGTACACTTCTATGTACTATATTCATATTTTTTTTCGCCTTAGTGATATGAATATCTGTGACTGATTTTGTGTTATGCTTATTTTATATTTGTTTTCGAAGACCACATAGCCATTGTGTAGTAGCCTTGAGTTTGTATTCGATATGTCAGATTTCCTCTTGAAAAGAAATGCATGTCATATTATCTGACATCAGGGTACTCGCACAAAGCAATTACAGAGATGGTCGCTCCTCTATAGCCTTATTCTTCGTGCTAGTTGACGGTGTTACCTATAGTGTCTTTAGCTAGTGTGAGTATAGAGTTGGGGTGTCACAAATTGGAAATTGAAGAGAAAATTTGATTCAAGTGTTTTTGAGTCTATATTTGAAAATCGTACGCGAATTGTACATAAATCGAAATGGTTTAAATTTGAGGATTTAGTTGGAAATAAATTATTTAATCGGATAATTTAGAATTTAAATTAATTTGGAATTGGAGTTGAAATTAATTTGGAATTGGAATTGAAATTAATTTGAAATTATAACTGAAATTAACTTGGAATTGAAATTGAAATTAATTTGGAATTGAAATAAAATTCGACTTGAAATCGGAATTGAATCGATTAAATCGAAATGGAAGTTGGAACTGATTCGAATTGGAAAATTTTGAAAGTGAACTGGTTTGACTTTAAAACTATTTTTAAATGAATTATTTTAGTATATATGGTTTAAAATCTATATTATTTAAATATTCAAATTATTTTGATTTTCCAAACTACTTTACTATATAAACTGTTTTTAATACTCAAACTATTTTTTTATTAAACCATTTTAACTATTTAACTATTTCTAATACTATTTAAACTATTTTCTAAAAATTCAAATTGTTCAAAGGGTGGAAGTTTATATTTAAATCTTGGATTTAAATGCAAATTGGGTTAAAGTAAATTATAACCAAAATTGTAATTCGAATCAAGTTTTGAGGTGAAATCAATATATCGAATTGAATTAACATGTTGAAGTAAAAACAACGATTTTAAAGCGATATAATCATTTTGAAATGGATAATATTTTTGACCAAATATGATAATTTCGAAACAGATTTGATTTTGAAACGAATATGATATTTGATATCAAATACGAATTGTTTTCGAAATATAAAAGTACCAATCGGTGTGTAAAATGACTATTGGTTGTTAAAGAGTCCCGGGCCTCTTATTGGCATACTCTCTGTCAATATTAGAACCACTTTAACAACTGTGCATGCGATGGATGATATCCAGAATGTAGTGGTTGAATTGGTGACATTTACTGAAATGAAGTAACAGAACGATGATGGATAGCTTTGACACTTGTGTCATAATTAAAATGACTAAAACAGGAGCCTATATCCGGCCAATGAGGTTAACTACCTGTAGAAACATTGATCTCTCGTATTACTATTGAGATTTTGTATTCGATGGGTGCACCTTTTTGTTGTTTGGATTGATTGTCACGGTCGGCCACGGATGGGTCGCAACCAGCCAGAAAGGGTAACCTAGTAGAATTCTACCTTGGTCATTGCCTCACCTGTCTTGTCATATCCTTATACGAGTCCATTATGACTTTGGTTTAAACCTGTAAAAATGTCTTAAGATGGATCAATGCAAAGACTTAACGCTATTTTGATATTTATTTTACTGATAGACATTATCTATTATAGCGTATACTATTATATATAAATAGTATAGCAGATCCTTCAGAGATGAAAAATTCTGTAACATCTCTTAATTTATTGCACTCATATTTTATGATATTGATTTGACTTACATAAGAGTATATTAGTCCAGGCTTGAGTGTTTTGTCTTTTCATTATGCTCGGATTAGTCTCGAATTTTTTTCCAGTGTATTGACTCTGGAGGATGAGGAAGAAGATTTGGTATATTACTATTATTATTATCCCCTGCATCATACTATTCTGCTGTATTGGTTATTTATCCCTGATGTATACATAAAACTCTGATAAATGTGCATAGATTATAATCAAATGTATAGTAAACAGCTGTATCACCTTGATTATTTGATTAGTATATTTTATCGTTCCGTTGCGAGATTCTGTGTTTGTTTTTTCTTCTTTTCTTATTTTTCTTATTTAAACCCATTAATTATGTACATTCCGGATTGTTTAAGTTCAATATGTGTGGAATATTGTCGATTTAAACCTTCCAAAATATGGGTTGTCATAGGAACAACATGATGCGTCGGAATAAATGTAGTGTAGTAATAATAGTACAAAATCTTCGTCTTCGTCCTCCAAAAAGTAATCTTCAATAAACTAAAAAGCTCAAACTGACCCAAGCGAATTGAAAAGACAAAATACTCGAGTTAGAACTTATATAAATTAAATCAACAGTAAATAAATATAAGTGTAACGACATCGGAGATTTTTACGGGGTTTGACATTTCCTATCCAGTGTCAATGTGAGTGTAATAACTTAAGAGATGATCAAGATTTCATCTCTTAAAGTTCCGTTAAACTATCTACATACATAGTACAATACACTATTATAATAGTGTCTACGGTAAAGTAAAGTATTAAAATATTAAGACGTTACACATATCCCCCTTAACATATTTTATATATTCCCATAGTCTATACAATACTAAAGGCTCATCTATGAGGTTTACCCAAAGGGCACTCTATATGTATGGTACAAAACAAACTTGTAAAAGGCGCGATAGGGCATGTGAACAAGGCATATGAGGCAATGTCAGGGTAGGACTCTACCATTTTGTAGAAATGGCCCGGTGGTAATGCATAGCAACTACTACCTCCCACCTCAGAACACACTCCCATAATCAAATCGAGGGTGGCCAACAAATCAATCACAAAGCCATAATATGGTATCGAAGAAGCATGTCCGATCGGAGGATGACCTCACTTGGTCCAGGTATAACTCCTGTTTTAGTCACATCTAAGCTGACTCATGGGAGTCAGAGTCACGTAAATACCTCATACAGAATCGTTCGCCAAACCATCCTACTTCATTTCTGGAATCTCCACCACGTGCATAGTTGTTAAAGTGGTTTTCGGTATTGGCAGAGAGTATGAAAATGTTCGATCCCCGTCTCTTTAACAACCTAATGCTTATTTCACACCGGATGGTTCTTTTACATTTCCCAAAAGCAATTCATAATTGATACCAAAATATCATATTCTCAAAACCTTATCACTTTCGAAAACATATTCACTTTCAAAATCATATTTTCAAATAGGTTAAACCCTCATTTCAAAATCATCGTATTTGCTCAAAATATGTTATTTCACCAACAAATATCATTTCAAATCCCAACTTATGTTATAGCATTATTAAACCTTATTCGCTTTCAACTCAAGGATTTAATTATAAACATTTCCACTTTACACCATTTGAAATTTAGAAAATAATTTAGATGGTTATAAATAGTTTAATTAGTTTACATAGTTTAAATAGATATAAATTAGATTAATTTGGTTTAAAATAGATTAATTTTTTTAAATAGATTTAAAATAGTTTAAATGGTTTAAAATAGATTAACTAGATTTATTATGGATTAATTTGATTTAAAATAGATTAAACGAATTTAAAATAGATTAATTAGAATTAAAATAGGTTAAATAGTTTAAAATGAATCAAAATAGTTTAACAAAGTTTAACAAAGTTTAATAAAGTTTAAATGGTTTAAAATAGATTAAAATATATTAAAAAGATTAAATATAACTAAAATGGATTTAGATAGATTTAATAGGTTAATTACTTCAAATTAGGTTAATTTATACTAAAATAAATTAAATAGGTTGAATTGATTAAGTTGGTTTAAAATAGATTAACTTATTTTTAATAGTTGAAATCTTAATTTAGAATTTTAAAAGAACACTTACAGTTTATTTTAAGATAAGAATTTGAAATTAACATCATGTCTAACCATTTCATCCATTCTACAAATTTG
Source organism: Allium cepa (assembly GCA_030765085.1). Taxonomy (NCBI): domain Eukaryota; kingdom Viridiplantae; phylum Streptophyta; class Magnoliopsida; order Asparagales; family Amaryllidaceae; genus Allium; species Allium cepa. The sequence continues at coordinate 1,052,624,682 of CM060931.1, forward strand.
GACCATATTCAGTTTCAAATCAAAACCCAATTTCAATTCTTGAAATGTCAAATTTAACCTTAAAATTTCAATTTAAATCCTTTAAACAATTACTTAAAACGATTCAATTTACATCAGTCAAATTCTGTTTCAATATATCGCTTAACTGGACTCAAAGTGTAAAGATTTAAAATCATTAAATTTAACTAATTCGGTGTCTGTATATAATTCTCTACTCTATGGTAAAGTAATACAGATATTTATCATTTCAATTCGGAATTTAAAATTTTATGGTCAAATATCATTTTAAACTGCAATCCTGAATTATATAAAATCCATAAAATCGCTTGAGTCTATCATTTCAACCCATAAGGTCGTTTGGGCATGTATCATTTCAACCCATAGGGAACTTGCAGTGTCATAACAATATAAAATACATTATCCAGTCATCCACTATCAACAATCAAACATACATCACAATCATCATCCAAATCAACCAATAAACATCAATAGATAACCGATTATCATTAACAGGTATTAACTTGACAATTAAATTTAATATTAAATCAAACGATGATTAAATTCAATAAAAGTCAAATTTAACTAGAATGACAATTCAAACATACGGAACATCAATCAATTAACTCTAATACCATCATAAATTTAATTTAACTAACATAAATTTAATCTCATCATAAATTTAATTTAATCTAGTAGTTGTGAGTGGGTCGAAACACTCACATTTGATTTCAAATTGATTTGAAATCCAAAATAAGCCTCAAATTTGAACAGTCTTCGAATTTCTCCAAACTGACGTAATAATGTCCGAAATTTCTCCAAACTGACGTAATAATGTCCGAAATTTTGATGTAATCCTAATGTAAGAAACCGCGCGTAAATCCGACCTTATACGTAAAATTTAAGTAAATTAGAACATTGAGTTTAAATTGTAAAACAAATGAAAAAAATAAAAAATGGCCACATACCACCCAAATCAGCATCGCGACCTTCGCTCACACGTTCTTCCACATGACTGCATCTCGAATTCTAACCCTAGCGCCACCAGCAACAGCTCCCAAATGCCAACACAATGAGCCTCTTCACCTGGATCCGAGGCCGCCACCCTCTTTATCTCTTCAAGCCGCCAACACAATGAGCCTCTTCACCTGGATCCGAGGCCGCCACCCTCTTTATCTCTTCAAGCCGACCCTAGATCTCAACCGCGGCCATCTCTGGTCATCACGAGACCACTACCGCCCCACCGCCTATATCACCCAATCACGGTGAAACCCTTGACCATCTTGGCCAATTAGCCGCATGGATCTGGTCGGCATGACGTCCTCTACCCATTGATCACCTTCGATCGATCCACCGCTGAAGATCCGCCGTTGATCGAAGTTATGGCCTATGAATGGCCGAGAATGATCGATAATTTCTAGCCAAATGGTTACTCGAATCGAAAAATGAATAGTAGATTCGAATTGCGCTCGTCGATAGTTTCAAATGACATAAAATTTGGTATAGGTAGGAGGAGTTTGATTTTTGAAATTGATTTGAAATTGAACTAAGGGTTTGCAAATTTGATAGTGTTTCTGCCATTGAGAAGAAGGAGAAGACGGATGAATTATATGTACAATTATGAGAAGTAATAAGGCTGCTAGTGTTATAACAAAACAATATATATTAACAAAACTGATAAGAAAGAATGAACACATAACGAATCTGTACGAGCGACGAATAACGACCCAAAAAGCCCATTCTGCCTCCAAAATGAAAGTGGGTCATCCCATCTATCAAATTTGATTTTTTTGGATATTTTTAAACTCATTGGAATAGGTTCCAAGTCCTTTTTCCATCCTATGAAGAAGTGACCTTTAAAATCAGTTTATTTCAATTGAATTTCAATAAATTGATTTCTGCACATTTCGAGTCCGTACGATCAGACGACAAGTCCGATCGCTATGAAACTTAAAATTCTACAATAATTCTCCATTATGGATCTGATGAAACCGGTTTTATCAAAATCCAAGACAATTGCCAAAATAGCTATTTTCATGTTAATTAAATAAATTAATATTAAATCACTTTTTAATCTCAAATTTAATAACTAACGTTTTTCATCATTTTTGATCACTTAGACATTTACAATAATTTAATACAAAGTTGCATATAAATTATGTGTCAAATATTACACTAACTTCAGTGTTCAATTTCAACTGTAATTAAATCCAATTAATTATAATTTAATTTCAATAATTTAATTTAATTTGATTTCACTCCTTTTTACTCAGTCATTTATTGCTCTGTAGACCTAGTTAGCATTTGTTTATACATATTTTTTACACTAGTATTATTCTTTTTTCATTCTTTTACCATATTAGTTGTAATATTTCAATTACATTGAATTTTTATCGATTTAATTGAAATTTTAAATCCCAATAAATTAACTTACCCTGGTTTTAACCTTTTATTCAAATCAATTATTGCCTTATGAATATAATTGCAATTTCTGTGCATTCTATTTCATTCAACTTTTACGGTTATCATCTTAACTTATTTTACATAACATTTAATTTCATTTAATTATAATTGAGTAAATAAATTGGCGATAAAGAACAGTTGTCACCATTTCTATATTTAATCACATTTATATGTTTGTTATCTACACACAAATGTTATAGTTATTTACACAACACTAATTTTAGTCAATTACAATTTATTACTTACTATTTTGTTGATTAATCCAACATTTAAATTATCAATTACTCTTAAATCCAGTTACCAATTAATACACATTATTACAATTAATTTACAATCTATAACCAATTATAACTTTTTAGTCATTTCCATTAATTGGAATTGCATGTAAAGCAGTCATCAGTTACCCATAAATTAATACTACTACATTTCTTTCCAGTTATATTTTCATTATTAAATCACAAATTTTTATTTCTTCCAACATTAAATAATAAAATCTTATTAAATAAACTATTTTAATTATCAAAAATTACGACCATTACAGGAGATGTGCAGGAGGCATAATGGATATTTAGAGTTCTCTTTTACTTGATTCTGTTGTGTTGTTTGTAATGGCAAAGTTGTAAAATTGCTTGTATATACTCTGATCATCCAAGGGGCATCTTTGTATGTCACTCTTGGTGTATGTTGTAATAAATATATTTTCTATAAACGTGGTTAACTGTTGTGGGATTATGTAATGAATTGAAAATGTTTTTTAATGAAATGTTTGAAGTTTTATTTTTGTTTCATATTCTTATGTTTCTGTGTATCAATATATCTAACACCGCCATATTTGGTCGCCGAAGATTAATAACTATGGATGACTCCAGCGTCCGTAGCCGTAAGTTTTGGGCCTTTAAGTGGGGGATGTTATAACGACCCGATATTTTCAACCATTCGCATCCACACATATCGGACTTGAATTGCTCAAAATACCGCGTTGTAAATAAAATTTGGCAAATTTCAGAATATACAGTAAATACATAATCAGGGATCATAGACACAGAGTAAATAATAATGCAGCGGAATTAAAAGAGATAGTAGTTCATGAAGCTATTATATAAAAATCAGATACGTCAGGTACAAACCAAAATACATCACTGAAATCACTGGATACAGAAAGCAAAATAGATGGCTGGATCTTTAAGGAAAGCTCCAACTCCGAAGGTGAATCTTGAATGCTAACTCACTCAATCTGATTCGAGCGTAAAGCAAAACACAAAACACTCTAGTCAGGACATAAATACTTATGAACTGTAAATCAACTCAAGTGAACAGTAACAAAATTGCATCAGTAACTTAAAGGATGCTTGGGATCGCCCATCCTTTAAGGATCCGCTAATCTATTTACTATGTAGTAATATTGCGCCATTATAATAATGTCTACAGTAAAATAAACAGACTTTTAAATAGTGTTCCGGGCTACCCATATCACCCTTCACACATAATAGTCCCAGTAGTCCATCCAGTATCAGCATATCTCCAGATCGGGAGACTATCCTAAATACTCCACGGGCTACGGGAGAAAAACAAACTCGTAGTAAAGGCTCGGTATGGTAGGTGACACGGCACACAAGGCAATTCCAGGATAGATATACCAATTACGCACACGGGATGGTGGTAACGCAGCAGCCACATACGCCCACCTCGGAACACACTACCATATCAAAATCGGAGGATGGCCATCTAATCAATCACAAGTAAGAGTACGGTATCGAAGGAATGTGTCCGATCGGAGGAATGACCTCACTTGACCCGAGATCGCTCCTGTTTTAGCCACCTTATGCCAACTCACGGGAGTTGGGTCCACGTAATATACTGCAAGATCGTCGCCACCATCCTACTTCATTCTGCAATCTCCACCACGTACACGATTGTTGAAGTGGTTTTCGGAGTTGGCAGAGAGTATGACAACTTCCGATCCCGATCTCTTTAACAGCTAAACGTTATTATAACGCCATGGCCATTTCAAAATAGTTATACTTCAAAAATAATATCATTTCATTTCAAAATTATATCCCTTTCAAAAATAGTTATACTTCGAAACCAAAAACATTTTTATTTCAAAACTATATTCAAATCAAAATAGTTTATCATTTCCATTTCAAACATATATTCACCTTTAAAAAAAATTCATAATACTTTCAAAGTATAACTTTTTCGAAACCAAATTACTTGAAATCATTACAATTTGAAAATCATAACATCCCGAAATCATACATTTGAAATCATCATTTAATTCTTTACACTTTACAAATTTATTCCATTAAACCAAAATTTCAAATTTCAAATTTAATTCAATTCAAACCATCAGTTTCAATTCAATTTAGTTTTCTAACAAAACATTTCAAATCTTATAAATTTCAAATATTGATTTGATTTACAAAATAAACTATCCAATTTTAATATATTTTCAAACTTTAATATCCCACATTTCAAAACTAAACTTTATAATTCCATATATTCTTATCTCAAATCTAATTTCATTATTATTTAGTTTTGAAATATTCATTTCATAAATCCAATATTATTTAAATAAACTTAAATTACAATTAAACCAAATATATTTTCATACAAATATAAACTTCAAATATTCCTTTATCAAATAAATCAAAATCAAATATCATTCCACATTCACATTCTTTATTAAAATAAAGATCAAATCATTTCCAAACCATTTCAAATCCATTAAAATATCAGATCCTTTCAAAACCTCATTATGAGATCATTATTTGAATTCAAATTCAAATACTCAAATTCAAATATCATTTTTAAATCAAATAAGTCATTCGTTTGTTATTTCAAGTATCATTACATATTACATTAAAAATTCCATTCGAAAATTCATTTATCTCATTACATTTCATTCCATTTAACACATAACCAAGTAAACCCTATTTAAATTCAAATTCAACTTTAAATTTCTTAAAAATTCAAATTTAAATATTAAAATATATTAAAAACTTCTTAAATTTCACAATTAATAAATTTCCAAAAGTTAAATCATTTAACACTTTAAAATATAACTCAAACGGTGTTAAAATCTATAACATTTCAAACATTGTCAAATTATAGCAACGACACCATTTATAAAGTGCTATCGTAGCTTATAGTTTCCAAAATGGTTTAGTTCAAGAATAACAGCATTTATAAAATGCCGTAATAGATATTTAGTCATTTCAAACCTTGTTAGATTCAAAACAACAGCATTTAAAAATGCTGTCAAAAGGCTACAGCATTTTGAAAAATGCTATAAAATTCCAGATTTCATTTTTAGCTTTTCAAAAATAATAATAAAACTCCAAATTTTAATTATTATAACTTGAAAATCATATTTCTAGACTTCAAAATTTAACATTTAAAATCAATTTAACATATGATTTAACATAATAAAATTTTAAGATCAAATATTCAATTTAAAAACTCCATTCATTTATTAAGTCAAAATTCACTGTTTATTAACTTATATTTAATAAACTTAACATTTTACTTCAAATATCATTTCAAAACTTTAAATTTAATTCCCATTATTTATCTACATTTTAAAATAAAAGTTAAAGTTAAAAGTCACAATTACTTCAAATTTACGTACTTAAATTCACAATTTCAAGACTTAATATTTAATTTTCTTAAAACCATAAAATATATATTTTTAAATCAAAATTTCATACTTTTAAAAATAGATATTTTAATAAAAATCATTTAAAAATATACCACGGAGTCTGTATATAATTTTCTAACCTAGGATAAGCGATACAAATATATATCATTTCAATCCGCAGTTTACAAAGAAAACCCAGGTTCTGTCATTTCAAACCCGCAATCCCAAGTCAAATAAAATACAATAAAAATCGCTCAGGCCTATCATTTCAGCCCATAATAATTTTTCTCTATTCTAAAGTCCGTTCGGGTATGTATCATTTCAACCCATAGTGATTCTATTCTAACAGGGAACTTGTAGTGTGAATATATGCATAAACAATATAAACAATGTCAATGTCACAATATAATGTCATATATCGGATGTCAAGTGATAATTAACTGTTTTAACATGGTAATAACATGGCATAGAATATCATATGATCATCATTAACTTGCATAAACATTTTATATTACTAAACACTTGTCATCAATTCACTATTCCATAAGTATAAATGTCAGAGTGAGAAAGACTCGCCTTTATCAAAGCTAGAGATAAACAACACACACAAGAGCGATTCCAAAGGCACGACAAGCACGATTTGATTCGAATAAATGGAGACCCTTTTAAACAACACAAAATATAACATACATAAGCACAAATATAGATATCGACATACAAATATAATCAACAACTTTAGTTTTCAAAACAGTTGCAAAACATGAGAGATGACCAAACCTTAGAAGCAAAAGACTTGCACACGACAACATAAGCTTGTCACACGATCAAATGGGATTGATCTCACCACACTAGTCTCAGCCTAGGTGTCAACATGGCTCGACCATGGCCTAGAGACAAGGCTTAGGGCATGAAAGTGGAAGGTAACGACAAAACAAGTGGAAGGTAAAGGAGGCAAGGGGTTTGGGTCAAGGAATGAAAGGTTTTGGTGTACATAGGCTCGGCCTATGGTCCTATGGGCTCAGCCTGGTGCATCTTCAGGTCAGGTCAGAGGTGATAATGATGGCTATAGGTCATGGCAGCAAGTGGTGGTGGTGTTAGAGGCGGTTGCCAAGGCTAAACATGAAGGAAATGGGAATACAAGGCTCGACTAGGCAATATTTGGAGTTTTAAGCAAAGTTTTATGGAGATGGCTTCAATTGGATGGCACGGATTGTCATGGTCAGAGGAGGAGGAGATGTTTGCTGCTATAGATGGTGGAGGATATAGTGGAGCTGATGGTGGAGTTGATAGGCCGAGAATCATATGTGAAGTCAAGGCAAATTTAAGCAGAAAACAAGGCAAATTCAAGGAAGAAAGGTAGAAAAGAATAAAGAGAAGCCATTAACTTGGAATTTTTTTTCTTAAATGAGAAATAGCCGTGAGTTGAAGAGGATGAGAAGTATTTTCACATGAAAGGCAATGGAAAATGTACGGCTATCAAGGAGAAAATGAAAAGCCTAGGAAATTAAGAGACTAGCTATTGAAAAGTCACAAGAAATGAAGAGCCTTGTCTCTTTGAATTTCTAATTTCTTTTAATCAAAATAAATAAATAAATTTCAGCAAAATAAAAATAAAATCTGATCAAAATAAAATAAAAAAAGAAAAGAAAATAATTATTTGAAGGGAAAATAGAAAATAAATATGAAAATAGCTTAATAATTTAAAACTAGACTTTAAAAATATAAACCATATACAATTAACATTTTTAAAATTATACAACACTTTAATATGATTTAAAAATAAAATAAATGCATAACATATCATATAACATATATATACACAAGATATGATAAACAAAAATATTATTTATAAAAATTAAATAAACAATTTTGTTAAATAAAAACAATGTACATACAATATTGTAAAAAGCATAAATCGGATTTCAACGAAACGAAAAGCAGTACTCTTGAAATTTTATCTATTTTCATAATAAAAGATAAAATTCAAAAATTCAAAAATTCAATTTAAAAGTCAAAGTTTGACCAAATTGACCAAAATTCACCTTTTTTGGAAAATATTCAATTTATACATGTTTAAAATTATAATTTACATTAAAATCAAAATTTATATTTAAAATAACAAAATTATTCATTTTAATAGATGAAAATAAAGTTTTTAAATCAAGAATTCAATTATAATAATTAAAATATACAATTAAAACAATAAAAAAATACAGGGTTGTTATAGATGCCATCAGTTGATATCAGAGCATAGGTTTATGAAATTTTAAAAGAAATTAAACCTAAAAGATTCTTTGAAACATAATCCACTACACCACAAAAGGCTTTTAACAGCGTTTGATAAACGCTGTAATAAGATACAACAGCGTTAGTTCAAACGCTGTATAACGACATGCTGTCGTATATACAGAACTTACAACAGCTTTTTGATAAACGCTGTTGAAACATCACTTTGACAGCGTTTCTTACAAGCTGTCAATAATGTTTTTACAGCGTTTTTAAACATGCTGTCGGAGATGTTTTAATTCTACTTTAACTGTTTACAACAGCATTTTATAAACGCTGTTATTGAATCATCAACTATTTCGACAGCATATACTAAACGCTGTTATTGACTATTTAAAGATAATTACAGCACGAATTGAACGCTGTTGTTTCTTCATTGACAGCATTAATCAAACGCTGTCTTCTATTTATATAACAGCTTTAATATTCCACTCTATTTTTGAATATTCCAGAACTATATTTTGAGTATATTCAAGCAACTAGTAAATATAACATGTTTAATAACTATTAATTAATTACATAAACTAGTTAAGATAATATTAATAAACAAAAGACATCCATAAACCAAGTTTCAATAATATCCATAAACAAAAATAACAAAGTAAACCAAGTTGCCACAAATTCTGTTAAACAAAAATATAATATCAATACAGTAAGTCCGTACCAAATGCCTACAACCATATCCGCATAGTTGGACTTTAGCTTGAGTGAATCTCTTAAAATGTAGTTGGTGACAGGAATCTACAGTGAGGAATGAACAAGATTGGGAATTAGTATCTAGTAGTAAAAAAAATGAGTGCCAAATCTATCAAAAGCAGGAAAGCAAGGCATGTAAATATAGATCATACAAAACATGAATCAGGAAGATAAGAGAGTAGTATGTACATGCTGTGTCCTATAAGTAGTATGTACTCTGGCCATTCACAACTGTTGCCTTCCTGCTGCCTTCACTTTGCAAACAACACTGTTCCCATCCCCTTCATTCAGTTCAAACCACCATCTCAATCTGTCAGCCCCTTTCTGACTTGTTATCAAACTATGCTTGCTGCCTTATATTCATCAACATCAAAGGACAAAGCCCAATCACAAACAAATTACATTCAAGCACCACAAACAAATCCACCCCTCTGCTCCTTGAAAACACTAAAACCATCAAACTTAACATTTCTGGTCATTTCTCCCTTCACCAGACTTCACACAGACCACAAACCAAAGCATTCCCACTTCTTCACCCCCAGCAGAAATCACAAACTATTCATCATCATAGTGCTTGCAACTATAAACAGACCACTGCATTAACTTTCAATACGTATACAATCTGACCATCTCCATCTACTTCCCCACTGTTCAACGTTGCAACTACCCTATCAAACTCCTTTCTACTGTCTACTTCCACCACATCTCCAACAACCTGCAGCATATCACTTCTCCCTTCCCTCCTACTTCTGCCGGAACCAACTGACAGCAACACAAAACTTGCTATGTAGGATAGAAGAAACTTGTAGATAGATAATTATATATACAGCAGTGGTATTCATTGAAAAAAATGTTACCATTATGGAGTTGTTCTTACCAAACGTTGACAGCCTCGATCGTGAGTGACAGCACCCACCCGCATAGTCATCACTACCAATATCTTAAATTGCAAATTAATATGCACACAAATTTGGAACCTCCCAATAACAGTTACTTTGTTTGTTATCTTTACTAAAACCTGGGCAACCAGCATTAAATCAAATATTATGAAACTACTGCTGTTACTGACCATTAGGGTAGAGCTATACCAGTGTACAGTGTAACACTGATTGAAATCTATGATTTCCACTCCATTAAATTATATAACCATTTGTAATAGATAGTAATATTGTGAAAAATAAAATTAATGTTCCCATTATCCGTAAACAAATCCTATCTTCTAACAGCCAATCTAAAATCTGTATTAAAAAATATAAAACAGAAATAAATGTGTTTGAAATGGTGATTAAAAAAGGTGTGAATATGTAGAATTACAAATAATTTCCAATCTATTGTAACAGTGGTTATCCGTTTGAAGGTGTTGTGATGTGTGAAGGAGTGGCTGTTGATGGTTGCACTGTGAATGGTTGTTGCTGTTTGGTGAAGTTTGCTTGAAGTAGTGAGGTATTTAGTAGGCAATAGAGGTGGAGTAGTTGTTAAAATGCACTGGGATGGTATGGCAGGAATTTTGTAAGGAGGAGCAGTAGTGATGTATATTGGTTGTGGCAAGTATATGTGCACAGTTTATGTTGGTGGTGGTTTGATGGTGATTCAGCTGCGATGAGGCTGAGTGTATGGAGCAGCAGTGGTTAAAGGCAGAAAATGATGGTATCACAGGTAGGGCAGTGGTAGGTTGCAGATGGTTAAATTATGTGGGATGGTAGTTGACGAGGCTGGGTTATGGTTTTTGACAGTAAGGTGGATGAAATGGTATGATGAGGCAATTTTTGGTGTAGAGAAGTGTGTAGCAGAGGGATGAGGAAGTTTTTGTATTAACGGTATGTTGCGTGGTTGACAGTTTGAGGCAGTGGATTTTTGTGAAGCAGTGGTTTGAGTTGTTGTATGAAGCAGTAAGTGGAAACGTTGCAATATAGAGAATGAAGCAGTGGTTTGAAGCAGTTTTGTTGTATGAACAGTGAAAGTTGTAGAAGTGTTGAAGGAAATGATATGCTGTGAGGCAATGGCGAAAGGCAAGGTTATGAGGAAGTTTGTGCAGGGGATGTTGAAGCTGAGGACAGAGGCAAGTATGTGATGACTGTTATTATCACAAGATTAATTGCAACATGTATAAAATATGAATGTAAGAGATCAAGAAAATTGTTATGTATGTTTAAGATAAAAGATAGTTACCTTGAACAAAGCATTTCCTCTTGATGACACATAAATCAGAATCGTCTTGATGACACATAAATCAGAATAAAACTGTAATAATGAGGTTGTGTTCTCATTTAAGAGTAATAAGTTTGAAATGTGCATACCTCAAAGAGTAAATGATTAATCCAACAGTAACAATTGCAAATGCAAAATAGTATAACCAATCAACCTGGATGCAGTAAATTGTATGAATATAAGCATACATCAATACATAATAAATGGCAGTATAATTAATATCACAGTGAAGAATGAATACCTGCTGTTTATAAAAGAAAATTCGAATAAGCACTGCCCAAATATCAGATGTCAGCAATCATAGGTTCAATAGAGTAGCTCCACTCATCTGCAATGTGATATTACTCAACGTAAACAACGCTAATCCAGCTTACATGATATATACGTTCAGTATATTACAATTACAAATACAAACCTTAAGTAGAGAGGGATGTTGGAAGGAAAAGCATTGATCAGTGATACAGACATGGATGAAGAAATGCAGTTGCAAGCAATGTCATTTGCTTATAAAGCTCTAGACCTTTTCGATGTCCTGGACTATAGAAGAATTGCCTTCTATATAAAAAAGGTACACTACACTACATTTCATTAACATTACGTATACCATACTTTGTATATGACTGCATGATTATAGCTTTCTTCTATTATGTAATATGAGCTTGTTACAGGAATTTGATAACATATATGGAGTTGGATGGCAATGTGTGGTTGGTTCATGTTTTGGAAGTTATTTCACGCATTCAAAAGGAACATTCTTTTACTACTCATTAGGATCTCTTTATTTCCTTATTTTCAGAGTGACCTCGACTTAATTTGATTAATAGCTACTGATTTCGGACTCATTGCTGAACAGGGGAGCAATAATGAAGAAATTATTGTTTTTTTACATTTGTAAATTTGTATGAAGGAATCATCATTGGATTGCATTACCGAACAACTTTAGCATTTTACTTGAATCATAATTCAGATGGCATCAGCTTCATTCCATTATTGTTCCCCCTATTTTCGGTTCAATCTGGTGTGTTCATATATATAGTCAATCAAATGATTTCATCGTTTATCATCATAAAAGATAAATGGATAAATTGGATTAGTCGGAAACAGAAGAAAACACTTTGATACATAAGATTTATGCTAATCATAATTATATTTAGTCATTGTTATTGTGTCACTTGGAGATAATATTCTACTTCGTGCAAGCCTTACGAATGTACATAACAGTACATGAACTGCATTTATGCTCAATACATCGTAACAAATTAGAACAACATATATGCATTTTACAGGTCGACAGTTATATGAATATACACTATAAATGCTTTCACTCACTGGGTTTTCTGTTTCTGAGAAATGAAAGAATACGTCTCCCAGAGGAAGATCTCTTCTTATGGTTACCACTTCCAGGCATAAGTGCATTCTGCAATCAATCATTGGTCAAATTTAGTTTACACTGACAATAGAAACTAAGCATGATGATTCTTGCAAACTGAGCTATCAAACCTCTGTGAGAAAATCAAAAGAACCGGTGTTGAATTGCTTCAATGATCTTGAAAGCTTGAAGATTGGAACTGTAGTAGAAAGTTCAGTTCCTAAAAATTATATATCTTAATCAAACAGTAAGAAAGAAGTATCTAAATCTCATCTATCTCATTTTAAAATTACTCAGATTATGTTCAAATTTAAGAAATTCTTACCAGTATTGGACTGTGTAACTATTTGGGGCTTAATGACAGTATTAGCATCAAATGGCAGTTGAGTAGTAACAATTTCACACTGATCTTTAATGCCCAGACAAGTACCATTATCATCATGAACAGGATCAACCCTATTGCCAAATTTGACATGTTACTTTATATGTATGCTTCAATACTTAGAAAATGAAAGAAAAAATTAACTACTGATGTTAATGTACCCTGAAGGTTCACCGAGTTTCTCTGCCTTCTGTTGATTAGTACTAGTCGCTATTCAAAGAAGAATGGCATTAACAATCAACAATTTTTTAAGTAAGAATTTAATACAGAAGATATCTTTACCTGGCAAAACATAACGACACTGATGTCTAGAGAACTTAGCACTCAATAGCAGAGAAGAAATGTCCAGGCCAAAAGTATATTGTTGACATGAAAGTATTCTCTGTCTCAGGCAGTTATTCTTTGCTCAGTTCGAGAAGCGTTATTGTAAGTGTTAAATCTCTGCTCGATGTTAGAAGATACCATTCCAAGATGATCGACAACGATCACTATCACTTCACATACATAGCTCTTCGTGTTCTCCAAAAGTCTGTATTTTATCCAAAACAAATATAAATTGATGCACTGTAAGATAATTAGACAAACAAACTCCATCCTTAATTGCATCATTGAATGCAGCCAACAGATCCCCAACGATTAAAACACTGATTCTAAAACCAGCAACGATTAAATCTTGGCTAACCATTTTAAAACAAAACTGGTGATTATTGATTAACCCTGCAATACAAAGACCTATCATTTTTCTCTAAACTTGCAAGCATAACTGCAGTATTATACATGATAATAACAAAAAAGAAGCAAATTCAAATGTTGCATCTAAAGATCAAATAAATTACTCAAATTTGGTTTCTAAAGAAAATCGTCCAGGAATTCTTGAGTGAGGCAGTCTTCTTTATTGAGTGGACTTTAAATCAGATTCATGGTCTTGTGTCTGCCAATAACGGACTGAAGGGGCTTTAGGGCTCAAGTGATTGCCAATGATGGATTCAAAGGGAATTGGGGCTCAAGTTTATCGAATATTACATGAGAGGTTAAGAGAGGAATGATTTTTCATGGGAGATTCTTGTTTAATCAGTTTTAAATATCATGAGAAAATTTAGGATTTTACTTTCACGTGGAGTGAGGTTGAAGTGGAAGAAAGGAAGGCGGCAAAGTAACCGCGTAATGAAAAAATTGCCAAAATGATTTGGGTTTGTTTAAACAGCGTTCAGGTTTCTAATTTTTACTTTTCAAAATTCTTTTGTCAGCAGTTACAAAGAAAACGCTGTTTACTAATGCAGTTGAAAGTGCAATTTCTTGTAGTGATCGAATGAATTAGAAAATATGATCGGGCTTTGGGATAACGCTATACTAATGTATTTGTGTGTGTATATATATATATATATATATAAGTACATATTCCCCTCTCTCTTAAACCATTCTTCTGTATCTTACTTAGGTTCGCATGCAGATTTATAGGAAAGAAGATATGGAAGTAGAAAATGGAAGAGGAAATCTCGGTGAAGGTAGCACCACAACTAATGGAAATGCTCAATTTAATACCAAAAGAAACCAAGGTTGATAGGCTAATGCTGACCAAAATGCTGAAGCCAATGTGGGTGCTTGAAATCCACTAGTAGATATGAGTGCGATATATCAGTTCTTCATCAATGTGATGCAAGCAGGAGTTGCTGGGAATGTTGAAGGAGCTAATCCTGTGGCTTAAGTTAGGAATAACTATGCTAAGCTGATCAGAGATTACACCAGTCTAGGTGGAAAGCCATTTATAGGAACATAGGATGATATTGAGGTAGAGAATTGGCGATGGAATTGTGAATGTATCTTTGCTGATTTGGGTTTCGATGATGAGCAAAAGAGAAGGTTGGCCTCTAGATGGTTGCATGGGTCAACACTTCATTGGTGGAATAGTGTCACTGTCGGAATTCTGGAGGAAGAGTCGACATGGGCTGAATTCAAAAGGAGTTTTGAATAGAGGTTTCTATCTGGGGTTGCTAAGTAAGCGTTAATGAGGAAGTTTATGAATCAAGTTCAGAGAGAGATATTGGTTATCGAGTATGCCACTAGGTTTGATGAGCTGTCTCGATATGGGTATGCTATTGTTGACACTGACATCGGAAGGAATGCGAGGTTTATTCGGGGCTTGAGACCTGAGCTTGCTAGAGCAACCATGACACATATCCGTGATCTTTGTAATGTGGTTGTGGATATGGCAATTCGCCATGAGGAAATGCTTGCTGTTTGTGCTAGAAGGAACTCAGTTGAAACCCAAGGTTCTCAGGGAAAGAAGAGGAAGTTCTTTAAAAAGAAGGAAGGCTAGAAGGGAGATGCTACCAAGAAGGCAAGGGCTGATTTAGTTTGCTATAAGTGTGACAAGAAGGGTTATTACGCAAATGAGTGCCGGTCTGGTAAGGGGAAGAAGCCCGCAGACAAGAAGAATGTGAAGTGCTCTAACTGGGATCAAGTTGGGCATTATAAAAACTAATGTCCAGAGTCAGCCAGGGCAGACAAGGGAAAAATTCTTTGTTGTTAGATCATCAGCTAAGCCAACTGTAGCTAAAAAGGGAAAGAATGTGATGGAAGGTACATTTTTGATTCAAAGTATACCGGTTAGGATAATATTTGGTATCGATGCATCACATTCATTTATATCTCAGTGTTTGGTTGATAGGTTATGCTTAAAACCCACATAACTTGTTAGTTCCTTAAGGATTGCAAATCCAATA
Organism: Allium cepa; assembly: GCA_030765085.1. Lineage (NCBI taxonomy): Eukaryota > Viridiplantae > Streptophyta > Magnoliopsida > Asparagales > Amaryllidaceae > Allium > Allium cepa. Next base: position 1,052,640,446 of record CM060931.1, read on the forward strand.
GGAGGCTATGCAACTTTGGGGATGAGATGTGACCAGTTAGAACTTGATTTGTTAGGTCATATGTTTGCGTGAAGTTTGTATGTTTTCCATTTCATAGATTTTGAAATCATTTTGGATATGGATTGGTTGAGGAGGTACGAGGCCAGGATATTTTGCGGGGAATGAGAGATATCACTTAGGCACCCTGATAGTCATAACTGAATTATATTCTCAGTAGAGAATTCTAGCCGGAGCAGTTGTGCTTTGTTAAGTGCAATGGAAGTGGGAGAAGAGTTAAGTTAGGTTTGAGTAGCAAGTGATTTAGCAGATGCCTTTGAGCCAGTCATAAGACTACCATCGAAATGAATTGTTGAATTCTGGATAGATCTTGTGCCAGGAGCTGAACCTGTAAGTAGACTACCTAGCAGGATGACACCGACTGAGATGAAGGAATTGAAGCTAGTGGATCTAAAGGAAAATTTTTTGTTATACCAAGAGTTCACCTTGAGGAGCGACCACTGTATTTGTGAAGAAACTAGATGGGTCGTTGAGGATGTGTATAGATTATCGTAAGATGAAAGAGAGGATGATAAAGAATAAGTATCATTTGCCGAGAATTGATGATCTTTTTGATCAACGGAGTGGATCTAGAGTGTTTTACCAGATGGATTTGGTGACTGGTTTCCATCAGTTAAGAGTGGCAAAGGATAGTATTCTTTTGAAAGCATTTCGGACTAAATATGATTCGTACGAGTGGTTAGTAATGCCATTCGGGTTGATGAATTGACCAACTTTCTTTGTGGATTTGATGAAACTAGTCTTCCAAGAGTATTTGGACATATTTGTGTTGGTGTTTATAGATGACATTTGGGTATAATCTAGGGATGAAAGGGAGCATGAAGATCATCTTAGAGTTGTGCTTGAGATGCTGAGGCAAAATCAGTTAAAGATGAGGTTTTCCAAGTGGCATTTTTGAAAGAAAGAGGTCAAATTTCTTGGTCATGTGGTTTCATAAAAAAGTTTATCGGTCAATCCATATAAGATCAAAGCTAGAAGAGACCAGAGGCGGTGACTAAGATTATAAGTTTTCTTGGACTTGCTGGCTATTACCGAAGATTCATCAAAGATTTCTCACAGATAGCAGCGCTTTTAACTAAACTAACCAAGAAGGAGGTGAAGTTTGTTTAGTATGGACAAATGTGAGGAAGCATTCCTTAAGTTAAACCATTTGTTGATCAATGCACTAGTGTTAATAATTCCAAGTGGAAACCAAGAGTTGATGGTGTATACTGATGCATGCGGGAAAGGATTGGGAGCTGTGTTGATGTAAAAGGGTAAAGTGTTTGCCCACGCTTCACGATAGCTTAGACCGCATGAAGTGAGATATAGTTTATGATTTGGAGTTGGGTGCAGTGATCTTCGCATTGAAGATTTGGAGGCATTATCTCTTATGGGAGAGATTTGAGCTATACACAAATAATACGTTTTTAAGATACTTATTCTCTCATAAGGAGTTGAATATGCGACAGCAGAGGTGGTTGGAGTTTTTGGCTGCTTATGATTTGGTATAGAGTATATACCAGGTAAAGGTAATAAAGTAGCGGATGCTCTTAGCAAAAGACACCAAAATGTTATGTTGGCAGAATGGAAGGATCTAGAAGCTTTGGCCAGTTGTGGTGTGCAGTTAAGATCGACCGCTAGTTCTAGTCAGAGTACTACCATGTTATCTTGTTTAGAAGTTCAATAGTATTGATCGGGCTTTTAAGTAGAAGGATGACCCACTATTAGCTGAGAGGATTAAAAGGCTTGAGGTTGGAACTGAGATTGGTGATCTGAATTTTTTTTGTCTTGACCAGAGAGGATGGCTGGGAAAGAAGGGACGATTATGTCTTTCGGATGTTGAGAACTCAAGGAAAGAAGTTCTTGGAGAATGTCATCGATCCAAGTTTATGATTCATCCTGGAGGGACAAGATGTATCAACATATGAAGAGGAGTTTCTATTGGGAAGGTATGAAGAGGGATGTTGGCTTATGGGTTAGGCAGTGTGCAAATCGTTAACAAGTGAAAGCCGAACATCAGAAGCCGTGGGGGTTGCTTCAGCCTCTAGAGATTCTAGTTTGAAAATGAGATTCAATATCCATGAATTTTATAGATGGGTTGCCACGAGCAAATAGAGGAAATGAAAGTATATGGGTCACAGTGGACAGGTTGACTAAGAGTGCCTATTTCATTCCAGTCAAGTCAAACAGGACGACACCTATATTAGCTAAGATGTTCATGAAGAACATAGTTAGACTACATGGAATTCCTGATAGCATAGTTAGTGATAGAGATGTTATGTACACTAGCGAATTCTGGAAGAGTCTATAGGATGTGTTTGGAACTAAGCTCAAGATAAGTACCGCATATCACCTTCAGACGGATGGGCAGACAGAGAGAGTCAATAAGGTACGATGATTTGTTGAGAGCTTGTGCGTTGGACTTTGGTGGATCTTAGGAGGATCACCTACATTTGGTTCTTATCATAATAGTTATCAGACTAGTATAGGAATGGTTCCTTTTGAAACTTTGTATGGAAGGCCATGCAAATAACCAACATATTGCTTGAAGACCGAAGACAGATTGGTTTTAGGTCCAGATTTGGTTAGAGAGGAATCAGAGAAGATTGGGTTGATCCAAGAAAGGATGAAGGAGCTCAATCCAGGAAGAAGAGTAACGCAGATAAAAGGCATAACCTAGAGTTCTCAATTGGAGATAGAGTCTTCGTTAAGGTATCACCAATGAAGGGTGTAGTGCGGGTTGGGAAGTCAGGGAAACTAGAACCGAGATATGTTGATCCATTCCAGATTATGGAGAGGATTTGAAAGCTCGCATACAGAGTAGAGTTGCCGAGTAGTATGGCAGGTGTCGATAATGTATTTCATGTGTCGCATCTTCGCAAGTATGTGCATAATCCGGAGACTATTATTCCTTCAACGAGGTTATAAAATCTAGTAGTAGAGCCTAATTTGACTTTTGTTAGAGAACTAGTTTGGGTTGTAACGAGAGATGAGAAAAGATTGAGAAACAAGACAGTCAAGTTGGTGAAAGTTCAATGGAGTGACAATGAGAAGGACTGTACTTAGGAGACAGAGGATAGGATTCGAGATACTTATCCTGATCTTCTTTGAGGATTTATCCATATTAGATTTATACAGATAATTTATAGTCAGGTAGACTATTATGGTTGTTAGAAGTCGTTACAAATGATTTCTATGTTTAGTATTTAGTCCTTACTGATTTTAAGGACGAAATTCTTTACGGAGGGGAGCCTGTAACACCCCTAATTTTTGAGAACATTATTTAGGAGATTTAATTAGATAAATTAAATAGAATAATGTAAATTTTAAGTGATAAGGGGTTGAGATTTGAATAAATATAATTAAGGCCATGCTCAATTAATTAATTAAACGGGCTTATGAATGGGTTATAAGTTAATTAATTTACATAAGGGTATATTAGGAATTTGCCACACATAACTCCTTACCCTTATATATTCTTCTTCCTCATTTTTACTTCCCATTCAAGTCATTTTGAAAATGCAAAGTAAAAACATAAAGAGGAGCGGCCATTAACAAGAAGAATTCAATCAAAATATAGGGATTCAAGCTTAGGGGAAATTAATCCGAATCAAATCTCCTTATCTTATTCAAGTTGAAGAATAATTCATCCCATCTCTTTTTTGTTTTATAATCATATGTTTTTGGGTTTAAGGGTAAATTCATTTTATGATGATTTGGATGATGATATGCTTAAATTACAATTTGTTTGATTTAAACAAGAACGTTTAAATAAGATTATATGCGGTTTTAGGGTAAAACCGATTTACGTTGATGTTTAGATGCCATGGAAAAAATTTATGCTATATAATACATGATTTTGGAGTTGGGTTTTAATTATGATAATTTTCCAAATTATGGAAAGATTACTATGAATTTTCAAAGGAAATTATAGTTAGTTGGGTTTACAAATTTATTTCGGAAAATATATTGAGGATTTAGGTCTGAAATATTGATATGTTAGACAACATGATTAAAGTAAAATTTTAGAATTTTTAGGGATTTTTCATAAGTAATTTTATATGAAAATTAAATTACTTTAGAAGAAAGATTTCTTTGCAATATTGGTTTTGCTTAATGGAAGGGTTATTTGCTAATTTAACCATGGTTTAGACTGAAATTAGCAGCAGCTATTTTAGTAAAGAATTTGAAATGTTAAGGCAACCAATCTTGTGTTTACACATGGTAGATTAGTTAAAAAGTGTTTGCTTTAATTAGTATTAAATCAGGTTTACCCAGAAAAGTTGGTTCCGCCTTCTTTAGAAGTACCTTTCGACTCAAAGCTTCCGCCTTCTACCAAGTCGAAATAACTAAGTCGAAACTAGTATACAAGGTATCACTTAGATGGGGCGTAGTGGATTGGTGAAAGGCGGAAGGCATTGTGTCGAAAGCATAGTATACGATGGGGTCGATATCTTTTTGTTTGTTTTAAAAGAGAAGCACATGCCTTTGTTTTAATTAAAGCCTTCGAAGGAGTCGAAGCATGTGTTTTCGAAAGTGGTTTTTTAAATGCTTTCAAAGGGGTTGCCATCAACTTATGTTTTAAGGAATAAGCTTTCAAATGGGTTTCCTTACTTAAAAAATAATGCTTTCGAAAGAAGGGGTTCCGACCTAGTCGAAGCCCTGTTGTCGTTCTTTAACTTACGAGTGTAATAAAGTCATCAATGCTTTTGAAAGGTAATACTTGTTTTAAAGATGTTTTAAGCCACTTCCTAAATGCTTTTAAAAGGGTCCAAGGTTTCAATGGAAATAGCTTTGAAAGGGGGTTTCGACGCTATCCTTCAGTGTTTTGTTTAAATGGTTTGAAGCTTTCGAAATGGATGGTGCCGACGCTATCAAGTTTTTCCTAATATTTTTATATGATAAAGGATGGTTTAGAAAGAGATACTTTCGTTTATATTCACTTTGACCCAAATAATATTTTGAGTATAAACCAATGGTTTCGAAAGGGGACTTTCAATCTTTCTAAAGGGATACTTCTAATGATTTCGAAAGGGGGACTTTCAAAGATTTCTGAAGGGATACTTCCAATGGTTTCGAAAGACAGAGGCTTAATGTTTTGAAAAGAGATTTATATGCTTTCGAAGGAGGTTATCCAATGAATCGAAAGTACGGTTTTGAAGGTTTCGACAGTCTTAGTTTTTAAAACAAGTAACCTAGTCTTATTTTTAAAGGAATACCATGGATAATTAAATAAAGTGTTTTGAAAAGAAGTTTTTGAAGAAGTTTTCTTTGATTAAAAGGTTTGAGGGATTATCCACGTTATTGTGTATGCTTCTTTGTATATGTATATATTCACATTGTAATGGACCCATAACTGAATTTTGGAGAAGGGCGGAATAAGCAGCTAGATTGACCCAGTAGTGAATATAAATTAAGTTAGCTTCTGAATGGGTAGAATTGCATCCAGGAGGTTAGGAATACTAGAATATATGATGCTAAAAATAAAAAGATATTGGCAGGGGTTAATAGGTTCTCAATGAGCCTATGAAAAACCGTGTATAAGAATAGAAATTAGCATGGGCCAATATGTTCTAAGTAAGCCATGAAAACTGTATATAGGAAAAGATATTGGCAGGGGCCAATAGGTTCATAGTTAGCCCGTGAAAACTATGTATAAATGAAGATGTCAGAATGATAGGTTCATATTTAGTCCATGAAAACTATGATTTGATATTGGTAGGGGATAATAGGTTTATAGTAAACCCATGAAAACTATATCCGGATTAAGATATTGACAGATGTCAATAGGTTCCTAGTCAATCCATGAAAACTAGGATAATAAGAGTAGATATTGGAGTAACCAATAGGTTCCTAGTAAACCCAAGAAAACTAGGATAAGAGCAAGATATTAGAGTTACCAGTAGGTTCATGGTGATTCCATGAAAACTATGTAACTGGACAGGGAGTCCTTAAACATTTTACCGGTTATTAGTCCGCCCATGAAAACTATTAGGTTAATAGTCATCCTAGAAACTATAACCATGACAAATAGTCAAAATGAATGGAGATGGGTAATCCAGAATTGATTCATTTGTTTTGCATATCATCATATCATATTATATTGTTTTGAATCGTTTTAACCATTGTGGATGCAGGAGCACAATATATGCTTTTAAAAAGGTTTTAGGATACTAGTGAGGGAAAAACACGTTCCGCTAGATGGCATGGTCTTATTAGATATCTAAATGATTTGAGATGGTAGATTATTATTCATACAAGGCTTTATGTCTGATTCGAAGTTTATGTTTTCCCCATAAACTATAGGGTACTCAATTGATTTTGAATAGTTTGAGAGTTGAGGTTTTAAGTTACCTCATTAGACGAATAAAGTTTTCGAAGACATGCATGAGGCATAATAGATGTCTAGAGTTCTCTTTTACTTGATTCTGTTGTGTTGTTTGTATTGGCAAAGTTGTTAAATTGACTGTACATGTACGAATCCTAAATTGGATCCTCACATCTCGAATAGATCTCAAAACCACATATGGATTCCGGCATCCTACATATTTCAAAATCACACATGGATTCCCACATCCTGAATAGATCACGAACAACAACATGTGTTCGAGCATCTTAAACAAATCTCGAATCTCCTTATAGATTCCCACATCTAGAACCAATCCACTTCCAAGTGATAGAACACGTATCTCTGCCTTGAAGTGGTTTTCAATAAGTAGAACACTTACCGATCCTGGTCTCTCCAAGACTGGGTCGACGAATTTGGTCATTCAATGATAATAAGATCGATCACATATGGAAACCAAGTCTCGCATACTTATCCCTTCTTTGATATTTTCCTCTCACCTTCCCTTGATCAAGAGTGAAGCCAGTAGGTTAGAGCTCTATTGCTCATATCCCTACATGAACATCGATCTTAATTCTAACAAACGGACAAGCCTACTTCATCGGCTTTTAGTGCTAAGTTTATGAATAATTTTTTTCCATAAATGAGGGAACAAACAAAGCATGATCAAGCCACGCAAAGCACGACCAAGTCACATAAGCTTTCGAATCCCATTTTTGTTTAATTAGTCTTTATTAATTAAAACCTCCTTTATTAGTAAAACTTCTTTTATCTAATAAAACATCATTTATGAATTCTATTCATTTGTACCCTTTTAATATTTCAAAAATATTCATATACCCATCTCAAATGGTATAAGTATAATGACAAATCATTAACAAGACTTCTTACTATAAACCTTTACTTTTCCTATACTTCAAAATATCCATTTTAGGGATCTAAGTACTTTCACAAATCCATTCAAAAAAATTTAAGACTAATGTTATTTAAACATTTTCACTACAAACCCAAAGCCATTTCACCTATGCTTATCTTTAAAACATTATTAAAGATCTATTTACATTCATAAGTATAATCAAAACGTGTTAATGACGAATGTTATTAAAACATTGTCACAACAAACCCAAAACCATTTCACTTATGCTTATCTTTAAAACATTATTTTTAAAGATCTATTTACATTCATAAATATAATGAAAAAGGGTTAAGGACGAATGTTATTAAAACATTGTCACAACAAACCAAAACCATTTATGCTTATCTTTAAAACATTCTTTTTAAAGACCTATTTACATTCATATGTATACGCAAAAAAGGTTAATTAACACATTGTAACAACAATCCCAAAACTATTTCCTATTTATTACTACCTTTAAAACATCCTTTTAAAGATTTGAGTTTAATAATAAGTTAAGTTCGATAGTCGATTAATCGATTGTCTAGTTATAACAGTTGCTTATACAAATCAATGTTTGTATACAACTTGTTTCTAACATTCCCGACTTGACTCTTCGTTCAAGAGGGAAGCCTGGTAGGTTAGAGCTTTATTTTCCCATCCCAACATGACACTAAACTTTAACTCTCAGAAATAGATAAACCTACTTCGTCGGCTTTTAGCATTAAGTAAAGTTAATTATCTTTTCAAACAAGTAAGAAACAACAAGATTAATACATTTTTGACATTTCAACTTACACTATTCATCATTTAAGGGCGAATCTAGGTAGTTTTAGGCACTGGTTTCTCCAAGCGTTGCCTGGACATTTCTTCCTGAATCTCATAAACAAAGAAGTTTACTCGTCGGCTTTTAGTGTTAAGCTTAGTCAACAACTTTGTCAAAACTTATATATAAAATAGTATGTTAGAAATACTTGTAAATAGGTTTTAAATATCTATGTAAAATATTACTTGAAAATAAAAAAATAGAAGTTTGATTAAAAACATACTTTATATTTTGCATCACTTTACTTTCAAAATTCGAAAATAATCATTAAAGCTATATTTAAAATTCTAATCTTTTTTTCATACTCAAATACATTTTATAATAATTTCCATAAAAAGAATTTATAAAGGAAAAAAATTAGAAACCATTTAAATCATGAAAAACTAGCCAAAATGTCGCATTTTAAACGCTTAAAACATAAAGCAACTTACTAGAGCATTTATAAGTGCTGTTAAAAGTTCTTATTAAAACAACATTGAAAAGCACAATCTTTCTAACTAATTTTAACCACTTAAACAAATGATTTGAGATTTGAAATTTTTGTAGTAAGTATCATCATCAGGGTATTTAAAAAGCATGGAAAGAAACCCCCAAGAATATCTTTACCTTTATTTATAAAAATTCCTGAAAACAAGGGATTTGAAAGTGCATTTATAACAACTATTCTCGCTTCAAACACTTTCAAACCTACTTCAATTTAACACAAAAGTTAAACAACCATTTAAACATCTAGTCAATACCATGCCACATATTTAAGAGAGTAAGAAAAATGACGTTATACAATATAAAGTTATCATTTTCTTTCAAAAGCAAGAGAGGTCCAAAGTTTATAACTTTACTTAGTTAATGTCACTTTAACTTTATAATTTACACACAATGTATATACACACAAAATATACTTAAGAGATAGTGAGATAACTCACTTAGATCCATGCTCACCTAAGCACAAAACCATAAGAACTAAAGAACCGCCTTCTTCCATCAACACAAGCCTAAAGTTCTAATCTTTAGCACTTCCAAACCAATGCCACCTTCCTCCTCCTCCTCCATGCTCACGGCCCATACAAGCTCTCCCTCTTCCTCTCACTTCCTCCTGCATCTTACTTGATAACCACGCTTCTTATGATATCTTAGGCCCAAAGTCAAAGTTTAACAGAGATTAGAGATGATTTGGTTAATTTTTGAAAAATTAGAGAGTAATTAGTGGATTAGTACTTAAGTACTTCCACCATTTTCAACCCTCCTACTTCATCTCAAGCTTAGAAATTTATTTGTGATTGTTAGCACCAAAATTTTCACTAAAACTCAAGAATAAATTTGTGTAGAGAGATTAATGAAGATAATAAATTAAAACAGAGGAATGTACGCAACACTAACTGTAGAAACAAGAAGACCAAAATTATAGTGGTTCGACGTAACTGCCTATGTCCATTGTTTATGTAATCTTTATTGTTTTTCTCAAAGGCTTAAATACAAATACAATCCGTAAACAAATAACTCGAACACAAGTTTGAACTGAAACAACCGAGTACCAAAAATGGCAAAGTATCCCTGAGATTCTTGAAAAAGGTCCCATCAATTGTACCTCTGCCGCTCTATTTATAGACGAAAATCGGCTGGTTCACTTGCGTTGTCCCGTGATCAAGATGACTCGGCCCATTATGGCAAACTCGGGTTGACCAAACCAGGCATACCGAGCGACTATCGGCCGATCGACAAATGCCGACCCAGTATGGCTGATCGGTGGTCACTGAGTAATTAACTCGTAGCGAACTCTTAAAGGACTCAGAGCAGCTTGTAATGGATCTCGAAGCAAAGCAAGGCCGAGCTCCTCACGTCGATGTTGGCTTCCAAGGGTTGGCTAACTCCATCACCTTGCACCGAACCAGATACACCGAATACTCGCATTGAACCAACCCTGACCGAACGACAATAGCTCCTCAACCACGACTGAACGATGCCTGCTAACACATCTAGTCCAATTGACATTTGCTGGACCTTCCAGACCAAGCCGCTTTGTCTCTCTATACTGGCTGAACCACATTGAACATAACTGTCCGACGCCGACCCAAAAAATGTCGAGCCACCTCGACTGAACGAAGTGTGTCGAATAATTCAGACCTAGCGGCATCTGTTAACCATCTAGACCGAGCCATGCGTTCCACCACTTTGGCTAAGCCTTGTGTTCCCTACACTTTGACCGATCTATGCGTTCTTTCCACTTTGACCGAGCCATACAGAAATGCGGAACATATCGAATGCACCAAACTTCTATACCTCCAACCTTTCCTTGATCAGAATCTTATCTAGCCCTAACTATCACCTCTGAAACTATCATCGTGTTTCCAGGCCAACGTGCCGGGTAACATTTCCCCCCAAAGTGCGTTGTGTGAAACGACACGACTTGCTTTGAGTCAGTAATCAGTTCCTGCTTTCAAAAGCCGAATGTATACGATCCCACGAAGGTTATCACATGGAGAACTTTCCTTGCATCATGTGCATACATTTATATATTTGTTATTTAGTTATATTTCCTTGTTTTTAAAGGATGGCTCAGCATGCGAACATCGAGCCATGCGGTCGGTCTACTCGGTGTCGTTCGGTTATGTTTACTCACCGACCCACTATGGTGCTCAGACCGGTTCCACAAGGTAATGCCTGTTCGCCTCTCCTTCTTCATATAAAAGCCTATACTTCTCCTTTATTCCTCCCACTTTTACTTCTCAACTTACCCTCTCCAGTTAAACTCGAAACAAAGACGTCCTCCCTCCACCAAACTGCACTTACTCTTTTTCTTTCCTATTTTCACTATCTTATCAAGTATCTTCCAATCTTCCTTTGGATTCAAGTTCTAGAGATTACACACCTTTACTTTAATTAATGTAGTAAGCAAGGATCGCAATTTTTGTGTAATTTGCTTGTCCACGTTCGTTAAACTCGGTCTAGACCTAAGCACCACGTGCACTCAATCTTTCTTGGTGAGAACAAGGCGAGCATGGTAGTGGTAGTGTCAGCATGTGTGAGGACAAAGGGGAGTTTGGGAAAGAGAGAAAGCGTGGGGCTTTGTGAGGAGGAAAAGTTCGACACTCTGAGTGTCCATGAGTCGATAGAACACCGACAGAAGAATGGGTCGGTTGGAATTTGGTAGAGGAACAAGCCAGTAGGAGGCAATGAAGTAGGTCATTGATTCGAGAGGCGGTATGGGTCGGTAGTCTATTAGTATGGAGCTAGGTCAGTGGGTGTTTGGTAATATAGTTGTCCTTTATTCTAAGAAGGAGTGGCTCAGTACATGCTTTGGTGAAGCCGTTCGGTGATTATGGAGCATTGGCAAGGAGAGTGAGTGGGTCAGTTTCGTTAGTCTAGGGGGTCGTTCGATAGTTTGTAGATAGGTGGTTCGGTATGTAGGTTCAGAAAGGCGATCGACTTTGGACTTTGGGATCAGCATTGACAATCAAAATCATCTCCACTTAAACATAGCATGTGTCAAGATCACATACTCCCACACCTAACCGTAGAACAATGAATAATGACAAGAACTTAAGCATATGAGCATATGGAACAGGTTGAACTAATGACTCCATAGTTTAAGAACTATAAACGCGAGTTCAATTTAAAAAAGCAAATAACAGCCTTCAACAGATAATTCCAATGTCCGATTTCGAAACTGCAACTACCGAATATAGGACAAGCTCTCGGAGATGGTCAACGATGACTATCTTCGAAGATGATAGTTTAATGCTCAATCACACTTCATCGGTCTTTAAATCTTTAATTCTTTTATACTCGTGCTTGAATGATTGCACTAGTCCACATACCAGACCGGGGGAATATTTTTGTCGTCATATCTAATATTGATTGTCTTTCAAGTATAATTCAAATAGGTATCTACCCATATTCTATGCCCATTGAAGATGTCCAAAAGATCGAGCTCTGCTATGGTTTTCGACAAGCCTAAGCCAAGTTCTCAACAGGAGGTGGTAGGAACTTCGAATCCATCGACAACTCCTATACAAGGTGTCCCAAATCAATCAGCTGCAATGATTGACCCGGCTCGTGACGTTATAGACGGAGCAGTCTTCCTGGGTGATCCTATTGATTCACATGCTTCAAAAATCGGTGAAGCCGGTCTTCTTAGGTTGTGTACAATTCACGGAATCCCTTTCGATGACGTTCTAGTTCCATCGGGGCAAGATCGACCTCACCTGCCCTCACTTAGATATACAACGTACAATAAATTCATGCGCTGGGTTGGTAGCGTGCCACCTTTCACTCCTTTCTTTGTAAAGTGTTATAGTATATCGAGATCGCTCCAGCACAACTTACATCCCAATAGTCACGAGTTCATCTATGACACTTGTATTCTCTTCATGAGAATCTTATTCAGGCTCCCCACTTCCGGTGATATCCATTACATTTATCGCTTTAAAAGACAGTCTGACAGTCCATACTTCATATTCCTTGAGCCACACTCCAAGTGTCACATCCTGACGGGGGAATGGAGTAAATTCTTCCAATATAAGCAGGAATGGCTTTATGTACGCTGCCCTCTGGCTATGCAAGAAGATGGCTGGAAGGGAGTAAGTTCCATTTCCGTATCAATATTTATCTACGGCATAAAGTGCATTCTTTCTAAACATTTTTTTCTTCAACTTTTACAGGTATCAGCCCATGTCCCGAAGGTACTGGGTATTCTGAGGCCGTCGAGGCCATCCGAGCTATTCCTGTGGAAGACCGGGAGATCAAATCCGTCATTTCCAATGAATCGCTTTTAAAGTTTGAATTGCTGGTGAAGGTCGTTGAACTAAGCTCTCAACTAGTGCTGCTACAACTAGATCTGCCACGGAAAAGGGCAAAAGGAAAGTCGGGCCTTCAATGCCCTTTACAAAAGGAACGCCTGATATATCTGAGGAAGGAAAAATAAAGAAGGTCGATGTTCTAAAAACAGCCGACGAGAACTTAGGTTCCAATATTGTACCAATAATGGATGCGCCTGGAATAGCCAAGTCAATTCCCCCTTCAAAATGGCAAAAAAGCTTAGCTTATAAACTAAAAAAGAAAATAGTAGGCAGGAGTTCTAAAATCACAATCACTCCGGTTGAAAACAAGTCGTCTCCCCAACATCCAGAGGGTTCAGTAAAAGGTCTTTCAGGCCTGACCATCCCTGATGAATTACTGAATTACGGCTTTAACGATCCAAAAGATATGGGACTTAATTCGCCCACAAGAGGTGATGTAGGCGATTTGGCTGGTTAACATGAAGAGACAACCCCAATAAGTAAAGCAAAAGAAACTGGTCCGTCGGGGTGAAACACTAGGACACACACGAACACTCACACTTCACCCTGCACTTAAATTTTAACCATTATATTATTCTAGCTAACTCGTCCTCACTTGATTTCTGTGCAGGTGATATGGGGCACACTTACAGATTTGACCGCCTTTGCAAGTCCTCCATCTTCCACCACTCCAGTCCGGATTCGAGGTCAGGTAGACGCTGAGAAAGAGATGATAGCGGCGATAAGGACTACCATCCTAGAGACTCGTCATCTTATCGAGGAAAAACATATAGCCATTTTTCATAACCCAACGATCCTCCCCTCACTCAGAGCATAGTAGGGAAAAATTCGCTCAGAAGGGGTCTCAATCTGAAGCTCACCGCGACCAACACTTTGGTTCGTCTAGCACAAAGCAATCTCGTAAGCCTCATAAAAAATATTTGGCTTCGGCTAAGCAAACCCCTCCAATATCTACACATGATCCGTCGATAGCAGAAAGATTAACGGAGCTTAAAGCCACGTTTCCAAAGATATGCTTCGACGGAGTGAAATTTCTTCCTGCGATTTACCCTATTCTAGGGCATGTCAAACAAAGCGCCATCGCTTGCAATAATGATGTCTACATCCAAATTCACCTGGCAGAAAAAGTTTTAAAAGTTTCTATGGAACGTTAGTATGAGATCGATCGCCTGAAACTTGAAGCCATCCATGATAAAGACATTATTAAAAACCAAAAATAAAGAGCTTTCCTTGTACAAATCTCAAATTGAAGCTGCCCAACAAAACGCTAAAGATACAGCCGAGGCAGTCAGTCGGCTGGGAGCTACTCACAAAAGGGAAATTGATGAAGCGGTTCAACATTGTGGCGCTTTAGCCTTATAAAAAGACTCCATTCAAAAAGAGAAAGATGTCCTCGCTCAAGGAGTTAAAGAATTGGAGGAGCTACTCCTTAAAGAAAAGGAAGAAACAACCGCCGCTCAAGAGGAGTCGCAATGATATTGTGATGAGATTGTCACTACACGACTTCTAAAACAAAGCTTGATGAGGAGCTCTCCAAAGCTGAAGCGTTAAAGGATGCAAACCATGAAGAAGGCAAAAGAATGGCATTGATAGAAATTGACTCTCGCCTTATGGCAGCTGCTGAAGTCGGGAGAGAAGAAATTAAATGCCTATTTGATCCGCTTATTGCTAAATACAGCGCTCTGGTTCTCATGCATCGAGATCTATCTTTTCTAGGCGAGGGTTACCTCAAATCATTAGCTGAGGCATGGGATACCTTGATAAAAATCAAATGAGTAGAGTTGGGCCCTGAGGAGATTGATGAGGGTTCTCTTGTGAAGGAAGTGCTTCGAGGAAATGAGCCTTCTGACTTTTCTGTAGCCAAATCCCTTTGTAGAAGAGATTCCTCCTCATCAAAAGGGAAGAAAGAAGTTGCTGGTTCTTCGGAAACTGATTTTCCAGTTCTTCCTTATATTCAGCCAACTGATCGCTCTCCATTCGATCCTTTCGAACATCCTATTGGCTACGATCCGGAGAAGCCCGAGCTTGATAGCCATATTCTATCCCCTATTCTGGAGGGTGAGACTCCCAAAACAGCTGAGAATCAGCCAAAGACGGGTACTTAACATTTCTTTCTAGAGTTCTAATAACGATTGCTTCTTGGAGAGCAATTGATGTATTCTAACATTTGTCTTTTATGACTTTGTGTAGGCCATTCTGATCCCGAACCAACTCCAAGGAGCGATGTCGCAATAGAGAAAGAAGAGAAATTAGGAGAGGCATCTCACACTAGGAATGCCCCTGAACGCGATGCTCTAAGGATCGAGGCGCTCGATGAGGGCAAACTCGAGAACCTCTCACCAACTGAAGAACATGATGAAGTTGAAATCATGGGCGCCTCTGAACACACACTCAAACTGAGCATTGAGGAACAAATTATGGAAGAGGGGAAGAAGAAAGTTGAAATTAAAGCTGAGCCTCAAGTGGTGGAACTGGATGATCCCTTGAACAGGCCCTTGAAGGTCACTCTCCCCGGTGGGACCACACCACTAAAAGTTCCTCCTCCTTCTTCGGGCACCACCTCACTAGGAAGCAAGGTGTCCAAGAGAAAACTCTAGGATGAGGATCCTTCAGAGAGGCCAAAGAAGGATAAAATAAAAAGAGGTAGCTATCCGACCATGCCTCATTCAGCCTGAATGAATTCAGATTATGTAGTTGTTTCTATTTTTTTATAGTCGTTATGAATTATCTTTTGCTCCAAACTCCAGAAAAGTTGTAATGGAACTTTATTTTGGATTAGTAAATAAAATTTGTTTCTTTGTCTTCCATGGTTATCTAGTCGAAATTTGAAATCTTGTGGGTTACATAAGCTCCGGTTCGCTTCCACATGACTTGGAAATTTTTTGAACCGTAAGTATTCTGGTCCGCACTTTGGAGACTTAGAGGCTTTTAAGTTGTTTATACTCTAATCTGCACTCTAGGGACTTAGAGTACTCTAGTCCGCACTCTAGGGACTTAGATATTTTTGAATTGTTTATACTCAAGTCCGCACTCCGAGGACTTAGATATTTTTGAATTGTCTATACTCTATTCCGCACTCCAAGGACTCAGAGTACTCTAGTCCGCGCTCCAGGGACTTAGAGATTTTTGAATCGTTTATACTCTAATCCGCACTTCGGGGACTCGGAGTACTCTAGTTCATGCTCCGGGAACTTATAGATTTTTGAATCGTTTATACTCTAGTCCGCACTCCGAGGACTCAGAGTACTCTAGTCCGCACTCCGGGGACTTAGAGATTTTTAAGTCTTTATACTCTAGTCCGCACTTTGGGGACTCAAAGTCCTCTGGTTCGCACTCCGGGGACTCAGAGATTTTTAAGTCATTTATACTCTAGTCCGCACTCTGGGGACTCAAAGTACTCTAGTCCGCACTCTAAGGGCTTAGAGTTTTTTAAGTCGTTTATACTCTAGTCCGCACTCTGGGGACTCAAAGTACTCTAGTCCGCACTCTGGGGACTTAGATATTTTTAAGTCGTTTATACTCTAGCCCGCACTCTGAAGACTTAGAATTCTCTAGTTCGCACTCTGGGGACTTAGAGTACTCTAGTCCGCACTCTGGGGACTTAGAGATTTTTAAATCGTTTATACCCTAGTCCGCACTCTTGGGACTCAGAGTACTCTAGTCCGCACTCTGGGGACTTAGAGATTTTAAGTTGTTTATACTCTAGTCCGCACTTTGGGGACTTAGAGTACTCTAGTCCACACTCTGGGGACTTAGAGATATTTAAGTCGTTTATACTCTAGACTGCACTCTAGGGACTCAAAGTACTCTAGTCCGCACTCTGGGGACTTAGAGATTTTTAAGTCCTTTATACTCTAGTCCATACTCTGGCGACTCAGAGTACTCTAGTCCGCACTCTGGGACATAAAGATTTTATTTTATCAATTGAATTTTAATTTTGTGTGTGCGTTCGTATGCTAGACAGAATAATGTAATTTAATTTTTGCCATGGAATTATAACACACGGATCATCATCATTTCATAGAAAAATGACTTCAAGCCTTTATTGATCACGACAAATAGGAACAAGTTGAATTGTCTTATTACATGCCGAAAACAAAGAACAACAAAAGAAGCATATATTGAAAGCAATGGCTACCAAAATACAGAAGAAATAGGCTAAATGTAATAACGACATAAATGCTCGCTATTCCAAGCTTGGGGGAGCATCATGCCATCGATGGTCGCTAGCTTGAAAGTTTCTTCTCCAAGCTTCAGTTCGATGAAATATGGTCCTTCTCATGCGGGATTCATATGTGATGGGATCGGAAAAAATCGCTTCAAAACGAGGTCACCCACATCAAAGATTCTCGATCGAACTTTTTCATTATAATATCGAGCAACTCGATGTCTATATGCAGCAGCCCTTAAGTCGCTTCTTCGCATTTATCGTCGACAAAGTCCAGCGAATCCAGTAAGGGATCCTGATTCGACTTAGGATCATAATGATTTACCCGATGGGAAGGAACTTCAAGTTCCATGGGTATAACAACTTCAGTGCCATATGCCAAAGTGAATGGAGTGTGGCCAGTCGTGGACTAGTGGGTGGTTTTGTAAGCCCAAAGTGCTGTTGGAATTTCATCCACCTACTTGCCTCTAGTCTTCTCCAAACATTTCTTCAATATTGGATTGATTATTTTATTTACGGCTTCAACTTGTCCATTGGCTTTAGGGTGAGCGATTGCCGCAAACCTTTTCTCAATTCCATATTTTTCGCAGAATTCTTTGAACTCCCTACTTTCAAATTGAGTTTCATAGTTCGTAACGATAGTTTGTGGGAGGCCAAAACGGCATATGATGTTTCACACAACGAAATTAATGACGTTTTGGTGGCGATTGTAGCTAAGGGCTCTGCTTCCGCCCACTTGGTAAAGTAATCGACCGCAACAATTGCATATTTTGCACCACCTCTAGAGATCGGCAAGGAGCCGATTATATCGACCCTCCATATTGCAAATGGCCAAGAACTAACCATTTGTGCGAGTTCCGTCGGGGGAGCTCTCCGGATTTTTTTATACTTTTGACATTTGTCGCACCTTCTTACAAAGTCCGTGGCGTCTTGATCCACTATTGGACAATAGTATCCATAGTGGGGGTTCTTTTTCACTAATGTCTGCCCTCTAGTATGGTCGCTACATTCTCCTTCATGAACCTCTTTCAAGATCCGCTTTATCTCGTCGTAGGCAAAGCACCTAAGTAAGAGAACTGAAAATCCTTTTCAATACATTATTTCATCCTGCATTATGACCGCAAAGCTTTGCGAACGACTTGTCGTCTTTCATTCCTTCTCTCGGGCAGAGTCCCATGTAAAGGTATTGTTTGAACGGGGTTATCCATGACTCCCTCTCTGTTTCCGTTTTCGACACAAAATCTACTTCCATCTCATTTATACTCGGATCATGTAAGATTTCGACAGAAACCAAGCCCATCTTTTGTACATCACCAGTACTTGCGAATTTTGCTAATGAATCGGCTTCCCCATTTTGTTCACGTGGGATGTGTGAAATATCGTACTATTCAAAGTCTGCCAATAGCTCTCAAACCCGGACAAGGTATGGGGCAAGACTTTACCCCTTTGCTTGATAGTCTCCCTGCACTTGGTACACCACCAATTGTGAGTCACAAAAGATGTCAACCGATTTTACTCCAAGTTCCCTGGTAAGTTTTAGGCCAATAATTGATGCTTTATACTCGACTTCGTTATTCGTAGCTAGGAAATTGAGCTTCAAATCATAACAAATTGGTCGGTTTTTGAGAGTTACAAGAACAACATCAACCCTAGAACAACGGTCATTAGATGCTCCATCGATGTATAGTTTCCATCGAATGGAGGGAATAACATCATCACTTCTTGGATCGTTTGATGTTGTGAATTCTGCAATGAAGTCTGCTAGAGCCTGCCCTTGGATAGCCCTTTGTGGTAGATAGACGATATCGAATCGACTCAACTCAGTGTTCCACTTTAACAACCTTCCAGAAGTTTCTAGTCATTGGAGCACCTGTGGTAGAGGTTGATCGATATAGACACTGATCGGGTGTGCCAGAAAATATGGAGGAAGCTTACATGATGCAATCACCTAACAATAGGCCAACTTCTTAATTTTAGGATAATTTCTCTCTACCTCCATTAGACATTTACTGACATAGTACACTGACTTTTGAATTCGGTCGTCCTCATGAACCCAGGTTGTACTGGTGGCATGTTGGGACATGGCCAAGTATGCATATAATGCTTCATGGTCTATAAGCTTTGACAAAGCCAGGGGACTTTCCAAATGTATTATTAGAGCTCGGAATGCATCCTCACCAACTGGCGTCCATTAAAAATTTCTCTTCCCTTTCTTTATCACATCGAAGAAGGGAATACACATATCTTTCGCTCTGTATATGAATTGACTCAATGCGGCGACCTTTCCATTCAAGCTTTGTGCTTGCTTTATTGTTCTGGGTGCTTGTATGCCTCGAATAGCCTGAATTTTTTTTGGATTAGCCTCAATTCCCCATGCATTGACAATAAAGCCCAAAAACTTTCTCGATGCAACACCAAAGGAATATATTAGTGGATTGATTTTCATTCCGTAGTATCTAAGTATATCAAACATCTCCGTTAAGTCTCGAATGTGGTCGTTTGACTACCATGACTTCACGAGCATGTCATCCATATAGACTTCCATTGTTTTACCAATTTGGTTTTTAAATCTGATTCACCAAGCGCTGATAAGTTGCTCTTGCATTCTTCAACCGAAAAGGCATCACCATATGACAAAAAAGTCTGACATCCGTAACAAAACTAGCGCGTTCCTGATCTGGAATATGTATCAGGATTTGATTGTATCATGAATATGCATCCATAAATGACACGTGTCTAGCTGTTGAGTCAACTAGCTAGTCAATATGGGGTAAAGGGAAACCACCCTTAGGGCATGCTTTGTTCAAGTCTGAATAATCAACACAGGTCCTCCATTTCCCATTCACTTTTCTCACTAGTTCGGGGTTAGAGATCCATTTTGGGTAGAGGGTGTCACAGACGAACCCATTGGCTTTGAGTTTTTCCAACTCCTCTCTAAGAGAAGCGAACCTCTCCGGGTCCATTCCACTTCTTTTTTGCTTCACCAGCATGTATTTCGAGTCTATGTTCAATATATGACTCGCTATGGAGGGAGAAATTCTGCACATCTCAGAATGTGTCCAATGAAAACATCCAGATTCGCTGGAGGAAATCAGCAAGATCCTCTATCACCAAGGGGGTGAGTTATGATCCAATCTTCAACACCCATGATGGGTCATCATGGTTGATTGGAATGTCAATCGTCAAATCATCCAATGCTACTTTAGACTCCTTAGGTTCTTCATCATCGTCTCTTGGATCTATGACTATGTAGATTGGACACTACTGCCCGAGCTAAGATTCGGGCATTACTTGTCAATTTTGAGAAACATGGATGCAGACAGAGTCGTCTGTAACCTTCCCCTTCTCTCTTCGCTGGGTCTCTCTTAGCTCAGCCACATAACATGCACGATCAGTCGCTTGATCGCCATGCACAACACTAACTCCTTTATCAGTCTGAAATTTCAAAGTGAAACACCATGGGGCCAAAGCAACCCTAAACTCCGCCAGGGTCGGTCGACCTAGAAAAACATTATACGAGGAATCAGCATCCAAAAAATGAACGGTAGGATCCGTACCCTCCTATGTTCACCTTCTCCTAACTCAACCGGTAATTCAACAAAACCTACCGCATCAGTTGCTGCACCATTAAAACCATGAATGTGGCTTTAGATGGTTTCAGGTCCTTTGCCACCATCTTCATTTGGTCATACGCCTTTTTGAATATAATGTTAATAGAACTCCCACAATCAATCAATATCCTTCTCACAGATGCTGGTCGAATCATGGCTGAAATGACCATTGGGTCAATGGTAGGTGCCTCCACTTGATTGGCATTTCTAATTCTGAACATTACGTCGTCCGTTATCATTGGTTGTTGTTTTGCTAGAGTCCCATCTTTCAAATTCGAGCAGCATTCAAAGTCCGCATGTTTCAATGAATTAGCATAATTCCATTTCTTGCCAACTCTTATCTACTGGATGATGCCTACCAACTATCGTGTTTATGATTAGTCTACCTACGGTCCGAGCAGGTTCCTTCGGATGATGTGGGGCCTGCCCACGACCGGGGTCGGACGTTCCTTTTCCGCCTTACAGAAGATTCTTAATAAACTGCTGTAACTTCTTTTGCCGAATCAGTTTTTCTATAGCATAATGGATGTGTCTACATTCCTCAGTATTGTGCCCAAAGGTCTCGTGAAACCGGCAGCACTTCCGAGTCTGCTTTTGTTCTTTAGTGGATTCTTTTGGGCATGGTTTTCGCATTGGAAGGTGTTACAAATTGACAAATAAATATTCTCCAAAGATGTGTTTAGAGGAGTGTATTCATTGTAGGTCGGGATCCTTGGTTTCAACTTTCCGACTCCCCTCTTCCTTCTGGAATTTCCCCCTCCGGATCCTTTAGACCGCTCAGCCTTGTTTTGAACATTAACCTAGACCTTTCCAAAATTATCGCCAGCCTGTTTTATCGCAATGTTGCTTTGCACCATCTCTTTTCCAGGCCCTGGTGCCCTACCTCGCCTCGTCTACCTAGCTTCCTCACTTCTCATGAATAGGTGTGCATTTGAATAAAAATATTCCAAGGTAGTCGGAGGTTTTCCTACCAGCCAATCACCAAACTCTAAGTCTGAATCTACTCCTCGCATCACGACCATAAGAATAACATGGTTATTCGGGTTGCTAACTTCGGTAGCTGCAACATGAAACCTTTATAAATATTCCTTTAAGGACTCCCTTGGGGCTTGAATTACACTGGATAAAGACAACATGTCCTTTGGACGAGTGGTATGAATTCTGAACCTCTCCATAAATTTTGTCGCTAACTCATCAAATCTGGAGATCGATCGTGGAGGAAGTCTGATGAACCACATAGTAGCGATTCCAGATAAGGTTATTGGAAAACATCCACACTTAGTCGCATCATTCGCCCTAACCAATTCATCATCCACTCGTATCTCATTACATGCTGTCGGGGATTAGTCTTCCCCTCATAGGCTGGAATAGTCGGCATACTAAACTTCTAGGTGTACTCAACTTGTTGGATAGCACCTGTAAACGGTGTATGACTCCTAGTTGTGCCCCAATCGTCGTTAGATAAGCTCGGATTTTCTCTCATCAGCTGTCTAACCATGGCTAACAAATCTAGGGTCTGGATGGAAGGTGGCAAGTTGGACTCCGTCCTGCGTAACCGTCCCGGCTGATGCCTCCTTGATTGGTGACTCCCAAACAAGTGTCCTAGGGACCTGCTTCATTGCATCCCTGGTGAGCCGGTTGGTCAGTCTTCACTCGTACTCCAGATCCTAAGTTTCCTATTCCAGATTGAGTGCGGTTTTCCAAGTGCAAGTGAGGGGCCACGACTCCAGGTAAGGAATCTGGACCATTCCTGTTAGATAGATCTACTGCACATGTTTACGTTATTTCAATTCTATGGAGTTTATGCCTAGGATGTTCATCAGACGAAGCAGAGCTATCAGCTATGAGTAGGAAGCAGGACTTTCTCCAGCATTGTGATGCTATTGTTGAGTAAACTGGGTCATGAGATTGGCGTTAGCTTGAATCTGCTCATTAAGATGTCTTCTGCTTTCCACGTGTTCTCTCATCAGCTCTTTGAACTCTGTTCTAGTGACAACTTCTGTTTGGTTTTGGACAGTGGCGGTCCCTGCACCTAGATTAACTTGTTGATTACTAGGTCCTACTTGTTGGATGCTAGTGGTCTCGTTGACATCAGCATTGTGGGAGGCTGATCTGGTACGTCGTCTTCCCGTTGTAGAGTTATCGGTCGAAACTCTGAGTAGAATCTATGAACTTTTTATGAATGAACTTGGATCTTCTTTGGGGGATTTCTTCAATCCAGCAGCGATAAAGTAGATCCTAACAGCCTGAGAATGTAGTTCTCAGTGAAAGCACTAAAATTAGTCACTAACACTCAAGAAAAGATTTATGTAGAGAGATTAATGAAGATAATAAATTAAAACAGAGGAATGTATCCAACACTAACCATAGAAACAAGAACACCAGAATAATAGTGGTTCGGCATAACTGCCTACATCCACTGTTTATGTAATCTTTATTGCTTTTCTCAAATACTTGAATGCATATACAATCCGTAAACAAATAACCTCGAGTACAAGTTTAAACCGAAAGAAGCGAAAATGGCAGAGTATCCCTGGGTTCTCGAAAAAGGTCCCTTCAACTATACCTCTACCCCTCTATTTATAGATGAAAATAGGCTGGTTCACCTATGTGGGCCCGTGATCAAGATGACTCGTCCCATTATGGCAATCTCGAGTTGACCGAACCAGGCATACCGAGCGACTTTGGCCAATCGAAAAATGCCGACCCAATATGGTCGATGGATGGTCATTGAGAAATTGATCCGAAGCAAACTCGGAGCACCATGTAATGGATCTCGAAGCAAAGCAAGGCCGAGCTCCTTACCTCGATGTTGGCTTCTAAGGATTAGCTAACTCCTTTACCTTGCACCGAACCGGACACACCGAATACTCGTGCCGAACCAACCCTGACCGAATGATAAGAGCTCCCCAACCACGACCAAAAGATGCCTGCTAACACGTCTAGGCGATCGACATTTGCTGGACCTTCCAGACCGAACCGCTTTGCCTCTTTATGCTGGCCGAATCACATTGAACATAACTCTCCGACATTGACCCACAAAATGCCGAGCCACCTCGACCAAATGAAGCTTGTCGAACAATTCAGACCGACCGACATCTACTAACCATCTACATTGAGCCATGAGTTCCACCAATTTGGCCGAGCCTTGTGTTCCCTACACTTTGACTGATCCATGTGTTCCCTCCACTTTGACCTAGCCATACAGAAATGCCAAACATATCGAATGCAGTAAACCCTTTATACCTCCAACCTTTCCTTGGTCAGAATCTTGTCTGGAACTAACTATCACCTCTGCAACTATCATCTTGTAGCCAGGCCAATGTGCTGGGTAACAGTGATTATTAAGTGAACCCCTCCACTCTATTTATAAGCTTCAAGTGGTGAAGCATAAGCTTACTCTCACCCCCTTTGGAAGGCTTACCTCCCACCACATCTACTTTATCATTTACTTAACAAAAGCATTTCCATTTATGCTTACTTTTACTTAATGTCATTTCTCCTTTTAGGTAATTATTGTTATAACCTTACCATAATACCTCCTATCCTTTGGGAAGCTTTTAAAATCTTCCAAGCTTGTATGAAGAGGAGTGTGTTTAATTAGGTGATAATGTGTTCATTAAATGTTAGGTTAAGAGTTAATTATTTCCTTTTTATCTCATTTTCCTTATTTGCTCATTTTCCTATTTAGTTAGGCATAAATGTGAAAATATTTTTTTTTCTAACTAACTTCTTAGTGATTAATTATACATATGTAAAAAGTTTGAACAACTTCCATTGAGAAAATAACTATTTATCGATAAAATGATTTCCGGTCACATTATCAATATTTTTTTCAAAGTATTTATTTTTGTAAACATTTTTCCAAAACAAGTTTACCATTATTAGTTATGATTTGAAACGGGGTTAAAAAGCTTATTAAATTAATTCATATATTTAAATACGAGGTGTCCGAAATTTTGGGTTGTTGCAGAAATGTTAACGCCGACCTCTCCTTTGGACTTAACCTTAGAATTGACAGTTCAACTCTATAACATTTTCCTTTCCAATAGCTTCCAAAACATAGATCACATATATTGTTTTGAAGTGATTATGGGTTTTGAGTCATCTCATATAAGTAACTATTCCCGCTTATCGGACTCTCTAAAACCAAATAATGAATTTCTAGTGAACTCAACTCCAGTTCTCTTAGAAGTAAGCAAGAGCTAGAGATTTTTCGTGCAAATACTCCTCCTTGGGTATTCTCATTGGTATGAAATCGTGAAGTCTTTCGATAACTTCTTAAGTCAATATTTGGTCAAGTTCAATAATCGACTAATAGATTACTAGTTAAAATAATTGCTTATCCAAATTACGATTCGTATGCTCAACTTATTTTCGATATTCCAACTTAACTATTCATTGTCCAAGAGTGAAGCCGGGTAAGTTAGAGCACTAGTCGCATCGAATCCTTCACTAGACATTTCATTCTTGAATCTTACAAATAGACAAGTCTATCTCGTCAGCTATTAGTTTTAAGTACAGTATTAATGATTTTCATAAACAAGAGGAAATCAACACGATTAACACATTTTCAACATTTTCCGACTTACTATTCCTCAGTTAAGAGGGAAGCCAGCTAGGTTAAGGCTCTATTACTCCAACCCTATTCGACGTCATTGTTAACTCTCATAAATAGATAAGCCTTACTTCGTCGGGCTTTAGTGTTGAGCATAGTTAAATACTTTCCAAACAAGTAATTAAACAATTAACCATTTGACCATTTAGCAATTCTAAACCCTTTTTGAAAACATTTATATATACTTTTAAAAATACTTGGAAATACTTGTAATCAAATTTAAAACATTTATCCAAAATATTACTTTAAGTTAACAAGTTTATAAAATTCTATAAAAACTTGAAAAGAACATGTCTTCTTTTTATTTTAACAAAATATATCTTCTTTAAAAATTCACAACAATTCTTCAAAATTTATAAAGATCTCAAACTCCTTTTAAAATGCTCTAAAAAAAGTCAGTAAACACTTATAAAAAGAATAAAACAAATTACTTAAATTTAAATATCTTCTCAAAAATTTTCAGTCCAAAAATCAAATCTAAACGGGTCAGTTTTGCACAAGTGAACTTTTGGCCATTCTCAAGATGTTGCTTAACTTTTTATTATTCAAATTTTTAATGAAACCAAACATACATATAAAAAATTATAAATATGGTGAGAAATCTCTCTACAAAGTCCCGTAGTACTCGCCAAAAATAAGGCAATACAAAATAACATCTACAATGACTATTGCTAAAAGTGCACATTCGAATCTAAGTTCGATCTAAACCGAAGTCCATATATAACCTATGTGCTTTGTTCAAGGTCTTGTCACAAGTCACACAAGTCCATTCACATCCATTCCAAGTTTATTCAATACATGGATCATATATGTCACTTACTTTTAAAGTAAGAATCCAAATCAATGTTTTAACATAAGTTAACGACAACTCAAACAACATATATGCAATCAACACAACATATGCATGTGTTATATTTTCATTCAAAGTGAGTCGTTAACTCACCTTTAACCTCACCAACAATGAAGATCCAAGAACCAAAGTCCAAACCCAAGCTAGCAACCTTCTTTCCTTTCCTTATTTTGTTGCTTTCACCCTTGTCCTAGCCTACAAGTAGACCTATTGCTCACGTCCTTCTCTTGCTTTGGAAGTTTGGCTTTGTTTCTTTAATATTTACAAGATGGAGTGTGTTGTAATATTATACCAAGGCTCTACTCCAAGTTTGAGCGGATTTGGATTTGATTTGAAACGGAAGAGATGAAGAAGAAGAAGCCATGGATTTAAGCTTGGTTTTTGCTTAGGAAATTTGTGATTTATTGCTAAGGGTATGTCCCTTCTTTTATAGGCTTCATAAGGTGTTCTTTAAGCTTGCACACACACCCCACCATGCCATGGAAGCTTCGCCTCCCATCACTACTCCTCTACACCACTTCTTCTTTGTGCTAATTACCATTATACCCCTCTCATGGTAATATCTCCTATTCATATGGAAGCTTCTAGAACATTTAAAGTTTTTTGAAGAGATTTGTGTTAATTAGTTGCTAATGTATTCATTTGATCATTAGATAAGTGCATAAGACTTCGAAGAACTTATATCGCTTGAATAGTTGTTTATCAATAAACCAATTTTCGGTCACGTTATTGATTTTTCTTCGAAGGATACATTTCGAAAAAAAGTTAAAAAAAAGTTTCATCGTTATTCATTAATTAAATGATGTTCGACAAGGTTATAAAATATTATTTATAACACTTAATTTATATTTCAAAGCATTTCGATATTCAAAGACGAAGTATTCGAGTTTTCGAGTCGCTACATTCTCCCCCACTTAGAACATTTTCGTCCTTGAAATCCAAACAAGAACGATAATCAAATGAGATAGACGAAGAAAGATATATATATATACATATATATATATATATATATAATGTTTGAAACTGTATACAAGCTAAATTGCAAACCAAAATGCAAATTAAGTGACTCCATCTCAAGCGGTGCGTACACTACAAAAGACATACGATATTAAGATAAGAATGAATCCAAATCTATAAGCAACTCTGGATGTATCTCCTTCAAACTGGCCTCCGTCTTCTTTGTACCATCCCGAGCATCCTTGCTCCTTGGCACATCTAACCTTAACAAAGGTACAAGCACACAAATATTCCAATAGTATTCACCATTACTAGCAATCAATGCTCATGGTTAGCTTAATTCAAAACTCTCCCCCATCGTCCAAAAACAATATACAATTTACTAAGCATACCTTATGCTCAACAGCCTTAGGTTCTTACTAAGACGATTATTCTTGTTACCTCATAACAAATAAAAAGTTTTTCCTAAACTCTTCACAACCCAAGATAAGACATCCTATAAATGTATTAAAGGCTGTACGATGCACATGGACCATCTGTATGCAAGATCCGATCTGATCTTGCTTGACCACATAGATTTCACTTCCCAACAAATATAGATCGCTTGACCTCTCTAGTGTGGACTCTGATTTGGTTTGTTTATTAGAAACCTCCATTATCCTTCCATAGCCATATACTATTATAGAAAACATTAGGATCATAACACGAACCTGTATTAAGTGTTCGCCATTAAGAACGGAGTAAAAAATCCTTGTTCAGACTGGTGTAAACCACCTCATAAACATGTACTCAAATACCAATCAAAAATAGAATATGAATAAAACAATTTACGTACAACTTACATATTTATCATATTGGTTTATTAACTACATTAATTCCCTTTTAATCACATTTATATATACAATTGTTATGTCATTCAATACTATAACCACTTATGAATCATTTCATAAAACATAACATCAAGTTTATCCACATTTTATAACTTAAGTTCATACTTGTATAATACTCCGTTACATCCTAAGAGCATATACAAAACATCATATGTTTTACTTAACAAGGACGGTCTACAATTTAAAATTTGTTTAACTTACTACCTTCTCAATACAAGTGTTGTATAAACTCAATTTTGTATTTTTGAAACACTTAGTTTCAAGTTCCATAACAATTCAAACGTTTCAGACTATCTAAAATGGCCAAAAATCCCATTTCATTTTAGCAATTAAAAACTATCAAACAACTATCATATCATGATACACATATTGTGCTTTCCTAATGCATAGGCTACATGTGTCCATGAAATAACTTAATAAGAGAACTTTAGAACTAAATACCGGTTTTCATTTCAAATCATTTTGCAATAATATATACATATAATTTTTGTATATCAAATCATACTTTGGAATTTTAACTCAAAATCTATATTATCGAAACAACTTTGTAGCATTCTACACTTAGAAACTTGAAAATGAATGTCGATGATGTTGTAGCCATTACCAAAATTATTTTCAAGTGAAATAAGTGAGTTCAGTACATCCAAACCATACTTTTGTTATTTATCCAAAATCATTCCAGAGTGGTATCAAATACTTTATATAATGATACTAAGTATCATGACCTCAATTTCATAAACTAACTTCCCAAATATTTACTTTTAAATAATACTATTATTTTTTCCCCAAAAGCTTGAAAAACATTTTCAAAGACACCAAATTTAAGTTTTAAAATTCTTTGTTTAAATCATTTTTATTTATAAGCCATGTTTTATAAATTATACTTATATAAAATTACTTTCTTATTTAATCTTTTCACAAATATTTATTTCCAAAATATTATATCTTTCCATTTTGATTATGGTAAACATATTTTACTGAATTTTAATTTATAACCCAACATTTTCACCAAATGCCTTATAGTCGAACCGAAAAACTTAATTCACAAGGTGTTCATTTTAATGTGCCCATAATTACAGTCTACCCACTCCATGATGTAGTAGGTAAAACTGCTCATAAATTGGTTGAGTACAAATCAACAACAAACAATACTCA
This sequence comes from Allium cepa, assembly GCA_030765085.1. NCBI lineage: Eukaryota > Viridiplantae > Streptophyta > Magnoliopsida > Asparagales > Amaryllidaceae > Allium > Allium cepa. Next base: position 1,052,669,597 of record CM060931.1, read on the forward strand.
ATGTTCCTAACTTGCTGAGCATGACTAAACAATCAATGCTACAGGATATTAAATTATGAGAAGCACTAGAGTCAACAAAATGCGAATAGGTAAACCCTAAACATATAGAATATCCTTAAGATTCTACTTCGCCTTCTCGACTGTAGAAATACGAAAGACCCTAACCTGCTCTCCTTTCCTAAGCATAGGACAGTCTTTGGCAGTATGACCAGGCTGATGGCAATTATAACAACCCTTTGGTGCAAGTTGTGCACCAAGCTTCGGTGCGTTAGCAATTGGCGCCTCCAATAATGGAGCCTTCGTTACTTGTCCTACCCCTTCAAACTGAAACTTATTTGAAAAATGACCCTTCTTCCCACACTTGTAGCACATGAGGTTAGACTTATTCTTTGATGATTGAAACTTACGCTTGTTGTCCCTAACTGGTGCAGAAATAGACGACTTTGGCACTAAGCTCTCAAATCTCAAAGCCATGTTTGCCAAACCAACAAAAGATCCCATGATGTAATTAGTCATATCCCGTTGGAACTCAGGGCACATACCCGCAATGAACATTGCGTTCTTCTTCAATGGTGTGTTAACCAATCCTAAACCAAAACAAGACAATGCAATGAACCAATTCTCATAGTCTACCACAGTCATGGGTCCCTGCTTCAGATCAAAGATGCTCCTAAATAACAAAGTATTTCCCGCTCTCGAAGCAAACTTCATCTCAAAATCATCTTTGAATTGGGGCTAAGAGAAGTCATCCTCTTGGATATCTACAGTGATAGAACTCCCTCATTCCATGGCTGCATCCGTCAGATGTCATGATGCCAATCTATGCTTCATTGCGACATATAGCTCCATATCGCCAAATATAAAATGGCATAGTCTAAGCCAAGACTATACTTCTATAATAATCTTTGTACCACCAAACCTCTTTCTTCCTTGCCTCTCTCATAATCTTGGCAGCATGAAGAAAAACTCATCTGATGCCTGATCCACACGACCTCCCCTACAACATTCTCCCTCGATACCTCAATTGGAGCAACAATCCCTAGTACTCGATCCCTACCATTCATGACAGTACTACCCCAAAAACTCTAGCATTTGTAGCTCTAGTACTCATGGTTCCTACTACTTAATCAAAGAAAAACTCCTTTTAGAACATGAAAGGATATAATAATTTCAATGTGAGGGTTATCAAGGAAGAGATATTTCTAAGGAATAATTCTAAAAGTCTAGTTTTCAAAATTACAAATAAGCTTTCATATGTATAATACTCTCGATTCATTCTTAGGTTATCGCTTACCCTATCTTTAATGAGCCATACGAGATCAAAACCAAGGTACTCGCTTAATCTGGCTTTGATACCAATTGTAATGGCTAGATTTTTCGACCATTGAATGTCGACACTAAATACATCTATAGTTTTCACGTGCTGAGCACCCAGGTGCCAAAAAGATAGAAAGTTGCAGTATAATAAAAAACAAAATAGAATAAGAAGGAGAACACAACATCGAAATCTCACAATGGAACAATAATATATAATATCAAAGGAACAGTACAAAGGGTTATTCTAAAGACCAAAATATCAGCGTTAGTAAAGCCTAAGTACTATCATCAGCTTGGACAGTTATAACCGCCTCTCCTCACAATTCTGATACATCAAATAGTAAGGTAGCAAAAATAAGAATACTATAAAAGTAATCATCCAGCTCTTCTTCTTAAGCTCCAAAGCATCCATAGCTAAATCTAAAAACATACATAGGGTTGATCTAAGCATTAAGAAAATAACACTCGGATCAGTCTGGTAAACTAGCATGAGAAACTTAAGAAATAAGAGTGACATATGATAGAACCTTTTTGAGACCGTAGAATTACTGCAATGGTTTTCCTCTCAAATGAAACCAACCATTTATTAAGTTTAACATATAGTGATATGATAGATAATGTCTAGAGTATAACACATAAATCATATCAAATAGCTGTTGTGTGCATGCTACAACAATAACAGGTATGCAATCAATACCGCTATAGCGCATTTGTATATGGATTATTTTCCACGGAGACGACCCTTGTAAACTAAAACAGATCTCCATAACAAGGATCAAAAACTTCCTTCCGAGCATCGTATATCTCTAGATAGAATATACTCAAAGGTAAACACAATTGGCCCAACGGTAATGACATATCCTCATGGGAAAGATAAACCTAAGATTGTGCATCCCGCTCTTGTTTTAGTCATTTTCGATATCGAGGCTACGTTCGACATCTCTCAAATCAGCCTTCGTCACTTAAATAGCATATGCATCTCCAATTGGATTCCTTTATCTCGAAAAGATCATGAATCACTGCATGGATTCGAGCATCTCGAACAGATCTCGAACCTCTATATAGGGTCCCCGCATAAGTCCTTCAATGAATGCTAAAGCTGTCCTCCCTCTTGGAATACTCCTCAAGATAGATAACCCCACACGATAGTATCATTTCAAATGTTAATGCCGACCTCTCTTTTTGATTTTACCTTAGGATTGCTAATTTAAGTCAATAACGTTTCCCTTCCCAACTGCTTCCAAAACATAGATTACACATATGGTTTCGAAGTGATTATGGGTTTTGTGTCATCTCATATAAATACGCTCTTCTTGCTTATCGAACTCTCCAGAACCAATCGATGATTTTCCATAAACTCAACTTTAGTTCTCTCAGAAGTAAGAGAAAGTTAGAGACGTTTCTACCAATACTCCTCCCCGGTGGTTCTCATTGGTAAGAAATCGCGAAGTCTTTCGATAACTTCTTAAGTCAATATTTGTTCAAGTTCGATAATCGACTAATGGATTATCTATTCCAAACAATTGCTTTTACAAATCACAATTCGTACGCATAACTTGTTTTCGACATTCCAACTTTACTATTCATCGTCCAATAGTGAAGCCAGGTAAGTTAGAGCACCGGTGACATCAAAGCCTTGCCTAGACACTTCATCCTTGAATCTCACAAATTTATAAGTCTATCTCACTGGCTTCTGTGTTAAATATAGTATTAATGATTTCCATAAACAAAAGAAAATCAACACCATTATCACATTTTCGATGATTTTCGACTTACTATTCCTCTTTTAAGAGGGAAGCCCAACAGGTTATAGCTCTATTGCTCCATCTCTATTCAACATCAATCTTAAGTCTCAAAAATAGGTAATCTTACTTCATTGGTTTTTAGTGTTAAGCGTAGTTAATTACTTTTCAATTAGCTATTTGGCCATTTAGCAATTCTGACCTCTTTTTGAAAACATTTATATATATTTGTAAAATACTTGGAAATACTTATAATTTGATATAAAAATTTACCCAAAATATTGCTTCAAATTAACAAATTTATAAAACTATTTAAAAACTTGAAAAAAAACATGTTTTCTCTATATTTTAACAAAATATCTCTTCTTTAAAAGTTTACAACTAATTCAAAAAAATTCATAAAGATCTAAAACTACTTTTAAAATGGTTTAAAAATAGTTGTTAAACAATTATAAAAAATGAAACAAAATACTTAAATTTAAATATATTTTCGAATCTTTTTAAGTCCAAAAATCAAGTTTAAACGGGGCAGTTTTGCACAAGCGAACTTTTAGCAATTTTCAAGATGTTACTTAACTTTTTAAATGTTCTTGCTTTTAATAGCAAAAAACATACATATATAGCATTATAAATATGGAAAAAATCCCTAAGGATCTCTCTGCAAAGCTCCATAGCAATCGCCAAAAACAAGGCAATTCACAACTGCATTTATAGCGACTATCACTATAGACGCACCTTAAAATCCAAGTCTGATCTAAACCAAAGTCCATCTATAATCTATGTGATTTTATCAAGGTTTTGTCACAAGTCATATAAGTCCACTTAAGTCCATTCCAAGTTTGTTCAAGTTCATATAATTAGATCACAAAATGTCACATAATTTTAAAGTAAGAATCCAAACCAATGTTTTAACATAAGTTAACAACAATTCAAACAACATATATACAATCAACACAACATATGCATGTGTTATATTTTCATTCAAAGTAAGGTGGTAACTCACCTTTAGCCTTATAAACAACCAAGATCCAAGAACCAAAGTCCAAACCCAAGCTAGCAACCTCATTTCCTTTCCTCTTTTCCTTGCTTTCACTGTTGCCTTAGCCCAAAAATGGACCTATTGCTCACGACCTTCTCTTTTTTGGGGAGTATGGCTTTGCTTCTTTAATATTTAACAAGATCGAAGATGTTGTAACATTATCCCAAGGCTCTACTCTACGTTTGAGTGGATTTGGAATTGATTTCCAATAATTTTCTTTAGAACATTAGAGATGATGAAGAAGAAGCCATGGATTTAAGCTTGTTTTTGCTTAGGTCATTTTTGATTTATTCCTAAGGATATGCCCCTCCTTTTATAGGCTTCAAAAGATGTTCGTTAAGCTTGTGATCATCCCCCATGCCATGGAAGCTTCACCTTCCATCACTTCTCCTTTACATCACTTCTCCTTTATGATAATTACCATTATACCCCGATGAAAGCTTCTAGTACATTCCAAGCTTTATAAATAGATGAATGATAATTAGTTACTAATGTTTCATCTTATCATTAGACAAGTGCACAAGAGTTCGACCAACTAATATCGATCGAAAAGCTATTTATCGATAACCGATTTTCGATCAAATTATCGATTTTCTTCGGAGAGTACATTTTTTAAACAAATTTCAAAAAAGTTTCTTATCATTATCCACTCATTAAATGATGTCCAACAAGGTTATAAAATCATGTTAATAACACTTAATTATATTTTAAAATGTTTCGATATTCAAAGACAAAGTGTTTGAATTTTCGAGTCATTATATGTGATATGTTTATAATTTCAAATATGTCATGCACTCACTAATATGCACTTACCCATATCTCATTGCACATATAGTGATTCATACATGTCATAGCTCTAAATAATGTAACACGCAGCTGCAACTCTAATCAACCGAGGAATCACTCATATTCCCATTTTATGAGTTGCATATTATTATTAATTATTATTATTCACACACAATTATAAGTATCCGTACGATCGATATATCCTTCATTACCGAATCCAACTTCATTTTACCAGATGCTACATGGACATAAAGATAAACGATCTATTTCATTCACATACCCCTTGATCAATATTAGGGGTGCCTTACAAGATATCTTCATTGCATAATCTCATTCCTATCGTCCTCATTAGTGCAACCCATTATGCTTCATACAACTCCTCGTTTCCACTATACATCATCATCATAACATTAGTACCTCACCCTATGTTTGTGTCCATTCAACAAATTGTTTGGACTATAAAGGCAATGGACCAGGTCGCGATGATTCAAGGCGCGACCCCGTTAGGATGGATATAGCCTATCTGATAATTCACCCCATATCAATCAATATTAAAATCACATTCATTTACTGAATTACATATGGCCTCACTAATAACATTATTCCCCATAAATGTTGTTTTATATCCCATTGACATTAAGGGTTTAGTAACTTTTCACATATCACATATTTATATCCATTGTATCAAAGTGATTTACGTAGCACATAAGCACGAGATAAAGATCACATAACATGTCATCATCATAAATAAAATAGCATAAGTAAGGCTAATTCATTTAATCAATTTAAACTTCCATAAAGCAACATGTTATCATTTACAATAAACAATGCTACATAGGCATCATAAGTACATTGCATATCATATAAGAGTTATATGCATAAGTAGGGAATAAAATACTTTGTGACATGGTTATTGACAAATAACACTAAATTTAGATATAATTAATCTTCATTCTTTAGTCAACACACTTTAAAAATATTCATACACTAAAACACGAAAATATTCACTCCATTAATAATAATAATCTTTTAGCCACAAATTCCTTTGTACATATATTTTCAAAACTATAGATTCATTCCTTTTCGAAAACACTTTTTATACTCCAAAATGTTATAATAAGATAAATAGAGAATTTTAAAGCGAAATTTATTTAAATATTTCATTTTATAGTTTCAAATTTAAATCCAAGTTAATTTTTCTCACAAATTTATACCAATACTATTTAAACATAAACCATTTTCTTTGATAAAAACGATTATATTTCCTTTTTATATATAAACCTACACACATATATATATATATATTTATAAAATATATATTTTACGATATTTATTTGGATCAAAAAACCTGTTTAGAAATAGATCATGATACAAAATACAATCATTAAACAAAGTTGATCCAATTAACCAACAAATAATTTGTCTACTTGGAATTAATTGCTCTTGGTTCAATACAACCGGTCCACCAGGTGGGTATAGCCGGTCGAACATTTTGATGAATTTCTTTATAGCAAGTGCTCAAGGTAAACATCAACTGTTCGTATGAATTTTGGTTGAATTTCAACAACTGAGGACCGGCTTCTAAACATTTTTCATCATATAACGGGCAAGCAACATATTTATAACATATATCTTGATAAAGGAAATTTTGTTCAATGCAATACAGGGTTTTTAAAATTATAAATGATAATTACTATGATTCTTAGTTCAATATCATATAAAAGGGCAAATAATTATTCATTCCAACACAATTAGATCATTGATGACTTTTATCGTCAAAATATATCATTTAAATAAGCATCTACGAGTCAAAATGGGTAGTTACAATCACCTTTGTACTCTAAAAGCTTAATATCCGATACCCTTGCTTCTAATGCGTTGATTTCACTTCCTTATCCTACTAACCTGAAGTAAAACCATGCTTAATATTTGAAAGTTGCGTCAATTATAAGATAATACATACTTAGGAGAAGTTAGGAGCACTTGCACTCGCTTTATATTGCTTTTATACTTGAAATTTGCTTGAAAATGAAGTTTTCTTCATTAGGGTTTGAAAAAGGTAGCCATAAATGAGTTTTATTAGCTTTCTTTTGTTTTTATAAAATGATTATAAAGTAGGAAAGAATCTCTTGCCTAGTTAGGCCAAATAAAGAGTGTTTGGGTTGCATTCTTTTACCCTTTTTGCTCATTTAGCTTACAAAAGCCATTCTATTTCATATGAAGGTTATAACACTTTTAAAATGTATTTTGACTCAATTTAAGCTTATCTACTTATTTGATTCACATACTATCTAATTTGAACAAATTTTCAAGACTCATTTTCAATTTTTAAACAAAAAACTATTTTTTACTTCATAATTTACGCATTTGAAATAATTTATATTCATTCGATATTTTTGTATCACCTATTATTTTTTTAAATCAATCTAAACCATGAAATCACATTTATAAAATATTCTTCCTTTATTTAAATATAAAAGATTTTACTAATTTTGAAATATTTTTTTTTCATAATTCGACCTAATCCGCAAAAATAAAAAAAATTGTTCTAAAAATCCTCAAATTGTTCAATATATTTGACTAAAATTTTAAGACTTGGATCCTTATTATATCATTACAAACTCCCCTCTTCAAATGAATTGTGTGCTTGAAATATATCACGATGTTCTATAACGATATTTCCTAACCAATATCATCATAATCATGTACATACAAACAAGCATAAAACTCACTAACACTCTACACATCTATACATGCTTGCACTCACATGCATACGTAGCAAACATACAATCATGTCATAAACAAATACGTATATATTTGACTATGCATTACTTAAGAATAACTTGGGATCCATTGTATAAGTTCCTAGGTCTCCCGCGTATAATCTCTCAGGTTATCTGATCATTGAACATTCACCAATGGAACACTCTTATTCCTCAACTGTTTCACCTTTGAGTCAATAATGTGTGAAGGATAAGTGATGTAGAAAAAGGTTAGGCTCTAAATCTAACTCCCAAGACTGTCTTCTTTTCCACACAATATCCTAGACTTGAGCACATTTCCATAGCTAAGAACCGTGAAAGCATGATGTATTCCAGACAGATAATTAGGCAGATTCAATCGATATACTATGGAACTCACTCGCTCCATAATAGTATAAGGACCAACAAATTTGGAAGCAAGCTTGCAAAATTTCCTGAATTTAGTAAGAGATGTACTCGTAAGAGATGACTCGATACAATTACCACTCCAAAACCCTATACAGCTCTATGGAGGAGTTTCATGTTATATTGAGATGTTGAAATTCATGTGTGGTTCCGAAACCGTTGGGTATAGAGATCCGTGTGTGATTCCAAGATCTATTTGAGATTTGGGAATTTGTATGCAATTCCAAAGGCCATTTTGGTGTAGGAATCCATATGGGATTCCATAATCTATTTTTGGAGCGGTGCATAAAATGGAATGTCGGACGTAGCCTCATCAGCGGAAATGACTAAAACCGAAGATGGGAGGCATGGCCAGTAGGGTTGGCAAACCCATAGGGTGTAATCGATTCCTTTTTCGAGCAATACCTATACCTTCAGTTGTTTTTGGCATGCCGGAGTGATGCACTCGGTCTTAGGAAGACCAGTTATGTTTTTCCTATAATACCCTGACTAGACAGGTATGATGCTTCGGAAGGATGACTCTGATCCTTGTGTAGGAGGACCGTTCTTGAAGTATCGATGGCACCTCCATGGAATCCTACACAACTAGTGAACGAACCTTATCGATTTTTAATTTTATGCTAGTGTTGTTGTGGTGTAAACAGCATGAGCATCACAGCTACTTGATTATTATTATTTTGACCACTAGACATTATTATAATATCATTTGATTTTTTGTAGAAATAATTCAGTGATCGTAAGGTGAAAATCCGTCCGTATTTATGTGCGGCATGGTCTTACGATACCTTTATTTTGGAAAGGTTTTATAACTTTAGACATCGAATTGGGTGTGTTTTTCTCATGTTAGTTTACTAGGTTGATCTGTGTGTTATTATTTTATAATAATGCTCAGGTCAGGCCGAGCGTATGATAGATATAGATTTGGATTGCTTTGGAGCTCAGAACACTAGCTGGAGACTGAGACGTATTCTCATACTTGTTTATTCTATTGTAGTGTTGTTTTGAAATTATCAGCAATCGTGAGGACAGGCTGTTATGACTGTCCTGGCTGGTAAGTATTGATTTATGTACTCTGATTTGAGTATGTATGATATAGTTTCATTGTATAAAGAGCTATTGATATTATATATTATTGAGTCCACTGTGAGATTCTGTATTTGTTTAGTTTCTTCTATTTTCTACCTTCTTTCTTTCCACATAACTATCTGTCTTTCTAGCGCTCTGTTGATCGACATGCTATATAATGAACGTATTGATGTCGATTTTTGAGGGTCGAAAAGTTGGGTCGTCACATGTGGCATCGGAGCTTAGGTTGGCCATATACCTAGGCTTTGGTGGGGATTACACATTAGGGATAGGGTCGGTAGTACCATTGAATGAGTTGGCGTGTATTATATATATGAGCGCGTATCTGTTAGTGATATAAAAATGTTTTGTATTGTGTTTACTTATCGGTTAAGAGTTTGAAACTAGTTCCATTGAGTTTAAAAATATTGAAAACATGTATTACGATATATTGGATGACCCATTTTCATTTCGGAAACGAAACGGGTTTTTCAGGTCGTCGTTATCGGTTTGACCCAATTCGATTTGTCCAATTATTCTTACCTATCTTTGCCTATATATAGGTTGTTATAAACCCTAGCAGTCTTTTCATTTTATATTGTTTGTACGTACAATTTCTTCTTATCTCCTCTTTCTTCCCAATGGCTGGGAACCCTAATTTCAATTTCAATTTTTTTAAACTTGTAGTGACTTCGGGTCACGCTTCAGGTTCAAGAGGCAAAAAGTCTACAGTGACTTTGGGTCAGGAACCAAATGACTCGCATCTTTGGTCGTTTTGGAAAAAACTCAGAGCGAGCATCGGGCATTTGAGGTAGCGGACAGAAGTAAGATTCGAAGTCGAAAATCTCCAACCTTTCAACGTTAATAACTTTTGCATATGAGCTCAGATTCACGCGCGGTTTTCTCCATTGCGATCTTATCTAAATTCCGAACGTTATGGAACTTGTTTCATTGCATTCTAATACTATTAATTTTTTTGGCTAATTTTGGATTTTAAATCGACGACAAATCAAAGGTGAGTGATTTAACCCACTCACAAATACTAAATCATCCTATGTTGGTTAAATTGAATTTATGATATGATTAGAAATTTATTGGTTGTTGCTGGGTATTTTAAATTGTCATTTAAATTTACTATAATTTTATTTGAATTGAATTGCCATTTAAATTAATATTGCAATTAATTACCAGTTAAATACCAGATAATGGTAACCAATTTATTTGTTGTGATTTATTGGTTGATTTGAATGATGACCATGATGGATGCTTATTTGTTGATATTTTAGGATGATTAGATGTATGTTTATTTATATGTTATTATCACACTGTAAGTTCCCTTAGTTTGCTATTAGGAAAAAATTTATCGGTTGAAATAATGCATATCCGATGAACTTATAGACTAGGAAAAAAATCATTTTGGGTTGAAATGATAAATTCGAGCGATTTATGGATTTTGAATTTTTCTCGGGATTGCAGGTTGAAATGATATATACCCGTAAATTTAAATTTATTACAGGTGTAAATGATATATATCCGTATCACTTGTCCATAGGGTAGAAAATTATATATGGACACCAGATTGGTTAAATTAAAATATTTTAGATTAATTTTGAATCCAATTATATAATATTTTGAAATAAAATTATATTTTTACGAACTGAATTGTTTTAAAATCTACGCTTTTAAATGTTGAAATTGAAATTGGTTTAAATGAATTGGCATAGGATTTAAATTCAAACCTTAAAATTGAATTTTGAAATATAAATGAAATTTATAAAAATTGAGTCATTGTAAACATTAGAATATTTGAACTTTGAAACCTATTGAATTTGAAGTAGTTTAATTTGTAGTTCAAACATGCATTTGAAATCGATATAAATTGAAATCATTTGAATGAGAAATTGAATGGAAACCTTTAGCCTTTTGAATTGAAATCGTTTAACTGAGATTGATTTAAATTGGATATTTGGACCCAAAGCTGATTTGGATTGATTTGTGAAATTGGAGGAAACAATTCTAATTTGAAACTATTTTCGATATAAACTCTTTTAATAGACAAACTCTTTAACATATAAACTATTTTCTCATATAAACCATTTTAATTATTAATAATTTTTAACACGTTAACTATTTTTAATATACAAAATATTTTAAAATATAACCTACCTATTTTATCCATAACAAAATTTTAAATTGTAAACTATTTTAATATATATCTTATTTTAAATTTATAAACAACTTTTAATAATCATATTTGAATATAAACTATTTCTAAAATATAAACCATTCTAATATATAATTATTTCAAATCTATAACCTACTTTAAATATATAACCATTTTAATGTATAACTATTCCATTATATATACTACTTTCAATAATCAACTGTTCAAAGTTGAAACCGTTCAACCTTTTTTTGTGTTACTATTTTGGAACGAATATGATTTAAGGTTAATAATGATTTTGAAAGTGAATATGATTTTAAAATGGTTATGATTGAAAGTGAATATGATTTTGAAATAAATAATGGTTTCGAAAGTTATATAATTTTGAAATGAATATGATATTTTGATATGAAGTATGAACTGTTTGAAATATAAAAGAACCAATTGGTATGAAATAAGTATTTGGTTGTTAAAGAGATCGGGATCGGATATTGTCATACTCTCTGCAATATCGAAAACCACTTTAACAACTGTGCACGTGGTGGAGATTACAAAACGAGTAGGAAGGTTTGGCGAACGTTATTGTATGAGGTATGAACGCAACCCTGACTCCCTCAGGTCAGCTTGATGTGACTAAAATAGGAGCCACGCCTAGCCAATTGAGGTTGCAACTCTGATCAGACATGCTTCTTCGATACCATATTTATTACTTTGTGATTGTTTTGGTGGCTACCCTTTGATTTTGATTATGGGAGTGTGCTCCAAGGTGGGCGGTAGTAGCTGCTATGCGTTACTACCAGTACAGATCCACAAACGATAGTATCTTACCCTTGGCATTGCCTCACATGTTGTCATATACCTTATCGAGCCCACTACGAGTTTGGTTTGTGTCGTACCTATGGAGTGCTCCCTAATAGCCCACTAGTTTACGGTGGAGTTTACAATACTGTATAGGCTACGACATTTATAAAAATGTATTAAGAGGTATATGGGTAACGCCTTAATGCTATTTTAATACTTTATTTTGCTATAGACATATTATAATAGTTTATTGTGTAGGATCTAGATTAACCCTAGTGGGGGGGGGTGAATAGGGTTATAGCAAATATTCTCGAATTAAACACAGAAATAAACTGCAGAAATAAATATGCTGAAAAGTAAATCACACACAAAAATTTAACCAGCTTCGGCAACCCCTGCCTACTACTGCATTCCCAGATTTCTATTAGAATTAAACAGTATCACGCTTACAAACACTCTACTAGACTCGCAGACCCTTTTGCTCCCGCTCACAAACACTCTACTAGACTCGCACACCCTGCTCCCGCCTATAGAGTTTCGCTTACTCGCAAACACTGCTCCCGCCTATAGAGTTTTGCAAACTCGCACACTCTGCTCACTGAACTAATTCTAACTAGACAATCTGACACTACCTAAACCCTAGGTGGTGATTTACAAATTCTTTTGACTCGAAAAGAAAAAACAACTTCAAAATTAAAACAGGAGGAAAAATTAAAATACAACTTGGACCCGTAATTTTTGCTCAAAATAAAAACTAAAAACCCCTTTATAATTAAACCCTAAACAAAAAGTAACTTAAGCCCTTTTTAAAACTAACAAGGCCGGCCCCTTGTTTTTCTTTAACCCGATCCACTATTATTCTTTGACCCGTTCCTTTCTTCTACCGAGAGTAATGTCGGCCGATCTTCCTCTTTCTGAAATTAGTGCTTTTGTGCTATCGATCCAAATTGAGGCTTTCGGCTCTTGTTCGTGCTTCGATTTCTGATGATCGATTGTTGACTTTGAGATTGCGTTGCTCGGCTTGCTTGTTCTCTGATGATTGATTTGCGTTGACTGGCTCGCTCGTTCTCTGATGATCAAGTTGTTGGTATGTAATTTCTCTGTTTTTGCTATTGATTGTCGTATTAAACTCGATGCCTATGACGACGACTTGGGTGTGGTATTTATATGAATTCGAATCACTTGATTTCATTCGTATTAATTCGATACTTTCCTGATTTTCTATTGCTTGATGCGTACGATTTTCCTGATATAACTACAACCTTGATGCGCACGACTTTGATTTTGTTGCGTTCGATTTTCTTGATTCACACGGCAACAACTTTCCCCTTTTTCATTGCTGACTTTTTCAAAGATACGAATTTGATACACTGTCATGAATTCGAATTGGACTTGGTCTACTTGTAGTCTCTGGTATTTTATTGCTGACTTTTTCATTGCTGACTTTTTCACAAGGCAACAACTTGTTGATTACCTGTAGTTGCTGCTATATTACTTCGGATTGCATTTATTTGCTTGTACTTGTGTTCTTTGTTCATTGGACTGGCTGTTGCTAAGTTGCTATGCTTGTGATGCTTTGTCTCTGGCATTGACATTGATATTGTATCACTGTCCCTTTACCATGTTGCATTATTCACTGAGTTGCCATTTCATATGCTTGCACTACTTCATTTTGTATTCGTTTTGATCCACTTTGTCACTGCATATCTATATATGCTTGACTTGTTTCATTTAATTGTACTGCCCTATGTTGTCCCTTGATCTTGCTGTGACATTGTGACTTGTTGTTCTTCCTCCATTAAGAAGTATTGTTGCATTTTAGATGTATCTTGTGGCATTTTTGTGCAAACTGTACTACTCTGGTCTTGCATAGTTCCATGTTCACTGTATTGTATCATCCTTAGTTTTGTTTCTGCACCATGTTGCATGCAGTGTTGCATTGACATGTGTCTTGCCTTTGACATCCATGTTCTTCACTGTTGATGTCATATCTTTGGTCTTGCATTTGTGTACTGTGTCTTTTGATTGTTCTGCACTTTGCATATGAACTTGATATTGCAGTCTTCATTAGCTTGTGGGCTTCCATTGTTGCCACTGTGTTTCATTTGCATAGCTGAACTTGTGTTGTCGGGCTCACTGTACACTGATGCATTCTGGTTTGATTTGCTAGTTGATGTAGTTGCACTTGTGTACTTCATATATGCACTGTGTCTTGGTTTGCACCTTTTCTGGTTGGTCTGGCCTGATGCATAATGCCTGACCATTGTTGCTGTGTTGATCATGTTTCTGGTTGTTGTACTGGTGCTTTGTTGTTGCTTGGTGGATTGCATCTCAACTTGTTCTTGTATTCACTGTTATATTTGGGCTTCACTGAATCTTTTATTGCATACTTGGGCTGCTGGAGTTGTTGTACATTGCATAGTGCATTGCCTTGTTTGTTGAAGTTGTGCTTGCACACTTGCTATTGTTGGCTGCGCACACGAGTTGGCGAGGCAGTGCACACGTGTATGAATGTACACATGTGTATTGCAGCCACTTATGGTTACCTGTCCCTGATAGCATTATCAAGTGTATATATCTATATGCACGACTTTGTGATGAATTCAAGTGTGAATGATGACGAACAACCCAAATAACTGAGGCAAATGATATTTTCAAAAACCATATTTTATTTTATATTGCAACACTATTTCTTTTTCAATTTTACTGCGTTAGTGAATATTTTTGCAGATTTCTCAGATGCTGGATTCAAAAACTGGAATGCAGTTGAAGACAAAATACGAGTGTGAGTGATATGTAGTGAGGTTATTAATGTATATAAAATCGTGATGTATTCAAAATTGTATATGTATAGTGAGAGCTTGAAATTGTACTATTCAAGATTGTAATAAATATTTTTTTGAATAAAATTTCTGTTTGAATTCAAAATCTGTGTAACTTGTTCTGTTTGAATTCAAATTCAAATTCTGTGTAATTTATTTTATTCAACAAATATTTATTTAATCTATGGAAAACAAAATAGAACATTACCAAATACATTTAAATGAATATATATGTTTATTATCATCAAACAAAAACATATAAGCGCATATTCAACAATCTCCCCCTTTTGATGATAACAAACATATATTTAAGATTTTGTACATGTGTTAAATGTATTTGATCAATGATATACTCTAATTGCTCCCCCTATTTAAATGCTTCTTCTCTACATGATGCTCCTCCTATATATATGCATACAAATAGAAATATATTCAAATGAGCCTAGATGCAAATGGAAAATTATTTGACCTTTGCTTGATTCTATTTGACAAAATCTTAACTTTTCTCTCCACCTTTTGTTATCAGTAAAAGAATAATAGTGTTAGAGAAAAATAGAGATTAAGTGATCAATATTAATCCAACATTAAACTCAAATTGAATATAAATAGTAAACTTCAATAAGAATCAAACAAAAACCATAACTACCCTTGTTAGGCGCATATTCCACTTTTAGAAATGATGGATATGATGTTCATATAAAATCATACAGTTGAATCTTCTTGTGGTACATTCATATCAGGAATTTGAATATCTACTAATCATGCATAACCGTTAGGACTTTTAAATGAGATTAGTAGTATTCGAATTTAATTTTAAAAATGAAATCAAGATCTTCTAACCACGCATGACCGTGAGGACTTTTAAATGGGATTAGAATCAACTTGTCTATTAAATCAATTAATTTTGATATGCGTTCCATACATGCATAACCGTAAGGACTTTTAAATGAGCATGGAAGCACATATTCAAAAAATCAAAGTAATTCACCCATGCATAACCGTGAGGACTTTTAAATGTGAGTGAATACTTTGGATATTTATTTATTTATTTATTTTTAAAAAAATATGACATGAAAGACAAATGATTCCTGATTATAGTACCACATATCGACAAACTATATTGAATATTTGATAAACCATGGTCGATAGAAATAATGATAGATATAGAAATGGTCATGGAATCTTTACCCAACAAAAAGTTTTATAATTCTTGTTTAAATTCCTAAAGAAATTTTCAAAATATACTCTCTTGAGTAATGTATGTTAAATATCAACACTCATCACCTTTTCAATCACTATTTATCTTTTTGATAATTAGTAGGGAGTCGGATTAGTCAAAATTTGTCATTTAAAATCAAATCAAATGACTAATCTGAAAATATGGTCAAACAATTATTTTCTCGAAGGGGTTATATGAGAAAAAAATTCTGCTATTTGAAAAAATTATTTCAAGTGAAAATTATGCAGATATTTTCTTTGAAAAACGATGCAGCAAATGAATGTTTCAAAAATTAATCACGTTACACTAGTAATTTTTCTATCAACTATATTACCAGTGTAATCTGCATCTGAATTTCTCTTTTAGTCCAAAATATCACTAACTAAATTTGATAGACCAGATCATGAAGTATGCAACAAAATATCTCAACATCAAGTTTAACAGCTTTTCAAATGACATTCTCTTGAATTTGAAATGAAGCCATGTAAATAATCAGAAAACAGAGAATGTAGAGTTAGCCGAATTATGACCAAATGTATCCACCAAAACATAATGTTTAATCCAAGCAAATACGTATGAAGTAATGCGAAGAATAGTGATTTTGGTATAAATGTAATTGACTAATTATGTAGACCAAGTCAGAATAAAAAAATCAACTCTTTTCAACATCTCAATAGTGGCTGATTTCATTCAGAATACGGTGCAGATTATCACAATTAATATATCGATCAGATAAGTATACCTTCACCTATTTTACCTTTACGATAATTTTTCGTGATTGCTCATTGTGATTCTGTCACCTTTATACTAGGCTAAGGAACTTTGTTTTGTTGCCCGTTGTGTTTCTGGAACAGCCAAAATCCAGATAACACCGTTGTTGTTCCTTAGCCTGCCACCATACCTACACGACGAAAGATTTTTGTGACCTATTTCTAGGTCCATGATTGTTAGTGGCAGAAGCATTATGAATAAACAAACCCTTTGGAACCCAAACTTGTTTAGTCCTTTTATTCTTGTTCCAATAGACATGAAATTTGTTTGTATAATTTTTAGGAACCCAAACTTGTATAAATTTTGTGTTCTTGTTCCTATGACTACAATTTTCAACACGATGTCCAATTATTTCACATCTATCAAAGACACTCTTCCCTTTTGCATTATCCTCAACTTGTGTTTTCCCAAAACCTAGTCCTTTTCTGTTGTTAGCAAAAATTTTATTTCCCAATAGCATGTTGAAAGATTTTTCGCCTCTTGAAAAGTTATTCAAAGATTTCTCAAGATTTTAGACTTTGGTTTTTAGTGTTGTGTTTTCAGTGACAAGTGAGGTGCATCGATTTATAAAATCCTTTTTCCTAGTGTCAATGATTTCCTTAAGACTCAAGTTTTCTTTTTCAAGATTCTCAGAGTTATTGTTAAGTCTTGTCAATTCTGAATCTAAAACTTTACATCTTTTACATTCTAGGTTTTGAATATTTTCAAGTTCAGTTTCTAACCTAAAATTTTCACGAGCAAGTTCTCTCCTATCAGTTTTCAGTTTTTCAATTTTAGATTCAAGAGCATCAACTACTTTAGTGAGATCAAGACACATAAAAACAAGATCTCTATAGGAATACTCACCTGCCTCACTAGATTCCTTAGAGCTTGCTTCTGATTCTGATTTCGCCATAAGACACAAGTTAACCTCCTCTGAGCTGCTATCCGAAACTTCCTCTCCTTCTTCATCATCCCAAGTCGCTGCAAATACCTTCTTCGCCTTTTTCTTTCCTTTATTGTTTTTTAGAAGTGGGCATTTTTGTATGAAGTGTCCGGGCTTCTTGCAGTTAAAGCATGTCGGTTCATTATCGGAATTGTCAGAATCTTTTGGCCTATTACGACTTGTTTTCTTCTTGCGTGGCTTGAATCTTGACCATTTTCTAAGATTATTGACAGCCATTGCAAGCTCTTCAATTGGATCTTCTCCTTCTTCGTCGCTTTCTTCTTTGCTCTTTAAGGCAATCGTCTTCTTCTTTGGTTCGGAGTTGTTGCGTTCTTCCTTTGATTTTAACTCAAGCTCATATGTCATCAAGTTACCAATCAACTCCTCCATGCTTAGTTTACTCAAATCTTTTGATTCTTGGATTGCCGTGACTTTTGCCTCAAAGTTCATCGGTAAGACTCGTAGTATCTTCCGCACAAGCTCTACCTTAGTGAATACCTTCCCAAGCGCTCTAGCGTTGTACACCAAAGTTGAAAAGCGTCCAAACATGTCCTTTATGCTCTCGCCTTTGTCCATTACAAAGTTTTCGTATTCACTGCTGAATAGGGCTAGACGAGACTCCTTGACTTGAGAAGTTCCTTCGTGTGTCACCTCCAAAGTGTGCCAAATTTCCCGTGCTGTTGTACAATGAGAAATTCTATTAAATTCATTTTTATCAAGAGCACATATCAAAGCATTCATGGCTTTAGCATTTGTCGTTTTCAATCTCTTATCGTTAGCATCCCACCTATCCTTAGGTTTAGGAATCTCAGTATCACCAACGATTATAGTGGGAGGTTTATAGTCAGTTTCAATAATATCCCAAACATCATAATCAACGGAACTAAGGTAAATACTCATCCTAACTTTCCAATAAGCATAATCATTCCCGTTAAACATGGGTGGCCTAACAATAGATTGCCCCTCAGAAAAAGCACTATTTGACGGATTCATGACTCTAAAGTTAAAGAAAAATACCTCGCTCTGATACCACTTGTAGGATCAAGATTAACCCTAGAGGGGGGGGGGGGGGGTGAATAGGGTTATAGCAAATTTTCTCGAATTAAACACAGAAATAAACTGCAGAAATAAATATGCTGAAAAGTAAATCACACACAAAAATTTACCCTGCTTCGGCAACCCCTGCCTACTGCTGCATTTCCAGATTTCTATTAGAATTAAACAGTATCACGCTTACAAACACTCTACTAGACTGGCAGACCCTTTTGCTCCCGCTCACAAACACTCTACTAGACTCGCACACCCTGCTCCCGCCTATAGAGTTTCGCTTACTCGCAAACACTGCTCCCGCCTATAGAGTTTTGCAAACTCGCACACCCTGCTCACTGAACTAATTCTAACTAGACAATCTGACACTACCTAAACCCTAGGTGGTGATTTACAAATTCTTTTGACTCGAAAAGAAAAAACAACTTCAAAATTAAAACAGGAGCAAAAATTAAAATACAACTTTGGACCCGTAGTTTTCGCTCAAAATAAAAACTAAAAACCCCTTTATAATTAAACCCTAAACAAAAAGTAACTTAAGCCCTTTTTAAAACTAACAAGGCCGGCCCCTTGTTTTTCTTTAACCCGATCCACTATTATTCTTTGACCCATTCCTTTCTTCTCCTGAGAGTAATGTCGGCCGATCTTCCTCTTTCTGAAATTAGGGCTTTTGTGCTATCGATCCAAATTGAGGCTTTCGGCTCTTGCTCGTGCTTCGATTTCTGATGATCGATTGTTGACTTTGAGATTGCGTTGCTCGGCTTGCTTGTTCTCTGATGATTGATTTGCGTTGACTTGCTCGCTCGTTCTCTGATGATCGAGTTGTTGGTATGTAATTTCTCTGTTTTTTCTATTGATTGTCGTATTAAACTCGATGCCTATGATGACGACTTGGGTGTGGTATTTATATGAATTCGAATCACTTGATTTCATTCGTATTAATTCGATACTTTCCTGATTTTCTATTGCTTGATGCGTACGATTTTCCTGATATAACCACAACCTTGATGCGCACGGCTTTGATTTTGTTGCGTTCGATTTTCTTGATTCACACGACAACAACTTTCCCCTTTTTCATTGCTGACTTTTTCAAAGATACGAATTTGATACACTGTCATGAATTCGAATTGGACTTGGTCTACTTGTAGTCTCTGGTATTTTATTGCTGACTTTTTCATTGCTGACTTTTTCACACGGCAACAACTTGTTGATTACCTGTAGTTGCTGCTATATTACTTCGGATTGCATTTATTTGCTTGTACTTGTGTTCTTTGTTCATTGGACTGGCTGTTGCTAAGTTGATATGCTTGTGATGCTTTGTCTCTGGCATTGACATTGACATTGTATCACTGTCCCTTTACCATGTTGCATTATTCACTGAGTTGCCATTTCATATGCTTGCACTACTTCATTTTGTATTCGTTTTGTTCCACTTTGTCACTGCATATCTATATATGCTTGACTTGTTTCATTTAATTGTACTGCCCTATGTTGTCCCTTGATCTTGCTGTGACATTGTGACTTGTTGTTCTTCCTCCATTAAGAAGTATTGTTTCATTTTAGATGTATCTTGTGGAAGTTTTGTGCATACTGTACTACTCTGGTCTTGCACAGTTCCATGTTCACTGTATTGTATCATCCTTAGTTTTGTTTCTGCACCATGTTGCATGCAGTGTTGCATTGACATGTGTCTTGCCTTTGACATCCATGTTCTTCACTGTTGATGTCATATCTTTGGTCTTGCATTTGTGTACTGTGTCTTTTGATTATTCTGCACTTTGCATATGAACTTGACATTGCAGTCTTCATTAGCTCGTGGGCTTCCAGTGTTGCTACTGTGTTTCATTTGCATAGCTGAACTTGTGTTGTCGGGCTCACTGTACACTGATGCATTCTGGTTTGATTTGTTAGTTGATGTAGTTGCATTTGTGTACTTCATATATGCACTGTGTCTTGGTTTGCACCTTTTCTGGTTGGTCTGGCCTGATGCATACTGCCTGACCATTGTTGCTGTGTTGATCATGTTTCTGGTTGTTGTACTGGTGCTTTGTTGTTGCTTGGTGGCATTGTGCATCTCAACTTGTTTTTGTATTCACTGTTATATTTGGGCTTCACTGAATCTTTTATTGCATACTTGGGCTGCTGGACTTGTTGTATATTGCATAGTGCATTGCCTTGTTTGTTGAAGTTGTGCTTGCACACTTGCTATTGTTGGCTGCGCACACGAGTTGGCGAGGCAGTGCACACGTGTATGAATGTACACGTGTGTATTGCAGCCACTTATGGTTACCTGTCCCTGATAGCGTTATCAAGTGTATATATCTATATGCACGACTTTGTGATGAATTCAAGTGTGAATGATGATGAAAAACCCAAATAACTGAGGCAAATGATATTTTCAAAAAACACATTTTATTTTATATTGCAACAATATTTCTTTTTCAATTTTACTGCGTTAGTGAATATTTTTGCAGATTTCTCAGATGCTGGATTCAAAAACTGGAATGCAGTTGAAGACAAAATACGAGTGTGGGTGATATGTAGTGAGGTTGTTAATGTATATAAAATCGTGATGTATTCAAAATTGTATATGTATAGTGAGAGCTTGAAATTGTACTATTCAAGATTGTAATAAATATTTGTTTGAATAAAATATCTGTTTGAATTCAAAATCTGTGTAACTTGTTCTGTTTGAATTCAAATTCAAATTCTGTGTAATTTATTTTATTCAACAAATATTTATTTAATCTATGAAAAACAAAATAGTACATTACCAAATACATTTAAATGAATATATATGTTTATTATCATCAAACAAAAACATATAAGCGCATATTCAACATATTGTACCATGTATGTAAATAGTTTAACGGATCATTAGGAGTTGAAATCCCGAACATCTCTTAAGTTATTGCACGCACGTTAGACACTAGATATGAGATGTAAAATCCTGTAAACATCACTGAAGCTATTACACTCATATTTATTTACTGTTGATTTAACTTACATAAGATCTTTTAGTTCTGACTTGAGTGTTTTGTCTTTTCATTACGCTAGGGTCAGTTTGAGCTTTTTAGTGTATTGAAGACCATTCTATTCGGATGATGAAGACGGAGATTAGTCTACTGTTTATTATATTTATTTCACTGCATCATGCTGTTCCACTGCATTATTTGTTTATTCTTGTTATATGTATAACTCTAATCTATATTGTAAAAGTATAATCAATTATTATTTTTAAAATAGCTACATGAACTGTTTATTGTATTATTATATTTTGTCATTCCGCTGTGCGATTCTGTGTTTTTTTCTTTTTTCTCTTATTTTCTTATTCACCCCATTAACAATCCTCCCTTTAAATGGTTGAGTTGACTTGTATGGTTTATTATCGATTTAAACCTTCCAAAAAGATGGGTCGTTACATCAACAATGTCTGCAAATTGCTTGGAAAAAAGGTGCAGAATGAAGGAACTTCTCAAATTGGCGTTGGAGAGGAAAATTTGCCAAAATTATGGTGGAGTCGATAATGAAAAGCCACAAAGACCGCATATAGTCCATTGTGGTATTACAAACAATTTTGATTTATCGATGATATGCATGTTCAATTTGAGGACATGCATAACTAGATATTTTGGAGGTTAGCCATTTATTGGAATGGGGACATTATTTTCATGGTAATATTGGAGATTGTTTAGAGTTTGAGGTTCTAGGTGGAGCTTAGATGACATTTATGGATATCAACGTGGAGATTGTTAGATTTTGGTGATACAACATTTCATATTTAAATAGATTTTGAGAATATTTGAGTCAAGTTGGAATTGTAACTCAAATATATTGCCTCTTTTATTGATTTTGGAGAGTGATTAATTACCTCTTTTATTGTATTAAAGAAGGAAAAGAATTATCTACACAGGATGGATTTATTTTGGGAGATGGAAATAATCAATAGATGATCAAAGAAGGCATTTTAACAAGACTGTTATAAATAAGTTTGTATATGGTTCATTAGATGTGTGATAAAAAAGGTTATTTTTCTAGATTTTCGAGGATTGAGATATCTTCTCAATTTTTATGGTTTTCTTATAATCATTCGGTGAGTTAATAAAGGTTTTCTTTAGAGGAATTTGTTTTTTCTTCACATCCTATCTCTTCTAAAATCTAATTGCATAGGGATCCTAGGAAAACCCTGACAAAATTATATAGCTTAGCCAATTAGAGATACATTACTGAGCATTATTAAAGCTTTATCTACCGAAATAATTATGAGGTACAAAAAAAGCTTCTCCCTTATTGTTTTGGCTTTGGTCACTAAAACTTGGAATCGACGGTTGAAAGAACACGTGATTCCATAAAAAGGTGATTTTACGCTCTTTATCCACCTACCAGAATTGTAGCAATAATTATAATATTTTTAAGTTACATGTTACCCACCTTTGACCTATATACTTCTTTTTTACCATTAATTGGCTAATTACAAATACTAAGTAGTATATCAATGCTTGATTGATTCATGCCAAGTCTACTTTAGCTTATAGTTCTTTGTACTTAACTATTATTTCATTGTATATCATCTTCCAGATCCCATCCAACATTTGAGAAATATGTATACAATAGAGAAAATGGAAAAAGATAGTGATCAGGCATGAGCAACACTGAAAATATGAAACAGTGATAAACGAGGTAATCATAAGAAAAGGAATATTTCATAAACAGAAGCCATAGGATCGAAACTTAAATATTTAGTCTTTAAATATAAAAAATAAATATTTATAAGGAATAAGTACTCTAAAAAAATAATTATCATGAATACCTCAAACATCCCTTGTCCTTTTTTGAAAATAAGATGATTTGGCTTATTAATCCACCCTAGACATTGATAAAGAATAAAGATCTTCACTAGACTAATTTGGAAAGATGAATAAACTCATAACTCATAAAAAGATAATTGCAGATTTATATCCTTGTTTCTTAGCTTTATTCAATATAAATAAATTACAATAATATCAATAAAAGATGGAAATATAAACAATGGAGGTAAAGAATCGGGATTATTTTTAACAAAATAATATGGCAACGAATCCTATTGTTACTTAAATATAGGCTTCCAAAGGTATATAAGTCAAGTATTTCAGTCTATAGCAGACTTGCAAATTAGTTATTTGAAAAACTTGGTTTAGAAAAGTTTTTAGGTAGTCTTAGTCAGGACTCAAGAGTATTTTATATAACTAAATTTAATAACGTTAATAAGGTAATGTGGATTGAGCAAAGACAACTCATGATTCAAATAAGATCATATATCCAAGATGCACACCAAAGTTATTACATCCTTTATTTCACATAAGTGCTTCCGACATATGCATATTTTTTTTATCACATTAGCAACAACTATGAAAAAAATGAATAGTAAAATCAAAATTATTCCTTGTAAGATATCGATCCTAAAATTATGTAGTAATTTTTTTTAAACATATCCAAATTCTTTTCAATTTTTATCTACTTTAAGGGCCACTCTTTGTCGATGATATACTAGAACAAAGATGGCTTCTTGTAACTTTTAAATAAAGCTAATGTCATATGAAGATTATTCGAGTAAGGTAATCCCCAAATATAATTTTCTGAATCAAATAGACAAAGCATCAAAACATAGAAGCTTATATGATTTTATTTTCTTGAATTCAAATTTGATTCAACAAAATTGAAATTAACCAATGCATAGGTCATCCCATCATGGTTGAAAAAATTTAGACAACCATTATTATAAGAAAACGGTGAGAAGATAAAAGTACACAGAGAAACAATATATATATTATGCATGAATTTTGTTTTAGTTAATATTAAGAGTTGAACTTGGATCATTTTGAATACCTTAATCCACATTGAGATGCAGCTTCTACTTTTACCAATGATGGTAAATCGATTTTCGAAAAGAATATAGAGGTCGATGAGATTGATGTCACTGATGGAGAGGCTGTAAAAATAAGAATGATATCAAATTTTAACATGGTAATGGGAATGGAAAAGAAGATTAGGTGGTTCTGATATTGAGATGAGAAAGTTTAAAGTATTTTCTATAGTTGGACAAATTATGGTTTTCAGCAAGCCGAAACAGTGAAATTTCCATTTTGGGGGAAAATTATGACAAAACAAGGGACTTATTGTTGTTACTGGAAGAGATGGTATGGGATAAAATGAGGCAAAGAAGCAAAAGATATATAAGATTGAACGAGCAAATAGAAATGAAAGGGTATTTTTGGTAGTTCGAAAAACATGGATGAATTTTTATTTAGTGAATTATAATTATTAATAGTAGGGATAACTACAAATATAATCTTAGAATGACATATGATAATGCCTCATTGGATGATCAGAGTCATAACCACTGATGGTTACAAACTCATCTTCACTTACAACATAAGCAGTTAAACTACACGAGAAATCAAATCATACTTAGTATAAGTCTAGCTCCTGCACATCTTTGAAAGCTTTATTCGTCTAAACCATACTCTCGACTGACATAAAATGAGTACCCGAGAATTTAGGGGGAAATCAAAAGCTTTGATAAACAAAAAAATGTATGAATAATATTAGTCTATCTCAATAAAAATTGATATATAGTCGGACCAAGCAACTAAGTACAATGATTTTTCCACTCACTAGGTCTTAATAATCATAAATGTCAAACATAACGTTATTGGATAGGATGAGACATAATGTACTATTCTCTCCTCATCCACCTGCAACCACAAAGGTTAAAACACAAAATAAACATCATACATAATGATTTAAAGATGTATAGGCCAATATTCAATAGGGTTTATGTGACGGCTCACATTTCGAAAGGATCGAATGGACAATAATCCACACATGTCCAACTCAAACAATCTAGAACATAAATAATCAATGGGGTTAATTAATAAAAATAAGAAAAGAAGAAACAAATACAAAATCTTGTAGTGGAATGAAAAATATAATAATCAAACAGTTTATGAAGTTGTTTATACTATACATTTGATCATAACTTATACTACATTTACCAGAGTTATATATACAACAAGGATAAGTAAAATAATGTAGTAGATAACATGATGCTGGAATAATAATAGTAATAATATACCAAATCTTTGTTTTCGTCCTCTAGAAAATGATCTTCAATGCATTGAAATACTTAAGGCTGGCCTAAGCATAATGAAAAAAACACTCGATTCAGAACTAAAATACTCTTATGTGAGTCAAATCGATATCACATAACATGACTGTAATAATGTTAGAGCTGTTTAAGGGATTTCACATATTCTATCCAGTGTATAACATGAGTGCAACAACTCAAGGGATGTTACGGGATTTTACATCTCTTAAGGATCCGTCAAAATATTTATATGTAGTAGAATACACTACATATATAATGTCTAATTAGCAAAATAAATATTTTTTAGCATTAAGGCTTTACATTAATCCCCTTTAACGTGTTTTTAGGCATTGTCGTATAGTTTGCATATGACACTCTAGTGGAACGTCCGGGGTAGGGATGCGCCATGATACGACAACATTAAACCAAAATCGTAATGGTCTTGTATAGGGATAAAAGTATGACAAGGCACATGAAGTAATGCCCAAGGTAGGATACTACCAGTTCGAGTCGTAGGGCTAGTGGAAACGCATCGTAGCCAAAGCCGCCCATCGCGTATATCCATTCCATATCGTTTTAGTGGGAGGCTATTCCAAATCAAGGTGCACTAACCGAAACCAACAAGAAGAGTAATAATATGGACCGGGTCTAAGTAAATCAAAGAACAGATGTCCGCTAGGGGTAGCAAACCCGCTTGGCCCTATCAAGTCGTCCTGTTTTAGTCATTTCAAATTGGCACAAGTGTCCGGGTCTATCCATCATCATTCTCTTTCTTCAAATCCAGCAAACAACACCTATCCAACCACTACATTCTGGAGTTTGCTCTACGTACATAGTTGTTAAATTGGTTTCAATATTGACAGAGAGTTTGCCAATAAGAGGCCCTGGTCTCTTTAACAACCAAACGTCATTTTACACACTGTTGGTACTTTTATATTTCGAAAACAATTCGTATTTGATATCAAAATATCATATTCGGTTCAAAATTAAATTCATTTCGAAATCATCATATTTACACAAAAATACCGTTTTCCACTTAAAATTCATTTTCACTCCAAAATTCGATTTGAATTAAAATTTGGGTTATAACTTCATTTTAACCCAATTCACATTTAAATCCATGATTTAAATATAAACATTCCACCCTTTGACTAGTTTGAATTTTTAGAAAATGTATTGGAAATTTTAAATAGTTTAAAAATAATTAAATAGGTAAAATAGTTTGATATAAAATGATTTAAGTATTTAAATTGTTCTATAAAGTGAAATAGTTTGAAAAATCAAAATAATTTGAATATTTAAAAAAGTATAGATTTTAAATAATTTTTATATTAAAATAATTTATTTTCAAATCAAACCGCCACTTCCCATTTTAATAAATTTGGACATAAGTCCAAATTCTAATCAAACTGATTCAATTTCAATTTTTCCATTTCAAATCATTTTCAATCTCATTTCAATTCAAATCGACTGAATTCTGATTCATTGCCAAACAATTTCAATTGCTATTCAAATCAATTACGATTTCAATTTCAAATTAATACAATTTCGATTTCAATCCCAACTAATTTCAGTTCAATTACAATTCAAATTTATTTCAATTCAATTCTCAATTTTAAACCATTTTGGTTCATAAAAATTCAAGTTTGATTTCAGAATATCGATTTAAGTCAACAAATTCAAATTAAACTTCAATCTTCGAATTTAGATTCAAATCTTAAAATAAATTCCATTCTCGAGTCCAAATTTTGTGTATCGAATTATATTACTTATACTTAGCAATAATTCAAAGTTCGAATGAATGTTCACATCTTTTAAAACAAATCAATTTTCAGAATTCAAATCATACTTCGATTATAACTACAAAATCTCAAGTTTCATTTTTGAACAATTTCGTTTAACAAATTCTGATTCCAACATTTTGAGCTCAATTTCGAAAATAATTCGATTTTCATAAATTCGATTTTTACTTCTTTAAATCAAAATCATTTAAATAATTTCAAATAAATTTTTTGAAATCATTTAATTAACTAATCTGGTGTCCGTATACAATTTTCTATCCTATGACCAAGTAAATTAATTATTTCAATTTAACTCGGGAATGGATATATATCATTTCAGTCCAAAATAAATGTCATAAGTATATATGATTTCGAATTTTTCCTTAATTTATTCGAAATAATTCAATTAACAGTTTTATATACTGTCAATTAATTTACAAGGTGATACAGGATATATATAAAATAATTAAACATCCAATCTCCAATATTTCAACCAATTGAAATCCATCACAATCAATCATCCAAACAATCAATAATTCATAATAGTTAACTAATTATCAATAATCGAGAATTTTACTAGCAGTTTAATTCTAATTTCAATTTAACCGTGAATTCAAAATTTCTAACATATAAATTCAATATCGATTTCCATGTCAATTAAATTTACCAAACAACAACCAATAATTTCAATCATATTAGAATTTCAATTTAATTAACATAAAAATAATTTAGCATGTTCTGAGCATTATAAAACACTCATCTTTTTTTTTTGAAATTGAAAATATTTTAGCTTTAAATAATTACACTTAGATGTTAAGCTGTAGATGATGTCGATACAATTCCAACGCCTCTTGTTTCGTCCAAAATGGACATCGTATGCAAAGATTAAGATTTTTATCAATATACGATTCTAATTAAACTATAATTAACAAAATAAAAATAAAAGAAAACAACATGACCTCTCTCTCCTATTAACCTCCAGGTCGCACGTAAGAAACCCACGATTGCAATTGAAATAAGAATCGCCACGCTAGAAAACGCCGCCAGTCACCACCTTCGCTAGCTCCACTGTCGTCGTCGCCCAGCGTCACCTCTAGGCCAACATTCCCTTGACGAACCCTAAAAACCTAACCCATTCGCACGAACCACGACCTCACGCTCTATCTTCCGGCCCTCTACCGTGCCATCGCCCTCCACCAGCATTTGCAAATCCAATCCCCCTTTTTACGATCGTTGTTCAGTTTTTTTCCTCTGATGCTATTTTAGATGAAAGGGAAGAGAGATAAGGTACTATATAGGCAAATAGGAGGTTGCCCATACGATTTGGAAGATGGTAAAGAAATACATTATTATAATAAGGAAATATCTAACTAATAGCCCATGAAAATTCTGAACTCCAAATGACTCGTGCCGCCTGGAGTTCATAATGTTTGACCCCCATTCCGAACACAATGGAACTAGTCTCGAGTCCTAATTCAATCATATGAAAATGATAGATTTTAAAAATCAGTTTATTTTAATTAAATTCTAAAATTAAATTCTACGAGTTCCAAGCTCGCACGGTCAAACGACAAGTCCGATCGCTATAAAGCTAGAAATCCTATATCAACTTACCATTATAGATCCGATGAAACTAGTTTCGTCAAAATCCGAAACAGTGGCCAAAATTGCTATTTTTACTCGTTGGTTATTATATAAAATCTCCAGAACTTAATTTAATCACTTTTAATTCAATTTTTAAATTTAAAAATCCTCAATGTTTAAGTAAAATTTAAATCAACTTCCGACGTCATTTTCATTCAATTAATTCAAGATTCAATCATTTAAATAATATCAATATTTAATTTTAAATAATTTATTATCCAATAAATCGCCATATTTCAATATAAGTTACTTAGCTTATAAAATTAAATTTTAAAACAAATTCAAATAATAGAACAACTAGTTTCATTTTATAGTCATTTAATATTCATTATTCAATTCCAACTATTGATTACAAATATATTTAATATGTAAAATTCATTTCAGTATCTGTTATTGCCAAAATCTCCGAAATTAGTTATTTTAATATTTTGTTCAAGTTCATATTAAATAAATTACATAAATAAACATTGATTTTTTTCTAGCCATTTTTATTCAATAATCACACTTAATAATTTAAAATAGGTAAAAATACGGGTTGTTACATTCTCCCCTACTCTAAACTTTTCGTCCTCAGAAAGGGGTTAAGTAAGAAATTTAACTTCGATATATTTTATTCAAAATTATTAGCTTATAAAACTTTAAAATCGACATTACAGAAATTACAACTTATTTAGAAAAACAAGTTATAGAATTATTCAATTTTCAACAATTTTCTTACACCAGATTTACGGAAAATTTGGCAGTCTCCTTTGCGCAGCTCAATTGGAATTTTTTTTACAGTAGAATATATAACATAAATATATACCAAATATTTAAAATATACATCTCATCTTAATGATGAGGCATCCCGTAGGGAAAAATATAAAAGTGCGGTGTGTAATTTGAGATATGTACCTTATTATTAATATGAGCAAGTTTACTCGTTTTAAGTAAGAAATAGCATAAAAAAACCCGCATATATGTCAAAAGACACTTCGTATGTACCTATCTCAACTCATATTAGAATATTAGTCCTTATAATAAGATATAGAGAATGTATGAGTTTAATAGAAACATATACATGAATTCTGAATCCAACTATAGCACAAGCATCAATACACACCACACAACAATCATATGTAATCAAAATAGTTATAACAACGATTATCAACAAAAGAAACCATTCAACAATTATCAATATTCATCTAATTAATCCAAATTATCAAAATTTACATTTCTATTGTCAATATTTGATTTATACACTTCATTTCTCATTAACATTCATTATTTCTTAACATTTAACTGGTTTGCTTCAAATTTATTCACAACCATTTCACTTACATTCAATTTATTCAATTCAATGTGTTAAATTTCAATTATTTTACTTTGTGCTTAACAATATTTCATATCAATTCATTTATGGACCACGTTTTATAAATTCACTTCATTTGAACTTATTTAAATTAAATTTTAATTTAGTACAACTCAGTATACTCTTTTCAGTACTAATATCATTTATAAACCATTTCATAAACATTTAAGTCTATTACTATAACGATCCGACTTTACGACCCTTGAAAATCGACATTATACGTTCGCTGTGTAGCTTGCCCAAAGTGCCAGAAAGACAGATTGTTAGGGGAAAAGAAAGAAGGTAGAAAATAGAAGAAACTAAACAAATACAGAACCTCGCGGCAGACTGAATAATGTATAATATTAATAGCTCTTTACATAAATGAAACTGTAATATGTATATCTCAAATCAGAGTACACAAATCAATAATTACTAGCCTGGGCAGTAATATCAGTCTGTCCTCAAAATCGCTGATCAATTCAAACAAACACTACAGAGAATAAAGAAATACAAGAATACGCTTCAGTCTCCAGCTCGTCTCCTGAGCTCCAAGGCAATCCGATCTAAATCTGTAATATGTTCGGTCTGACCCGAGCATTATTATAAAATAATAACACATGGATCAATTTGATTAACCATCATGAGAAAAACACACTCAATTTGATTTACTAAGTTATAAACCTTTTCAAAGTAAAAGTATAATAAGACCACGCCGCACATAAACATAGTCGGGTTTTTACCTTACGATCACCAAACCATTTCAATAGAAAATCTTGTGATATTATAATAATGTCTAAGGGTCAAAATAATAAAAATAATCAAGTAGCTCTATGCTTGTGATGTGCACATCACAACAATACTAGGATAAAATCAAAACTCGATAGGTTTGTTTCCTAATTGTGTAGGATTCCATGAAGGAGCCCTCGGTATTCGAGAACGGTCCACCTGCACAAGGATCAGAGTTATCCTTTCAAAGCATCATATCCATCAAGCGAGGTATTATAGGAAAAACATAACCGGCCTTGCTAAGACCGAGTGCATTGCTCCAGCATGCCAAAAACAACTGAAAGTTTTAGTATTGCTAGAAAAAGGAGTCGATTACACCCTATAGGTTTTCCAACCCTATTAGCCATGTCTCCTATCATTGGTTTTAGCCATTTCCTTTAATGAGGCTACGTCCGACGTTCCAGCTTACGCACTGCTCCAAAATAGATCAAGGAATCCCATATGGATTCTCACACCACAATGGCCTTGAAATCGCATATAGATTTCCACATCTCAAATAGATCATGTAATCACACACTCTCCCGCATCCCGTGCGCTCCATAAACCAATCATTGATTTCCAAAATGCTAAAGACTGGTTTTTTAGGAATTAATCTAACAATACATAAGAGCGGGAATTACCCCCCAGCCATTTAAGTGGATGGATATCCTTATAATTTATCCTAGAAGAACAATGAGTTTGTACGTACAGTATAGTACCACCGATGGTAATTGTACCATATAATTCTCGTGCTTCCCCTAGATATTTCTAGAGTTAAAATCCCTCGGTGTTAAGTAGGAAATCATTCCTTACCATGAAAATTAAGAAGGATTACATATTTAGGCTAAGATTTGATAGCCGGTTATTTAACTGTCAAATAATAAACATTCAACAACGATTACATTTCTCACTGAAATCACTAAGCCTCGTTTAATTTGATTCCTATAAATCGAATCTTCTTATTGAAACATTCATATACTTATTTCATCTAAATAAGTATATTCACAAATCATTCTTTACAAATACTCGAAAACTATAGTATAGAAATAGATATGGAAGTACCAAATGGTATCGACCATGGATTGCAACTCGATGATTGTGTCTCTATCCCATAAAAACCAAACTTAACTTGGGCAATCTATGCCTCTCGATTTTCGCCATGCAATCAATAATAGATCACAGTTTGCACAATAGTTACATCACCCTCCTCGTGAAAACGTGCCAAATTGTAGGCAATCGCTGCCCCTCGAATTACGCTATGAAAATATACCATTTCTTCCAAAATCTTTTATTTTAATAAACACCTCAAAATAATACTTATAAAGTCTCTATATAAATCCCTAAGTTAAATTTCAGAAGATTCTCTTTTAAAATAGATTATTAATAAAGGACTTTGAACATGATTAAGGAAGAATAAAAACAATTTAAGATATCAATAATAGTACCATTTGGACCCTTTTATAGAATTATTTAATAATATATTATAATAACTTCCAAAACAACTTTTAACATACACTTAAGTAATTAACTTTTTAAACAATATACATTTTAAATAAAGTAATTGACATTTAAATAATCCTTTATTAAATAGTTATATTACCATAAATAAATAATTCGACTTCCAAATCTCGAAATAATTTTGAAAAAAACATTTAAGTGAAATAACTAACATCACTATAGGAAATAATAACTAACATCACTTGTAACGTTTTCGATTTTTCGTTGCCGAAAAACCGAATAGTTAGGGTTTTAAAAAGAATTTAAGAAAAGAAAAAGAAAGAAGAGAAGAAGATAGAAAATAGAGAGGAACGAAAATAGAACATAGAACGGAACAGAAAAACAACAGAACAATAACAGAATCTCACAATTCGCAGCGGAACAACATATAATAATAAATGAATAATCTTTAAACAAAGAACTATATCAGTTATTACATTACATTACATTACTTTTCATTACATCATATCATCAGAGTGTACAACAACATACAACAACAAACAGTGCAGCGGAAAAAGAAATACTATATAAACTAGTAATACGCCATGCCATCCAGCTTGCCTCCAGCAACTCCAGAATATCCTGATATCCTGATAAACCTTAACTCTTGACTGCCCGTGTGGAAATTGGTGGGCACCCAGAGTTTAGGAAGGAAAATAATAAACTCCGAGTCAGTCATGTGACTGGTGTGAGAACTCAAAACAGTTTATTTATCTTTGAAAACAAAATAGAGGAATATTTTTAAAGTCAATTCGCAATGCTTTTTAAAATGAGACTACCATAAGACCTCCCGCCACACACACAATGCAAACGCAGACTTGGAGGAGATTTCTCCTTATGATAGTCAAAGATGCTTGATACGCATTAAAATCAAATCAATTTTGATATTATTATTAGTGCATAGTGTAGAGAAAATCATTTCGAAAGTAGAATATAAATCTTAGCCAGCATAGGTACCATTATATTATGCCTACTATAGCTACCTCCTGAGGAAGCAGGTTCTACAACTAAAACCGTACAAGTCTCGTATTGTTTCTTTGGATTTCCAATGAATGGTCAGGCCAAGGAACTTCCCATTGCCACATGAGAATGCCTCTGGATGGACATACCCGAGAACCAAACCGGATCTCTACCAACACAAGGCCGGGTTACCCCTAACTGAGTAACAACTGACCGAATATGCCATCCCCCGGTCCTTTGGGACCTTTCACCGAGCGCTCGCAATCAATTCACACAATCATAAAGTGTTTTCAACATGAGTAAGTATCTGGGTTCCATACCATGATACCACCCTTTTCCAGAAGGAAATGCACATATCCTAAAGGGCGCTACCCCTAATAACCTTGCCGCATCTTTCCTGTTTTGACCATTCCGGGGTGTGAGGCTCGACGAAGTCACGTCCACAAAAACATACTTTATACAAAAGCCATGCTTTGGGTCAACAAATGATCATAGAAATGATCACCAAGATAGACGATCAAACAAATGATCCTATCACAAATAATCAACACAATGATCATTTACAGCAACACTCAGCATGTCACATTACCAAATTGGGAATATATCGCTGATAACCTTCAACTACATAACCTCTGAGCTCGTACGTCTCAGAGAAGGGTGTTAAGCTAAAAGAATAAATTCTCCGCCACCAACAGAAATATATTTGAATGAAATCGGCTTTATATCTCAACTTGTAATGTCAGGCATACAATCCATACAAGTCTGTTCTGGGCTCGAACAAAACCGAAGGCACTTACAAAGAAGTCCTTGCAATCCGGATATTCACAATCCTGATCGGATTCACCATCACATATGGAGAATTCAATACCGTAGCTACTTGGTGCAGAGTCAATCGACAGGTCATCCTATCGCTCTCGCAAATATCCGGTCTTCAACACCGATCTTCAAATGCAATTCACAACGACGTATCACATATTCGGAATGGGTTATACGACCCCATGGTCCTTTCCCGGTTAACCCGAATAGTGAGCGCTTATTAAAAAATAAGTGTGGCATTTAAATTCAAACAAATCACATCAATTACCCATTCAAAGGGAAATATTGATAGTCGGTTATTGAACTATCAATGGATATGCACAACATCACCAGTTTCCAAATAATTTTCCAAATTATTTATTTTCCAAAATATCTTTACTAGATATATAATTTCACACTTCAAAAATAAATCAATATTTATTTTTAAACAACTTCCCTTTTCTTTTATAAATTCCATAGTGAATTTATAATCCAAAATATCTATGAATATTCGATTTCAATTATTCATTTCAATTTATCTTCAAAAAGATAAATTCTCAAAGTATTCACTTTATATTGGAAAACATTTCCATACTTATCAAATAAGTAATTCACAAATCTATTTATTTTCAACACTTGGAAAATATTCAATATACTTAAATCGAGATTAAGTATATATTTCATTCTTTAAGGAAATCATTCTCTTAAACATATTTATTTGGGCCAAAATGAATGTTACATAAAACATCGTTACGACAACCCAAAATCACTAGTATAGGGATTCGAAATTAAAATAGATATATAAATCCCAATACTATACAAAACATTTCCTTTCGGAAATCATTTACTATAACAACAGTGTTATAGTCCACCATTTCCTTCTATTTCTCGAAAACGTCTATTTCAACAATAAATGTTGAAATCTATGGTTTCGAATCTCAACACATTTTAAAACATCGTTAGGTCATTTTAATTCTATTTAAAACATCACATTCAAAACAATTTCTTTAACATATTATTCACTATTCAAAACGTGAATATACTACGTTAACAAATTTCATCCTTTTATTCATTTCATTTTAAAGGATTATTCACAGTCAAAAACGTGAATATAACTCCATAAATAAGTTATAACAATTTTCTTATCAAAATAAGTCATTTGCGAATTTATAAAACAACGTTTATAAATTCCTTTTCTATTTATTTTATAACAACTCCTTTTATAAATTCCTTTATTAACCTATTCGATTTATAACTCAATTATAAACTAAAGGTTCATATTATAAGTCAAATACTTATAATTTATTTGTTTCCAAAATCGTTCCTTTAAATTTCACAATTATAAATCTTATAACTTATAAGATTCATTTATTCACCCAAATCTATTCTTTTAATATCCTTACAAATTTTATAAACCTACTGTTTATAAAATTCCATTTATAACTTCACCGTTTATAATTCTATAAATTTCATTCATTTATGGAATTCATTTTCACTTCATTCAAACACTTATAAAAACTCGTTTTATAATTCAAATGTTTTAATTTATAAATATCCATTTATAAATCCTTTATAAAATCAATTTATAGTATTAGTTTAAAACATCTTTAATCTCCTTTATAATTTTCACCATTCTCTTGATTTATAAAATAATCGAATTTTATAAATCCTATTTTTAAACTTTTTATAATAAATTCAAAAATCCAATCTAATTATTTTATAAAAAAAACATTAACCCATATTTCTCAAAAATCAATCTTTAACCGTATTTCTCAAAATCATAATTTTTATAACTTTAAAAATTATAACGTTTATTTATTTAAAATGGACCAATTCCAAAAAATATTTTATAAATGTATACTTTCAAAAATCACTTTAAAATCATTTTAAAATTCCAAAATTTGGTCCAATGATGCTACATACCAAATAGTCAATCACGACAACAACGATATCATATATCGATATGATAATCCATCAAATATCAAAATATCTAAAATCAAATAAATACTGTCGAGGAATCTAGTTGGATCCCTCCAACCTGTTTTCCTGCATCCAAAAACATTAGCACAATACCTATTTCGCTCCAGTACGAAATTATCGCGGTATATGGGATTTAAAATATTATCCGCTTAATAGACGGCGCAATAGGGTCTCATCCGCTAAAAAAAATGCGGGAAATCAATAACTCCAATATATACATATGCCAATATATATATATTGCTATTATATATAATACCAATTTCACTGTTTATGAAATATTCGCGGTATATGTTTTTAATAAATAACATCCGCTTACTAACGGCGCATAATGTCTATTTTAACAATCAATAGATAACAATCATCATTCAAACATGCATTCAAATAGTTTAAATCTAACTATTTAAAATAAAAATCGAAACTGATTCGATTGAGTGAGAAGTTCTCACCTTGATTTCAATTTCGTTTTAGCGATTTATTTCGAATAAAATTAAACAGACATTTAATTTTACCCGAAATTCTCACTAACTTCAAACGACTCCAATCCAATTTCATCGCGTAATGCTCGTCCATACGATTCCAACGCAACTGGTTTCGCGCGTTTTCGACCTCGTATGAAAAAATTATCAATTTATGAAGTTTACACAATTTAAACTCATAATATTTACAACATTTTTAATTAATTTATAACCTAAGCCATCGTAGCCGTAGGATCCATCGTTGCTTGCATCTGGTCCATGCACTTCATCTTCTCACTCACGTAAATACCCAGGTGAATAACGCACGGCCGAACCCACCTTTATACAAAAAACCCTAATCACGCGAGCCACCAACGACGACGAAACCCCATCATATCGGCACCACAGCAAAGCTCTTCGCCTCCCCTACCCACGGCTACAACCTCACTGAGCTCGGCCCCATCTACACTTCAAAAAGCGTGCGCGAATATACCCCCTTCAAGCTTGATTTGCCGCCAATCCACAAATCCTTTCGCGATCATGACCGTTGATCTTGTAGTTCGTGTTGCCCTCTTCAACATTGTATTTGAACAATTTTGGAATAAATCAATGGATTTCGAGTTAATTAAGGAAGAAGGAGGAGAAATACTGGCCTTTGGTTGCTATGAACGGCGGCTAGGGTTTTAGAATTAGGTTTATTTTTTTTTTCTAATTTATGAAGGAAGGTGGTCTATTTATAGGAAATATCGAACACTATTCATTTCGATTTTCCAAACTTCGATTTACGTGCCGAAACTGATGTTCCTAGGGTTTATCCCGCGTTCCAAACACAATGGAACAGGTTTCGGAAGCTAATTCGGATATCTGTGCGAGTTATGGCAATAAACGATCGATTTAAATTAAACCGATTTAAGCGATTTTCTAGGCGTTTTAATTTGTACCGGACAAACGGTAAATCCAATTGACACGAAATTTGAAACCTTACAATAATATCACATTACGGATCCGATGAAACTGGTTTCGTCGAAATCCAAGACTTTTTGAAAAATGGCTATTTTAACTCGCCAAATTAAAATTAAAAATAATTCGATGCGTTTCGAGCTGCCACGCTCAAACGGTAACTCCGATTGACACGAAAATTGAAATCCGGTAATAACTAACTATTACGGATCCAATGGAACTAGTTTCGTCCAATTCTAAGACTGTTCAAAAATTGACTATTTTCACTAGTCGATTAAATATTAAAATATTCAATTTTCACAAATTAACTTTTAATTCGATTCTAAAAGTTCTAAAATATCGTTCTAACTTCAACATGATAAAATAAAATTTTACAAATCATTTTCAATCATATTTAACCCAATTTTCAATTATTTCCATAATTTAACATATTAAATTATCGATTTAATTATTCAATTAAATCCAATAATTCAAATAAAAATTCATTTGACTTATAAATTCACTTATTAATATTTAAAATTAATTAAATATTCAAATTTTAATTAATAAAAATCCTGGGTCGTTACATCACTAAAGTCATATATGTAAATCAAATCCATACCTAACGATCGATTGTTAACACAACAATTATCCAATATAAATTCATTTGCAAATAGCCGGATAAAAAATTAATTCTGCTAACCAACTATCATTCACAATCAAACTCTTTCATTTATTATCCAATAATGTTTATTTGGCCAAATAGATAACACCGATATTTTCCGATTCAATTTACATTATTATTTATTAACTTAATTTAAACAATCATTTATCGGTTCCACACATACATGATTCAATACTGGCTATAAACTAAAAAATAAACATATACAGTTTAATAACAATTCGAGATGATATATCATGATCATAGATCCGGTTCAACCAATCTAATAGCATTTCAAGATGCTATATCATCATCCTAAATTAATTTCAACAATCACCAATTTCAACAATCCAAACAGCATAAATAAATTTTATTTGCTACAAAGCATTACCGATTAACCAATGAATGAGTTTAACTCACCTTGAGTTTTCAATTTGCCAAACGTTCCAATTTAAATTAAATTCAAATAACGTTCGATTTAACCTAAATTTTTAGCTATTTCCAATCGTCTCCAAATCAATTATATAATGTAGAGCTTGTCACCATGATTCCATTGCCGCTTGTTTCGTCTCTTTCGGACCTCGTATGTGAAAGATAACCATTTTATAAGTATTCAAAATTTATAATATAATTGATTTAAAAAATTCTTATTTATTTTTATTTCAACCTTAGATCTGGCTGTTCGTTCTGCATCAAAGAATACTGGCCGTCGATTCTTCTTCCTCTTCTTTATTTGCATGCTACTACCCAAATCAAGAACCCATAACTGCCGTTTAATCTTCGATAACCACGCCTACTTTAGCTCACTAGAGCTCGACTGAACATCGCCACATCTTCGTCCATACCTTACCGCACCACCGCCCATGACCTGGTTGAACTCGGCCACCCCCAGCACTATGAAATCGCCTCCAAACGCTGAGAAAACATGACCGCATTGCGCCACCCATGTTCGACAATAGCTAAAACCTACCGTCGGATCTGTTGTACTCGACGAACTCTACGACTTCACATTTGATGGCGAGGCCTAAAAGTTTTTGGATTGGGAGGAATCGAGGGTGGAATCTTGGCCATTTTTGGCCATAGAAAATTATTGGAGGCGCTGTTGTGGTTTAGGGTTTCAAGCTATGTATATAAACGCGTAACTATATTACTTTAATATTATTTCTACTATTCATGCGAAATTTTGGGAGAACTATAGTGAGGCGTTCCACCTAGCATTTATAATGTTTCACCCCTATTCCAAATACAATGGATATGTAACGACCCGCTATTTTGGACCATAAATATCCGACTTGAATAATTCAAAATACCGAATTGTTAATTAAAATTTGGCAAAACTTAAAATATAAAGTAAATAAATCAATCACAGATCACAGAGTAATATAATGCAGCAGAATAGATAAAGAATAGTAGTTCATGAAGCTACTATATACATCAGAGTTAGAAAAATACAACCGAATAGTTCAAATGCAGTGAAATCTCTAATGCAATAGATGACTTCTCTGAACCAATCAACGGGAAAGGCTGGAATCTGAATCGATAGTTGGATTTCCAAATGAAGCTTCGAACTCCAAAGGTGAGTCTCAAGTGTTGTATCACTCAGTCTGACCCGAGCGTAAAGCAAAACACAAAACACTCGAGTCAAGATTAACATTCTTATAACAATAAATCCAACTCAAGTGAAATATCAACTGAAATACAAATAACTTAAAGGATGTTTGAGATAACCATCCTCTAAGGGTCCATGAAATTTTCTACAAGGTAGAAATATACACTATAACACCGTGGTCATTTCAGCTTAATTTATACTTCAAAACCAAATCTCATTTTCACTTCAAATATCTCTATATTTCCCAAAAATAGTATTTATATATATTAAATAATTTATACAGTAAAGTATTTTCAATTTCCACAACTTAACAAATCATTCCAACATCAACCCGACCTTCCCATTCAAATTAAATTCAATCTCAATTTATCAATTTAAATTCAACTCAATTTCTATAATAACCACTTAAATTTTATCGATCTCAAATTCAGATTTATAATCACAAATACCCCTTTATATTTCCATATATTTCAAAACTTTAAGTATTCAACGTTTCATCTAAATTTTCATTCAATTTAGTTTTCTAAATAATAAATTCAAATTTAGTTCAACCTAAATTTTCATTTTAATTCAATTTAGTTGCTAAATAACAAATTCAACACGTTGATTTCAAATACAGATCCGAATCTCAACATACCATTTAAATTCCAATATAGTTCAAGGCTTTAATATTTAAATGTTCTATATAACAGTTTCATATAGATCTCGATTTAACCTCATTATTATTTAGTCTTGAAGTACTCCATTATTATATTCAATATCATTTAAGTAACCTTAAATTACATTTTACTCAATATTTTCTTTAATTTATTTAAACGTGAAATATTCATTAAATCACTTAAATCAAAAATCCAGTTATAAAATCATACCCTTTAAATTTCCCATTCGAAAATTTCAAATCGATTTAATTAAATAAATCCTTATTTAAATACCATTTTTATAAACCCAAATTTATCTCCCAATCTTAATTATTCAATTTATTACAAGAGAATCTATTTGAAATATAGATTTACATAAATACTTAACCATATTATATGTATTAAATCAATCTAATTTAAACCAAATATTACTACTAAATCTATATATACAATTTTCATTTATATAATATCTTAAGAATCAAATTTATTAAACCATATATTTCTTTCCAAAATTATAGAAATTATTTTCAAAATATTTATATGGACCAACGGTGTCTGTATATATTTCCTATCATATAGTCAAGTGCTACGGATATTTATCATTTCAATCCGTATACTAAATATATACGGGTGGATATCATTTCAACCCGTAAACCCAAATTCAATTAAATGAAAATCGCTTGGGTTTATCATTTCAACCCATAACGATTTTCTCCTATTCTAAAGAATGTTCGGGTATGTATCATTTCAACCCATAGCGATTTCTAAACTATAGGGAACTTGCAGAGTGATAATAGAAAATACAATAAAATAATAGGCATATATCATCAATAACAATATAATATAAACAACGGGATATGGTGTCATATCCCGCAGGTGAACAGTTACAGATAATAACATATATAACAAATTTAAATAACTACAGCAGCATATTTTAATTGTCGTTTCAATTGAAATCAAATTTAATGAATAAAAAAATGTTAATCGTGAGTGATTGCTCACCTTTCGAGGCTAGAGAATATAGAAGGAGACACAGATACGCACACTAATACAGACACTGAAATTAAATTTCAAATCCAAGCAAATCAAAATCGGCACGAATTCAATGATTAAAGCTGATTGGCTCGAATTGATGAAACGGATCAGATCAGAACTGGAACGATGAAGATGAATGGTATAAGCGAACTTTTATGACCACCTATAACTATATATACACATACGAAATTTATATTCTAAGTTCAAACATCACAAATTTAATTTACATGTTTTTCAAACATATAAATAAATAAATAAATCAAGCTTACATTTTTAAAATAAAATCAACATACACTTAAAAACATATATATATATATATATATATACTAACACCTTTATACTAAACTTATATAACTAGTATATATATATTCTCAAACAGATAAAATAAATGTTTAAATATGAATACCTAAAAGAAAACTTTTTTTTATGTATAACTATTTCTATATATATTAAATGTTATATATATATATATAATTTAAGTCCATCCATATTTTTACATTCAATAACATATTATATTCAACCTATATAAATTTCCAAATTATATATGTGTGTTAAAATAATTTATAAAGTAGAGTATTTATAGAATCATCTTAAATCCAAAATAGTATAAATATAATACTGTAACAAAATATATACAATCATCAACTAAATAAGTCAGTACCACCTAGAAACCCATATGGTAACAAACCGCATAATATACATATATTAAAGTATTTTATATAGTCTGTAACAAAACAAATAT
Organism: Allium cepa; assembly: GCA_030765085.1. Lineage (NCBI taxonomy): Eukaryota > Viridiplantae > Streptophyta > Magnoliopsida > Asparagales > Amaryllidaceae > Allium > Allium cepa. Next base: position 1,052,712,422 of record CM060931.1, read on the forward strand.
ATGACTTACATAAGCGAATACCATATTATAGGAAACCTGATATCAACCAATAGAAGCTGACCCATATTAAAATATAAAACACAATATATATATATATATATATATATATATTCTTATTAAAAATGAAAGATACTTATTTTATAGTATGTTACCTTCAAAATGTCGCATACATAATTCAAAATATTAACATGACTTATAAGCTGTGAGGAAGATCAAATAGAAACTATATATAAATATACACTGTCATGTTATGAAAATAAACTTTTGAAAAAATAGTATTCAATACTTATATAAATAGTATGTATATCTCAACTAACAAAACAAAAAAAACAAAAAAAAAACAAAAAAACAAAAAAGAACATTTAATTACGAATATAAATCAAAACATATATGTGCTTACACGCCTATACCTCACTGATCGAACAGAAGCAACCGGAAGGCGGGGTGATGAGTTTCATTTGATGAGGAGGTTTGGAAGAAAGGTGAAGTGGCGGATGCAAATAATGGTGACAGCCGCATGCTTCAGTTTGCTTTTTTTTTTTCCAAAGAAAAGTAGGGAGGGGAACGAACAGATCTAGAGAAAAGAGAAGTGAAAGCGAAAATAAATAAGGATGAACTGCATCTTTTCAGGCAAATATAACGGAAGAAAATGAATAGGCAACTAAATTTTGAGTGAATAAATAAATAAAAGTGATTGTAACGGTCAACCCTTGATTTGGTGAAAATAATTGTAGCAATTAATAAAAGAAATAAATAGCAACGGTCACGTTGCTTGATTCAGCTGACCCATAAAAGCAAATTATTTAAAATTTAAATCGTAGGAAACGTAAAAAAATGTACCACCATAAAATGAAGTTGATAACGTCTATGCATTGATTCTGCAATATTTATTAAAGCAATTGATTGATGGGCGTTTAAATTTGAATGGAAGGAAAGAGAAAAGTCACAATTAAAGGTAAGATTTAAATTTTAATAAATACAAAATGTTTCTAAGTTTATACGTTTATAACCTTCCAGCTGTAGTGTGTATATATAATGAATGGTCATAAAGAAAGAAGTGGAAACAGGGAGCGTAGGAAAGGGAAGGTTAGAAAAATAAAATTTTGTTGAGAAATGAATATTTGCGCGAGTTATATAGGTTTGATCAGAGAGTAAGCGTGATTTAAGGAGAAGAAAGAACAACAATAAATCAACTTGCTTTGAAATGGAAAGGAAATTAAACTAGCGTTGATTTTTAATGAGCAGTTATAGGCAAGAAATAAGATATTGATTTTAAAAAAAAGGCCACGATTTTGATTGAGCACTGATTTTCTTGTTATACATGGTTACTAGATTTTTAACAAATTTTAAGCAAATGGGTTTCGAAATTAAAGCAGAAGAAACGGTCAGCTAAGATTAGATTTTGGAATAAGATTTTTAAATAATATTGAATGCGTTTAAAATTTAAAGCTCGCTTTGATGGGAACAATGGCAATAAATTAAAAAGGCGAACGATTATCAAATTTGTAAATAACGTTCCTATTAAATCAGGAGAGCAAAAACAAAGTGAATAAAATTAGAATGCGTACAACAGACGCAGTGATTTTTGTCTAAAAAATGAAAATAACGGATTTAAATTTTATACGTTTTCTTGTATGTGTATATACATTATTTATTCCATCAAATAACGCGCCTTTTAAACGCCAAACTTAACAGTTTATTTATACACAAAGTTTTGGAAATTTATTACTTATATAAAAATATGATTTGTTTACACATTTACTAAGAAATTTATATTCAAAAATGTATATAAGTAAAATATAAAATATTAAATTTTTAAAAGTATAAAATCAATTTTTTTAAAGAACAAAAGTGAAATAAACGTTGTTACGAATATATTAAATAAAACCAAAAGATTAAAAATTAAAAATTTAAAGATTTATAACTTCAAAAAAAAATGTTAAGTTTTAACCAAAATAAGAATTTTAGAATTTTCACACTAATAAAAATCTTGGGTGATTATTTATAATTAAATTTAGACAATCAAATTTTCGAAAAATAAAACCCCAGAGTTATAAATAAAGAATAAAATATTGCTAAAATTTGGGCTGTTACAGGATATGTATAGGGAGCCAATTCCATCATATTTGGAAGATAGCTTTTTGAATCAAACTATAATACTAAATTTTCAATATTAATTTCAATGCGTTTCTATCCCGTATGACCAAACGATAACTCCAAACGCTATGAAATTTAAAATCCGATAATAACACACTACTACAGATCCAATGGAATTAGTTTTGTCGAATTCCGAGACTGTGCCCCGAGTCGCTATTTTTCACAATTATATTAATATATATAGATTTCAAATTTTAATTTATCAACTTTTAATTCCATTTAAAAGTTCACTATCATCATTCTAATTCAAATAGAGTTTAAATCAACTTTAGAAATCATTTTCATTCACATTTAACTCCAGATTCGCATATTTACTCAATTTCAAATATTAGATTTACTATTACAAAAATCAATTGAATCGCTATATTTGAAATTTTTACCCATTTCACTAGTTTAACCAAAATCTTCATATTCAAAATCAATTAATATTTCAAATTCAACATTAAAAAAATAAAAATAAACGTTCAAAACCGAACGACCAAAATTCCAGGTCATTATAGTTACAACCATTTTATAAAATGCATTTCATATTTAATTTTCATAACTCAAGTTCATATTAATTCTTCAATTCACTTCATTAGTTCGTTTTATAAATTCAAGTTCATATTAATGATTTTTACTTCAATAAATTTTATTTCATAAAATGACTCAATTTAGTAGTTTATTTTTAATTTTACTTAAGCAAATTTTGTTTTATAGCTTAAATTTGTATGATTTTTACTTCAGTAAATTTTGTTTTACTTCAATAGATTTTTTTTTATAGCTCAAATTCACATCAATAATTTTATTTTATAGTTTACTCGGGGCAGGATATTATCGGAAGTTCATTAAGGGTTTCATAAAGGTTACTACACCTTTGACCCGACTGACTAGGAAAAATCAAATCTTCTTATGGGATGCACATAGTTGGACTCTTTTATTAAGGTGTAGCTATTAATAACTAGTGTTCCAGTTTTTTTTCAATTGGAAGGAGCTAAACAATTTATCGTATACATCAATGATTGTGGTATGAAACCCAGTCTGGTTCTTACGCAAGAAATAAAAATTAAGCATGCTAGTTGAAAAATCAAAATCCATGAAAGAAACTATCCAACTTATGACTTGGAGTTGGCAACCATAGTCTTTACTTTAGAGATATGATGGCACTATTTGCTGAGTTAGAGGTGTATTCACCGACCATAAATTTTTGAGCTATTTATTCTTTGAAAAAAATCTCAATCTTAGGCAACAAAGAAGGATGAAATTCTAAGTGTCTTATGACTTTGGCATTTCATATACTCTTGAAAAGTGGAACGTTGTTGCCGGTGTAATAAGTAGGAGGTATTCAATGTTGGGTTCTATATTCATTGAATGGAAGGGTATAGAGTTTACTGCATATATCTATTGCCGACTTTCCTATGGCATGTTGCTCAATTTATTAGTAATACTAGAAGTTAGACCCATACTTATTGATCGGATTGGATCTAGCCAAAGGCTATGCATAGTAGAGATCTTTGATCACATTCATAAGGTAGAGAAATATAGTCTTATTGATTGTATTTGAAAGATCGAAGTGCTGGCATTATAGGGATGCATCATAGGGATGGTATATTATTTGTTCTCGAAGTGTAACATTTGATATATAAGGTACTTCGAGAGTGCCATCATTCTTAGATGAATGTTCATCCCTGGTGGAAACAAGATGTACAATGATGTGAAATGCACCTATTATTAGAAGTGTATGAAATAACATGTTTTGTGTTTTATTAAGAACTGTATGACTTGTGAAAGAGTCAAAGCCAAGCAAAAGAAGCTCTATGCTTTACCATTACCTTTGGAAGTTCCGCATTGGAAATAGAAACATATTTTCATGAATTTCATAGATGATTTTCCATGGAATTGGGGAGGAAGTGAAAGCATATGAGTCATAGTAGATCACTTAACCAAAAGCACTTATTTCATTCTAGTAAAGATTTCTCGGATCGCTCCATCTTTAGAGACGTTGTACATAGCGGAGATAGTGACGTTGCATGGAGTACCCTCTAGTATTATTAGTGATTGAGATAAAAAAATTATATGTGAGTTTTGGAAGAGCTTACAACATGAATCAAGCATAAAATTGAACTTGAGTACTACCTATAAGTCCCAAAGCGATGTCCAAACAGCGAGGGTGAAACTTGTGCTTGAGGACTTGTTGAGAACTTATAATCTTAATTTCGGAGGAATATAGGAGGATCACTTGCACTTGTTATATTTGTATACAACATTAGCTATCAAGCTACTATTAGAATAGCACCATTTAAAGCATTGTATGGAAGGCATTGGAAGTTTCGTACATGTTGGTAGAAAAGGGATGATAAGGTAATACTTGGGCCAAATATGATCCATGAGGCTTTAGAGATATAGAATTGATATGAAAAAGAATGAAGACGTATCAGGACCGATAAAAGCCTTATGTTGGTAAGAGACATATTGATTTTGAGTTAGAAGTTGGTGATATAGTATTTGTTAAAAGAGTATTATTAGATTTGGAACTTTGAGGAAAGTTGCACCTACATTCATTGGGCAGTCTACTGTTATGGAACGAATTAGAAAGCTTGCATATAAGGTTGATCATCCTAAAAATATGTCTGGAGTATACAATGTGTTTCATGTTTTACATAACTTAAGTGTCATAGTGGAGCCGAGTCAATTAGAAGAAGTGGATCTTGAATTGGAAGTATATTTGCATAGAGGATGTATTCGAATTGTTGAGAGTAGCATTAAAAGAATTTGGAACAAGATTGCTAAACTTGTTTGGTCTAATAAGGCAAGGATTTCGAAAAAATCACCTGGGAGTCGAAAGAAAAGACATGTGCTTCCAATCTCAAAATTTTTACCAGTATGATTTCATCCATTCTAGGTGAATTTTGTTTCCACTCAATAGATTAGAAATGCATGCTATTATAGATCTTTCTTTGTATTGCTATGTTTGAATTTCTAGTCATGTTGTTGTGATGCTAAGTGTTAGTGACAAGGCCCCTTGTTGTAAGTGTGACGCATTGTTCCGCCCTTGATGATTTTGAGGGGAAAACACTTTTAAAGGAAAGAATGTAAAAAACCATAATTTTTAAAGCTTAGTAATTTATTAAATAAATTGTTTTGATTGCACCAGATAAACTGTCCAAAAGAAGAAATTTTAAAGATGAACAAATTAGCATTCAAGATCTATTCTATTTTGCTCATAATTTATATGTGAAAAAGATATAACATTTATTAAAATTGGATAGGATAAATAAAATGAGAGGAAAGCAAAAGTTGGAGTGAAAATTATCATTTGGCTAGAATTGGCTTTATCAATTCTAAAATGAGACCACTCTCATTCATTATTCATTCTAGTCTTCTTCTCCATTTTCTCAAAGAGAAATAATGGTTTCAAATATTCAAATCAACATAACTTCTTCAATTCTTCATTAAAAATTTGAAATAAATATCTAAATTCAAGTTGAAGGACTCTTTACAAACCCATCTCTTTATATTTACAATTTCGACAAATTTGGAGCCAAATTTTAGTAACCAAAGGAGAGCTTTAGAGTGGATTTTAATGAAGTTTGGATTTCTTAATATTTGGTAGTGTGATTTATAATCTACAATGTAAAATCATTAATTATGCCAAAATTCATGCTAGACATCTAATTTTGGTTAAGGCTTGAGTAATGAACTTGAATTAGTGTTTAGAGATGATAATATTGTTTAATGAATGCTTAAAAGAGTAATCATAAGATATGCGATAAATAACCGGATGTGAGTTATATTGTGTTTCATTTGGACTGTGGAATCATTACTGGTTAGTAAATTGATAGAATGGTTAGGCAAGAAAGATAAGAATGAGAAAGACGGGCAAGGAAAGGGTAGGGATAATTTCCACTAAGAGGGATTTCCATCTTGGTTCAAGCTCGGCATGATCAAGCGTTTAGACATCTAAAATGAAATTCCAAACATTAGAAATTGAGGAAAAATCTTCCCTTAATATTTCTGTGTTTTATTGACAATTCATGACGTCTAAAATTATTGTTTTAGACGTCCAAAGTAGAGTTTAGATGTCTTAATACTCTATTCTAACATATGAACTGCTATGTTGAGGGTAATTTAGTTTTATTGGGAAATTGATATTTTGGGAGTCTAGGTTCATTTTGGGGACCCATGTGATGCTCATAAGGTCCGAAGTGATTATAAAGCAAGACTATGAGATCGAGGATAGTATGCCTTGTCATAGGAAATGTGCCAGTTGATGTTGGATGGGGTAGAGACATGACGATGGTTCGAGATGTGATTCGATTTGTATGGTGTCTTTTATAGAGTCATCTGGCAGTTTTAATATATGACAATTAGGGTATTACGATACATAACTGTATACAATATTGTGTGTATGGAGTAAATCCATATCCCTTAGCTATAGCTTAGGGATTTAATTTTCTATACCAATTTTAGAACGAGACATGGTTATTTCGATGGTGCGTGTTTGGCGACACCAATTCGAAGATAGAAGACATTATGTTTCAAAAGCAAAGGCGATAGCCCTTAGGCAACTTTATCGTAAAAGGTGATCAGTCTCGAATTACTTGTCCTAAGTCCACTTGATAAACAAATAGTAGCGGTTAGGCACATGTATATCAATTTGGGGTTCGATAGAATTGTATGTGGTAATGATGTGTTGATGTGTCATGGCATTGGTTTTACATTAGTGATTGTGTCCAGTGGGTTTGGCCATACCGAAAGATCTGAGGCCCACTGGCTTGGTGTGTGAAGGTTGAGCCACAATCAGTGCCATGATGATCAGTATATGATAGACTTGTTGTATTGCATAGTATTATACTAATTGATTAATGCAAGTGAAGATGCAGGTTAAGGTATGGCTTCATTACCTTATATATTACTGTTTGGTATTGTTCATGGTGTAGTAGCATATTAGTTATATTTTCTTTTCACCAAACTTTATGTGCGACCCTCTCTTTATTATTTCTTTTATAGTGACTCATAAATTTTAATAGTTTTTAAATTAACTGAATTTTGTGAAATTTTAAATAATTAAATATGAAAATAAATTTTGACATTCATAATACTTCTATTTAAACATAGCAAATGGTTAATTTTCATCAGATAATATGGAAGTTTATTTTCTTGTATAATTTTATTTTAATTTATATCATTTAATATTTGATGATAATAAAATATTTTTCAAACCTGAATATTTTTATATAATAAATTTGTAAATCATCTTTTGAGTGAGACATTATATTCCGTTTCGCCAAATTTGGACTACTATTGCACCATTTATCTTATTTTCGGCATATTAGCAGTATTTTGGCACCGAATATCGACTTTTGATAAAATGATCGTATCATTGATATTTGTATACCGTTTTGATCATCTCGTTGTGCTGATCTCTAGGGTATATTTATTTCAGTAATTTGGTGACCTGTACATAGTGAAATCGACAAAACGATTTACGATACCAGTATTCATTTTGAGCCTTTGGGTTCCTTGTGTCCCTTCATATTTATAGTGTACACATATAGCCATTAGTATTATTTTTCTATGAATACCACGTTTTGACTATTAATATTTCCATTTGCAATTTATTTGAGCCGGTCCGTTCATTCGTTTTCTTTTCAGAGATATTAGTATAACATTTCATAGCAACTGTTTAGAAAAAAATAAATTCGTTTGCCTCTTCTAATTCTATCGATCCAGATTTCACCAAAAGCTCGAGCACCCTCTCTCCTCTCTCTCCTCTCATTCTTATTTTCCCTTAGCCATTGGCCACCGCGTCCGCTACACTACTCACTACCGAATCACATCTTTCCCGTGTGCAACGACCATCACCGCCGACGACCTCCGCCATGCACTGCCTCCCTACTTCCTACATCCGCCCACTCCATCAACATATCTCACAACTCCATGGACAATCCCAGGCAGCTCACATCTCCACGAAACAAGCTTCTACCAGCGTGTATATATATGTAAGTTATATATATATATATATTAATTTTTATATAGTAAGTGTTATATATATAATACGTAAATCTATAGTATTTATATACTTTGATTTTTTTATTATATATAATTATGTCGAACTGCATATAGGTATAGGTTTGTATGTGTATATATATATATATATGTTATGTAGGTGAGTATATATATATTAGTTTATATATATTGTTTATTGAGTATAAATAGTAGCTTGTACATGTATGCGGTTGGTTATATTTTTTATTTACCAGCAATTATATGTTATATATATTGGAAATTGTGGAATCTGCTATATATATGAATACTATAAGTTTATATTTTGTTGTATATGATACGTTAGCATATATATATATGTTTACGCATATTAGTTTATGTACATGCAAGTATACTTTTGTTTGCCTACCAAATATATATGCATATCCTATAAATATAATACTGTTTTGAGTATATTGCATTTGCAGCCTTTATATTTTACATATATGGATTTATACATGTCTTATATTATTTTTTTGGTGTTTGTATGTCAGTATATATATTGACGCATATTGCTTTACATAGATATATACTGATAATGTTAATAATGGTAATATATATATATATATATATATTGATTTTCGTAACTTACATGCATATATACTGTTGCACATATGCAGTCCTAGTTATGTAGTTATGTATATTTGATTTATTTATATTTATAACAGATTTGCAATCTGTTATCATTTTTGATCTTAAATTTCATGTTGTTATATATTAGTTTATATATATAAGGATATATTGGTTTTGGTTTACAGATTTGTAAATAGTAACCTTAGATCTTTGTGTTTAAAAATCAAAAATGGTTTGGAAATATATAAAGATTTTATTTTTAATATATGTGTTTAATTAAAACAATGATTTTTAATTATATATATATGTTATTTTAATATATTTTTTAAATTAAGTATTAATTCCATGAAAATAATATATATATATATATATATATATATATATATAATTTCTGTTTCTATTACATTGGTTTTAATTATTTCATCAATTCCTTGTTATCAGTTTTGATCGTCAAATAAGTGTCAATCTAGCTTTGCTTTGGAAGTTGTGCTTGCATTTCGTGACTCAATTTCATTGTCTATCCCCTCTAGCCTCGAAAGGTGAGCAGTCACTCACGATTAATGTTCTTATATTTATTAATTCAATGGAAACGGTAATTGAAATATGCTGCTGTTAGTTATTTACATTGTTATATATGCTATTATTTGTATCTGTTCACCTGTGAAATCTGACACCATTATCTATTAATTGTTGATGGAATATGCCTGTTATTGATATGTTATATTATTATCGTCACCGTTCTCACTCTACAAGTTCCCTTTTAGTATATAATTCCCTATGAGTTGGAATGATACATACCCGAACGATCTTATAGAATATGAGAAAATCCTTACGGGTTGAAACGGTAAACCCAAACGATTTTCATTGACATTGAGATATACCCATAGATATTTAAATTATGGATTGAAATGATAAATATCCATATTACTTGACCATAGGATAGAGAATTATATACAAACACCGTTGGTTTATATATATATTTTAAAATTGATTTCCAAAGTTTTGAAAAAAATATATGGTTTTAATAAACATTGATTTTTAAGACATTATATATAAATGTATTTTTATAAATATTTAAATTTTAGAATTTTGAAATTATATGTTTTGAAAATTTATAATTATAAGTTAGATTTGAAATTATAACTTTAAGAATTTACTTGTAAATTTTACTACTTTTAAAATATATAAATAGATTTAATATAAAATAAATTTAATAAGATGATTAAGTATTTATTTAAAATCTTATTTTTAAATATAGAGTTTATGTTAATTTTTAATAAATTAAGGTTGGAAAGAGAAATAGAAATTGGTTTGAAAATTTGTACTTATTTAAGAATTATACTAAAATAAGTTTAAATTATATTTAAGAATTATACTCAAAACACTTTATAGATTAAGATTATATGTATATTAAAAATTACTTTTATATGTTTTAACTATATTCAAATATATTTACAAAGTTTAGAAATTGTTTTGACAAACTATAGAAACCATTTTTAATAAGAAAATCAAATCATCAATTTTTCCTTGAGCATGTCGACATCCCTCATCCCCCCATATCAACATGGTGCCCATTAAATTCAAAATTCAAGTTTTCAAAAAAGTGTCTATTCATCGTATCCTTTTATGAATAGATATGGCTGTTGCTCTGCTATAAATACTAGTAGTCATAAACGAATTTATCATCAGATTTCATTTTATTTTCTCTCCTCTTCATCTTCCACATTTGTTCTAAAGAATCCTAAAGTATACTCTGTCGAAATACCAGTAAGTCAAACTTGATTATCTCTTGTTTGATTCTCTGCCACTCTTTCCATAAGATCTCAGTGCTACTCGAAGCCATAGAATCTTTTTCAAATCAAACTATTGAATAAAAGGTGCGGTTGAGCCTTGAAATCAATTGGGTGTGACTGTAGCCCCAGAGATCAATTAGGTAATCTTGTAGCCTGGTTAAATCATGAGAGTTTCCCTTGAATTGCATATTGGAGGGTGTTCTCATTGCCTTAAAACCGAGGGTGTAATCTGGGAGATTTTTTTGATAAGAAATCCATACGATTGTGCGGGACTGGATGTAGGGTAACTTCGAACCAGTATAAAATCTTGGTGTGTTCTTTACTTTACTGCTTTTATTTAGTATTTGCATCTATGTCTGATTCTGTGATTATATCTTTGTCTGTGAATTGCATTTGCTGGTGATTAAATTGCATAAGTTTAAAAAAGATTTAGAAAATCCATAAAACACTATTCACCCCCTCAGTTATTCCAGCATTAAGATCCGTAATCCGCATTTCTCATATTTGGTATCAGAGCATTGGTTTTCAAAGTTTTCATAGTTTGAATTTTTAAAAGTTTAAAAATGGTTACTAACACTAGTTCTGTTACCACTATCACTAGTTCATTTGTAGAGGATCAGTCTACTACCAGACCACTACTTTTTAATGGTAGTAACTATGCATATTGGGTATGTAGAATGAAAATATATTTACAGCCAATAGGATTAGACACTTGAAATATCACACAAACCGAATATTCTGAACCCACAACTAGTTTTGCATAGTGGACTACTGAGAAGAAGACTATTGCACAAAATAATTCCAAAGTCATGAATATTTTATTTTTTTTCACTTGATAGGAATGAATTCAATAGATTATCTGTTTGTAAGTCTGCATATGATATCTGGAAAACTTTGCAAGTTCCTCATGAAGGAACAAGCAAAGTCAGACAGACCAAATTATCCATACTCACAAATCAGTTTCAATTATTCAAAATGAATTCTAATGAGTCCATTTCAGATATGTATAGTAGATTTCAGGATATTGTGCATTCTCTAATATCATTGGGAAAAGTTTTTCCAAAGAAGATCAAGTCAGAAAAATTCTAAATTCTCTTACTTCGTAATGGGATCAGAAAACTCTCGCAATTGAAGAAGAAAATGATATCAGTACTTTAAAGATTGAAGAATTGATTGGAAATCTAATGTCATTCGAAGTACAAATGCAATGGAGAAGAGATAGCAAGGCATTCAAAAGAAGTTAATTGCATTCAATGCATTAAAAGATGGATCAGACTTGGGAAGTAATGATGATAAAGAAATAGCTTTCATGACAAAGAATTTTCGAAAGTTTTTGAAATACAGGAAGATGAACAACTTCAAAAAGAATGATCACAGGAATTCTGGAAATCATAATGAAGTACCAAACCACGTCAAATGTTTCAACTGTGACGAACCAGACCATCTCAAAAGAGACTTTCCGCATCCTGATAAGCAAAAGTTTCGTACAAGCAATGATTATACAAAGAAAAGGAAATGAGCGTATACCGCTACACTAGATGACTCAAACTTATCCTCAAGCGATGATGATCAGAAGATGGAAAATCCAAATATGTGCTCTACGGCTATTCAGGATTCTGATGATGTCGGAATATGAATCTAGAAAAAGGTACACGTTTACAATATATTGTTTGAAACTGTTTAGCTTAAAATTGTTTGATTGTTTGATTATTTTTGAAATTATGTGTTGTTTGAATTTTAAATTTTTAGTATTATGTTTATTTTTATTTTTAATATTATAATATTTTTTATTAAAGGAGTATTATTATATTTAATTGTATTCCATAAAATATATAGACATTAAAAATAATATATATATTAAAGTATATAAGAAAAGATAAGTCACATGAGTTCTTTGACCCATGTCGACATGGCCGTACCTATGATGTCGACATCCCTTTTAGAAATTTGAAATTCAAATTTGAAACTCAAATTTGAATTCAAATCTTTAAACTTCCCTCTACCTTTTCTCCAAATCCAATGTTTTGGAAAGGTACCTCTTGATCAGAGAACATGACTATTAAATATCTATTTATTTCCATTATCTTATCATAGCTTTTCGCTTTCATTTTAAAATTCAAACTCTCTTTCACTCTTTAAAACTTTCTACTCGCTTCAAAAATGGCTTCTTCAAGCACTCCATCCACAATGAGGCTGTCTAAAACCACTAAAGAGTATCTCTATAATGATCCGGAAGCAATCAAGGCTTATATAAGCTATGCTAATTACGAAAAAGTTCATATGGGAAAATTTGCTATCTTTAGTGATTTCTCTACATATAAAATCAATACTCTTCTTGAAGAGAATCATATCCTTAGTCTTTTGGACAATTCTGAAAATGATTTTTGTTACCCAGATCTTGTTAAAATGTTTATGCGAATTTGAATCACGGTTTTCATGAAGGAAATGAAGATGAAATTTGGGTAGTGTTAAAGGCACTAAAATTATTTTAAATTATGAAATTTTGGGCAACATTCTCAATTGAAAGAATTCGAGAATGGATCTTCCACTTTTAATATTGATGAACATGATCGTGAGACATTTCATCACATTTTCGGAGGAGATGACAACTTTGAATTTAAAAATCGTAACTTGTGTCCGGAAGCACGTATTATCAATCTTCTTTTGCAACATACTATCACTCCTAAATCGAGAAATTTCAATTACCTGATTTTAAAAGTTTGTAAAGCTCTTTTTTCTATCTTTGGTCATCGTGACTTTAATTGGACGTAAGTGATTATGGATGAACTTCGTCCTAAGAATTTGGAAGAGTGAGAATACCTTTATCATGGAATCTATCTCACTCGTATTTTTAATTATTTTGGTGTTGATTACAAAAGGGAAAATTTTGTTTCCATAAAAGTGTTTAATCATGCCAACGTTTTTCTCATGAAAATTCCTTTCATATTTCAACAACATGAATCTTTTGCTGAAAAGGATGAAAGATTGGCACATGTAGATATGGAGGAAGAAAACGAAGAAGAAGAAGGAGAGGTAATGGAAATTGAAGAAGATAATGAAGAAACCTCCTTGGAAAGTATTTAATATCCAACCAACACTAACAATCCTTCCAACAAAACTCTCCTAAAAAATTAAAAGATTACAGTGGAAAATCAACAGATTCTCAAAAGATCCGTTAGTAATAAATTGGATAAAATGTCCACTAATATGAACAAATTCTTTGCTAAACTTGGTCGGAAACTTGGCTTATCATCATCCCCCACATCCTCTAGCATATTCTAAGAACTAGGTTGTGATGTATTAGTTTGTTTTATGTGAGCTTGTATTGTTTTTTTTAATCTTATTATGTAATATCTTATGTATCATCTCATCTATTTATAAAAATCATCTATCTTATGTTTTTCTGCCTTATCATGTCTCTGGAATAAATGTTAGTATAGTATATAAGTTTATATATATATTTATTCACAAAATAAATAAGGGAAATAGATTAACATATCCATGTCGACATACATCTACCTCCTATGTCGATATATAACTGTCTGGTTTGTTTATTTTTAAAGTTTTGAAATTAAAATAACTAACTCATGTCTATTCATTTCAAACAAATTTCTACCTATTTAAACACCTATTTCTTCTAGAAATTTATAATCTTTTCATTTCTACTTATCTCTATTTGTATCTCTTCACTACTTATAAAAAATGGCTTCCTCTTCTCAAACTCTAAGCGATAATCTTGAACAAACTCTCAATTCATTCAAGAGTGTACTTACTTTTATTCTCCGCAATCTAAGGCACTTAGAACTAAGTCAAATGCAGATGGTAAAAGAACAAGAGAAGCTTTTCAATGCCCTCTGTTGGATGATTTCTGCCCCAAACAAAGATGATCTCAATGCAAATCCTATAGGAACTTTGCTTCAAGATAATGAAGATTGGAAAGATATTAAAAAGGATCCTATCTTTGGAGAAGTAGGATGTGTTAAAGTTCCTAGAAATATTTGATCTTCTTATGGTCTGAATTGCTTGGTTTTTGAATTGTGTGATTTGATTTTGATTTGCTTTGATTAGAATTGATTTGGTTCGAATGGATTGTATAAAATTATATGAAACATAGTATATATTGGGTTTAAACTTTCATATTTTTCATGTCTTTATTATTAACTCATGTTATTTTATATAAATATATACTCTATCATAATTTGTCATAGGTACTCCCGTATAAGACTAAAGGGAGTTATATTAGTTTAGAATTAGTTTTTGTTGATGACAAAGAGGGAGAAATATAAAATAGAGTAGTTAGGCTTAGATTAAGGTGGAGTTAATAGTTTTATGGGCAGTTATTGTGAAGGTGAAGTATATTTTATAAACATAGGTTATAATCATCAAAAAGGGGGAGATTGTCAGTGCTTGAGATGATAGTTTTGATGACAACAACGTTAGGACTTGTTATAAAATATACATACTAACGTTATGGTTTATATATATATACATACATACATATATATATGTATGTATGCAGGATGTAAACATGCAGGTACCAAGAATGAAGACTATACAGTATAGAGATTCAAGACTGAAGATATCAAGATTGGAGACTCATGAGTATCAAGATATCAAGAATTCAAGATTTCAAGAATACAAGATAAGTATTGAGTCTAGAATTATGTTAAAACTTCTTGAAAGCACTTACATCTTTATTCAAAATTTATTCGTGGAATAGAATCTACTTTGAGCCTATTAAAGGGATGGAACCCTAGTGGGATGGAACCCATGAAAATATCTAGTGAAACATATAGTGGTCCTATTTTGATATCCACTAATTTTATAAAAATGTCTTCCAAAAATATATCTCTTTTTTAAATGTTTTCAAAACCATCTTTTCAAAAAGATATCTCTCTTGTTTGAAATATTTTAGCCTCAAAATTATCTTTATCATTTTTAATATTATGATTTCAAAATTTTCCTTGATTTTGAACTATCTCTTGTTTTAAATATTTAGCTTTAAAATATTTATATACTCAGATTTCAAATCACTTTATAGATTAAGATTATATATATTAAAATTACTTTTATGCGTTTAAACTATATTCAAATATATTTACAAAGTTTAGAAATTGTTTTAACAAATTATAGAAATCATTTTAATAAGAAAATCAAAACATCAATTTTTCCTTGAGCATGTCGACATCCCTCAACCCCCCATATCGACATGTTGCCCATTAAATTGGAAATTCAATTTTTCAGAAGAAGCATCTATTTGTCTTATCCTTTCACGAATAGATATGACCGTTGCTCTACTATAAATACCAGTAGTTATAAACGAATTTATCATCAGATTTCATTTTAGTTTCTCTCATCTTCATCTTCATCTTCCACATTTATTCTAAAGAATCCTTAACTATACTATGCTGAAATACCAAGTGAATCAAACTTGATTATCTCTTGTTTGATTCTTTGCCACTCTCTCCATAAGATCTAGCTGCTATTCAGAGTTATAGAATCTTTTGTAAATCAAACTATTGAGTAAAAGGTGCGGTTGAGCCTTGAAATCAATTGGGTGTGATTGTAACCCTGGAAATCAATTAGGTGATCTTATAGCCTGCTTAAGTCAAGAGAGTTTCCCTGGACTCGAATACAGGAGGGTGTATCTCGTTGCCTTGAAACCGAGGATGTAATATGGGAAATTATTTTCATAAGAAATCCGTACGATTGCACGGGACTGGATGTAAGGTAACTCCGAACCAATACAAAATCTCGATGTGTTCTTTCCTTTACTGCTTTTATTTAGTATTCGCATCTATGTCTGATTCTGTGATTATATGTGTGTCTATGTATTGCATTTGCTGGTGATTAAATTACATAAGTTTCAAAAAGATTTAGAAAATCCATAAAACACTATTCACCCCCACTAGTGTTATTCCAGCCTTAAGTTCCGTAATCCACATTTCTCACACGTTCCTTCGATATTATATTCTGACTTTGTAATTTATTTGGTGGTCGCCCTTGATTTTGATTTGGGAGTGTGTTTCGACATGACAGGTATTAGCTGCTATGCGTTCCCATCAGCTTGGAAGTGTAATTGGTATATCTACCTTGGCATTGCATAGGTGTGCCATATCACCTACCATATCGAGACCACTACGAGTTTGTTTTATACCATACCTATGGAGTGCCCTCTGATGATGCCCATTACGGGCGAGATTACGGTACTGTATAAACTATGGGATTATATAAAATTTGTTAAGGGGGATATGGGTAACGCCTTTATGCTATTTTAATAGTTTACTTTACTATAGACATATTATAATAGCGTATTGTACTACATAGTATATAGTTCCATGGATCCTTAGAGGATAGTAAACCCAAACATCCTTTGAGTTACGTGTATTTCAGTTGATATTTCACTTGATTTGGATTTATTGATATAACAATTTTAATCCTGACTCAAGTGTTTTGTGTTTGGCTTTACGCTTGGGTCAGACTGAGTGTTGCAACATTTGAGACTCAACTTTGGGGTTGGAGCTTTGCTTGGAGATCCATCTATCTTTTCAGCTTTCAATTATTCATTTGACTCCAGTGATATATTCAGATTTTTATCATTTGACTATTGTATTGAGACTTTTATGTATTCGAGACTTCAGTTGTATCTTGTTTTAACTCTGATATATATAGTAGCTTCATGAACTACTATTCATTTGTTTCCGCTGCTTATTGTTGTATTACTCTGTGTCTGTGATTCTGTGATTGTTTCATTTACTATATATATTGAGTTTTGCCAAATATAAATTAACAATATGATATTTTAAGCAATTCAAGTCCGACATGTGCGGATGCGAATGACATGAAATATCGGTACGTTACAGTTGGTATCAAAGCTCTGGTTTTAGGCAAACTTAGCACATAAAGTAAATTCAATTACAGAATCATCTTCGTCCGAACTTGAATCTCTCCTCCACTTTGATTGGGTTTCATTTGAATTTTCAAGACTTCCCTTTCATTCTGAAATCCATTCTTGTCTCTCCCAATTCGTGTTCTCTTAATTCTAGAGTATCCCATAACTCCACTTCGATTGATTTCTATAATAAATAGGTGGTCCCACCAATCTTAGAATGATTTGTAAATGGGTGAAACTCTTTTACAACAGCATTGATTCACCGAAGATTTTTGTATCCTCGGTTTAGATGTTGCTATCTCTTGTTATACCCTAATGTTCTCTAGTAGACGATCAGGGTAAATTCTCTTGTGATCAAAGGTCGATCTACCTCATAATTCTGCATCGATCCTATATTATTGAAGTCTCGGTTGGCCCTATTAAGGTCACCCGAGATTGATATTAGTATATCCATCTTCCTATTTTGCAATTTAATCTCCCATTCAAGCCTAACTTCTTAGTAAAATTATTTTGATTAGGGTTTCTCTAAATTTGAATCTCTACCCTTGTTTTGAAATCCATTTTTGAATCATCAAGTGAAGGAGTGCATTCATAAATTATATTAAAATATTTTATATTGTGTTGTTTGAGTTGTTAATGTTGATTTGTTTGATCGATTTGTCTGATCAACGCTATCGATAGGAATTCCAAAACACTTGAATAGAGCAAACTGACATAATAATTTTGTATGATTATATTATATATATAAGTATAATTTTATGAAGGTAAGAAGTTAAGTGAATTGGTTAACATAATTGATTATATTTGATTTTCATTTATTACTCTGTAAACCATTGACTATTGCCACATTTCAAATAAATGAAAATATAAACATGGTTTATAAATTGATTTAGAACTTGAAATGAATTTAAATTAAGAATTTGAGAATTTAATTTCTGATGATTTCGAACTTTGGTTTTAAAGTTTTAAAATGTATACTATTTAAAGTATTTTCAAATAGAAATCGTTTCCCAAGAATTTTTAAAATTTTAAATCAGAACTCTTCTCTTAT
Source organism: Allium cepa (assembly GCA_030765085.1). NCBI lineage: Eukaryota > Viridiplantae > Streptophyta > Magnoliopsida > Asparagales > Amaryllidaceae > Allium > Allium cepa. Next base: position 1,052,730,912 of record CM060931.1, read on the forward strand.
GTCGCTGGAAAATAATTTTGATGATGACGGCCGCATCATCGACATTCATTTTCGAGTTTCAAAGTGGAGAGACCATCAGTAGCTTTGTTATGCTTTTGTTTTAGAAAATGAATTTGACTTGATTTCTTAAGTACGACTTGATGTTATATATAAGTATATGATTAAAGATTTGATTTGGAAATGTGTGTGTGTGTGTATAAATGGTTTGAAGCGAAACCAGAAATTTAACTCTTAATTTTTTTTATAAAGGATGATTTCAATTATAATGAAACCAATTTTTTTGATTAAATAATTAAACTTGAAATAATTGAATTGAAAATTTTACTTGTATAATATTCAATTTCATTCCATTATAACTTACCCAAATCATTCAGAAGTTGAATATGTAATTGAATAATGTACAATATAAAATGGTATTAATGGAATTTATATATAAATTTGTGCAACTATAATAAGTGCCAATATAGTTAATATATGTGATAAGAGATATTAAGTGGAATAAACTTAATAATAAATTTGGAAAAAGGAAAGAATTAATTAGTTGAATAAAATATGATTATAATAAATGGTTATGCACCTGATTTATGATTATATAAATGTTAATTGCGATAAATTGAATATTAGGTAATGAATAAATAAAGTTGAATTTAGAGATAATCAAGATTGAATTTTGTCAACTTAACTTAAATAAAATCAAATGGATTTAAACCAAATTAATTGAATGTAAATCAATTTTAAAATAAATGAAATTTATGTGTTTTAAATTTATTGTTTTATTTTGTATATCAAATTTATTTTTCTTTCTGGTTGTTTCTATTCTCCTTCCTTTTCGGGGATTAAAAGTTTTGAGTGGGGGAGAGTGTAACGGCCCCTAAATTTTAATAGTTTTTAATAACATAATTAACTGAATTTTATGAAATTTTAAATAATTAAATTTAGAAATAAAAATTTGATATTCGTAATATGTCTATTTAAACAAAGCAAATGGTAAATTTTCATCAGATAATATGGAAGTTTATTTTCTTGTATAATTTTATTTTAATTTATATCAGTTAATATTTGATGATAAACAAAATATTTCCAAATCTGAATCTTTTCATATAATAAATTTGAAAATCATCTTCTGAGTGAGACGTCATATTCCGTTTCGCCAAATTTGGACCGCTATTGCACTGTTTATCTTATTTTCGGCATATTAACAGCGTTTTGGCACCGGATATCGACTTTTGATAAAATGATCGTATCGTTGATATCTGTGTACCGTTTTGATCGTCTCGTCATGCTGATCTCTAGAGTATATTTATTTTGGTAATTTGGAGTCCGGTACGCGGTGAAATTGACAAAACAATTTATGTAACGCTCCGATATTTTCAACTATTCGCATCCGCACATGTCGGACTTGAATTGCTCAAAATACCGAATTGTAAAATAAATTTGGAAAAACACAGCATAAACAGTAAATAAATAAATCACAGATCACGGACACAGAGTGATAAATGCAGCGGAAGAAAAAGGTAGTAGTTCATGAAGCTACTATATAAATACATCAGAGTTATATAAGATACAACATAAGTTTAATATGATAAACAAGCACAAGCTGAATGCATCACCGAAATCAACTGAATAACTGGAATCAACAGAATACTGAAATTGAAATAGATGGCTGGATCTTCAAGCAAGGCTCCAGCTCCAAAGGTGAGTCTCTAATGCTGTATCACTAAGTCTGACCCGAGCGTAAAGCAAACACAAAACACTCGAGTCAGGACATACATACTTATACAATGTAAACCAACTCAAGCGAACTGTAATATAAGGTACAAGTAACTTAAAGGATGCTTGGGACCGTCCATCATCTAAGGATCTGTTAAACTATTTACTATGTAGTAATATTTCGCTATTATAGTAATGTCTATAGTAAAATAAACTTCCTTTTTAGTAGCGTTAAGGGGTTACCAATATAGCCCTTAACATGTAATAGTCCCAGTAGTCCATCCAGTATCAGCGCATCTCCAGATCGGAAGACTACCCTAAATACTCCACGGGCTACGGTAGAAATCCAAACTCGTACAAGACACGCTATGGTAGGTGAAACAGCAAAACTAGGCAATGCTAGGGTAGATATACCAATTACACTTCCGGGCCAGTGGTAACGCGTAGCAGCTACTACCGCCCACCTCGAGCCACACCCCCAAATCAAAAAATCAAAAGTGGCCACCGAATCAATACCAAAGTCAGAATATAATATCGAAAGAGTGTGTCTGATCAGAGGAATGACCTCATTAGCCCATCAATTGCTCCTGTTTTAGCCACCTTATGCCAACTTGTAACAACCTTGGTTTTGTTGATTTCTTGGAATTTAATTATACCGGTGGTTACAATTTAATAATGGAGAAATAAAAAGAAATTGGAGATTTAAAATTGTTTATTTTGAATAAACATTAAATTTGGAAAGAATAAAATAGAGTTAATATGATAATGTTGGTGATAAATGGTGAAAGATGGAAATATGTTAATTTGGTGATTTATTTAATTACATAGAAGATAAAAAGAATCAACTCTATAATAATTTGTTGAAATAAATGTAAAATATTGGAAACAAAGTTTTTAGAAAAAAAAAATTATTGTGCTATTTTGGATGAAAATGAGCATTATAGGATTTTAATTTGATAAGGTGCAATAATTTTGCAAATTATTGCCAAATATTGATTTTTGTAAATTTTAGGGAAGTAATAAAATTTAATATGTGTATGTTATAAATAAAAAGATGGAATTTTGTTTAAAAATAATATTTGAAGGGTAAAAATGATGTCAATATGGTTATTTGAATTTAATTATGCAAGAAAATAATTTTTGTGTAATTTTTGGTGTTAAAAATAGTATTTGCATAAATTATAGTGTAAATTGTGTATTTAGTAAAAATAAGAGTTTTAATAATGAAAAATAATTTTTATAGATAAAATTATCTTATATTTGTTGTAAAGTATTTTATTAGACAGAGAAATATGATTGTATAATTTTATTGTGTTGAAATCTTGTTAATATATGTTGTTTTGGTTCGTTTATACAAGTGTATATGTGTTTAAGTGATAATTATAATTAACAAATTCATTTTGTTAATGGGTCTAAGCCCATTTAACTAAACTAGCCTGAAGAAGAAAGTCTTTCTTCTCAAAATAATGTACGTACAGTACATTCTCATTCCCAGAAAACAAAATAAAAGAGAAAACAGGAAAACATTCTTTCCTCTTTCAAACCTAGCCTCAAATCCACCAAATTCTTCAATTATTTGCTGAAATTAATTAAACTAAGGCATTATATTCAGGTAATTGCTACAAAAACCCATCTCTAATTCATCAAATTTTAATTTAGCAAAATTTGATTGTCTGTAATTGGGTTTTTCTTGGTTGCATGTCTTTGTTCTATTTTTATACGGGTTCCTGAAGCTTCTTCTAACTCAAAGCCTTCATCTTTCTTCAACTTTGCTCGAGTTTGCTCTTCTATTTGCAAATGTGAGTTTATTAACTCACATTTCTAGCTAGATCTTGACTGTAATTGCAAAGATAAGAAAGAAATCGTTTACTGTAATTATACCTAATGTTTACTTTGGATGATTGCTGAAATATAATACGGATGCGCTGTAGTAAAATAGCAATAACTTTCATGTTTCTTATCCATTTGAGATCAATCTTTTTTTGTTAGAAACTAGATTCAATAAGGAACAGTTTCGATTTTGATCATTTCTCAAGATTTCGCACTTTTGATGACCTGAAATAGAATTGAAAATAAGGGTATAATTCTGTCTTTTACTAAATTTCCTGAGTTTGAATTCGAAATTGATTCAGCCATATCTTTTTCGTTTTTATTCAGAATTTAATAATTTTTAATGTTTTGGAAACCTTGATTTATATGTGACAACTTTCATGTTGAATATATTTGCAAATTTTGTGAGGAGGTTGACTGAAATTCTACCACAAACTCTCAGCTCTGTCTGTTTGATAATTACATTGTCTAAACTAAATGCAGTTAGTAAATTAGATGTATCTTCCTCGTTTCTAATCGGATTTTGATAATTCTTGATGTTGTGAAAAGAACAGACCATTTTCTAAAACTTTTGTGTTTTGAGTTTTGCAAAATTTTGTGGTTAAGATAGCCGAAACCTTATTTCTTTGCTCCTGTCCTGATAATAAACGACAGCAACAGTGAATTTCAAATCTGAAAATTATATTGGCCATATCTTTCACGTTTCTTATCCAAATTCAATAATTTTAGATGTTTCAGAAATTTTAGAATATGTACTTAAAGTTTCATGTTTTGAGTTTTCTGAAATTTCAAAGTTAGCTTGGTCAAAATAACGTTTGTTTGTCGCTATCCCGAGAGCAAAACGACAACTATCACAATCATTGACCTAAGGATTGTAGTAGCTTATTTTTGCTCTCACTCTTGTTCTATTTTGATGTTGTTTTTGAGATGTTTTTAGAGCTATGATGCCTATTAACAGGCTAGCTATATCTAGAGAATTTGAAAATCAAATTTAAATAGAATTTGGATTGATTTTGGGTTAAATTTGAATTGAATTCGTATTGAATTCAAGTTACCGGTCTTGAGTTATCTTTCTTGTTTTTCATTATTTTCGAACACGGTTTTCACTAAACCATTTTGAAGTGATTTTTAAAATAAACGAACATTTCAAATTATTAATATATGGTATTTTAAAATTATTTTTCTAATATAAAATCTATTTATTTTTTTTATAATAAAGGAAATTCAAATATTGGTTTATTAATATTTTCGGGAAAAAAAGTTTTAAAACCTTGTTTTCTCTATTAAACTATTTAAATATAAAACATATACTTTTGCACTATTCGAACGTATAAGAAAGAGAATTAAACGATTTAGTAAAACACGTGGTATGGGACACGTGCGTTTACTATTTCGGTTACTTCCGGACTTATACGATCGAAACTATTCGGGTATGATTTTTGAGTTACTTAGCCAAATTTGTATCGGGTTTTTGAGATTATAATTCCGATATTTAGGAATTATCTGGGAAGGCCAATATTTGGCGAGTTTTATGGTTTGAGATTTCTACTTTGAGATTTATGGTTTATGAGGAACCATCACGATGTATTCACTTGTCGATGAGATGAGACAAGTTACGATGCCATTTAATACTTGTCGATGAGATGAGACAAGTATGGTGTCTCTTTATCACTCGCCAATGAGACTAGGCGAGACATAATTTTCTGAGTTTTATGATGTTCCTAGTGTGGCATCGACTAGCGGTTAGTAAATCGTTAAGTGCGAACGTGTGGTATGGGACACACGTTAACACTTTTTGGGTTCCTATCCGTGAGTTTGTGATACATTCACGATGTTTACTTAACAGAACTGCTTTGAGAGGTGTTAGCGACCTTGTCATGAGGATGAACTGCTTTGGGAGGTGTTAGCTACCTTGTTAGGGCTGACAAAATGGCTTGGAGAGGTGTCAGCGACCTTGTCATGAGGACGAACTGCTTTGGGAAGTGTTAGCGACCTTGTCTGAGGCTTCGGCCATTTGAGTTTAGCACGTGCAGCATTGCTTCGGCATTGCAATCGGGGATTTGGCCAATCCGGGTTTTCTGAATTTTCTGTTTTATTGCGATTTCACCATTTTAAGATGTTTTATTACATCGATACCTAGTGCAATATGAGATGTTATGTATATGGTGATTTCATTTATGATGTTTTGAACTCTTATTGAGTTCCTTGAGTTATGAGTTTGGATGATTTCATCATTTTATAGGATGTTCTGCGTTTTGCCATTTTAGCGAGTTGAGATTTAGATTTATATACAATTATACCGAGGAGATGAGATATAACTGAATTTGGAGATTCTTCTATATTTGAGTTTTAAATCATCCTATACAAGAATGTTTTATGTTTGCTATTTTGGCGAGAGTTTGTATTGATGTTTCTCCTTTTGAAGAGATTTCGTTCATGGAAACCATGTATACATTTTGGAATATCGCCGATGATATGAGGCGAATGTTTATATTATTTGAGTATTATTGTTGAGTTTACCTCTTTTGAGGCCTTTGTATACTTAAGTGACATTGTTTCACTTAAGTCATGAGTATGTGTTCTTTCTATTGCCTCTTCTCATTTGAGAAGAATTATCACCTTGTATCTTATGCTTCATATCATCGCCTATCCTTACTAACTGATTGTTTTAGCTAGACTGACCCGTGTATTTTATACTCGGGTTAGACCGAGTTGTTTCAGGTTAGATATCAGTTTCAGGACATAGCTTTGATGCATCTACTTGAATATCAGCCTAGCACTTTTGTGTAGATTATATTTCTTTCCGCTTGACTCTGATGTATTTATATTTGATCCGATGTTTATAGTGTAGTCGAATACCACCTTTATTGTATTCATATTGTATTGTACTAAACATGTATCAGTGTATATGTATATATATGATGTTGATTACTGTTCTGTGATGTGCTTTACATTTAGTTATTGTATTTTGTTTTGATAGATCCGTTAGCCACCTATAGTTTTGGATTAAGCATCTACTGTGTATGTCGATCCATTGAAATAGAAAAGAAAAATCATAGTGCATTTATCGACGTATTTAGTAGATGTTTAAGACAAAGTTATAGATGGTCGTCCTTAACCAGCCCTATTCTCCGCTTTAGTAGACGGAATTACTCGTTAATTCTCTTTACTAAGGTGGGTCTCGGGGTGGGACGTTACAGCATGGTATCAGAGCTGAATTCAAAACAAAATATGGTAAACACAGAACAGAACATATATTACGGTACATCAAAGTACAATATAGTTTTTACATTTTCCCTAATAACTGTGTCCTTAACTTCTTTTTTTGAGTCCTTTGGGGTAGATGTAAGTTGGGAATATGTCTAGGAATATATTTTATTCCGTAGTATTCCATAATTGAACTAATAATATCTTACCCTATGAGTAATCCTCGTTGTGATCGCTGTATTCGAGATTTCTTCAATATAGTTGCTTTACCCTCATTCGTATTGAAGGTGTTTGTTGAAGTTATATCATTTGATGTTTCTTGTCTTGTTACTTCCTTGAGGATTGCAAATCCTATTGAGGGGATCCACAGTACTTGGCATGTTATGTGAGAATATTGAGGATGTTCCATGTAATTTTCTTTTCGTGCGAATTTTCACGTTATTTGCTATCTTGGGTTTGATGTGAATTTGGGGATGGATTGGCTTGCATGTTATCGAGCCCGAATCCTATGTTTTGAAAGGATCCTATACCTTAGTTATCATAATTCAGCTGATCTGTTATCACTTGTTCTTTAAATTGTAGATGGTTAGTCCAAAGTATCTTTGATTGCTCTTGAGTCTTGAGATAAGGATGATGTATCTTGAATTCCTATTGTTTGTGATTCTATTGATGTATTTGAGTCCAATCCGAGTTAGCCACCCAAACGAGCAATGGAGTTCTGTATTGACCTCATTTCTGGTTCTTAGCCTGTTAGTCGTTTTCACACGAGGATGTTTACTAAGGAAACGAGTAAAGTAGTAAAATTTAAATTGCAATTCTTTCTCATTCAAGATAAACTTATAAGAATAATTGGATTATTGTATTGGGACAAGCTAAGAGTATTTTGTAAAAATTAAATAAGAGGCATGTTTATCAGTTAGAAAATGATTTTGTGTTAGACTGTCCATCAAGTGCTTTAAGAATTCTGATCGATGCGCCTGATCAACGTCATCGATAAGAAATTCCTAAACGCTATGTCGAGACATTCAGACACGATAAAAGTGAGTGGTAATAAGTAAAAGTTTGACAATAAATCAAAGTGAATTTGTGAACAGGTTTGTCTTAAACTTTGATGGTATTAAAATTTGTTGAAATATTAATTTTATATTAACAAAAATATGGAAATTAATTTGAGACTAGAGAAAATAGGAATTTAAAAAGTTTATTTATTTTAAAAGGCTAAAGTAAATAAGGTAAGGTATAATAAATAAATAGACGTGAGATACAATCCTTAAAAACTGTGAGAATAATTTTTAAATTTATATTTAAATCCAAAATTTATTTTTAATGAATGATTCTCTCTTATTAATTGAAAATATTAGTTATCTCTTTCAAAATGAATCTTTTAAATTAATAGTTTGAAAAGTTTATTTAGCGAGTTAATGAAAATATTTTCAAGTAGTGAATAGTTTCTTTTAAAAAGATAATTACTTGAAGTTATTTATAAAATTTGAATGGCTTAGCTTTCTTCAAGGAGGATCTTGAATAAATGATTTCACATAAAGAGCATGTTTTTAAAATGTAGTTTGAATTTGGAAAGGTTTGAAAATTCAAATTTTAAAATTGGAGTTAAAAGCTGAAATTTTATTTGAAAAAGTGCAATACTAAAACAACGTTAACTTGAGATTCATCACTCCAAATGAGCTAAATCTTGTTGCAAATGAAATAGCTTTCAGTAAGCTATAAAGTTTCATTATACCACTTTAAAAGATTTTGCTATTTATTGAATCAAAAATGGGTTTGAAAATTGATAGACATTTCTGCCTTATTATGAAATTTTCAAGATTTAAGCTGAAAGTAAATTTAGCATAACTTGCAAACCGTAAATCAGATTTTGATGATCTTTATATTTCTGGAAAGCACAGACTTAGGGGAACAACTTTCATTTTATAATTTTCTTCATATTTTATGGTTTGCTATGTAAAAACCTGTCTTCTTTATAGCAGGTCTGAAATGAAAAAATGACTATTTCCGTTAATAGTGAATTCTAATACTTCTTATTTGTAAATATGAACTAATATCATCTAATTGAGTTAGTTACAGGTGAAATATGATAGTTGGACTATATTTTGAGCAAAAAGATTATATCTATAATTGAGCAAACTCGCTTTAAAATGCTAAAAAAAAGGTATGGATTCAGATTAAGTTTTCAAGTATTAGATTGTTGATATATGTTATGTTCCGACCTAACGGTCGATGTATCTTATATAAATTATTTTTGTAATATTGCAAATGACCCTCCGTGCAAAGGAGACTTTGCCGATTTTTTTTTCTAGAAATTTCTAACACTTAGGAAATTTGAGAAACGAATTTGAAAATTTTATGTGTTACAAACTAAACTATGTTTATAGAAGAACTAGAGAATAGACAACTCAAAATTTTTATTTATTCTAAATAAAGAGTAATTAAATTTAATTAAATTCTATGTAAGAAGCTTTGAGAAATTTTCATGTGTTGAAAATTGAGAATTTAATTTTTGAAGATAATGGGTTTTAAAAAGAATATTTGATTAGTAAAAGAGAGTATAAAAATCCATTCCTTGTGTTAACTTGCCTTTGTTCAATTATTTTACAACTTGCATTTGTGCAGCCGTATAAGTTAGGTGATATTTGGAGAAACCACCTACTCCTTATTGGGTTTTCTTTCCGTAATTTTTTATCAATTTAATATTGGTATGACTCCCTTCGTAGTATTATAAGGAAAGTCGTATCGATTATCATCTTGTAGGTTGGAGTCCGTGATAAAGTTGTGATTAAATAATGAGTCTATTCGTGAAGCTTCTGAGGAATTGATCTCACCCGATTTATCTATTATGTTGTCTCCAAGTCGTGTTCTTGCTTCGAAGGTGTAATGCCTTCGAAATAAGAATATTCCGCTTGTAAAAATTCAATGGTCCACTAATCCAAATAACTACATTTGGAAAACCATAGAATTTATTGAGCTATATTTTCGAGTTCTCTATTTTCTTGTATTGAGGGTGAGAAATTTAAACCCTATCTTATCCATCTTCTATTTGCCGGATGAAATGAATTGTGTTGAATACAACACTTCTCTAGAAATTGCGAGGACGCAATTTTTATAAGAGGGGGAGTCTGTAACAACCTTGGTTTTGTTGATTTCTTGGAATTTAATTATACCGGTGGTTACAATTTAATAATGGAGAAATAAAAAGAAATTGGAGATTTAAAATTGTTTATTTTCAATAAACATTAAATTTGGAAAGAATAAAATAGAGTTAATATGATAATGTTGGTGATAAATGGTGAAAGATGGAAATATGTTAATTTGGTGATTTATTTAATTACATAGAAGATAAAAAGAATCAACTCTATAATAATTTGTTGAAATAAATGTAAAATATTGGAAACAAAGTTTTTAGAAAAAAAATTATTGTGCTATTTTGGATGAAAATGAGCATTATAGGATTTTAATTTGATAAGGTGCAATAATTTTGCAAATTATTGCCAAATACTGATTTTTGAAAATTTTAGGGGAGTAATAAAATTTAATATGTGTATGTTATAAATAAAAAGATGGAATTTTGTTTAAAAATAATATTTCAAGGGTAAAAATGATGTCAGTATGGTTATTTGAATTTAATTATGCAAGAAAATAATTTTTGTGTAATTTTTGGTGTTAAAAATAGTATTTGTGTAAATTATAGTGTAAATTGTGTATTTAGTAAAAATAAGAGTTTTAATAATGAAAAATAATTTTTATAGATAAAATTATCTTGTATTTGTTGTAAAGTATTTTATTAGACAGAGAAATATGATTGTATAATTTTATTGTGTCGAAATCTTGTTAATGTATGTTGTTTTGGTTCGTTTATACAAGTGTATATGTGTTTAAGTGATAATTATAATTAACAAATTCATTTTGTTAATGGGTCTAAACCCATTTAACTAAACTAGCCTGAAGAAGAAAGTCTTTCTTCTCAAAATAATGTACGTACGGTACATTCTCATTCACAGAAAACAAAATAAAAGAGAAAACAGGAAAACATTCTTTCCTCTTTCAAACCTAGCCTCAAATCCACCAAATTCTTCAATTATTTGCTGAAATTAATTAAACTAAGGCATTATATTCAGGTAATTGCTACAAAAACCCATCTCTAATTCATCAAATTTTAATTTAGCAAAATTTGATTGTCTGTAATTGGGTTTTTCTTGGTTGCATGTCTTTGTTCTATTTTTATACGGGTTCCTGAAGCTTGTTCTAACTCAAAGCCTTCATCTTTCTTCAACTTTGCTCGAGTTTGCTCTTCTATTTGCAAATGTGAGTTTATTAACTCACATTTCTAGCTAGATCTTGACTGTAATTGCAAAGATAAGAAAGAAATCGTTTACTGTAATTATACCTAATGTTTACTTTGGATGATTGCTGAAATATAATACGGATGTGCTGTAGTAAAATAGCAATAACTTTCATGTTTCTTATCCATTTGAGATCAATCTTTTTTTTAGAAACTAGATTCAATAAGGAACAGTTTCGGTTTTGATCATTTCTCAAGATTTCGCATTTTTGATGACCTGAAATAGAATTGAAAATAAGGGTATAATTCTGTCTTTTACTAAATTTCCTGAGTTTGAATTCGAAATTGATTCAGCCATATCTTTTTCGTTTTTATTCAGAATTCAATAATTTTTAATGTTTTGGAAATCTTGATTTATATGTGACAACTTTCATGTTGAACATATTTGAAAATTTTGTGCAGAGGTTGACTGAAATTCTACCACAAACTCTCAGCTCTGTCTGTTTGATAATTACATTGTCTAAACTAAATGCAGCTAGTAAATTAGATGTATCTTCCTCGTTTCTAATCGTATTAAGATAATTCTTGATGATCTGAAAAGCACAGACCATTTTCTAAAACTTTTTTGTTTTGAGTTTTGCAAAATTTTGTGGTTAAGATAGCCGAAACCTTATTTCTTTGCTGCTGTCCTGATAATAAACGACAGCAACAGTGAATTTCAAATCTGAAAATTATATTGGCCATATCTTTCACGTTTCTTATTCAAATTCAATAATTTTAGATGTCTCGAAAATTTTAGAATATGTACTTAAAGTTTCATGTTTTGAGTTTTCTGAAATTTCAAAGTTAGCTTGGTCAAAATAACATTTGTTTGTCGCTATCCCGAGAGCAAAACGACAACTATCACAATCATTGACCTAAGGATTGTAGTAGCTTATTTTTGCTCTCACTCTTGTTCTATTTTGATGTTGTTTTTGAGATGTTTTTAGATCTATGATGCCTTTTAACAGGATAGCTATATTCAGAGAATTTGAAAATCAAATTTAAATAGAATTTGGATTGATTTTGGGTTAAATTTGAATTGAATTCGTATTGAATTCAAGTTACCGGTATTGAGTTATCTTTCTTGTTTTTCATTATTTTCGAACACGGTTTTCACTAAACCATTTTGAAGTGATTTTTAAAATAAACGAACATTTCAAATTATTAATATATGGTATTTTAAAATTATTTTTCTAATATAAAATCTATTTATTTTTTTATAATAAAGGAAATTCAAATATTGGTTTATTAACATTTTCGGGAAAAAAAGTTTTAAAACCTTGTTTTCTCTTGTAAACTATTTAAATATAAAACATATACTTTTGCACTATTCGAACGTATGAGAAAGAGAATTAAACGATTTAGTAAAGCACGTGGTATGGGACATGTGCGTTTACTATTTCGGTTACTTGCGGACTTATACGATCGAAACTATTCGGGTTATGATTTTTGAGTTACTTAGCCAAAATTTGTGTCGGGTTTTTTAGATTATAATTCCGATATTTAGGAATTATCTGGGAAAGCCAATATCTGGCGAGTTTTATGGTTTGAGATTTCTACTTTGAGATTTATGGTTTATGAGGAACCATCACGATGTATTCACTTGTCGATGAGATGAGACAAGTTATGATGCCATTTAATACTTGTCGATGAGATGAGACAAGTATGGTGTCTCTTTATCACTCGCCAATGAGACTAGGCGAGACATAATTTTCTGAGTTTTATGATGTTCCTAATGTGGCATCGACTAGCGGTTAGTAAATTGTTAAGTGCGAACGTGTGGTATGGGACACACGTTAACACTTTTTGGGTTCCTATCCGTGAGTTTGTGACACATTCACGATGTTTACCTAACAGAACTGCTTTGAGAGGTGTTAGCGACCTTGTCATGAGGACGAACTGCTTTGGGAGGTGTTAGCGACCTTGTTAGGGCTGACAAAATGGCTTGGAGAGGTGTCAGCGACCTTGTCATGAGGACGAACTGCTTTGGGAGGTGTTAGCGACCTTGTTTGAGGCTTCGGCCATCTGAGTTTAGCACGTGCAGCATTGCTTCGGCATTGCAATCGGGGATTTGACCAATCCGGGTTTTCTGAGTTTTCTGTTTTATTGCGATTTCACCATTTTAAGATGTTTTATTACATCGATACCTAGTGCAATATGAGATGTTATGTATATGGTGATTTCATTTATGATGTTTTGGACTCTTATTGAGTTCCTTGAGTTATGAGTTTGGATGATTTCATCATTTTATAGGATGTTCTGCGTTTTGCCATTTTGGCGAGTTGAGATTTAGATTTATATACAATTATACCGAGGAGATGAGATATAACTGAATTTGGAGGTTCTTCTATATTTGAGTTTTAAATCATCCTATATAAGAATGTTTTATGTTTGCTATTTTGGCGAGAGTTTGTATTGATGTTTCTCCTTTTGAAGAGATTTCGTTCATGGAAACCATGTATACATTTTGGAATATCGCCGATGATATGAGGCGAATGTTTATATTATTTGAGTATTATTGTTGAGTTTACCTCTTTTGAGGCCTTTGTATACTTAAGTGACATTGTTTCACTTAAGTCATGAGTATGTGTTCTTTCTATTGCCTCTTCTCATTTGAGAAGAATTATCACCTTGTATCTTATGCTTCATATCATCGCCTATCCTTACTAACTGATTGTTTTAGCTAGACTGACCCGTGTATTTTATACTCGGGTTAGACCGAGTTGTTTCAGGTTAGATATCAGTTTCAGGACATAGCTTTAATGCATCTGCTTGAATATCAGCCTAGCACTTTTGTGTAGATTATATTTCTTTCCGCTTGACTCTGATGTATTTATATTTGATTCGATGTTATAGTGTAGTCGAATACCACCTTTATTGTATTCATATTGTATTGTACTAAACATGTATCAGTGTATATGTATATATATGATGTTGATTACTGTTCTGTGATGTGCTTTACATTTAGTTATTGTATTTTGTTTTGATAGATACGTTAGCCACCTATAGTTTTGGATTAAGCATCTACTGTGTATGTCGATCCATTGAGATAGAAAGGAAAAATCATAGTGCATTTATCGACGTATTTAGTAGATGTTTAAGACAAAGTTATAGATGGTCGTCCTTAACCAGCCCTATTCTCCACTTTAGTAGACGGAATTACTCGTTAATTCTCTTTACTAAGGTGGGTCTCGGGGTGGGGCGTTACACAACTCATGGGAGTCGGGTCCACGTTCATACCTCACAGGACGTGGCCACCATCCTACTTCATTCTGGAATCTCCACCGCGTACATGGTTGTTAAATTGGTTTTCGGAGTTGGCAGAGAGTATGACAACTTTCGATCCTGGTCTCTTTAACAACCAAACGTTATTATAACCCATAGATATTTATTTCAAAATCATTTATACTTTCTAAACCAAACTAGCATATCCATTTCAAAATCATATCATTTCTTTCAAATTAGCATATACTTTCAAAACCAAAATATCATACTCATTTCAAAACCATATCATAATAGTATCATTTCCATTTCAAAACTGATTCAATAATATATCATTTAAATAAAACCCAAATTTCCAAATCATTGAATATTTCCTTTAATTTATTAAACTTGGAATATTCCTTTAAATTATCATAGCATTTTGGAAATGTTACCTTAAGGAATCATAACATTTTTGGAATGTAATACTTTCCACTTTAACATTTTATATAATCAAAGTATTTATATGCTAACAAATTTAACATGGTCATTTTATCATAGCCTTATAGTTAAATAAACTTTGTTACTGTAATATCCAATTTAAAGCTGAAATTCTTATGTTAAGTTAATAGTACCTTATTAACTTACATTATTATTACAATAAAGAACTTTATTATTTTAATCGTTTAAAATATGTCATTTACATAAATTCAAACTGGCATATCAAATGTACATTATCAACTTACATTTTATTATTTCAGTAATTTATCATTTTAATCAATTTAAAATACACCATTACATTGATTAAAACTTACATGTCAAATGTACGTTTTAACTTACATTTATTATAATAAAGAGAATTTATCATTTTAATCAATATTGCACTAACTAAAACTTTACCTATTTCTTTCATTAATTAAAACCTTACATGTTTCTTTCATTAATTATAACTTTACACGTTTCTTTCATTAATTAAAACTTTACATATTTCTTTCGTTTTTGTTATTACAGTACAAACATTTATTATATTAATCAATTAAAATATTACTTAAACTTACATCTCACATGTATGTTTAACTTACATTTTTCCATTTTAAAGTCATAGCTATTTATCTTGCAAAACATAACATTTCACAAAAGAATATATATCATCATTAATATAACAGTCAAATTCTTTAAAAATTTATTCATTCAGACATCAATTCAACTATGGTTCCAAGTTAAATAAACTTATTAGAAAATGTCCCATAAAAATGTATTTCATTTTATTTATTCAAAACTACATTTATTTATTATACAAAATATGCCCATTTCAGGAAATAGCCTTTATTAAAATTACTAGGTTAGATTTACGATTCCAAATAAAATCGAACTTAATTATTAAGTTATTTACGTAAATAAGACTCTTTAAATTCCATTTAAAAACCAATTAACTTATAAAAAAAATTAACTTATAGAAAAACAATATTTCTTTACACTTCAATGCATTAAATCAAATTAATTTAAAATTTTCATATATTTATAATTCTAAAATACTTAATCTCTTTCAGAAAATATTTAAAATATTTAATAAATTTTAGGAAAATATCATTTAAAAATATAACCATGGGTCTGTATAATATTTTCTAGCCTTGGTCAAGTGATACGGATATGTATCATTTCAATACATAATTTAAAAAGAAAAATATGGGTTCTACCATTTCAGACCAGCAATCCCAAGTAAAATAAATACAATAAAAATCACTCGAGCCTATCATTTCAGCCCATAATGATTTTTCCTTATTCTAAAGTCTGTTCGGGTATGTATCATTTCAACCCATAGTGATAGGGAACTTGCAGTGGTGATTAACAGAAAAAAATAATAGTATACATATAATATCATAACAAATGATGTAACAAATATAAAAACGGCATTTATCATCATGTAATCACAACACATGCATATATGAATGACATATCAATGTCTACAGATTCACTTGACATTTTTTCATAAAAATATAAGTATATATGTCTAGAGTGATAAAAGCTCACCTTTTTAAACTAGAATCGACAAATTTAGAAAAAACCCAAACCCCGCAAAGTAAGAAAAAGCACGACAAAGCACAATGCAAACTTGAGTGGATGAAGAGTCGGATCCAAATCTTGTATGCAAACAAATATTACATACATAAGAATACGATTCAATACAAAACAATAGATGTTAAACAATGGAAAAATAAATGAACCAAACTGACATAACTTGCCTTAATCAATCAATGGCTTGGCTACACCACATATGGGTTCAACCATCATCTTATATTGCTTGGTAATGATGGTTAGAGGTGTGCTAGAGGCCAGAGGCCGAGTAAAAGAATGAAGTACAAATAAGAAACAAAAAGAGAAAAAGAAAGAAGAGTAAGAGAACCATGGATCTAGAGCTTGAATATAATTTTCTTTCACGCAAAAGATAATGAGAAGTTTTGGAAAGTTTTTATATGTGATAGGCAAGAGAAATTCATGGCTAAACTAAAGGAATGAACGGCTAAGGTGAGTAATAAAGAGGCTATGCAATAAAAGACAAGATTTTGAATGGTTTGGAAAATAAAATGGCAAAAAATACTTGATGTATTTAATAAAAAAAAGTTATTTCTTTCAAGAGATGAAATGAGAAATGGAATAAAATAAGATATGTTTAAAGAGTTTTGTACGTGAATGATAAAAGGAAGTACACGGCTATATAAGAAAAAAAAACAGCTAAGGAGTTATGAATACCAGGGAAACAGAAAGGCATAAGTTAAGGAGGAAGAAACGTACAATATATTTTATTTTTAAATGCAAATGAAAAAAAATGAGAGATGGGAAAGAAAATTTGTACATGAATTTTCAACTCGATATGCAAGGCTATAAGTAGAGTAATTCATGGCTAGGAATGAGGAGGAAACGACTAGAAAATAATAAAGGTCATGCAAATGAAAAAGGCAAGGTATAAACAATGAAACGTATGCCTCTTAAATTTCTCCAAGCCATTTATCTGCATACATTTCTTTCTAGAAATGAAATGTGAAGTAAATATGTACGTGAATTATGAAGTGGAGTGGATGACAAGAAAAGATTTGAACGACTAAAGAGGAGTAAATGATAGGAAAACAAAAAGGCAAGGAAATAAAAGGCAAGAAATAAGAAGATATATATATATATATATATATATATATATATATATATATATATATATATATATATATATATATATATAATTCTTAAATGCAATTGAAAAGAGGATATTTTGAGATGTTTGTATGTGATTAATACGGGCAATTCACGGCTATGAATGGTGAATGGTTAGGATAAGTAATAAAGAGGGTAGTAAGTAAAAAGACAAGCATTAAAGAAATGTAACGCATGTCTCCTTGATTTTTTCCATGCCTTTTATGAAAAGATATACACATAAGTAAAATCCAATAAATAAAGTCTAGATAAACAAAATAGAAAAATAAAATAAAATAACATAAAAAATAAAAATATAGAAATGCACATAGAAAAATAGAAATTGAAATAGAAAATAACTGCGTGTAAAACGTTGTAATTTATCAAATTTAAAAAGTACAACTTAGAATTTAACAAAACGAAAAGCAAAACAAATATCATAAATATATTCTACTTCAAAGAAAAAGATTAAAATTTAAAATTCAATTTTTTTTTAAAATTTAAACTGAAAATTCAAATTTTGACCAAAATATAAAATTTTCAAAAATCGTTTATTTATTTCAGTTGGAAAATAAATTACAAAAAAATTACAAACTTGCATTGAAAAAATTATAAAAATTCACTTTTAAATGATTTAAAAATCAAAATTTCAAACAAAAATTTAATTCAAAATATTCACAAAATTATGGGTTGTTACACTCTCCCCCATTCAAAACTTTTCGTCTCCGAAAAGGAACGAGGCATGGAAAATAGAGACAACAGATAGAATGAGATAGAATTAAGACAATATAAAATAGAAGATTGAAATTATACCTGGTAATAATTGTTATAGGTAAATTCAACAAGACGGAGATGATCATACCAAGATCCTCTGTAATCAAGGACACAAGCACGAAGAAGATTCTTGAAAAGTTTTCTAAAACAGACTGGTAAAGGTATCTTGGAAAGAAGAACTACAGATCGAACTTTAGGAGATAAGATCAATTTGGAATTCAATTCCCCGCTTAGGATGCAGGAGAATAGGAACAACCGAAGGATAAGAGATTGGAAAACAAAATAAGATGATAAATTTTAAAACCATGAAAGTTTCAACTTAAATTAATAATTGATTTCATCCATTTGATTTTTCCTAAGTTAATTAAATCTTATCTATTTATAATTTCATTATCTCATCACCCAATTAACAATTTCTAAAGAATTTGAAATCATTTACTCTACTTAAAATTTTATTCAATAAGTTTCATTCTTCTTTATTCCAGATGGTTATTACATTTATTCCACTTAATATATGTCTAATCACATATATTAAGTATACTTATACTTACTATGACTTGCTCCAATTTATTTATAAATTCCTTTAACAACCCTTTATATTGTATATTATTCAATTAACTTTTTATTCTATTTATCCTTATTAATCTTTTTATAACTAAAATTTAAGTATATAACATTTATTATAAACACTTAAATTTTATTTATAAAATCTTTTTATATTGTATATTATCCAATTACATAGTTAACTTTTAAATAATTTAGGCAAGTTATAATGGAAATGCAATAGAATATTATACAAATAAAGTTTTCTAATTCAATTATTTCAACTTAAATATTTATTCAAAATTTTTGGTTCATTTTATAATTGAAAACATTCTTTAAGGTAAATTTAAGAGTTACATTTCCGATTAACTTCAAACCATTTAGAGGTAAATAAATATATATACAATATATATCAAATCAAATTTAAATCATATCTCCATATATGTGTGTGTGTGTGTGTGTATTATAAATCAAGTCATATTTTGGAAATTCAAATCAATTAAATTTTCAAGGAAAAACAGTAGCAAAGCTACAGAATGGTCTCTTCACTTCGAAACTCGAAAATGAATGTCGATGATGCTGCAGCCATCACCGAAATTATTTTCCAGCAACAAGAGAAGGGCCCTGATTTAAACATTAAAAATTCTTTGAAAACAATCTCTATTTGGAAAATACTTTAAATGATATATCTTTTAAAACTTTAAAAACCCAAGTTTGAAACCATCGGAAATTAAATTATCAAGTTCTTGATTTAGATTCATTTTAGTTTCAAATTAATTTATAGCTATGTTTTATAGTTCAGTTATTTATATAGGAGACAAAAGCCAATGGTTACAAGATATATATAAAGTCAAATATTATTTCTTAATAACCTGTTCAATTAATTATCAGAATTCAGAAAATCAAACTAATACATAATATAATAACATAAAATTTATCATTTATTAAATTTTGAAATCAATATGGTGTCAGTTTGCTTTGTTCAAGTGTTTTGGAAATCCTATCGATAGCGTTGATCAGATGAATCGATCGAAAACCCAAATCAACATCAAAAACTCGAACAACACAATATATAAAACATTTTAAATATAGGTTTACAAAGCAAGAATAGGGATTCAAATTTGATTGACTCAAATCAAGAGAATTCTTATTCGAAGATAAGTTGGAAACAAATGATAAGACAATTAAATTGGAAGAATAAGGAATGGAAAAGATTACACAAATCGTGGGCAACCTTAACCGGGTCAACCGTGACTTCAAGAATTAGATCAATGTGGAATTCTAAGATAATTCTACATTTGATTGTAAGAAATAGAATTCAAAATGACAAGAAGTACTAGCATCTAAACTGAGGATATATATAAATCTCCGGTAAATCAATGCTAATGGCATAGGAGTTTCACCCCTTTAAAAGTCATCTGAATGTTAACGAGACCGCCAATTCATTATAAAGATCATTCGAAGTGGAGTTATGGGATACTCCAGAATCAAAAGAAGAAGAATAGTGAGGGACAAGAATGAATTTTGAAACCGCAGGGAACGTTCTAAAACTCAAAAGAAACTCAAGTCAAGAAGGAAGAAATTCAACTCAAATGAAAGTGATTCTGTAAATAAATTTACCATATATGCTAAGTTTGCCTAGAGCCAAAGCTCTGATACGAAATGTAATGCTTTGATATTTTCAACCATTCGCATCCGCACATGTCGGAATTGAATTGCTCAAAATACCGAATTGTAAAATAAATTTGGCAAAACACAACATAAACAGAAAATAAATAAATCACAGATCACAGACACATAGTAATAAATGTAGCGGAAGCAAAAAGATAGTAGTTCATGAAGCTACTATATAAATACATCAAAGTTATACAAGATACAACAGAAGTTTAATATGATAAACAAGCACAAGCTGAATGCATCACCGGAATCAACTGAATAATTGGAATCAACAGAATACTGAAATTGAAATAGATGGCTGGATCTTCAAGCAAGGCTCCAGCTCCAAAGGTGAGTCTCTAATGTTATTTCACTCAGTCTGACCCAAGCGTAAAGCAAAACACAAAACACTCGAGTCATAACATACATACTTATACAATGTAAACCAACTTAAGTGAACTGTAATATAAGTACAAGTAACTTAAAGGATACTTGGGACCGAACATCCTCTAAGGATCCGTTAAACTATTTACTATGTAGTAATATTTCGCTATTATAATAATGTCTATAGTAAAATAAACTTATTTTTTAGTAGCGTTAAGGGGTTACCCCTATAGCCCTTAGCACGTAATAGTCCCAGTAATCCATCCAGTATCGGTGCATCTTCAGATCGGGAGACTACCCTAAATACTCCACGGGATACGGGAGAAATCCAAACTCGTACAAGGCGCGTTATGGTAGGTGACACGGCACAACTAGGCAATGCCAGGGTAGATATACCAATTACACTTCCGGGCCGGTGGTAACGCGTAACAGCTACTACCGCCCACCTCGAGCCGCACCCCCAAATCAAAAAAATCAAAAGTGGCCACCGAATCAATACCAAAGTCAGAATATAATATCGAAGGAGTGTGTCTGATTAGAGGAATGACCTCATTAGCCTATCAATTGCTCCTGTTTTAGCCACCTTATTCCAACTCACGGGAGTCGGGTCCACGTTCATACCTCACATGACGTCGCCACCATCCTACTTCATTCTGAAATCTCCACTGCGTACATGGTTGTTAAAGTGGTTTTCGGAGTTGGCAGAGAGTATGACAACTTCCAATCCTGGTCTCTTTAACAACCAAACATTATTATAACCCATGGATATTTATTTCAAAATCATTTATACTTTCGAAACCAAACCAGCACATCCATTTCAAAATCATATCATTTTTTCAAACTAGCATATACTTTCAAAACCAAAATATCAAACTTATTTCAGAACCATATCATAATAGTATTATTTCCATTTCAAAACTAATTCAATAATATATCATTTAAATAAAACCCAAATTTCCAAATCATTAAATATTTCCTTTAATTTATTAAACTTGAAATATTCCTTTAAATTATCATGGCATTTTGGAAACGTTACCTTAAGGAATCATAGCATTTTTGGAATGTAATACTTTTCCACTTTAACATTTTATATAATCAAAGTATTTATATGCTTACAAATTTAATATGGTCATTTTATCGTAGCCTTATAGTTAAATAAACGTTGTTACTGTAATATCCAATTTAAAGCTGAAATTCTTATGTTAAGATAAAAGCGCCTTAATAACTTACATTATTATTACAATAAAGAAACTTTATTATTTTAATTATTTAAAATATGCCATTTACATAAATTCAAACTTGCATGTCAAATGTACATTATCAACTTACTTTTTATTGTTTCAGTAAGTAACATTTATCATTTTAATCAATTTAAAATACACCTTTACATTAATTAAAACTTACATGTCAAATGTACGTTTGAACTTACATTTATTATAATAAAGAGAATTTATCATTTTAATCAATATTACACTAACTAAAACTTTACCTATTTCTTTCATTAATTAAAACCTTACTTGTTTCTTTCATTAATTAGAACTTTACACGTTTCTTTCATTAATTAAAACTTTACATATTTCTTTTGTTTTTGTTATTATAGTACAAACATTTATTATATTAATCAATTAAAATATTAATTAAACTTACATCTCACATGTATGTTTAACTTACATTTTTCCATTTTAAAGTCATAGCTATTTATCTTACAAAATATAACATTTCACAAAAGAATATTTATCATAGTTAATATAACAATCATATTATTTACAAATTTATTCATTTAGACATCAATTCAACTATGATTCCAAGTTAAATAACTTATTACAAAATGTCCCATAAAATGTGTTTTATTTTATTTATTCAAAACTACATTTATTTATTATACAAAATATGTCCATTTCAGGAAATAGCCTTTATTAAAATTACTAGGTTAGATTTACGATTCCAAATTAAATCAAACTTAATTATTAAGTTATTTATCGTAAATAAGACTCTTTAAATTCCATTTAAAACCAATTAACTTATAAAAAAAATTAACTTATAGAAAAACAATATTTCTTTACAATTTAATGCATTAAATCAAATTAAGTTAAAAATTTCATACATTTATAATTCTAAAATACTTAATCTCTTTCAGAAAATATTTAAAATACTTAATAATTTTTTAGGAAAATATCATTTAAAAATATAACCATGGGTCTGTATAATATTTTCTAACCTTGGTCAAGTGATACAAATATGTATCATTTCAATCCGTAATTTAAAAAGAAAAATACGGGTTCTTTCATTTCAAACCTGCAATCCCAAGTAAAATAAATACAATAAAAATCACTCGGGCCTATCATTTCAGCCCATAATGATTTTTCCTTATTCTAATGTCCGTTCGGGTATGTATCATTTCAACCCATAGTGATAGGGAACTTGCAGTCGTGATTAACAGAAATAAAATAACAGTATACATATAATATCATAACATGATGTTACAAATATATAAACGACATTTATCATCATGTAATCACAACACAGGCATATATGAATGACGTATCAATGTCTACAGATTCACTTGACATTTTTTTCACAAAAATATAAGCATATATGTCTAAAGTGACAAAAATTCACATTTTTAAACTAGAATCGACAAATTCAGAAAAAACCCAAACCCCGCAAAGCACGAAAAAGCACGACAAAGCACAATGCAAACTTGAGTGGATGAAGAGTCAGATCCAAATCTTGTATGCAAACCAATATTACATACATAAGAATATGATTTAATACAAAACAAATGATGTTAAGACAATGGAAAAATAAATGAATCAAAGTGACATAACTTACCTTAATCAATCAACGGCTTGGCTACACCACATATGGGTTCAACCATCATCTTATATTGCTTTGTCATGATGGTTAGAGGTGTGCTAGAGGCCAGCGGCTGAGTATAAGCATGAAGTAAAAAGAAGAAACAAAAAGAGAAAAAGAAAGAAGAGGAAGAGAAGCCATGGATCTAGAGCTTGAATATAATTTTCTTTCACGCAAATGATAATGAGAAGTTTTGGGAAGTTTTTATGTGTGATAGGCAAGAGAAATTCATAGCTAGATTAAAGGAATGAAAGGCTAAGGTAAGTAATAAAGAGGCTATGCAATAAAAGACAAGATTTTGAATGGTTTGGAAAATAAAATGGCAATAAATACTTGATGTATTTAATAAAAAAAGTTCTTTCTTTCAAGAGATGAAATGAGAAATGGAATAAAATGAGATATGTTTGAGGAGTTTTGTACGTGAATGATAAAAGGAAATACATGGCTATATAAGAAAAAAACAGCTAAGGAGTTATGAATAATAGGGAAACGGAAAGGCATAAGTTAAGGAGGAAGAAACGTACAATATATTTTATTTTTAAATGCAAATGAAAAAAATAGGAGATGGGAAATAATTTTTTGTACGTGAATTTTCAACTTGATATGCTAGGCTATGAGTAGAGTAATTCTTGGCTAGGAATGAGGAGGAAACGACTAGAAAATAATAAAGGCCATGCAAATGAAAAAAGCAAGAGTTTAAACAATGAAACGTATGCCTCTTAAATTTCTCCAAGCCATTTATTTGCATACATTTCTTTTTAGAAATGAAATGTGAAGTAAATATGTACGTGAATTATGAAGTGGAGTGGATGGCAAGAAAAGATTTGAACGGCTAAAGAGGAGTAAATGATAGGAAAACAAAAAGGCTAGGAAATAAAAGGCAAGAAATAAGGAGAAAGAAACATATATATATATATATATATATATATATATATATATATTATTCTTAAATGCAATTGAAAAGAAGATATTTTGAGATGTTTGTACGTGATTAATAAGTTCAATTCACGGCTATGAATGGTGAATGGTTAGGGTAAGTAATAGAGAGGGTAGTAAATAAAAAGACAAGTATTAAAGAAATGTAACGCATGTCTCCTTGATTTCTTCCATGCCTTTTATGAGAAGATATACATATAAGTAAAATCCAATAAATAAAGTGTAGATAAACAAAATAGAAAAATAAAATAAAATAACATAGAAAATAAAAATATAGAAATGAACATAGAAAAATAGGAATTGAAATACAGAAAATAACTACGTGTAAAACGCTATAATTTATCTAATTTAAAAGGTATAACTCAGAATTTAATGAAATGAAAAGCAGAACAGATATCATAAATATATTCTACTTCAAAGAAAATGATTAAAATTTAAAACTCAATTTTTTTTTAAATTTAAACTGAAAATTCAAATTTTGACCAAAATATAAAATTTTCAAAAATCGTTTATTTATTTCATTTGGAAAATAAATTACAAAAAATTCCAAACTTGCATTGGAAAAATTCTTAAAATTCACTTTTAAATGATTTAAAAATCAAAATTTCAAATAAAAATTTAATTACTAATATTCACAAAATTATGGGTTGTTACAATTTACCATATCGATATTGAACGTTGGGTTCCTTGTGTCCCTTCATATTTACAGTGTAAACGTATAGCCATCAGTATTATTTTTCTCTGAATTCCACTTTTTGACTATTAATATTTCCATTTGCAATTTATTGGAGCCGATCCATTAATTCGTTTTCTTTTCAAAGATATTAGTATAACATTTCATAGCAACAGTTTAAAAAAAATTCATTCGCCTCTTCTAATTCTATCAATCCAGATTTCACTAAAAGTTGGAACACGCTCTCTCCTCTCATTCTTCTTTTCCTATCCCCATCGGCCATTGCCTCTTCTCCACTGCTCATTACTGAACCACTTCTTTCCCACGTGAAATGATCATCACCGCCAACGGCCTCCACCGTGCACTGCCTCCCTACTTCATACATTCGCCCACTCAATAAACCTTTCTCATAATGTAACAACCCCAATTTCATACCATTCAAATCGATAATAATCCACACGTGCCGGACTTGAATGATGCGAAATAATAGATTGTAAATAAATTTAGAGAAAATAAAATCAAATATACATAATCACAGGCACAGAACAAACAGAATAACTAGCAGTGGGAAATAAAATACATAGTAGTTCATGAAGCTACTACGGCAGAGTCTCAAACTAAATACAGTCTGAAAACAACATAATAGAAATCCCAAATACATAGAAGTTCACTAATACATGAGATAAACTAGAACAACTGAAACAGAAGTATATAAATATGTAGATAAGCAGAAACTCCAGCAAAGACCAGCTCCAGAAAGAGAATCGAAAGCTGTAAACATCAGGCTAACCCGAGCGTAAAGCAAAACACAAACACTCGAGTCAGGACAATATATATTTATATAATGTAAACCAACTCAAGTGAACTGTAATAAAGATACAAGTGACTTAAAGGATGCCTGGGACCGCCCATCCTCTAAGGATCCGTCAAACTAATTACTACACAGTAATATTTCGCTATTATAATAATGTCTACAGTAAAATAAACATACTTTTAAATGGCGTTCCGGGCTAACCATATCACCCTTCACACATAATAGTCCCAGCAGTCCGTCCCATATCATGACATCTCCGCACCGGGTGACTGTCAGAGGATACCTCACGGGCTACGGGAGAAAAACAAACTTGTAGTAAAGGCTCGATATGGTAGGTGACACGGCACACAAGGCAATGCCAAAGTAGATATACCAATAACACACACTGGCTGGCGGTAGCGTAGCAGCCACTACGCCCACCCAGAACAACACTCCGAAATCAGGGGTGCACCCAAACAATCACAACAGTAATAGAATGGTATCGAAGAAGTGTGTCCAGTCCAGAGGTCTGCCTCCTTTGACCCGAGATCACTCCTGTTTTAGCCACCTTAAGCTAACTCATGGGAGTTAGGTCCACGTAAAGTACCTTAGGAACTTCGTCACCATCCTACTTCATTTTGGAAGCTCCACCGCGTACACAGTTGTTAAAGTGGTTTTCAGTATCGACAGAGAGTATGTCCATATTCGATCCCGGTCTCTTTAACAACTAATCGTTATTATAACCCATAGTTATAATTTAAAAATGGTACTTATTTCCCAAAAATCAAACATTATTTCAAATCCATTTCAAAATATCAAACTTATCATTTCATTAAAAAAACATATTCATTTTTATTCAATTTAAAAATTCCATTTCGATTCACATTTCAAAATAGTTCAATTCCAAACAGATTACTTCATTTAAATCATTTAAAAATGAAGTTATTACATTTAATAACTGAAATATTAAATTTTCAAAATTTTCAACTTTCAAAGTTCATTTATTCACTTAAATTTATCAAAACAGTGAAAATTCAACTTTCTCGGCATTTGAAAAATGCTACAGAAAGTTATATTCAAAATAGTTCAATTTAACAAAAGACAGCGTTTAAAAATGCTGTAATAGTGTTACATTAGTTTCAAAGAAAACTTAGTTTAATCCAACAATTATAGCATTATAGAATGCTGTAATAGCCTTTAATTCAATTTAGCTATTTAGTTCACTTATCAACTACAGCATTTGGTATTATCATTTACATTAGAAATAATAGCATTTCAAAAATGCTGTTAATTAACTTCAGATTTTCAATATAATTTCACAACAATTATATTTTTCTTTAAATCACTTTTAACTTATAAAATCACACATTTTTACATTTATAAACATCCTTTAATTTTCCTTAATTACATGATTTCATAAAGTTAAATTTCCATTTAAAAATTCATATTTAATACTAATTCACTTATTAAATTGCAACATTCAATTTTAAATTCATTACATTAAATTTCAACTTAACACTTAAGTTCAAATTCTTAAATATAACTTAATTTTAATTTTATTTACTTAACTAAAAATCCACTTTTAAGTCAATTTCATAAATTTCCAATTTTAGTTATATTTCAAAATTTCAACTTAAATATTCATTCATTTCACATTTTAATTTTAATAAAAATCATTAATATAATATAAAATCACGTTAAATTCACTTAAATTCAAATTATCATAAATTTATCATAATTTCATATTCAATTTAATTTCCAATTATAATTAAATCAACATTTCCAAAAAAACTTACATTCAGATTTTCTAACTTTTTCATTAATTTATTTAACAAATAATCCAGAAAATCAATGATACTTTACGAAATTCATTTTTTTAATTTAAATTTTAAATCAAAATATTATAATAATTACATTTCTAAAATATTTTAATTTTTTTAGAAAAATATATTTAACTACGGGTCTGTATATAGTTTTCTACGCTAGGTAAAGTGATACGGGTAATATATCATTTCAACCCATAATTTACAAAGAAAATCCGGGTTTTATCATTTCAAACCCGCAGTCCTAAGTAAATGAAATAATTTAAAAATTGCTCAGGCCTATCATTTCAGCCCATAATGATTTTCCCTTATTCTAAAGTCTGTTCGGGTATGTATCATTTCAACCCATAATGATTTTAATCTAAAGGGAACTTGCAGTGTGATAAACTGATAAAAATAACAGAACAACATAATATAACATTAACAAATGTTATAACAGGTGTTTAAGCATGTGTGAACATCATATAGTCATAATATAGCAGATATAGCATGATAATGCATTTTACAAATTCAAAGGGGGTCAATTCACTGGTTATATATGTACATATTGTCTAGTGAGAATAACTCACTGGTTTGTGCTGGAGACACAACGACGAATGCACGAATGAGATCCAAACAAGCACGATAACACGATTCAAATATGAGTGGAGGAGCCAAAGTATCAATTCCCTTGAATACAAGTCACAAAAAATAATATAATATACATAAGTTTCAAATTCAAATACGGTAAACGATGATAGAATAGACTGCACAAATCAAAGAGAAACTGCTTTGTATTTGCTTCCAACTTCCATAGGCTCAGACATGCCTGGAAAGTACACGACTATGGCATGTTCTAGGGTCTGGTTGTGGACCTATAGGGGTCGACCATGAATAGAGAAAATGGTGCACTAGTTGGTGAGCAAAAAGGCTAACATTTCAAGGCAAAAGCATGGATTTCAAGGCAACTTATGGGCTCGGCCAAGGCATGGAGGGCATGGCTATTTCAGGTGGGATCAGTAGGTGGTGTACAGAGGCGTCTCAGGTCTGGAACAGGCTGGTGTGGTGGTGTTTGGTCGGCCATGTGGAGGTTTGGAGGTGGTAGACATGGATGGTGCTCGGCCTAGGCAAGTTTATGGAGTTTTGTTGGATTTTGGTGATGGATCAATCCACAAGGAGGCACGGCTTGGGGTTTGGTCAGAGAAGAGTTGATGATGATAGTGTTCTCAGATGATGGTGGAGGCGGCAGGGTCTGGAGGGGAGGTGGACGAACCTATGACATAAGAGAACAAGTGCAAATCAAATTCAAGAAGAATAAAAGTAAACAAAGAAAAGGAGAAAAAGATTTTACCAAACTTTCTTCACAAGGCTATGGCCGAAATTTTCAGTTTGAGGAATGAAAAAAATAATGTACGTGAATGAGAATGAGGGTGATCAGCTGAAAGATGTGTAAATTAAAAGCTAATTGATGAATAGTTATGATAAATGTGAAAGGGTGGAAGATAAATGGCCAATTTGAAAACCAAGAGTCAAAACCCTTTCAATTTCTTTTAATTTATTTATATAAGATTAAATTACTGAAAATAATAATTATTTCAGTTAAAATTTTGAAAACGAAACAAAATATAAAAATATATAAAAATATTTATTAATTATATAGGGTTAAAATAAGAAAATAACACAAAATTGCAAACTAGACTAGAAAATTTGAAAATAAATAGAATAAATTTTAGAAAAATTATATGGACTTGGAAAAATATTTTAACAAAGATAATAACATAAAAATAAAAATTCATTCACAAAATAAATAAATAAAATTTAATTAAATAAAATTTATATGAAGAAAATAGCAGAAAATTAGAAAACAACCTTTAAAAATAGGAAATAAATACAGTAAATTTTGGAAAAATTCTATTGTCATTTTAAAAATATTTCGAATTGAAATCTCACAAATAAAAAAATTTAAAAATAATTTCAAACAAAAATAAAGTCAAATTTTAATTCATATTCAAAATCTAGGGTTGTTAC
This sequence comes from Allium cepa, assembly GCA_030765085.1. Lineage (NCBI taxonomy): Eukaryota > Viridiplantae > Streptophyta > Magnoliopsida > Asparagales > Amaryllidaceae > Allium > Allium cepa. Next base: position 1,052,760,824 of record CM060931.1, read on the forward strand.
ACTCTCCCGCAACAAATCTTTTCGTCCTCGAAAAGAACGGAAAGGTAAAATAAAGAGAAACAAGAATAGAAAAAAATAGCACCTGAAATGAACAATTCTGAATTCGAAGCACGAATGCTTTCCTCCATTTCCCATGTACAGTCTCGATCGTCAGTACTCCACTGTACTTTGACTAGATTCACAGATTTCCTTCTGAGCTGCTTCGTACCTCTGTCGACAATACGAAGTGGCTTCCTCTCAACAGTCAGGTTAGGCTCAATATCCAAACTATCAAAAGCAGAAGGCTGGACAATAAGAGATGGATCATGAAGATGACGGCGAAGATGCGAGCATGCACTCCAGAAAGCTTCTCGGGCAAATCCAGACGATAAGCCAAAGAACCAACTCTTTCCACAATGCAAAAAGGCCCAATGAACCTAGAAGAAAGCTTGCCTCTACGACCAAAGCGAATGACATTCCTCAAGGGAGAAACTTTAAAGAACACCTGATCACCAACAACAAATTCCAAATTCCGCCTACGCTTGTCATCATACTTCTTCTGCCTATCCTGAGCGACTCAACGACCTCTTCTTAATCTCCTCAACTCTCTCAGAAGCTTCCAAAATCACTTCAGGACCAAGAACCAAACGATTACCGGATTCAATCCAGCAAGATGGAGATCTACAAGGTCGTCCGTATAAAGCAGCAAATAGAGACATTTTGAGACTGGCCTGAATGCAAAGATGGAATGAGATAGATAAAAAGATCAAGAATATAATGAAAACAAAAGATAAGATTATACCTGATAGCTATTATTGTAGGTAAATTCGGCAAGATGGAGATAATCTTCCTAAGATCCTCCATAATCAAGCACACAAGCACGAAGAAGATCCTCGAGAATCTGATTTACTCTTTCCGATTGATCGTCGGTCAGTGGATGGTAAGGAGTGCTCAGATTCAGACGATTACCCAAAGATTCTTGAAAAGCCTTCCAGAATTGACTGGTAAAGATTGGATCATGATCACAAACAATACTGAGAGGAACACCATGGAGACGAACAATCTCTCCCATGTAGATATCAGATAAGCTAGAAGCAGAACGAGTAGACTTGACCGGAATAAAATGAGCGGATTTGGTCAGTCTATCAACAATAACCCTGATACTCTCATTACCCTTCCGAGTCCTCGGTAAACCATTGATGAAATCCATGGAAACCAGTTCCCACTTCCAATTAGGAATCTCAAGGGGCTGCAACAAACTAGGGGTCTTCTGGTGATCGGCTTTGACTTGCTGACAAGTCGCACATCGACTAACAAAGATAGAGATATCCCTCTTCATCCCCTTCCACCAATAAAGCCTCTTCATATCCTGGTACATCTTCGACACACCAGGATGAATAGAAAGTCTAGATAAATGATTCTTCTGAAGCAACTCCTACCTCAAACTATCAACTTTCGGGACACAAATCCTGCCATTAATCCTCAAAATCCCTCTATCATCAATCTGAGCTCCACTACTACTGCCACTACTACCACCAACTTTGCTACGAACACTCTCCTACATCAATCTAAGCATCTCATCCTCATCCTGCTTAGCCATAATCTGATGCAGAAGAGGAGAAGAAGAAACAACAAGCTTAGACAACAAAGCCTTCTTCCGACTCAGAGCATCGGCCACATCATTAGCTTTATCGGGAGTGTAACTAATATCGAGGTCGTAAGACGCCAGAAACTCAAGCCAACGAACTTGCCTCTGATTCAAATCCTTCTGGGAGAAGATATATCTCAGAGACTGATGATTTTTGAAAATCTCAAACTTGGTTCCAAGAAGATGATGCCTCCAAAGTTTCAAAGCAAAGACAACAGCAAGTAACTCTAAATCATGAGCAGCATAATTTGCCTCGTGGGTTTTCAACTGACGGCTGGCATAGGCAATGACCTTACCATCCTACATGAGAACAACACCCAAACCCTCACGACTAACATCAATATAAACTGTCAATCCCTCACTTCCATTCGGAACAGTAAGAACTGGTGCAGAAGTTAGCATGCTCTTCAGCTCATTAAATGCAGCCTTACACTGATCACTCCAGAAAAACTTAGCATTCTTCCGAGTCAAAGCTGTGAGAGGTGCAGCAATCCGAGCAAAATTCTCAATGAATCTCCGGTAGTAACCGGCAAGGCCCAGAAAACTACGAATATTTGATGGAGTCTTTGGAGTTTCCCAATCCTAGAATAGAATAGGGAGAAAATAAGGACAACGTGAAAGATAGAATTATTAAAATGACAGATAAAAGAGAAGAAAGAAAGACTTACATTGATCGCAGCGATCTTGACTGGATCAACAGAAACTCCATTACTAGAAACAATATGCCCGAGATATCGGACTTCATCCTTCCAGAAATGGCACTTAGAAAATTTAGCCTTTAACTGATGATTTCTGAGAGTCTCAAGAACATACTTCAAATGCGACTTATGCTCATCCTTAGTCTTAGAGAAGACAATGATATTATCTACAAAGACTAGCACAAATTTATTAAGCACATCATGAAAAACACAATTCCTCAAATCAACAAAGAAAGCAGGAGCATTAGTCAAACCGAAAGGCATGACTAACCATTCATAAAAACCATCCTTAGTGCGGAAAGCAGTCTTGGAAATGCTATCCTCGGCAACCCTGAGATGATGAAAAACTGTGGCAAGATCAAGCTGAGAGAAAATAGTGGCACCATAAAGCTGATCAAACATATCATTGATACGAGGCATTGGATATCTGTTTTTCATAGTGAGCTTGTTCAGCTCCCTATAATCAACATACATCCGAAGAGAACCATCATATGTGGTGACAAAAACCACCGTAGCTCCCCATTCATAAAAAACTAGGCCTAATCAGACCTTTGGAAGACAAGTCCTCAATTTGCTTTCCCATCTCAACCTTCTCGCAGGGTGCCTTTTTCTAGGAGGAAGAACAACAGGTCGAGCACCAGGAATAAGATCAATCCAAAAATCAATTTCCCACTTAGGAGGTAAAGAAGTGACTTCACCAAATACATCGGGATATAGTCTAACCACAGGAGTTGAATCAAGATCACTGGGAGAAGAATCCAAAGAATAAATAAAGTTGCCAGCAAAATCCTGAGGCATACGGTATTGAATAATCAAGGAATTTCCTTGATCATCAACAAGCTGAACAGACCGGGCTTTATAAGAGATACGGGCATCATGATTCACTAACCAATCCTGACCAAGCAATAAATCATAAGCATCGAAGCCCAGAATATAAAAATCACCACTAAAGCGATGATCAAAATGGAGAAGTTTCACTTCTCGACAAATCCGATTAGGGTTAGCAGGACCCTTTATAGGATTTGAAACACATAATGGAACAGAAGCACACAGGAGATAAGAGATTCTCAAACTTATCACAAAAATCAACAGAAATAAAACTGTGTGAAGCACCAGTATCAAACAACACACGAACAAGATGATGAAATAAAGTAAATGAACCCTAAAGTGTACCTTGGTCATCACTAGGAGCAGGGGGAGGTGGAGGAACTGGAGATGAGGCAGAAGTGGCAGCAAATATACCAGAAGGACCCCTCTGCTGGGTAGGGCAGTCCTTCTTAAAATGACCGGGCTGGAGGCAGATATGGCAGAGATCACGTCTAGCCGACTGAGCAGGTGGAGGAATAGCAGCACCAGATAATGTAGGACAGCTATTGGCATAGTGCCCTCTCTGATCACACCTAAAGAAAGTGATAGAGGAGAGATCAACTGGTTGTCTTTGAGCAGAAGCAGATGATGAAGATCCCAAACCAGGACGCTTTAGCCAATTCTTCTTCTGTTGGAGGAAATTTGGCTTACGCTTCTTGGAATTAGCAGGGGAAGACTGAGCTGGAGAAGCATCAGAAGCAGCAGGACCTTTGGATGTGGAATTCTCATAGCGAATAGCCATATCCATAAGGTGGGTGAAAGAACCATGAACATGAGAAATAAGGCGACTATAATACTCTGACGAGCACCAGCAATAAATTTCTCATTCTTCTTGAGAGGAGTATCAATAATGCTAGGACCGAATTTGGAAAGTTCATTGAACTTCCTCTCATACTCAGCAAAAGACATGGTACCCTGCTTCAAATCCATAAACTCACGATAAAGCTGAGATTTTCCGGCTTCTGGCATCCGTTTTGCCACAAAAGCCTCCCTGGAAAAGAGATTAAAAAACAAGCTTAAGATAGATTCAAAGAAAGGAAAAAAAATAGGAACAAAATTAAGATAACATAAAGGATACCTAAACTGCTTCCAAGTGAGATCAACCTCGATGTTGTTAGCCGTAACGGACTCCCACCAATCTAAAGCAGAATCACGCAACTGCCAAGCTGCTAACTAACGCTGCTGGGCATCAGTAATATCAAGACCAGTAAATATCCTCTCAATACTCCACAACCACTGCTGAGCCTCAATGATAGTCTCTGAACCGGTGAATGGGGTTCCACCTAGTTGAGAGAATTCCTTACAAAGAACAGTGAACTTGATTGGAGTAACAGGTTGAGGAGCTGGGGGAATACCACGAACCCTACCTCTAGCATTTCCTCGATTCATCCTGAAAAATATCAAGAATGAATTTAGGACAAGAATAAAGACAAGCCAAAGATAAATTAAGATAAGACAAGATAATACACTTGGATGAATATCTTAAAGGAAGAAAAGATGCTAACAAAGTAGATACGAAAGAAAGGAAGTTAGAAAACCTTTGAAAATCCTTTAAAAGCAAGAAAAATTTATATATCAAAATAATCTTTGAAAATCCTTTGAAATCATTTTGAAAAATCATTTTATACTTTGAAAATACGTCTCTTACAAAGATATGATTCTGAGATTGATTTCACTCATTCTAGGGTAGAAATACCCTATCTCATGAGTTTTTGCTCCGTAGCGGCAATGGTTTGCCAAAAACCAAAGCTCTGATACGAACTTGTAACAACCCCAATTTCGTACCATTCAAATCGACAATAATCCACACATGTCGGACTTGAATGATGCGAAATAACAGATTGTAAATAAATTTGGAGCAAATAAAATCAAATATACAGAATCACAGACACAGAACAAATAGAATAACTCGCAGCGGAAAATAAAATACATAGTAGTTCATGAAGCTACTACGGTAGAGTCTCAAACCAAATAGATAATGTAGTCTGAAACCAACATAATAGAAATCCCAAATACATAGAAGTTCACTAATACATGAGGTAAACTAGAACAGCTAAAACAGAAGTATATAAATATGTAGATAAGCAGAAACTCCAGCAAAGACTAGCTCCAGAAAGAGAATTCAAAGCTGTAAACACTCAGCCTGACCCGAGCGTAAAGCAAAACACAAACACTCGAGTCAGGACAATATATACTTATATAATGTAAACCAACTCAAGTGAACTGTAATAAAGATACAAGTAACTTAAAGGATGCCTGGGACCGTCCATCCTCTAAGGATCCGTCAAACTATTTACTATATAGTAATATTTTGCTATTATAATAATGTCTACAGTAAAATAAACATACTTTTAAATAGCGTTCCAGGCTACCCATATCACCCTTCACACATAATAGTCCCAGCAGTCCGTCCAATATCATGACATCTCCACACCGGGTGACTGTCAGAGGATACCACACGGGCTACGAGAGAAAAACAAACTCGTAGTAAAGGCTCGATATGGTAGGTGACACGACACACAAGGCAATGCCAGGGTAGATATACCAATTACGCACACGGGCTAGCGGTAACGTAGAAGCCACTACGCCCACCCAGAACAACACTCCGAAATCAGGGGTGCACCCAAACAATCACAACAGTAATAGAATGGTATCGAAGAAGTGTGTCCAGTCTAGAGGTGCGACCTCCTTTGACCCGAGATCGCTCCTGCTTTAGCCGCCTTAAGCTAACTCACGGGAGTTAGGTCCACGTAAAGTACCTTAGGAATATCGTCACCATCCTACTTCATTTTTGAATCTCCACCGCGTACACAATTGTTAAAGTGGTTTTCGGTATCGAAAGTGAGTATGTCCATATCCGATCCCGGTCTCTTTAACAACCAATCGTTATTATAACCCATTGTTATAATTTAAAAATGGTACTTATTTCCTAAAAATCATATATTATTTCAAATCCATTTCAAAATATCAAACTTATCATTTCATTAAAAAAACATATTCATTTTTATTCCGTTTAAAAATACCATTTCAATTCACATTTCAAAATAGTTCAATTCCAAACAGATTACTTCATTTAAATCATTCAAAAATGAAGTTATTACATTTAATAATTAAATTATTAAATTTCCAAAATTTTCAACTTTCAAAGTTCATTTATTCACTTAAATTTATCAAAACGGTGAAAATTCAAATTTCTCAGCATTTGAAAAATGCTACAGAAAGTTATATTCAAAACAGTTCAATTTAACAAAAGACAGCGTTTAAAAATGCTGTAATAGCGTTACATTAATTTCAAAGAAAACTTAGTTTAATCCAACAATTATAGCATTATAGAATGCTATAATAGCCTTTAATTCAATTTAGCTATTTAGTTCACTTATCAACTACAGCATTTACAAATGTTGTATCATCATTTACATTAGAAATAATAGCATTTCAAAAATGCAGTTAATTAACTTCAAATTTTCAATATAATTTCACAACAATTATATTTTTCTTGAAATCACTTTTAAATTATAAAATCACACATTTTTACTTTTCTAAACATCCTTTAATTTTCCTTAATTACGTGATTTCATAAAATTAAATTTCCATTTAAAAATTCATATCTAATACTAATGCACTTATTAAATTGCAACAATCAATTTTAAATTCATTACATTAAATTTCAACTTACCACTTACGTTCAAATTCTCAAATATAATTTAATTTTATTTTTATTTACTTAACTAAAAGTCCACTTTTATGTCAATTTCATAAATTTCCAGTTTTAGTTATATTTCAAAATTTTAACTTAAATATTCATTCATTTCACATTTTAATTTTAATAAAAATCATTAATATAATATAAAATCACTTTAAATTCACTTAAATTCAAATTATCATAAATTTATCATAATTTCATATTCAATTTAATTTCCAATTATAATTAAATCAACATTTCCAAAATAACTTACATTCGGATTGTCTAACTTTTTCATTAATTAATTTAACTAATAAATTTCCTGAAAATCAATAATAATTTACAAAATTCTTTTTTATTTAAATTTTAAATCAAAATATTATAATAATGACATTTCTAAAATATTTTAAATTTTTTAGAAAAACATATTTGACTACGGGTCTGTATATAGTTTTCTACGCTAGGTAAAGTGATACGGGTAATATATCATTTCAACCCACAATTTACAAATAAAACCCGGGTTTTATCATTTCAAACCCACAGTCCCAAGTAAATGAAATAATTTGAAAATCGCTCAGGCCTATCATTTCAGCCCATAATGATTTTCCCTTATTCTAAAGTCCGTTCGGGTATGTATCATTTCAACCCATAGTGATTATAATCTAAAGGGAACTTGCAGTGTGATAAACTGATAAAAATAATAGAACAACATAATATAACAGTAACAGATGTTATAACGGGTGTTTAAGCATGGGTTAACATCATATAATCATAATATAGCTGATATAACATGATAATGCATTTTACAGATTCAAAGGGGGTCAATTCGCTAGTTATATATGTACATATTGTCTGGTGAGAATAACTCACTGGTTTGTGCTGGGGACACAATGATGAATGCACAAATGAGATCCAAACAAGCACGATAACATGATTCAAATATGAGTAGAGGAGCCAAAGCATCAATTCCCTTGAATACAAGTCACACAAAATAATATAATATACATAAGTTTCAAATTCAAATACGGTAAACGATGATAGAATAGACTGCACAAATCAAAGCGAAACTGCTTTGTATTTGCTTCCAACTTCCATAGGCTCAGATATGGCTGGAAAGTACATGACTATGGCATGTTCTAGGGTCTGGTTGTGGACCTATAGGGGTCGGCCACGCATGGAGAAAATGGTGCACTAGTTGGTGAGGCAAAAAGGCTAACATTTCAAGGAAAAAGCATGGATTTCAAGGCAACTTATGGGCTCGGCCAAGGCATGGAGGGCATGGCTATTTCAGCTGGGATTAGTAGGTGGCATGTAGAAGTGTCTCAGGTCTGGAACAGGCTGGTGGTGGTGGTGTTTGGTCGGCCATGTGGAGGTTTGGAGGTGGTAGACATGGATGGTGCTCGGCCTAGGCAAGTTTATGGAGTTTTGTTGGATTTTGGTGATGGATCAATCCACAAGGAGGCACGGCTTGGGGTTTGGTCAGAGAAGACATGACGATGATGGTGTTCTCAGGTGGTGGTGGAGGTGGTAGGGGCTAGAGAGGAGGTGGCCGTACCTATGACATAAGAGAACAAGTGCAAATCAAATTCAAGAAGAATAAAAGCAAACAAAGAAAAGAAGAAAACGATTTTACCAAAATTTCTTCACAAGGCTATGGCCGAAATTTTTAGTTTGAGGAATGAAAAATAATAATTTACGTGAATGAGAATGAGGGTGGTCGGCTGAAAGATGTGTAAATTAAAAGCTAATTGATGAATAGTTATGATAAATGTGAAAGGGTGGAAGATAAAGGGTCAATTTGAAAACCAAGAGTCAAAACCCTTTCAATTTCTTTTAATTTATTTATATAAGATTAAATTACTGAAATAATAATTATTTCAGTTAAAATTTCAAAAACAAAACAAAATATAAATATATATATAACTATTATTAATTATATAAGGTTAAAATAAGAAAATAGCACAAAATTGCAAATTAGACTAGAAAATTTGAAAATAAACAGAACAAATTTTAGAAAAATTATATGGACGTGGAAAAATATTTATAACAAAGATAATAACATAAAAATAAAAATTCATTCACAAAATAAATAAATAAAACTTAATTAAATATAATTTATATGAAGAAAATTGTAGAAAATTAGAAAACAGCCTTTAAAAATAGGAAATAAATACAGTAAATTTTGAAAAAATTCCATTATCATTTTAAAAATATTTAGAATTGAAATCTCACAAATAAAACAAATTTAAAAATAATTTCAAACAAAAATAAAGTCAAATTTTAATTCATATTTAAAATCTAGGGTTTTACACACAACTCTATAACCAAGCCCAGGCAGCTCACATCTCTACGAAACAAGCTTCTACCAGCATGTATATATATGTAAGTTATATATATATATATATTAGTATTTATATAGTAAGTTATATATATAATACATAAATCTATAGTATTTATATACTTCGATTTTTTATATATAAGTATGTCGAACTGCATATATGTATAGGTTTGTGTGTGTGTGTGTATATATATATATATATATATATATATGTTATGTAGGTGAGTGTGTGTGTATATACATATTGGTTTATATATATTGTTTATTGAGTATGAATATTAGCTTGTACATGTATACTGTTGGTTATATTTTTTTAATTTACCAACAATTATATGTTATATATATTGGAAATTGCGAAATCTATTATATATATATATATATATTAATACGTATATGTTTATATTTTGTTGTATATGATATGTTAGCCTATGTATATGTTTAGATATATTATTTTATGTACATATGAGTACACTTTAGTTTGGCTTCCAAATATATATACATATCCTATAAATGTAATACTGTTTTGAGTATATTATATTTGCAGCCTTCATTTTTTTATATATATGGATTTATATATGTCTTATATCATTTTGTTAGTGTTTGTATGTCAGTATATATATTGTTGCATATTGATTTACGTAGATATATACTGATAATGTTAATAACGGTAATATATATTTAGTTCCGTAAATTATATGCATATATACTATTGTAATTATGTAGTCCTTATTTGGTTTATTTATATATTATAACAAATCTACAATCTGTTACCGTTTTTTATCTTAAATTTCATATGGTTATATATTAGTTTATATATATATATATATATACACGGATATATGGTTTTTGGTTTTCAGATTTGTAACGACCCGTGTAAATTCGATGTTTAAAATGTATTAAATTAATAGGATTTTATTTTAAATTTAGAAAGAAATAGAAATATTATTTATTTATATGAAGGAGAATGTTGAAAATTAGATGTATCAAGGATAATTTAATTTTTACAAATTAGATTTTATATTGAAATTGATTTGTAATTGTGGAAATTGTCGCATTTGGATATAAATGTTAAAATTAAGGCTAAAATAAATTATGTAAATGGTGGATTAAAACCTATTGTAGAAATTTAAATAAAATCCAAATGAATTAAATAGGAAAAAGATTCTCACCTGGATATAAAATTTATATGAGAAATTTATGAAAGTATTAATTTGATTTAATGCAATAAAAGATTGTAAGCGGTAATTGGAATAAATTAAGGAATCATATTAGTACAAGTTAATAATTTATGACTTGAATGAGATTCCAATTCAATAAAATCATTTAAATGTTATGATTTTATTTTTAATGGAACATGAGAAAAAGATATGTAAGGATTTGATTAATATATATGTCATTTGTTCAGGGTATTGAATAAAAATTGAGAATCCAATTGTAATTAATGATAATAACGTTGGTATTAGTTAATAAATTAAATTTCAATGCAATACCCATAAATGAATGGAAAGAAATGAATGTATGTAAATGTATACTAGGTTATATATCAAATAGAGGGGAAGAAGAATAAATATCGAATTGATTGATGAATTATATATTGAATAGTAATGGAATGTAAAGTTTATGGTAATTGTATAAAATCAATACAAGATAATGAATTGAAAATTTTAGGTTTATATTAAAGTGTGAATGGAAATCTGATTTGTTACATTAATTTGATGGAATTCGAATTTGATGGGAAAAGTAAATGGATATTTAGTAATAAATTTAAAGGACTTAAAAATGGAATTTATTTAATTAATAGATATAGTGGACAAGGATATACTTATAAATGTAGGATTAAGAGTTTGAGTTATATACTTAGTTCCTTCAATTAAATCGAAAATCATTTCAATAATTATAAAATTAAATGTTACGATAAATAAAGTAAGGTAATAAATGGGGAATAACGTAAATAGATTCTCCATTAAATGATGGTTAGCGAATATAAAGAATGGAGGTAAAGCTTTATAAATTGATTTGAATCCAAAATGTAATGAAAGGAGTAATTGGAATTAAATGGATTAAATGTTTGAAGTTATGAAGATTTTAATTTAGGTAAAAGGGTATGCAGTTATGTAATAGAGCATGAATCTATTGTTAAGTTTACTTATAAAAATGGCAGTTGGGTAAATGAGGGTGCAAAAGTAAGCTTGTCAGTATATATAAAGTAATATATGATAATAGGTTTAATCGAAATAAATGAAAATTTAAGATCTAAATATTACATTTTAGGGATTTAAGTGTAATCGAAGAATGTTAGGATAATAAATTTTGAATCTAATATCAAATCCATCTACTTGAAATATATGAATGGAATAACCATTGATCTCTTTGATTGAATATATAAATTTTAGAAAGTTAAATTTTAATTGGTGAATTTAATGAAATTGAGGATTTATATTGAAATTTAAAATTTACCTTCTTTAAATTTGACATCTAAACTTGTTGGAATTTTGTAAATGATTAAGAATTTTTAAGTGATAAAATGGGTAAATTTTAGAATCTAAATATGAAAAATTTGATTTTTATTTATTTATTTTGAATTTATTTAATTAATATAAAAATAGCCATTTTGGTCACGGACTCGGATTTTGACGAAACTAGTTTCATCAGATCCGTAACGGTGAATTATTGTAGGGTTTCAAGTTTCGTAGCGATTGGACTTGCCATTTGATCGTACGAACGCGAAACGCCTTGAAATCGATTTAATTGAAATCAATTTGAAAATATTGATTTCACCATTACTTCTTCATACGATGGAATTTGGAGGTGAAACTTTTTCCATCGCGTTCAGGATATTTTAAAATACCTATTTCGATACATGTGTTTACCCAATTTCGTTCCGGGGTCAGAACGGGCTTTTTGGGCCAATTATCGTTCAGCACGTTTGTCTATCGGATCCATCTATTCTATTTCTAACCTACCTATATAAATCCAGTTAAAAAAGCCCTAGACCCCTTTATTTCTCACTTCTATACGTATAGGAACCTCTGTACACCTCTTCTTCAATGGCAACAAACAATTCTAAATCCAAATTCAAATTTCAAACCAAATCCAAAGCTAAAAATTCAAAGTCTTCATAAAAATCTCAGAAAAATATATGTCGAAGATATCAACGATACGAATCAACGTCTGCTGATAGTTTTTCGAGATTGCGCTTCGATTAGCGGGAAATTTCGGTCAAAGGATAAAATTTTCGAAACCCAAGGACTAATTGGGCGTTTTAGATTTGGGGAACGATCTAGCAATTAGGTTCTGGGTTCTGGAGAGATCGTGATGCCGAGTGGTTTGGAGGTGGTCGTGTCGCAGATGGTTGGATGTGGAAGCATAAAATTGCGATTTAGGGTTCGAAGGGGGACGGCGGCCGGCAGCGAATGGGGTGGCCGGACTTTGGCCTCAGGAGCGGCCGGAGGTGGGGAGTGTGATGGTGGTTGCGGCTCGTTGGATGGAGGCAGAGGGCGGCGTCGATCAACGGTCAAAGGAGCACGAATGGGTCGAACGATGTGTTTTCTGGCTGTCGTGTGAGTTATGGTAGTGACGAAGAAAACGTGTACACGTGGCATAGGTTAGATTAATTTCTTTGTTTTAATTTAATTTAATTTTCAAATCGTTTTATTCGAATAACTTCTGCATACGGTGTCCGATTTACACGAGATTTTTTTTGTTTGGATCGTAATAAAATTTCGGACGTGTTGACGCTGGTTTGGACAGATTTGGAGACAGTCAAAATTTTGGATTTAAATCGGATTTAAATTCGATTTAAATTCAAAAGGTGAGTGTTTTAACCCACTCACAACTTCTAAAATTCCCTATGTTTGTTAATTTGACTTAAGATATGAGTATAAATTTATTTATGTTCGTTTGGCATGTTTTATTCATCATCTCAGTTAAATCGCATTTATTTAATTTAACTGTTAAATTATTTTATTTATTGCACATAGATTGACAGTTAGAATATATTTATTTGCATATAACTGCTAGTTCAATAGTTGTTAAATTTATTTATTTGCATATAACTGCTAGTTCAATAGTTGTTAAATTTATTTATTTGCATATAAACTGCTAGTTTAACAGTTATTAAATTTATTAATTTATATAAACTGTTAGTTAATACATGTTATTTATTACCTGTATACTTTATGTGCTCTATATTGATGTTGTTTAAATTGGATGATGAGTGTAATAAAATGGTTGATGATTGATATTTGGATGTTTGGATGCTGTAATTTTTTTCGTATAAACTGCAAGTTATCATGCATTTCATTCATTCGGGATTGCGGTTTGAAATGATATACAACCGCATTTTTATTTTTAAATTGCGGATTGAAATGATAAATATCCGTATCACTTGACCATAGGATAGAGAATTCTATACAGACACCGTCGGTCTATATATAATTATTTTCAAAATGATTTCTATGGTTTGGATAGGATACGGTTTAATAAATATTAAGTTTTGATATTTTTAAATATTTTATGTACATATATAGTTAAATTGTGAATTTAAGCTATGTATAAATATGATAAAATAAAATTGAATAAGTGAAAATGGAATTTGATAATTCATATTATATGTTCAAGTACGGGTTTAAGTTATTGTATATGTATACAGAGTTTTAAATGATTCAACTCAATTTAAGATTTGAAATATAAATTGGAAATTTATTTGGAATTGAGCTATTTAAAAAATTTAACTCCGTATGTTGATGTAAACCTGTTAAACTTGGGAATTTTAAAGGTATGATATTTATAACTGGATTTTTATTCAAGATGAATTAAATGAATATTTCTGTATTAAATGAGTTAACAGAAATATTTAGTTATAGGTAATTTGAGTTTATTTAAATGATTATGGGTTAGTATGAAATAGTTCAAACTAAATAATAGGACATTTAATTGTTGATTTTTTTTCTTCAAAGTTTTAATTCTTGGAAATGAAGTATTTAAAGTTTGATATATATGAAAATTGAAGTGGTTTTGGAAACTAAAGGTGAAATTTAAAGGTATGGTTTAGACTTCATTTAAAGAAATAATATTTGTAAAGTCATGGGATTTATTTTTCTTTACAAAGTAATGTAAAGTTAAACCATTTTATTTTATATACTGTTGAATATCCAAACCCTTTAAGTTTTAGAAGTCATGGTTTTAAAGCTGTAAATTTCAAGTATTATGTTTTGGAAGTTATAATTCAAATTGTTGGTTTCCGGATATTATACATTTTAAAGCAGTATGATTTTGGAAAAAGAATATATACTTGAAATAATATCAAATGAGTTCTTTTTGAAATGGAAATGATATCGGATCTATATGGATTTGAAATGGATATTATTCTGGTTTTGAAAGTATAATTATTTTAAATGACCGCGGTGTTATAATAACGTTTGGTTGTTGAAGAGACCGGGATCGGAAGTTGTCATACTCTCTGCCAACTCCGAAAACCACTTTAACGACCGTGTACGCGGTGGAGATTCAAGAATGAAGTAGGTTGGTGGAGGCGTTTCCTGCAAGGTAAATACGTGGACCCGACTCCCGTGAGTTGGCATAAGGTGGCTAAAACAGGAGCGATTCTTGGGCCAATGAGGTCATTCCTCTGATCGGACACTCCTCTTCGATATTATACTTTGACTTTGGATTGTCTCAGTGGCCACTTTTACTTTGATTTTTAGGGGAGATTGTTCGAGGTGGGCGGTAGCTGCGGCTACGCGTTTCCATCAGCCCGGATAGCAATTGATATATCTACCCTGACATTGCCTAGTTGTGCCGTGTCACCTACCATACCGAGCCTTTACTACGAGTTTCTATTTGTTTCGTACCTATAGAGTGTCTTCTCGTAGTCTCCCCATCAGGAGATATGCAGGCACTGTATAGACTATTGGCATTATTTGTGTTAAGGTGGAAAATGTAAAGCCTTAACGCTATTTAAAAGTAAGTTTATTTTAAGATTGACACTATTATAATAGCGAAATATACTACATAGTAAATAGTTTAACGGATCCTTAAGAGATGTAAATCCCGAGCATCTTTTGAGTTTACTGCACTCATATTTATTTCTGTTAATTTAACTCACATAAGATCTTTTAGTTCTGACTCGAGTGTTTTTGTCTTTTCAAATTCGCTCGGGTCAGTCCGAGCGTTTCAGGATTTGAAGATTTAGCTCTGGAGGACGAAGACGAAGACATATATTATTATTATTTATACTAGTGCACTACACACTGTTCCGCTGCATTGTTATTGGTATGTGTAACTCTGATATGTATTATATAAATGTTTTGTAAACAGATTTATAAATTGTATATTTTATTATTATATTTTATCCTTCCGTTGCGAGATTCTGTTTTCCTTTATTTCTTTCTTGTTTTTCTTATTTACCCCATAACAATCCGCCCTTCCGTATGGTTTGAATTGGCAAGTGTGTCGATTTAAAGCGTGCGAAAAGGCGGGACGTTACATTTGGTATCAGAGCTTTGGTTTAGCGATAAACCTTAGCTTTGTGGGGTTTGACTCTTTACTAATAGGGTAGTAATACCCTATGGGAGTCGCTGAGTGTATAAATATGAGAGAGCGTGTTTGTTAGTATTATAAAAAGATTTTAGTATTGTGTTAATCTGTTCCGTTTTGTATTTATAAATTTTGGTTGGTGCATGGGACGCTGTGACATCAATAGGGATTTCTAAATACTTAATAGGACAGACCGACTTAATATTTGTTTTATCTAGGTGAATGAAATAATTTTGCCTATTATATTTTCTATATATATAATAAAATTTTCAAATGATATCTATATTTGGCTGCAATAGATTGGTTGATAGGTAATAAAAATTATAATAATAGTTGAAATGAGACTTAAAATCAATAAATAAAATTTGGAAATTTAGAACTTAAGATCCGGCGTTTTGAAATTTTTCGAATAAGTTTTGGAATATATTAATATTGTTTATAAGTATTTTCTGATATAAATATTTCAATATAATTCGGAAGAATTGTTTTAAAGAAGATTTTTTTTGAGAAAATAAGTTTATACTTTCCTCTCTGCCGCTGGAAAATATTTTCGGTGATGGCGGCCGCATCATCGACTTTCATTTTCGAGTTTCGAAGGGCAAAGGCCACTGTAGTAGTTCCACTGCAGATTTATTTTGAGAAAAATCTATAAATTTTGAATTGTTTTATATGTAATTAGAGGTATATAAGTTATAAGAATATATTTATCTATTATTTTAAAATAATTTGAAATTTAACCCGGTATTTAAATTCTTAAATTTCCAGTAATTAATTGTTCAATTTTTGTAGTGAGATAAAAGGTTAGTAATTAAAAGTTGGAACCTTTACTTTAAGTAAAAAAAATTTAGTATAATAGGGAGATAAGTAATGAAAATAAAGGATTGTAAACCTTAGTAAATGAATTGATGAAATTCTTTATTTATAAGAATTGATTAAATTTAAGCATAATTAAAATGTTACTATAAATAAAAGGAATTAAAGATAAAATTGAAATTTTGTAACTTATAAGACAAAGGGTCAAGGTTTATTGAACCATGAATGAATTAAAAAGAATTGAGAAAACTTGTATAAGTTCATCTGCATTTTTCTTTAACATATATAACTTACCAAATGTAAAAAGTTGAAATGTTTAATAAGAAAAGTAATGGAAATTGTACAAGTAAAAGTAGGTAATGAAGTACCCAATGAAATTGATATTAAATGAGAATTTAATGTTATAAACTTAAGTTATAATTGAAATTTTACCAAGTAAATATAATTAAAGGTAAGCATAATAGACGATTTTAAACTTAAGTAATTAAAGTGAAAATAAAATTTGCAGGGAAATGAATACTGTAATAAATAAATGAGGACATGCAATAATAAATGAAAAAATAATTATAATGAAATAAAAAGAACTGGCATGACCTGAGTTAATGGATTGAATATTTGTAAGTAATAAGTAAATGTAGATTTAAAGATAAATCATGGTATAAATAAAAAGAAAATCAAACAACAAAGGTATGTAATTAATAAAAGGTTAAGTTGATTGTTGTTTGAATTGTTGTTGTTTGGTCATGGTTGTTTGGGTAAAATACTTAGAAAATTGGATTTGGAGTGAATGAATAATCTATTTAGTTTATCTTAGACTGTTGAGTAAATGATGCACTTGATGATTTATTCTTCATTCCGTACAATATAAAAGTTTTGAACCCGAACAACTATTTGTTTGTCTGGTTAAATGGTTGCTTTGAATTTGTTGTGTATGCTATTTGTCGAATTGATGGTTGTTGTACTGATTTGTTGTTAGTAATTGAAACCACTTAAATAGTTCGCTTTATATAAATTGTTAACCCTTTAGATTTTATAAGTGTTTATAAGTGAAATGCAGGTTATGGAAGCAATTGATACTGCTTTTGGTTCCATAAATTTAGCGTAAGTTGCCCGACAAATAGGTATGTTTCGGATTACGGTTTATTTAAGGTAATAAATTTAGTAAATTATCATTTATAAGTTAAATATTTTGAATAAGATGTATTGTTATTTAATTCTTCTTTTCACTTCTTTTCCTTCTCGGGGACGAAAAGTTTTGAGTGGGGGAGAGTGTAACGACCCGTGTAAATTCGATGTTTAAAATGAATTAAATTAATAGGATTTTATTTTAAATTTAGAAAGAAATAGAAATATTATTTATTTATATGAAAGAGAATGTTGAAAATTAGATGTATCAAGGATAATTTAATTTTTACAAATTAGATTTTATATTGAAATTGATTTGTAATAGTGGAAATTGTCGCATTTGGATATAAATGTTATAATGAAGGCTAAAATATATTATGTAAATGGTGGCTTAAAACCTATTATAGAAATTTAAATAAAATCCAAATGAATTAAGTAGGAAAAAGATTCTTACATGGATATAAAATTTATATGAGAAATTTATGAAAGTATTAATTTGATTTAATGCAATAAAAGATTGTAAACGGTAATTGGAATAAATTAAGGAATCATATTAGTACAAGTTAATAATTTATGACTTGAATGAGATTCTAATTCAATAAAATCATGTAATGTTATGATTTGATTTTTAATGGAACATGAGAAAAAGACGTGTAAGGATTTGATTAATATATATGTCATTTGTTCAGGGTATTGAAAAAAATTGGGAATCCAATTGTAATTAATGATAATAACGTTGGTATTAGTTAATAAATTAAATTTCAATGCAATACCCATAAATGAATGGAAAGAAATGAATGTATGTAAATGTATACTAGGTTATTTATCAAATAGAAGGGAAGAAGAATAAATATCGAATTGATTGATGAATGAATATATATTGAATAGTAATGGAATGTAAAGTTCATGGTAATTGTATAAAATCAATACAAGATAATGAATTGAAAATTTTAGGTTTCTATTAAAGGGTGAATGGAAATCTGATTTGTTATATTAATTTGATGGAATTCGAATTTGATGGGAAAAGTAAATGGATATTTAGTAATAAATTTAAAGGACTTAAAAATGGAATTTATTTAATTAATAGATATAATGGACAAGGATATGCTTACAAATGTAGGATTAAGAGTTTGAGTTATATACTTAGTTCCTTCAATTAAATCGGAAATCATTTCAATAATTATAAAATTAAATGTTACGATAAATAAAGTAAGGTAATAAATGGGGAATAACGTAAATAGATTCTCCATTAAATGATGGTTAGCGAATATAAAGAATGGAGGTAAAGCTTTATAAATTGATTTGAATCCAAAATGTAATGAAAGGAGTAATTGGAATTAAATGGATTAAATGTTTCAAGTTATGAAGATTTTAATTTAGGTAAAAGGGTATGCATTTATGTAATAGAGCATGAATCTATTGTTAAGTTTACTTATAAAAATGGCAGTTGGGTAAACGAGGGTGCAAAAGTAAGCTTGTCAGTATATATAAAGTAATATATGATAATAGGTTTAATCGAAATAAATGAAAATTTAAGATCTAAATATTACATTTTAGGGATTTAAGTGTAATCGAAGAATGTTAGGATAATAAATTTTGAATCTAATATCAAATCCATCTACTTGAAATATATGAATGGAATAACCATTGATCTCTTTGATTGAATATATAAATTTTAGAAAGTTAAATTTTAATTGGTGAATTTAATGAAATTGAGGATTTATATTGAAATTTAAAATTTACCTTCTTTAAATTTGACATCTAAACTTGTTGGAATTTTGTAAATGATTAAGAATTTTTAAGTGATAAAATGGGTAAATTTTAGAATCTAAATATGAAAAATTTGATTTTTATTTATTTATTTTGAATTTATTTAATTAATATAAAAATAGCCATTTTGGTCACGGACTCAGATTTTGACGAAACTAGTTTCATCGGATCCGTAACAGTGAATTATTATGGGATTTCAAGTTTCGTAGCGATCGGACTTGTTGTTTGATCGTACGAACGCGAAACGCCTTGAAATCGATTTAATTGAAACCAAGTTGAAATCTATTTGAAAATATTGATTTCAGCATAACTTCTTCGTACGATGGAATTTGGAGGTGAAACTTTTTCCATCGCGTTCAGAATATTTTAAAATACCTATTTCGATATATGGGTTTACCCAATTTCGTTCCGGGGTCAGAACGGGCTTTTTGGACTAATTATCTTTCAGCACGTTTGTCTATCGGATCAATCTATTCTATTTCTAACCAACCTATATAAATCCAGTTAAAAAAACCCTAGCAGCCTATATTTCTCACTTCTATACGTATAGGAACCTCTGTACTCCTCTTCTTCAATGGCAACAAACAATTCTAGATCCAAATTCAAATTTCAAACCAAATCCAAGGCTAAAAATTCAAAATCTTCATAAAAATCTCAAAAAAATATATGTCGAAGATATCAACGATACGAATCAACGTCTGCTGACAGTTTTTCGAGATTGCGCTTCGATTAGCGGGAAAATTCGATCAAAGGATAAAATTTTCGAAACCCTAGGACTAATTGGGCGTTTTCGATTGGGGCAACAATCGAGCAATTGGGTTCTGGGTTCTGGAGAGATCATGATGCCGAGTGGTTTGGAGGTGGTCGTGTCGCAGATGGTTGGACGTGGACGCATAAAATTGCGATTTAGGGTTCGAAGGGGGACGGCGGCCGGCAGCGAATGGGGTGGCCGGACTTTGGCCTCAGGAGCGGCCGGAGGTGGGGAGTGTGATGGTGGTAGCGGCGCGTTGGATGGAGGCAGAGGGCGGCGTTGATCAACGGTCAAAGGAGCACGAATGGGTCGAACGACGTGTTTTCTGGCTGTCGCATGAGTTACGGCAGTGACAAAGAAAACGTGTACACGTGGCATAGGTTAGATTAATTTCTTTGTTTTAATTTAATATAATTTTCAAATCGTTTTATTCGAATAACTTCTGCATACGGTGTCCGATTTACACGAGATTTTTTTTGTTAGGATCGTAATAAAATTTCGGACGCGATGAAGCTGGTTTGGAAAGATTTGGAGACCATCAAAATTTTGGGTTTAAATCGGATTTAATTTCGATTTAAATTCAAAAGGTGAGTGTTTTAACCCACTCACAACTTCTAGAATTCCTTATGTTTGTTAATTTGACTTAAGATATGAGTATAAATTTATTTATGTTCGTTTGGAATGTTTTATTCATCATCTCAGTTAAATCGCATTTATTTAATTTAATTGTTAAATTATTTTATTTATTGCATATAGATTGACAGTTAGAATATATTTATTTGCATATAACTGCTAGTTCAATTAGTTGTTAAATTTATTTATTTGCATATAAACTGCTAGTTTAACAGTTATTAAATTTATTAATTTATATAAACTGTTAGTTAATACATGTTATTTATTACCTGTATACTTTATATGCTCTATATTGATGTTGTTTAAATTGGATGATGAGTGTAATAAAATGGTTGATGATTGATATTTGGATGTTTGGATGCTGTAATTTTTTTCGTATAAACTGCAAGTTATCATGCATTTCATTCATTCGGGATTGCGGTTTGAAATGATATACAACCGCATTTTTATTTTTAAATTGCGGATTGAAATGATAAATATCCGTATCACTTGACCATAGGATAGAGAATTCTATACAGACACCGTCGGTCTATATATAATTATTTTCAAAATGATTTCTATGGTTTGGATAGGATACGGTTTAATAAATATTAAGTTTTGATATTTTTAAATATTTTATGTACATATATAGTTAAATTGTGAATTTAAGCTATGTATAAATATGATAAAATAAAATTGAATAAGTGAAAATGGAATTTGATAATTCATATTATATGTTCAAGTACAGGTTTAAGTTATTGTATATGTATACAGAGTTTTAAATGATTCAACTCAATTTAAGATTTGAAATATAAATTGGAAATTTATTTGGAATTGAGCTATTTAAAAAATTTAACTCCATAAGTTGATGTAAACCTGTTAAACTTGGGAATTTTAAAGGTATGATATTTATAACTGGATTTTTATTCAAGATGAATTAAATGAATATTTCTATATTAAATGAATTAACAGAAATATTTAGTTATAGGTAATTTGAGTTTATTTAAGTGATTATGGGTTAGTATGAAATAGTTCAAACTAAATAATAGGACATTTAATTGTTGAAATATTTTTTTTCAAAGTTTTAATTCTTGGAAATGAAGTATTTAAAGTTTGATATATATGAAAATTGAAGTGGTTTTGGAAACTAAAGGTGAAATTTAAAGGTATGGTTTAGACTTCATTTAAAGAAATAATATTTGTAAAGTCATGGGATTTATTTTTCTTTACAAAGTAATATAAAGTTAAACCATTTTATTTTATATACTGTTGAATATCCAAACCCTTTAAGTTTTAGAAGTCATGGTTTTAAAGCTGTAAATTTCAAGTATTATGTTTTGGAAGTTATAATTCAAATTGTTGGTTTCCGGATATTATATATTTTAAAGCAGTATGATTTTGGAAAAAGAATATATACTTGAAATAATATCAAATGAGTTGTTTTTTAAATGGAAATGATATCGAATTTATATGGATTTGAAATGGATATTATTCTGGTTTTGAAAGTATAATTATTTTAAATGACCACGCTGTTATAATAACGTTTGGTTGTTGAAGAGACCGGGGTCGGAAGTTGTCATACTCTCTGCCAACTCCGAAAACCACTTTAACAACTGTGTACGCGGTGGAGATTCAAGAATGAAGTAGGTTAGTGGAGGCGTTTCCTGCAAGGTAAATACATGGACCCGACTCCCGTGAGTTGGCATAAGGTGGCTAAAATAGGAGCGATTCTCGGGCCAATGAGGTCATTCCTCTGATCGGACACTCCTATTTGATATTATACTTTGACTTTGGATTGTTTCAGTGGCCACTTTTACTTTGATTTTTGGGGGAGATTGTTCGAGGTGGGCGGTAGCTGCGGCTACGCATTTCCATCAGCCCGGATAGCAATTGGTATATCTACCCTGGCATTGCCTAGTTGTGCCGTGTCACCTACCATACCGAGCCTTTGCTACGAATTTCTATTTTTGTCGTACCTATGGAGTGTCTTCTCGTAGTCTCCCGATCAGGAGATATGTAGGCACTGTATAGACTATTGGCATTATTTGTGTTAAGGTGGAAAATGTAAAGCCTTAACGCTAAGTAAGTTTATTTTACGATTAGACACTATTATAATAGCGAAATATACTACATAGTAAATAGTTTAACGGATCCCTAAGAGATGGAAATCCCGAGCATCTTTTGAGTTTACTGCACTCATATTTATTTCTGTTAATTTAACTCACATAAGATCTTTTAGTTCTGACTCGAGTGTTTTTGTCTTTTCAAATTCGCTCGGGTCAGTCCCAGCATTTCAGGATTTGAAGATTTAGCTCTGGAGGACGAAGATGTATATTACTATTATTTATACTAGTGCACTACACACTGTTCCGCTGCATTGTTATTGGTATGTGTAACTCTGATATGTATTATATAAATGTTTTGTAAACAGATTTATAAACTGTATATTTTATTATTATATTTTATCCTTCCGTTGCGAGATTCTGTTTTCCTTTATTTCTTTCTTGTTTTTCTTATTTACCCATAACAATCCGCCCTTCTGTATGGTTTGAATTGGCAAGTGTGTCGATTTAAAGCGTGCGGAAAGACGGGACGTTACAAGATTTGTAAACAATAATCTTAGATCCTTGTGTTTAAAAATCAAAAATGGTTCGGAAATATATAAAGATTTTATTTTTAATATATGTGTTTAATTAAAACAATGATTTTTAAATATATATATATATATATTATTTTAATATTTTTTTAAATTAAATATTAATTTCATGAAAATAATAATAATATATAATTTCTGTTTCTATCACACTGATTTTAATTATTTCATCAATTCCTTGTTACCTGTAACATCCTGATATTTTCAACCATTCGCATCCGCACAGGTTGGACTTGAATTGCTCAAAATATCATATTGTTAATTTAAATTTGGTAAAACTCAGCATATACAGTGAATAAATAAATCATAGAATCGTAGACACAAAGTAATATAAAAATAAGCGACGGAAACAAACGAATAGTAGTTCATGAAGCTACTCTGTGTGTGTGTGTGTGTGGGTGTGTGTGTGTATAACAGAGTTAAACAAGATACAACAGAAGTCACAAGTACATAGAAGTCTTGACACAATAGTCAAATACAAGATCAGAATATATCACAGGAGTCTACTGAATAACTGTAAGCTGAATAGATAGATGGATCTCCAAGCAAAGCTCCAACTCCAAACGTGAGTCTCGAATATTATGACACTCGGTCTGACCTAAATGTAAAGCAAAACATAAAACTCTCAAGTCGGGGTTAACATTCTTATATCAATAAATCCAACTCAAGTGAAATATCAACTGAAATACAAGTAACTTAAAGGATATTTGGGATAACCATCCTCTAAGGATCCGTTAAACTATCTACTATGTAGTAACATACGCTATTATAATAATGTCTAAAGTAAAGTAAACTATTAAAATAGCGTTAAGGAATTACTAATATCCCACTTAACACATTTTTATATATTCCCATAGTCCATACTTTGATAACCCGGATTTTTGGATATCTGTTAATTGGTAATTAACTGATTTTAAACTATGGAAACACTGATTTATAAGTTAAACAAATTCTGATAATTAAATTCAATATGGATATAAATATTAATTTTGATAATCTTCTTTTATAATTATTTAATTTGGAAAATTTATTTATTTCAAAGAAAATAAAAAATGTTTTCTAATTATAATATATATATATATATATATATATATATATATATATATATATATATTGTGATTGGAAGCATTGGTTTGAATTCGACATATAATAATAATTTTCAAAAGCTAATTAAAGTTAAATTATATATTTTTAAGGATAATATTTATTAATTTAAAGATATAATAGTTTAAGTTTAAAATGTTTATGTACTTTCTTTTAAAATTATTCCTAAATTAAATATAGTTCGTATGTATAAAAATATAGTATAAAAATATAGTATAAAAATATAGTAATAGAAACACAAATAAATAAATAACATAAGAAAACATGTAATATATGTTTATGACATGTGTAAGCTAAGAATAACATGCATAATAACAAGTGGCATATCTTATATTTCTTTTAATTTGAAATGTAAACAATAAATGTGGAGATAATAGGCTGATACATATTCATTCTCTTTTCTAATTTCTTTCTTTCCATTCTCTCAAACAAAATTAAAACAGAAAAAGAAATCAGAGAAATCGAACAAAACAACAACAATTTCTTCAAATTTCATCTAAGCTAAAATAAAAATTAAAGCTTCAAGATCATGCTTCAGATCAACATTCAAGTTCCAGTTCAAAGTAAAGTCCCGTTGCTTTGTTTTTAAATTATAGGTAACTAAACTTCTTTTCTAAAAATTAAGTAGTGCTATATCTTGAAGCATGCTTGAAGTAAAGATTGTAGAAATGATTGCATGTATGAATAATTTGTTGTATGTATAAAAATAAAATGAAATATATGTGCATTTCTGAGAATTTGTATGTGCATACTTCTGTTGTATCACAAGCTCAACAACACTAAAAGAAAAATTCATATCTCATTATATAAACAGTTTCATGTTATGATCTTGAAGTGAAATTTGTTTGTTTTTACCTAATCCAAGTTTTAAGAATATTATAAAAAGTATAAATAGCAAGAATATCACTGGAAGATGAGAAGAGAAGATCAAACAATGTGAGGTAATTGGTTGTTTGAATCTGGGTTCTTGCTTATATTATCCGATTCGTAATTAAAAACTAGAATTTTTAAAAGTAAAATCAAAATTTTTAAGTTTGTAAATCGTGAGAATTGTTGGGTTGAACAGAATCGAGTATTTGTTCGATTTCTGTCGATCGGCGCAGGGTGGAGGGCCGAGGTTTTGGCTGGGGCAAGCTTGGAGGTTGGGGTACTTAGGAAAAATGGTGGTGCGATTTATAGATCGCCATGGTGGTGAGATGGAGATGAAGTAGGTTTTTAGACCCCGATTTGGTAGACATTGAATTTAAGGCAGTGTGTCATCGAGGAAGCGTCGGACTTGACCGGAGGCAGGGGAATCGAAGCGTGAGTTTGTGACGTAGCTTTGGACACGATTGCATGATTTCTGGTGACCGGAGGAGGTGATATAAGGCAGTTCTTTGATGATCATATTCGTCCCAGTGGGTTTCATTTTGCTCGATTTTGATTTTATGATCGATACGAGGTTTCTGGGTGGTTACTTGGGTCAAGTAGATCAACGATGACTTGTAGATGGTGGAGGCAATGGTCGGAGCGTCATTGATCGACCGTGCACATGCACATATATCAGCAGTTGTCTCTGTGGGTTGGGATTGGAAAAGAAGAGGATGGCTCGGGTTTGCTTTCGAGAAAGTAAAGTTGTGGCTCGAGTAATGTATCGGGTAGCTTAGCATGTTTCAGTGTTTGAAGTTTTAAATCAAAACAAAGTTTTAAAAATAAGAAGGAGTTTTTTCTCGGGTTTGGTCTTGGGAGAATGATGGGTTGGCTCGGGTTTTGTCCTGGGTATTTGTAATGACAGTTTTCAAAAATTTAAACGAATCAAGTTTTTTTAAGTTTAAATAAATCAAGTTCTTAAATACATTTCTTTAAATAATAAATGTTTATTTAAATGTTTGGATAGATAAATGTTGTACAATTTATTTTAATTTGAATTATTTAAGTTAATTCTTAAGTTCATTTAAACTTAATTAAATGTTGTAATTAAAGTATTTAATTAAAAATAAAATAAAAATTTAAAAGAAAGCATGAACAAGTTTTAAGAGCAAAGGTAAACTTGTAACAAATTTTCAAAGTTTCAAGCAGAAAGTATTTATCAAGTTTATCAGGCAAATGCAAGATTAAAATTTTAAAGATAAATGTTTTTAAGATAAACTGTTTTGTATTGGATAATTAAATATTAGGTTAGTTATTTAATTAAATCTCTAATTTTTCCAAATAAAAGGATGTAATTTAGTAAATGATTAAATATAATTGTATTGAATTTTAATTAATCATAAGGGCTCAAGTGATTTTGTATAAATTAATTTCAAGCATATAATTTGAATAAGATTTAAATGATAATTAAGTAATTAATTTAGGTAAATGGTTTATCTCAATTAATTAAGGTCTTAAGAAATTAAAGGATTAATTACTTAATGTAAGTATTTAAAGGTTATTAATTAACTTAAGTGATTTAAGAATAATTAAATAATATAAGTAACTAAAGGATAATTATTTAATGTGAATAATTAAGGATGATTAATTAATTTCGTTAATTAATTAAATTAATACTAAATGGTTTGTAAATAATTAATGTACATTAAGCATGATATAAAGGAAATTAATTTAATTTTAATTTGTGTTAATTAAATTAATTAGAAGTGGTCACTAATTAATCTTGCTTGTGAATAATAAACCTGAATTGAATGCCTTAGATTATTTGATTTCTCTGATATGGGAGTTGTGATGTTTTGTGGTATGGAATGTTTTGCTTGAACTTTGATAATGGAGTTATCTATCTGTGATAGGTTGCTGTGTGTGTGTTATTCTGAATGTAATTAAATTTATTTACTTAAACTACTTGGCTTAAGAGATGACATTGGATTCGAAGAGACCGGGGTCGGGCATCAGCAATATTCGGAACCACTTCAATTAATAAGCTATAAATTCTTTATGGATTTGATTTTAGAATTAAATAGGCTGGATGGGATAAAATTGGGTAAACTAGTCCATTTAAACTAAGTAGCAGAACATAGATACATCTTGTGAAATAAGTAATTGATTTTAACAAGATAAGAACTAGTAGTAAGGTACGAGTTACACTGGTTTTCACATGATTCTTATAACTTAGTATTTCAAGATTAATGGGTTTACTCACACTGGTTTCCAGCCTGACTCAGGTGTTACTTTAATGTAATGCTTAGGTCAGACCGAGTATTACAGATTTTTAAGTAAGGACGTTCTAGAGCTCAGGTGGCGGGCTGGATGGCAGGAATGTATGGAGTTTAGTTCACTCTGTATTGGAGTTGTATTGATTCTTTCTGGGGCAAGTTGTTACAACTATCCAGTTTTGATGAACTTTGATGTGTTGAATGTAAATTGACAAATACAGTTTTTCTTTGTATAAATGCTATTATTTGATATTATATTTTAATCCGCCGTGAATGTGAGATTATATGCTGTTGTTTCTTTTTCTTCTTCTACCTTTTTTTCTTCTTTACCCTAACAATCTAGGATTTTCGGTGTTCGATTGCTCGGCACTTCTACAGTAAATGTATTAGTGATGAATTTTCGAGGTCAAAAATTTTGGTTTGTTACATTTTGGTATTAGAGCCAGATTAAGCGAGAACCTTGGCTCTGATGGGGGTTACTCATTACGACTAGGGACAGTAGTACCCTAGAATGAGTGGATACACACACGCGCGCACACACACGCGCGCGCACACACACACACACACATATATATGAGGGCGTACTTGTTATTTCTTATATAAAGATTTTAAAATGATTTTAAAAATGAATGAT
The DNA here is from genome assembly GCA_030765085.1 of Allium cepa. Classification (NCBI taxonomy): domain Eukaryota; kingdom Viridiplantae; phylum Streptophyta; class Magnoliopsida; order Asparagales; family Amaryllidaceae; genus Allium; species Allium cepa. The sequence continues at coordinate 1,052,789,160 of CM060931.1, forward strand.
TTTTCATATAAATTTATATTCCGATATAAAGCAATGGTTTTTCTAATTATTTTATATTGATTGTTAGAATTAAATCTAATAATAAGAATTAAGTGATAAAAGAAATACAATCAAATAAGAATTGGATAATATGAACTATACAAATAAGATAAGCCAGAAATGGATTCAGACTGAATTTAAAATCCTATGAAAGTTTTCCAAAGCATTGAAATAAGTTACCTTGATACGATTTTCCAGCAAATGACTATGGAATATAAGGTGTATATGATTATTACTAATAATTTTGGACATTATCATAAAATGGTTGTTGTGTCTAATAATGGGATGTTTGTTATCTAGTAATAATTAATGATAAAAAAACAAAATGGAAAATTTTAAAGAAGTAACAACTTAGATAAGTATGGCTTATCAATTGAAAAAGGATTTAAATTGTGAAGTTTTTAAATCTAAGTCCAATTTTTTTTAATTGTTCCAAAGTATTAAAAGATATAATGAATAATATTTTTAAATATATGAACTTATTTTAAACAAGGGTTGTTTTAAATTTTTTAAAGGAATTTGTTTGAATAAAAAAACAAGACTGGTTTAAAAATTCAAAGTATGACTTGGTGTGCAAATAATATATATATATATATATATATATATATATATATATATATATATAAGTAGATATACATAATATCAAAGATGATTTGAAATAAACTCAAAGTGTTGAGATTTGAAATTTTTCCCTGAAATGCGATGAAAACCCAGAGAGAAAAAACTTTTGAACTTATAAGTGGGAAAAGATATTGATAAGAAGTTTAAAAATTTGAAATGGAGAATTCAAATTGGGTTAGGTTGACTAGATTAAATGAATTGAATTTAACTTAGGGAAAGTTAAATAAGTTTAGAAAAAACTACCTGAATTGGAAACTTCAAGATGAAATTAAGATTTAACTTAGGGAAGTTAAATGGTTAGAATTGAAATGGGAGTTATGTGTGATCTTAAAACAAGTTTCAGATCAGGAAATTGGTAACGGATGCTATTGATTGGTGTTTTGGATAATATGGATATTTATTTACATAGACATATCCTGCTATCATCCTGTTGCTATTAATAATTTGTAAAACTGTGAATTGGATTATTTAAAAAGAATTAAGAAGCGGATTGAGATAATGTATATCCATTACTGAAAGTAATGGTAATAAAACTTTAATTGAAATTATTTAATAGATTTGATTTTTAGAGATAAAGAATTGAAATTATGGAATGGAATCACTTTGAACTTAAGACTTAAATGTTTAAAATGAACTTGCAAATTGAAATTGTTAAGAATTGGTTTCAAATTTTGAAGCTAAAATTTGGTAATAAATTGGATTTCAAAGATTAAATAGTTTAAAAGGATTTGAACTATTATGTGAACCTTGAAATAAGTTTACGAAGAAGTAAAGGTAATTTAAATGAATATTTGAAATTCGAATTCAAAATTAATTGTTTAAAAACTTAGGTTGTTAACTTAAAAATAAAGGTTGATTCGATTTAAAGGATCAACTCAACATTTTAAAATTTAACTCAAATTTGTATATTCCGAGATTGTTTAAGTTGAGATTTGAATGGAAATTAATTCAAAGGTGGAATTGGAATTGAATCTAGTTCAAATTTAATTTGATTTGAATTAAATGGGAAATGTGATTGAAGTTGAATAAGTTTAAATTCAAATGGGAATCGAGGTTAATTCAACTTGAATTGGAATTGAATAAATTTAAAAGCAAGTGGAAATTGAAAATTTTATTGGAATTGGAGATTGAGGAAATTGAATCAGTTTGACTTTGGAACTATTTTCGAATAAATTATTTTAATATAAACTATTTTAAATCTGTTTTTCTAGCTATTTACTCTACAACCTTTCTTTTTAAAACTCAAACTATATTTATTTATTTCACAACTATTTTGAAAACAAATTACTATTTTACATCTGTTTTGCAAATAAATTACTATTTTACAACTATTTTGCAACTATCTAATTACTCTACAACTATCTAACTATTTTATAACTATTTAACTATTTAGAGCCATTTTACAACTAATAACTATTTCACAACTACTTATCTATTTTAAACTTTTCAAGCTATTTTCTAAATTCAATATGGTCAAAGTGCAAACTGTTTATAATTAAAGTGATAAACCAGGTGGAATGAAGCAATTGTGAATAGATGAATAGAATCAAAATGGAGATCAATATGTAGGATGTACGTATATTGTTCTATTCGCATGACGATTTGATCCAGATTCGAACACAGAATTTCGAGATAGTATATCGATTCGAGTTGGAATCTTTTCACTCGATTTTCGACGATAAACCCCGAATATGGATTTTTGATTAATTCTGGAAATTCTCTATCATAGTTATGGCTATGCAAGGAGAGTGACGGTTTCTGATCAAGAAACCAAATCTAAGTCTGCACTAGGAAGTCAGGTGGACGATACTAGCTCGAAAGTGAAATTGTGTGATCGAGTGAGTGATCAGATTTGATATTGTGTACGGATGATATATGTACATTGTACGTGCTTGAATGAAATAGAAAAACTAAAAGAAATATAAAATTAGTTTTGAAAAGAAAAGTATATTTTGAGAAATATATGATGAATAAAAGTGGAAGTTAGATATCTTTATAATTGAAACTCATTTTATAAAAGTAAGTAATATGGTAAATAACTTTATAAAAGAAATCAAACTTGAATATATGATTTGGCATAAATAAATTTACATATATATAAATGATAAATTCTCCTCGTTGAATCTATAACATGAAAGGATTTTTGAAAAATATTTAAAGTATAAAATGGGAATTTATATAAGTATGAAGTGATCCCAAGATTTTTCAAGATTTTATATATCTATATATATAAATGATTATATGAAAATGATTTTGGGGAAAAAGGGTTTATGGAACCCACTATTTTGAAAGGCTTTTGATTTTTTGAAAAATCAATTTTGGGAATTTGGAAAGCCAAGTTTGAAACTATCGATTTGAGATATCGATTTTGTGTAAAGGAGATTTTTATGTGAATAATAAAGAGTATGATTTGAAAGATATTATATGTGTATAGCATGAAGTATTTTGAGATTGGCTTTGGGGAAAAAGGCGCTCCCATTTAAATGAACTTCTAGTAGGAGATCCTTGAGGTGGTTCTGCCTTGAGCACTAAGCGGGGTTCTAAATTTATTCTTGGGAGGAAGTTGGGACAAACTGAAGTTCCTGAGGATTGAGTGTTGGTAGCGAAAGTTGAGGTCACTGATGCTTACAGAGACATTTGGGTTATGCTATGACGACAGTGTAACTCAATGTCATTGTGATCTACTACGGACCATAGCGGAAGTTGTGTGGCAATGAGTGCCAAAGTCTATGTTTGATTTCGCTGGGAGAGCGTGTCACAACCCGAAATACAGCGTCTGAAAATCGACAGTAAATATCTCACTTGTATTCGAACGTAGGAGACTCAAACGTCGGACTCCAATTCGGTGGATCTTATGACAACATTAGACAAATACAAAACATCGGAAACAAAAGATGATTTCATTGATAAACAACAATGATACGGCATAGCTACAACATTTTTACAACACACGATCACCATCATCAGAGTGCTATATACATCGTACAATAACAAAACAAAACAATAACTCCACAACGGAACAATAACAACAGGGTCTCCAAAATAATCCAACATACTTTGACTTCGATAAGGTCTTCCAAAATTCCAAAGACTTCCAAACCAAAAGCTTGCAAAATCCGACAGCTTCTAAACCAAAGACTCCAAAAGACTTCTAGATCCTAATGTAAACTAGCTCCAGAACATGGATAACCTGCTCCTAGACTACCCCTATGGGAAATTAAGGGAATCCGAAGTTTAGAAAGGGAACAATAAACTCCGCGTCAGTCATGGGATTGGTATGAGTAAACAAAAATAGTTGTTTGTACAAAAACAATTTATAAAAAGAAATCCGATATGCTTTTTGGAAAATGAAACTATCATAAGGCCTCCTGGCACACACATAATGCAACCCACACTTGGGGGAGATTTCTCCTTATAATAGTCAAATATGCTTGATACGAGAATGCTCTTTTGATATTATTATTAGTGCATGGTGTGAAAACAATTCAAAAGTATAATATTAATCTTAGCCAGCATAGGTACCATTATATTATGCCTGCTATAGCTACCACCTGAGGTGGCAGGTTATAAAATTGCAATCATACAGGGCTCGTATTGTTTTGTTTGGATTTCCAACAAATGGCCGGACTAAGGAATTCCTACACCGAATGGGTATGCCTCTGGAGGAATGCCCCGAGAACCTAACCCGATCTCTGCCAACATAAAACCAGGTTACCTCTGTAACTAGGTAACTAACTGTCACGAATATGCCATCCCTCGACCGTAACCGACCTTTATTGAGGGCCCTTAACACCAACAACCACAAAGCAAATTATCTGGGCTCAATACCAGAATACCACTTATTATCCAGAAGGAAATGCACATACCCTAAAGGGCGCGACCCTCATAACCTTGCTGTATCCGTTCCTGTTTCGACCATTTTTGGGGTGTGAGGTTCGATGAAGTCTCTTCCCACAAAGCTATGCTTTTACAAAAGCCATGCTTTGATCAACAAATGATCAACACTCAGCATGCCACACTACCAAATTGGGAGTATATCACTAATAACCATCAACTACAAACCTCTGAGCTCGTACCTATCAGAGATGGGCGTTAAGCTAAGAGAATAAATTCTTCGCCACCAAACAGAAATGTATTTGATAGAAATCAGCTTTATATCTCAAAGTGTAATGGCATAGATACAACCATATAAGTCCATCTTGGGTCTGAATGGAACCGAAGGCACATCGTCCAATAAAGGAAGAAGCCCTTGCAATCGGGGTATCCAAAATCCCGACCGGACTCCCCATCAAATATGGAGATCTCTACACCGGAGCAACTCAGTGCAGAGACAATCGACGGGTGATCCTGTCGTTCTGAAAATACCCGGTCTTCACCACCGTCTTCAAATGCACTCAAATTCGTCGTATCGTTAATTCGGAATGGGTTTTATGACACAAAGCCCTCTCCCAGCTTATCCGAATAATGAGCGCTTATTTTTAAAACACGTGGATACACAAATCACAAAGATTCACCATTTAGTTTCGATGTGGGTTTCGGATAACCATTTGGAATCCGACTCCCTGTCGCATTGGAATTCAAATGCCGTTCAAAGGCTAACAGTTTTCACATTCACACAGAAATATATCACAGATATCACAGTTCAATTCAAAGCAATCCACATCACAAAGTATCACGATCACATATCAGAGGTATCAATCAATTCAAGTTATTCAATATTAATCAATCATCTATAAACAAGATTAATTAATTGTGTGATTATAATTAATTAATCACACAATTACTTTCATTAATTATCCTTAATTAATAATTAATTATCCTAAATTATAAATTAATTAATCCTTAATTATTAATTAATAAATCTTAATTATTTATTAATTAATCTTAATTATTATTTAATTAACCTTTAATTATTATTTGATTAATCCTTAATCATCAATTAATAAATTAATTAATTATTACTTAATTATATCATTAAGTAATTATCCTTTAAGTAATTATCTTTATTACTGTTATTAATTAGTTAATCTTTAATTACATAAACTTTAATTAATTAATTAAAAGATAAATCATTTATCTTAATCAGTCACTTAATTACCATTAAAAATCTTTAATTAACAAACTTTATAATTAATTAACATTTACCCATAATTTAACTTAAGGGATTGAGGTTAATTAATAATTTAAAAACATTTTATCTTAATTAAATTTTTAATTACATTATTTATTTAAATAAATTAAGAATTAATTAATAAATAATGATCACATAATTAAATAAAACTTAATTTCTCCTTTACTAATTTCAAACTGAATCAAAGCAATTATTTAAAAAGAACGAGTTAAAATGTTTAAAATTTGAATTTTGTTTTAAGGTTGAAAACTATTTTATATCAAACCCAAGACCTCCCCGAGTGTCACCTCGAGCCAAACGCCGTATACTTTGAGTCTTCCCCGAGCCAACCCAAGGGCTGGCAAACGAATTCCTTAAGGTCTACTTTGAGACAATCACCTTCCTCCCCAACTCAACCTTACTAACACACTCTTGACACCGTGCACATTCACAGGTGAACTGGCCACCTCTGACCGATGCTCTGACCTTTGACACATCGATGACCATCCACTCAAACCTTTAATCCACCCAGATCGTCGAATTCTCATGCAAATCAAAATCAAGCAACCTGGAGCACTACTGGAACAAAATCAGACCCTCTGAAATCATTTTGTATTCCCCCTCGGGCCATCAGAGGTCATGCGACTATGTCCAGAGCCACGCCGACGAACTATGCAATGATTCCCACCTATGCGATCACCTCCGGCCCATTGACGATGGCGCAGCTACTCGAATTCCGACCCCTACCGAAACATAGGTTTAAACCCTAGATCATCAATGTTTGTCTACCACGATGATCAGGAATTTTTCTGATCATTTTTCCCTAGCTTTCCCCTTACCCAGCTACCCTCAGCCATGATCCCGAGACCACCACGTTCATCGATTACCACTATTTGTCACAAAACTCAAAACCATACAACCTCGAATTCCTCAATCAACACGACATTAAAAATCTTGATTCTTCCTTTAAAATTCATGGTTTTCCAAGGCGAATTTTGTGATGTAGAAAAAATTGGAAATCATGATGTTCAAATTTTCAACATATATTGATTTTTCCTGTATTTTCCTGTTTCCAGAAAATGCTTAAATTAATTATGCTAAAATTATTTTTAAAACTTAAAACAAGATTATACAAACATATTTTGTTTGAATATTGAAACCTAAAAAGGAGTAGAGAAAAAGAATTTGAAATTTTTAACAGCTTTGAAATCCTATAGAAACTAGAACAGAGGCAAATGCCTGTTCTCAGACATGCACAGTCATATTCACATACATATATACACATATTTATACAGATGCAAATAATTTTCAACTTTACTTTAAGCATGATTTCAAATGATAGGTTAAAATTCAGATTTCACAAAGGTTTACTCATCTAATATCTGAAAATAGAGAGGAGCCTGGAAGTTGTTTTAAATTTGAAAATCTGGAAATTGTTTCTCTTTTTTGATCTTGAATTAAACTTGTTTCTGGGTGAATCTACGCTTGATGTTTGAATTTGAGTTGATGTTGAATTTGCTCAGATTTGAAAGAAGTTGAAACTGATGTTGTTTTAGTTTTTAAAACTTGATTTGCTTCTGATCTTTTCGAGTTTGCTTTACTGATTTGAAAATTGAAAAGGTATTTTGTTTAGATTTTTCTTTCTGGTTTTCTTATGATTTTTCTCAGATTTTTACAGAGTGAAGACAAAAGAAATGAGAAATAAGGAGATGTAGAGTTTATATAGGCTTGAATTTATTTTTTATTTATTATTTCAAAAATAAAATAGAATGAAACTTGTTAATTTTTATTGATAAAATCATTACACTTGTTAATTACTTACTAAAATTCTAACACTTGTAATTTTTCTCATGTTATATATTTACATTTGTATTTTTGCATGAGAATAATATTTATATATTATTTTAAATTGTATTTTCTACTTTATAAACATATTTTCTTTATTTATACATGTAATCTTAAAAGAAAAATGATTTTAAATTAATTATATACTAATAAAAATCACATATAAATTATTTTTAAATTCGAAGTATTTTTTAAAATATTTATTTTTGAATTTCAAATTCAGGTTCGAATTACAATCTATTTATATATATATACCAATACTTATCTAATTTGTTTTAAAAAATTCAAATTAATTCCAAAATTTAATTCAAAAACTTATATTAATTACTAATTTTAAATTTAATAAAAATTGGGATGTTACAGATTTCCCCCTTAATAAAATATCGTCGTCGAAATTTGAAAGAGAGAGAGACAAACAAAGAACATATGAACACATAAAAAGATAGAGAAATGGCTTACCAGATTAAGTCGGAATATCCACTTTACACCTGGGATAGGATTTCTGCATGCTATCATCTATTTCCCAAGGATAGTCATTTGGATCACCATTCTATTGTACTTTCACTAATTTTACCACTTTATTTCTCAACTGCTTTTCATCTCGGTCAATTATCTTTAACGGTTCTCTGTTGACTGCTAAATTTGGTGTGATCTCCAAACCCTACTGAGTGGCATCTTCAACGATACAGTCTGGATCGTGCACATATGTCCGAAGATGTGAAACATGGAACACATTATGTACGCCAGATAACCAATTGGGTAACTGTACTCGATATGCCAAAGGATCGATCCTCCCCTGTATAGGAAAAGGACCTATATATCGCAGTGCCAGCTTACCAGTCTTTCTAAATCTCAATACTCCACGCATTGGAGAAACCTTTAGGAAAACAGAATCTCCAACTTGAAACTCTAGAGTTCTCCTCCTACGGTCAGCATAACTTTTCTGTTGACTTTGGGCAGTTTTCAATTTCTTTCCAACAAAATCAACATTTTCAGTAGCTTCCCTTATCATATCTGGACCAAGAACAAGTCTATCACCTGACTCAATCCAACACACAGGTGATTGATAAGTACGCCCATACAATGCTTTGAAAGGAGCCATTTCAATACTGGCCTGATAGCTATTATTATATGAAAATTCAACGAGATGCAAATGGTCCTCCCATGAACCGCCAAAGTCAAGAATACAAGCACGCAAAAGATCTTCCAAAATTCGATTTATTCTTTCCATTTTCCCATCAAACTGCGGGTGGTAAGCAGTACTAAAGTTTAGCTTGGTTCCAAGTGCGGCTTGAAATGCTTCCCAAAATATGCTAGTGAAGGTCGGGTCACGATCACTCACTATACTACTCGGTATACCATAGAGACGAACGATCTCTTTCACATACCACTCTGCCAAGTTTGCTGCTATTCTGGTGGACTTTACTAGGATAAAGTGGGCAGTCTTGGTCAGACGGTCTGCAATAATCCAAATCCCTTCTTTACCCTTACGAGATCGTGGCAGTCTGTCTATGAAATCCACAGACACTTGATCCCATTTCCACTTAGGCATCTTCAATGATTGAAGTAAACCCACCATCTTCTTTGATCACTTTTGATTTGCTGACAAGAAGCATAACGACTAACATAAATAGATATATCTCTCTTCATTGTTTTCCATCAGAAGGTCCTTTTGATATCTTGATGCACCTTATTAACCCCTGCATGGATACTAAGTTTGGACTTGTGGCATTCATCCAATACTTCCCGCCCGAGATCTGGAATGTCTGGGACACACATCCTGCCTTTCAATCTTATAACTTTACTATTATCGACTTCAAAACTGGTATCTTCACCATGACGTATTCTCTAATAAATTTCATGAAGAAACTTGTCTTCTTTCTACTTGCTAGCGACTTTCTCAAGAAGAGTAGGAGTGACAATAAGATAAGCAAGAATAAATGTGTTCTACTTAAAGCATCATCTACTACGTTGGCTTTTCCAGGCGTATACAGAATATCCAGGTCATTTGATGCTAGAAATTCCAACCAACGTTGTTGTCTAAGATTCAAATCCTTTTGGGTAAAGAGATACTTTAAAGATTTATGGTCGGTGAATAATTCGAATTTTTCACCTAGAACAAGGAGGGTTTATTAAGCATAAATATTAATTTAAGTTAAACCTTTAATAAAATTTGAGGAAAGCTGAAAGAGATTTTTACCCAAAAGATTATGATGCCAGATTTTTAAAGAAAAAATAACAGCCAGAAGTTTGAGATCGTGGGTACGGTAGTTTTTCTCATGTGGTCGAAATTGTCTACTTGCGTAGGCAATCACTCTACCCTCCTGCATTAGAACAACACCCACACCCTCGCCATACGCATCTATCTACACAGACAAACCTTTATTCCCATTAATAATAGCGAGAACGGGAGAAGTGGTCAATCTTTTCTTTAACTCCTGGAATGCTTGCTCGCACTATGGAGTCCAACCAAATTTAGTATTCTTCATTGTCAACTTAGTTGACGAACTAGCTATGTTGGATAAATCTTAGACAAAATTTCTGTAATATCCGGCTAATCCTAAAAAACTTCTGACTTTTTTTGGAGTTGTGGGTTGCTTCCAGTCTAGAATAGCGGAGACCTTGCCAGGGTCTATAGAAATTCCCTCTTTGGTGACAATATGTCCAAGAAATCTAACTTCCTTGACCCAAAAATGACACTTAGAAAATTTGGCAAATAGAATGTTCTTCCTCAATATTTCCAAAATAATTCTTCAGTGTTCAACATGTTCTTCTTCAGTTTTGAAGAGATCAAAATATCATCAATAAACACTAGAATGAATTTACTCAACACTTCTTGAAATACTCAGGTCATTAAGTCTACGAAATATGCGGAGGCATTGATTAGTCCGAAAGGCATAACCAACCATTCATAGAATTTGTCAGTACCCTTGAAAGCAGTTAAATGAATACAGTCTTCAGCAATTCTCAATTGATGGAATAGCTGGGCTAGATCCATCTTTGAAAAGAATCAAGCACCGTGCAATTGATCGAACAAATCGTTGATTCTAGGCGAAGGATTTTTTTTTTGAGAGTTAATTTATTGAGATCGCGGTAGTCCACACACAATCACAAAGATCCGTCAGACTTGGACACAAACATCACAGCTAAACCCTAACTGGAAACATTGGGATGTATTAATCCTTTCTCCAGTAGATCTCGGGTTTGCTTGACTAGTTCTATTCTTTCCCTTGGTGTCATCCTGCAGAGTGCATGAACAACAGGACGAGCATTGGAAACCAAGTCAATTCTGAATTCAATTTCCCTGTGCGGAGGTAAAGATTTAACCTCTTCGAACACATAGGGAAATTCTCGGACAATAGGTATAGATTGCAAACTAGGTTCGGGATACCCTAAAGTATACATTAACTTATCCCTCTTCGGATTGGGATCCTCAAAAGAAATCATGATGAAATTCCCAAGTTTTGTTTTGACCGAAATCATTTAATTGTTACAATCTAATTTAGCTTCGTACTTCGTTAACCAGTTCATTCCGAGTAAGATTTCAAATTCATTAAAGTCGAGAACAAAGATACTAATAGGAAATTGATGACCAAAATACGAGATAGGAACCTCTCTACGACATAGACAAAGGTTTACAGGGCCACCAACTGGATTCTTCAAATGGGTTCGTCGAAAAATTCAGGTTCAATTTTTAATTCATTTATAGTTTGTTGGGAAATAAAGCTATGTGTGGCTCCCGTGGCGAACAAAACTCCAACAGCTTTATCATAAATAAGAAGGTTACCTTCCAAACTCCTTTTCCTTTATCTGCTCCAGAGGTTGAAGGTTTATCTTTGATCGCTTACACCTTTGCTACTTGAGCTTGCTTCATTGTCGGGCAATCTTTAACTATGTGACCTGGCTTGTGACAATAATAGCATTCCCTTGCTTGTTGTCCTGGCTTCTTATGTTGATCCACCTTTCCTTGTTTCTTTGGCTTTTTACAACTATTCGAATAATGGCCTTTTTTCAAACAATTAAAACAAGTAATATCCTTCGCCTGGCTCTCCTAATTATTCTTCTTCTCCTTGCCTTGCCACGGTTTCTTTTCTCTGAACTTTATTTTCTTCTAATTCGAATTTCTTGCACTTCTTTTCTCCTCTAAAATTTCCTGCTTGTCCAAGGTAGCTTATCTATAACCCATATTTGTCAGATCAGAAAAAGATTCCTTCACGTGGGCTGTCATTCTCTCATGGAATTTCTAAAATTTCGACCAAACCGAGATAGCTCGTTAAATTTGTTCAAGTACTCTTCAAAAAATAAGCTTCCTTGCCTCAAATCTGTGAACTCTTGGTACATTCTGGAGGTACCAGCATACGACATATAACGTTGCTCAAACACCTCTTTGAATCGACCCCAAGTGAACTCATCCTCCAGCTCATCCATGTAATAGCCTCCTACCATGCTAAAGCCTCCTCCTGAAGCTACCCAGAAGCTATCAATCTCATTTGGCCATCTTCTAACTTCAGTCCTTTGAAAATCCTTTCATACGATCGAATAGACTTGTGCTTTGATAGTAGACTCCTTTCTTGCGAACGGTTTTCCACCAAGTCTAGAAAAACTTCGATATAAATTGGCCAGATTCGGCTGAGATTGAGTGGGAATAACTACTTCCGTTGTTGCAGATCCTTGACTAGTTGTAGTGGTACTTCCCCGTCCCCTACCTCGTCCTCTCCTCGCACTCATTCTTACTATCTTTAATAGTATGAAAACTTGATCTAGGCCATACGGACGAGATATCTTAGGGATATACTCATTCTAGGGTATTTCTAACCCTATCTCTAATGAGTTACCTAATGTGTTATACTCCATAGCTAAAGTTCTTACGCAACGTTTAGCTTCGATAACACTTGTCACGACCCAAAATCCAGCGACTGAAAATCAACATTAAATACCTTACTTGTATTCGAACGCCAGAGACTTAAACATCGGACTCCAGTTCAGTGGAGCTTATAACAGCATTAGATTAATACGAAACAACGGAAACAAAAGATGATTTCATTGATAAACAACACTGATACAGCATAGATAAAACATTTTTACAACACATGAACACCATCGTCGGAGTACAATATACATCGCACAACAACAAAACAAAACAATAACACCACAACAGAACAATAACAACAGGGTCTCCAAAAGAATCCCACATACTTTGACTACGATAAGGTCTTCCAAAATGCCAAGGACTTCCAAACCAAAAGCTTCCAAAATCCAACAGCTTCCAAACCAAAGACTCCAAAAGACTTCTAGATCCAAATGTAAACTAGCTCTAGAACACGGATAACCTGCTGCTAGGCTGCCCGTGTGAAAAATTATGGGCACCCATAGTTTAGGAAGGGAACAATAAACTCCAGGTCAGTCATGGGACAGGTATGAGTAAACAAAAACAGTTGTTTGTACAAACAATTTATAAAAAGAAATCTGATATGCTTTTTAGAAAATGAAACTACCATAAGGCCTCCCGGCACACACACAATGCAATCGCACACTTGTGTGAGATTTCTCCTTATGATAGTCAAATATGCTTGTTACGAAAAAGCTCTTTTGATATTATTATTAGTGCATAGTGTAAAAACATTTTGAAATTATAATATTAATCTTAGCCAACATAGGTACCATTATATTATGCCTACTATAGCTACCACTTGAGGTGGCAGGTTGTGCAACTGCAATCGTACAGGGCTCATATTGTTCTGTTTGGATTTCCAACAAATGGCCAGGCTAAGGAACTTCCTACACCGATGGGTACGCCTATGGAGGGACGCCCGAGAACCTAGCGGGATCTCTGCCAACACAAGGCCGGGTTATCTCTGTTACTAGGTATCTAACTGTCACGAATATGCCATCCCCTGGTCGTAACTGACCTTTATCGAGGGCCATCAACACCAACAACCACAAAGCAAATTATCCGGGCTCCATACCAGAATAACACTTATTGTCCATAAGGAAATACACATACCCTAAAGGGCACGACCCTCATAACCTTGCTGCATCCATTCCTATTTCGACCATTTTCGGGGTGTGAGGTTCGATGAAGTCTCGTCCCACAAAGCTACGCTTTTCACAAAAGCCATGCTTAAATCAACAAATGATCAGCACTCACCATGCCACATTACCAAATTAGGAGTATATCACTAATACCATCAACTACATAAGCTCTGAGCTCGTACATCTCAGAGAAGGGTGTTAATCTAAGAGAATAAATTCTTTGCCACCAAACAGAAATATATTTGATAGAAATCAGCTTCACATCTCAAAGTGTAATGTCAGACATACAACCATACAAGTCCATCCTAGGTCAGAATGGAACCGAAGGCACTTCGTTCATTAAAGGAAGAAGCCCTTGCAATATGGATATCCACAATCCCAACTGGACTCCCATCACATATGGAGATCTCTGTACCGAAGCAACTCAGTGCAAAGACAATTAACATGTAATCCTTTCGTTCTAGAAAATACCCGGCCTTCACCACCTTCTTCAAATGCACTCCGATTCGTCGTATCTTAAATTCGAAATGGGTTTTATGACACAAATTCCTCTCTCGGCTAATCCAAATAATGAGCGCTTATTTTTTAAACACGTGGATACGCAAATCACAAAGATTCACCATTTAGATTCGATGTGGATTTCGAATAACCATTTGAAATCCGACTCCTTATCGCATCGAAATTCAAATGCCATTTAAAGGTCAATAGTTTTCACATTCACACAGAAATATATCACAGATATCACAGTTCAATTCACAACAATTCACATCATAAAGCATCACAATCACATACCAAAGGTATCAACCAATTCATGGAATTCAATAATAACCAACCATCTATAAACAAGATTAATTAATCGTGTGATTATAATTTATTAATCACATAATTACTTTCATTAATTGTCCGTAATTAATGATTAATTATCCTAAATTATTAATTAGTTAATCCTTAATTATGAATTAATAAATCTTAATTATTTATTAATTAATCTTTATTATTATTTAATTAACCTTTAATTATTATTCGATTAATCCTTAATCATCAATTAATAAATTAGTTACTTATTCTTTAATTACTATCATTAAGTAATTATCTTTAATTACTGTTATTAATTAGTTAATCTTTAATTACTTAAACTTTAATTAATTAATTAAAAGATAAATCATTTATCTTAATCAATCACTTAATTATCATTATAAATCTTTAACTAACAAACTTAATAAGTAATTAACATTTACCCTAACTTAACTTAAGGGATTGAGGTTAATTAATAATTTAAAAACATTTTATCTTAATTAAATTTTTAATTACGTTATTTATTTAAAATAAATTAAGAATTAATTAATAAATAATGATCACATAATTAAATAAAACTTAATTACTCCTTTACCAATTTCAAACTTGAATCAAAGTAATTATTTAAAAAGAATGAGTTAAAATGTTTAAATTTGAATTTTCTTTTAAAGTTGAAACCTATTTTATATCAAATCCGAGACCTCCCTGAGTGTCACCCCGAGCCAAATGCCGTTTACTTCGAGTCTTCCCTGAGCCAACCCATATTTTTTTAAAAACTTTGATTTTTGTTTAAGCTTTTAAAAACCCGGTACGCACTCAATAATACCCGAACCCAATCTCGAGCCAGCACACGAGTTCCTCGAGATCTACTTCGAGACAATCACCGTCCTCCCCAACTCAACCTTGCTGACATAATCCTGACACCATGCACATGCACAGGTGTGACGACCCGGATTCTTGGATGTCTGTTAATCGGGAAATTAACTGATTTTATTATTGGAATATTAATATTAACTAATCAAACAAAAGAATTTCTGATAATTAAAAATATATCTAAATTTATATAAGAGATTTGGGGACCAAAATAAATATTGAATCTTAAAATCTCTGGATGTGATAAATTTTATAGGAATAAATATTTTATTTAGCTATTGACTGTTTATATGTGTGTGTGTGTGTGTGTGTGTGTGTGTATGTGTGTGTATTTGTGAAGAAAACTATGATTTGAAAATTTCAAAATAAAGTCTCTCAAAAAAATATTTAAAATAAAATCTATCTTATTCACATTAAATATAAGTATAAAAAAAAATATGAGTATAAGCTAAGGGTTTGATAGTTTAAGCTTAAAATAGAAATAAAAATAAGGATTTATGTTAGGAATAGAAATAAGTATATATGATAAATTATATGGTTATATGAAAACATAAAGCAAACACATAAGATAACCCTGCTAATATATAAACTATCGAAATACATGTGGATATATGCAAGGCAATACGACCAAAAAAATATGTATATACATTTAATTGGGATATGCATGTAAACATGAAAGGAGACACATGCATTAAATGCTATCATCTCAAGCACATAAAAAGTCATTTCTCAACTTTAATAAATCACTTCATTTTTCAATAAGTCATGTCTGGTCAATAGATGCTGACTAAAGAATTAGAAATATACCAGAAAATACATATCACCTATAAAGCCTTTTCTTTATATATATGTATACCTTCTTGTTTCAGTCTCATTCTCAAAAAAACTAAGCATACCAGAAAATGAATAAGCATTACCATCTTACAACTGAAGCTTAAATAACATCTCGACTAAAAAAACAAGAAGATCAAAAGGGGATCAAGCTAGCAGCTTTTCAAAACAGGAGTTTGTTCTCCGTTCAAACATTTACAAGTGAGTAAACACTTAACTAAATTGCTTAGGGTAATAAGTGCTAATGCATGTGAAATTTTTGATACTGATGGTGCTGCGTGTTTATGTATAGATATGCAACTCTGTGTCTATATATATATATATATATATATATATATATATATATATATATATATGGTTGTTCTGTGTATTTGGAATGTGCCTGTTTCTTCTCTGCTTTTGGTTACAGAGTGGAAACAAACAAAAGGATTAAATATATCTTCATCTAGCCATTGTTAGGCTTAGAGTTTCAAACAAGACAAGTTTGTTTAAACATAAGTTATGGTCTAAAAATTGTTTTAAGCATGATGGTGATGTATTGCCTCTGTAAATTTAGTTTTATAGTGAAAAATTTAAATATATGTTAAATTAGAATGTTATAAATTATTAATTCAATTATATAACCTAAATCTTCTTTAGAAAATAGGATTTTTAAGACTTAATTTGGTGGTTTTTAGTTTGGAATGTGAAGAGCAGTTTATAGTTGAACAGAAATGCGTTTTAGTCGATTTCTGGCAATCGAAGAAATGCTGGATGTTGAAATTTTGGACGAAGCTAGTTTGGCAATCGATGAAGTTGGGAAAATTGTTCAGTGATTTTTCCATTTGCCGGCAATGGTGGAACGAGGCTAATCTAGGGTTTAACGCTCGAGTTTTTCGTGGTCGGAAACAAGATGATTTCGTCACCTCTGGTTGATCGAGCTGCATGAAATTCAAGGGGATGGTAGTATGGGGAATCGGCGAGGTGAGGCCGAAGTCGTATCACCTCCGATGGTCGGCATGAGTGGGGCGAAGCGATTGTGTTGGGTGAGTTCGATTTCAGTTTTCGAATGGAAGACTTGATTTTGCTCTGGAGTTTTTGGCATCGAGTCGTTCATTGTAATCGTGTGGGGCGATGTCGTATGACTTGCCAGCGGAAGCGCAGTTCGTCGGAGGTTCGTCGGCGGTGAGTGCACGTGCACAGTTGGTCGTGTGCACGATTTGGATGTTTTGAGCGATGGTTTCTCGAGTTATGATCAGGAAAAGATGGGTTTTACTCGAGTTTTATCTGGGTGCTTGCGTGAGTATATTAGTATAATAGTTTAAACTTTAAAATATAAGCGAAGAAGAAGATAACTCGAAGCAGAGATGAGTTATCACCGGGCCTAACCCGAAGCAAAATGAAATCAAGTTTTAAAACCTGATTTGATAAAGTTTCTTTTGAAATTTAAAATGGAATTGTTTTAATCCTTTCTTAAATAAGTTCTTTCCTTTATAAATGTCTCTTAAACTTTAATTAAGAAATTGTAGGTTGTTAATTTAAGTTTGTTAAAACTTAAAGATATTTTAAACTTAATTATTTTTATAAATAAAGTTAAATGTTAATTAAAGGAAAATGTTTTGATGTATGATTAAGTAATTAACAAAGAAAATGATTAACTTAAAAGTAATTAAGATTTTTGATAAATAAATAAACTGTACTTAATTATTTTAATTTTTGATTAAGTAAATAATTAATTAATAGTTAAAGATTTTTTAAATTTAATAATTAAGAATTAATTAATTTGTAATTAGGTTTTATTAATTAATAATTAAAGTTATTAACTAATAATTGATGGATAATTGATCAGTTAATTGAATGTTAACTAATTAATTATAAAGGTAATTAAGGATTGATTACTTTGTATTGAAGGAGATAATTAATAATTAAGGTTTATTAATTGATAATTAAAGGATAATTAATCGATGATTAGAGATTAATTAATTGTTTAGTAAGGTAATCAAGAAGTGATTAATTAATTGGTCTGTAATTAATTAATGATTGGGTAAGCAAGGTTGAGTGACTAATTGATTTATGAAATTAACTAAATTAAGTAAAAACGGTGTGACTAATTTATCTTACTTACGGATGATTGTATGATATTGAATGCCTTGGATTGTTTGTTGTACCTGGTATGTGGTTGTGATGCTGTGCGATATAAAATGTTTTGTAATATGATATGTTTGTTTGAACAGTGATAATGTGGTTATCTATGATGAATATCTATGACACCCGGAATTTTAAAATTGAATTGCATTTCACATGAATAAATTGGGTTAGGATGTCTTGGAATCCGAAGAGACCTGGGTCGGGTATCAGTAAATGCCGAAACCACTTTGATTTGAAATCTACTAAAATTCTTTATAAATTGGATATGTGTAATTAATAGGCTGGAAAGGATTAATCTAAGTGAACTGGATCTTTGTAACTAAGTAAAGGTACTTTGTGATTGTTTTGCGAAATAAGTACAGATTATAACAATGTTTGAACTTGTAGAGAAGTACGAGTTACCCTGGATTGTAAATAGTTCAATGCATTAAAATTTCATGATGAATGAGTTTACTCACGCTGGTTTCCAGCCCGACTCGGGTATTACTTTGATGTAATGCTCGAGTCAGACCGAGTATTACAGATTTCCAAGTAAGGACGTTCTGGAGCTCAGGAGGCGAGCTGGATGGCAGGGACTTATGGAGTGTTCCCGCTGTGTTATATTATTATTTATGTGGGACAGGTTATATTTAACTGTCCATTGTAAATGTTGTGACTCTAATGTATTAAAATGTAATTGACTGATTCAGCTTTCTTTGCATAAAGAATAGTATTTGATATTATTTTTTATCCGTTGCGAATGTGAGATGTTGGTGTTTCTGTTTCTTCTTTTTCTTCCATCTTTTTCTTCTTTCCCTAACTATCTGGAATTTTCTGGATCGAAATTTCCGAGTCGTTATATTTAGTATCAGAGCTGAAGGTTAAGCGAGAACCTTGGCTCTGGTGGGTGTACTCATTAAGGATAGGGTTAATAGTACCCTAGGATGAGTTGAGTGTGTGTGTGTGTGTGTGTGTGTGTATGAGAGCGTACTTGTTATTTTCTAATATAAAGATTTTAAATGATTTTATATAAGAATATATTTTGATATATATATAAAGCGATATTTCTTACTAATAAATGTTAAGGTAATTGGTTGTTAAATTATAGGAATTAAATTAAGAGGTAATAGAAATACAACAAAATTTAAATTAAATAAAGGTAGGTTTGAAATGAATTCAAACTGAAATTAAATCTTGAATTTGGGAAAAGTTTCAGAATAAGATAATAATGAATTGGTTTTCAGATATGATATTCTTGGTTATTATCATAAATGATTGTTGTGTTTAATAATAAGATGTGAATTAATGAGTAAGCAAAATGAAATGTTTAGATAAGTATGACTTATAAATTGGAACTGAAGATGATCTAGATTGTAAAGTTTTAAATCTAAGCCAGAAAATTTGGAATTTGTTTCAAAGTGCAAAAAGAAATAATAAATAAGTATTATTGAATAAAAGGGGCTTGTTGTAAACAAGGGTCTTTGAAAATTTGTTTTGAATTAACAACCAAAGGCGGTTTAAAATTTAAGGTATAACTTTGTAAGCAAATTGATATATGAGTAAAAAGTTGAATATTTCTTAAGTCTGATTGTAGGTTAGGAAGTCCCTCTAAGAATTCAGTCATTGAGAGAAATGGCTAAGAGTGAAGAATGGAAGGCGAGGCGTAGAGAACCAAGAGAAGTTGCACGTAAGGAACGAGAAATAGCAATACATGAGTATGAAAATCAGATTAAGGAAAGGAATGGACCAGGACCTTATGATAATGTCACCTGCTATAGATGTTTCAACAAGGGTCATTACACAGCCAAGTGTGGTAAAACAAGGAGGGAATTAAAGGGTACATTCCAATGATTTCGCTTCGAGATATTATGCTTTAAGTGCCATATGAATGGACATTTCCTTAACCACTGTCCAGAAGTGAGGAAGATGAAGCGTAAACCAGTGGAACCGGTCAACGAGTCAAACATTTGCTATCATTGTAAAGGGTTGGGACACATCGCTAGGAATTGTCCCAAGAGATAGAAGAAGAAGATTAAGGTTGTGGAACGTCTAGTTGGAGGCGTGAAGGTTATCCAGATTAATGACAGGGTAGAAAATTTTTATGGTAAATATTATAAGTGGGGACACCCTGTTGAGAATTGTTTGTTTAGGCTTTGCCCGTTGGAAGGAAGTCCATAGAAAGGATTCTTGTAAAATATTAGGGCTCTGTTCTTTCCAAACTTCTAGGTAATAGAAAAGACATCTATATTTATGACTTCTGTAAGACTCGTATTTTGGATAAATGTATGTAATGTATGAACTACTAGTATGTAGTCAATTAATGTATGAAATATTTTGTGGTAGTACAACCTAATATAAAATTTTCTTTATTTATTGATAATAGAATTGAAATTAATTCAAAAATGGAATTGTAAGGAATTAATTGAAATTTGAAAATTGATTTGAATTAATTTAAAGTGAAATTTAAAATTGAATAGTTTGAAATTCAAATGGGAATTTTTTTTAATTGAAATTGGTTCAATTTTAAATTTATTTGAATTAATTGAAATTTTGGTTAAAGTTGAATAGGTTTAAAATTCAAATGGAATTTGATTTGAATTTGGAAAGAAATTAGGTTAATTCAATTTGAATTAGGATTAAATCAATTTCAATGGAAATTGAGGTTATTTCAAATTGGAATTGAGTCAATTTAAATGGAAGTGGAATTTAAATTGAATTGATGGGATGGAGATTGGGAGTTGAACATTTTGGCACTGGACTATTTTCAAAATAAATTATTTTAATATAAATCTATTTTTCCAAACTATTTACTATACAACTTTTCTTTTTCAACCTAAAACTATCTTATACTTGTTTTACAATTATTTTTGGAACTATTTAACAATTTTTCAACTATTTTATAAACTAATGACTATTTTTCAACTATTTTACAGATTAATTACTATTTTACAACTATTTTGCAATTATTTGAAATTTCTATAACTATTTAACTATTTTTTAACTATTTTACAACTACTTAACTATTTACAGCTACTTTTAAATTTATAATTATTTTTCAGACTACTTATCTATTTTAAACTTTTTAAGTTATTTTCTAAATTTAAGCTGGATAGAATTAAACTGTTTATAATTTGTTATCAATTGGGATAAGAATTAAGGTGATAATCCACATAGGATTGAAGCAATTGTGAATAAGAGTATAGAAATCATAAGTGAATGTGAATAGAAAAGAGAATTGATTTGGTTAATAATCAATGAAGATAAATACGTAGGATGTACGTATACTATTCTATTCGCTTAGTGATTTGATCCAGATTCAGGCACAGAATTTCGAGATAGTTATATCGATCGGGTTGGGATCTTTCTGCTCGATTTTCGACAGCGAACCTGGATATGGATTGTTGATTGGTTCTGGATATTCTCTATCATAGTTATAGCTATACAAGAAGAATGATGGTTTCTGATCAAGAATCAAGATCTGAGTCCGCACCAAGAAGTCGGGTCGACGATGCTAGTTCGGAAGTGAAATTGTGTGATCGAGTGAGCGATCAGATTGATATAGCGTATGAATGATATGTGTACATCTACGGGTTTGAATGAAATTGATACTGGGAATTTGTGGATAATAATTGTGAAATGTTTTTTGAAATGAAAGGTATATTTTGTGAAGTATATGATAAAGTAAAATGGAAATTGGATATTTCTATAATAGAAATTTACTTTATGGAAGTAAGTGATATGATAAGTGGTTTTGTAAAGAGTAAACAAATTTGAATATTTGATTTGGCATAAACAAAGTTATATATCTTTGTTATATAAGATAAATCTCCCTTTGTGAATCTATAGCCAGAATGAAATGGGTTTTGAAAATATTTAAAGTATAAAAAGGGTTTTATACAAGTTTGAAATGATCCAAAGATTTTTCAAGGTTATATATATTTTTATATATATATAAAGGATCTTGTGAGAATGATTTTGGAAAGGTTTGGAACCTTTGGATTTAGAAAGGCTTTTGATTTTTGGGTAAAATCAATATTAGATTTGGAAAATCCTAATTTGAGAATTATCGATTTTGGGATAATCGATTTTGAGAAAGGAGATCTATATGAGAATCATACTAGGTGTATGATTTGGAAGATACTAGTGTATAGTATAAAGTGTTTTGAAAATGGCTCTGGAGAAAAAGGCGCTCCCTTGAAATGAACTTCTCAGGAGTACCATAGGTTGGCACTGCCTTGAGCCTCCAAGAGGGAGGCTCTAAAGTTGATCCTGTGAGGAGTCCGGACAAACTAGTTCCTAAGGATTATTGGGCAGCGAAAGTCGAGGGCGCTGGTGCCTACAGGGGCATTTGGGTTATGCTGTGACGACAGTATAACACGATGTCACTGCGATCTACTTTGTGGACCATAGCGGAAATCGTGTGGAGGATGAGTGCCAACAGTCTACACTTGATTTTGCCGGGACGACAACTTAACATCGGTAGACTGCGATCTATGGTCGAGTGGAGGAGTTCCATTCTTTGACAGCGAAATTCGAGGGCGCTGATGCCTACAGTTATATGGGTTTTGCTGTGATAGCAACGTAAAGCCCGGGAATAACTGCGATCTGTAGCAGGTTCCATGGCGTAATTGAGGGGCGTAGAGGCCTATAATTATCTATGGATTTTGTTAGGATGGCAACGTAACCATCGGGTTAACTACGACCATGGATGGGGGTGATGATTTCCAGAGCATTCTCACGAAAGATATTTCCTCTATTTTCAAAAATATTTTCTATATTTTCAATAAAATTATTCTCCAAGTATTTTCACTGGATGTTGAAAATGGGTCTGCTAGGTACTTATAGATTTTCAGTCCTACGCTTATCAACGTATGACCGAATTTCTGTGAGAATAAGGATGGACTTGTTGAGACATCGAGTTATAAAAAGTGTTTTTATAAAAGCTATTTTGGTCATATTATGTAAATTTTAAAGTATTTTAAAATTTTAGATAAAAGAGTAAGAGTTAAAATGCTTAGGTGGATTTAACTAATAATAATACTCATCAAATTTAAATTCTCGCTTCATTCCTTTTCAAGGATGAAAAATTCTAAAGGGGGAGGACTGTGATGACTCGGATTCTTGGACGTCTGTTAATCGAGAAATTAACTAAGTTTATTATTGGAATATTAATATTAACTAATTAAACAAAAGAATTTCTAATAATTAAAAAATATCTGAATTTATAGAAGTGATTTGGGAACCAAAATAAATATTAAATCATAAAATCTCTAGATGTGATAAATTTTATAGGAAATAAATATTTTATTTAGCTATTGACTGTTTATATATATATGTGTGTGTATTTGTGAAGAAAACAATGATTTGAAAATTTCAAAATAAAGTCTCTCAAAAAAATATTTTTAATAAAATCAATCTTATTCACATTAAATATAAGTATAAAAAAAATATGAGTATAAACTAAGGGTTTGAAAGTTTAAGTTTAAAATAGAAATAAAAATAAAGATATATGTTTGGAATAGAATAAGTATATAAGATAAATTATATGGTTATACGAAAACATAAATTAAACACATAAGATAACCCTGGTAATATATAACTATAGAAATACATGTGGATATATGGGCAATACGACAAAAAAATATGTATATACATATCAATGGTATATGCATGTAAACATGAAAGGAGACACATGCATTAAATGCTATCAACTCAAGCACATAAAAAGTCATTTCTCAACTTTAATAAATCACTTCATTTTTTAATAAGTCATGTCTGGTTAATAGGTGCTGACGAAAGAACTAGAAATATACTAGAAAATACATATAACCTGTAAAGCATTTTCTCTATATATATGTATACATTTCTTGTTTCAGTCTCGTTCTCAAAAAAAAGCTAAGCATACCAGAAA
The DNA here is from genome assembly GCA_030765085.1 of Allium cepa. NCBI lineage: Eukaryota > Viridiplantae > Streptophyta > Magnoliopsida > Asparagales > Amaryllidaceae > Allium > Allium cepa. Next base: position 1,052,813,324 of record CM060931.1, read on the forward strand.
ATGAATAAGCATTACCATCTTACAACTGAAGCTTAAATAACATCTCGACTAAACAAATAAGAAGATCAAAAGGGGATCAAGCTAGCAGCTTTTCAAAACAGGAGTTTATTCTCTGTTCAAACTTTTTACAGGTGAGTAAACACTTAACTAAATTGCTTAGGGTAATATGTGTTAATGCATGTGAAATTTTTGATAATGATGGTGCTGCATGTTATAGATATGTAACTCTTTGTATATATATGTGATTTTTCCGTGTATTTGGAATGTGTCTGTTTCTTCTCTGTTTTTGGTTACAGAGTGGAAACAAACAAAAGGATTCAATATATCTTCATCTAGCAATTGTTAGGCTTAGAGTTTCAAACAAAACAAGTTTGTTTAAACATAAGTCATGGTCTAAAAATTGTTTTAAGCATGATGGTGATGTATTGCCTCTGTAAATTTAGTTTTACAGAGCAAAATTTAAATATATGTTAAATTCAAATGTTATAAATTATTAATTCAATTATATAACCTGAATATTCTTTAGAAAATAGGATTTTTAAGACTTAATTGGTGGTTTTTAGTTTGGTATGTGAAGAGCAGTTTATAGTTGAACATAAATGCGTTTTAATAGATTTCTGGCGATCGAAGAAATGCTGGATGTTGAAATTTTGCATGAAGCTAGTTTGGCAATCGATGAAGTCGGGAAAAATGTTCAGTGAATTTTCCATTTGCCAGCGACGGTGGAACGTGGCTAATCTAGGGTTTAACGCTCGAGTTTGTCGTGGTCGGAAACAAGATGATTTCATCACCTCTGGTTGATCGAGCTGCATGAAATTCAAGGGGATGGTAGTATGGGCAATCGAAAAGGTGAGGCCGGAGTCATATCACCTCCGATGGTCGGCGTGAGTGGGGAGAAGAGATTTTGTTGGGTGAGTTCGAGTTTGAGTTTTCGAATGGAAGACCTTATTTCGCTCTGGAGTTTTTGGAATCGAGTCGTTCATTGTAATCGCGTGGGGCGATGTCGTATGACTTGCCAGAGGAAGCACAGTACGCCGAAGGCTCGTTGGCGGTGAGTGCATGTGCACAGTTGGTTGTGTGCACGATTTGGATGTTCTGAGCGATGGGTTCTCGAGTTATGATTGATAAAAGATGGGTTTTACTCGAGTTTTATCTTGGTGCTTGCGTGAGTGTATTAGTATAACAGTTTAAACTTTAAAATATAAGCGAAGAAGAAGATAACTCGAAGCAGAGATGAGTTATCATCGGGTCTATCCCGAAGCCAAAAGAAATCAAGTTTTAAAACCTGAATCAATAAAGATTCTTTTGAAATTTAAAATGGAATTATTTTAATCCTTTCTTTAATAAGTTCCTTCCCTTATAAATGTCTCTTAACTTTAATTAAGAAATTGTAGGTTGTTAATTTAAGTTTGTTAAAACTTAAAGATATTTTAAACTTAATTATTTTTAAAAATAAAGTTAAATGTTAATTAAAGGAAAATGTTTTGATGATATGATTAAGTAATTAAGAAAGAAAATGATTAACTTAAAAGTAATTAAGATTTTTGATAATTAAATAAAGTGTATTTAATTATTTTAATTTTTGATTAAGTAAATAATTAATTAATAGTTAAAGATTTTTTAAATTTAATAATTAAGAATTAATTAATTTGTAATTAGGTTTTATTAATTAATAATTAAGGTTATTAATTAATAATTGATGGATAATTGATCAGTTAGTTGAATGTTAATTAATTGATTATAAAGGTAATTAAGGATTAATTACTTTGTATTGAAGAAGATAATTAATAATTAAGGTTTATTAATTGATAACTAAAGGATAATTAATCGATGATTAGGGATTAATTAATTGTTTAGTAAGGTAATCATGAAGTGATTAATTAATTGGTCTGTAATTAATTAATGATTGGGTAAGCAAGGTTGAGTGACTAATTGATTTAATAAATTAATTTAATTAAGTAAAAATGGCGTGACTAATTTATCTTGCTTACGGATGATTGTATGATATTGAATGCCTTGGATTGTTTGTTATACCTGGTATGTGGTTGTGATGCTATGCGATATGAAATGTTTTGTAAGATGATATGTTGGTTTGAACAGTGATAATGTGGTTATCTATGATGAATATATATGACACTTGGAATTTTAAAATGGAAATGTTTTCTTCTTTCCCCTAGCTATATGGAATTTTCTGGATCGAAATTTCCGGATCGTTACAACAGGTGAACTGGCTACCTCCGACCGACGCTCCGACCTTCGACACATCGACGACCATCCACTTAAACCTTCAGTCCACCCAGATCGACGAATTCTCATGCAAATCAAAATCGAGCAACTTGGAGCACTACTGGAACAAACCGGACCCCTTGAAATCATCTAGTATTCCCACCTCTAGCCATCAGAGGTCATGCGACTAAGTTCAAAGCCGCGCCGACCTACTACAGAACTATTCCTTCTTGTGCGATCACCTCGTGTCCACTGACGAATGCACAAAAACTCGAATTCCGACCCTACCCAAACTTAGGTTTAAACCCTAGATCATCAACGTTTTTCCACCACGATGATCAGGAATTTTTTTGATCATTTTTGCTGAGTTCGCCCATCACCCGGCTACCCTCAGCCATGATCCCGAGACCACCACGTTCATCGGTCATTATAATTTGCCACAAAACTCAAAACCATATAACCTCGAATTTCTCAATCAATACGACGTTAAAAATCCTGATTCTCCCTTTCAAATTCATGGTTTTCCAAGGCGAATTTTTTGTCATATAGAAAAATTGGAAATCATGATGTTCAAATTTTCAACATATATTGATTTTCCTGCATTTTCCAATTTCCAAAAAATGCTTAAATTAATTATGCTAATTTTTTTTTAAAACTTAAAACATGATTATACAAACATAGTTTGTTTGAATCTTGAAACCTAAAAAGGACTAGAGAGAAAGAATTTGAATTTTTAACAGGTTTGAAATCCTGTAAAAACTGGAACAGGGGAAAATGCCTATTCGCAGACATGCACAGTCATATTCATATACGTATATACACATATTTATACACATGCAAACAATTTTCAACTTTACTTCAAGCATGATTTCAAACAACAGGTTAAAATACAAATTACACAAAGGTTTACTAACCTGATATCCAAAAACAGAGGGGAGCCTGGAAATTGTTTTAAATTTGAAAATCTGGAAATTGTTTCTTTGTTTTGATCTTGAATTGAACTTGTTTTTGAGTGAATCTACACTTGATGTTTGAATTTGAGTCGATCTTGAATTTGCTCAGACTTGAAAGAAGTTGAAACTGATGTTGTTTTAGTTTTTAAAACTTGATTTGCTATTGATCGTTTTGAATTTGCTTTACTAGTTCGAAAATTGAAGAGGTATTTTGTTTTGATTTTTCTTTCTGGTTTTGTTTTTGATTTTTCTTTCTGGTTTTGTTTTTGATTTTTCTTTCTGGTTTTGTTTTTGATTTTTCTTAGATTTTTACAGAGTTAAGATAAAGGAAATGAGAAAGAAGGAGATGTTGAGTTTATATAGAGTTTAATTTATTTGTTATTAATTGTTTCAAAAATAAAAATAGAATGACACTTGTTAATTTTTATTGATAAAATCATTACACTTGTTAATTACTTACTAAAATTCTAACACTTGTAATTTTTTCCATGTTATGTTTACACTTGTATTTTTGCATGAGAATAATATTTATATATTAATTTAAATTGTATTTTCTACTTTATAAACACATTTTCTTCATTTATACATGTAATCTTAAAAGAAAAAGATTTTTAAATTAATTATATACCAATAAAAATCACACATAAATTATTTTTAAATCCAAATATTTTTTAAATATTTATTTTTGAATTTCAATTTCAAATTCAAATTACAATCTATTCATATATATATATATATGCATATATATATAAATATATATAAATCAATACATATCTTACTTGTTTTGAAAAATTCAAATTAATTCCAAAATTTATATTAATTACTAATTTTAAATTTAATAAAAATTGGGCTGTTACAGAGCGACGTAACATCGGTAGACTGTGATCTATGAAGACATAGCGAAAATCGTGTGGTAGTGAGTGCCTATAGGCTACATTGGGACTCGACTGATGTCGTCTGCTATCTATGTGGTCTGTGTGGAGAAGTTTCATTTGGCAGTGAAATTGGAGGTGCTAATGCCTACAGTTACATGGATTTTTGCCGTGATGGCGACGTAAAACCTAGGTGTAGTTGCGATCTGTGGCAGGTTCTATGGTGTAATCGAGGGGCAAAGAGGCCTATAGTTTTCTTGGATTTTGCTGGGATTGCGACGTAACCATCGGGTTAACTGCGACCATGGAGGGGGTGATGATTTCCAGAGCATTCTCACCAAAAATGTTTCCTATTTCTCAAAAATGTTTTCTATATTTTCACAAAATGTTTTCTAAGTATTTTTCACTAGGTGTTGAAATCGGATCTACTATCTACTTATAGATTTTCAGTCCTACGCCTGATCAACTATGACCTAATTTCTATGAGAACAAGGATGGACTTGTTGAGACATCGAGTTATAGAAAGTATTTGATAAAATTATTTTGGTAATATTTTGTAGATTTTAAAGTGTTTTAATTTTTTTTTAATAAATAAAGTTTATAGTTAAAAATGTTGAAAGAGTAATTTTACTGATAATAAGCTTTTTAATAGACTCTGATTTCGTTCCTTTTCGAGGACGAAAAGATTCAAAAGGGGGAAGAATGTGATAATCTAGATTTTTGGACATCTGTTAACTGCTAATTAACTGATTTTAAACTATGGAAACACTAATTTATCAAATGTAATGACCCAGAATTTTCGATCCCCAAAATTCCAGATAGTTAAGAAAAAGAAGAAAGAGATAGAAGAAAAGAAGAAACAGAAACACCAAAATACAGATTCCCACATTCGCAGCGGATTAAAATAAAATATCAAATAAATAGCCGTTTTCATACAAATTCTGATAATTAAATTCAGTATGGATATAAATATTAATTTTGATAATCTTCATTTATAATTATTTAATTTGGCAAATTTATTTTTTTCAAAGCAAATAAAAAATGTTTTCTAATTAATATACATACATACATACATATATATATATATATATATATATATATATATATTATGATTGGAAGCATTGGTTTGAATTCGACATATAATGATAATTTTCAAAAGCTAGTTAATTTTATATTTATAAGGATAATGATTATTAATTTAAAGATATAATAGTTTAAGTTTTAAAAGGTTTATGTACTTTCTTTTAAAATTATTCCTAAATTAAATATAGTTTATATGTATACAAATATAGTAATAAAGACACAAATAAATAAATAACATAAGAAAACATGCAATATATGTATATGGCATGTGTAAGATAAGAATAACATGCATAATAACAAGTGGCATATCTTATATTTCTTATAATTTGAAATGTAAACAATAAATGTGGAGAGAATGGCTGATACATAGTCATTTTCTCTTGTCTAATTTTTTTTCTTTCCGTTCTCTCAAACAAAATTAAACTAGAAAAAGAAATAAGAGAAATCAAATAAAACAACAACAATTTCTTCAAACTTCATCTAAGCTAAAACAAAAATTAAAGATTTAAGATCAAGCTTCATATCAATATTCAAGTTCCAGTTCAAAGTAAAGTCATGTTCCTTTGTTTTTAAATTACAGGTGAGCAAACTTCTTTTCTAAAAATTAATCAGTACTATATCTTAAAGCATGCTTGAAGTAAAGATTATAGAAATGATTGCATGTATGAATAATTTGTTGCATGTATAAAAATAAAATGAAATATATGTGCATGTCTGAGAATATGTATGTACACACTTCGTTTGTATTACAGGCTCAACAACACTCGAAGAAAAATTCATATCTCATTATATAAATAGTTTCATGTTATGATCTTTGAATGAATTTTTTTTGTTTTTACCTAAGTCGACTTTTAAAAATATTATAAAAAGTATAAATAGCAAGAATATCACTGGAAGACGAGAAGAGCAGAGAAGATCAAACAATGTTAGGAAATTAGTTGTTCAAATCTGGGTTCTTGCTTATATTATTTGATTCGTTTTAAAACTAGGATTTTTAAAAGTAAAATCAAAAATTTTAAGTTTGTAAATTGGGAGAATTTTTAGGTTGAACAGAATCGAGTATTTGCTCGATTTCTGACGACCGGCGCATGGTGGAGGGCCGAGGTCTTGGCTGGGGCAAGCTTGGAGGTCGGGGCACATAGGAAAAATGGTGGTGAGATGGCGATGAAGTAGGGTTTTAGACCCTGACTGGTCGATGTTGAATTTAATGGCAGTTTGTCGTCGAGGAAGCGTCGGAGTTGACCGGAGGTGGGGGAATCAAAGCATGAGGTTGTGACGTAGCTTTGGATGTAATCACGTGATTTTTGGTGGTCGGAGGAGGTGATACGAGGCGATTCTTTGATGATCATATTCTTCCCAGTGGGTTTTATTTTGCTTGATTTTGATTTCATGATCGATACGGGGTTTTGGGTGGTTGCTTGGGTCGAGTAGGTCAACGATGACTTGTGGATGGTGGAGGCAATGGTCGGAGCGTCATTGATCGACCATGCACGTGCACATGTATCAGCAGTTGTCTCTGTGGGTAGGGATTGGAGAAGAAGAGGATGGCACAGGTTTGCTTTTGGGAAAGTAAAGTTGTGGCTCGAGTAATGTATCGGGTAGCTTAGCATGTTTCTGTGTTTTATGTTTTAAATCAAAACGAAGTTTTAAAAATAAGAAGGAGGATTTTTTTCTCGGGTTTGGTCTCGGGAGAATGATGGGTTAGCTCGGGTTTTATCCCGGGTATTTGTAATGACGGTTTTTAAAATTTAAATGAATCAAGTTTTTTAACTTTAAATAAATCAATTTTTAAACTATTTTCTTAAATGCATTTCTTTAAATAATAAACGTTTATTTAAATGTTTGGATAGATAAAAGTTGTATAATTTATTTTAATTTGAATTAATCAAATTAATTCTTAAGTTTATTTAAACTTAAATTAAATGGTGTAATTAAAGTAGTTAATTAAAAATTAAAAATTAAAAGAAAGCATGAACAAGTTTTAAGAGCAAAGGTAAACTTGTGGAAAGTTTTCAAAGTTTCAAGCAGAAAGTATTTATCAAGTTAATCAGGAAAATGCAAGATTAAAATTTTAAAGACAAATGTTTTTAATATAATTTGTCTTGGTATTAGAGAATCAAATATTAGGTTATTTATATAACTAAATCTCTAATTGTTTCCAAATAAAAGGATGTAATTAAGTAAGTGATTAAAGAAAGATGTATTGAATTTTAATTAATCATAAGGGCTCAAGTGATTTTGTATAAATTAATTTCAAGCATATATTTTGAATAAGATTTAAATGATAATTAAGTAATTAATTTAGATAAATGGTTTATCTGTAATTAATTAAGGTCTTAAGAAATTAAAGGATTAATTACATAATGTAAGTAGTTAAAGGTTATTAATTAACTTAAGTAATTTAAGAATAATTACATAATGTAAGTAATCAAAGCATAATTAATTAATGTGAATAATTAAGGATGATTAATTAATTTCATTAATTAATTAAATTAATAATAAATGGTTTGTAATTAATTAATGTTAATTAAGTAGGATATAAAGGAAATTAATTTAATTTTAATTTGTGTTAATTAAATTTATTAGAAGTGGTGACTAATTAATCTTGCTTATGAATAATAAACCTGAATTGAATGCCTTGGATTATTTGATATCTCTGATATGTGAGTTGTGATGTTATGTGGTATGGAATGTTTTGGTTGACTGTGATAATGGAGTTATCTATCTATGATAGGTTACTATGTGCGTATGTTATTCTGAATGTAATTAAATTTATTTAAACTGCTTGGCTTAAGAGATGACATTGGATTCGAAGAGACCGGGGTCGGGTATCAGCAATATCCGAAACCAGTTCGATTAGTAAGCTATAAATTCTTTATGGATTTGTAACTAGAATCAAATAGGCTGGGATGGGATAAAATTGAACTAGTCCATTTAAACTAAGTAGCGGAATATATATACATCTTATGAAATAAGTAATTGATTTTAACAAGATAAGAACTCGTAGTAAGGTACGAGTTACCCTGATTTTCACAGAAATCTTATAAATTAGTCTTTCAAGATTAATGGGTTTACTCAAGCTGGTTTCCAGCCTGACTCGAGTGTTACTTTAATGTAATGCTCGGGTCAGACCGAGTATTACAGATTTTCAGGTTAGGACATTCTGGAGCTCAGGTGGCGAGCTGGATGGCAGGAATGTATGGAGTTTAGTTCGTTGTGTATTGGAGTTGGATTGATTCTTTTCTGGGGCAAGTTGTTACAATTGTCCAATTTTGATGAACTCTGATGTATTGAATGTAAATTCACAGATACAGCTTTTCTTTATATAAATGCTATTATTTGATATTATATTTTAATCCGCTGCAAATGTGAGATTCTATGCTGTTGTTTCTTTTTTTCTTCTATCCTTTTTTCTCCTTTACCCTAACAATCTGGGATTTTCGTCATTCGATTGCTCAACACTTCAATAGTAAATGTAATAGTGATGAATTTTCAAGGTCGAAAATATCTGGCCGTTACATATACAGTATCGTAACTTCCCGTAAACTAGGCCTATCAGAGGGTACTCTATAGGTATGGTACAAAATAAAAAAGTAGTGGTTTCACTAAGATAGGTGACATGACACAACTAGGAAATACCAGGGTAGATATACCAATTACACTTATGGGCTGGTGGTAACACATAGCAGCTACTACTGCCCACCTCAGAACACACTTCTAAACCAGAAATCAACGGTGGACGCCAAATCAATCGCAAAGTCGGAATATAGTATGGAAGGAATGTGTCCGATCGGAGGAATGACCTCACTTAGCCCGTTAATTGCTTCTGTTTTAGCCACCTTATGCCAACTTACGGGTGTCAGGTCCATGTACATACCTCATATAGGATCGTCGCCACCATCCTACTTCATTCTGGAATCTCCACTATGTACATAGTTGTTAAAGTGCTTTTCGGTATTGGCAGAGAGTATGACAATATCTGATCCCGGTCTCTGTAACGACCTGGAATTTTCAACCTTTCGCATCCGCACATGCCGGACTTGAATTTCTCAAAATAACAGATTGTTAATTTATATTTGGCAAAACTCAGCACATACAGTAAATAAGTCAATCATAGAATCACAAACACAGAGTAACATAGTAATAATGCAGCGGAATAGATAAATAGTAGTTCATGAAGCTATTATATAAACATCAGTGTCAGAAATAAAATACAGCAAAATATCTCAAATACGATGAAGTCTTGAATACAAACAGATGACATCTCTAAACAAATCAACTGGAAAAGCTAAAAACTGAATCGATAGTTGGATATCCAAGCAAAGCTCCAAACTCCAAAGGCGAGTCTCAAATTCTATATCACTCTGTCTGACCTGAGCGTAAAGCAAAATACAAAACACTCGTGTCAGGATTGACATTCTTATATCAATAAATCCAACACAAGTGAAATATCAACTGAAATACAAGTAACTTAAAGGATGTTTGGGATAACCATCCTCTAAGAATCCATGGAACTATCTACTACGTAGAAATATACGCCATTAACAACCAAACGTCATTATAACAACGTTGTCATTTCAAAATAATTTATACTTCAAAACAAAATATCATTTCCATTTCAAATATATATATTTCCAAATTATAGCACTTTCAAAATTACAACACTTTCGAAACCAAAACACTTTGAAATCATAATTCTTTGGAGAACCACAACTTTGAAATCGTAACTTCCACCATTTAAACAGTTTAGATATTACTAATAGTATATAAAATAAAATCGTTTATAAAATAAAATAGTTTATATTAAAAATAGTTTATATGAAAACAATTTATAAAGTAAAATATACAAATAATTTTAAATATAATTTGAAATACTTAATATACTAAAATATCTTCCTCAAATTTCACAAATAATTCCAAATCAACTCGAATTCCAAAATCAAATTTAATTCAATCTCAATTCATTAATTTCAATTTAATTCAGTTTCCAAATAAACAATTTCAAATTATATCGATTTCAAATACAGATTTGAACCACAAAATAAACCATTTAAATTTCAATATATTAAAATTCAACGTTTTCAAAACTAAATTTAATAGTTTCATATAGATCTTGATTTAAATTCATTACTATTTAGTCCTGAAATATTCACTTAATAAATTCAATATTACTTAAATAACCTTAGATTAAATTCACCAGATATTTCCTTCAATTTATTTAAACGTGAAATATTTATTAAATTACATAAATCAAAATCAAGTTATAAAATTACATCTTTAAATTTCAAATTCCATAGTCTCAAATCGATTTAATTAAATAAGTTTCCTAATTAAATACAGCTTCAAATAAATTCAAATTTATCTTCCCAACCTTATTTATAAAAATCATTATAAATCTATCTTAAATTAAAATTTCAAAACTAACTTATAACCCTAAAATTTTCAAACATATAAATTTAAAAATCTAAAATTTTAAATCTTTATAAAATAACAGATACATATATAATAACTTAAAATCAATATTTATTAAAACCATATATTTCCTTCCCAAAACCATAGAAATCATTTTCAAAATATTTGTACATAGACCAACGTTGTCTGTATAAATTTTTTTATCCTATAGTCAAGTGATACAGATATTTATTATTTCAATGCGCAATCCCAAATTCAATTCAATGAAAATCGCTTGGGTTTATCATTTTAACTCGTAACGATTTTTTTCTATTCTACAGATCGTTCGGGTATGTATCATTTTAACGCATAGTGAATTATATACAACAGGGAACTTGTAGAGTGATAACAGATATGATAAGAATAATAACATGCACATGTCATCAATAATAATATAATATAAACAATAGGATATGGTGTCATATCCCATAGGTGAACAATTACAAAATAAATGCATATCATATATAACAATTTATATAAATAACAGTTCAATTTAGTAGTATATTTCAATTGTCATTTCAATTGAAATCAAATTTAATAAATAAGAATGACAATCATGAGTGATTGCTTACCTTTCGAGGCTAGAGAAATTTGAAAATGAACAGAGCTACGAATCCAAGCACGAATTTTGAAGCAAAGCAAGATTGGCACGAATTCGACGAAGAACCTGATAAAAAGGAATTTGACGAAATCAAATCAGAGTTAGGTCGATGATGATAAAGGGTATCGGTGAACTTATATATATCTATATAGAAAAAATCATATTCTAAATTCAAACACACATTAAATTATATATATATATATATATATCAAAAATCATTGGTTCAAATTAAATACATACATACATACATACATACATATATCAACATATATACATACATAATAAAATTTGAAATAAATACTTACATACATATACTTATTTAAAAATACAAAATACGTACATATATATTATGTATGTTCATTGGGAATATTAATATATATATTCAAATTACTACAATAAACCAACCGACTAGAAGTTTAAAAACTGATAAAATAGAACAATATGTATTAATATTCTCAATGAACCATATATATTAAAAACTTATATAGCCAACAGAAATGTGAAAATATACATATATAAATGGATCACAAACCAAACCAGCCATGCAAAGATATACATAAGTAGCTATATATGTATAACATGTGCATAAAAAATATTCTGTATAACTAATATTTAATAAAACTAGTATAAAATTATACTCAAAATAAAATATAAGTACATAAATATATGCAGACTATTGGTATATGTGAACCAAATATATTTTTACATATAAACCAGTGCATGAACTTACGTATATAATCACATATATTATCACACGAATAACAATACTATAGGCAAAATATTTATACTATATGCAATATTAATACAAGTTATTTGGCATATTTAATATATATAAACTAACTTACAACATTCGAAAATCAATATATATATATATATATATATATATATATTACCTCGTATAAAATCTACACACACTTTTAAACATATATAATTGACACACAGTAAAATTTCAAAACAAACCCATAAAGCAAGCTATACAAATAAACATATATATATACACACACACATACATACTTGACATATACACAAAGATATACATATATCTAACAGTAAAGTCAATATAACTTAGTTTATTAAACTATATATGTAAACTATCAGACCACTAATATAACTTACAAAATTTCCCATATAGCACTGTAATATATAACTTAAGAATATATACAAAACATTGTATACCAATATATATAAAACCATTAATATAAAATATATGTACTGTATAAACTTATATAAACTTGATATATATGCAAACAGATCCAATACATAAGCTACCATAACCTAACATATTATAAAAAAAATATAAATGCACACCTGATTTTGAATATAAACATGCAAACATAGTGGAGGGAGACCGAGTAGTGAATGGTGGTAGCGGAAGGTAACGAGGCCGGAGCTAGGAGGTGGCCGTGTATGGGCATTGGCGAGGCTTGGTGGAAGGTGGTTTGGCCAGAGGGAGGGCTGTGAGGATGTGGAGGTGGGCGGTGATGTGTTGAGGCGGAGGTGGGTAGCGGCTCACGGTGGAAGAAAAGTGGACTGGTGAGCTGAACGGTTTTGGAGTTTGAGTTGCTGTCAAAGGCGGTGAGAGAGAAAGAGGCCATGGAGATGGGTAGATAAGGAGCAAAATAATCGGAGAGGAAGAGATCTAGAAAGGAAAATGATAGGAAGGAGGAGGAAAGCTAAAAGTGAATGAATAAATAAATCAACAGTGAATGTTTATTATTATTTTTTCAACCGTTTCAAATAGTGAACAGTCACCTAAAAGATAGATGAAAATAATGAAATAGCAACGGTCCAATGCTAAATTGATGAATAATTAAAGCAGATTTATACTATTTGGGAAACCCATTTCAAAGTTGAAACCGAAGGGAAGTGTAAAGTCACGATTTATGATACCGTTACAACGAATACTTTATTGCTTCTGTTGCGTAATGGATCTCAAAATACAAAAATAAATATACTGTGGTTATTAGCAAGATGAGGCGAATACAACAGCATACAGACATCAGCGATACGATCAAATTATAAAAACTCGAATTTTCGCTATCGAAAATGTAGCTAAAACTTAAAAAATAAGATCGATGGAGCTATAGAATTTCGAATTTGATGAAACGAAATTTGACGTCTCACTCAACAGATGACTTACAAAATTTCTGTATTAAAATATTTAGGTTTGGAAATTATTTTATCATCATCAAATATTACTGAGTAAATTCAAATAGAATCACACAAGAAAAATAAACTTTCGTATTATCTGATGAAAATTTACCAGTTGTTATGTTAAAATAGATGTATTTCAAATATTAAATTTTTATTTCAAAATTAAATTATTTAAATTTCTCAAAATTACAGTTAATTACGTAAAACGAATTATAAAATTTGCGGGTCGTTACACTCTCCCCAACTCAAAACTTTTCATCCCCGAAAAGGAACGAGGTAGGAGAATAGAAACAACCAGAAGAAAATGGATTGAAAGAAAAACTAAATAATTAATTTAAAACCATATAGATTTGAATTTAAATTAAACAATATTTAATAATTTGGTTAAACCCATTTTATTATATCCATAATGCATAAATGTATTAAATTTTATCTCAATATACTTTCAAACATTATTAATAGATCAATAGTCATTTACTTTAAATATGTTTTATTTAATTAAAAACTTCTAAAATGTTTATAACACTAATAATTTACTATTAAACCAAGTAGTATATAAATAAACAATATTTTAAACATAAAATTATTTAGAAAGAAAATGATCAAAATATCATTTATATAATACTTTATCAAAATACTTTTATAACTCGATGTCTTAACAAGTTTATCCTCGTTCTTGCAAATTCTGGCCATGCGTTGATCAAGCGCAAAGTTAGAATTCTCCAAGTACTTTGTAGACCTGTTTCAACACCCAGTGAAAACACTCGAAAAACCTTCAAAACGGATATGGAAAGTACATCCAAAAAAATCAACCGAATCGAATCATGGATTGCAGATACACAATGGTTACATCTGGATCCCCCAGGAAACATCCGTACCCTTTTAAGCAATCACTGCCTTGCAAATTTCGCCATGATAACAAAACCTGTAGACCGTGGATACACAATGGTTATGCCTGGATCCCCTAGGAAACATCTGTATCCATTATGCAATCTCTGCCTTGCAGATTACGCTACTAAAACGGCCATAGATCGCAGATACATAATGGTTACACCTGGATCCCCCAGGAAACATCCGTACCTTTTAAGCACTTACTGCCTTGCGAATTACACTATGTAGTCGAGTTCGTAAGACCATGGGTAACGACATGTAATTCGAAGGACACTCGAGTATCATATCCGAAAAACCCAAATCAGAGAGAATAATATCGATAGAATGAATCCAAAATGTGGCCACAAAAAGGATATCGAGCAGAAGCACTTTCCATATCTTTGCTTTGAAAATATGTATCATATAGTACCCTTTAAAATCAATTTCAAATATCATACTTCTATAAAGTCAATTATATGTAAGATTTCATTTTCAAATCAAATACTTTCTAAAATAAATAGTATATCAAACCATACTTATATAGGCTTCGATTATATAAGATTTTCGCTTTTTGAATTGAGTACCTTTCCAAATCAATAGTTTTCAAATCAACTTCATACTTATACAAACAAACTTTCTATAAGTGCGATAACTCCCAAATCAAGTATTTAGTAAAATAAGGTTCTCAATTTCAATTCGTTTCAATATCTGTTTATTTTCAAAATCATATACGATTTTACCAAATTATTTCTTCCAAATTAAATATCTTCAGTTTCAAAGTTTCCAAAATAATAGGTTTAGAAAATAATCCTAGTTTCCAAATCAACATAATTTAAGTCAAGCAAATTCATTTTCAAAATCATCATATAAATACTGGGTTTAAATTCCAATCTATTTTCGAAATCAAATATTTTTCTCAAAATCAATTATAGCCAAAATTGATTACCAAGTTTATAACCATCCCTTTAAAACTTTTAAACTATTTATTTCTATTTGAAAGTTCCAATTTGCCTTTTGAAAATTATTATTCTATTTATATATAGTTCTATAAAAGATGTTACTAAGTTAAAAACATTTAAAACTAAATTTTATTCAGAACACTTCAAAACTAAATTTCATATTAGTATAATTCAAAATAGTCTTATTCATTCACTTAACAAAATAGTTTCAAATTTATTTAAATCATATTACTTCATACTTAAACAAATCAAAACTAAACTTATATACTTTATCAAATAATTTATACTTTTCGAAATTTCTTAGATTTGAAAATTAAACCTCGATTTGGAAGTGTTCAAACTTACAAAATAGTCGGAGAAATTAAATTTCCAATCTAAGAGTTGGAAATCAACAACAATCAGTAAATCAATTTCAATAGATAGGGTCATACCAAATCAAATCCGAAATTCGAGGACTGAACACCGGCTCCCTTCAAATCGTTTCAAATATATATACATTATCTTTCGAATGTCAAATCATATTTTGAAATTTGGATTCAAAATTGGTTTCACAAAATCAATCGCATAGCAAAGCTACTAAAGTGACTTCTCCCCCACTTTGAAACTCAAAAATCAATGTCGATGATGCGCGCACTCATCACCGAAATTATTCTCCAGCGACATAAGTGAGTTCTGGATTTCTATTTTCTTGAGAACGTTTTTTTGAAATTTCTTCGAAATCATAGGAACTCATTTGAAGTCATTTGAAATATTTCTTATGTGGAAAATACTTTCAGATCATTTTATTATATATTTTCAAAATCTTAAAACCAATTTCGAAATACCAAAATTCAATCCCTCAAATTTCCAATTTGAAACCCTTCAGTTATAAATCATTTTTATATAAATCAATTTCGTATATAATTTTCAAAATTTCAAATCCTTTCAAAACTTCAAATCCTCGTTTATAAAAGGTATATAATCCTTATCAAAAACATTTTTACTTTTATGCATAGAATATAATCATACTCATCAAAACAATAATTTTTATATATAAAACAATTACAAAAATAAAAACAAACACGATTTTTCAAAGCATGGTTCAAGAATGGATTTGAAAACAAAGATAGAGACTCAAATTAAAAGAACTCAAATCAAATAGAATTTTGATTCGAAGATAGGCTCGAACAAAGATGAGATAATTAAATTACAAAATAGAAGATGGATATACTTATATAAATCGCAGGCGAGCTTAACCGGGTCAACCGTGACTTCAGGAAGATGATCGATGTGGATCCTAAGGTGAATCGACATTCGATCGCCAGAGATAGAATTCGGCATAGCAAGAGATAGCAGCATCTAAACTGAGGGCATAGAAATCTCCGGTGAATCAATGCCAATTGTAAAGGAGTTTCACCCTTTTACAAATCATTCAAAGATTGGAGGGATTGCTGATTTTTATAGAGATCATTCGAAGTGGAGTTATGGGTCACTCTTGAATCAAAAGAATAAAAATAGGGGGAGACAAGAATGAATTTCAAAACAAGTAGAGCGCTCCAAAATTCGAAGGAAACCCGAATCAAAGAGGAAGAGCTTCAAGCATGAACGAAAGTAATTCTATAATTAAATCTACTACATAGGCTAAGTTTTGCCTAAAACCAGAGTTCTAATACCAACTGTAACGACCTTGTATTTTAAAATACATAGATAGACACACATGCTGGACTTGAATTGCTCAAAATATCATATTATTAATTTATATTTGGTAAAACTCAACATATACAGTAAATAAGTCAATCATAGAATCGCAGACACGGAGTAATATAATAATAATGCAGTGGAATAGATAAATAGTAGTTCATGAAGCTACTATATAAACATCGGAGTTAGAAATAAAATATAGCAGAATATCTTAAAATTTATGAAGCCTCGAATACAAATAGATGACATCTTTGAACAAACCAACTAGAAAAGCTGAAAGCTGAATCGATAGTTGGATCTCTAAGCGAAGTTCCAAACTCCAAAGGGGAGTCTCAAATGCTGAATCACTCAGTCTGACCCAAGCGTAAAGCAAAACGCAAAACACTCGAGTCAGGATTAACATTCTTATATCAATAAATCCAACTCAAGTGAAATATCAACTGAAATACATGTAACTTAAAGGATGTTTGGGATAACCATCCTCTAAGAATCCATGGAACTATCTAGTACGTAGAAATATACGCTATTAACAACCAAACGTCATTATAACACCATGGCCATTTCAAAATAATTTATACTTCAAAAAAAAATATCATTTCCATTTCAAATATATATATTTCCAAATTATAGCACTTTCAAAATTACAACACTTTCGAAACCAAAACACTTTGAAATCATAATTCTTTGAAGAACCACAACTTTGAAATCGTAACTTCCACGACTTACACAGTTTAGATATTAATAATAATATATAAAATAAAATTGTTTATAAAATAAAATAGTTTATATCAAAAATAGTTTATATGAAAATAATTTATAAAGTAAAATATACAAATAGTTTTAAATATAATTTAAAATACTTAATATAATAAAATAGCTTCCTCAAATTTCATAAATAATTCCAAATCAACTCGAATTCCAAGATTAAATTTAATTCATCAATTTCAGTTCAATTCAGTTTCCAAATAAACAATTTCAAATTATATCGATTTCAAATACAGATTTGAACCACAAAATAAACCATTTAAATTTCAATATATTTCAAAGCTTTAAATATTGAACGTTTTCAAAACTAAATTTAACAGTTTCATATAGATCTTGATCTAAATTCATTATTATTTAGTCTCGAAATATTCATTCAATAAATTCAGTATTACTTAAACAACCTTAGATTACATTTACCGGATATTTCCTTCAATTTATTTAAGCGTGAAATATTTATTAAATTACTTAAATCAAAATCAAGTTATAAAATCACACCTTTAAATTTCAAATTCCATAGTCTCAAATGATTTAATTAAATAAATTTCCTAATTAAATACAGTTTTAAATAAATTAAAATTTATCT
Organism: Allium cepa; assembly: GCA_030765085.1. Lineage (NCBI taxonomy): Eukaryota > Viridiplantae > Streptophyta > Magnoliopsida > Asparagales > Amaryllidaceae > Allium > Allium cepa. The sequence continues at coordinate 1,052,831,521 of CM060931.1, forward strand.
TCCCAACCTTATTTATAAAAATCATTATAAATCTATCTTAAAAAAGAATTCTAAACTAACTTATAACCTTAAAATTTTCAAACATATAAATTTAAAAATCTAAAATTTTAAACTTTTATAAAATAACATATATATATATATATATATAATATCTTAAAATCAATATTTATTAAAACCATATGTTTCCTTCCTAAAACCATAGAAATCATTTTCAAAATATTTATATATAGACCAACGGTGTCTGTATAAAATTTTCAATATTATGGTCAAGTGATACGGATAATTATCATTTCAATTCCCAATCCCATATTCAATTCAATGAAAATCGCTTAGGTTTATCATTTCAACCCATGACGATTTTCTTCTATTCTATAGATCGTTCGGGTATGTATCATTTTAACCCATAGTGAATTCTATACTAACAAGAAACTTGCAGAGTGGTAACAGATATGATAATAATAATAATAGGCATATGTCATCAGTAACAATATAATATAAACAATAGGATATGGTGTCATATGCCACAGGTGAACAATTACATATAAATGCATATCATATATAACAATTTAAATAAATAATAGTTCAATTTAGCAGTATATTTCAATTGTCGTTTCAATTGAAATCAAATTTAGTAAATGTAAGACGTTAATCGTGGGTGATTGCTCACCTTTCGAGGCTAGAGATATTTGAAAATGAGCAGAGCTACGAATCCAAGCACGAATTTCGAAGCAGAGCAAGATTGACACGAATTCGACGAAGAAGCTAATAAATAGGAATTTGATGAAATCAAATCAGAACTAGGTTGATGAAGATAAATGTTATCAGTGAACTTATATATATATATATCTATATGGAAAAAAAATCATATTCTAAATTCAAACACATATTAAGTTAAATATATATATATTTCAAAAATCATTGGTTCAAATTAAACACACACACATATATATAAATCAATATATATACATAACAAAACTAAAATAAATACTTATGTACATATACTTATTTAAAAATACAAAATACATACATATATATTATGTATGTTCATCGAGAATATTATTATATGTATTCAAATTACTACAATAAACCAACCGACCAGAAGTTAAAAAACTGATAAAATAGAACCACATGTATTAATATTCTCAATGAACCATATGTATTAAAAAATTATATAGCCAACAGACATGTGAAAATATATGTATATAGGTGGAACACAAACCAAAGCAGCCATGCAAAGATATACATATATAGGTGTATCTTTACTACTAATAATGATAAATCGGTGAACACAAATCGACCCTTTTCGAACTTCCAAAATTACCCTTCGCACTTTTTTCCTCGCTTGATTGCTTATGCCTTCTTACACAAACCTAAAAGACCCTAACTCTAGATGCAGGCAATTCCACACACTCCATATTCTCCATCTCCAACGAACATGATACTTCGACGTAATTCCACATTTAAGGCGATTCCAGCCCCAACGTCTTCTTCAAAGAACCACTCCAACTAGGTGTGACTTAGCGCCATTCCAGATCCAGCATCTTCTTCAACTTTGCTATACAATTAACGCTTACATATGGATCGATAATCAATTAAGTAAGCTCATGGATTTATGTTTCCATTCTTAATTTTATTTAGTAGTATTTCAGATTTTGACTTATGTTTATCCCTTTCTTATCCTAATATTCATAGTCGGTTAATGCTTGCGTTTATACTATTGAATATATATAATGAAAATGGAAGTGTTTAATTGTAATGGACATTTAGGTATGGGTACTGAATTGAGGATTTTTTCATTTATTTCCAATAGTTTGTTACTGAAAAATAATTTTATTTTTCTGATCATTTGTTTGTTTTAGAACCTAAATGTTAATCCTCAATTTTATGTTACCAACTAGCAAGTTTTTTTACAATAACGAGAATCGAATCTCACCTATTTGATATTTAAATGCCTTAGCGAGATGACCTTTAACTACTTTTTCATATTAACTGTGACGACCCGGAAATTTCAACATTTGAAATTGAAATATTTAATTGGTTTTAAATGTTTGAATGACAGTTTAACTTGAATTTCAAATATAAATATGAATTTGACAATTAAATTATTGAATTTAATTTACTAAAGTTGGGTAAAAATTTGAATCTTGATTTTTAAGCTTATTAAAAATAATTTAAGGCTTTGAAAATTCATATCGATAATACTGGAGATAATGGAAGCTACAGAATTTGATTTGGAAATACTTTGTTCAATTTTGAAATAATATCGTTTAAATCGATATTTAAAAATAGCCTTCCGAGGCACGGTCTCGGATTTCGACGAAACCAGTTCCATTGGATCTGTAATGTTGTATTGATATCGGATTTCTGTTTTCGTAATGTTTGGAGTTGTCGTTTGGCCGTACGATAAGCAAACACGTTGAAAATTAAATCGAAATTTAATTTAATAGCTGGCTTCTTCAACCCTTCACATCTGTCTCTTCCTTTCATCAGCTATTAGCCACCCTAGTGCAGACCTAATAGCGTACGCGTAGCCGTTTTCTTCTGATATTCGCATGCCTCCATCGGGTTCTAATAAAAAATGAAAAGAAACATATAATGGCCGATACTTCAATACTTATTCCTCTTCCTCTCCAGTTTTTCAAAATCGAAGAAAACAAAATTTAAATGAATGGCCGAACTTAACAAAGAAAGGGGAAATCTAAAATCAAATTTGATTCCATTCGAGACCCTCAACAGTGGAGTAAGGCGCCGTTCTTTGGTTCCAATCTTATTCGAAGGGAAATTTCGAAGCGAAGTCAATTTGATGCTGAAGCTCGAGATTCGAAGGGGCAGATGTATGCGAGGCGCTTCGTCAGTGAGAGCCGTGTTGTCGAACGGGTTCGTGAGTCGAAGTAAGGGGCGATGGTTGCTCGAGGTGGGTGCAGTCATGATTCATGAAGACGCTCGCAGGTAGTGTTTCGCGGTGGTGTTCGCAAGACCGGTAGTTGCAATGACCAATTTGTGCTTCGATTTGGGTTCGTCTTTGTTCGAGAAAGGTAGCAGTTTGTTTCTTTTTATTTAATTTGATATATATATATATACACACACACAATGATCATTAGGATATAAACATACATCATTTACTTTAATTAGAATATATGTGTATATATAGATTTGGGATGTACAATCAACTTACTGGTGAAATTTAAAATATGTAGATAGAATTATATAGGTAAGGATTTGGTGAAAAAAATGGTTTAACTAACTTATTTAATTATCTTAAATACTAAAAGATTTTAAAAGGAAAATTGTTGGCCTAAAATAAATTAATAGTTAATTAAATTTACCAAACGAAAATTGGTTATTCGATTATTTCGAATATTAATAAATTGTATAATTGTTTAATACAAGGTCAAATACAATGATGAAATTAAGTCCGTAATGGAAATGGAATTGCATGCGTAGTAAAAGGTGAGATCTTCTCACTCAATCAAATATTTTTCTGATTTAAATTTTAAATAGTTAAATTTAAAATTTGTTGATTGTGTGCTTGGATGATTGATTTATTATTAGTTATATTAGTTTAGACCCTATGCGTCGCATAATAGCGGATGATATTATATTTAAATCCCATATACCGCGATATTCCACCTCGAAGTGGATTTGGTATTTAATTGTTGTGCTAACGTCTGTGGATGCAGGGAAACAGGTTGGAGGGATCCAACTGGATTTCTCAAATAATTGTATTTGTTTCAATATTGTATGTTGATTATTAAAAATCTCTGTGTGATTATATTGTTATTGAAATCGTTGAAGGCTAAAATTTAGCCGAATAATATTTTTGGTATCATAGGATACCGAAAATAAATAAAATTGAATTTTAATTTAAGTAGAAAATCTATAGTGAAATCCTATTGAATAAAATTCCAAAATATGGGAAAAAGTTTAATAAATGAATTTCAAGTAATAACATTCAAAAGGTGAAGAATTTATTTTAAAAATATGATTTTTAAATAATTTGGATAGGATAAAGGAATTTATTTTAAAAATAAATTCGAAAATTGGTTTGGTGTTTGAATGAAAATCGATTTGGTGTTGAAATAAATTTAGAAATAAATTTGGGAATTGATTTGGTGTTTGTAAATGATTTTTAAAAATCAGTGAATATTTAGGAATTTGAATCCACAAATGGGAATTTTATAAAAGAAGGAGAAATTTGTTTTAAAAATAAATATTGTTTTATTTTTAAAAAGTTGGAGAGGAATTTACATATTTGGGACGTAAATTTAAAATAAATCCAGAAAGATTTATAAATTGATTTGAATGAACCATTTTAGAATGGAATGTGTATTTTCCCTGAAAGCCAAGAATGTTTTCAATATAATTTATAAACATAGATTGAAGTTGTAAAGATGGTTTTAAGGATAGAATGTTTGGAGAGAAAAAAATTATTTACCTAGGTTATTTTGAAAATAATTAAAGTAAAATATAATTTAACTATTACAGAAGTGATTATTTAAAGTTACAAAATGATATTTATTTTAGAAATTGGATATTTAAATAGTTATATCTTGTATATTAATTTTATTTAAAAAATTAGTTTTGGACTTGAATTTTTTTATGAGACATTAGTATAATATTTTCATAATTAATATTTAATAAGTGTTTCAAAATAGTTTTATTTTAAATATCTCTAGGTATATTTTGGATAAGCATTTTAAATTATTTTAAAATATTTGAACTTGGCAAATTTTTAGTGGAAACTAATAAATATTTGGAAATGTTTTCCGCATAAGGGAAAAAATGATTTGAAATTTGTTTTCAAGGTATTGAAATGTGGAAATGTGATTTGAAATTTGTTTTCAAATGGTTGGAGTGTTAAAAATTATATCTCGCGAAGATATATCGAAAATAATAGTTGAGGGAAAAATTATTTAAATCCTAGCGATCGTTGTAAATTATTGATTGATAGTTAACTAATCGACTATCAATATTGGCCTTTAAATGGCATTTGAATTTCGATGCGACCGGGGGTTCGGATTCTAAGTGGATATCCGAAAACCACATCGAACTTTTGTGATTGCGATGGATCTGTTGTTTAAAAAATCAACGTGGAATTTGTTGTGATTTGTTTGAAATATGAATGAACAATTATTTTTTAGAAAATAAGCGCTCATTATTCGGATTAGCCGGGAGAGGACCTTGTGTCATAAAAACCATTACGAATAATGATACGACAAAATGGGATTAATTTGAGGACGGTGTTGAAGACCGGGTATTTTCGAAAGCGAAAGGATTACCTGTCGAATGTCTCTACACCGGGTTGCTCCAGTATAAAGATTTGATCATCCTTTGTGATGGGGACTACGGTTGTAATTAATAAATATCTGGATTTGCAAGGGCTTTGAAGTGCCTTCGGTTCCGTTCGATCTTGGAACGGACTTGTATGGATGTGTGTCTAACGTTATACTTTGAGATGTAAAGCTGGTTTCTATCAAATACATTTCTGTTGGTGGCGGAGAATTTATTCTCTTAGCTTAAAACCCTTCTCTAAGACGTATGAGCTCAGAGGTTATGTAGTTGATGGTTATTAGTGATACATTCCCAAATTGGTAACGTGGCATATGAAGTGTTGCTGATCATTTGTTGATCAAAGCATGGCTTTGTGAAAAGCGTAGCTTTGTGGACGTGACCTCATCAAGCCTCACAAACCGGTTATGGTCAAAACAGAAAAGATGTGGCAAGGTTTCAGGGGTAGCTCCCCTAGGGTATGTCCATTCCTTCTGGAAAAGGGTGGTATCAGGTATGGAGCTCTGATATTTAACCTATGTGGTTAGTGCAAATACTTTTCTTTGTGGTTGTTGGTGTAGAGGATCCTCGGATAAAGGTCGCAAACGACCAGTGGTGGCATATCTTAGGTTTTACTCCCCAGGAAGGGGGTAACCGGCCTTGTGTTTGCAGAGAGTCAGGTAGGTTCTCGGGGCGTCTCTCTAGAGGCGTACCCATGTGGCAGTAGGAATTTCCTTAGCCTGATCATTTGTTGGAAATCCAAAGAAATAATACGCGCCTTGTACGGTTTTAGTTGTATAACCTGCCTCCCCAGGAGGTAGCTATAGCAGGTATAATATAATGGTACCTATGCTGGCTAAGATTAATATTATACTTTTGAAATGTTTTCTGAACTATGCACTAATAATAATAATATCAAAGGATTTTGCGTATCAACCATGTTTGACTATCATAAGGAGAAATCTCCCCCAAGTCTGCGATTGCGTTGTGTGTGTGCCGAGAGGCCTTATGCTAGTTTCATTTCCAAAAAGCATTGTGAATTTATTTTATTCCCCTTTTGTTTTCTTTTGTTAAAGAATAACTGTTTTTAAGATCTCACCAGTCTCACGACTGACCTGGAGTTTATTGTCCCCTTTCTAAACTCTGGGTGCCCATAACTTTCCATACGGGCAGCCTAGAGCCAGGTTATCATTATTATGGAGTGAAGTTGAAAAAGAGATGTTGTGGAGATCAGGAGCAAGTTGGACGGCGAAGCGTATCCCTAGTATATGTTATATTATTTTCCGCTGTTTGTTGTTGTAACACTCTGATGATAATGCAATATGATGTAATACAATAACTAATATAGTTCTTTGTTTTAAAGATTTTCATTTATCTATTATATTTGTTCCGCTGTGATATGTGAGATTCTGTTATTGTTTTATTTTCTTCTTCTATCTTCTTCTTCTTAAACCCTAACGGTTCGGTTTTTCGGCATTCGACTGTGCGGGATTGGATGCAGTGGACTTATCGATGTCGACTTTCGGGCGTCGAAAAATTGGGTCGTTACAGATTGGTATCAGAGCATTTGGTTAAGCGACAACCTTGACTATGTTGGGTGTTACTCATTAGAGATAGAGTCAGTAGTACTCTAGAATGAGTTTGAGTGTATTAATAGATATAAGCGCGTATTTGTTAGTGGATATAATTTTTTTTTTATTGTGATGATTGGTTTGTTGAGTGGTGTATGGATTCTGGTCGATATAGTCTATACAACTCTATCGATAGGAATCTTTAAACACTCATACAGGTCAATTCGACACGATATTGTTTTAAAATAGGGTGAATGAAATAATTTTATCCAAAATTATTTTCGTGGATAAAGGAAATAATTTTTGTAAATTATTATAATATACTTGATTGTTAGGAAGTGATAATATTATTATCACTTGAATAGAAAATTGAAATCGTAACTCCAAAGTAAAGAAATAAATTCACATACAAATGGAATTTGAGAATATAAATTGTAAATGTAATTTATAATTTGAAATGGAATTCCAGAGAAGTATTTGGAAATGTTTTGAAAAGAATTTGGAAATTTTGGAGTTTGGAAAGGATTGGACATTTGAAAAAATTTAAATCACTTTTCAGTTTGAAAATGATTTTCAAAGTTTGGAAAAATGTTTTGAAGGGATGAAAGCACTAAACTCTTTTAGGTCGCTGGAAAATAATTTCGATGATGATCGCGACATCATCGGTGTTCATTTTCGAGTTTCCAAGAGAGGAATTGCTGCCAAATTATTTTAAATGTAGGTTGTTTACAAAATGGATTTGGTTTTGGAAATTCAAAAGAAAATTTGAATTAATTTCAAAAAAAAAATGGTTTTGAAAGGTTGAAAAGACTATGGAATGTTGTATAAAATATTTATGGAACATCATTAAGTTGATAACTTGTAAAGTTTGAAATTATTAAAATAAAAATCTAATTTAAAGAGAAGTTAGATAAAAGTAAAGGTTGAAACAAAATAAGTTGGAAGGAAAATTTAATTCAAGTGGAATAAAAAGATGAAAATTAAATAAAAGAATTTAGATTGAAAATTTGAGTTAATTTGAATAAATGTGAATTTGAGAAGTCTTATAAACTAAATGATTGGAATATAATCTATAAAAGTGGAAATTAAGATTGTGACTGAATGAATAAATTTAAAATTGCAATTAAATGAAAGTGAAATTGAATGTTGAAATTCATTTTGAATTTATAAGTAAATAGAACTGGAATTGGAATTGAATTTGATTTGTGATAAACAAAATGAAACATTCAAATAAAATCAGTAAGTGAAACCAATTGAAGGAATGACCAAATAAATATAGTTTGGAATGAACTGAATTCGATGATTATAAATGAAAGATAAATTAAATTCATATGGAATTGGAAATCCAGTTTAATATAAGTAAATATAAACCAAAGTGATGAATTAAAAATAAATATAAGAAGTATATAAAATATTTACATTGAGCTTAAGAAATGAAGTGTGAAATTCTTAAGTAAATTTTGTATTGGGAATATACCAGGTTAATAATTAAGTGAAGGTTAGATTGAAAATTGTGAAATGGTAATTGTGAATAAGAGAATGAGAAAAAGAAAAAAACTGGAATTGAAACTGAATATCGAAAACCAATTTGAATTGTGTGAAATAAAATGAAGTTGTAAAATTAGTTCGAAGTGAACTAAAGTGTAACATCCAGCCTTTACGCACGCTTTAAATCGACACACGTGCCAATTCAAACAATACGGAAGAGCGAATTGTTATGGGGTAAATAAGATAAACACAGAGAAGATGAAGAAAGAAGAAAAAAACAAAATAGATTGCAGTGGAATGATAAAATAGAATAATAAATATACAGTTCATAAAACTGTTTACAAAACATTTGATTTTTCTTTATACAATAAATATCAGAGTTCACATATCAATAAATATCAATGCAGCGGAATCAAATGGTGTAGTGGAATAATATAATAGATAGTAATACTATAAATCTTCGTCTTCGTCCTCCAGAATAAAATCTTCAAATCCTGAAATGCTCAGACTGACCCGAGCGAATTGAAAAGACAAAACACTCGAGTCAGAACTAAAAGATCTTGTGTAAGTTAAATCAACAGAGATAAATATGAGTGCAGTAACTTAAGAGATGCTTGGGATTTACATCTCCTAAGGATCCATTAAACTATCTACTATGTAGTATATTTCGCTATTATACTAGTGTCTAATTGTAAAATAAACTTACTTTTAAATAGCGTTAAGGCTTTACATTTTCCACCTTAACACAGTTATATATTCTCATAGTCTATACAGTACCGTAATCTCCCCCGTACTGGGCGTCGTCAGAGGGCACTCCATAGGTATGGTACAAAACCAAAATCGTATAAGGCATGCAAGGGTAGGTGACACGGCACAACTAGGCAATGCCGGGGTAGATATACCAATTGCTATCCGGACTGATGGTAACGCATAGCCGCAGCTACCACCCACCTTGAACAAACACCCCCAAAATCAAAAAAATAAAGGTGGCCACCGAATCAATCCAAAGTCAGAGTATAGTATCAAAGGGATGTGTCCTATAAAGGGCGTTAACCCCTTTGGCCCGAGAATCACTCCTGTTTTAGCCACCTTATGCCAACTCACGGGAGTCGGGTCCACGTATTTACGTCAAAGGAAACGCCGTCACCATCCTACTTCATTCTGGAACCTCCACCGCGTACACGGTTGTAAAGTGGTTTTCGAAGTTGGCAGAGAGTATGATAACTTCCGATCCCGGTCTCTTCAATAATCAAACGTTATTATAACACCGCGGTCTTATCAAAATAGTTTTACTTTCAAAACCAGAATACATACCCATTTCAAAACCATATAATAGGATACCAACTTTCATTTTAAAAACCAAATAAATTTGATATCATTTATAAACCCAAATCAGTATAATATCATCTTTATTTCACATATATCTTTTCCAAAATAATACTGCTTTAAAATTTATAATATCTGAAACCCAAACATTTGAATTATAACTTTCAAAACATAATACTTCGAAATTCATAGCTTTAAAACCATAACTTTCAAAACTTAAATGGTTTGAATATTCAACAGTATATAAAATAAAACAGTTGAATTTAAAATTTCTTTATAAAGTAAATAATTTCCACGCCTTTACAATTTTATTTACTTTAAATTCAGTCTAAACCCATAACCGTTCGATTCACTTTCAGTTTGAATAAAAACACTTCCATTTCAATATTTTCAAACTTTGAGTATTTAATAACTTTGAAATCTAAGGTTGGGAATTTCTATTCAATAATTCATTGTCCTATTATTTAGTTTTGAAATGTTTACATAATAGATCCATAACCATTTAAAATAAAACCCAATTTATTAACACTAAATATTTCCTTCCATTTATTTATACTAGAATTATTCATTTAATTTATCTTGAATAAAAATCCAGTTATAAATATCATACCTTTAAAATTTCCAAGATTAATAAGTTTACACCAACTCGTGGAGTTTAATTTTTAAATAAGCCCAATTCCAAATAAATTTCCAATTTAATTTCCAATCTTAATTGATTTGAACTATTTAAAACTCTATATATATATACACACAATATCTTAAACCAGTACTTAATCATAAATATAAATTATCAAACTCCATTTTCAACTTATTTATTTCCATTTAATAAATTCATACATAGCTTAAATTCAATAATTTAACTATATATGTATATATAAAATAAGATTTTATATAAGGTCAAAATTAATATTTATTAAACCGCATCCTATCCAAACCATAGAAATCATTTTAAAAATAATTTTATATATATACCGCGGTGCCTGTATATAATTTTCTATCCTATGGTCAAGTGATACGGATATTTATCATTTCAATCCGCAAATTTAAAAATAAAAAAAATGCGGTTGTATATCATTTCAAACCGCAATCCCGAATGAAATGAGAATGCATAATACCTTGCAGTTTATATAATATAGAACACACCATCCATTCACCCAATATCAACCATCAACCAATTTTATTTCAATCATCATCAATTTAAACAAACATCCATAGAGCATATAAAATATAACAGGTATCAACGAACATTTTATATTCAAAATAAATAAATAAATAACTGTTTAACTAGCAGTTTATATGCAAAATAAATAAATTTTAACTCTCAATCTATATGCAATAATAAAATTAATTAACAGTTAAATTAAATAAATGCGATTTAACTGAGATGATGAAAAAAAATGCAAAACAGTCATAAATAAATTTCTACTCATATCTTAAATCAATTTAACAAACATAAGAAAACTTAGAAGTTGTGAGTGGGTTAAAACACTCACCTTTTGAATTTAAATTCAATTTAAACCCAAAAACTGGACAGTCTCCAAATTCGTCCGAACTAGCGTCAAAAGATCCGGAATTTTATTACGATCCTAACGAAAAAAATCATGTGTGAAACGGAGTTCGTATAAGAAAGTTACACACGTTAAATTGCTTGAAAACAAAATTAATTTAAACAAACAAATAAACATACCTAACAAAAATATAAGCCACGTCAGCAAAAGCTTCAGCACGCTACAGGACCTTGTTCTTCTCCAGTACGAAAAATGAAAAAAAATCATTTTTATAAAAGAATGCTTTTGGAGTTGCAAGAATAAGAGCTTATGAATATGAGGTGTTAGGAGAAACAAAATGTAGAAGAAGAAATAAGATGTAGGTTAACTATAATTAGGAAATGAATGTGGAGGGACAAAAATAAATGTCACGTTTTATTATTAAAGCTTCAGGCATTAATAATAGATAAGGGAATGTACGTAGGAATGGAAAAGTTTGCAAACGAAAGTAGAATTTTGTACGCATTTAGGTTTTTATCAACGCAAAATAAAATATTTATACTTACCTTAAAATGAGAACGTTCAATTTTGTTTTCTCAAAATGATCTTGTATTTCCATTAAAACACCCTTTTTGTTTAACACAAAACGTGCGTTTCTTTTATTAAATCTATTAATTGCAATCAACGTTTCCTTTCTTTTTAATTGAAACATTTGAATTACATTAATTGCAGTTACTTACAACGTTAGATTTTAAAACAGACAACTAAAATGGATAAAGAAATAGAACAATTGTTTATTTAAACATGTTTATAAATTTATTGTTTATACACAAGCGTAATAAATAGATTATTTTCCTATTCTTGTAATCAGTCTGTAAGCTAAAACATTTTTCAAATAAACATATATTTCTTTCTTTAAAATCAATCTTTCTGTTCTTATTTTAATGAAATTAAACGTACATCCACAGATGAAACATTCATTTTATTTGATGTAAAATTTTCTTTTTACTAAATCAAACTTTCCCTATATTATCACAAAACATATGTTGCTTTTATTTACACCTATTAATTTACAATTAGTATTCTCTCTCCTATTAATTGAAAATTTTCAATTACATTAATTTCAGTTGATTAAGTTTCAAAATGGACTAAATGAATGTAATGAGAAGTATAACAATTATTTCCTATCTAATAGTAATTTAAACATATTAATACACTATTCGCTACAAACAGTAATTATATATATTTCTTACTAGATAATAGTTTCTCATCTCTACAATCAATCTTTCAGTTGCCAAACATTTTTACTAAATGAATGTTTACTCTTTTACTAAACTTATTCATTCTTATTCTTTATTAAAATTTATTATTATAATCACCATTATTAATTACATTCAAACAATGTCATTAAATACACTTGACGTACGTTATCATTTTTTTTAATCTTACTGTAATACATGTTATTAGTAGAAGTTCAAATTAAGATCATAAACATGTCTCTTAACATATGTTAACAAAAATAGAATCATAAATTTTTATTATTCTACCACTTATATTCCTTACTACAATTAGCCTTTGGTATTCCCATCCATTAATTACACAAATAACATAGTTAATATTTGTTTGTCTTTCACTACATTAATACTTCTATATACACCTTAGATTTGTATCAACTGTTATTTTTTTTAAAATGTGAATCTTGTCAATTATGCGTATTAATTAAGGTTTTAAACTCAATTAACAAAGTTTCCTAAGTCCAATCCCTTTTTACCAAATTTGACAATCCCTAACCATTCGTACTACATTCCCTATAAATGTATTATTTAATAGATTTTACTTCAAATTAACGTACAACTTAATTTCCCTTAATTGAGGTCAGATTCCCAAATTTTTATTTACCATACTAAATGAATAAATAACCTACATAAAGGTCACCTACTCACTTTCTTTCATTTATAAGTTTACTACTTGCCCACCCAGGTATAAATCCCATATATAACGCTAATTAATTTCCAGTAACACTGCATTATCCAATTATCATAAATTTGTTCAATATATACTCCTTTTTACTTATAAATAATTTATGTTCTCTGTAAATTCTCATTCACTCTTCCATTACTAAAATTAAAAATCATTAAGTAACGTTTCCTCCTTAACAGTATTAAATTTACTTAACATTCAAGAGGACTTTATTTCAAATAAATTGATTGACCAATAAATTAGCTAATATATAATAATTGTTATTACACCCTTAAGATTTACGCTTGTTCTCTTCTATTTGTTTATAGCCTAAGATAATATAACCAATCTAAATCCATAAATAAACTTATTTTATTACCAAATTATACATAAATTTATTACCTTTTACATCCCACTATAAATCAGTGTAACCATTAATACCACCCAATTATCATTCCTTACACAATACTGATCTTATTTAATTACCATTAACTATATATTTTGTACAATAACTAAATGTTTACATTTGTTACTTATATTTAGTTTTATAACCAAACGTATCATGCTTAAATAAAATGAATTGGAGTTTCATTTAGATTGTTGACAATTGACTTGTATTAACATTGTTTTAGTCTAAATTTAGTTATCATTCCATTATAAAATTACAATATTATATTTCTTTCAATATTAACTCATAAAATATTATTAAAATAACAAAAATTTAACATCGAAAATTTATGGGTCGTTACATAAAGATAATAAAGGTGAAATAAAGAAATGGTTTGAGATAAAACGAATTGGAACTTGTAATGAATTAGTAAATGAAACTAATTTAAAATAGTGCAGTTGTGAATGAAAGATAATGGATAAAATTCAATATTTAGAACGTAAATTGAATTGAAATAGAATTGAAAGTGTAAATTGAATTCAAAGGAAATCGAAAATGCAAGATTAAATAATAATGGATATATAACTTCAATAGTGAAGTAAAAATGGTATAAGAGGTAAGTATTCAAACTTTTGTAAAGAAATGTGCAAAAATAATTTTTGAATGTTGAAATTGGACATTATGGATATCAGGATATACAGGTGCGTTAAAGACAAAGGAATTGGGATTTGATTTTCGAAGATAAATTTAAATTGCTCGACAAAAAGGTATGTATTTAAATTTCTATATGAAATTTGATGATTTTCTTGTCTAGCCACTTGGCGTTTTGTTTTCTTTTTGAATCTGGGGGCCTGTGGTGCCATTTTGTAGTCATACCGAGCTAGCCGTGCAAAGGAGACGCTGGTGAAATTTTTCGAAAATTTAAGGAGTTAGAAAATATTTTAGAAATTTTGAAAATTTAAAATTTGAATTTGAATTGGATAAGTAAACAAGGTTGTTTGGAAACTTACGATTGAATTTGGAGAGTTAGTTGAAGAAATGATGGGTCTTAAATAAAAAGATTTGTTTTGGAAAGTTGATAAAACTGTTTGGTTTGGAAAATATTAAACTGGTTGAGGATCATTCTTCTTAACTAGTAATTTCGAGACGAAATTCTTTTAAGGGGAAGGACGTGATGACCTGGAAATTTCTACATTTGAAATTGAAATATTTAATTGATTTTAAATGTTTGAATGATAGTTTAACTTGAATTTCAAATATAAATATGAATTTGACAATTAAATTATTGAATTTAATTTACTGAAGTTGGGTAAAAATTTGAATCTTGATTTTTAAGCTTATTAAAAATAATTTAAAGGCTTCGAAAATTTATATCGATAATACTGAAGATAATGGAAGCTTCAGAATTTGATTTGGAAATACTTTGTTCAGTTTTGAAATAATATCGTTTAAATCGATATTTAAAAATAGCATTCTGAGGATCTGTCTCGGATTTTGACGAAACCCATTCCATTAGATCCACAATATTGTATTATTATCGGATTTCAATTTTCGTAATGTTTGGAGTTGTCGTTTGGCCGTATGATAAGCAAACGCGTTGAAAATTAAATTGAAATTGAATTTAATAGCTGGCTTCTTCAACCCTTCTCATCTGTCTCTTCCTTTCATCAGCTATTAGCCACCCTAGTGCAGACCTAATAGTGTACGCATAGCCGTTTTCTTCTGATATTCGTATGCCTCCATCAGGTTCTAATAAAAAAACAAAAAGAAAGAATATAATGGTCGATACTTTAATACTTATTCCTCTTCCTCTCTAGTTTTTCAAAGTCGAAGAAAACAAAATTAAAATCAATGGCCGAACTTAACAAAGAAAGGGGAAATCTAAAATCAAATTCGATTCCGTTCGAGACCCTCGACTGTCGAGTAAGGCGTCGTTCTTTGATTCCAATCTTGTTTGAAGGGAAATGAAATTGCGAAGCGAAGTCGATTTGACGCTGAAGCTCGAGATTTGAAGGGGCAGATGTAGGTGAGGCGCTTCGTCAATGAGAGCCGCGTTGTTAAACGGGTTCGCAAGTCGGAGTAAGGGTCGATGGTTGCTCAGGGTGGGTTCAGTCGGATTTATGAAGACGCTCGTAGGTAGTCGTTCGCGGTGGTGTTCGCAAGAACGGCAGTTGCGATGACCAATTTGTGCTTCGATGTCATCTTTATTCGAGAAAGGTAGCGGTTTGTTTCTTTTTATTTAATTTGATATATATATATATATACACACACAATGATCATTAGGATATAAACATACATCATTATCTGTAATTAGAATATATGTGTATATATAGATTTGGGATGTACAAAAAATTTAAAATATGTAGACAGAATTATATAGGTAAGGATTTGGTAAAAAAATGGTTTAACTAACTTACTTAATTATCTTAAATACTAAAAGATTTTCAAAGGAAAATTGTTAGTCTAAAATAAATTATTAGTTAATTAAATTTACCAAACGAAAATTGGTTATTCGATAATTTCAGATATTAATAAATTGTATAATTGTTTATACAAGGTCAAATACAATGATGAAATCAAGTCCGGAATCGAAATGGAATAGCATGCGTAGTAAAATGTGAGATCTTCTCACTCAATCGAATATTTTTCTAATTTAGATTTTAAATAGTTAAATTTTAAATTTGTTGATTGTGTGCTTGGATAATTGATTTATTATTAGTTATATTAGTTTAGACCCTATGCGCTGCATAATAGCGGATGATATTTGTAACGACCCAGAATTTTTATTAATTTAAATTTGAATATTTAATTAATTTTAAATATTAATAAGTGAATTTATAAGTCAAATAAATTTTTATTTGAATTATTGGATTTAATTGAATAATTAAATCGATAATTTAATACGTTAAATTATGGAAATAACTGAAAATTGGGTTAAATATGATTGAAAATGATTTGTAAAATTTTATTTTATCATATTGGAGTTATAATGATATTTTAGAACTTTTAAAATCGAATTAAAAGTTAATCTGTGAAAATTGAATATTTTAATATTTAATAATCGAGTGTAAAATAGCCAATTTTTGAACAGTCTCAGAATTGAACGAAACCAGTTCCATTGGATCCGTAATAGTGAGTTATTACTAGATTTCAAATTTCGTGTCAATCGGAGTTATCGTTTGATCGTGGCAGTTCGAAACGCATCGAATTGTTTTTAATTTAAATTTGGCGAGTCAAAATAGCCATTTTTCAAAAAGTCTCGGATTTCGACGAAACCAGTTTCATCGGATCCGTAATGTGATATTATTGTAAGGTTTCAAATTTCAAGTCAATTGGATTTACCATTTGTCCGGTACGAATTAAAACGCCTAGAAATCGATTTAAATCGGTTTAATTTAAATTGAGCGTTTACAGCCATAACTCGCACATACTTCCGAATTAGCTTCCGAAACCTGTTCCATTGTGTCCGGAACGCGGGATAAACCCTAGGTACGTCAGTTTCGGCGCGTAAATCGGAGTTCGAAATTTCCGGATGAATAGTGTTCGAATTTTCTTCTATAAATAGCCCTCACCCTTTAGAAAAAAAAAGAAAAAAAAAACTAAAACCCTAAACGTGTAGCCGCCACCCCCATAAACAACGGCCAGAAATTCATGAACTTCCACCTCGATTATCTCCCCATCCATCGACATTTACCAACAACTTTCAACTAGAGAATTGAAGAGCATGAAGAGATCTACAAGATCAACGGTTGTGATTGGAAACGGAGCTATGGATTTGCTGCAATCGGGGTTTGAAGTGGCCGGCTTGCGCACGCATTTCGAAGAGAGGGGGGGTGGCCGAGTGGGTGCGGTCTGGGGGCGGAGGTGCACGTGGGTGAGGCCTTCAACGTGGAGCAAGCTGATCATGTTCAAGTGGCGTGTGGTGGCTCGAATTCCTAACCCTAGTATTGATGGAGTATGGGTTTCTTGTTCGTGCTCGGCCTGTAGAAGATACGTGAGGGATAAGGAGTTGCGTTCCAGGGTGGTGATGAAGCAAAGTGTGATCTAACGGCCTGGAATGGTTTGAGCTTAAAAAATAAAAATAAAAAGTTGTTGTAAATTGTGAATAAAAATTTGTATAAACTTCAAATATTCATATCTTTTTCGTACGAGGTCGAAACCGCGCGAAACCAGTTGCGTTGGAATCGTATGGACGAGCACTACGCGATGGAGTTGGTTTGGAGTCGTTTGGAGTTAGTGAGAATTTTGGGTAAAATTAAACGTCCGTTTAATTTTATTTGAAATAAATCGCTAAAACGGAATTTAAATCAAGGTGAGAACTTCTCACTCAATCGAATCAGTTTCGATTTTATTTTAAATAGTTAGATTTAAAATATTTGAATGCATGTTTGAATGATGATTGATATCTATTGATTGTTAAAATAGGCACTATACGCCGTTAGTAAGCGGATGTTATTTAATAAAAACATATACCGCGAATATTTCATAAACAGTGAAATTGGTATTATAAATAATATCAATATATATATATATTGGCATATGTATATATTGCAGTTGTTGATTTCCCGCATTTTTTTGTTTAGCGGATGAGACCCTATTGCGCCGTTATTAAGCGGATAATATTTAAATCCCATATACCGCGATAATTTCGTACTGGAGCGAAATTGGTATTGTGCTAATGTTTGTGATGCAGGAAACAGGTTGGAGGGATCCAACTGGATTCCTCAACAGTATTTATTTGATTATGGATATTTTGATATTCGTTGATTATCATATCGATATATGATATCGTTGTTAGTCGTGATTGACTATTTGGTGTGTAGCATCATTGGACCCAGATTTGGGATTTTAAAAGTGATTTTTGAAAATATACTATATTTTTAGAATTGATCCATTTTAAATAATTAAACGATATAATTTTTAATGTTATAAAAATTATGATTTTTGTGAAATATAGTTAAAAGCTGATTTTTGAGAAATATGAATTTATGATTTTATAAAAATAGTTTAAATTGGATTTTTGAATCTATTATGAAAAGATTAAAAAAATAGGATTTATAAAATTTAATTATTTTATAAATCAATAGAATGGTGAAATTATAAAGGAATTTAAAGACGTTTTAAAAGAATAATATAAATTGATTTATATTAAGAGATTTATAAATGGATATTTATAAATTGAGATATAGACATTATAAAACGAGTTTTTATAAGTGTTTGAATGAAGTGAAAATGAATTTCATTAAAGAATGAAATTAATAGAATTATAAACGGTGAAGTTATAAATGGAATTTTATAAACAGTAGGTTTATAAAATTTGTAAAGTTATTAAAAGAATAGACTTGGGTAAATAATTGAATCTCATAAGTTATAAGATTTATAATTATGAAATTCTAAGGAACGATTTTGTAAAATAATCGTTTTATAAGTATTTAACTTATAATATGAACCTTTAGTTTATAATTGAGTTATAAATCGAATAGATTAATAAAGGAATTTATAAAAGGAAGTTGTTATAAAATTAATAAAAATGGAGTTTATAAACGTTGTTTTATAAATTTGCAAACGGCTTATTTTGATAAGTAAATTGTTGAAACCTATTAATGGAGTTATATTCACATTTTTGACTGTGAATAATCCTTTGAAATAAAATGAATTGAAGTGATGATATTTGTTAACATAGTATATTCACGTTTTTGAATAGTGAATAATATGTTAAAGAAATTGTTTTGAATGTGATATTTCAAAATAGAATTAAAACGATCTAACGATGTTCTAAATATGTTGAGATTCGAAACCATAGATTTCAACATTTATTGTTGAAATAGATGTTTCGAGAAATAGAAGGAAATGGTAGACTATAACACTGTTGTTATAGTAAATGATTTCCGGAAGGAAATGTTTTGTATAGTATTGGGATTTATATATCTATCTTAAAATTCGAATCCCTATACTAGTGATTTTGGGTTGTCGTAACGATGTTCTACGCAACATTCATTTTGGCCCAAATAAATATGTTTAAGAGAATGATTTCCTTAAAGAATGAAATATATACTTAATTTCAATTGAAGTATATTGAATATTTTCTAAGTGTTGAAAATAAATAAAATTCGTGAATTACTTATTTAATAAGTATGGAAATGTTTTCCAATATAAAGTGAATAATTAGAATTTATCTTTTTGAAGATAAATTGAAATGGATAATTGAAATCATATATGCATGGATATTGTAAAATATAAATTCACTACGGAATTTATAAAAGGAAGTGGAACTTGTTTAAAAATAAATATTGATTTATTTTTGAAGTGTGAAATTTTATATCCAGTAAAGATATTTTGTGAAATAAATAATTTGGAAAATTATTTGGAATCTGGTGATGTTGTGCATATCGATTGATAGTTCAATAACCGACTATCAATATTTCCCTTTGAATGGGTATTTGATGTGATTTTGTTTGAATTTGAATGCCACACTTATTTTTGGATAAGCGCTCACTATTCGGGTTAACCGGGAAAGGACCATGGGGTCGTATAACCCATTCCG
Source organism: Allium cepa (assembly GCA_030765085.1). NCBI lineage: Eukaryota > Viridiplantae > Streptophyta > Magnoliopsida > Asparagales > Amaryllidaceae > Allium > Allium cepa. The sequence continues at coordinate 1,052,851,552 of CM060931.1, forward strand.
AACATGTGATACGTCGTTGTGAATTGCATTGAAGATCGGTGTTGAAGACCGAGTATTTGTGAAAGCGATAGAATGACCTATCGATTGTCTCTGCACTGGGTAGCTCCTGGTATAGAGATTCCTTAAGTGATGGGAAATTCGATCGGGATTGTGAATACCCGGATTGCAAGGGCTTCGTAAGAAGTGCCTTCGGTTTTGTTCGAGCCCGGAACAGACTTGTATGGATTGTATGTCTGACATTACAAGTTGAGATATAAAGCAGATTTCATTCAAATATATTTCTGTTGGTGGCGGAGAATTTATTCTTTTAGCTTAACACCCTTCTCTGAGACGTACGTGCTCAGAGGTTATATAGTTGAAGTTATCAGCGATATATTCCCAATTTGGTAATGTGACATGCTGAGTGATGCTGAAATGATCATTGTGTTGATTATTTGTGATAGGATCGTTTATTTGATCGTCTATCCTGGTGATCATTTCTATGATCATTTGTTGACCCAAAGCATGGCTTTTGTATAAAGTATGTTTTTGTGGACGTGACTTCGTCGAGCCTCACACCCCGTGAATGGTCAAAACAGGAAAGAAGCAGCAAGGTTATGAGGGGTAGCGCCCTTTAGGATATGTGCATTTCCTTCTGGAAAAGGGTGGTATCATGGTATGGAGCCCAGATACTTACTCATGTTGAAAACACTTTGTTATGATTGTGTGAATTGATTACGAGCGCTCGGTGATAAAGGTCCCAAAGGACCGGGGGATGGCATATTCGGTCAGTTGTTACTCAGTTAGGGGTAACCCGGCCTTGTGTTGGTAGAGATCCGGTTTGGTTCTCGGGGATGTCCATCCAGAGGCATTCTCATGTGGCAATGGGAAGTTCCTTGGCCTGATCATTCGTTGGAAATCCAATTCCCAATACGAAACTTGTACGGTATTAGTTGTAGAACCTGCCATTCACTTATGGTGGTCACCACTGTTTGGATGGTAGCTATAGTAGGCATAGTTCGAAATGTCTATGTTGGCTAAGATTTATATTCTACTTTCGAAATAAATTTTTCCTACACTATGCACTAATAATAATATGAAATGTTCTTTTAAATGCGTATCAAGCATCTTTGACTATCATAAGGAGAAATCTCCTCCGATTCTGCGTTTGCATTGTGTGTGTGTGCGGGAGGCCTTATGGTAGTCTCATTTTTTAAAAGCATTGCGAATTGATTTAAAAATATTCCCCTATTTGATTTTAAAGATAAATAAACTGTTTTGAGTTCTCACACCAGTCACATGACTGACTCGGAGTTTATTGTTTTCCTTCCTAAACTCTGGGTGCCCACCAATTTCCACACGGGCAGTCAAGAGTTAGGTTTATCAGGATATTCTGGATATTCTGGATTTGCTGGAGGCAAGTTGGATGGCATGGCGTACTAGTATATATAGTATTTCTTTTTCCGCTGCACTATTTGTTGTATGTTGTTGTACACTCTGATGATATGATGTAATGAAATGTATAATATGTAATAACTGATAGTTCTTTGTTTAAAGATTATTCATTTATTATTATATGTTGTTCCGCTGCGAATTGTGAGATTCTGATGTTGTTCTGTTGTTTTCTATTCCGTTCTATGTGTTCTATTCTCCATTTTCTTTCTCTCTATTTTAAAATTTTCTATCTCTTCTCTATTTTCTATTCTCTTTTCCCTCCATCTTCTACCTTCTTCTCTCTTCTTCTTCTTTTCTTCTTTTTAAAACCCATAACTATTCGGTTTTTCGGCCTTCGATTTCTCGGCAGTCGATAAAGTGAATATCGATGTTGAATTTTCGAAAGTCGAAAATTTTCGGGACGTTACATTTGGTATCAGAGCTTATGGTTAAGCGACAACCATGGTTCTGTTGGATATTACTCATTAGAGATAGAGTCAGCAGTACTCTAGATTGAATTTGAGTGTAATAATAGATATGAGTGCGTATTTGTTAGTGAATATAAAATTGTTTTATATTGTGATGATTGGTTTGTTGAGTGGTATATGAACCTTCGTCAGCACGGTATGTACAACTTTGCCGAAGGGGTTTCTAAACGCTTGAATAGAACAATTCGACACAATATTGTTTTAAATTGGGTAAATGAAATAATTTTACCTTGAGTATATTTTATATATAAAGGAATAATTTTTCAGAATTATTAAAGTGTATATAAGTTGATTGTTTAGTTGTTTGAATAATCTAAATAAGAGAATAATTGTATAAGTAAAATGAATTATAAGAATTGAATTATAATTAAAGTGATTTACAATTGTGAAATAAACTTATATAAATAAAAATGAATTTTTAAAGTTAAATGGAATATAACTTAAGTGTTGTTGAATGGAATTGATATTGATATCAAAGTAAAATAATAAAGTGCAGTGATAGATATGAACTTGAGTTATATAAATGAAATTCAACTTTTATAATTGAATTGAATGAATGGATTGAATGATAATCAATTAAATGTGAATAATTAATATGAAATAATGAATATAAATGTTAATTCATTAAAATCTAATGTTATTGGAAGTTGGAAAAATTTAATTAAATAAATTGAATGGAAGTCAATTTAATTTAAGGAGTTGAACCAAGAATGAATATAAGTGAAGAAATTTGGTTGAAATTAATAAACATTGGTTGTTATATGATTGTTAGTTGATTGTATATAATTCATTAAGTGTTAATGAAATGGAAAGCTAAAGTAAATTGAATTCAAATTGAAAGTAAATAAATTTGAATAGAATTGAATGTGAATTGGATTTAATTAGTGAATGCAAACTAATTAAAATTGAGAATGAATGTTGATAAAATCCAATGTTAATGAATCAAATATGATTAAACTGAGAAAACCATCTCATTGAATATGAATGAGAATATGAATGAATATTATTAGTTATGAATGATAATTGGTTGATGGTTGAATATATGTTGTTTTGTTGCATTTGCTATGTTGACATATATAGTTATTATGTTGTTATATGTTGTATATTGAGATTATTTTCATATATGCATGATTCTCATGTTGTTTGTTGAGTGTTTAGTAGGTGCGGATCGCCTTTGCTTCGCATTTGGAGCTCGCTTTCGCGCTATATTAGCCGTATATGCTTGCTAATAAAATATAAGGTACATATCTCGGATTAAATATCGTACTTTTACATTTTTTCCCTTCGGGATGCCTCATTACTTGATGAGATGTATATTTGTGATATATATACTGTCATTTTTTTTTCGGATCGAGCCGCGCAAAGGAGACTATGGCGAATTTTTTCAAAAATTTAAGGCGTTAGAAAAAATTTGAGAAAATTGGAATATTTTTGAAAACTTTAACTTTGATTTTGGAATTGAAAGTTAAACAATAGTAATTATTTTTGAAAAGATAACTAAGTATGATTTTGAAAACTTAGTGAAGATTTGTAAGAAGTTTAATTATAAATTTGAAAAAAATTAATAAATTCTGTAACTTTTCTTACTTGTAATTTCGAGGACGAAATTCTTTTAAGGGGGAAAGATTGTAACGACCCAGAATTTTTATTAATTTAAATTTGAATATTTAATTAATTTTAAATATTAATAAGTGAATTTATAAGTCAAATAAATTTTTATTTGAATTATTGGATTTAATTGAATAATTAAATCGATAATTTAATACGTTAAATTATGGAAATAACTGAAAATTGGGTTAAATATGATTGAAAATGATTTGTAAAATTTTATTTTATCATATTGGAGTTAGAATGATATTTTAGAACTTTTAAAATCGAATTAAAAGTTAATCTGTGAAAATTGAATATTTTAATATTTAATAATCGATTGTAAAATAGCCAATTTTTGAACAGTCTCAGAATTGAACGAAACCAGTTCCATTGGATCCGTAATAGTGAGTTATTACCGGATTTCAAATTTCGTGTCAATCGGAGTTATCGTTTGATCGTGGCAGCTCGAAACGCATCGAATTGTTTTTAATTTAAATTTGGCGAGTCAAAATAGCCATTTTTCAAAAAGTCTCGGATTTCGACGAAACTAGTTTCATCGGATCCGTAATGTGATATTATTGTAAGGTTTCAAATTTCAAGTCAATTGGATTTACCGTTTGTCCGGTACGAATTAAAACGCCTAGAAATCGATTTAAATCGGTTTAATTTAAATTGAGCGTTTACAGCCATAACTCGCACATACTTCCGAATTAGCTTCCGAAACCTATTCCATTGTGTCCGAAACGCGGGATAAACCCTAGGTACGTCAGTTTCGGCGCGTAAATCGGAGTTCGAAATTTCCGGATGAATAGTGTTCGAATTTTCTTCTATAAATAGCCCTCACCCTTTAGAAAAAAAAAAGAAAAAGAAAAAACTAAAACCCTAAACGTGTAGCCGCCACCCCCATAAACAACGGCCAGAAATTCATGAACTTCCACCTCGATTATCTCCCCATCCATCGACATTTACCAACAACTTTCAACTAGAGAATTGAAGAGCATGAAGAGATCTACAAGATCAACGGTTGTGATTGGAAACGGAGCTATGGATTTGCTGCAATCGGGGTTTGAAGTGGCCGGCTTGCGCACGCATTTCGAAGAGAGGGGGTTGGCCGAGTGGGTGCGATCTGGGGGCGGAGGTGCACGTGGGTGAGGCCTTCAACGTGGAGCAAGCTGATCATGTTCAAGTGGCGTGTGGTGGCTCGAATTCCTAACCCTAGTATTGATGGAGTATGGGTTTCTTGTTCGTGCTCGGCCTGTAGAAGATACGTGAGGGAGAAGGAGTTGCGTTCTAGGGTGGTGATGAAGCAAAGTGTGATCTAACGGCCTGGAATGGTTTGAGTTTAAAAATAAAAAATAAAAAGTTGTTGTAAATTGTGAATAAAAATTTGTATAAACTTCAAATATTCATATCTTTTTCATACGAGGTCGAAACTGCGCGAAACCAGTTGCGTTGGAATCGTATGGACGAGCACTACGCGATGGATTTGGTTTGGAGTCGTTTGGAGTTAGTGAGAATTTTGGGTAAAATTAAACGTCCGTTTAATTTTATTCGAAATAAATCGCTAAAACAGAATTTAAATCAAGGTGAGAACTTCTCACTCAATCGAATCAGTTTCGATTTTATTTTAAATAGTTAGATTTAAAATATTTGAATGCATGTTTGAATGATGATTGATATCTATTGATTGTTAAAATAGACATTATACGCCGTTAGTAAGCGGATGTTATTTAATAAAAACATATACCGCGAATATTTCATAAACAGTGAAATTGGTATTATAAATAATATCAGTATATATATATTGGCATATGTATATATTGCAGTTGTTGATTTCCCGCATTTTTTTTTAGCGGATGAGACCCTATTGCGCCGTTATTAAGCGGATAATATTTAAATCTCATATATTGCGATAATTTCGTACTGGAGCGAAATTGGTATTGTGCTAATGTTTGTGATGCAGGAAACAGGTTGGAGGGATCCAACTGGATTCCTCAACAGTATTTATTTGATTATGGATATTTTGATATTCGTTGATTATCATATCGATATATGATATCGTTGTTAGTCGTGATTGACTATTTGGTGTGTAGCATCATTGGACCCAGATTTGGGATTTTAAAAGTGATTTTTGAAAATATACTATATTTTTAGAATTGATCCATTTTAAATAATTAAACGATATAATTTTTAATGTTATAAAAATTATGATTTTTGTGAAATATAGTTAAAAGCTGATTTTTGAGAAATATGAATTTATGATTTTATAAAAATAGTTTAAATTGGATTTTTGAATCTATTATGAAAAGATTAAAAAAATAGGATTTATAAAATTTAATTATTTTATAAATCAATAGAATGGTGAAATTATAAAGGAATTTAAAGACGTTTTAAAAGAATAATATAAATTGATTTATATTAAGAGATTTATAAATGGATATTTATAAATTGAGATATAGACATTATAAAACGAGTTTTTATAAGTGTTTGAATGAAGTGAAAATGAATTTCATTAAAGAATGAAATTAATAGAATTATAAACGGTGAAGTTATAAATGGAATTTTATAAACAGTAGGTTTATAAAATTTGTAAAGTTATTAAAAGAATAGACTTGGGTAAATAATTGAATCTCATAAGTTATAAGATTTATAATTATGAAATTCTAAGGAACGATTTTGTAAAATAATCGTTTTATAAGTATTTAACTTATAATATGAACCTTTAGTTTATAATTGAGTTATAAATCGAATAGATTAATAAAGGAATTTATAAAAGGAAGTTGTTATAAAATAAATAAAAATGGAGTTTATAAACGTTGTTTTATAAATTTGCAAACGGCTTATTTTGATAAGTAAATTGTTGAAACCTATTAATGGAGTTATATTCACATTTTTGACTGTGAATAATCCTTTGAAATAAAATGAATTGAAGTGATGATATTTGTTAACATAGTATATTCACGTTTTTGAATAGTGAATAATATGTTAAAGAAATTGTTTTGAATGTGATATTTCAAAATAGAATTAAAATGATCTAACGATGTTTTAAATATGTTGAGATTCGAAACCATAGATTTCAACATTTATTGTTGAAATAGATGTTTCGAGAAATAGAAGGAAATGGTAGACTATAACACTGTTGTTATAGTAAATGATTTCCGGAAGGAAATGTTTTGTATAGTATTGGGATTTATATATCTATCTTAAAATTCGAATCCCTATACTAGTGATTTTGGGTTGTCGTAACGATGTTCTACGCAACATTCGTTTTGGCCCAAATAAATATGTTTAAGAGAATGATTTCCTTAAAGAATGAAATATATACTTAATTTCAATTGAAGTATATTGAATATTTTCTAAGTGTTGAAAATAAATAAAATTCGTGAATTACTTATTTAATAAGTATGGAAATGTTTTCCAATATAAAGTGAATAATTAGAATTTATCTTTTTGAAGATAAATTGAAATGGATAATTGAAATCATATATGCATGGATATTGTGAAATATAAATTCACTATGGAATTTATAAAAGGAAGTGGAACTTGTTTAAAAATAAATATTGATTTATTTTTGAAGTGTGAAATTTTATATCCAGTAAAGATATTTTGTGAAATAAATAATTTGGAAAATTATTTGGAATCTGGTGATGTTGTGCATATCGATTGATAGTTCAATAACCGACTATCAATATTTCCCTTTGAATGGGTATTTGATGTGATTTTGTTTGAATTTGAATGCCACACTTATTTTTGGATAAGCGCTCACTATTCGGGTTAACCGGGAAAGGACCATGGGGTCGTATAACCCATTCCGAACATGTGATACGTCGTTGTGAATTGCATTGAAGATCGGTGTTGAAGACCGAGTATTTGTGAAAGCGATAGAATGACCTATCGATTGTCTCTGCACTGGGTAGCTCCTGGTATAGAGATTCCTTAAGTGATGGGAAATTCGATCGGGATTGTGAATACCCGGATTGCAAGGGCTTCGTAAGAAGTGCCTTCGGTTTTGTTCGAGCCCGGAACAGACTTGTATGGATTGTATGTCTGACATTACAAGTTGAGATATAAAGCAGATTTCATTCAAATATATTTCTGTTGGTGGCGGAGAATTTATTCTTTTAGCTTAACACCCTTCTCTGAGACGTACGTGCTCAGAGGTTATATAGTTGAAGTTATCAGCGATATATTCCCAATTTGGTAATGTGACATGCTGAGTGATGCTGAAATGATCATTGTGTTGATTATTTGTGATAGGATCGTTTATTTGATCGTCTATCCTGGTGATCATTTCTATGATCATTTGTTGACCCAAAGCATGGCTTTTGTATAAAGTATGTTTTTGTGGACGTGACTTCGTCGAGCCTCACACCTCGTGAATGGTCAAAACAGGAAAGAAGCAGCAAGGTTATGAGGGGTAGCGCCCTTTAGGATATGTGCATTTCCTTCTGGAAAAGGGTGGTATCATGGTATGGAGCCCAGATACTTACTCATGTTGAAAACACTTTGTTATGATTGTGTGAATTGATTACGAGCGCTCGGTGATAAAGGTCCCAAAGGACCGGGGGATGGCATATTCGGTCAGTTGTTACTCAGTTAGGGGTAACCCGGCCTTGTGTTGGTAGAGATCCGGTTTGGTTCTCGGGGATGTCCATCTAGAGGCATTCTCATGTGGCAATGGGAAGTTCCTTGGCCTGATCATTCGTTGGAAATCCAATTCCCAATACGAAACTTGTACGGTATTAGTTGTAGAACCTGCCATTCACTTATGGTGGTCACCACTGTTTGGATGGTAGCTATAGTAGGCATAGTTCGAAATGTCTATGTTGGCTAAGATTTATATTCTACTTCCGAAATAAATTTTTCCTACACTATGCACTAATAATAATATGAAATGTTCTTTTAAATGCGTATCAAGCATCTTTGACTATCATAAGGAGAAATCTCCTCCGATTCTGCGTTTGCATTGTGTGTGTGTGCGGGAGGCCTTATGGTAGTCTCATTTTTTAAAAGCATTGCGAATTGATTTAAAAATATTCCCCTATTTGATTTTAAAGATAAATAAACTGTTTTGAGTTCTCACACCAGTCACATGACTGACTCGGAGTTTATTGTTTTCCTTCCTAAACTCTGGGTGCCCACCAATTTCCACACGGGCAGTCAAGAGTTAGGTTTATCAGGATATTCTGGATATTCTGGATTTGCTGGAGGCAAGTTGGATGGCATGGCGTACTAGTATATATAGTATTTCTTTTTCCGCTGCACTATTTGTTGTATGTTGTTGTACACTCTGATGATATGATGTAATGAAATGTATAATATGTAATAACTGATAGTTCTTTGTTTAAAGATTATTCATTTATTATTATATGTTGTTCCGCTGCGAATTGTGAGATTCTGATGTTGTTCTGTTGTTTTCTATTCCGTTCTATGTGTTCTATTCTCCATTTTCTTTCTCTCTATTTTAAAATTTTCTATCTCTTCTCTATTTTCTATTCTCTTTTCCCTCCATCTTCTACCTTCTTCTCTCTTCTTCTTCTTTTCTTCTTTTTAAAACCCATAACTATTCGGTTTTTCGGCCTTCGATTTCTCGGCAGTCGATAAAGTGAATATCGATGTTGAATTTTCGAAAGTCGATAATTTTCGGGACGTTACAATATTATATTTAAATCGCATATACCACGATATTCCACCTTGATGTGAAATTGGTATTTAATTGTTGTGCTAACGTCTGTGGATGCAGGGAAACGGGTTGGAGGGATACAACCGGATTCCTCAAATAATTGAGTTTGTTTCAATATTGTATGTTGATTATTTAAAATCTCTGTGTGATTATATTGTTTTTGAAATCGTTGAAGAATAAAATTTAGCCGAATAATATTTTTGGTATCATAGGATACCGAAAATAAATAAAATTGGATTTTTAAATTTAAGTAGAAAATCAATAGTGAAATTCTATTGAATAAAATTCCAAAATATGGGAAAAAGTTTAATAAATGCATTTCAAGTAATAACATTCAAAAGGTGAAGAATTTATTTTAAAAATATGATTTTTAAATAATTTAGAAAGGATAAAGGAATTTATTTTAAAAATAAATTCGAAAGTTGATTTGGTGTTTGAGTGAAAATCGATTTGGTGTTGAAATAAATTTAGAAATCAATTTGGAAATTGATTTGGTGTTTGTAAATGATTTTTAAAAATCAATTTAAAAATCATATATCAGTGAATATTCGGGAATTTGAATCCACAAATAGGAATTTTATAAAAGAAAGAGAATTTTTTTTTAAAAGTAAATATTGTTTTATTTTTAAGAAGTTGGAGAGGAATTTACATATTTGGGACGTAAATTTAAAATAAATCCAGAAAGATTTATAAATTGATTAGAATGAACCATTTTAGAATGGAATGTGTATTTTCCCTGAAAGCCGAGAATGTTTTCAATACAGTTTATAAACATAGATTAAAGTTGTAAAGATGGTCTTAAGGATAGAATGTTTGGAGAAATTTTTTTTTATTTACTTAGGTTATTTTGAAAATCTTTAAAGTAAAATATAATTTAAACTATTATAGAAGTGATTATTTAAAGTTTTAAACTGATATTTATTTTAGAAATTGGATATTTAAATAGTTATATCCTATATATTAATTTTATTTAAAAAATAAGTTTTGGACTTGAATTTTTTTGTGAGACATTAGTATAATATTTTCATAATTAATATTTAAGTAAGTGTTTCAAAATAGTTTTATTTTAAATATCTTTAAGTATATTTTGGATAAGAATTTTAAATTATTTTAAAATATTTGAACTTGGCAAGTTTTCAGTGGTAACGAATAAATATTTGGAAATGTTTTCCGCATAAGGGAAAAAACGATTTGAAATTTGTTTTCAAGGTATTGAAATGTGGAAAAGTGATTTGAAATATGTTTTCGAATGGTTGGAGTGTTAAAAATTATATCTCGCAAAGATATATCGAAAATAATAATTGAGGGAAAAATTATTTAAATCCTAGCGATTGTTGTAAATTATTGTTTGATAGTTAAATAACCGACTATCAATATTGGCGTTTGAATGGCATTTGAATTTCGATGCGACCGGGGGTTCGGATTCCAAGTGGATATCCGGAAACCTTTGTGATTGTGATGGATCTGTTGTTTAAAAAATCAATGTGGAATTTGTTTTGATTTGTTTGAAATCTGAGTGAACACTTATTTAAAAAAAAATAAGCGCTCATTATTCAGATTAGCCGGAAGAGGACCTTGTGTCATAAAACCCATTTTGAACAATGATATGACGAAATGGGATTGCATTTGAAGACGATGTTGAAGACGGGGTATTTTCGAAGGCGAAAGGATTACCTGCCGAATGTCTCTGCACCGGGTTGCTCCGGTATAGAGATTTGATCATCCTTTGTGATGGGGATTCCGGACGTAATTAGTAAATATCCGGATTTGCAAGGGCTTCTTTGAAGTGCCTTCGGTTCCGTTCGATCTTGGAACGGACTTGCATGGATGTGTGTCTGACATTATACTTTGAGATGTAAAGCTGGTTTCTATCAAATACATTTCTGTTGGTGACGGAGAATCTATTCTCTTAGCTTAACACCCTTCTCTGAGACGTATGAGTTCAGAGGTTATGTAGTTGATGGTTATTAATGATACATTTCCAAATTGGTAACATGGCATATGAAGTGTCGCTGATCATTTGTTGATCAAAGCATGGCTTTGTGAAAAGCGTAGCTTTGTGGACGAGACTTCATCGAGCCTCACAAACCGGTAATGGTCGAAACAAGAAAGGTGTGGCAAGGTTTCAGGGGTAGGTCCCCTAGGGTAGCCTGTCAAAATTTGACCCAACTCATTAACCCAACCCATTTACCCTACTTATAAATGAGTTGGGTCAACCCATTTATGAATATCATAAAATGGGTTATGGGTTGGGTTGAACCATTTTTAAAAGGGTTATAAATGGGTAACCCATTTACCCATTTATTAAAAATATTAAATTTTAATATAAATTTAAAAAATAAGAATTTTGAACATACATTATAATTTTTCATGAAGACTGACACTTGTACTTAGAAAATAACAGGCTACCACATCTCCATGTTTGAATCCACCTAATGCAGAAGCCGCTATTTTTTTTGTTCAGACTGCAATAACTTCTTTATTCTAACTCGAAATCAAACGAGACTTCGACCGATCAACTCCAACTTAAATTACGGACAGTATGGAACATTCAGATACTTCATCGTGTGAACGCACATTGTAGTTCTCCAAGGAGACTGACAGTTGTACTTAGAAAATAACAGGCTACTATATCCCTATATTTGAACTCCGCCTAGTGCAGAAGCCGCTATTTTTTTTGTTCGGACTGCAATATCTCCTTCGTTCTAATTCGGAATCAGACGAGACTTCGACCGATCAACTCCCACCTAAATTACGGACAGTATGTAATACTCGGATGCTTGATCATGTGAACGCACACTGTAGTACTCCAAGGGGACTGCAAGTTGTACTTAGAAAAAACAGGCTACCACACCTGCATATTGAACTCCGCCTAGTGCAGAAGCAGCTATTTTTTTTGTTCAGACTACAATAACTCCTTCGTTCTAACTCGGAATCATGCGAGACTTCGATCGATCAACTCCCACCTAAATTACGGACAGCATGGAAACTCGGATACTTCATCGTGTGAATGCACACTGTAGTTCTCCAAGGGGAATGACAGTTGTACATTGAAAATAACAGGCTACCACACCTGCATATTAAACTCCGCCTAGTGCAGAAGCCGCTATTTTTTTTGTTCAGACTGCAATAACTCCTTCGTTCTAACTCGGAATCAGGCGAGACTTCGACCGATCAACTCCCACCTAAATTACGGACAGTATGGAACACTCAGATACTTCATCGTGTGAACGTACACTGTAGTTCTCCAAGGAAACCGACAATTGTACTTAAAAAATAATAAGCTACCCCATCCCCATATTTGAATTTTGAAGAAAACTAGAATTAAAATTTTAAATATTTGTCGGATTTCAAAACATAAAACTTGAAATTAGAATTATTTTATATTTATTTGTTTTTTATTAGTCAAATTAAATTTAAATCTCTAAATGGGTTAGATGGGTAACCCGCTTATTAAGTGGGTTGGGTCATAAATGAGTTGTGTCATCAATGGGTGAAAGGGAATGGGTCATAAATGGGTTGGGTCGAACTCGACCCAACCCATTTTGACCAAACCCAACCCATTTGACAGGCCTACCCTAGGGTATGTCCATTCCTTCTGGAAAAGGGTGGTATCAAGTATGGAGCCCTGATATTTAACCTATGTGGTTACTGCAAATACTTTTCTTTGTGGTTGTTGGTATAGAGGATCCTCGGATAAAGGTCGCTAACGATCGGGGGTGGCATATCTTAGGTCTTACTCTCCGGGAAGTGGGTAACTGGCCTTGTGTTGGCAGAGACGCGGGTAGGTTCTCGGGGGCATCTCTCTAGAGGCGTACCCATGTGGCAGTAGGAAGTTCCTTAGCCTGACCATTTGTTGGAAATACAAAGAAACAATACGCGCCATGTACGGTTTTAGTTGTATAACCTGCCTCCTCGGGAGGTAGCTATAGCAGACATAATATAATGGTACCTATGCTGGCTAAGATTGTAACATCCCACCTTTTCGTACGCTTTAAATCAACGATAAACCACACACGTCAGACTTAAACCATACAGAAGGGCGGATTGTTATGGGGTAAATAAGAAAAAAAAGGGAAAGAAAAAACAAAATAGAATCTTGCAGTGGAACGATAAAATATAATAATTAAATATACAGTTCATGAAGCTGTTTTATAAACATTTGATTATATTTATACAATACATATCAGAATTGCACATACCAACGAAAATAATCGATGCAGCGGAATACAGTGTGTAGTGGAACAAATATAATATATAATAACAATAATAAAATCTTCGTCTTCGTCCTCCAGAAATAAGGCCTTCAATTCCTGAAATGCTCAGGCTGACCCGAGCGAATTGAAAAGACAAGACACTCGAGTCAGAACTAAAAGATCTTATGTAAGTTAAATCAACAGAAATAAATACGAGTGGAACGGCGCCAGAGATATTTACGGGATTTGACATCTCCTATCCAGTGTCTAACGTGAGTGCAGTAACTTAAGAGATGCTCGGGATTCACATCTCCTAAGGATCCGTTAAACTATTTACTATGTAGTAATATTTCACTATTATAATAAAGTCTATTAGTAAAATAAACTTACTTTTAAATAGCATTAAGGCTTTACATTTTCCACCTTAACACGTAATAGTGCCAATAGTCTATACAGTCCCGTAATACCTCCTGATCGGGTGGCTACCAGAGGATACTCCATAGGTACGACACAAATAGAAACTCGTATAAGGCGTGCTAGGGTAGGTGACATGGCACAATTAGGCAATGCCAGGGTAAATATACCAATTACGCTTCCGGGCCGGTGGAAACGCGTAGCGCGCAACTACCGCACACTTCGAGCCGCCACCCCAAGAAGAAAATCAAAAAGTGGCCACCGAATCAATCCAAAAGTTAGAGTATAATATCGAAGGGATGTGTCCGCTCAAAGGAGCTACCTCATTAGCCCGTCAATCGCTCCTGTTTTAGCCACCTCATGCTAACTCACGGGAGTCGGGTCCACGTATTTACCTCAAAGGAAATGCCGCCACCATCCTATTTCATTCTGGAATCTCTGTACCGACCCTAGATTTTAATTTAATTTAAATTGATAATTAAATGAATCTTTGAATAAAATTGTAAGATAAATTGATTTAAATGGTAGCGAGTTTCCCCGATTCAAATGGAAATTATATTAAGTCATATGGATTTGACAATTTGTATATATGTGAATATATATTTAAATTGGATTTGAAACAAAATCTTAAATAAATGATTTTAAAAATAAATATAGAGATATATATGTGTATACATTAGATATGAATTGTAAATGAATGGTTTAATAATAATTGATAATAATAAGTATTGCAATTGATGGTTAATAATAATTTGAATTTATAAATTTAATATAAAACAATAAATATTAAAGTAAAATAAACAATTTAAGTTAAAATAAAAGAAAACGAAATAAAACATAGAATAAAATACATTAAACAAATTAGAAACAAACATAACTAGAACAACTTTTATTATATATACATTTAGTTTTGAAAACAATCTGGAAAAAAAAAATTAAAATAAAATCTAACATTATAGAACTCATGTATATTTCAAAATATAAAACAAAAGAAAGAAACAAAATAAAATATATTTGTATATATATAAATTAAAGTCTATAACCAATAACTAAACAAAAGAAAAAAAAGGTACAAATCAAATACAAGAGCTTGTAAATTAAATCAAGCAAGTTAAAAGTCATCTCAGTAAACAAAATAATTAGAGTTAGAAAAGCAAAGGCAAGTAAGTTATGTTATGTACATATAGGAGTAAAAACAAACCTGGTAAAGCAAGTAAAATAATATACTCTAACCTGGAAAACAATACAGCAACATGTACTAAAGAAGAAAAATATAATATATTCAAAAATAAGATAAGTATGAAGACATAAAGGACTCATCCATTTAATGCAGCAGCATACCTCTAGCCTACCAAAGATCTTCAGCCTCCATATAGAAATGTATCTCTGTCCTATGTTGTACAAAATGATATATCCCCTGTACAAAATGAAGTATCAACCAGTGAGCCTTCTTTTCTATATCCATCATCCTCACTCAGTTTCTTCCACTCCAAACTAAATTTAACTGAAGCAAGTATTTTCTTCAAAACTAAAAAAAAACAATACAAAAATCAAAGCCAGAGGATTTAAAGAAGAAGTTTTCAACTTGCATTTCTCCAGCCTGTTCATTCTTTCTTCTGGAAAAACAAGGTGAGCAAACTATTTTTTTAATATTGAAATATGTTTATATTTTTGATATTGTGAAGAATGCATTGAACTGTATTGTTCTGTGAGTAAACCTTTTATTTAAAAAAACAGTTTACAAACCTGTGATGAAATCTGTTGCATATGTAGAAATATAGTTCATAATGCTTGCTTGATTATAATGTGTGAACATAAGTATGACATGACTGTAAAATGCTTTCTGCTCTGAAACAGGTAAGTAAACAATCTATATAAAAGCTTTAGCTTGTTTATTCTCGTTGCATATGATTTATATATGTGTTATTGTTGTGATAGTTGCTTGCTTAAATGTAAATAATACTTGTATGTTTATAAATATAAATCTGTTAAGTAGGCATGTTTATATATATATATATAAATAAGTACCCTCTGTTTTGTTTTACAGTTTCAAAAACAATTTAAAAATATTACCTTCTCTTCCTTAAGCCTTCTACAGTTTATATTATTTAGACAAAGTATGCTTGGATTATGAAGATTTAAGTTCTAAATATAAAATCAAGTATAATATGTTTAAATTTTATCTGGAAATTTAAAAAAAAAACAGTGAAATACTCAAGAACATGTAAAATTAAAACATGATAAATTTTAGTTTCAAGAATATCATCTGAATTGCTTTCGAAAACCAAGATTTTTCGAAGTGGAAACATAATTTTTAAGCAGGATTTCATTTATAAATTCGAGAATGTTTGAAATTGGGGTTATAGTCAAATTCTGGCGATCGGCAACATTGTTATCCTCGTGATCGAAGTTGGAGCTTCCTGGTAGGTCATGGAGCTTGGGAAAAATGCTTGATAAAATTCTAAATCAATGTGGATGTTGATTTCGATCGATTTAGGGTTTAAGGTTAAAAAATGGGTAGAGGTCAGAAACGTGGCCACTGCGTTGTCTTTGGGCCATCGGAGATCATCGGACTTGGGCCATCGAAAGCATGCGAGGCTGGCGGAGGTTCGGACGGAGCTGCGCGATCTCTGATGATCAGAGGAGGAAGAACGAAGCGGTTACGTGACCACGTTTGTTTCAGGTCTGGGTCAATCTGTTCGATTTTGAATTCGCTATTGTTTTGAGTATCTGAGTGTTTGTGAGGCTCATAGAGATCATGGCTGATGTGTTGGCGATCGCAGCTTGGATCGGAGGAGGCCAGAAGGGCGGTGCATGTGCACATGACTTTGGGTTGTGTCAGTTGAAAGGAGTTGGAGAAGAAGATTGGCTCGGGGAAATTTTGAATTTATCTCGAAGTCGATCTCGGGGAGGATGTTGATTTACTCGGAGTAAACAGGAGAGGCTCGGGTTTGTATTTATTTTAGTTTGGGCTTCAGGCGATGGTTTTGGTTTATAAAAAAAACAAGTTTTCAATATAAACTATAAAGCCACATGATTTGGAATTTAATTTGTTTTGATTTGGAAAATTTATAATAGATAATTTTGTAATCAATTGTTAGATGTTTCATATGTAATTTAATGAAGATGTAATTAAGTACTTAATCAAAGGAAAAGGGTTTATCTTTACTTAATTAAGGTCTTGATTTATTAAGTATCATTGATTTGTATAATGTGATTAATAAAAGTTTAATTTATATAAGTAATAGTTAATTACTTAAATAATCAAGGTGATTCATTTATTAACTTGTAAATTAAAGGATTGGTTACTTAGTAGTTAAGATTTATTAATTAATGATTAAGGGATGATTAAGGTTAATTATTTTCATAATTAAGGGTAATTAATTAAAGATTGATTAATTTATAAAGGTGATTAAGGAATGATAATTAGTTGAGGGTTAATTAATTAATGTAATTGATTAAGGGTAATTAATTAAAGAATAATTAGATAATTAAGGATTAATTATTTAATGATTAAAGATTTACTCATTAAGGTTGATTAATTAATAATTCAAAGTTAATTTATTTATTATTAAAGGTTAATTAATTAAAATAATTTGTAGTTGATTAATGTTAATTAACCTGGATTAGTGATTAATCTGGTTTTAATTAATCAGATGATTGAATTAACCTTACTTATAGATGTTTGGATTGTATTAAATGTTGAACTGTTTGATATCCCTGATATGTTATGCTTTGTGCTATGAATTGTTTCAGTGTGATCAGTGATGAATGTAATTTATTTATCTATGATAAATTTATATTATTCATCTATGAATCTGTGAATGAGCGATAAGCGTTATAGTTTATACCGCTTATCAACTATATTTCTATGTTTTGATCTGTGATGATTGAATGATGTTGCACCATGGTGTTAAACCCCTAGACCACACCATACACACACAAATATGGATTTCACGAGGAAATCGATTAAGTCACAGATTTTTGAAAATAATTTTGAATTTGAATTTTAAATTCAAATGGTTTGAAATGGATTGGGTATAAATGTGAAAAGATTTTTGAAAATGAAATTTCAAAGATGAAATTTATTTTGAATAACTTGATAAAGTTTGAAATTTAAATAAATTGATTTAAATTTAAATTCCAAAATGTGAAACTGAATTCTATGATTTGAAACTAGGGATTAAAGATGTTATACCAGTTATATATGGGTTAAACCATTTTAAAATGTATTAATTTGGGAATATGAATATAAATTAAGAACTTTAACTCGTACAAATATAATTGGATTTTTCTGAAACGAGAACTGTTTGTTTTCAAATAATAAAAGCTTTCACATAAGAAATGAATGTCCAATTTATGTTAAAAAGAATTTCCAAGTTATGAAAATGATTTGAAAGCTATAAGTTGAAGCTTGATTTAAAGATTCAACAAGTTAATCGAATTTTGGAAGCTATGAGTTAAATCTTTGATTTAAAGATTTAATGAGTTAATCCAACTTGAATTGAAATTGTATTTGAAAGGCTATGAATGAATCTTTGGAAATGATTTTTAAAAGCTATAAGTTGAATCTTTGATTTAAAGATTCAACTAGTTAATCGAATTTTGGAAGCTATGAGTTAAATCTTTGATTTAAAGATTTAATGAGTTAATCCAACTTGAATTGAAATTGTATTTGAAAGGCTATGAATGAATCTTTGGAAATGATTTTTAAAAGCTATAAGTTGAATCTTTGATTTAAAGATTCAACAAGTTAATCAAATTTTTAAAAGCTATGAGTTAAATCTTTGATTTAAAGATTTAATGAGTTAATCCAATTGGAATGAAAATTGTTTTAAAGTCTATAAATTGATCTTTGTGAAATAAATCTTTTTTGTAATATAAAGATTTGAAATGGTAATTGGTTTAAACCATTTGAAGAAAAGTTTTGGGTTTTAAGTTGTGACTTAATTGAAATCCCAATATCCATATGTTTTTAAAATACCGCGCTCACTGTTCGGTTTAGCCGGGAGAGGACCTTTGTGTCATATATCCCATTCCGAATATGTGATATGTCGTTATGGATAGCATTTGAAGACCGGTGTTGAAGACCGGATATTTTTGAAAGCGAAAGGACAACTCGTCGAATGTCTTTGCATCGACTGGTCCCCGGTATAGAGACTCCATACGTGATGGGAAGTCCGAACGTGATTAGTGAATATCCGGATTGCAAGGACTTCTTTGGAAGTGCCTTCGGTTCTGTTCGAGCCCGGAACAGACTTGTATGGATTGTATGTCGGACATTACAAATTGAGATATAAAGCCGATTTCTTTCAAATATATTTCTGTTGGTGGCGGAGAATTTATTCTCTTAGCTTAACACCCTTCTCTGAGACGTACGAGCTCAGAGGTTATGTAGTAGAATGTTATCAGCGATATATTCCCAATTTGGTAATGTGACATGCTGAGTGTTGCTGTGAAATGATCATTATGTTAATCATTTGTGATAGGATCATTTGTTTGATCGTCTATCCTGGTGATCATTTCTATGATCATTTGTTGACCCAAAGCATGGCTTTTGTATAAAGTATGTTTTTGTGGACGAGACTTCGTCGAGCCTCACACCCCGGAATGGTCAAAACAGGAAAGATGCAGCAAGGTTATGAGGGGTAGCTCCCTTTAGGGTATGTGCATTTCCTTCTGGAAAAGGGTGGTATCATGGTATGGAGCCCAGATACTTACTCATGTTGAAAACACTTTGTTATGATTGTGTGATGATGGTGACGAGCACTCGGTTAAAGGTCCCAAAGGACCGGGGGATGGCATACTCGTGTCAGTTGTTACCCAGTTAGGGGTAACCCGGCCTTGTGTTGGTAGAGATCCGGTTTGGTTCTCGGGGACGTCCATCCAGAGGCGTTCTCATGTGGCAATGGGAAGTTCCTTGGCCTGATCATTCGTTGGAAATCCAAAGAAACAATACGATCTTGTACGGTTTTAGTTGTAGAACCTGCTTCCTCAGGAGGTAGCTATAGCAGGCATAATATAATGGTACCTATGCTGGCTAAGATTTATATTCTACTTTCGAAATGAATTTTTTTCTACACTATGCACTAGCAATAATATCAAATGTTTCTTTTTAATGCGTATCAAGCATCCTTGACTAACATAAGAAGAAATCTCCTCCAAGTCTGCGTTTGCATTGTGTGTGTGGCGGGAGGTCTTATGGTAGTCTCATTTTTAAAAAGCATTGCGAATTGACTTTGAAAATCTCTTGTTGAATGTTTTAAAAGATAAACTGTTTTTGTTGCCCACACCAGTCCCACGACTGATCCAGAGTTTATTGTTTCTTTCCTAAACTCTGGGTGCTCATTATTTTCTACACGAGCAGTCTAGAGTTGGGTTTTTCAGATAGTCAGATTAGTAGGTTATCTGGAGCTAGTTCAGTCTTTGGATCACACCAGTCTTGCTCATCTTGGTGCATCGTTATTGGGAGTTCGAGCTATTGCTGGATTGATTCTTGGATATGGAGTTGCAGTTCTCGGAGTTCTCTTTTGAAGACTATCTTAGAGTTATATTGTTCCGCTGCTAGATGTTGTCATCTATTTTCTTTTGCACTGCTATTTATTGTATCATATCTCTGATGTATATTGATATCTATTGGATCATCTGTTGTATCAGATATTGTATTAAAGTTGTATATCAATGTATTATTCTTTTTATTCCACTGTGTTATTTACTTAATGTTGTTATAAGCTCCGGCGGGCCGGATTCGACATTTGAATTTGCGGCATTCGAATATAGGTAACGTATTCGGTGTCGATTTTCGAAGGTCAAGTCAGGATCGCTACAATCTCCACCATGTACACGGTTGTTAAAGTGGTTTTTCGGAGTTGGCAGAGAGTATGACAACTTCCGATCCTGGTCGCTTCAACAACCAAACGTTATTATAACCCCGCGGTCTTATCAAAATAGTTTATACTTTTAAACCCAGAATATAATATCCATTTCAAATCCATCTAAATACTATATCATTTCCTATTTTTAAAAACCCAAATAAATTTTGATATCATTTTCAAATATATCCGTTTCTAAAACTATAACATTACAAAGATATAATATTTCGAAACCAAAACTTGAAATATAGCCTTTCAAAACATGAAACTTTGAATTTCATAACTTTAAAACATACTACACCACTTAAATGATTTAAACATATAATTACTTTATGTAGTAAAATAGCTTATTCACCTTCACAAATCAATTCCTGTAACGACCCGCTATTTTGGACTATTCGCACCCGCACCTGTCGGACATGAATAATTCAAAATACCGAATTGTTAATTTAAATTTGGCAAAACTCAGATATACAGTAAATAAATAATCACATAATCACAGACACAGAGTAATAATATACAGCGGAAGCAAAAGATAGTAGTTCATAAAGCTACTATATATATATACATACATATAACAGAGTTAAATAAGTTATAACAGAGGTCTCGAATACAATAGTCAAATACAAGAATCAGAATACATCATTGAAATCAACTTAATATCTGAAAACTGGATAGATAGCTGGATCTCCAAGCGAAGCTCCAACTCTAAAGGTGAGTCTCGAAAGCTGGTACTCTCAGTCTGACCCGAGCATAAAGGAAAACACATAACACTCGAGTCAGGATTAACATTCTTATATCAATAAATCCAACTCAAGTGAAATAACAATTGAAATACAAGTAACTCAAAGGACGTTGGAATAACCATCCTCTAAGGATCCGTTAAACTATCTACTATATAGTAATATACGCTAAATAGATAATGTCTATCGGTAATATAAATATCAAAATATGTTAAGGCGTTACCATTATCCCCCTTAAGACATTTTATATAAGCATTATAGTCTATACAACACTGTAAACTCCACCGTAAACTAGTGGGATATCAGGGAGTACTCCATAGGTATAACACAAAACAAATTCGTAGTGGTCACGTATATCGGGATACAAGTATGACAAGGCACATGAGGCTATACCCAAGGTAGTGAAACTACCGTTTGCCTGATCCGGACTGGTGAAAACGCATCGCCGCAACGATCGCAACACCGCAAAACAACACTCCCAAAATTTACGAGGGTGCACCAATCAATAATAAGTAATGAGTAGTTTTCGAAGAAGTGTGTTCGCTCGAGGTGGCTAACCCCATTTGGCCCGGCACGGCTCCTGTTTTAGTCATTTCCAATTTGACACAAGTGTTAAGGCTATCCATTATCGTTCTCTTTCTTCAGTCATCACGTACATCATTCCAACCACTTCATTCTAGATCACACTCTGCGTATAGTTATTAAAGTGGTTTCCGGTTTAGACGGAGAGTATGTCCACAACCGATTCTGGTCTCTTTAATAACTGTCGTAATTATTACACCGATTGGTCATTTAACAAATTCCAAAACCAAATCAAATTCAATTTCAATTAGAGTTCATAAATCAACATTTCATTTGTCTTTCGAAAGTCATTTCCATAATTTATGCTTAAAGCTTCCAAATTACCATTTCAAAATCTTATAATTCTATTTCAAATTTTATTTAAACAACTCAAATATGGATTCAAGTTCGTATATAAGTTTTCTTCCGGAATCATTTAAATTAGCTTAATTTAACATTCAAATCAATTTAAATCCATTTATCGGTTTCGTTCAATATTCGTTTTAATAAAATTTTCATTCAAAACAATATCCATTCAATCTCCAATTCATTAAAACAATTACTTACGTTCAACTTAATTATACCAAAGCTTACAATTTAATTAAGTCAATTTCGTCGAGTCAAATTCTTTCAATGTCCTACATTTATTTTAATAAAACGCATTTTATTTCTTGTTAAAGAAATTCAATTTCACTTATTTCTTTACTTAGTTACAAGTTTCGAACCTCAATTAATAAAGGAACTAAATTTCACATATTCAAGAAGTTGAATTTCACTTATTAACTTACTTAAGTTTTCTAAAGCTTAATTAATAAAGGAACCCAAATTCATTTACTTACGAAGTTCAAATTCACTTATTCAAAAGCTTAATTTCTCTTATCCAAGAATTCAAATTTTTATTTAATTATCAATTAATTCAATCTCATTCAATTATTAAATAATTTCAACTTAATTATTAAATAAATTCAACTTAATAATTTCAAACTTAATTATAATTTCAAATTTAATTATTAAATGATTTCAAACCTAATAATTTCAAAACTTAATTATTACTAATTCCAAATTATTTATTAATAATTTCAAATTTAATTATTAAATAATTAAATTTCAAACAACGTTCTTTCATTAATTACTACATTAGTATTTGTTGCAGATTTCAATATTTACATTTGGCTTTCATAAAAATTCAAATTCCAACTCCATTTCAAAAGTTATTCTTTATTCGAATAAAATCATTATTTTATTTTTAAATCAAATTATTGACCAATCGGATTTTTATTTAATTCTCTATCCTAAGTCAATTCATTTGGGTATTTATCATTTCAACCCTATTCCATTTCAATTCAAAAATCAAAGCATAGCAAAGGGAACTTGCAGTGTGATAACTAGGATGGTGTCAAAGTAAATAAACAAGCAATATCAACAATCAATAACAATCCAATAATTTATTTAAATAATCGCGAAATAATCACATTAATTTACATTGTTGTTTGTGCAAATTAATATAATTATTTCTAGAATCTACACTATCATTTCATGTAGATTAAAGATTATTCCACTTATTATTCTATGCAATTCTACACTTGACATCAATTATTCAATTTCATGCTTCATCAATTAATACAACATAAATTCAAATGGTTTAAGGGTAATTAAATATTTTTCTACGTGTCAATTAATTTAAACATATAAGGGGTCATATTACACAAATTTAACTAATCAAATTCAACGCATATGTCGATTCAATTTTTTTTCTATCCTACGTCAAATTCAATTGCATAATTTTTATCACTTTATACATTACGAATTAACATCCAATGTAAACAGCAAACAAACAATCAATCAAACGGGATTATCATCGAATAATTAACAGATAATGATGTCAGATATCACGGGTGAACTGATACAGGTAATAGCATATATTCAACAATATAAATAACTAACATCAACATATTCCAACTTTCGTTTCAATTGAAATCAAATTTAATAAATAAAAGAACATTAATCATGAGTGACTGCTCACCTTTCGACGTTAGAGATGGACGAGAACGAGAGAAGTTACGAATACAAGCACGAATTCCAAAGCGGACAAGATGGGCACGAATTCGACAATTAAGCTGATAAATAGAAGTCAATGAGACCGAATTAAATCAAATTTTGCGTAACTGAAAATATATGAATATTATTATGGCATTTATATTTTCAATACTATAAAGTAGGCCTCTATATAAGACTTATATACAAATTTAAGCAAGAAAGAGACTAAGGCTACAGACCCAATTTATACAATATATACTGGACACACCAAAAATAATGTAACATGTGAACTAACTGACGCACATATAACATTCTTTCAAAAATCCAATATATTGTGACTTATAATTATAATCGTGTATATAGATTTATATATAAACACAAATATACTAATACAATATCTATAAAGTTTTAGCAATTGTATATTTCGTAAAACAAACCAAATCAGTACACATTATAATATGATATATATATATATATATCAATATGATATATATATATATATATATATATATATATATATTTCAATAGTTAATTCAAAATGCTTAAGAAGATACATATATTTATACTTAAAACACATGATGAAATATGATCCCGATATATATTCAAAACCACGTATAAACTAAGATATAGATATGGGAGCTTCCACAAGAATATATATTGGAAACAATATACCATATCTTAACAAAACTTTATACATACTTTACTGAAATCATATACAGTGTATAACTTGCACACTATACTAAAAGTCAAGACATATATAACGAATATATATAATCATATAACTAAATATTTTAAGCCTATATAATCTTGTATATGAGAACAGACCTAAACCTTGTGCCATAAACAAACATAAGTTCATATTAGTATATACCGTCATATATTAAGATCTTTCATAATGTAAATAAGCCTATATAAATATTAACATAGATGCCGTAAACTTAGAAATATATATATAATATAACTAGCAATATGTACAAACTTACATTATAATGCATATATAGTCAAATAGGAGAGGAGAAGAAGTGAAGCTCGGCTAGAAGAGTGCAGGCAGCCGTGTGTCTCGACCATGCTACGGATGCGGGTTCGGTTGTGCCTGGTCGGCAGTAGGTACGGCAGTCGGTTAGGCGGCCGAGATCTGTGTTGGCGGGAGAGCTTCGGTCGGCCTTGGCTGTGGAGGAGAACGGCTAGGGAAGTTTTCGGCTGTAGGAAGCTCTGGGTGCGAGTCGGAGGTGAAGGAAGTGGCGAGCGATGGCGACTGAAGAGGTTCGGCTATTGAGGCGGTGGGTTTTGTGGTGGAGGAGTTTGCGGAGGTGTCTGCTGTTAGGCAGAGGGGAAGTGAAGTTCTAGGCGGTGGTGGGTCTGAGCAGGTGGGGTCGGTGAGGCTAGGTAGGGGCGGAGGTCGGAAGATGATGGCATAGAGGAGCTCGGGAATGGTTGCGGCATTGACGTGCGTTATTATAGGTCTGTTCTGGAAATGGAGGCTCGTCTGCGACGAGGTTGAGGCGAGTATGTGCGGGGTGGTGGCGGATCCAGGCTCGGCTTGGTGTGAGGCGCGGTGTTTGGATGGGTTCGGCCAAACCAGTGAGGTGGAAGTGACAGGCTAAGGGAGGAGGCTTTATTTCTCACGTGTAAGTGACGTGCTAAAAACAAGCTTCAAGTGAAATGAAACAAAAAGGAGCAGGTTTTGTTTTCATGCAAATAAGAATGATATGTGCTGTCAACCTCTACTTCTCCTTTTTTTTTAAACATAGAACTAAAAGAAAAGAGCAGAGAAAGAAGGAACAACTAGAAAAGAGGAGAAACAATAATAGAAAATGAACGGCTTTTCAATACCAATGGTATTATATTTACTCATCAATTTCCAAGAAATGAGAAAAAGTGACAGCCATGTTAGTTGAATTCCAATAAATATTAATTACTAATGGCTGTCGAGTTTTACGTGGAAAGCTGAATGAACCGGAATTCAAAAGGTTAAAATGGTACCGATACGGCTATTCATTTTGCGATTTTTCGTCGCATAACGGACATCGTAATTGACAATCGAATATACTGTAGAGATTAACACGACGAGACGGTCAAAACAGCATACGGATATCTGTTATATGATTGAATTATAAAAATTCGAAATTTTCTACTGGCGGAAAATGCAAGAAAAACGTAGAAAAATAAGATCGACGGAGCCAAAGATGTCGGAATTTGGAAAAATGAAAAATAACGTTTGCTCAGGAGATGGTTTGGAATTGTTCTATGTAAAAATATTTAGGTTCCGAAAACATTTTATTTTCATCGCTTTTTAACTGATTAAATTGAAGTAAATTTATGCACGAAATAAACTTTCATATTTTCGGACGAAAATTTACCGGTAGCTATGTTTAACTAGACGCATTCCAAATATCAAACTTATATTTCAAAATTTTATCGTTTATATATATAACGGCTAATGATGTCAGATGTCACGGGTGAACTGATATAGGTAATAGCATATATTCAACAATATAAATAACTAACATCAACATATTCCAATTTTCATTTCAATTGAAATCAAATTTAATAAATAAAAGAAAATTAATCGTGAGTGATTGCTCACCTTTCGATGTTAGAGATGGACGAGAACGAGAGAAGTTACGAATCCAAGCACGAATTCCAAAGCGAACAAGATGGGCACGAATTTGACAATCAAGCTGATAAATAGAAGTCGATGAGACCGAATCAAATCAAATTTTGCGTAACTGAAAATATATGAATATTATTATAGCATTTATATTTTCAATACTATAAAGTAGGCCTCTATATAAGACTTATATACAAATTTAAGCAAGAAAGAGACTAAGGCTACAACCCAATTTATACAATATATACTGGGCACACGAAAAATAATGTAACATGTGAAATAACTGACGCACACATAACATTCTTTCAAAAATCCAATATATTGTGACTTATAATTATAATCGTGTATATAGATTTATATATAAACACAAATATACTAATAAAATATCTATAAAGTTTCAGCAATTGTATATTTCGTAAAACAAATCAAATCAGTGCACATTATAATATGATATATATATATATATATATATTTCAATAGTTAATTCAAAATGCTTAAGAAGATACATATATATTTATACTTAAAACACATGACGAAATAAGATCCCGATATATATTCAAAACCACGTATAAACTAAGATATAGATACGGGAGCTTCCGCATGAATATATATTGGAAACAATATACCATATCTTAACAAAACTTTATACATACTTTACTGAAATCATATACAGTGTATAACTTGCACACTATATTAAAAGTTAAGACATATATAAAGAATATATATAATCATATAACTAAATATTTTATGCCTATATAATCTTGTATATGAGAACAGACCTAAACCTTGTGCCATAAAAAAACATAAATTCATCTTAGTATATACCATCATATATTAAGATCTTTCATAAGTAAATAAGCCTATATAAATATTAACATAGATGCCGTAAACTTAGAAACATATATATATATATATATATATATATATATATATATAATATAACTAGCAATATGTACAAACTTACATTATAATGCATATATAGTCAAATAGGAGAGGAGAAGAAGTGAGGCTCGGCTAGAAGAGTGCAGGCAGCCGTGTGTCTCGACCATGCTACGGATGCGGGTTCGGTTGTGCTTGGTCGGCAGTAGGTACGACAGTCGGTTAGACGGCCGAGATCTGTGTTGGTGGGAGAGCTTCGGTCGGCTTTAGGAAGCTCTGGGTGCGAGTCGGAGGTGAAGGAAGTGGCGGGCGGTGGCGACTGAAGAGGTTCGGCTATTGAGGCGGTGGGTTTTGTGGTGGAGGAGTTTGCGGAGGTGTCTGCTATTAGGCGGAGGGGAAGTGAAGTTCTAGGCGTTGGTGGGTCTGAGCAGGCGGGGTCGGCGAGGCTAGGTAGGGGCGGAGGTCGGAAGATGATGGCATAGAGGAGCTCGGGAATGGTTGCGGCACTGATGTGCGTTATTATGGGTCTGTTCTGGAAATGGAGGCTCGCCTGCGACGAGGCTGAGGCGAGTATGTGCGGGGTGGTGGCGGATCCAGGCTCGGCTTGGTGTGAGGCGCGGTGTTTGGATGGGTTCGGCCGAACCAGTGAGGTGGCAGTGACAGGCTAAATGAGGAGGTTTTATTTCTCACGTGTAAGTAACGTGCTTAAACCAAGCTTGAGGTGAAATGAAACAAAAAGGAGCAGGTTTTGTTTTCATGCAAATAAGAATGATATGTGCTGTCAACCTCTACTTCTCCCTTTTTTTAAAACATAGAACTAAAAGAAAAGAGCAGAGAAAGAAGGAACAACTAGAAAAGATGAGAAACAATAATAGAAAGTGAACGGCTTTTCAATACCAATGGTATTATATTTACTCATCAGTTTCCAAGAAATGAGAAGATGTGACAGCCATGTTAGTTGAATTCCAATAAATATTAATTACTAATGGCTGTCGAGTTGTACGTGGAAAGCTGAATGGACCGGAATTCAAAAGGTTAAAATGGTACCGATACGGCTATTCATTTTGCGATTTTTCGTCGCATAACAGTCATCGAAATTGACAATCGAATATACCGTAGAGATCAACACGACGTGATGATTAAAACGGCATACAGATATTTGTTGTATGATTGAATTATAAAATTCAAAATTTTCTACTGGCGGAAAATGCAAGAAAAACGTAGAAAAATAAGATCGACGGAGCCAAAGATGTCCGAATTTGGAAAAAACGAAAAATAGCGTTTGCTCAGAAGATGGTTTAGAATTTTTCTATGTAAAAATATTTATGTTCCGAAAATATTTTATTTTCGTCGCTTTTTAACTGATTAAATTGAAGTAAATTTACGCACGAAATAAACTTTCATATTTTCGGACGAAAATTTACCGGTAGCTATGTTTAACTAGACGCATTCCAAATATCGAACTTATATTTCAAAATTTTATCGTTTATATATATAAAAATTTTTAAATTTCACACAAAACGGTTAATTAAATTAAATAAAATCGTTAAATTATCCGGGTTGTTACACTCTCCCCCACTCAAAACTTTTCGTCCTCGAAAAGGAAGTAGGTAGGAGAATAGAAACAACCAAAAGAAATTAGACTTGAATTACATTATAACAACTAATTTAAACTATATAAATTTCAATTTAAATAAATTTATATTCAACAATTTGTTTTTATATTCAAGATTTTCATTAAATTGATTTGATTTAACATTTATTAATGTTAGGTACAAAAGGTTTCTTTCAAATTAAATTCAATTTAATTAAGATACTCCCTTAAGTTGATTTGATTCAATTTATTAACTTCGATAACAAATTTTTCCTCTATTAATCACACCTATTATTTATTTAACTTATTATTCTATTTATCTCCATAAACATTTATAGTTAAAATTTAAGCGAATAACATTTATTATACGCACTCACATTTCATTTATAAAGACAATTTGTTATATATTATCCAATTTTCCTATATTTACAATTTCAAAGATCATAAATTTGAATAGTCATTTATTATAATCATATTTTATTCAACAAATTTAATTCTTCTTTGTTCCTAATTATTATTAAATTTACTCCACTTAATATTCTATCACATGTATATATTAAGTATATTTATTCTTATTATAACTACTCAAATTTATTTAAAAATTCCTTTGATATAATTTTCTACTGTATAATATTCAATTACATAATTAAATTTTAAAATTTAGGTAAGTTGTATATAATGCACTTGAGTATTATCCCAGTAAAATTTTCTAATTTAATTATTCAGGCTTAAATTTTTATTCAAAATTTCGATTTCATTTTATAATTGAAATTATCCTTCATTACAAATTTAAGAATTAAATTTTCGAGTAACTTCAAATTTATTTAGAGATAAATAAATATTTGTAATATATCAAATCAGATTTAAATCATATATCAATATATATATATTACCAATCAAATCACACTTTAAGAAATTCAAATCAATTTATTTTTCAAACAATCCGTAGCAAAGCTACAGAATAGTCTCTCCACTTCGAAACTCGAAAATAAATGTCGATGATGCGGCCGCCATCACCGAAATTATTTTCCAGCGACGAAGAAAAGAGCACTGATTTAAACATTAAATTTTTCTTTGAAATTGATTTCTATTGAAATTACTTTATATAATATGCATTTTAAAATTTAAACCTAGAGTTTAAAATCACCGGAAATTAAATTCTTAAATTCTTGGTTTAAATTTATTACAAACTCCAAATCAAATTATAACCAAATTTTATAAATTCATTTATTTATTTTATGAAATAGTCAATGATTTACATAATAATAAATGAAAATTAAATTTTATCATTTTGGACACAAATTCATTAACATTTTAATTTCAGAAAAATTTATACTTATATATATAATATAATCATTCTAAATTATTTTATTTACTAAACTTGAAAAAATATTGTGTCAGTTTGCTCTGCTCAGGTGTTTTGTAGATCTTATCGATAGCGTTGATCAGACGAATCGATCGAAAACCCAAATCAACATCAACTTAAACAACACAATATATAAAACATTTTTAATATAAATTTACAAATACACTTTCTCGCTCAACGATACAAGAATATATCCCAAGGCAGTATAGAAATTCAAAGGTTTTTTGATGGATTCGAATCAAAGAAAATTTTGATTCAAAGATAGATTCGAAATAAAGATAAGATGTTTTTAAGTAACAAAATCGGGAGATGGATAACCTTATTTAATTCACGGACAACCTTAACCGGATCGACCGTGACTTAAGAATAAGTAAGATTCTGAATTCCGAGGTAAAGCAACATCAGATCTCCTGGGATAGAATTTAGGCATAGCAGGAGATAGTTAGCATTGTAAACCGAGGATACAGAAATCTTCGGTAAATCGATGTCTATTGTAAAGGAGTTTCACCCCTTTACAAATCATTCGAAGATTGGCGTGACCGCCGATCTATTAGAGATATCATTTGAAGTGGAGTTATAGGATGCTCCAAAATTGAAAGAAGACGAATAGTGAGGGATACGAATGAATTTTGAAACCGCAAGGAACGTTCCAAAATTCAAAGGAATTGAGTCAAAAGGAAGAGATTGAAACTCGAATGAGAGTGATTCTGTAAATACATTTATCATATATTCTAAGTTTTTCCCAGAGCTACCAAAGCTCTGGTACCAACTGTAACGACCCGCTATTTTGGAATATTCGCACCCGCACCTGTCGGACTTGAATAATTCAAAATACCGAATTGTTAATTTAAATTTGGCAGAACTCAGATATACTGTAAATAAATAATCACATAATCACAGACACAGAGTAATAATATGCAGCGGAAGCAAAATATAGTAGTTCATGAAGCTACTATATATATATATATAACAGAGTTAAATAAGTTACAACAGAGGTCTCGAATACAATAGTCAAATACAAGAATCAGAATACATCACTGGAATCAACTTAATATTTGAAAACTGGATAGATAGCTGGATCTCCAAGCGAAGCTCCAACTCCAAAGGTGAGTCTCGAAAGCTGGTACTCTCAGTCTGACCCGAGCATAAAGGAAAACACAAAACACTCGAGTCAGGATTGACATTCTTATATCAATAAATCCAACTCAAGTGAAATAACAATTGAAATACAAGTAACTCAAAGGACGTTGGAATAACCATCCTCTAAGGATCTGTTAAACTATCTACTATATAGTAATATATGCTAAATAGATAATGTCTATCGGTAATATAAATATCAAAATAGTGTTAAGGCATTACCATTATCCCCCTTAACACATTTTATATAAGCGTTATAGTCTATACAGCACTGTAAACTCCACCGTAAACTAGTGGGATATCAGGGAGTACTCCATAGGTATAACACAAAACAAATTTGTAGTGGTCGCATATATAGGGATACAAGTATGACAAGGCACATGAGGCTATACCCAAGGTAGTGAAACTACCGTTTGCCTGATCCGGACTGGTGAAAACGCATCGCCGCAACGATCGCAACACCGCGAAACAACACTCCCAAAATTTACGAGGATGCACCAATCAATAAGAAGTAATGAGTAGTTTTCGAAGAAGTGTGTTCGCTCGAGGTGGCTAACCCCATTTGGCCCTGTACGGCTCCTGTTTTAGTCATTTTCAATTTGACACAAGTGTCAAGGCTATCCATTATCGTTCTCTTTCTTCAGTCATCACGTACATCATTCCAACCACTTCATTCTAGATCACACTCCGCGTATAGTTATTAAAGTGGTTTCCGGTTTAGACGGAGAGTATGTCCACAACCGATTCTGGTCTCTTTAATAAATGTCGTAATTATTACACCGATTGGTCATTTAACAAATTCCAAAACCAAATCAAATTCAATTTCAATTAGAGTTCATAAATCAACATTTCATTTGTCTTTCGAAAGTCATTTCCATAATTTACGCTTAAAGCTTCCAAATTACCATTTCAAAATCTTATATTCTATTTCAAATTTTATTTAAACAATTCAAATATGGATTCAAGTTCGTATATAAGTTTTCTTCCGGAATCATTTAAATTAGCTTAATTTAACATTCAAATCAATTTAAATCCATTTATCGGTTTCGTTCAATATTTGTTTCAATAAATTTTTCATTCAAAACAATTTCCATTCAATCTCCAATTCATTAAAACAATTGCTTACGTTCAACTTAATTATACCAAAGCTTACAATTTAATTAAGTCAATTTCGTCGAGTCAAATTCTTTGAATTACAAGTCCTACATTTGTTTTAATAAAACACATTTTTTTCTTGTTAAAGAAATTCAGTTACACTTATTTCTTCACTTAGTTACAAGTTTCGAAACTCAATTAGTAAAGGAACTAAATTTCACATATTCAAGAAGTCAAATTTCACTTATTAACTTACTTAAGTTTTCTAAAGCTTAATTAATAAAGGAACCCAATTTCATTTACTTACGAAGTTCAAATTCACTTATTCAAAAGCTTAATTTCTCTTATCCAAGAATTCAAATTTTTATTTAATTATCAATTAATTCAATCTCATTCAATTATTAAATAATTTCAACTTAATTATTAAATAAATTCAACTTAATAATTTCAAACTTAATTATAATTTCAAATTTAATTATTAAATGATTTCAAACCTAATAATTTCAAAACTTAATTATTACTAATTCCAAATTATTTATTAATAATTCCAAATTTAATTAATAAATAATTAAATTTCAAACAACGTTCTTTCATCAATTACTACATTAATATTTGTTTCAGATTTCAATATTTACGTTTTGCTTTCATAAAAATTCAAATTCCAACTTCATTTCAAAACTTATTCTTTATTCGAATAAAATCATTATTTTATTTTTAAATCAAATTATTGACCAATCGGATTTTTATTTAATTATCTATCCTAAGTCAAGTTCATTTGGGTATTTATCATTTCAACCCTATTCCATTTCAATTCAAAAATCAAAGCGTAGCAAAGGGAACTTGCAGTGTGATAATTGGGATGGTGTCAAAATAAATAAACAAGCAATATCAACAATCAATAACAATCCAATAATTTATTTAAATAATCCCGAAATAATCACATTAAATTACATTGTTATTTGTGCAAATTAATATAATTATTTCTACAATCTACACTATCATTTCATGTAGATTAAAGATTATTCCACTTATTATTCTATGCAATTCTACACTTGACATTAATTATTCAATTTCATACTTCATCAATTAATACAACATAAATTCAAATGGTTTAAGGGTAATTAACTATTTTTCTACATGTCAATTAATTTAAACATATAAGGGGTCATATTACACAAATTTAACTAATCAAATTTAACGCATATGTCGATTCAAATTTTTTTTCTATCCTACATCAAATTCAATTGCATAATTTTTATCACTTTATACATTACGAATTAACATCCAATATGAACAACAAACAATCAATCAAACGGGATTATCATCGAATAATTAACAAATAATGATGTCAGATGTTACGGGTGAACTGATACAGGTAATAACATATATTCAACAATATAAATAACTAACATCAACGTATTCCAATTTTCGTTTCAATTGAAATCAAATTTAATAAATAAAAGAACATTAATCGTGAGTGATTGCTCACCTTTCGAGGTTAGAGATAGACGAGAACGAGAGAAGTTACGAATCCAAGCACGAATTTCAAAGCGGACAAGATGGGCATGAATTCGACAATCAAGCTGATAAATAGAAGTCGATGAGACCGAATCAAATCAAATTTTGCATAACTGAAATTATATGAATATTATTATAGCATTTATATTTTCAATACTATAAAGTAGGCCTCTATATAAGACTTATATACAAATTTAAACAAGAAAGAGACTAAGGCTACAGACCCAATTTATACAATATATACTGGACACACCAAAAATAATGTAACATGTGAACTAACTGACGCACACATAACATTCTTTCAAAAATCCAATATATTGTGACTTATAATTATAATCGTGTATATAGATTTATATATAAACACAAATATACTAATAAAATATCTATAAAGTTTCAGCAATTGTATATTTCGTAAAACAAATCAAATCAGTACACATTATAATATGATATATATATATATATATTTCAATAGTTAATTCAAAATGCTTAAGAAGATACATATATATTTATACTTAAAACACACGATGAAATAAGATCCCGATATATATTCAAAACTACATCTAAACTAAGATATAGATACGGGAGCTTCCGCATGAATATATATTGGAAACAATATACCATATCTTAACAAAACTTTATACATACTTTACTAAAATCATATACAGTGTATAACTTGCACAATATATTAAAAGTCAAGACATATATAACGAATATATATAATCATATAACTAAATATTTTAAGCCTACATAATCTTGTATATGATAACAGACCTAAACCTTATGCCATAAACAAACATAAATTCATATTAGTATATACCGTCATATATTAAGATCTTTCATAATGCAAATATGCCTATATACATACACCGATATTAACATAGATGCCGTAAACTTAGAAATATATATATATAATATAACTAGCAATATGTACAAACTTACATTATAATGCATATATAGTCAAATAGGAGAGGAGAAGAAGTGAGGCTCGGCTAGAAGAGTGCAGGAAGCTGTGTGTCTCGACCATGCTACGGATGCGGGTTCGGTTGTGCTTGGTCGGCAGTAGGTACGGCAGTCGGTTAGGCGGTCGAGATCTGTGTTGGCGGGAAAGCTTCGGTCGGCCTTGGCTGTGGAGGAGAATGGTTGGGGAAGTTTTCGGTTGTAGGAAGCTCTGGGTGTGAGTCGGAGGTGAAGGAAGTGGCGGGCGGTGGTGACTGAAGAGGTTCGGCTATTGAGGCGGTGGGTTTTGTGGTGGAGGAGCTTGCGGAGGTATCTGCTGTTAGGCGGAGGGGAAGTGAAGTTCTAGGCGGTGGTGGGTCTGAGCAGGTGAGGTCGGCGAGGCTAGGTAGGGGCGGAGGTCGGAAGATGACGGCATAGAGGAGCTCGGGAATGGTTGCGGCACTGACGTGCATTATTATGGGTCTGTTCTGGAAATGGAGGCTCGCCTGCGACGAGGCTGGGGCAAGTATGTGCGGGGTGGTGGCGGATCCAGGCTCGACTTGGTGTGAGGCGCGGTGTTTGGATGGGTTCGGCCGAACCAGTGAGGTGGCAGTGACAGGCTAAGGGAGGAGGTTTCATTTCTCACGTGTAAGTGATGTGCTAAAAACAAGCTTCAAGTGAAATGAAACAAAAAGGAGCAGGTTTTGTTCATGCAAATAAGAATGATATGTGCTGTCAACCTCTACTTCTCCCCTTTTTTTTAAACATAGAACTAAAAGAAAAGAGCAGAGAAAGAAGGAACAACTAGAAAAGATGAGAAACAATAATAGAAAGTGAACGGCTTTTCAATACCGATGGTATTATATTTACTCATCAGTTTCCAAGAAATGAGAAAAAGTGACAGCCATGTTAGTTGAATTCCAATAAATATTAATTACTTATGGCTGTCGAGTTGTACGTGGAAAGCTGAATGTACCGGAATTCAAAAGGTTAAAATGGTACCGATATGGCTATTCATTTTGCGATTTTTCGTCGCATAACGGACATCGAAATTGACAATTGAATGTACCGTAGAGATCAACACGACGAGACGATCAAAACGGCATATGGATATCTGTGGTATGATTGATAAAAATTCGAAATTTTCTACTGGCGGAAAATGCAAGAAAAACGTTGAAAAATAAGATCGACGGAACCAAAGATGTCTGAATTTGGAAAAACGAAAAATAGAGTTTTCTCAGAAGATGGTTTAGAATTTTTCCATGTAAAAATATTTAGGTTCCGAAAATATTTTATTTTCATCGCTTTTTAACTGATTAAATTGAAGTAAATTTACGCACGAAATAAACTTTCATATTTTCGGACGAAAATTTACCAGTTGCTATGTTTAACTAGACGCATTTCAAATATCAAACTTATATTTCAAAATTTTATCGTTTATATTTTTTTTAAATTTCACCTAAAACGGTTAATTAAATTAAATAAAATCGTTAAATTATCCGGATTGTTACAATTCCAATATGGATTTTTAAATTCCCAAATAAACCAATATAATTTCCATATATTTCAAAGCTTTAATTATTCCACCATTTCAAAACTTATTCTTTAATATTTTCGTATATATCATTTCAACTACTATTATTAAGATCTGAAATATTTACTTAATAAATCAAATATCATTTTAGTAAAACCTTTAGACTACAAATAACTGGATATTCTTTCAATCACATTAACTTGATAATATTCATTTAAACCAATTTAAATCCTCTAAACAAAAATCAAGTTATAAAATCATACCTTTTAAATCTCAATTTATTTATATGTCAAGTCAAATTTTTCGAGGATAATCCTTAAATCTTAAATTCAAATCATTAATCCTCCAACCTTAATTTTATTTGAGTCGTAATAAACTCTATATACAATAGAATTTAAATAGATACTTAACCATATTATATAAAAGAAATTCAAGCTTTATTATTTAGTTTATTTTATAATTCAAAAAAATTTATACATAGCGAAATCAATAATAAAATAGTATTTATATAACATCTAAAATCAATATCTGTATAGCCCATATATTTCTTTACGAAACCATAAAAATCATTTCAAAAATAGTTTTATATATATACCGCGATGCCTGTATATAATTTTCTATCCTATGATCAAGTGATACAGATATTTATCATTTCAATCTGCAATTTAAAAATAAAAGTGTGGCTCTGTATCATTTCAAACCGCAATCCCGAATCAAAATAAATGCATAACAACTTGCAGATTATGATGATATAAATAAAACATCCATCACAAAATCATACATCCATCACAATCATCATACAAAATAATCAATCAATATCAATATATAACTGATAATATATAACAGGTAATTAACTGGCAGTTATATTCAATAATAAATTAAATAACGATTTAACTTCAATAAATGTAATTAACTGAGATGGTGATTAAAAATATACGAAACAGTCATAAATAAATGCATAATCACAACATAAATCACTTTACCAAACATAAGAAATTTTAGAAGTTGTGAGTGGGTTAAAACACTCACCTTTTTGAATTTAAATCCAATTTAAACCCAAAATTTGAACAGCCTTAGAATCCGCCCAAACCAATGCCATAATGTCCGGAAACCCAATACGAACCTAGGGGAGAAAACCTCGCGTGAAACGGATGTCGTATGCAAAAATATGCACGTTAGAACTTTCGAATATCAAAAATTAATCCAAAATAAATACATAATACTACCGTCGTACTTGCCACGTCACCCACGCGTTATCTCCTAGAAAACGCATGCTGCCATCAGCAAAACCCTAACCGCGTTTGAATCAAGGAGCCGCCGCCCCCTTCGAGCCAAATTCGACGTCATCTGGTCCACCTTCACGCTGATCCATGTACGCGCCTCCGAGCCGCTCCATCCTAGGTTCGTGCGACTGCCTCCAGGCCCCCATTGCTGTGACCGTCGCCGCCTTGATGACTGCCCATTTATGGCGATTCTCGGCCACCGTATGACCAACGAGCAACACCACAGGGGCCTGCACCACGCCCTCTTTCAAACGCCACCCTCCGATCAACGTTTCAACGCAGATCCACCGTTGGATCGTCGA
The DNA here is from genome assembly GCA_030765085.1 of Allium cepa. NCBI lineage: Eukaryota > Viridiplantae > Streptophyta > Magnoliopsida > Asparagales > Amaryllidaceae > Allium > Allium cepa. The sequence goes on from CM060931.1 coordinate 1,052,889,804, forward strand.
AAATCCAATATGAACTGTCCCGGTTCAATCTCGATTTCTGGACAATTAATGTTTCGAAGCCAAAAACAAACTGCAGATCTGAGATGCGTACATAGATAGCTTCGATATATATATATATATATATATATATATATATATATATATATATATATATTTATGAATTTTTTTGAGGAGTTTGAAATTTTTGTTTTGGATTTGATTTGTATTCATATTTGGATCTAGAATTTGTTTGTCTGTCATTGAGGAGGAGAGATAGTTGAATTGTACATACAGACAAATGAGAAATAGAGGTAGGCTAGGATTTATAATAGGGTATTTATAGACAAAGCTGAAATTGAGTAGATGGACCCAATTTATAAACGCGCTGAACGATGAATGGCCCAAAAGGCCCGTTCTGACTCCGGAACGAAATTGGGTCGACCCATATATCAAAATAGATGTTTTCAAATATTTAAAACGCAATGGAAAAAGTTTCAAGTCCAAATTCCATCGTATGAATAAGTTATGTTAAAATCAAATTATTTCAAATTGATTTCAATTGATTTCAATTTCATCGATTTCAAGGCGTTTCACGTTCGTACGATCAAACAACAAGTCCGATCACTATGAAACTTGAAATCCTACAATAATTCACCGTTACGGATCCGATGAAACTAGTTTCGTCAAAATCCGAGTCAGTGGCCAAAAATGACTACTTTTACATTAATTAAAAATCTAATATTAAATTAATTAAATCCAGTTTTAAATTTAAATTCTATCATTGACAATTTTATCACTTTTATATTTCTTAATCATTCACAATGATTTAAAAAAATTTGAATGTCAAATTAGAGATGGTTAATTTATAAATTTCACTATTGATTCTCAATTTCATTAAATTCCACATTATAAATTAAATTTCCAATAAATATATTAAATTCACTTCCATTCTATTATTAAATTCATTATTAACAAACGGATAAAATTTAATGTTGGATTTACAAACTATTCCTTAATATTCTTACATTCATATTGATTTCAATTAACGCAAAAATTAGAGATTCATTTCATTAAATTGCAATTACTCCAATTATTATCATAGTCCAAATCCCAATAAATTTATAAATCTTGACTTCCATTCTTCTTATCCAACCAATTGCTTTAAATAATTGGGATTGCACTAATTAAGTCAATTACTACAATTGTTTTCAAATTAAATTCTATGAACTAACCAAATAGGTAATTCATAACAATTGTAACCATTAAACTTTAATTAACTTCGTTGTTAAACTCCATACTAGTTATTTTTTCATTATTTATTGTAATTACTTACATCATATGGATTCATTCTATTACCCTAAATCGCACATAAATTCATACAATATTTACCTTTATTTACTTATATAAAATCTTATTCCCAAATATAACAATTACAACAAATTAATAGGACAATTAAATAATATCTTACGACTGTTACTAATATTTTGATTTGCATTAATTACAATTAATACTCTTAATAAATTTATTTAGCTTTCTGTTACACCAATTACTATCTTATAAATAAATTTTACGTTCCTTTTAAATTTACATTCACACTTTCCGTTATTATATTATACTTTACAATTTTAATAAATTCATTAATTGTCATTTCATTCAACCCATTAATCATTAACCTAAATTAGCACCGTTACGTTATAATTTACTTATTAGCTTAGGACAAGTGCTACCATTAGTTCATACACTAATTCATTCCATTTCCATTCATTATACATTATTTTATTAGTAAGTCGACATTTTAAATTATTAATTTACTTTTATATTCCATTATAAATTAATGCACCCATTAATTAAGATTTTAAATCAAATTAATCATTTCATCTTGGTACCATCCTTTTATTACAATAAGAATATAATTAACTTACATTTATACTGTTACATTCAAGTTATTAAAATTTAACTTACCAATCTTATCCAAATTATTATTTCCATTTGTTTCTTATATTAAACTTATAACCAAGTATGATAATTTTCATAATTACAATTACATTTTGAATTGTAAATCTTAATTTCAATTGCTACATTTAATTTCTAACATTTGCTTCATTATAACTTCTAAATTTTTTTATTTCTTTCCAAATTAAATTACAAAAATCAAATTAAATTAACCAATTTTTGATTACCAAAAATCACGGGTCGTTACACTCTCCCCCACTCAAAACTTTTCGTCCCCGAAAAGGAAAAAGAAGGGAAAAGAAAGAATTAAGAAATCAATATATCCTATTCAAAATATTAACTTTATAAACAAATAGATTTTCAAAATTTAATAATTTAAATAAAATATATCAATTTATACCCATTAAATCTTTTTATACTTAAATTTACAAAGTTTGGAAAAAAATTCAAAATATTTCTAAGTCCAAAATTTACGGAAAATTTCGACAGAGTCTCCTTTGTAAGAAGAGGCTCGGGAGAAAATATAATATCCAATATAATAATATACAACATATATTTTCCACAATAATATGTATACATACATACATACATATATATATATATATATCCCAACGGGGAAACAATATAATAGCTCTATAATACCGTAATCCGAGAATGTACCTATTTGTCGGGAAAATAAACGCTTAATTATGAAACCAAAAGCAGTAGCAATTGCTTCCATAACCTGCCTTTCACTTATATAATCTAAAAGGGTTAACAATTAAATAGAATGAAATATTTAAAGCCGTTTCACATAATAACAAACAATCAACATACCAACCATCACTTGCAACAAGCAAACAACCATCACATAAATCAACACACATCAATCATTCATTCATATCAAACAAAACAAATAGTTGTTCGGGTTCAAACTTTAAATTGTACGGAATGAAAAATAAACTACTAAGTGTACCCTTCACTCATCAGTCTTAGGTGAAACTAAATAGATTATCCATACATCCAAACAATTTTAAAGTATCCTTACCCAAACAACCATAAACCAAAGCAAACAACAACAATTTCAACAACAGATTTAGCTTTCCTTATTAATTCCATTCATTCATTTGTTGTTTGATTTCTCTTTTTCATATAATGATTTATCTTTTAAATTTACATTTATTTCTTACAATTTTATTTAGAAATAACTTCAACTTATTTACTTAAGTTTGAAATTTCTTACTTACAATACCTGCCTTCTATTATATTTAATTAGTATTATTTCAATTATACTTGAGTTTATAACAACTACGACTTCCAATTCTTATTTATTAAAGAATTTCATTGAATACCTTCATTATTTAAAATTTTTACTTGTATAATTTTCTATTACCATTTCTCATTAACATTGTAACTTTTATTATTTGGTAAGTTATACATATATGTTTTTAAGAATGAAATTGAAAATCACACAAGTTTTTCTCAATTCTTTTAATTAATTAAATGCTCAATAATAATATCCTTTGTTTTATATGTTACAAATTTAAATTTCTTTTTATTTAATTTACAACTTAGCATTAACTCTCTTATTTCCTTTAGAGGTTTCAATTTATTAATTACCTACGTTCCAATTCACTACAATAATTGAAACTATTAATTAATGGGAACTTAAGAACTAAATACCGGGTTTAATTTCAAATCATTTTAAAATAATAGATAAATGTATATACTTACAGTTTATATATATATATATCCCATTACATTTAAAACAATTTAAAATTTATACTTATTTATCCAAATGATTCTGTAGTAAAACTACTACAGTGGCCTTCCCCCTTCGAAACTCTAAAATGAATGTCGATGATGCGGCCGCCATCACCGAAATTATTTTCCAGCGATAGAGAGAGAAGTACAGAACTTAATTTTTTTCCAATATCTTCTTTAAAACAATTCTTCCAGATATATTGAAATATTTATATCAAAAAATACTTCTAAATAATAATATTATTATATTCCAAAATCATTGAAAGAATTTTCAAAACCCCGGGACTTAAGTTCTAAATTTTCGATTTTCATTTATTTTATTCTCAATCTTATTTCAACTATTATTTATAAATTTCCTTGCCTAACACCTAATATATTGCAACCAAAAATATATATCACTTGTAAAATTTTATTTTATATATAGAAAATATAATAGGCAAAATTATTTCATTCACCTATATTAAAACCAGATACTATGTTGGTCTGTCCTATTAAGTGTTTAGAAATCCTTGTTGATGTCATAGCGTCCCATGCATCAACAAGAATTTATAAATACAAAACGGAACAAATTAACACAATATTAAAAAATTTTATAACACTAACAAATACACTCTCTCATATATATATACACAATTAGCGACTCATCATAGGGTATTACTATCCAATTAATAAAGTGTCAGACCCCATAAAGTTAAGGTTTATTGCTAAACCAAAGCTCTGCTGCCAGATGTAACGTCCCGCCATTTCGTACGCTTTAAATCGATGATAAACAACACACGTCAGACTTAAACCTTACAGAAGGGCGGATTGTTATGGGATAAATAAGAAAAAGCAGGGAAAGAAAAAAACAAAATAGAATCTTGTAGCAGAACGATAAAATATAATAATTAAATATACAATTCGTGAAGCTGTTTTATAAACATTTGATTATATTTATACAATACATATCAGAGTTGCACATACCAGCGAATAATAATCGATGCAGTGGAATACAGTGTGTAGTGGAACAAATATAATATGTAATAATAATAAAATCTTCGTCTTTGTCCTACAGAAATAAGGCCTTCGATTCGTGAAAAGCTCAGGCTGACCCAAGCGAATTGAAAAGACAAAACACTCGGGTCATAACTAAAAGATCTTATGTAAGTTAAATCAACAAAAATAAATACGAGTGGAACGGCGTCAGAGATGTTTACGGGATTTGACATCTCCTATCCAGTGTCTAACATGAGCGCAGTAACTTAAGACATGCTCGAGATTCACATCTCCTAAGGATCCGTTAAACTATTTACAATGTAGTAATATTTCGCTATTACAATAGTGTCTATTAGTAAAATAAACTTACTTTTAAATAGCATTAAGACTTTACATTTTCCACCTTAACACATAATAGTGTCAATAGTCTATACAGTACCGTAATACCTCCTGATCGGGAGGCTAGCAGAGAATACTCCATAGGTACGACACAAAAGAAACTCACACAAGGCACGCTAGGGTAGGTGACACGGCACGACTAGGCAATGCCGGGATAGATATACCAATTACGCTTCCGGGCCAGTGGTAACGTGTAGCGTGCAGCTACCGCCCACCTCGAGCCACACCCCTAAAAAAAAAAATCAAAAGTGGACACTGAATCAATCCTAAAGTCAGAGTATAATATCAAAGGGATGTGTCCGATCAAAGGAGCTACCTCATTAGCCCGTCAATCGCTCCTGTTTTACCACCTTATGCCAACTCACGGGAGTCGGGTCCACGTATTTACCTCAAAGGAAACGTCACCACCATCCTACTTCATTCTGGAATCTCCACCGCGTACACAGTTGTTAAAGTGGTTTTCGGAGTTGGCAGAGAGTATGACAACTTCCGATCCCTGTCTCTTCAACAACCAAATGTTATAATAACCCCGCGGTCTTATCAAAATAGTTTATACTTTTAAACCCAGAATATAATATCCATTTCAAATCCATATAAATACGATACCATTTCCTCTTTTTAAAAACCCAAATAAAATTTGATATCATTTTCAAATATATCCTTCTCTAAAACTATAACATTTCAAAGTTATAATATTTCAAAACCAAAACTTGAAATATAGCCTTTCAAAACATAAAACTTTGAATTTCATAACTTTGAAACATACTACACAACTTAAATGGTTTAAACATATAATTACTTTATGTAGTAAAATAGCTTCTTCACCTTCACAAAACAATTCCAATATGGATTTTTAAATTCCCAAATAAACCAATATAATTTCCATATATTTCAAAGCTTTAATTATTCCACCATTTCAAAACTTATTCTTTGATAATTTCATATATATCATTTCAACTACTATTATTTAGATTTCAAATGTTTACTTAATAAATCAAATATCATTTTAGTAAAACCTTTAGACTTCAAATAACTGGATATTCTTTCAATTACATTAACTTGACAATATTAATTTAAACAAATTTGATATTCATTTAAATCCTCTAAACAAAAATCAAGTTATAAAATCATACCTTTTAAGTCTCAATTTATTTATATTTCAAATCAAATTTTTCGAGGATAATCCTTAAATCTTAAATTCAAATCATTAATCTTCCAACTTTAATTTTATTTGAGTTATTATAAACTCTATATACAATAGAACTTAAATAGATACTTAACCATATTATATAAAAGAAATTCAAACTTTATTATTTAGTTTATTTTATAATTCAAACAAATTTACACATAGCTAAATCAATAATAAGATAGCATTTATATAACATCTAAAATCAATATCTGTATAGCCCATATATTTCTTTACAAAACCATAAAAGTCATTTCAAAAATAATTTTATATATATATCGCGGTGTCTGTATCTAATTTTCTATCCTATGGTCAAATGATACAGATATTTATCATTTCAATCCGCAATTTAAAAATAAAAATGCGGTTGTATATCATTTCAAGCCGCAATCCCGAATCAAAATAAATGCATAGCAACTTGCAGATTATGATGATATAAATAAAACATCCATTCATCTATCATAAAATCATACATCCATCACAATCATCATACAAAACAATCAATCAATATCAATATATAACTGATAATATATTACAGGCAATTAACTGGTAGTTATATTCAATAATAAATTAAATAATGATTTAATTTCAATAAATGCAATTAACTGAGTTGATGATTAAAAATATACGAAACAGTCATAAATAAATGCAAAATCACAACATAAATTACTTTACCAAACATAAGAAATTTTAGAAGTTGTGAGTGGGTAAAACACTCACCTTTTTGAATTTAAATTGAATTTGAATCCAATTTAAACCCAAAATTTGAACAGCCTCAGAATCTGTCCAAACCAATGCCAAAATGTCCGGAATCCCAATACGAACCTAGCGGAGAAATCCGCGTGTGAAACAGATGTCGTATGCAAAAAATATGCACGTTAGAACATTCGAATATCAAAAATTAATTCAAAATAAATATAACATAATACTACCGTCGTACATGCCACGTCACCCGTGCGTTATCTCCCAGAAAATGCACGCTACCATCAGCAAAACCCTAACCGTGTTCGAATCAAGGATCCCCCGCCCCTTCGAGCCAAATTTGACATCATCTTGTCCACCTTCACGCTGATCCATGCACGCGCCTCCGAGCCGCTCCATCCTAGGTTCGTGCGACCGCCTTCGGTCCCCCATTCCTGCGACCGTCGCCGCCATGATGACTGCCCATTTCTGGCGACTCTCGGCCATCGTATGACCAACGAGCAACACCACAGGGGCCTGCACCACCCCTCTTTCAAACGCCACCCTCCGATCAACGTATTAACGCAGATCCACCGTTGGATCCTCGAAAATCAAATATGAACGGTCCCGTTTCAATCTTAATTTCTAGACAAGCGATGATTCAAAACCAAAAACAAAATGCAGATCTGAGATGCGTACATCGATAACTTCGATATATATTTTTTCTCAATTTTTTTTAAGGAGTTTGAAATTTTTGTTTTGGATTTGATTTGGATTTGTATTTGGATCTAGAATTTTGTTGTCTGTTATTGAGGAGGAGAGATAGTTGAATTGTACGTATAGACAAATGAGAAATAGGGGTTGGTTAGAGTTTATATCAGGGTATTTATAGACAAAGCTGAAATAGAGTAGATGGACCCGATTTATAAACGCATTGAGCGATGAATGGCCCGAAAAGCCTGTTCTGACTCCGGAATGAAATTGGATCAACCCATATATCAAAATAGATGTTTTTAAATATTTAAAACGAAATGGAAAAGGTTTCAAGTCCAAATTCCATCGTATGAAAAAGTTATGCTAAAATCAAACTATTTCAAATTGATTTCAGTTTCATCGATTTCAAGGCGTTTCACGTTCATACGATCAAACGACAAGTCGATCGCTACGAAACTTGAAATCCTACAACAATTCACCGTTACGGATCCGATGAAACTGGTTTCGTCGAAATCCAAGTCAGTGGCCAAAAATGGCTATTTTTACATTAATTAAAAATCTAATATTAAATTAATTAAATCCAGTTTTGAATTTAAATTCTATAATTGACAATTTTATCACTTTTATATTTCTTAATCATTCACAATGATTTATACAAATTTGAATGTCAAATTAGAGGTGTTTAATTTACAAATTTCACTATTAATTCTCAATGTCATTAAATTCCACATTACAAATTAAATTTTCAATAAATCTATTAAATTCACTTCCATTCTATTATTAAATTCATTATCAACAAACGGATAAAATTTATCGTGGGATTTACAAACTATTCCTTAATATTCTTACATTCCATATTGATTTCAAGCAACGCAAAAATTAGAGATTTATTTCATTAAATTGCAATTACTCCAATTATTATCATAGTCCAAATCCCAATAAATTTATAAATCTTGACTTCCATTTTCTTATCCAACCAATTGCTTTAAATAATTGGGATTGCACTAATTAAGTCAATTACTACAATTGCTTTCAAATTGAATTCTACAAACTAAACAAATAGGTAATTCATAACAATTATAACCATTAAACTTTAATTAACTTCGTTGTTATATTCCATCCTAGTTATTATTTCATTATTTATTATAATTACTTACATCATATGAATTCATTCTATTACCATAAATCAGATATAAATTCATATATTCATACAATATTTACATTTATTTACTTATATTAAATCTTATTCCCAAATATAACAGTTACAACAAATTAATAGGATAATTAAATACTATCTTACGACCGTTACTAATATTTTGATTTACATTAATTACAATTAATACTCTTAATAAATTTATTTAGCTTTCTATTACACCAATTAATATCTTATAAATAAAACGTTCCTTTTAAATTTACATTCACACTTTCCGTTATTATATTATACTTTACAATTTTAATAAATTCATTAATTGTCATTTCATTCAACATATTAATGATTAACCTAAATTAGCACTGTTACGTTTTAATTTACTTATTAGCTTATAATAAGTGCTACCATTAGTTCATACACCAATTCATTCCATTTCCATTTATTATACATTATTTTATTAGTAAGTCGACATTTTAAATTGTTAATTTACCTTTTATATTCCATTATAAATTAATGCACCCATTAATTAAGATTTTTAATCAAATTAATCATTTCATCTTGGTAACATTCTTTTATTACAATAAGAATATAATTAACAATTAACTTACATTTATACTGTTACATTCAAGTAACTTACCATCTTATCCAAGTTATTATTTCCATTTGTTCCTTATATTAAACTTATAACCAAGTATGACAATTTTCATAATTTCAATTAATTGCAATTACAATTTGAATTGTAAATCTTAATTTCAATTGCTACATTTAGTTTCTAACATTTGCTTCATTGTATCTTCTAAATTTTTTTATTTCTTTCTAAATTAAATTACAAAAATCAAATTAAATTAACCAATTTTTAATTACCAAAAATCACGGGTCGTTACAAAGATTAATATTATACTTTCGAAATGTTTTCTGCATTATGCACTAATAATAATAATATCAAAGGATTTTGCGTATCAAGCATGTTTGACTATCATAAAGAGAAATCTCTCCCAAGTCTGCGATTGCATTGTGTGTGTGCCGAGAGGCCTTATGGTAGTTTCATTTTCCAAAAAACATTGCAAATTTCTTTTATTCCCCTTTTTTTCTTTTGTTAAAGAATAACTATTTTAAAGATCTCACACCAATCTCACGACTGATCTGGAGTTTATTGTTCCCTTTCTAAACTCTGGATGCCCATAATTTTCCACATGGGCAGCCTAGAGCCAGGTTATCATTATTCTAGAGCGAAGTCGAAAAAGAGATGCTGTGGAGATCAGGAGCAAGATGGATGGCGAAGTGTATCCCTAGTATATGTTATATTCTTTTCTGTTGTTTGTTGTTATAACACTCTGATAATGTAATATAATAACCGATATAGTTCTTTGTTTTAAAGATATTCATTTATCTATTATATTTGTTCCGCTGCGATATGTGAGATTCTATTATTGTTCTATTTTCTTCTTCTATCTTCTTCTTCTTGAACCCTAACGGTTCGGTTTTTTGGCATTCGACTATGCGGCATTGGATACAGTGGACGTATCGATGTCGACTTTCGGGCGTCGAAAAATTGGGTCGTTACATTACCTATGAATATACATTGATACATTTTCTAATGAAAAATCTTAATTGTTTCGACAGCCGGACATGCTAGATAAATTGGCAAGAATAAGAGCTTCAGGTGGTCTAGTGATTAACGTGCATGGCGCCAAGGTTAATGGAATTTTAGCACTGTCTCGAGCTTTAGGTTAGTTGCTTCTAACCTGGCTAAACTTTTTGTCTTTTATCCTGCTGAAATACTTTGCTTCATTAATTTACATGAATGTGTTATATTGCTTTGTGTTTATTGTACTTGCTTCATTAATATGATTTGCATAAATCTATCTGAAATTGATAGAAGTTGAAATTTTTGGTAGGATATATGAAAATGATTATTTTCCTATAATGTAATTTCCCATATGCAACTACCCTATCAATACTTCAATACTTTGTGTAACGACCCATAAATTTAACCGGTTTTAGTAACATATTTTATTGAAATTTTGTGAAATTTTAAACGATAAAATTTTGAAATATAAATTTGATATTTGGAATGCGTCTAGTTAAACATAGCAATTGGTAAATTTTCGTCCGAAAATATGAAAGTTTATTTCACGTGTAAATTTACTTCAATTTAATCAGTTAAAAAGCGATGAAAATAAAATGTTTTCAAAACCAAAATATTTTTACATAGAAAAATTCTAAACCATTTTCTGAGCAAGACGTCATTTTTCATTTTTCCAAATTCGGACTTATTTAGCTCCGTCGATCTTATTTTCCTACGTCTTTGATGCATTTTTCGCTGGAAAATAATTTGAATTTTCTTAATTCAATCGTACCACTGATATCTGTATACTGTTTTGATCGTCTCATCCTGTCGATCTCTACGGTATATTCAATTATATGTTCTGGATTTCCAGTACCTGGTGTTAGGAACTGAGTTGATGATGTTTTGATGACAACAACCTTATATAGTTATTATACTTTACTTTATAAAATATATACTAACATTTTCATATATATATATATATATATGTATGTATGTATGTATGTATATAGGAAGTATATGCAGGTATTATCGAAGACTGATCAGTATAAAGACTCAAGCATCAAGATGAAGATTAGAGATTCAAGATTCAAGACTCTAGAGAATCAAGATTTCAAGATCTCAAGATAAGTGTCTAGTATTTTGTTAAAACTTCATAATAGCACTCTCATCTTTCTTCCAAGTTTCTTTTGGGATGGAACCCAATTTCTATCGAAACTAGTGGCTAACAAACCCACGACAAGTAGCTTACAAACCTACGACAAGTGGCTTACAAACCCATGAAAATCAAAATCATTTAATCTACTTTGTACAAGTTCTCGATTCCTATGGAGGAGCTCTGTAGGAAGGTTCTTGCACAATGATCTGATCCAACGAAAATCAAAATCATTTAATACTAGAATGACCTGATCTCGAACGAGGTAGGCCGTCAATAAAATCCATAGAAATTTGATCCCACTTCCACAATGGAATCTCAAGAGGTTGAAGAAGTCCAGAAGGACGCTGATGTTCGGCCTTCACACTTTGACATGTCATGCAGTTGCTCACATAACTCGCCACATCGCGCTTCATGCCTTCCCAATAATAAAGATGACGCATATCGGCATACATCTTACTACTACCGGGATGAATGGTATACTTAGAACGATGGCAATGATCAAGAATGTCATGCCTAAGTGCAAAATCAGAAGGCACAAAAAGACGGTTCTTCTTACGAAGACACCTATGAGAATCAATGCTAAAATCTTGCAACGCCTCTTCACAAGATCCAGACTCACAAAGCTGAATAAAATGCAACAAATCAGGATCACGCCGCTGAGCATCGGCAATACGATCCAATAAAATAGGTCGAGTTCCCAAACTAAATAATAGAATAGGAGAATCAGAAGATGAACCTTGATCACGAATTTCACAAAAAGATAGAGTCTCAAGAATATTCCATTCGGCAAGCATCATAGAAATAACAGCCGAATGTTTACGACTAAGTGCATCTGCAACACGATTACCCTTACCAGGGGTAAACTGGATATCAAAGTCATAGGAAGCAAGAAACTCGAGCCAACGCTGTTGTCTCATATTGAGTTCCTTCTGAGTAAACAAATACTTCAAAGATTTATGATCGGTATAGAGAATGAAGCGCTCGCCCAATAAATAATGTCACCAAATCTTCAAGGCAAAGACAATGGCGGCTAACTCAAGATCATGAGTGGCATAGCGAACTTCATTCGGACGCAGTTGCCTAGAAGCATAAGCAACTACCCGATCTCTCTGCATAAGCACAGCACCGAGACCACTACCACACGCATCGGTGTTGACAACAAGATCATGATTCCCTTCGGGAACCACAAGAATAGGAGCATTAGTGAGAAGTTCTTTCAATGTCTGAAAGGAAGCTTCACACTTGTCGGACCAAATAAAACGAATGCCTTTCCGAGTAAGGCTTGTGAGAGGAAGCACAACACGGGAAAAGTTCTTAATGAACCGCCGGTAATAACCCGCCAATCCAAGGAAACTACGAATCTCATGAACATTCTCAGGCCTCTTCCAATTCTGAATGGCTTCGATCTTTGAGGGATCGACAGAAATGCCAACGGAAGATACAACATGGCCTAAGAACTTAACCTTATTCTCCCAAAAGTGGCACTTGGAGAATTTGGCTTTAAGCAGATGACGACGAAGAGTACTCAAGACAATTCTCAAGTGATTAGCATGCTCAGCTTCAGACTTAGAATAAATAAGGATATCATCAATGAAGACAAGAACAAACTTATCGAGATATTCCCGGAGTACCCGATTCATGAGGTCAACAAAGAAAGCAGGAGCGTTCGTCAAACCGAACGGCATAACGAGCCACTCAAAAGAACCATAACGAGTGCGGAAAGCCATCTCGGAATTATCCACATCCCGAAGAACAAGAGATAACTAAGAAGGTGAATCAGGATGACAAAGATATAAAATTCTCTCGGAACAAATAATCCTGGCATCGTACTTCACTAGCCAGTCCATACCAAAAATCATATCAAAACCCAAATGAGAAACAACGTGCAGATTCGCACGGAAAGAAAAGCCACATAAAACAATCTCAATATCATCATAAAGCAAACTAAGGGTCGCGGATCCCCCAATAGGATTCGCAATCCTTAAAGAAGTTAACATACAAGAAACATCCAAAGATAAATCATCTACAGGCTTCTTCGATACGAAAGAATGTGAAGCACCCGTATCGAAAAGAACTCGTATACTATGATCATGAAATAGAATTGAACCCTCCAAAATAGATGGAGTCATACCTTTGGATTGAGAAGGACCCCCAGAAGCATTAGCCACATTGAGCTTGCCAGATTTTGCATTAGCAGGAGCAGTAGGACAAGCAGAAACATGATGACCTTCCTTCTTACAATTACGGCAGAAGAGAGGCTTTTGACAAGCTCGAATAATATGATCCGGAGAACCACAATTAAAACACTTCCGAATGAAAGGTGTTCCGGAAGATTGAGGCTGAGAGCTAGGACCACCGGTCTTCTTCTTCTTATAAGGAAAAGGCTTCTTCTGAATTGGAAACTGCTTCTTGTTGGGGTTTCTGGAAACCTCAACATCAACATCACTATCACACTCCTTCTCGACGGTCTCGAGATGAAGCGCCAAATCAACCAATTCCTCAAAAGAAAGTTTAAGCTGGAGCAACAAGGACTTCTTAAGATATTTCTTAAGGCCAGAAACAAACTTCAAATTCTTCTTATAAGAAGTGCTGATGAATTCAAGACCATACTGAGATAAAGCCTCGAACGATGCGACATACTCAGAAACAGAAGATTTCCCTTGCTTCAACTCAAGGAAGCGACGGGTCAATAAAACTTTTTCACATTCAGGAACGAACTTGAGTTCAAATCGTCCTCGAAACTGAGTCCAAGAAAGAGTAGACTCATCAATTTCAGCTACAAGAAGCTCATACCAGTCAAGAGCACGCTCTTGTAATAAGCTAGAAGTTACAAGAACTCTATCATGGTCAGAAAGATCCATGCGAGAGAAAATACGCTCGCACATGCGAAGCCAAGCTTGGACTTCAAGAACAGACTCGGAGCCCTTAAACGGCTTTCCTCGAAGATGAGCAAAATCACTGCACTGACGTGCGAAAGTAGACTTGCGAGGTGGAGACACTCGAGGAGGAATGAGAGGCTGAGTGCTCCTAAACAATTCCAAAAATTGATCGGCAGACATATATACGCCATCCGGATGCGAGCCACTAGATTGCCCAGCATCCGAACGTCGACCCCTGCCTCTTCCAGACATAAGCTGAAAGTAAGATAAGAACAGGATTATTCACAAGGTAGATATTACAATATGGGATACTACGGAATATAATGCATTCCTAGACGTATTTCCAATATCTATCTAACCTTGATGGAATAAAGAGACACGATGATTCAAGGATCTGTATCACTTGTACACTTTGATGTACCATAATATGTGCATCTATTCTGTGTTTATCATATTTTGTTCTGAACTCAGCTCTGATACCACGCTGTGACGCCCCACTCCGAGAGCCTCGTTAACAAAGAGTATTACATAGATAATACTGTCGGCTAACGCGGACAATAGAGTATAATGGAAGCGACCATGTGCAATCTTACCTTAACTATTCACTAAATATGTCGAAAAGTAGAACATATTAAAATTCGACCTATTCAATAAATATTTAAAGCAAAACTACAATGGCTATAGGATCTATCAGAAGAAAATATAACAACTCAAATATAATATACATCACAGAACAGTCGATCATAATATACACATACACAGATACACCACAGAGTACACAAAATAATACATGTCAAGTGGTACAGGAGACCACAATATACAGACGAGACGAAAGAGTATAAATCAGAGTTACAACAGATAAGGACTACAAAAGACGCTATAACAAAATGAAGCTAGCGAATAGTCCATGCGGAAGCAAAATAGGCTAAGTCCCCAAAAGCACCTAACCTGAAACATCTCGGTCTGACCCGAGTATAAAATACACGGGTCAGTCTAGATAACAAATCAGTTAGATAAACTGAACACTAATAAACCTGCAAGGTCATACAGTATAATAAATATCTCTAGGGGAGATAACACAATCATCAACAAGAGATGAATCATATAGAACAAGCCTCATATCATCGGCAACATATAGAAACAAAGGATACAAATATCCCAAAACAAGCCAGAAGGCAAATAACAAATACCAATAAGGTATACAAGTTCCACAAGGTAAACGCTATACTCCATGCGGCTCAAAAAGACCAACACCGAAGGGCGATACCAAGGGAATATACATATCAATGAAACATCATAAAATTTTCTCGAGCTCAGTACTGTACAAACAAGGATCCATGAGCCCGAAAACTCCAAACCCAAGTATCACCCATGCGGCACATAAGGCCAACTTCAGAGCGAAACTATATAGGGCAACAAACCCGAAGGCACACACCCAAAGGCAACATACCCGAAGGCAACAAACCTAGGGAGACAGTCCGAAGACACTATCCCAGAGGCAACAAACCGTAGTGGTGAAGGTCGAAGACCCAGTACTGGACACCACTAACTGGTGGAATGTGTCACAACTCTCGAAAAGGAATCCGAAAAGTGTTAACGTATGTCCCATAACCACTCGTTCGCACTAAACGGTTTACTATCCGTCAGTCCCTTTCACACTCAAAGCAGTACAAAGTTTACCTCATATCATCGATAAACCAAACCCGAAGGTCAAAACAATCAATCGAATAGGTCAAGGATTAATCGGAAGGATAAACGCACAGATTCATGGTCCGTGTTTTGCCCAACCATTTAATCACCCTTCCACTTCGTTCGAAGTGCGAAAGTGTGTGTGTTTTAAATAGAATTTATAAATTAGAGAAACGAACTTTTAAATGCGATTCGAGAGATTATTTTATAAAAACCCCGTGGATTAAAATTAAAAGGAATCATCAAAGTCAAAACAACTGATAATCATACATAGGATCATCATGAATCGATTTAAATTGGAAATTCAATCCAAAAAGGCAAATTGGACTCAAACAGCAGGTTCAGTCGACTGAACAGAGTTTTCAGTCGACTGACCCCATACCTGGAAAATTTTCCAGGTTCAGGAAACTTTCTGTTTCCAGGTTCAGTCGACTGTGCAGAGTTTTTCAGTCGACTGAATCATGCCTGGAAACACTCGGGTTTCAGGTTCAGTCGACTGTGCAGAGTTTTCAGTCGACTGAATCATGTATGGGCTGTTTTTCAGCCTTATTCAAATGAAGAGCAAACTCTCCCAAAATGCAATCGGACGAACATTGGCTCTAAGGACTTATGCCAATCGACAACCCGGCCCTATATGTTCCTCGATGCATCACCAAAACATGATTAAAACATCAAAGTTAGGATTTTAAAGATTTGAACCCAAAACACTAAAAATTGGTATATTCCCCAATTCAACCCAAACCAATTGCAAGTGCATATGAACAAGGTGTTAGGAATTCATACCTAACATCAATGAAATCAAGAGAAGTAGATGTGAGTTCAAAACTCACCTTTTTACACAAAACCAAGAAGATGAAGAAGCACAATTGCAAGGAATCAACCAACTACACTCCACTTCAACACTACAAGCTTCAATCTAGAATCAAAGCAAGTATTTCCTAAGTTAGGGTTAGGAAAATTACAGAAATTGAAGAGGAGAAGAGATGGAGAAGATGGAGATGAACTTACCAATGGATTCTCTTTGATTTTGGAGCAAGAAATCAAGATACAAAGGAGAACTAGGGCTTGCTAATTTCTATTTCTCTTTCCTTTCCCCCATTTCAGTTTTTAGCTTAAGAAAGAAATGAAATGAAGATGAAATGAAGAGAAGGGTTGAGCTAGGGGGTTAAGTGGGCTAGTGGGCTGAACCCAATCCCAAACCCAATAGGAAAAGTAGCCAAAATTTCACAAACTCCAAACATATCAAAGATTATACTCAAAAAGATCGCAAACGCCATTTTGGACTCAATGGAAATGATTTCGAGCTCCAATTCGGCCATTTGCAGAAAGTAACATTTCGGACCCCAAAATCCGAATAACGATGCTATATTTAAATCAAACATTTAAATATAAAATCGTTAGATATGCGGGTTGTTACAGATCTCCCCTCCTTGCAAAATTTCGTCCCCGCAATACCCAGAGACGATATTTGTAACAACTACATACATGCAACATACAAAAGAAAGAATAAACTTTAGACACAGAAATAGACTTACCATTACGAAGCAAGGATAGAAAACCTGTATAAGATCGCTCGATATACTCTCTGGTTTCCCAAGTACAGTCATTGGGATTAGCGGACCATTGAACTTTAACGAGCGGCACGTCCTTGTTCCGAAGGTGTCGCACCTCCGTGTCAAGCACGCGAATAGGTTGCTGTACAAAAGATAAGTCCGGTGAGATCTCAAGCTCTTGCAAATCAGGAGAATCTATAACAGAATCCGACTCCCGAAGACACTTCCGAAGTTGCGAGACGTGAACCACGTCATGAATGCCAGATAAATGAGCTGGAAGTGAAACTCTATAAGCCACAGGGCCAATACGTTCAGTAATAGAAAACGGTCCTATATAACGAGGAGCCAATTTTCCAGTCGCACTGTAACGCATAACCCCTTTCAAAGGAGAACACGAATAAAAACAAGATCGCCGATCGAGAACTCGAGAGGCTTCCTACGGTTGTCCGCGTAGGATTTCTGGCGACTCTGTGCCTCTTTCATCCTCAATCGAATAAGATCAATCTTCTCAGAAGAATGACGAACAAAGTCCGGGCCAAGAATAAGCTTCTCCCCAGATTCCAACCAACAAGAAGGTGATCGACATGGCCTTCCGTATAAGGCTTCGAAAGGAGCCATACCGATACTAGACTGAAAACTATTGTTATAGGAGAACTCTACAAGAGGTAGGTGATCCTCCCAACAACCACCGAAATCAAAAATACAAATACGGAGAAGATCTTTCAAAATACGATTCACCCGTTCAGTCTGTCCGTCAGACTGCGGATGATAAGCTGTAGAAAAATTAAGCTTTGTTCCCAAAGCTTGCTGAAGACTCTTCCAAAGATGACTCGTGAATAAAGGATCACGATCACTCACAATAGAACTAGGAATACCGTGAAGTCTCACGATTTCCTTGACATACAACTTAGCCAAATGCGAAGCTGTCCTATTAGACTTAATAGGGACAAAATGAGCAGACTTGGTGAGGCGATCAACAATAACCCAAATACTAGAATGACCTGATCTCGAACGAGGTAGGCCGTCAATAAAATCCATAGAAATTTGATCCCACTTCCACAATGGAATCTTAAGAGGTTGAAGAAGTCCAGAAGGACGCTGATGTTCGGCCTTCACACGTTGACATGTCATGCAGTTGCTCACATAACTCGCCACATCGCGCTTCATGCCTTCCCAATAATAAAGACGACGCACATCGGCATACATCTTACTACTACCGGGATGAATGGTATACTTAGAACGATGGCAATCATCAAGAATGTCATGCCTAAGTGCAAAATCAGAAGGCACAAAAAGACGGTTCTTCTTACAAAGACACCTATGAGAATCAATGCTAAAATCTTGCAACGCCTCTTCACAAGATCCAGACTCACAAAGCTGAATAAAATGCAACAAATCAGGATCACGCCGCTGAGCATCGGCAATACGATCCAATAAAATAGGTCGAGTTCCCAAACTAAATAATAGAATAGGAGAATCAGAAGATGAACCTTGATCGCGAATTTCACAAAAAGATAGAGTCTCAAGAATATTCCATTCGGCAAGCATCATAGAAATAACAGCCGAATGTTTACGACTAAGTGCATCTGCAACACGATTACCCTTACCAGGGGTAAACTGGATATCAAAGTCATAGGAAGCAAGAAACTCGAGCCAACGCTGTTGTCTCATATTGAGTTCCTTCTGAGTAAACAAATACTTCAAAGATTTATGATCGGTATAGAGAATGAAGCGCTCGCCCATTAAATAATGTCGCCAAATCTTCAAGGCAAAGACTAAGGCGGCTAACTCAAGATCATGAGTGGCATAGCGAACTTCATTCGGACGCAGTTGCCTAGAAGCATAAGCAACTACCTGATCTCTCTGCATAAGTACAGCACCGAGACCACTACCACACGCATCGGTGTAGACAACAAGATCATGATTCCCTTCGGGAACCACAAGAATAGGAGCATTAGTGAGAAGTTCTTTCAATGTCTGAAAGGAAGCTTCACACTTGTCGGACCAAATAAAACGAATGCCTTTCCGAGTAAGGCTTGTGAGAGGAAGCACAACATGGGAAAAGTTCTTAATGAACCGTCGGTAATAACCCGCCAATCCAAGGAAACTACGAATCTCATGAACATTCTCAGGCCTCTTCCAATTCTGAATGGCTTCGATCTTTGAGGGATCGACAGAAATGCCAACGGAAGATACAACATGGCCTAAGAACTTAACCTTATTCTCCCAAAAGTGGCACTTCGAGAATTTGGCTTTAAGCAGATGACGACGAAGAGTACTCAAGACAATTCTCAAGTGATTAGCATGCTCAGCTTCAGACTTAGAATAAATAAGGATATCATCAATGAAGACAAGAACAAACTTATCGAGATATTCCCGAAATACCCGATTCATGAGGTCAACAAAGAAAGCAGGAGCGTTCGTCAAACCGAACGGCATAACGAGCCACTCAAAAGAACCATAACGAGTGCGGAAAGCGGTAAGAGGTATGCTATCCTCCGCGACTCGTAACTGATGAAAACCTGTGGCAAGGTCAAGCTGAGAAAAGACCTTGGCACCACTCAATAGATCGAGCATATCATCGATCCTAGGCAATGGATACCTATTTCTAATGGTCAACTCGTTAAGTTTCCGATAGTCAATGTAAAGCCTAAGAGTTCCATCAGACTTCTTCACAAAAACGACCGCGGATCCCCACGGAGAAAAACTGGACTGAATCAACTGCTTGGACTCGAGCTCTAAAAGCTGCTTCTTGAGTTCCTCATTTTCCTTTGTAGACATCCTCGTGGGAGGACGACTAACTGGCTGTGCGCCTGGAATGAGATCAATGCGGAACTCAATTGCCCGTTTGGGTGGCAAACCCGAAACAGGTTCAAAAACATCAGAAAAGTCACAAGCAATAGGAATACGAGATACATCATCACCATCTCGCGAATCAAGAGAATACAAAGCCATCTCGGAATTATCCACATCCCGAAGAACAAGAGATAACTGAGAAGGTGAATCAGGATGACAAAGATATAAAATTCTCTCGGAACAAATAATCCTGGCATCGTACCTCACTAGCCAGTCCATACCAAAAATCATATCAAAACCCAAATGAGAAACAACGTGCAGATTCGCATGGAAAGAAAAGCCACATAAAACAATCTCAATATCATCACAAAGCAAACTAAGGGTCGCGGATCCCCCAATAGGATTCGCAATCCTTAAAGAAGTTACCATACAAGAAACATCCAAAGATAAATCATCTACAAGCTTCTTCGATACGAAAGAATGTGAAGCACCCGTATCGAAAAGAACTCGTATACTATGATCATGAAATAGAATTGAACCCTCCAAAATAGATGGAGTCATACCTTTGGATTGAGAAGGACCCCCAGAAGCATTAGCCACATTGAGCTTGCCAGATTTTGCATTAGCAGGAGCAGTAGGACAAGCAGAAACATGATGACCTTCCTTCTTGCAATTACGGCAGAAGAGAGGCTTTGGACAAGCTCGAATAATATGATCCGGAGAACCACAATTAAAACACTTCCGAACGAAAGGTGTTCCGAAAGATTGAGGCTAAGAGCTAGGACCACCGGTCTTCTTCTTCTTATAAGGAAAAGGCTTCTTCTGAATTGGAAACTGCTTCTTGTTGGGGTTTCTGTAAACCTCAACATCAACATCACTATCACACTCCTTCTCGACGGTCTCGAGATGAAGCGCCGAATCAACCAATTCCTCAAAAGAAAGTTTAAGCTGGAGCAACAAGGACTTCTTAAGATATTTCTTAAGGCCAGAAACAAACTTCAAATTCTTCTTATAAGAAGTGCTGATGAATTCAAGACCATACTGAGATAAAGCCTCGAACGATGCGACATACTCAGAAACAGAAGATTTCCCTTGCTTCAACTCATGGAAGCGACGGGTCAATAAAACTTTTTCAGATTCAGGAACGAACTTGAGTTCAAATCGTCCCCGAAACTGAGTCCAAGAAAGAGTAGACTCATCAATTTCAGCTACAAGAAGCTCATACCAGTCAAGAGCACGCTCTTGTAATAAGCTAGAAGTTACAAGAACTCTATCATGGTCAGAAAGACCCATGCGAGAGAAAATACGCTCGCACATGCGAAGCCAAGCTTGGACTTCAAGAACAGACTCGGAGCCCTTAAACGGCTTTCCTCCAAGATGAGCAAAATCACTGCACTGACGTGCGAAAGCAGACTTGCGAGGTGGAGACACTCGAGGAGGAAAGAGAGGCTGAGTGCTCCTAAACAATTCCAAAAATTGATCGGCAGACATATATACGCCATCCGGATGCGAGCCACTAGATTGCCCAGCATCCGAACGTCGACCCCTGCCTCTTCCAGACATAAGCTGAAAGTAAGATAAGAACAGGATTATTCACAAGGTAGATATTACAATATGGGATACTACGGAATATAATGAATTCCTAGACGTATTTCCAATATCTATCTAACCTTGATGGAATAAAGAGACACGATGACTCAAGGATCTGTATCACTTGTACACTTTGATGTACCATAATATGTGCATCTATTCTGTGTTTATCATATTTTGTTCTGAACTCAGCTCTGATACCACGCTGTGACGCCCCACTCCGAGAGCCTCGTTAACAAAGAGTATTACATAGATAATATCGTCGGCTAATGCGGACAATAGAGTATAATGGAAGCGACCATGTGCAATCTTACCTTAACTATTCACTAAATATGTCGAAAAGTAGAACATATTAAAATTCGACCTATTCAATAAATATTTAAAGCAAAACTACAATGGCTATAAGATCTATCAGAAGAAAATATAACAACTCAAATGTAATATACATCACAGAACAGTCGATCATAATATACACATACACAGATACACCACAGAGTATACAAAATAATATATGTCAAGTGGTACAGGAGACCACAATATACAGACGAGACGAAAGAGTATAAATCAGAGTTACAACAGATAAGGACTACAAAAGACGCTATAACAAAATGAAGCTAGCGAATAGTCCATGCGGAAGCAAAATAGGCTAAGTCCCCAAAAGCACCTAACCTGAAACATCTCGGTCTGACCCGAGTATAAAATACACGGGTCAGTCTAGATAACAAATCAGTTAGATAAACTGAACACTAATAAACCTGCAAGGTCATACAGTATAATAAATATCTCTAGGGGAGATAACACAATCATCAACAAGAGATGAATCATATAGAACAAGCCTCATATCATCGGCAACATATAGAAACAAAGGATACAAATATCCCAAAACAAGCCAGAAGGCAAATAACAAATACCAATAAGGTATACAAGTTCCACAAGGTAAACGCTATACTCCATGCGGCTCAAAAAGACCAACACCGAAGGGCGATACCAAGGGAATATACATATCAATGAAACATCATAAAATTTGCTCGAGCTCAGTACTGTACAAACAAGGATCCATGAGCCCGAAGACTCCAAACCCAAGTATCACCCATGCGGCACATAAGGCCAACATCAGAGCGAAACTATATAGGGCAACAAACCCGAAGGCACACACCCGAAGGCAACATACCTGAAGGCAACAAACCTAGGGAGACAGTCCGAAGACACTATCCCAGAGGCAACAAACCGTAGTGGTGAAGGTCGAAGACCCAGTACTGGACACCACTAACTGGCGGAATGTGTCACAACTCTCGAAAAGGAATCCGAAAAGTGTTAACGTATGTCCCATAACCACTCGTTCGCACTAAACGGTTTACTATCCGTCAGTCCCTTTCACACTCAAAGCAGTACAAAGTTTACCTCATATCATCGATTAACCAAACCCGAAGGTCAAAACAATCAATCGAATAGGTCAAGGATTAATCGGAAGGATAAACGCACAGATTCATGGTCCGTGTTTTGCCCAACCATTTAATTACCCTTCCACTTCGTTCGAAGTGCGAAAGTGTGTGTGTTTTAAATAGAATTTATAAATTAGAGAAACGAACTTTTAAATGCGATTCGAGAGATTATTTTATAAAAACCCCGTGGATTAAAATTAAAAGGAATCATCAAAGTCAAAACAATTGATAATCATACATAGGATCATCATGAATCGATTTAAATTGGAAATTCAATCCAAAAAGGCAAATTGGACTCAAACAGCAGGTTCAGTCGACTGAACAGAGTTTTCAGTCGACTGACCCCATACCTGGAAAATTTTCCAGGTTCAGGAAACTTTCTGTTTCCAGGTTCAGTCGACTGTGCAGAGTTTTTCAGTCGACTGAATCATGCCTGGAAACACTCGGGTTTCCGGTTCAGTCGACTGTGCAGAGTTTTCAGTCGACTGAATCATGTCTGGGCTGTTTTTCAGCCTTATTCAAATGAAGAGCAAACTCTCCCAAAATGCAATCGGACGAACATTGGCTCTAAGGACTTATGCCAATCGACAACCCGGCCCTATATGTTCCTCGATGCATCACCAAAACATGATTAAAACATCAAAGTTAGGATTTTAAAGATTTGAACCCAAAACACTAAAAATTGGTATATTCCCCAATTCAACCTAAACCAATTGCAAGTGCATATGAACAAGGTGTTAGGAATTCATACCTAACATCAATGAAATCAAGAGAAGTAGATGTGAGTTCAAAACTCACCTTTTTACACAAAACCAAGAAGATGAAGAAGCACAATTGCAAGGAATCAACCAACTACACTCCACTTCAACACTACAAGCTTCAATCTAGAATCAAAGCAAGTATTTCCTAAGTTAGGGTTAGGAAAATTACAGAAATTGAAGAGGAGAAGAGATGGAGAAGATGGAGATGAACTTACCAATGGATTCTCTTTGATTTTGGAGCAAGAAATCAAGATACAAAGGAGAACTAGGGCTTGCTAATTTCTATTTCTCTTTCCTTTCCCCCATTTCAGTTTTTAGCTTAAGAAAGAAATGAAATGAAGATGAAATGAAGAGAAGGGTTGAGCTAGGGGGTTAAGTGGGCTAGTGGGCTGAACCCAATCCCAAACCCAATAGGAAAAGTAGCCAAAATTTCACAAACTCCAAACATATCAAAGATTATACTCAAAAAGATTGCAAACGCCATTTTGGACTCAATGGAAATGGTTTCGAGCTCCAATTCGGCCATTTGCAGAAAGTAACATTTTGGACCCCAAAATCCGAATAACGATGCTATATTTAAATCAAACATTTAAATATAAAATCGTTAAATATGCGGGTTGTTACATCTTGTGTCCCGTAAATCAAGAGAGTTTACCCCAAACTCGGAGATAGGAGGGTTCCTCAAGGCCTTAGAAATTGAGGGTTGTAATTTGGATATTGGCTTATAAAAATTTGTACAAGGATATTGCCTTGGTGCAGGACTGGATGTAGGATGATTCCGAACCAGTATAAAATCCGGTGTGTTCTTTCCTTTTACTTGCTTTACTTTACTATTTGCATTTGTTATATGTTCTGTGATCATTCTGTGTTAGAATTCTATTTAGATTTGTGTTGAAAGTTTTAATTTAGTCATATAGTTCATGTATTGTTTAAAACACTATTCACCCCCTCTCCAGTGTTATTTCTGCCTTAAGATCCTTAATCCGCATCCCCAACAATTGGTATCAGAGCATTGGTTTTCATTGTTTTCATAATCTGAAATTTTGAAAAGTTTTAATGGCACGACACACTAGTAATGTCACTCCTGTCACTACTACGTCTGTCAACACAAGTACTAACACTAGTTCATTTGTAGAGGGTCAGTCTACTGTCAGACCACCACTTTTTTATGGCAGTAGTTATGCATATTGGGCATGTAGGATGAAAATTTATTTACAATCATAAGTTTAGATACTTGGAATATGACACAAATTGAATATGTTGAACCAACTACAAATTTTTCCCAGTGGACTACTGAGCAAAAGACAGTTGCACAAAACAATTCTAAGGCTATGAATATACTATTTTGTTCACTAGATAGGAATGAGTTTAATAGAATATCTGTTTGTAAGTCTGCATTTGAAATCTGGAAAACTTTGCAAGTAACTCATGAAGGAACAAGAAAAGTTAAACAGACTAAAATTTCCATATTAACTAACCAGTTTCAATTGTTTAAAATGCATGAAAATGAGTCTATTTCCGACATGTATTGTCGATTTCAAGACATTGTACACTCATTGATTGCTTTAGGAAAGGGTTTCTCGGAAGAAGATCAAGTCAGAAAAATACTCAATTCACTCACTCCAGAATGGGATCAAAAGACACTTACTATTGAAGAGGAAAATGATGTTAGTCAAATGAAGATCGAAGAGTTAATCGGTAATCTAATGTCTTATGAAGTTCAACTACAAGGGAGAAAAGAATCTAAGGCAACGGAAAAGAAATCGATCGCATTCAAAGCAACAACTGGAGATTCAGAACAAGAGAGTGATGAAGAAATTGCTTTCATGACCAGAAATTTCAGGAAATTTCTGAAGTATAGAAAGATGAATAACTTTAAAAGAAATGATCAAAGAAATTCCAGAAATACTTCGGAGAACTACAACAATAACAATAATGGTGATAGATGCTATAACTGCAACAAAACAGGGCACTACAAGATGGATTGTCCATATCCAGAAAAACAGACATTTCAACCAAACAACGAGCAACCAAAGAAAAGAAAGAAGGCATATGCAGCAACTCTTGACGATTCAGATTCATCCAGCGATGACGAAAAGAAAACTGATAATTCAAATCAGTGCTTCACGGCTATTCTCGAATCAGAAGACGATCGGAGTTCGGATCTAAAAATAGGTACACATTTATTTTAATTTTATTGGATGCTTGCTTGCTTTGATTTTGTTTGCAATTTCTTGAATTTTTAAATTCAAATTCACCCTTTGAAATTTGAATTTTTAAATTCAAAATAATATTATTTTAATAATATTTTAAATATTAAAATATTTTAATATTATTATATTTAATATTATTACTGGAATTAAATATAGATATAGAATATAGATTAGTTTTCTTAGGATTTTAGGAATTTATTAGATTTAAAAAAAAGACACCTCTTTTCAAATTCAACAGGCACATGTCGACATGCCAGGATACCCCATGTCGACATGCCTCTCAGAAATTTGATTTCAAAATTTGAATTCAAACTTATAAATTTCCCTCCACCTTTTCACTTACTTCAAAATTCTGAAAAGACACCTCTTGACCAGAGAACATGACTTTAGAGAATCTATTTAATATACATCTCTTATCATCTCTTTTCACTTTATTCTCATGATTCAAACTTTCTTCATTATCTTCTACTCCTCTCAAACACTCATCAATGGCTTCCTCAAGTAACCCATCAACTATGAGGCTGCCCAAATCCATCAAAAAAGATCTTTTCAATGACCCGGAGGCTATCAAAGCTTACATAAACTATGTAAACTATGGTAAAGTCAATACGGGAAAATTTGCCATTTTAGATGATTTTTCTTCTTCTGAAATCGATCAACTTTTTGAAGAAAACTCCATTCTTAGCTTGATTGATAACAAGCAAAATGATTTCGTTTGTTATCCAAACCTTGTCAAAATGTTTTATGCAAACCTAAATCGTGGATTTTATAATGGAAATGAAGATCAAATTTGGAGTAGTGTTAAAGGAACACTTATTGTTTTGGATTCCGATATTTTGGGTTGCAAATCTACCGGTATGAATCTCTCGGAATTTCAAATCAATGAAACCGATCGAGAGACTTTTCATCACATTTTTGAAAGCGATGACCACATGGATTTTAAAAATCGCTTTTTCCACCCAAAAGCAAGAATTGTCAACCTTCTTTTTCAACACACCATTATTCCTAGGTCGGGAAACTACAATAATCCCACCTCAAAAGTGTGTAAAGCTCCTTTTGCTATTTTTGAAAAATATGATATTAATTGGGCACAAACTATTTTGGATGAGTTAAGACCCAAAAATTTTAATATGGGAAAAAACACTCTTTATCATGGAATTTACCTTACTCGGATTTTCAATTATTTTGGTGTGGATGTTAAAAAGGAAGAGTTTGTAAGTAGAAAAGTGTTCAATCATGGGAACATTTCTCTTATGAAAATCCCACTCATGTTTCAACCATATGAAACACCTGCCGAAAAGGAAGAGAGACTTGCTCATGAAGAGATGGAAGAAGAGGAAAAAGAAGAGGAAGAAGAAGGGGAAGGAATGGAAATTGAAGAAGAGGAAGATGAAGATACTTCTTTGGAAAGTATAGAGTATCCACATACACCCGCCAATCCGTCCAACAAAACCATACTCAAGAACCAAAAGATACTTGCCCAAAACCAAAAGGTTCTTAAGAGATCTATTAGCAAGAAAATGGATAAAATCTCCAACAAGATCGACAAGTTCTTTGGAAAGATAGACAGGAAACTTGGCTTGTCCTCATCATCATCTTCATCAAACTAATCCTAGCCATTATCTCTCTAGCTATCGTTTATCTATCTTTGTATTTTCTACTTTTTTAGTTAAGATTATGTAATGTTAACTAATATAAGTAATGCTATCTCATTCTCTGTTTTCCAGCTTTACATATCTCTGTTGGTTATTTATTTTAAGTTTATATAAGTCCACTAGTATAAAAATAAACTTAAAAATAAAAAAATAACTCAACTTGGTCATTCTGTCTAGACCATGTCGACATGCCCCATCCCCCCATGTCGACATATAACAGTCAAAAAGTAGTTACAATTTCTAACTTCAAATTCTTGTAACTACCAAGTGACAATTCATTTTGAACGGCCAGTAACTCCTATAAATACCTATTTTTTCCAGAAAAACTTCTCAACCTCCATTTCTATTCATCTCCTCTCATACTTCAACTTATTTCTTAAATTATGGCTTCTCCAATTAAGAATTTAAGTGAAAATCATGAAGAAACTCTTACTTCTTTCAAGAATATTCTTTATTTTATACTTAGAAATCAAAGGCACTTAGAATTAAGCCAAATGCAGATGATCAAAGAGCAAGAGAAACACTTCGATGCACTTTGTTGGATGATCTCAAGCCTTAGCAATGACGAACTCGAAGCAAATCCACCAGTCACTCTCGACAAAGATAATTGGGATGTTATCAAAACTGATCCTATCTTTGGAGAAGATGGATGGGTGGAAGTCCCAAGGAATGTCTGATCATTATGTATGTTTGTTTGATTTGATTTGATTTAGATTTGATTAGGATTTGATTGAATTGTTTACTTAAGTTTGATTTGGATTTGGTTTGTATATAACTTCATATACTATACATGATTGGTTTGCTATGTATGATATTGATTTGATTGTCAAGTTACACTTATATATATGCACACACACTTGATCTCTTACACGTTCACTTTACACTTTTATTCTAAATATACTTTAGAACAGGTAAATCTTTTATTCCTTTTTGTTGATGACAAAGGGGGAGAAAGTTATAAAAATATATGTGCTTGGTGTAAGGGGGAGTCATGGAATAAAGGGGAGTTGTAGTTTTAAGAAGAAGTCACGGAGTAAGGGGGAGTTATAGGGAGTTATGGTATGGTAAGAATATTTTATAAATAAAGGTTGTCATCATCAAAAAGAGGGAGATTGTTAGGAACTGAGTTGATGATGTTTTGATGACAACAACCTTATATAGTTATTATACTTTACTCTATAAAATATACACTAACATTTTCATATATATATATATATATATAGGAAGTATATGCAGGTATTATCGAAGACTGATCAGTATAAAGACTCAAGCATCAAGATGAAGATTAGAGATTCAAGATTCAAGACTCTAGAGAATCAAGATTTCAAGATCTAAAGATAAGTGTCTAGTATTTTGTTAAAACTTCATAATAGCACTCTCATCTTTCTTCCAATTTTCTTTTGGGATGGAACCCAATTTCTATCGAAACCAGTGGCTTACAAACCCACGACAAGTAGCTTACAAACCTACGACAAATGGCTTACAAACCCACGAAAATCAAAGTCATTTAAACTACTTTGTACAAGTTCTCGAGTCCTATGGAGGAGCTCTGTAGGAAGGTTCTTGCAATTTCAGTTTGAATAGATTTTTCAAAATGTTTTTAAATCTGTTTTTCAAAATGTTTTAGCTTTCAAAATCATGTTTTCAAAAATGTTTTCAAACTTTGTTTTAGCCTTGAAATATTCCTCCATTCTGATTTTAAAAACTTCTATTTTTAAAACATCAAAACTTATTCTGATTTTAAATATTACTTATATAATTGACGGTCTATATCAATTATATATATATTTAAAATAATGTTTTATATTCATTCTCTATCTCAAAATATTGTTTAAACACTTTATTTTGCTTCAGAGAAGTTTCAACTTGTTTTAAATTCAAATGCTTTTACAAAACAAACATCTCTACAATTTTGAACTGAGGGATGTCGACATATGGGGATACCCCATGTCGACATGGTGACAGCTGGATTCAAAATTCAATTTTCAAAAGAAGTGTCCATTCGTTCAAAAACCTTTCGCCAATGGTTATGACTGTTGTGCATCTATATAAAGGCTTCCAAAACGAATTTTTTAACAACTACTTTCTTATTTTTCTTCACTCTTTCTTCTCCACTATTCCATATCCATAAAACTTCATATTTTAAAGATCGTGCCATCATTCTGCCAAACTCTCAATAGGAAATCATTTAGATACTCTCTCTATTTGATTCTCCATCATTCTACTAAAGATCAAAGTGCTATTCAGAGTTATAGGATTAATTTGTATTCAAAAAGTCCATAGAGTCTATCCACTCAAAAGGATTGTTAATAGAAAGTATTAGGGTGATCTTGTATCCCGTAAATCAAGAGAGTTTACCCCAGACTCGGAGATAGGAGGGTTCCTCAAGGGCTTAGAAATTGAGGGTTGTAATTTAGATATTGGCTTATAAAAATCTGTACAAGGATATTGCCTTGGTGCAGTACTGGATGTAGGAGGATTCCGAACCAATATAAAATCCAGTGTGTTCTTTCCTTTTACTTGCTTTACTTTACTATTTGCATTTGTTATATGTCCTGTGATCATTCTGTGTTAGAATTCTGTTTAGATTTGTGTTGAAAGTTTTAATTTAGTCATATAGTTCATATATTCTTTAAAACACTATTCATCCCCCCTCTAGTGTTATTTCTGCCTTAAGATCCTTAATCCGCATCCCCCACACCCGGCGAAGTCTATTTGTTTACCGTGACCATTAAATTTTCTAACGTATAATTCCAATAGACATTTGTTATAAATACTTTCTGAAATTAGCACGTTACCTTTATGATTCCCATCGGTTCACTTTTGATTCTTGGTTTCCCTAGTTTAATTTATTATTTTAGTTCTGATTCACTCAAAGAGTTTATGTCACCTATTCATTTTCTCTCTGCTACTTATTTCTTTTGAAAGCATGCGTACCTACCTTCTTCATTTCCAAGTACCTACTTCATTTCCATGTACTTGTATCCAACTCCTCTTGCTCTTCTTTTTCGTCCATGGTTGTTAAAAAATTTTTTTTTTTGAAAGAACGTATAGCCAACATCAGACCTCTTGCCAGCGACCCTCCCTCTATCCGCCACGAGACCGCCTCAGCTTTGCCCAAGCAGCATGTGCTGACCATCGAAACCCACGCCTCTCCAACTCGTAGCGTTCCTCCTGACTCAGCCTTCGCCCACACTTCCCCTCCGCTGTGACCACGCAAGCAACCCGAGATCAACTTCCGATCCCAAATGCCTCGGCTCCAGCCTTCACCCAATCGGCCTCCTCATCTCTTCCCTTCGCCAACGCAGCACCTTCCCTCTTCGGCCTCTCACCGCCGCACCACAACCCGCGCAGCCACGCCAAGGAACTTCCCTTTGTTCCGCCGAGATCTCGCTCTCCCACACTCATGCACGCCGCTACTTCCTTCTTCATTGCTGTTGTTCCGACCCGCTCCACCTCTAGCTCGCTTCAGCTACCCAAAACGCCTCAGCCCACTTCTCCAATCAACCACCGCTTGCTTCCTTTCTTCTTTGTAGCCGTGACTTCCCTTCTCGTCCATTGTGCCTGCGGGCATCTCTATTGTATTATAGGTAATATATATACTCTATTTTATAAACCTTGGGTTAAAGCCTTAGAATATGATGTATATACATTTGTTGATATATTGCTTTGGTCTGAGGTTTCTTCCACCTGTATAATATGGATTGCATTCGTATATGTCATATAGCTGTATATATTTTAAATATAAAATATAGATTTCATATTATATGATAGAATATGGGTTGTATTATTTACACGCGTAGTTATAAAGTAAGTTTTCCTATAAAAATTTGCATTAGCTTTGTTATATATATTAAAGCGGATTATATACACATATATATAATGCATAATCGGAAGGAAAATGTATATATTTTTTTATGGAAAGGTTATAAAATGCGTTTGCTGTGATATATAGTGATGTTTCAACTATATATATCTATGGAAGATGTATGTGTGTACTCTGTTATTTGCAAGAATATTAAATATATTTTCAATCGGTGATGGATTATATTATATGTATTATTTTATATGGGTTTCATATGAATATATATGTATGAGTTATTTCAAGCATAGTGTCTGTTTTAAGCAGGTAAAGGTATACTTTATAAAATAAGCTACAGTGGAAAATTTTAAGTATTGATGTTCAAATCATATCGTATACATTTTTCCAGCCGAATATGTTATATATATATATATATATATATATATATATATATATAAATGTCTACAAATCCTGTACCTACACTCAGTTTGCTTTATAGATTTGCATGCCTGTGTATATTATTACAGTATATTTTATTAATAAGGCATTGTATATAAGATATTAAAAAGGAATATTTAATATGTGTATCGACTATAACATGTTAGATATATAAAATAATAGTACTGCAAGTTTTCGTTGCTGGTTAAGTATATATATAAACACACACACACACAAACACACACATATATATGTTCAGATTTACGCATTTACGTTTATGAACTGTTGGGAAGTTATAATAGTCTGAATATATACTCAATTTTATACACAAGTTATGATTTTACTGCATAGGTTTTCAAAAGTATAAATTCTATTGATCTGTCTGTTGTATACATTGGTTTATAAAAATAAATAAAAGATTACAGTATATATAAGCTAACTTATACCGATTTCTTTTGTCAATCTGGTTTTGATTTTCTTTCGTCTATTCTTATTATCAGCTTATCCGTTGAACTCGTGTCAATCTAGCTTTGCTCTCAAATTCGTGTCTGGATTCATAGCTCATTTGATCGTCAAATCATCCATAGCCTCGAAAGGTGAGCAATCACTCACGATTAATGTTCTTTTATTTGTTAAATTTGATTTCAATTGAAATGACAATTGAAATATGCTGTTGTTAGTTATTTACACTGTTATATATGCTATTACCTGTATCTGTTCACCTATGACATCTGACACCATTATCTGTTAATTATTTATGCGATGATAATATAGTTTGGTTGATAATTGATTGATTGATTGTTGTTTATATTGGATGTAAATTGTAATGTATAATGTGATAAATATTATGCAATTGAATTTGACGTAGGATAGTTTAAAAATGTGAATCGACATATGTGTTGAAATTGATTAGTTAATTTGAATAATATGACCCCTTTTAATTGTTAAGTTAATTGACACGTAGAATTTGATAAATTATACTTTGAACCTTTGAACGTATATTGGATTAATTGTCGTAGTATTAAATTTGAAATTGAAATTGAACGATGAGTGGAATAAACGTAATGTAATAATCTTTAATCTACATGAAATGATAGTATAGATTCTAGAAATAATTATATTAATTCGCACAAACAACAAAGTGAATTAATACGATTATTTAGGGATTATTTGAATTAATTATTGGATTGTTTTTTATTGTTGTCATTGCTTGTTTATTTACTTTGACACCATCCCAGTTATCACACTGCAAGTTCCCTTTGTTATGTTTTGATTTTTGAATTGGAATTGGAATCGGGTTGAAATGATAAATACCCAAAATGAACTAGACTTAGGATAGAGAATTAAATAAACCCGATTGGTTAATAATTTGATTTGAAATAAAATAAAGATTTTATTTGAATAATAAGGTTTTGAAATAAAATTGGAACGTAAATTTTGATGAAAGGAAAATGTTAATATTGGAATCTGAAACAAAATATTAATGTAATAACTGATGAAAGAACGTTATTTGAAATGAATTATTTAACAATTAAATTTGGAATTATTCATTGAATTAAGTTTGAAATGATTTAACAATTGAGTTTGAATTTATAATTAAGTCGAAATTATTAAGTTTTGAAATTATTAATAATTTAGTTTGAAATTATTAAGTTTCGAAATTATTAATAATTAAGTTTGAAATTATTTAATAATTGAATAAGATTGAATTATTTGATAATTGAATAAAATTGAATTCTTTGATAAGAGAAATTGAACTTTTGAATAAGTGAATTTGAACTTCGTTAATAAATGAATATGGGTTTCTTTATTTATTAATTTTTGGAAAATTATTTAAGTAAATTAATAAGTGAAATTGAACTTTTTGAATATGTGAAATTTAGTTTCTTTATCATTTGAGTTGAAATTTGTAACTAAGAAAGTAAATAATTAATTGAAGTTGAATTTCTTTAACAAGAAATAAATTGCGATTTATTGAAATTAATGTAAGACTTGGAATTTAAGAATTTGATTTGACGAATCTAATTTAATTAAATTTGTAAGTTGATACAATGAAGTTGAACTTAAGTAATTGATTTAATGAATTGGAAATTAAATGGAAACTGTTTGAATGATAAATAAACTTAACAAATATTGAATGAATATTGAATGAAATCGATTAATGAATTTAAATTGATTTAAATGTTAAGTTAAATTAGTTTAAATGATTTC
The DNA here is from genome assembly GCA_030765085.1 of Allium cepa. NCBI lineage: Eukaryota > Viridiplantae > Streptophyta > Magnoliopsida > Asparagales > Amaryllidaceae > Allium > Allium cepa. The sequence goes on from CM060931.1 coordinate 1,052,924,339, forward strand.
GGAATGAAACTTATATATACGAACTTGAATCAATAATTGAATTGTTTAAATAAAATTGAAATTGAAATGTAAGACTTTGAAATGGTAATATGGAAGTTTTGAAACGTAAATTATGAAATTGATTTAGAAAGACAAATGAATGTTGATTTACGAATTCTAATTGAAACTAAATTTTGATTTGGTTTTGAAATATATTAAACGACCAATCGGTATAATAATTTCGAAAGTTATTAAAGAAACCGGAATCGGTTATGGATATACTCTCCATCTAAACCGAAAACCACTTTAATAACTATACGCGGAGTGTGATCCAGAATGAAGTGGTTGGAGTGATGTACGCGATGACTAAAGAAAGAGAACGATAATCGGTAACCTTGACACTTGTGTCAAATTGGAAATGACTAAAACAGGAGCCGTGCCGGGCCAAATGGGGTTAGCCACCTCGAGCGAACACACTTCTTCGTAACTACTACTCATTACTTGTTATTGATTGGTGCACCCTCGGAATTTTAGGAGTGTTGTTTCGTGGTGTTGCGATCGTTGCGACGATGCGTTCTCACCAGTCCGGATCAAGCAAACGGTAGTTTCACTACCTTGGGTATTGCCTCATGTGCCTTGTCATACTTGTATCCCTGTATACGTGACCACTACGAATTTGTTTTGTGTTATACCTATAGAGTACTCCCTGGTATCCCACCAGTTTACGATGGAGTTTACAGTGCTGTATAGACTATGATGCTTATAAAATGTGTTAAGGGGGATAATGGTAACGCCTTAACACTATATTGATACTTTATATTACTGATAGACATTATCTACTTAGCGTACACTACTACATAGTAGATAGTTTAACGGATCCTTAAAGGATGGTTATTCCAACGTCCTTTGAGTTACCCGTATTTCAATTGTTATGTCACTTGAGTTGGATTTATTGATATAAGAATGTTAATCTTGACTCGAGTGTTTTGTATTTTGCTTTACGCTCGAGTCAAACCGAGTGCACCAGTATTCGAGACTCACCTTTGGAGTTCGAGCTTTGCTTGAAGATCCAGCCATCTATTCTGCTTTCAGTATTCGATGATTCCAGTGATGTATTCTTATTTGTACCTGATGTATCGTGTTACTTTTATGTTGTAAACTCTGATGTATCTTATATATTTATATAGTAGCTTCATGAACTACTATCTCTTTTACTTCCGCTGCATATTATTACTCTGTGCCTGTGATTCTGTGATTATTTATTTATTGTATATCTGAGTTTTACCAAATTTGAAATTAACAATTCGGTATTTTGATTATTCAAGTCCGACATGTGCAGATGCGAATAGTCAAAAATAGCGGGTCGTTACAATTGGTATCAAACCTTTTGGTAGCTCTAGGAAAAACTTAGTATGTATGGTAAATGTATTACAGAATCACTTCCACTCGAGTTTCCATCTCTTCCTTTTGACTCAATTCCTTCGAATTTTGGAACGTTCCCTCGGTTCCGGAATTCATTCTTGTCCCTCACTACTCGTCTGCTTTTAATTCTGGAGTATCCATAACCCCACTTCAAATGATCCATAAATGAGTCGGCGGTCTCGCCAATCTTCGAATTATTTGCAAATGGGTGAAACTTTTTATAATTGGCATTGATTTACCGGAGATTTATGTATCCTCGGCTTATGATGCTATCTATCTCCTACTATACCTGAATTCTATTTTTTGAGATCGAATGTTGATTTACTCGGAATTCAGCATCAATCTTATTCTTGAAGATACGATCAACCCGGTTAAGCTTGTCCGTAAATTAAATAAGCTTATCCATGTCCCGATTCTGTTAATTGAATCATCTTATCTTTTCTTTCGAACTTATTATTGAATCAAAATTCTCTTTGATTTGATTTCCATCAAAATTTGAATCTCTATACTTGTTTTGAATTCCATTCCTGTATCGTCAAGCTAGAAGTGTATTTGTAAATTAACATTAAAATGTTTATATATATTGTGTTGTTTGAGTTGTTGATGTTGATTTGGATTTTCGATCGATTCGTCTGATCAACGCTATCGATAGAATTTCTAAAACACTTGAGCAGAGCAAACTGACACAATATTGTTTTCAAATTTAGTAAATAAAATAATTTTGAATGATTATAGTATATATATAAGTATAATTTTTTCTGAAATTAAAATGTTAATGAATCAGTTGTTCGAAATGCTAAAATTTAAAATTTCATTTATTGTTTTATAAACCATTGACTATTGCATATTATAAATAAATGAATTTATAAAACATAGTTATAATTTGATTTGGAATTTGAAATGGATTTAAATTAGAATTTGAGAATAAAATTTCTGTGGATTTCAAACTTTAATTTAAAGTTTTAAAGTGTATAGTATTTAAATATTTTCAAAAAGAAATCATTTCGAAGAATTTAAAAAAAGTTTAAATCAGTGCTCTTCTCTTTGTCGTTGGAAAATAATTTCGGTGATGACGGCCGCATCATCGACATTCATTTTCAAGTTTCGTAAGGAAGAGACCAATTCATAGCTTTGCTACAGTTTTGTTTTGGAAATTAATTCAATTTAAATTTCTTGAGTATGATTTGATTTATATATATAGGTATATTATTAATACGATTTGGTATATAGTATATTTATCTCTAAATTGTTTGAAGTAAATCAGAAATTTAATTATTAAAATTTGGGAAAAAGATGATTTCAAATTATAAATGGAACCAAAATTTTGAATTAATATTTAACTTGAAATAAGCAGATTGAAAAATTATATTTGGATAATACCCAATTGCATTATATATAACTTACCTAAATTTTCAAAAGTTAATTATGTAATTGAATATTATACAGCAGAAATGATATCAAAGGAATTTATAAAATAAATTGAGTAGTTGTAATAAGTATAAATATACTTAATATATATGTGATAGGATATATTAAGTAGAATAAATTTAATAATAATTTGGAATAAAGAAGAATGGAATTTGTCGTATATAGTACGTTATAAAAAAAATGACTATTCAAATTTAAGACCTTTGAAATTGTTAATTTAAGAAAATTGAATAGTATGCAATATAAATTGTCTTTATAAATAAAATGTGAGTGCGTATAACAAATGTTATTCACATCAATTTTAACTATAAAATGTTTATGGTGATAAATATAATAATACGTTAATTGAACAATAGATGTGATTAAGAAAATTAAATTTTTGTTTTGAAAGTTAATAAATTAAAATTCAATCAACTTAATGAGATATCTTGAATTAATTGAATTTAAATTAAATTTCACATGCAAGAAACTTTTTGTAGAAACATTTATAAATGAGAAATCAAATCAATTTAATGGAAACCTTGATTTAAAAACAAATTGTTGAATATAAGTTTATTTAAATTGAATTTATATGGTTTGGACCAATTGATTATTTTGTTTTCGTTCTATTTTCTTTTGGTTGTTTCCATTCTCCTACTCCCTTCCTTTTCGAGGACGAAAGTTTTGAGTGGGGGAGAGTGTAACGACCCGTAAATTTAACTGGTTTTAGTAACGTATTTTATTGAAATTTTATGAGATTTTAAGCGATAAAATTTTGAAATATAAATTTGATATTCGGAATGCGTCTAGTTAAACACAGCAACTGGTAAATTTTCGTCCGAAAATATGAAAGTTTATTTCGCGTGTAAATTACTTCAATTTAATCAGTTAAAAAGCGATGAAAATAAAACGTTTTCAAAACCAAAATATTTTTACATAGAAAAATTCTAAACCATTTTTTGAGCAAGACGTCATTTTTCGTTTTTCCAAATTCGGACTTATTTAGCTCCGTCGATCTTATTTTCCTACGTCTTTGCTGCATTTTTTGCTGGAAAATAATTCGAATTTTTATAATTCAATTGTATCACTGATATCTGTATACTGTTTTGATCGTCTCATCTTGTCGATCTCTACGGTATATTCAATTCTGTGTTCTGGATTTCCGGTACCTAGCGAAGTCTATTTGTTTACCGTGACCATTAAATTGTCTAACGTATAATTCCAATAGACATTTGTTATAATTACTTTCTGAAATTAGCACGTTACCTTTATGATTCCCATCGGTTCACTTTTGATTCTTGGTTTCCCTAGTTTAATTTATTATTTTAGTTCTGATTCATTCAAAGAGTTTATGTCACCTATTCATTTTCTCTCAGCTACTTATTTCTTTTGAAAGCATGCGTACCTACCTTCTTCATTTCCAAGTACCTGCTTCATTTCCATGTACTTGTATCCAACTCCTCTTGCTCTTCTTTTTCGGCCATGGTTGTTAAAAAAAAAATTGAAAGAACGTGTAGCCAAGATCAGACCTCTTGCACCGACCCTTCCTCTATCCGCCACGAGACCGCCTCAGCTTTGCCCAAGCAGCATGTGCCGACCATCGAAACCCGCGCCTCTCCAGCTCGTAGCGTTCCTCCTGACTCAGCTTTCGCCCACACTTCCCCTCCGCTGTGACCACGCAAGCAACCCGAGATCAACTGCCGATCCCAAATGCTTCGGCTCCAGCCATGACCCAATCGGCCTCCTCATCTCTTCCCTTCGCCAACGCAGCACCTTCCCTCTCCGGCCTCTCACCACCGCACCACAACCCGCGCAGCCATGCCAAGGCACCTCCCTTTGTTCTGCCGAGATCTCGCTCTCCCATACTCACGCACTCCGCTACTTCCTCCTTCATCGCTGCTGTTCCGACCCACTCCACCTCTAGCTCGCTTCAGCTACCCAAAACGCCTCAGCCCACTTCTCCAATCAACTACCGCTTGCTTCCTTTCTTCTTTGTAGCCGTGACTTCCCTTCTCGTCCATTGTGCCTGCGGGCATCTCTATTGTATTATAGGTAATATATATACTCTATTTTATAAACCTTGGGTTAAGTATAGCCTTAGAATATGATGTATATACATTTGTTGATATATTGCTTTGGTCTGAGGTTTCTTCCACCTGTATAATATGGATTGCATTCGTATATGTCATATAGCTGTATATATTTTAAATATAAAATATAGATTTCATATTATATGATAGACTATGGGTTGTATTATTTATACGCGTAGTTATAAAGTAAGTTTTCCTATAAAAATTTGCATTAGCTTTGTTATATATATTAAAGCGGATTATATACACATATATATTGCATAATCGGAAGGAAAATGTATATTTTTTTGATGGAAAGGTTATAAAATGCGTTTGTTGTGATATATAGTGATGTTTCAACTATATATATCTATGGAAGATGTATGTGTGTACTTAGTTATTTGCAAGAATATTAAATATATTTTCAATTGGTGATGGGTTATATTATATGTATTATTTCATATGGGTTTCATATGAATATATATGTATGAGTTATTTCAAGCATAGCGTCTATTTTGAGCAGGTAAAGGTATACTTTATAAAATAAGCTATAGTGGAAAATTTTAAGTATTGATGTTCAAATCATATCGTATACATTTTTCCAACCGAATATGTTATATATATATATATATATATATATATATATATAAATGTCTACAAATCCTGTACCAACACTCAGTTTGCTTTATAGATGTGCATACCTGTGTATATTATTACAGTATATTTTATTAAGAAGGCATTGTATATAAGATATTAAAAAGGAATATTTAATATGTGTATCGACTATAACATGTTAGATATATAAAATAATAGTACTGCAAGTTTTCGTTGCTAGTTAAGTGTGTGTGTGTATATGTTCAAATTTACGTATTTACGTATATGAACTGCTGGGAAGTTATAATAGTCTGAATATATACTCATTTTTATACACAAGTTATGATTTTACTGTATAAGTTTTCAAAAGTATAATCCTATTGATCTGTCTGTTGTATACATTGGTTTATAAAAATAAAATAAAAGATTACAGTATATATAAGCTCACTTATACCAATTTCTTTTGTCAATCTGGTTTTGACTTGCTTTCGTCTATTCTTATTATCAGCTTATCCATTGAACTCGTGTCAATCTAGCTTTGCTCTCAAATTCGTGCCTGGATTCATAGCTCATTTGATCGTCAAATCATCCATAGCCTCGAAAGGTGAGCAATCACTCACGATTAATGTTCTTTTATTTGTTAAATTTGATTTCAATCGAAACGACAATTGAAATATGCTGTTGTTAGTTATTTACACTGTTATATATGCTATTACCTGTATCTGTTCACCTATGACATCTGACACCATTATCTGTTAATTATTTATGCGATGATAATACAGTTTGGTTGATAATTGAATGATTAATTGTTGTTTATATTGGATGTAAATTGTAATGTATAATGTGATAAATATTATGCAATTGAATTTGACGTAGGATAGTTTAAAAATGTGAATCGACATATGTGTTGAAATTGATTAGTTAATTTTAATAATATGACCCCTTTTAGTTGTTAAGTTAATTGACACGTAGAATTTGATAAATTATACTTTGAACCTTTGAACGTATATTGGATTAATTGTCGTAGTATTAAATTTGAAATTGAGCGATGAGTGGAATAAACGTAATGTAATAACCTTTAATCTACATGAAATGATAGTGTAGATTCTAGAAATAATTATATTAATTCGCACAAACAACAAAGTGAATTAATACGATTATTTAGGATTATTTGAATTGATTATTGGATTGTTTTTTATTGTTTTCATTGCTTGTTTATTTACTTTGACACAATCCCAGTTATCACACTGCAAGTTCCCTTTGTTATGTTTTGATTTTTGAATTGGAATTGGAATCGGGTTGAAACGATAAATACCCAAAATGAACTAGACTTAGGATAGAGAATTAAATAAACCCGATTGGTCAATAATTTGATTTGAAATAAAATAAAGATTTTATTTGAATAATAAGGTTTTGAAATAAAATTGGAACGTAAATTTTGATGAAAGGAAAATGTTAATATTGGAATCTGAAACAAAATATTAATGTAATAACTGATGAAAGAACGTTGTTTGAAATGAATTATTTAACAATTAAATTTGGAATTATTCATTGAATTAAGTTTGAAATGATTTAACAATTAAGTTTGAATTTATAATTAAGTCGAAATTATTAAGTTTTGAAATTATTAATAATTTAGTTTGAAATTATTAAGTTTCGAAATTATTAATAATTAAGTTTGAAATTATTTAATAATTGAATAAGACTGAATTATTTGATAATTGAATAAAATTGAATTCTTTGATAAGAGAAATTGAACTTTTGAATAAGTGAATTTGAACTTCGTTAATAAATGAATATGGGTTTCTTTATTTATTAATTTTTGGAAAATTATTTAAGTAAATTAATAAGTGAAATTGAACTTTTTGAATATGTGAAATTTAGTTTCTTTATCATTTGAGTTGAAATTTGTAACTAAGAAAGTAAATAATTAATTGAAGTTGAATTTTTAACTAAGAAAGTAAATAATTAATTGAAGTTGAATTTTTAACTAAGAAAGTAAATAATTAATTGAAGTTGAATTTCTTTAACAAGAAATAAATTGCGATTTATTGAAATTAATGTAAGACTTGGAATTTAAGAATTTGATTTGACGAATCTAATTTAATTAAATTTGTTAGTTGATATAATGAAGTTGAACTTAAGTAATTGATTTAATGAATTGGAAATTAAATGGAACTGTTTGAATGATAAATAAACTTAACAAATATTGAATGAAATCGATTAATGAATTTAAATTGAATTAAATGTTAAATTAAATTAATTTAAATGATTTCGGAATGAAACTTATATATACGAACTTGAATCAATAATTGAATTGTTTAAATAAAATTGAAATTGAAATGTAAGACTTTGAAATGGTAATTTGGATGTTTTGAAACGTAAATTGTGAAATTGATTTAGAAAGACAAATGAATGTTTATTTACGAATTCTAATTGAAATTGAATTTTGATTTGGTTTTGAAATATATTAAACGACCAATCGGTATAATAATTTCGAAAGTTATTAAGGAAACCAGAATCGGTTATGGATATACTCTCTATCTAAACCGAAAACCACTTTAATAACTATACGCAGAGTGTGATCCAGAATGAAGTGGTTGGAATGATGTACGCGATGATTGAAGAAAGAGAATGATAATGGATAGCCTTGACACTTGTGTCAAATTGGAAATGACTAAAACAGAAGCCATGCCGGGCCTAATGGGGTTAGCCACCTCGAGCGAACACACTTCTTTGTAACTACTACTCATTACTTGTTATTGATTGGTGCACTCTCGGAATTTCAGGAGTGTTGTTTCGCGGTGTTGCGATCGTTGCGGCGATGCGTTCTCACCAGTCCAGATCAGGAAAACGGCAGTTTCACTGCCTTGGGTATTGCCTCATGTGCGTTGTCATACTTGTATCCCTATATACGTGACCACCACGAATTTGTTTTGTGTTATACCTATGGAGTACTCCCTGATATCCCACCAGTTTACGGTGGAGTTTACAGTGCTGTATAGACTATGATGCTTATAAAATGTGTTAAGGGGGGTAATGGTAACGCCTTAACACTATATTGATACTTTATATTACTGATAGACATTATCTACTTAGCGTACACTACTACATAGTAGATAGTTTAACGGATCCTTAAAGGATGGTTATTCCAACGTCCTTTGAGTTACTCATATTTCAATTGTTATTTCACTTGAGTTGGATTTATTGATATAAGAATGTTAATCCTGACTCGAGTGTTTTGTATTTTGCTTTACGCTCGGGTCAGACCGAGTGTACCAGTATTCGAGACTCACCTTTGGAGTTGGAGTTTTGCTTGAAGATCCAGCCATCTATTCTGCTTTCAGTATTCGATGATTCCAGTGATGTATTCTTATTTGTACCTGATGTATCGTGTTACTTTTATGTTGTAAACTCTGATGTATCTTATATATTTATATAGTAGCTTCATGAACTACTATCTCTTTTACTTCCGCTGCATATTATTACTCTGTGCCTGTGATTCTGTGATTATTTATTTATTGTATATCTGAGTTTTACCAAATTTGAAATTAACAATTCGGTATTTTGATTATTCAAGTCCGACATGTGCAGATGCGAATAGTCAAAAATAGCGGGTCGTTACAATTGGTATCAAACCTTTTGGTAGCTCTAGGAAAAACTTAGTATGTATGGTAAATGTATTACAGAATCACTTCCACTCGAGTTTCCATCTCTTCCTTTTGACTCAATTCCTTCGAATTTTGGAACGTTCCCTCGGTTCCGGAATTCATTCTTGTCCCTCACTACTCGTCTGCTTTTAATTCTGGAGTATCCATAACCCCACTTCAAATGATCCATAAATGAGTCGGCGGTCTCGCCAATCTTCGAATTATTTGCAAATGGGTGAAACTTTTTATAATTGGCATTGATTTACCGGAGATTTATGTATCCTCGGCTTATGATGCTATCTATCTCCTACTATACCTGAATTCTATTTTTTGAGATCGAATGTTGATTTACTCGGAATTCAGCATCAATCTTATTCTTGAAGATACGATCAACCCGGTTAAGCTTGTCCGTAAATTAAATAAGCTTATCCATGTCCCGATTCTGTTAATTGAATCATCTTATCTTTTCTTTCGAACTTATTATTGAATCGAAATTCTCTTTGATTTGATTTCCATCAAAATTTGAATCTCTATACTTGTTTTGAATTCCATTCCTGTATCGTCAAGCTAGAAGTGTATTTGTAAATTAACATTAAAATGTTTATATATATTGTGTTGTTTGAGTTGTTGATGTTGATTTGGATTTTCGATCGATTCGTCTGATCAACGCTATCGATAGAATTTCTAAAACACTTGAGCAGAGCAAACTGACACAATATTGTTTTCAAATTTAGTAAATAAAATAATTTTGAATGATTATAGTATATATATAAGTATAATTTTTTCTGAAATTAAAATGTTAATGAATCAGTTGTTCGAAATGCTAAAATTTAAATTTTCATTTATTGTTTTATAAACCATTGACTATTGCATATTATAAATAAATGAATTTATAAAACATAGTTATAATTTGATTTGGAATTTGAAATGGATTTAAATTAGAATTTGAGAATAAAATTTCTGTGGATTTCAAACTTTAATTTAAAGTTTTAAAGTGTATAGTATTTAAATATTTTCAAAAAGAAATCATTTCGAAGAATTTAAAAAAAGTTTAAATCAGTGCTCTTCTCTTTGTCGTTGGAAAATAATTTCGGTGATGACGGCCGCATCATCGACATTCATTTTCAAGTTTCGTAAGGAAGAGACCAATTCATAGCTTTGCTACAGTTTTGTTTTGGAAATTAATTCAATTTAAATTTCTTGAGTATGATTTGATTTATATATATAGGTATATTATTAATACGATTTGGTATATAGTATATTTATCTCTAAATTGTTTGAAGTAAATCAGAAATTTAATTATTAAAATTTGGGAAAAAAATGATTTCAAATTATAAATGGAACCAAAATTTTGAATTAATATTTAACTTGAAATAAGCAGATTGAAAAATTATATTTGGATAATACCCAATTGCATTATATATAACTTACCTAAATTTTCAAAAGTTAATTATGTAATTGAATATTATACAGCAGAAATGATATCAAAGGAATTTATAAAATAAATTGAGTAGTTGTAATAAGTATAAATATACTTAATATATATGTGATAGGATATATTAAGTAGAATAAATTTAATAATAATTTGGAATAAAGAAGAATGGAATTTGTCGTATATAGTACGTTATAAAAAAAATGACTATTCAAATTTAGGACCTTTGAAATTGTTAATTTAAGAAAATTGAATAGTATGCAATATAAATTGTCTTTATAAATAAAATGTGAGTGCGTATAACAAATGTTATTCACATCAATTTTAACTATAAAATGTTTATGGTGATAAATATAATAATACGTTAATTGAACAATAGATGTGATTAAGAAAATTAAATTTTTGTTTTGAAAGTTAATAAATTAAAATTCAATCAACTTAATGAGATATCTTGAATTAATTGAATCTAAATTAAATTTCACATGCAAGAAACTTTTTGTAGAAACATTTATAAATGAGAAATCAAATCAATTTAATGGAAACCTTGATTTAAAAACAAATTGTTGAATATAAGTTTATTTAAATTGAATTTATATGGTTTGGACCAATTGATTATTTTGTTTTCGTTCTATTTTCTTTTGGTTGTTTCCATTCTCCTACTCCCTTCCTTTTCGAGGACGAAAGTTTTGAGTGGGGGAGAGTGTAACGACCCGTAAATTTAACTGGTTTTAGTAACGTATTTTATTGAAATTTTATGAGATTTTAAGCGATAAAATTTTGAAATATAAATTTGATATTCGGAATGCGTCTAGTTAAACACAGCAACTGGTAAATTTTCGTCCGAAAATATGAAAGTTTATTTCGCGTGTAAATTACTTCAATTTAATCAGTTAAAAAGCGATGAAAATAAAACGTTTTCAAAACCAAAATATTTTTACATAGAAAAATTCTAAACCATTTTTTGAGCAAGACGTCATTTTTCGTTTTTCCAAATTCGAACTTATTTAGCTCCGTCGATCTTATTTTCCTACGTCTTTGCTGCATTTTTTGCTGGAAAATAATTCGAATTTTTATAATTCAATTGTATCACTGATATCTGTATACTGTTTTGATCGTCTCATCTTGTCGATCTCTACGGTATATTCAATTCTGTGTTCTGGATTTCCGGTACCTAGCGAAGTCTATTTGTTTACCGTGACCATTAAATTGTCTAACGTATAATTCCAATAGACATTTGTTATAATTACTTTCTGAAATTAGCACGTTACCTTTATGATTCCCATCGGTTCACTTTTGATTCTTGGTTTCCCTAGTTTAATTTATTATTTTAGTTCTGATTCATTCAAAGAGTTTATGTCACCTATTCATTTTCTCTCAGCTACTTATTTCTTTTGAAAGCATGCGTACCTACCTTCTTCATTTCCAAGTACCTGCTTCATTTCCATGTACTTGTATCCAACTCCTCTTGCTCTTCTTTTTCGGCCATGGTTGTTAAAAAAAAAATTGAAAGAACGTGTAGCCAAGATCAGACCTCTTGCACCGACCCTTCCTCTATCCGCCACGAGACCGCCTCAGCTTTGCCCAAGCAGCATGTGCCGACCATCGAAACCCGCGCCTCTCCAGCTCGTAGCGTTCCTCCTGACTCAGCTTTCGCCCACACTTCCCCTCCGCTGTGACCACGCAAGCAACCCGAGATCAACTGCCGATCCCAAATGCTTCGGCTCCAGCCATGACCCAATCGGCCTCCTCATCTCTTCCCTTCGCCAACGCAGCACCTTCCCTCTCCGGCCTCTCACCACCGCACCACAACCCGCGCAGCCATGCCAAGGCACCTCCCTTTGTTCTGCCGAGATCTCGCTCTCCCATACTCACGCACTCCGCTACTTCCTCCTTCATCGCTGCTGTTCCGACCCACTCCACCTCTAGCTCGCTTCAGCTACCCAAAACGCCTCAGCCCACTTCTCCAATCAACTACCGCTTGCTTCCTTTCTTCTTTGTAGCCGTGACTTCCCTTCTCGTCCATTGTGCCTGCGGGCATCTCTATTGTATTATAGGTAATATATATACTCTATTTTATAAACCTTGGGTTAAGTATAGCCTTAGAATATGATGTATATACATTTGTTGATATATTGCTTTGGTCTGAGGTTTCTTCCACCTGTATAATATGGATTGCATTCGTATATGTCATATAGCTGTATATATTTTAAATATAAAATATAGATTTCATATTATATGATAGACTATGGGTTGTATTATTTATACGCGTAGTTATAAAGTAAGTTTTCCTATAAAAATTTGCATTAGCTTTGTTATATATATTAAAGCGGATTATATACACATATATATTGCATAATCGGAAGGAAAATGTATATTTTTTTGGTGGAAAGGTTATAAAATGCGTTTGTTGTGATATATAGTGATGTTTCAACTATATATATCTATGGAAGATGTATGTGTGTACTTAGTTATTTGCAAGAATATTAAATATATTTTCAATTGGTGATGGGTTATATTATATGTATTATTTCATATGGGTTTCATATGAATATATATGTATGAGTTATTTCAAGCATAGCGTCTATTTTGAGCAGGTAAAGGTATACTTTATAAAATAAGCTATAGTGGAAAATTTTAAGTATTGATGTTCAAATCATATCGTATACATTTTTCCAACCGAATATGTTATATATATATATATATATATATATATATATATATATATATATAGAAATGTCTACAAATCCTGTACCAACACTCAGTTTGCTTTATAGATGTGCATACCTGTGTATATTATTACAGTATATTTTATTAAGAAGGCATTGTATATAAGATATTAAAAAGGAATATTTAATATGTGTATCGACTATAACATGTTAGATATATAAAATAATAGTACTGCAAGTTTTCGTTGCTAGTTAAGTGTGTGTGTGTATATGTTCAAATTTACGTATTTACGTATATGAACTGCTGGGAAGTTATAATAGTCTGAATATATACTCATTTTTATACACAAGTTATGATTTTACTGTATAAGTTTTCAAAAGTATAATCCTATTGATCTGTCTGTTGTATACATTGGTTTATAAAAATAAAATAAAAGATTACAGTATATATAAGCTCACTTATACCAATTTCTTTTGTCAATCTGGTTTTGACTTGCTTTCGTCTATTCTTATTATCAGCTTATCCATTGAACTCGTGTCAATCTAGCTTTGCTCTCAAATTCGTGCCTGGATTCATAGCTCATTTGATCGTCAAATCATCCATAGCCTCGAAAGGTGAGCAATCACTCACGATTAATGTTCTTTTATTTGTTAAATTTGATTTCAATCGAAACGACAATTGAAATATGCTGTTGTTAGTTATTTACACTGTTATATATGCTATTACCTGTATCTGTTCACCTATGACATCTGACACCATTATCTGTTAATTATTTATGCGATGATAATACAGTTTGGTTGATAATTGAATGATTAATTGTTGTTTATATTGGATGTAAATTGTAATGTATAATGTGATAAATATTATGCAATTGAATTTGACGTAGGATAGTTTAAAAATGTGAATCGACATATGTGTTGAAATTGATTAGTTAATTTTAATAATATGACCCCTTTTAGTTGTTAAGTTAATTGACACGTAGAATTTGATAAATTATACTTTGAACCTTTGAACGTATATTGGATTAATTGTCGTAGTATTAAATTTGAAATTGAGCGATGAGTGGAATAAACGTAATGTAATAACCTTTAATCTACATGAAATGATAGTGTAGATTCTAGAAATAATTATATTAATTCGCACAAACAACAAAGTGAATTAATACGATTATTTAGGATTATTTGAATTGATTATTGGATTGTTTTTTATTGTTTTCATTGCTTGTTTATTTACTTTGACACAATCCCAGTTATCACACTGCAAGTTCCCTTTGTTATGTTTTGATTTTTGAATTGGAATTGGAATCGGGTTGAAACGATAAATACCCAAAATGAACTAGACTTAGGATAGAGAATTAAATAAACCCGATTGGTCAATAATTTGATTTGAAATAAAATAAAGATTTTATTTGAATAATAAGGTTTTGAAATAAAATTGGAACGTAAATTTTGATGAAAGGAAAATGTTAATATTGGAATCTGAAACAAAATATTAATGTAATAACTGATGAAAGAACGTTGTTTGAAATGAATTATTTAACAATTAAATTTGGAATTATTCATTGAATTAAGTTTGAAATGATTTAACAATTAAGTTTGAATTTATAATTAAGTCGAAATTATTAAGTTTTGAAATTATTAATAATTTAGTTTGAAATTATTAAGTTTCGAAATTATTAATAATTAAGTTTGAAATTATTTAATAATTGAATAAGACTGAATTATTTGATAATTGAATAAAATTGAATTCTTTGATAAGAGAAATTGAACTTTTGAATAAGTGAATTTGAACTTCGTTAATAAATGAATATGGGTTTCTTTATTTATTAATTTTTGGAAAATTATTTAAGTAAATTAATAAGTGAAATTGAACTTTTTGAATATGTGAAATTTAGTTTCTTTATCATTTGAGTTGAAATTTGTAACTAAGAAAGTAAATAATTAATTGAAGTTGAATTTTTAACTAAGAAAGTAAATAATTAATTGAAGTTGAATTTCTTTAACAAGAAATAAATTGCGATTTATTGAAATTAATGTAAGACTTGGAATTTAAGAATTTGATTTGACGAATCTAATTTAATTAAATTTGTTAGTTGATATAATGAAGTTGAACTTAAGTAATTGATTTAATGAATTGGAAATTAAATGGAACTGTTTGAATGATAAATAAACTTAACAAATATTGAATGAAATCGATTAATGAATTTAAATTGAATTAAATGTTAAATTAAATTAATTTAAATGATTTCGGAATGAAACTTATATATACGAACTTGAATCAATAATTGAATTGTTTAAATAAAATTGAAATTGAAATGTAAGACTTTGAAATGGTAATTTGGATGTTTTGAAACGTAAATTGTGAAATTGATTTAGAAAGACAAATGAATGTTTATTTACGAATTCTAATTGAAATTGAATTTTGATTTGGTTTTGAAATATATTAAACGACCAATCGGTATAATAATTTCGAAAGTTATTAAGGAAACCAGAATCGGTTATGGATATACTCTCTATCTAAACCGAAAACCACTTTAATAACTATACGCGGAGTGTGATCGAGAATGAAGTGGTTGGAATGATGTACGCGATGATTGAAGAAAGAGAATGATAATGGATAGCCTTGACACTTGTGTCAAATTGGAAATGACTAAAACAGAAGCCATGCCGGGCCTAATGGGGTTAGCCACCTCGAGCGAACACACTTCTTTGTAACTACTACTCATTACTTGTTATTGATTGGTGCACTCTCGGAATTTCAGGAGTGTTGTTTCGCGGTGTTGCGATCGTTGCGGCGATGCGTTCTCACCAGTCCAGATCAGGAAAACGGCAGTTTCACTGCCTTGGGTATTGCCTCATGTGCGTTGTCATACTTGTATCCCTATATACGTGACCACCACGAATTTGTTTTGTGTTATACCTATGGAGTACTCCCTGATATCCCACCAGTTTACGGTGGAGTTTACAGTGCTGTATAGACTATGATGCTTATAAAATGTGTTAAGGGGGGTAATGGTAACGCCTTAACACTATATTGATACTTTATATTACTGATAGACATTATCTACTTAGCGTACACTACTACATAGTAGATAGTTTAACGGATCCTTAAAGGATGGTTATTCCAACGTCCTTTGAGTTACTCATATTTCAATTGTTATTTCACTTGAGTTGGATTTATTGATATAAGAATGTTAATCCTGACTCGAGTGTTTTGTATTTTGCTTTACGCTCGGGTCAGACCGAGTGTACCAGTATTCGAGACTCACCTTTGGAGTTGGAGTTTTGCTTGAAGATCCAGCCATCTATTCTGCTTTCAGTATTTGATGATTCTGATGATGTATTCTGAATTGTACCTGATGTATCGTGTTACTCTTCTATTGTAAACTCTGATGTATCTTATATTTTATATAGTAGCTTCATGAACTACTATCTTTTTTACTTCCGCTGCATATTATTACTCTGTGTCTGTGATTATGTGATTATTTTTTTACTGTATATCTGAGTTTTTCCAAATTTAAAATTAACAATTCGGTATTTTGATTATTCAAGTCCGACATGTGCGGATGCGAATAGTCAAAAATAGTGGGTCGTTACACTTTGTATACTAATAAATAAACAACGCCAAAATTGTAGGTTTATTGTTATATTTAATTATATATGATTTTATGCAGTGATAACATTTTAGCTAAATTTAGTTATAGTTTTGCATACATGCTTTTTTGTAATCCAAATTTTATCATCAGATTATAGAAATTCGTGAACTTTAGTGGAAATGCAGTCAGAGTGAAAAATCAGTCATTGAAATATTTATTTTTGTTAATTTTTATTGCGATCCAAAATTTGTTTGTATATGAAAAATTCTGAATTTTTTTCATGTCACCTGTGACGACCCTGACACGACCTTCGAAAATCGGCACCGAATACGATACTCGTATTCCAATGCCGCAGATCCAAACGTCGAATTTGGTTCGCCGGAGCTTATAACACATTAAGTATAACAACACAGCGGAAGAAAAGAATGAATATCACATACAACTCCAATGATAAAATATCCAAATATACGACAATGATCAATATCAGAGATACAAAGGAATGCTACAGCAGAAAACCCAATGAACTAGCAGCGGAAACAACTAGAACTTGAAACTCCAGAAGAAACACTAATATCAGCAATCTCCATAGATAGCTCGAACCACCAACAAGTTGCACCAAGTTAAGCAAAGCTCGTCCAGACCGAAGACTTCAATATCCAAATTATCCAAATGATTCCAAAGAGAAAGCTGAAAGATACCGAATCGATATCTATATCTACTATCTGAAAAACCCAACTCTAGACTGCCAGTGTGGAAAATTATGGGCAACCAGAGTTTAGGAAGGGAACAATAAACTCCGTGTCAGTCATTGGACTGGTATGAGCAAACAAAAACAGTTTATCTTTAAAATAAACAAAAGATTTTAAAATTGAAATCCGCAATGCTTTTTGAAAAATGAAACTACCATAAGGCCTCCTGCCACACACACCATGCAAACGCAGAATTGGAGGAGATTTCTCCTTATGATAGTCAAACATGCTTGATACGCGAAAACCATTTGATAGTATTATTAGTGCATAGTGGAAAACATTTTCGAAAATATAATATTAATCTTAGCCAGCATACAACATTTCGTCGTATGCCTACTATAGCTACCATGCTCAATAGCAGGTTACCGCTACATTCCATGGCAGATTTTACAACTAAAACCGTACTGGGCGCGTATTGTTTCTTTGGATTTTCCAACAAATGGTCAGGTTAAGGAACTTCCTATTGCCACTTGGGTACGCCTCTGGAGGGACGCCCTGAGAACCTACCCGGCTCTCTGCCAAACAAGGCCGGCTACCCCCTTCCCGGGGAATAAAACCTAAGATATACCACCCCTGGTCCTTTGGGACCTTTAACCGAGGATCCTCTACACCAACAACATCACACAGTAATAAATATACTACAGTGCCCACATGAGTAAGTATATGGGCTCCATACATGATACCACCCTTTTCCAAAAGGAATGGTCATACCCTAGGGGAGCTACCCCAGAAACCTTGCCGCATTTTTCCTGTTTCAACCATTGCCGGTTTGTGAGGCTCGATGAGGTCTCGTCCACAAAGCTACGCTTTTTCACAAAGCCATGCTTTGATCAACAAATGATCAATAGCACTTCGTATGCCACATTAACAAATTGGGAATGTATCACTAGTAACCATCAACTATATAACCTCTGAGCTCGTACATCTCAAAGAAGGGTGTTAAGCTAAGAGAATAAATCTCCGCCACCAAACAGAAATGTATTTGATAGAAACCAGCTTTACATCTCAAAGTGTAACGTCGGACACACATCCATACAAGTCTATTCCGGGTTCGAACAGAAACGAAGGCACTTTATAAAGAAGCCCTTGCACATCCGGATAATTCCTAATCACATCCGGACTCCCCATCACAAAGGGTGCTTCTATACCAAGGATCAGCCGATGTAGAGACATTCGACAAGAAATCCTTTCGTTTTCGAAAATATCCAGTCTTCACCACCGGTCTTCAAATGCTATCCATATACGTCGTATCATTATTCGGAATGGGTTATACGACACAAAAGGTCCTCTCCCGGCTAAACCGAATAATGAGCGTAATATTTAAAAACATATGGATATGGGATCTCAGTTAAGTCACAACTTATTATCCAATGGATTAACTCATTCAATCTTCAAATCAAAGATTCAATTTATAGCTTTCAAAAAAATCATTTCCACCGATTCATTCATAACTTTCAAAGCCATGCTTTTTCAAACTTGAAATCTTTTCATCATAATTTGGAAATTCTTTCCTTATATAAAAGCTATTGTTATTTGAAACCACTTGTTTCCGTTTCGGAAAACCCGATTATATTTGCACGAGTTAAGGCATTTCAAATATAAACTTGGGTTAAATTCAAATTCTCAAAACCATACTTTTAAAATGGTTTAAAAACCCATATAAACACATTTATAGTTTGTCTAACCTTTTTACATCATAAATTCTCAACATAGAATTCAATTTTAAATTTTGAATTCAAATTTTAAATCAAATTTCAAAACTAAATCAAGTTATTCAAAAATAACTTCTATCTTTGAAATTCCTTTCCGAAAGCTTTTCACTTTAAACGCGATCCACATCCAAAACCATTTGGATTGAAAAATTCAATTTTTAAGATTATTTCAAAAATCTGTGACTTAACCAATTTCCTCGTGTAATCCATGTTTGTGATTATTTCATATATGAGGAATATCAACCATCCAAACATCCAATAGAATCCAAACATCCATAAGTAAAATAAATTAAATTATCTGATTTATATTAAATTAGATTATTTACTTATGAATAAATTTTTAA
This sequence comes from Allium cepa, assembly GCA_030765085.1. Classification (NCBI taxonomy): domain Eukaryota; kingdom Viridiplantae; phylum Streptophyta; class Magnoliopsida; order Asparagales; family Amaryllidaceae; genus Allium; species Allium cepa. Next base: position 1,052,943,959 of record CM060931.1, read on the forward strand.
TCTTGGTTAATTATTTACAAACCAATTAAATTTAATTACTCCTTAATCATTTATTAATTAAATTTTAATTTATAATTAATCCTTTGATTAATTATTGTTAATTAATTATTAATTATCCTTTAATCATTAATAGTTATCCTTTAATTAACTATCATTAATTAATTGCATTGATTAATTAACCATTAATTAATTACCATTTAATTAATTACAATAAGAAATTATCCCTGATAAGTTTCATTAATTAATTAACCTTTAATTAATTATCCTCAAATTAATCACCTTAATTAAGTAATCACATAAATCAATTATCCTTAAATTATAAATTAATTAGCCTTTTAATTATTAGTTAATTACCTAAATCATGTAATTAATTAACCTTAATTAATATTTAAATAAATCTTTGATTAATCTTTATTTAAACTTCTAATTAAGTAATTTTTCTTTGAGTAATTTATCTTTAATTACTTTTATTAATAAGACCCCAAATATTTAAGATAAATCATTTATCTCAACTATCACTTAATAAAAACATCAAATTAAATTTGAAGACACTTAAGGTAATTTAAATGATTAACTTAATACGATTATTCAAAACTAAAACAAGTTTTAGAATCATTTAAATTTAGATTTGGGGTTTGTTTTGAAAATTTGGTAAATACCTTTCTTTTGGAAATTTAATTTGTATAACTTTGTTTTAATTTGTTTTAAAACTAAATCCTTTCATAATTTTTTTTAAAACTTGCTTTAAATCATCAAACTCAGAAAACCCGAGCCAATTCGCGTTTTACCCGAGCCTATTGCCTACCTACTTCGAGTTTTCACCCAGCATTACTATATGCTTTAAAATCCTTCAAACTAAAATTTCCTAAGTACTTAACCCAGTACGCCTATAAATCTACTCTAGTTAGACTTCGAGAAAATCCATGTTCCCCTTATTCTTACCCCGAGCTTCTACTTCGTCTTCCCCAAACCCAACAGTACCACCCAAATTATGCACGTACCGTGCACAGATGGTCGGAGTTTCTCCGACCATCGTCGATCTCTTCCCCACGTCATTGACGACCAGCGTAACCCAAACAACCGCCCAGATTGATGAATTTGACCAAGGATTTAAATCGAGCAACTCGATCGCCAAGCTTCCCAACTTAATCAATCCAAAACACCTCATCAATGACAATGCCGACAACCTGAAATATTGTCACTCCGGTCGAAGTAACGTCAGACTCCCATCTTTCTTCCCCCCATAAGCGATCACTACCAGTTCGCTGATGACCCCGCTGTCGTCTCATTACCAATATTGATCAAAACAGGTGCTTAAGCTCTAAGTCGTCTTCGATCCATTACTTGAATCAATAAAAAAATATCTGGACATTTTTCCACAAATCTCCAATACTCAAGCAACCTTCCACGTAAATCTCGAAGCTCATCATCCCCTCGTTCGTCAGAAATCGACATATTTACGATTTCTGATCATCTCACGATACCTCCGCAACCACGCAACAAAAAAACTTGAAACCAAAATCAAAAATCACCATTTCTGAATACTTACCAGATTGCAATATCAAAACGCATAATTTAGACCCTTGAATTTTCTGATATATTTGTGTTCATCGGTGTTTACTTGATTTTCCAATAAACCCAACTTAATTTAAACTAAAAATGATTTTTAAAATTAAGTTTTTGTTAAGCTAAACACTTTTTCTTTTGACCTTAACTTATAAAAAGAATTAGAGAGGGGGAATTAAATTTTTAAAGTTGATGAACTCTGTAATCTGGAACAAAAAAAAAGAAATGTTTCTGTCTGTAACACATGCATACACAAATATTTGCATATACGTTTGTACATATGCAAAACACATTTATGAACATTCAAACATATTTCATAGCATCACCTTCACAATCATCAAAAGATAACCATACCAAGAAAAAAAAATGTTTGCTTACTTGTAGATGTGAAGGCAGAGGAGCAGATTTTGATTTTTTTTTGAAACTGGAAACTAGTTTTGTACTTGAACTTTGAATTTGCTATTTGATTTGTTTTAATTCTGCTTTGCTCTGGTCATTGAACTTGAACTTTGATTCTGATCTTCAGGTTGAAATAGGTTGAAGTAGTTGTCTGATTCAAGATGAAGATTGTTTTTCAGATTTTGCTTTGATTCTTTCTTTGGTTTTAAATTTTCTTTTTAGCTCACAGATTTTCAACTGAAGCTATTTGGTTTGAATCTTCACTTTACTTTTGCTGAATCTATGCTTGCTTTCTTTAATTTTCTAGATTTTAAATTTTCCTTCTGATTCCTCTGGTTTTGGCTTTGGTTAATTGAATCTATTGCTTTGCTTCAAGTTGAAACTGAACACTTTGTTTTAGGTTTTTTTTCTGTTTTAAATCCTCAGTTTTGATTAAATGGAGATATTGAAGCCTGGTTACTTTTTTTTATTTTTGAGGTTTATTTTCATTATAAATTTTGAAAAGAAAACCAAAACATCTTGCCACTTGTAAAAATTTGTGAACACTTGTTAATATATGTTTCTATTTAATTTACATTTGTCAAAACCCTTTACTAATAGTTTACAAATGTTAAAAACAATTATTTAATACTTTCTTATGTATTATTATACTTATACAAATTAAAGAAAAATGGTTTGAAATTATATTATATATTACTAATAAATATTTATAAGTTAGTAAATACAATTTTTATTTTCAATACATTTATATTTTTAAACTTAAGATATTAAGCTTATTAACAAATACTTATTTTAAAATTTTCATTTTAAACTTAAGTAATCATGCTTATTATATTTTTGTTTCAAATATAAAATTTTCACTAAGTCCAATTAAATTTCAATATATTAACATTTTGAATTTCAAATTCAAATTTCAAATTATAATATATATATATATATATATATATAAACACGAAACAAACACATATCTTTATAAAATTTGGAAAAATTCAAATTAACTCACTATTAATTGACTATTAAATTCAAAAATTATTTTATTTAATTTCAAAATATAGCTTCTCAATCAAAGTCTATTTAATATAATTTGGAAACAAATCTTCATTAACTGAAAATATAATGTTTTCAAACCCAATATATTTATAAGATTTTTAATTCTGAATTTCAGTTTCAAGATTTAATTTGAACTAAATTTATAAATATAAATAAATAATAGAAAATATCTTTCATTAATCTTAAAACTTTCAAATTTTATTTATTTAAATCAAATTCCAAATTAAAAATAAATAAACATGCTTCTTATTAATTTTGAAAATTCAAACACAATTTATATCTTATTCTTGAATTTCAATCTCACAATTCAATTTAAAATAAATTTTATATACAAATATCTGATTAAATTTGGAAAGATTCACATTTATTCAAAATTTAATTCCAAAAATTAAATTAATTGTCAAGTTAAACTTTTTCAAAATTCGGGAATGTTACAGATTCTCCACTTAGAAAATTTCGTCCTCGAAATTTGAAAGTAGGGAGACAACAAAGGATGGATACACAAAGACAAAGAGACAGTTTTCAAATCTAACAGGGTATCTATTCTGCATTTGTCTTACCAAATCAAAATATCACTAATAATTATGAGAACGTACTTATTCAATACAAGACACTGGGTCACCAGATCTACGAATATACAGGGGTATTGATTAGTTCAAAGAATATCTAACCCCTCGTAGAATATATCGAGACCCAAAAGACCAGGCAGATATATGGATACAATCCAAAATTTTTAGTTTAAACAACCAAAATATTCCTATCAACCATAGCAACCAAAGCAAACAATTCATCCAAACAAACAATTCTAACCCATCTGGAGTTTGTTTCCCACGCAAATATATCAAAGCTTCTTCCTGGAGCAGCCAGGAATCATCGAAGAATTGAAAAGACGAATCAAAGGAGATTGATAGAGGAAGTTGTTTCCGCTATTGCAGGGTACTGACCATTTGTAGTGGTACTCCCCTGTTTCCTATCTCGTCCTCTTCTCGCACTCATACCTACCATTAGTGAATAGTAAGGGAATTTATTGAAGCATTCGAACGGATATCTTAGGGATATACTCATTCTAGGGTATACCTCACCCTATCTCTAATGAGCTACTTAATGTGTAATACTCCTGAGCTAAGGTTTCAACCTTCAGCTATGATACCAAATGTGACGAACCTGACTTGACCTTTGAAAATCGGCACCGAATACGACACTCGTATTCTAATGCTGCAGATCCAAACATCGAATCTGGTTCGTCGGAGCTTATGACACATTAAATATAACAACACAGCGGAAGAAAAGAATGGATATCATATACAACTCCAATGATACAATATCCAAATATACGACAGTGATCAATATCAGAGATACAAAGAAATGCTACGGCTGAAAACCCAATGAACTACCAGCGGAAACAACTAGAACTTGAAACTCCAGAAGAAACACTAATATCAGCAATCTCCATAGATAGCTCGAACCACCAACAAGTTGCACCAAGTTAAGCATGGCTCGTCCAGACCAAAGACATCAATATCCAAAATCTCCAAATGATTCCAAAGAGAAAGCTGAAAGCTACCGAATCGATATCTATATCTACTATCTGAAAAACCCAACTCTAGACTTCCCGTGTGGAAAAAACTCCAGGTCAGTCAAGGGATTGGTATGAGCAAACAAAAATAGTTTATCTTTAAAATAAACAAAAAATTTTAAAATTGAAATCCGCTATGCTTTTTGAAAAAATGAAACTATCATAAGGCCTCCCGCCACACACGCCATGCAAACGCAGAATCGGAGGAGATTTCTCCTTATGATAGTCAAACATGCTTGATATGCGAAAACCATTTGATATTATTATTAGTGCATAGTGGAAAACATTTTCGAAAGTATAATATTAATCTTAGCCAGCATACAACATTTCGTCGTATGCCTAATATAGCTACCATGTTCAATAGCAGGTTACCGCCACATTCCATGGCAGGTTATACAACTAAAACCGTACTGTGCGCGTATTGTTTCTTTGGATTTTCCAACAAATGGTCAGGCTAAGATGCTTCCTATTGCCACATGGGTACGCCTCTGGAGGGACGCCCTGAGAACCTACCCGGCTCTCTACCAAACAAGGCTGGCTACCCCCTTCCCGAGGAATAAAACCAAAGATATACCACCCCCGGTCCTTTGGGACCTTTAACCGAGGATCCTCTACACCAACAACATCACACAGTAATAAATATACTACAGTGCCCACATGAGTAAGTATATGGGCTCCATACCATGATACCACCCTTTTCCAGAAGGAATGGTCATACCCTAGGGGAGCTACCCCTGAAACCTTGCCGTATATTTCCTGTTTCAACCATTACCGGTTTGTGAGGCTCGATGAGGTCTCATTCACAAAGCTATGCTTTTTCACAAAGCCATGCTTTGATCAACAAATGATCAGCAGCACTTCGTATGCCACATTACCAAATTGGAAATGTATCACTTGTTAGAACCTTAATTGTTGGATTTTAATGACAACAACTATACAATTATGCCAAAGAATCTCTAAGCTAATTTGCAAGTACATGGGCATCAAAAAGAGATAATCAAATACATTCAAAATGAAGATACACAGTACAAAAGAATAAAAGAATGTATATAGAGATACTAAGAAGAGATATATACGATAGAGACAAGACAAAGGTGATAAACAAAGTATTATTAGTCATAGAGTATCGTGTCTAGAGTTTACAAATGTTAAAATCTTCTCCAAATGGTATACACACATATACATTCATATTTTAAATGAAAAATCAAGTTTTAAAAATTGCATGGAGCGGGACTTGAACCCGGGTCACTAGTTAAGAAGGCAAGTGCTCTAACCATTTAAGCTATGGTAATTTTCAATTACAGGTCAAATTTAGACGTCTGAATTGACCATTTCAGACGTCTGAATCTAGGCAAAAATAGCCTATTTCTTTTCTGGTGTGCACGTTTCAAATTTCAGAAGTCTGAAATTTATTTTCAGACGGCTGAACTTCTTCAACTGCTTGCTATATTTTTTGAAAAGACATTTCATTTTCATGAAGAGTTACAACCTTTTACTAAGAGATGCATCCATACTCTTTCATGATAACTTTTCACGAATGATTACAACTCTTTATACTCTATATAAACATATTAGAATCATTTTTTTAAATCACCGAATTGATCAAAAGCTTTCTATTTCTATACTACACTGATTCTAACATTTTGAGCATTCAAATTTCTACATAATCATTCATTTACTTCCATATTCTTCACATACACACATATATATCAAAAGGAAAGATTACAAGAAGTTTGTACTATCAAGAGACAAATTCGTGTTCTTAAGAACACATTGTGTCAAATATACTTTTATATAAGTTGAAGTCCTCTTCGGCTGTTGAGGCAAAATCCTGTTTTGCTGCTCAGGTCCCTTGTTCGGCTGTTCAAGGGTTGTTGTAAACATGTTCCTTCAGGTTAAGTGAGGATTGTTGTTAGTGAAATTCCAGAAGGACTCTGGGACTGGACGTAGAACGGAAAGTTCGAACCAGTATAAAAATTTCTGGTGTGCTTGTTTTATTTTTTCTTATTTACTCTACTACAGTAACTTTGTTTCATTTCCGCACTAGTATATTATAATTCCATATAGCACGATCCGCACCTTAGTAACTTTCATTTGGTATCGGAGCCTGGTTTTCTAGAGATCGTAACAACATCCTAGAATAAATGGCTACAAAGAGATCTAGTAAGGCAATAAGAAGAGGAAGAGCAATAAAGAAAAATCAAAGGAGCAAACAAACAAATGCTTCATGGTAAAAGATAATGAGGTTAGTAATCTAACTTTTGATGATATGATAGAAATAAATTCAGAACTTCTAAACACTTTAAAAAGCCTTAAAAGAAAATATAAGGAAGCTCTGGAAAATCAGAAGAAAGTAGAATTTGAAAGAGATATGCTTAGAGACGAGAAGAGAATATTAGAAGAAGAACTTGAGAAAAATTCAAGATTCAGACAATTCTCAACTCGCTCTATTAAGTCAAGAAATTGAAGCTCAAAAAGAAAAGAATAATGCTCTAGCTTCTGAAAATCATGAGTTAAAAACAAAAATTAAAATTATTGAGTTAGATAACACTAGTCTCAAAACTAAGCTTGATGACATTACTTAAAATATTTCTAATTTTAATAAAGGGAGAGAAAATTTATCCATGATTATTGAAAATTCTCAACCTGCTTCAAATAAGAAGGGATTAGGTAATGTTAAGAATTCAAAAGCTCACAATGATAAAAGCGGTTTAGGCTATAAACAAGCTAAAAGTAAAAATAGTACTAGATATGCATTCATGTATACTAACTTTAGTGCTAGTACTAGTAATCAAGATAGTTTTAAAACCAGTTGTAGTCATAATAGTACTTTGTTTAGAAATGATAGAAATTATTCTTCAAGTACTAATCTAATGACTAATAGTATTAAGATATGGATTCCAGCTAATATGATTGATCATGATAAACAACTTTATATTAGCAACTACTATAAGAATGTAATTTGTAATGAAAATTATATTTATAAAGGTTCAACCACACCCAAATGGGTATGGTTTACAAAGACCTCACCCCCCGGACCCTAACATAGTAAGTGGGTACCGAAAATTATTATTATTTTTTGCAGGTACTCAGAGAAACAAAAGGAAAAGGATAGATTTTGGAATTTTAAAGAATGTTCCATACGTTTAATAGAATTACATGCTTACAATAAAATATGGACTTCAGTAAATATGGTAAAATTTATTTTATTTTTCCTTCATAATTAATAATGAGTTTATCTCGTTATATACAAGATATTTTATATAATTTTATATATTCCCTCATTCTTTTTGATAATGACAAAGGGGGAGAAATTCATATGCATATTAATAGAGGGAGATGTTATACTTAGGGGGAGCTTTTTACATATTAATACTTTTTTTATATAGAATGAATTTTTTTGTAAAATTGTATAGTTGTCATCATCAAAAAGGGGGAGAATGTTAGAACCTCAATTGTTGGATTTTAATGACAACAACTATACAATTATGTCAAAGAATCTCTAAGCTAATTTGCAGGTACATGGGCATCAAAAAGAGATAATCAAATACATTCAAAATGAAGATACACAGTACAAAAAAATAAAAGCATGTATATGGAGATACAAGAAGAGATATATACGATAGAGACAAGACAAAGGTGACAAACAAAGTATTATTAATCATAGAGTGTCGGGTCTAGAGTTTACAAATGTTAAAATCTTCTCCAAATGGTATACACACATATACATTCATATTTTAAATGAAAAATCAAGTTTTCAAAAATTGCATGGAGCGAGACTCGAACCCGGGTCACTAGTTAAGAAGGCAAGTGCTCTAACCATTTGAGCTATGGTAAATTTTAGTTACAGGTCAAATTCAGACGTCTGAATTGACCATTTCAGATGTCTGAATCTAGGCAAAAATAGCCTATTTCTTTTCTGGTTTGCACGTTTCAAATTTCAGAAGCCTGAAATTTATTTTCATACGGCTGAACTTCTTCAACTGCTATATTTTTTGAAAAGACATTTCATTTTCATGAAGAGTTACAACCTTTTACTAAGAGATGCATCCATACTCTTTCATGATAACTTTTCACGAATGATTACAACTCTTTATACTCTATATAAACATATTAGAATCATTTGTTTAAATCATCGAATTGATCAAAAGCTTTCTATTTCTATACTACACTGATTCTACCATTTTGAGTATTCAAATTTCTACATAATCATTCATTTACTTCCATATTCTTCACATACACACATATATATCAAAAGGAAAGATTATAGGAAGTTTGTACTATCAAGAGACAAATTCGTGTTATTAAGAACACATTGTGTCAAATGTACTTTTATATAAGTTGAAGTCCTCTTCGGCTGTTGAGGCGAAATCCTGTTCTGCTGCTCAGGTCCCTTGTTCGGCTGTTCAAGGGTTGTTGTAAACCTGTTCCTCCGGGTTAAATGAGGATTGTTGTTAGTGAAATTCCAGAAGGAGTCTGGGACTGGACGTAGAACGGGAAGTTCGAACCAGTATAAATATTCCTGGTGTGCTTGTTTTATTTTTTCTTATTTACTCTACTACAGTAACTTTGTTTCATTTCCGCACTAGTATATTATAATTCCATATAGCACGATCCGCACCTCAGTAACTTTCATCACCAGTAACCATCAACTACATAACATCTGAGCTCGTACATCTCAAAGAAGGGTGTTAAGCTAAGAGAATAAATCTCCGCCACCAAACAGAAATGTATTTGATAGAAACCAGCTTTACATCTCAAAGTGTAACGTCAGACACACATCCATAAAAGTCTACTCCGGATTCGAACAGAACCGAAGGCACTTCATAAAGAAGCCCTTGCACATCTGGATAATTCCTAATTATGTCCGGACTCCCCATCACAAAGGGTGCTCAAATCTCTATACCGAGGATCAGCTGATGTAGAAACATTCGACAAGAAATCCTTTCGTTTTCGAAAATATCCGGTCTTCAAATGCTATCCATATGCGTCGTATCATTATTCGGAATGGGTTATACGACACAAAAGGTCATCTCCCGGCTAAACCGAATAATGAGCGCAATATTTAAAAACATATGGATATGGGATCTCAGTTAAATCACAACTTATTATCCCAAACTTTTCTTTCAAATGGTTAAACAAATTACCATTTACAAAACTTTTAAACAAAAGATTTACTTCACAAAGTTCACAAAGTTTACCAATCTTTCACAAAGATTCATTAATATCTTTCCAATTCAAATCCTTTATACAAAAGATACGCTTTTCAGATCCCTTTTCAATTTGACAACAAACTTCACCAATCTTTAACAAAGATTCATTCATAGCCTTTCAAAACGATTTCCCTTTTAAATTAGATTAACTCATTCAACCTTTAAATCAAAGATTCAATTTATAGCTTTCAAAAAAATCATTTCCACAGATTCATTCATAACTTTCAAAGCCATGCTTTTTCAAACTTGAAATCTTTTCATCATAATTTGAAAATTCTTTCGTTATATAAAAGCTATTATTATTTGAAACCACTTGTTTCTGTTTCGGAAAACCCGATTATATTTGCACGAGTTAAGGCCTTTCAAATATAAACTTGGGTTAAATTCAAATTCTCAAAACCATACTTTTAAAATGGTTTAAAAACCCACATAAACACATTTATAGTTTGTATAACCCTTTTACATCATAAATTCTCAACATAGAATTCAATTTCAAATTTTGAATTCAAATTCTAAATCAAATTTCAAAACTAAATCAAGTTATTCAAAAATAACTTCTATCTTTGAAATTCCTTTCCAAAAGCTTTACACTATAAACCCAATCCATATCCAAAACCATTTGGATTTAAAAATTCAATTTTCAAGATTATTTCAAAAATCTGTGACTTAACCAATTTCCTCGTGCAATCCATATTTGTGTGTGTAAGGTGTAGTCTAGGGTTTTACACAATGGTGCAACAACATCAATCATCACAGATTCAATCACAACAATATCGATGAGTGGTATATTCGAATAACGCTTGTCTATATACACAGATTTGCAGATAAAGTAAATCACAAAGATTCAACATTACGATTCGATGTGGGTTACGGATAACCGGCTGGAATCTGACTCCCTGTCGCATCGAATTTCAAATGTCGTTCTACGGGCCAAGGGGTATTTACACAGAAACATATCACAGATATCACAGATCAATACACAACAACCCACATCATAAAATATCACAAAGCATCATGTATGAGGAATATCAACCATCCAAACATCCAATAGAATCCAAACCTCCATAAGTAAAATAAATTAAATTATCTGATTTAAATTAAATCATATTATTTACTTATGAATAAATTTTTAATCTTGGTTAATTAATTACAAATCAATTAAATTTAATTACTCCTTAATCATTTATTAATTTAATTTATAATTAATCCTTTGATTAATTATTCTTAATTAATTATTAATTATCCTTTAATCATTATATAGTTATTCTTTAATTAACTATCCTTAATTAATTACCAATTAATTAATTACAATAAGAAATTACCCCTAATAAATTTCATTAATTAATTAACCTTTAATTAATTATCCTCAAATTAATCACCTTAATTAATTAATCACTTAAATCAATTATCCTTAAATTATAAATTAGTTAACGTTTAATCATTAATTAATTACCTAAATCATGTAATTAATTAACCTTAATCAATCTTTAAATAAATCTTTGATTAATCTTTAATTAAACCTCTAATTAAGTAATTTTTCTTTGAGTATTTAATCTTTAATTACTTTTATTAATATGACCCCAAATATTTAAGATAAATAATTTATCTCGACTATCTCTTAATTACAACATCAAATTAAATTTGAAGACACATAGGGTAATTTAAATGATTAACTTAATAAGACCATTAAAAACTAAAACAAGTTTTAAAATCATTTAAATTTAGATTTGGGGTTTGTTTTGAAAATTTGGTTAATACTTTTCTTCTGGAAATTTAATTTGTATAACTTTGTTTTAGTTTGTTTTAAAACTAAATCCTTTCATAATTTTTTTTAAAACTTTCTTTAAATCATCAAACTCAGGAAACCCAAGCCAATTCGCGTTTTACCTGAGTCTGTTGCCTACCTACTTCGAGTTTTCACCCAGTACTACCGTATGCTTTAAAAATTTTCAAACTAAAATTTCCTAAGTACTTAACCTTGTATGCCTATAAATCTACTTGAGTAAGACTTCGAGAAAATCCACGTTCCCCCTATTCTACCCCCGAGCTTCTACTTCGTCTTCCCCAAAGCCAACAGCACTACCCAAATTATGCACGTACACGTGCACAGATGGTCGGAGTTGCTTCGACCATTGCCGATCTCTTCCCCACATCATCGACGACCTGTGTAACCCAAACAACCGCCTAGATTGATGAATTTGACCAAGGATTTAAATCGAGCAACTCGATCGCCAAGCTTCCCAACTTAATCAATCCAAAACACCTCGTCAATGACAATGCCGACCATCTGAAATCTTGTCACCCTGGTCGAAGTAACGTTAGACTCCCCTCTTTCTTCCCTCCATAAGCGATCACTACCAGTTCGCTGATGACCCCGCTGTCGTCTCAGTACCAATATTGATCAAAACAGGTGCTTAAGCCCTAAGTCGTCTTCGATCCATTACTTGAATCAATAAAAAAATATCTGGACATTTTTCCACAAATCTCCAATGCTCAAGCAACCTTCCACGTAAATCTCGAAGCTCATCATCCCCTCGTTCGTCAGAAATTGACATACTTACGATTTCTGATCATCTCACGATACCTCCGCAACCATGCAACAAAAAAACTTGAAACCAAAATCAAAAATCACCATTTCTGAATACTTACCAGATTACAATATCAAAACGCATAATTTAGACCCTTGAATTTTCTGATATATTTGTGTTCATCAGTGTTTACTTGATTTTCCATTAAACCCAACTTAATTTAAACTAAAAATGATTTTTAAAATTAAGTTTTTGTTAAGCTAAACACCTTTTCTTTTGACCTTAACTTCTAAAAAGAATTAGAGAGGGGGAAATTAAATTTTGAAGTCGATGAACTCTGTAATCTGGAACAAAAAAAGAAATGTTTCTGTCTGTAACACAGGCATACACAAATATTTGCGCATATGTTTGTATATATGCAAAACACATTTACGAACATTCAAACATATTTCACATCATCACCTTCACAATCATCAAAAGATAACCATACAAAGAGGAAAAAAAGAAAAATGTTTGCTCACTTGTAGTTGTGAAGGCAGAGGAGCGGATTTTGATTTTTTTGAAACTGGAAACTAGTTTTGTACTTGAACTTTGAATTTGCTATTTGATTTGTTTTAATTCTGCTTTGCTCTGGTCATTGAACTTGAACTTTGATTCTGATCTTCAGGTTGAAATAGGTTGAAGTAGTTGTTTGATTCAAGATGAAGATTGTTTTTCAGATTTTGCTTTGATTCTTTCTCTGGTTTTAAATTTTCTTTTTAGCTCATAGATTTTCAACTGAAGCTATTTGGTTTGAATCTTCACTTTACTTTTGCTGAATCAATGCTTGCTTTCTTTAATTTTCCAGATTTGAAATTTTCCCTCTGATTCCTCTGGTTTTGGCTTTGCTTAATTGAATCTATTGCTTTGCTTCAAGTTGAAACTGAGCACTTTGTTTCAGGTTTTTTTATCTGTTTTAAATTCTCAGTTTTGATTAAATGGAGATGTTGAAGCCTGGCTTCTTTTTTTTATTTTTGAGGTTTATTTTCATTATAAATTTTGAAAAGAAAAACAAAACATCTTTCCACTTGTAAAAATTTGCGAACACTTGTTAATATATGTTTCTACATAATTTACATTTGTCAAAACCCTTTACTAATAGTTTACAAATGTTAAAAACAATTATTTAATACTTTCTTATGTATTATTATACTTATACAAATTAAAGAAAAATGGTTTGAAATTACATTATACATTACTAATAAATATTTATAAGTTAGTAAATACAATTTTTATTTTCAATACATTTATATTTTTAAACTTAAGATATTAATCTTATTAACAAATACTTATTTTAAAATTTTCATTTTAAACTTAAGTAATCATGCTTATTATATTTTTGTTTCAAATATAAAATTTTCACTAAGTCCAATTAAATTTCAATATAATAACATTTTGAATTTCAAATTCAAATTTCAAATTATTATTATATATATAAACACTAAACAAACACATATCTTTATAAAATTTGCAAAATTCAAATTAACTCACTATTAATTCACAATTAAATTCAAAAATTATTTTATTTAATTTCAAAATATAGCTTCTCAATCAAAGTATCTATTTAATATAATTTGGAAAACAAATCTTTATTAATTGAAAATATAATGTTTTCAAACCCAATATATTTATAAGATTTTTAATTTTGAATTTCAGTTTCAAGATTTAATTTGAACTAAATTTATAAATATAAATAAGAACAAAACATATCTTTTATTAATCTTAAAACTTTCAAATTCTATTTATTTGAATCAAATCCCAAATTAAAAATAAATAAACATGCATCTTATTAATTTTAAAAATTCAAACACAATTTGTATTTTGTTCTTGAATTTCAATGTCACAATTCAATTTGAAATAAATTTTATATACAAATATCTGATTAAATTTGGAAAAATTCACATTTATTCAAAATTTGATTCCAAAAATTAAATTAATTGTCAAATTAAACTTGTTCAAAAGTCGAGAATGTTGCATCACATATTTCTCTATTACCATGCAACAAATAATTTGTGATTTATGTATAGGAAAAGTAGATGGCTAAACTTTCTATAACAATTATACAAAAGGAAACTAAAGCAATATGGTAAATAGTTCATTCTAATCCCTATCTATATGAATTTAAAGTTAATATCGACGTGTTACTACATATAAATAAAATTGTCATTTTCTCTGTTTGACATATAATACCATAAAAGGTTTTGTTTCATGATTATCCACATTGGAGAAGTGCTTTTCTAGGATTTTTGAAATTACACTATTCTACTAAAACATTAACTGTTATAAGAAAAAATATATTCATTGTTGCCTACATTGAAACTTTTATGTGGCATGTTTATGTAATTTAGAACGAATATTCCATCATGTGAGATATTATAAAGATTATTGTTTTAATTTTTGCGATTTGCATTTAAGTTTTTTTTTGTAAATTAGAGCGATGTATTAAATCGAATACTTCAACATGTAGTATGTAATATTAATTTGTTCAATCATTTTGCTAACAAATGCATATTTTTATGCATCTTTACTTACCATAACTTATGCACCGCCAAAACCAGAATAAGAAAATTAATATAAATTTAACTGTATGAATACTCTTGAGAGGATTATTAATCATCTAATAGTTCGCTAAGGACCTGAGAATCTGCAACTTAGTTGCTACAAGATTCTGAAAATCATAATATTGTTTGAAAAATAGATGTATAGGGAATCATTAAATGATTCAAATCAATTATATAATCCTCAATGGGCATTTAATACAATATAACTAATATTTTTCTAAAATACAGATTTACTTACTTGCATATGATGACTAATTTGGATGTATACAGATTTAGTAGATTCCAGTTTCTACAGTGGAATTTTATATAAGCTCTGTCTTTAATATGAATGTTTTGTCAATAATGACTATAATCTATTTCAATAATATGAGTTATTTCTATCCACTGGGATCTCAGAATTAAGCAAGAGAACAACTAGTGGGATTGAAAAAACATTGATGGAATCCCACACTTTAATTGAGTTATTTCTTTACAAAATAGTTCCAAGTCTGTGATCTTGATAGAGTTTGTCTTCTTCAAGTGTCTTCTAACAATCTTGTTTGGTAAGTCTTTTTATAAGAAAAAAACCTACTAAATGTTAGATGACTATATTATATACTCTCCATCGTTATGTTTCCACATTTGTTGTTATATTTGTTTCGGTATTGCAAGTAAATTACTCAAAAAAATCATAACATAAGTACTCCACTAGCAAATTTCCACCAAAAATCGCACGAAGCGATAGTTATTATAAAACTTTAAAATTTATAAGAATACAAAATCATCACATGTGTAAAGTTCAAGCACACAAACATGATTACAATAAGAAGTAAAATCAAGCAGTAGGGTATGAAGCCTGCATAACAATACCACAAAGCCCTTCCTCGGCATTCACATCCCTCTCCATCCTTATATACCCACTCTCCCCCCAATCCGAAGCCCTATGAATTCTTAATAATCCAATACTTCGTCCCATTACTCACGCCATACTCAACCATTTTCACCCCATGATCAAGCTCCGTCCCACACGCCCCAGTAAACACACCACCTGTGTACAACTGAAAAGTGAAGCTACTCGCATCTATTGCAACGGAAACTGGTTGTGTTGCCACTGCTTTCAGTAGACGCATATCACGTTTTTCCATAGCTCCAAACAGTATATGAATTGCCAGTCATAGAATTTCTGATATGGTTTCTGTATATAAACATTGTTATAAGAAGTGTCTCGGGAAAATAAACTCATAAATTTAAACTTGACTGAAGTATAAACATAGAAGCAATGGATTAAACTATCAAATGGGTAAATATGATAAGTTTTACTGAACATTTGTATGTTATTATCATGAAGATGTACCTATGTACCATGATTATTTATACATTATCATATAGAGCATCGAACATGATGTTCACTTATCTACTCTCATGTATATAAGATGCATTTAGTTAATCAATATCCAAATGTAAAAGGCATATACACTTTTTTTGAGTGAAGAAATAGTTAAAATATAATATTAGGAAGGTTGATTCTACCAAATTTGCATTCAAATATCAGGAATACTAAAGTGGACCCTTCACATAAAAAGAATGAATTTTTCAGCATATATCCGTGTGAAAACTGTAAATCACTTGATCCAGAGGAGGTGCTATTATGGATGAGCTCTAACTTATTAAATTTGTATACTTGATGCTCAACCTCAGTAGGCAGCTATCTTCTATAAATGTTGAAGAACATGTAGAAGGTAAAAAAGGTTATCGTAACATTCTTGGGTATTCATGTAAAATAGCGTGCTATATTAATAAATAATTACAATTTACATCATTTGTGTACATTGGCTAGCTACCTTATGAGTTATGATAATTTAATATGCGGAACTGAAACTTCATCTATATTTAAAGGGGACATGGCCATACTTCTGCATTTAAAACTCTCTGAACTATCATATAGCTATTTCTTTAGAAAAGTATAATTCGAACAACAATTCACTGTATAATTGCCTTTAATTTATGTTTGTAATGAAATTCTTGCATCTGCTAGGTGGCATCACATGCACTACTGGATTATCAATAGCTCCAGTTGCATTACTTAAAACGCTGCGTTCGCATGGAAAAGCATGTTTACAGATGGATCTCACTGTTGTTCATGAGCTATTCATGAGATATTGTTAAATAGAGCTTATAAAGATAGAGAAGGTGTAGAAAATGATATTACATTTCTCCTTTATTTGTTTTGTTGCCTGGAGCGAACTTTTTGCTTTGTTAATGATTTTATGGTTGAAGAGTTATTGATGAATTGATTAGTTGCATAGAACGTTGGAGATAAGTTGCAGAGTGTACCTAAAGTAGTTGATCTCAAAGAAGTCGATTCGATTTCAAGAAAAGACATACTTTTATAATAATTCTATATTTGTAACTTTTAATTGGGTAAACCTTATATACATAAAAACTATTTTCCTTTTTGATTCTGCTTTGCTAAATAGAATAGATCGTCACTACATTATAAAATTTGTGCGAGTCATTTACTCCATTAGTAATTAGTCTATTATATTCTGTTTTTTGTTTCCTCCGATTGAATGTTCATTGGTTTGTATTTCAACGGATTAGATAGGCAAATTTATTATTTAATATATGGTGTTATTGAAAGACGCGACTTTAGTTAAATATTACCGTCGATAGCTTCCAGGTGCAATGTCAAACTTCTACATAATACTGTGGTATAAAAAAGAAAGTATCAATTTCTATTAGTACCTAAATGTGACCCTTCATCAAGTACTTTATAGCTTTTATAAATGAATTATATTCATATTTTGATGCAAGTCAACTCTTGGAGCTTCAACATTGACAAAATTATGAAAGAGAAAGAGGTGCTCGAGCTTTCAAACATTGATAAAATTATTAAAGACAGAGCACATGCAACGCTTCAACCATTGACAAAAATATTATAAGATTTAACTACTCTTTTGATGTTCACACCTTTTATAGGCATTTATTTCATAAAAAGTTAAATTGACCATGTAATGACATGTTTTTCATATTTTTAAAGGAAAATAACACTGCATCAATAGGAATACATGTTTGTTTGTGTCTGTTTAAACAATTGGCTATTATACTATGAGACCATCGCTTATGGGTTATAAGTCCATTTTGAACGTTATTATCAACTTCAGTAATCTTTTGTAAGGAACATATGTTGTTGGGAATTATACAAGAAAATCAATTAGAAATGGTTGTGTAGCATAATATGTAAATAATTTATAAGAAACAAAGCTAGATCCTGTGCATAATTTATCAAGTCTTATCTAAATGTGCAAACTTCAAGAAAACAAGTTTATGATTCAGGATATAAAAGTATGTATCATGGTTCAATTAAATGCGTGTGTATGTGTGTTTTTAGAAGAAAAAAATCATTCAACTCAGAACCTCAAAACCATGTTACATGGCAATGAAAGGTAAGAAATTGTAAATCTAAAATAAGTAATAGTTTAATAGTTTATTTACTTGACAGCTTCTGAGTTTTCCATCCAAACTCTGACACCCTTAACTGAATGCGAATAAGTTGTAACTAATGACATAATAATTCAACATATTGTATTTTTGTTTTTTATAATAGCAAACTATCTAAAAACATTGAACTTCATTATTCAGTTAACAAAATCACAAATTTAAACCTTCAAACCGCTTTTCTGATCAACATCCAAGTTTCAAACCACTGATTATTCGTTTAATTCAACATTCCATTAGGCAAAACAAACATTATTATCAACTCAAAGGTGCTTCATCATTATCAAGTTTACCTATCTATCTTTCTTACAACACCTTATTTCTATTTAGTTGTCATATCTTCTTCCTTATTTTTCCCTTAATTAATGAAAACATTACTTTAATCTCTCATAATACATTAATTGTTGCAAAGGCAAAATTAGCTCACTTCCTTCTTTGCACATGTCCAGCGTACGTGCCACCATACTCGTATGTATAAGAAAAACACATGCATAAAAATATATTTTCTATAAATAATATTTAATAAAACTAGTATAAACTTATATTCAAAATAAAACGTAAGTACATAAAATATGTAGACTGTTTGTATATGTGAACCAAATATATTTTACATATAAACCAGTGCATGAACTTACATATACAGTTACATATATTATCACATGAATAACAATACTATAGGCAAAATATTTATACTTTATGCAATATATATATATACAAGTTATTTGGCATACATAATATATATAAACTAACTTTACAACATTCGAAAATCATATATATATATATTACCTAATATAAAATCTACACACACTTTTAAACATATATAACCGACACACAGTAAAATTTCAAAACAAAACTATAATGCAAGCTATACAAATAAACATCTATATACTTAACATATATACAAAGATATACATATATCTAACAGTAAAGTCAGTACAACTTAGTTTATTAAACTATATACATAAACTAGCAGACCACTAATATAACTTACAAAATTTCCTGTATACCACTGTAATATTTAGCTTAAGAATATATATAAAACACTGTATTCAAAACATTGTATACCAATATATATATATATATATATATATATATATATATATATGTATAACTATTAATATAAAATATATGTACCGTATAAAACTTATATAAACTTGATATATATACAAACAGATCCAATACATAAGCTACCATAACCTAACATATTAACTTTGAATATAAACATGCAAATAGAGTGGAGGGAGGCCGAGTAGTGAGTGGTGGTAGCAGAAGGTGACGAGGCCGGAGTTAGGAGGTGGTCGTGTATGGGCATTGGCGAGGCCTGGTGGAAGGTGGTTCGGCCAGAGGAAGGGCTGTGAAGATGTGAAGGTGGGCGGTGACGTGGTGAGGCGGAGGTGGGTAGCGGCTCATGGTGGAAGACAAGTGGACGGGCGAGCTGAGCGGTTTTGGAGTTTGAGTTGCTGTGAAGGGTGTGGGTTAAAGAAAGAGGTAGGGAAGCAGGTGAGAAAGAAAAACGCCATGGAGATTGTAACGACCCGGAATTTTAGGCAATATCAATTTAATAATCTGTTTTGATAATTTAATTGGTTGGATAATTTTTCTTTATAATTTTAATTTAAATTGATTAATTTAATCTTTTAAGGGTTAATAAATATTAATCCGGTAATTTTGATCAATATCTTTCTATCAATTTAAAATACTTATAAGGATTTATTTTTTCAAAGCTAATAATTTTTATTCTATTTATAATATATATATTTGATATATATTGTGAATAGAAGATCTTGTGTTTCAATAAAAAGTTTACTTTTCAAATTGTGATATATATGTATGTATATGTTATAATTTGATATTGTTTTGAAATTTAATTTAATCTATTGATAATTTAATTTAAAGCTTTGTTTTTAAATTTATATTTTTCAAAAGTTAATTTAAATATTAATTCAATTTGTTTCAAATTTTTAGATAATTATTAATTTTTAAATATGATAGTTTAAATAAGATTTATTTTGTTTTCTTTTATAAGTATTTAAATTCAAAATGGTTATAAATGTTTTAGATTTTTAAATCCATGAGAATATATTTGTATTTATTAGTTTTAGAATAATTTCTTTTAAAAGTAAATTTATAAATACATATGAAAACATTTATCAATTAAGGAATTTAAATATGTAAGTTTATATTTACATTTGAATTCAATAAAAATTAATTAAAAACACTATAAACATGTGTAAACTAGTTAACACCCTTAATAACACTTGTAAGTAATTAAATCAATTAAATGACAAATGTAAGTCTATACAACATGTGGCATCATTTTCTTTTATTTAGAATTTAAATTTATATAAAAAAATAGTTTGAAGAGAAGATTTGTTATTCACTTTCATTTCTTTATTCTCACTTCTTAACTCAAATCAAAGAAAACCTAAAATTGGAAATCCTTCTTCTTCTAAAATTCCTTTTCTTCCTTTCATGAATTAAAGAAAAAGAATAAGTAAACCTGAAATTAGAAATTTTTTCAAATCTGAATTTTTAAAACCAAATCAAACCTAAGACTGGAATTCAAAAAGAAAATCATCAACTTCAATCTGCAAAACAACAATGAAAGCTACAAATTCAACCTGCAGATTCAAGGGGTTTTCAATATCTTTTAATCGTCAATTAGAAGCATGCAAAAGGATTTTCAACAAAAAGCAAAATCAAAGTTATTCAAAGTTGGATTAAACTGGTCTGCATAAATTATGGTGAGTAAATTATTTAAAAAACAGTTTAAATTGATTTGGACTCTAATGCATGTGTGATGATTTATGAAGTAGTTTAGTTTCAAATTGATTGTGAAGAAGATTGTATGTTTATATATAAAGAAGTGATGCATGTTTGTGACCTGTATTTGTATGCTCTGTTAGATTACAGGCTATGATAATTCAAATTCATTCAAATCTCCCAAAATATTCATTATTTGTCCTTGATGATTGGATGAAAATTGTTTGCAAATGTTTAATGGTGATTTTAAAAATAGTTTGTGGGATTTTTAGTTTACAAATAATTTTTAAAATATGTATAACAGTAAAGACACTGATACACATGAAAAACTAATAACTTCAATTGTTGTTTTGGATTGTATAACTGGATTAAATGTTAGAAATCATGAATTTCAACATGCAATTTATAATTTTTAAATTGATAATTTGTTGTGAATTTGGGTTTTATTCGAATTGGGAATTTTGTGAATTGCCGATTATCTACACATTAATTTGAGTTGAAATTGAGGTCGTAGCTTGTTCTTAGGTTTTAGATTTTGGGAAAAATGCTTTAGAATTTTTCTATTGTCTGATTTGTTCAAAAATGAGCGAGTTAGGGTTTTAGTGGGTTTTGTTTTCGGCTTGATTGTAGTGGAATTTCCAACTTGGATTTTCGACCGGAAGTGATCGCAATAGTGCAGAGAGGAAGCTCGTCGTCATGGCATTCCGATGGTATGGTCGGCGAAGACCATTGGCGACGAGATAGCCAGAGGCATTGGGTTTTTGGTTTGAGTTGTTCTGCAGTTTTTGGTTCGAATGATCGAATTTTGATTCGCGTTCAAATGGGTGGATCTGGGTTTGTTTTCTTGTTCGTATGGGTTCGTGGAGTTATAGGCGAACGTCGCGTCGATCGTCAGTAGCCGGAGGTGATGTGCAAGGTGCACGCGTGTACGTGGTATACACTGGAACGTTTGAGTGTTGGGGAAGAAGGTCTTGTCCTGGGGAAGCTCTCGTGTTTTTGTTGAGATGACTCGGAGATGATAGGGTTGGGGTTTAGCTCAGGGCAGTCACGTGATGTTGCCGAGTTTGTCTCGAGTTTTAGGGTTGTGGTGTTTTTGTAGGTATTGTATAAGGTTAAGTTGTAGATTAACTTGTTATTTTCATAAAAATGAAATCAAGCTTTAAAAATTTTAAAACAAGTTTTATAAAGAAATAAACTTTCAAGTTAAAACTTGTTCTTTGAAAATGAAAAGTTAATCAACATTTAAAAATGTAAATTTAATTTATATTTCAAATTTAAAAATGTTTTAAGATGATTGTTTTTAAAGTAATTATCTTAATTTAATTTTGGATTTCAATTTAAAAGAATGTTTTCAATTTAAATATTGAATCAAAGTTTACGTAATGGTTTAAAAACTAAAGTTTCAAATTTTATTTAAATTGAATAAGTTTAAAATTAGATAATTTAAAGTGTTTTAGATTTTGACTTTGATTTCTAAAAGCCTTATTTTCAAATAAGGTTATTATTTTAATTTTGAAATCCAAATAGTATAATTTGTCTTTAAGTTATTAAAATTTGATTTAATTTAAATAATTTATTTATGTAGATAATTATGATTAATTTATTTTGATATGAACTTAAAGATACTTAATTAAAATGTGATTTATTAATAAGTAAAAGGATTAATTAGGATTAATGTTTTCTTAATTAATTAAGGATTTTGAAATATAAGAAGTTAATTAATTATTTAATTTATTTTAAATAATTAGTTAATTGTTTATTTAATTTTAAATAATCACTTAATTATGGATTAATTAAGTGTGGTTACTTAATGAAGTAATAAATGGTGAATTATTGAATGTAATTAAGGAAAAGGGTAATTACTTACGGAAAGTAATTAATGGGAGCAATTACTTATGGAAGTAATTAGAGAAATTACTCATGGGAGTAATTTAATGGAAGTGATTATTGGTCAATCACTTGATGATATTAATTAAGGGATTGATTAATATAATTGTTTGAAGTTAATTAATTATGGAGTAATTAATTAATTAATTATGGATTATTAATGACGGGACTAATTATTTGTTCAGTAATTAATTAAGAGAGTAATAAAGAGTTATTAATGAAGTAACTAGAGATAATTACTTATGTAAGTAATTAGGAGTTAATTACTTAATTTATTTTAGTTAATTAATTAATGTTATTAATTAATTTAAGAATGTGATTAATTTAAGATTAATTACTAAGTGTAATTAATTAGAAATGTAATTAATTAATAAAGTAATTAATTAAGGATTATTTATTAATTCAATTGGTTAATGATTACTTAATGAAGTAATTAATGATTAATTAATTAGATTAATTAATCAAAGGGTTAATACATTTAACTAAAAGGTTAATTAATTAAGATAAGTAATTACAAATTGTTAATTGTTGGTTATGATTAATGAGATGATTAATTTCAAGTCAATTATTTAATTGTTAAAGCAATTATTAATTAATAAGGATCATTAATGATATTAATCAAGGTTGATTAATTAAAAGTAATTAATTTAAGTGTGATTAATTAATTGTAATTAATTAAGGTTTAATGTAATTAATTATAGTTAATTAATTAATGAAAACAAATGAAGGTTCATTAATTATTGTAATTAATGATAGTAATCAAAAGGTTAGTTACTGAGTATGGTTAAGAATAATTACTTGAATGTAATTAAAGATAATTAATCAAGGGAGATTAATTAAAGAAGATCATTAAGAGATGATTTATTTATTTATTTGGAATGAATAAATGAAGAAGGATTTAGGTAACCAAATTGATTAAGAGTTAATCAATTCTGCTTTTGGGTGATTGGTAGATATTGATTGAACAATATTGGATGATTGATTTATATAGGATTGATATTGGGTGATTGGTTGATACTGGATGATTTTGGATATCTCTGTTATGTGATATGCTATTTTGTGAGATGAATGTATGATATGAATTATCTATTGTGATAATGTGATTCATCTATCTGTTTATATCATCCTGGATATAAGTTAAATTGTTTAAACCCTTAAGAACAACGTGGACACTAAAATGGCATTTGGTTTCGGTGAGACCGGGATCGGGTTTCCATATTTGGATAATCCGAAAACCACGTCGATTCCAATTAAACGTTAGGTCGTGAATCCAAGTGGAGCAAGTGAAGACTCGAGGTGTAAGAACTATACGTCAGTATAACTCTATGGGTGATTCCATAATGAGTTTGACGGAATAGTACTTATAGGTTCGAGATGGTGATTTAGAATGCAAGGGCTATGGTCGTTGACTCTGAGGGTGAATCCAAAAATGAGTGTAACGAGATAGTGCCTTCGGTTTCGTTCGAACCCGGAACGAACTTGTATGGATCGAATGCTTTCAAAACATCGTCAGGTGGACGATGAACATTCTAAGATAGATGTGTTCTATAAAGGTAATCTCAGCCTCAAGCCTCATCAACTGGGAATGGCTGAAACATGGGAGGTGCGGCAAGGTTAAGTGGTCATGCCTAAGTAGGACGAGATTTACCCCTGTCTAGAGGTCCCTTTCTATTTCGGCTTAGTGTGTGGTTGGCCGCGCCAACCACGGGGTGGTCTTGTTCAGGACTGTTCAGTAAGGAATGGTTCCGGCCTTGTGTTGCAGGGGAGTTAGGGTGGCCCCTCGGTACGTTGATCTAGGCCACGTACTATGACGGGCGGTACCCCAGTAGCCCTGCCATTGATGGAAACCCATTCTTCCTATGAGACCCTACGGTTTTGTTTGTATTACCCACTTTTGTGGCTAGTGGCTGGAATTTAATAAATGTAACAATTTATGCTATTTCTTATTTACTTGAAAACCCTAGACACTATTATAATATCACTGGATTTCCTATCTAATGTTTTGGTTAGCATAAGGTAAAAACTTTTCCATGTTTATGTGTGGGAAGTCTTACGTGATACCTTTTCTTTTCAAAGGTTTTTCTAAAGTTAAGCAACTTTAACCCGTTTGCTCACACCAGACCCCTGTCTGACCCGAGTGTTTATTTTCTGTTTTATTAAACTCTTGGGTACTCATATTATGTATGAGTAGTCAAGTGATTCAGGTTTGCTTGACGAATTCTAGACGAGTTATAGAGCAGGAGGCTTCCACGTGTAGATATATTATGGTTCCGCTGTGTTGTTTGGTATCTGTATCTGTCGTACTGGAGTTGTGTAGTTAGACAGATGTTTATAACTGTCTAATATGTGTTACATAAGTTGTGTACTCTGATGTAATATGATACTATGTAATATTTTATGTGATGTATTATATTTCATTCGTTTCGCTGTGAGTTTTCTGATGTTGTTGTGTTTCTTCTTTTCTCTTTGTTTTCTTCTTCTATCCCTTTCTTTCTTATTTAGTGACACGACCTTCTGGAGATAGGAAGTTGGGTCGTTAAAGATGGTATCAGAGCATTAGGTTGTGTGAATACCTAGGCTCTGGAGTGTTTCTTGAGAGAGTGTACTTGTAATTTTATATATATATAACTATATATATATATATATCAATATCTACCCGATCTGTTGGGTTATCTGTTCGGATTTTCCAGCATAAATTTTAGAGGTAGATTGAGTAGTGGTGTGTGTCTGTGTAACACGACTACCACTGATGGAAGAGGTCCATATGTTTGAGGTTGGAAGTATTTGTCGAGACTGTAGACCTAATACTGCCTCGAGTAAGATTGTTGTTTGGAGTAAGGATTTCTGTGATATCCAAAGGAAATCTTTATAAAAGATTCGAAGTTTATCTTTGAAGTGTAAGTTTGGATCTGTCGGAAGTGCAAATGTAAGTGATGATATCTTGGTAACTGCGTGATGAGATGCAGTATCCTTGGATATTTTCGAAGATGTTTTCTCTTAAAGTAGTTTTAGAAGTGGTTGAGGAGCAGTCTTTACCTACAGCAGTGGAGATTCGTCTGTGTAGAAGTTGTCTAGATCTTTAGCATGGAGGTTGGCTGTTTTGGAGTATGAGACTAAGGTCTATGAGTTGTTTCGCTTCGGCATGGTCTCATTTGTCATTCCTTAAGGAGAGCGAGATGTTGATGCTTGATTTGGAGCCCGAATCTCTTAAGAGGATGTCTACCATCTCGAAGATCCGTTGTGTGGTTTATTGATGGTTTTGGGTTTGAAGAGCCTTTGGATTAGAAGTCTTTGGTTAGCTGTGGTAGCAGTGCAACTCGAAGTGTTGGTGTGCTGACGAGAAGGCCTTTTAGCTTCGCAGTAGCATTGAGGTAGAGTTTGGAAGTAGCAGTGTGGCCCGTTTCTCCGATGGTTCAGGAATTTTTATGGGTCTTTTCAGCAGCCCGGGCAGTTGGTGGATATTTCCTTGAAGGGTTAACCTTGTTTGGAAAAGCTTAAAGCTGTTCTAATTGGTAAAGAGAGAACAGTTTCTTTGGAGTCCGAATTAGATAGGATCGCAAAAAGTGACTTGCGATAAATTTGGGAATTTTCTTGGGCAATCTTTTGTTTGAGACTGAGGGTTCTCATGTGGAAGTAGGAGCTACTGAGGTAATCAGAAGTTTATCTGCATCTGGAGTTGAGTTCCATATTGTTTTGGATTCCAGAAGTGATTTTGGTAGTTAGCTTAGTAGTAGAGTTGGTGTAGCAACTTAGAATTTTTGGAATTTGGATTGGTCAGATCTAGTTTTTGAGTTTGGATTCTGCTATAAGGATGCGTGACCGAGTCAGATGGGTCACTCAGATTTTATGGATTTGATGAACAAAGTTTCTCGGATATATTGGATAAGTTTCTACTCGTGTTCATCAATAGTAT
This sequence comes from Allium cepa, assembly GCA_030765085.1. Classification (NCBI taxonomy): domain Eukaryota; kingdom Viridiplantae; phylum Streptophyta; class Magnoliopsida; order Asparagales; family Amaryllidaceae; genus Allium; species Allium cepa. The sequence goes on from CM060931.1 coordinate 1,052,970,931, forward strand.
TCTCATCTATTTCAGAATCAGAGTTATTCAGCGGAAGCGAGGTAGCAGCTGTACAAGGAAGGAAGCAAGTTCAGTTTGCTATTGCCTGGGAAGTTGAGCTTGTGTTCTGGATTTCGACGGATTTTGAAAGACTCTTCTGTTGATACGATCCAAGAAGTGGTTTGTTTTGGTCTAGTTGTTTCTGGAAGCATCAGCATAGGTTGAGCTGATCAGGAAGATTGGCAGCCCAGGATTGTCTGCTGAGTTATGCAAATTGGGGTAAGGAGTTTGGAATTCGAAGTTGGAGACTTCATTATTGTTAAGATTTCTCTGGTTAAGAGAGCAGTAATGAGTAAGATGGGATGGCTAGTTCTGAGGTAGTTGGGATTTCTTATCTGTGTTCTGAGAGGATAAGATTGAATTGCCAGTTTGGATAGCTGTAATTCATTGTATTTCACATATCTCTGAGGGAGTACGTGTATGATTCATTGTTGGTTGATTGAATCTGCAGTTCAGTTGGATTTTGGAAGTTGAGCTGAACATGAGTATAGTCTGATGTTCTATTCAGATTGATAGATCTAGAGATAAGTTGAGCTCTGGATTTTGGTAGTGTAGTTTGTTAGTTTAGTTTCTGCAGAGCGAGTCTCTCGGTGATTTATACTTGGAAAACTCTGGATAATATTGGAGATTTATTCTGATTTTGGTCAGGATAATTAATTAGGTTTGTTTGTTTGATTGATTGCTCTGGTTGTTAATAACTGGTTGTTAGGTATGCTTTGCTGTTTGAAATTAAAATCTTTGCTAGGTTATTAAATTACCTTTGCTTTTAAATTTCGGGGACAAAATTCTTTTAAGAGGAGAGGATTGTAACGACCCAGAATTTTAGGCAATATCAATTTAATAATCTGTATTGATAATTTAATTGGTTTGATAATTTTTCTTTATAATTTTAATTTAAATTGATTAATTTAATCTTTTAAGGGTTAATAAATATTAATCTGGTAATTTTGATCAATATCTTTCTATCAATTTAAAATACTTATAAGGATTTATTTTTTCAAAGCTAATAATTTTTATTCTATTTATAATATATATATTTGATAAATATTGTGAATAGAAGATCTTGTGTTTAAATAAAAAGTTTACTTTTCAAATTGTGATATATATGTATGTATATGTTATAATTTGATATTGTTTTGAAATTTAATTTAATCTATTGATAATTTAATTTAAAGCTTTGTTTTTAAATTTATATTTTTCAAAAGTTAATTTAAATGTTAATTCAATTTGTTTCAAATTTTTAGATAATTATTAATTTTTAAATATGATAGTTTAAATAAAGATTTATTTTGTTTTATTTTATAAGTATTTAAATTCAAAATGGTTATAAATGTTTTAGATTTTTAAATCCATGAGAATATATTTGTATTTATTAGTTTTAGAATAATTTCTTTTAAAAGTAAATTTATAAATACATATGAAAACATTTATCAATTAAGGAATTTAAATATGTAAGTTTATATTTACATTTGAATTCAATAAAAATTAATTAAAAACACTATAAACATGTGTAAACTAGTTAACACCCTTAATAACACTTATAAGTAATTAAATCAATTAAGTGACAAATGTAAGTCTATACAACATGTGGCGTCATTTTCTTTTATTTAGAATTTAAATTTATGTAAAAACAATAGTTTGAAGAGAAGATTTGTTATTCACTTTCATTTCTTTATTCTCACTTCTTAACTCAAATCAGAGAAAACCTGAAATTGGAAATCCTTCTTCTTCTAAAATTCCTTTTCTTCCTTTCATGAATTAAAGAAAAAGAATAAGTAAACCTGAAAACTAGAAAGTTTTTCAAATATGAATTTTTAAAATCAAATCAAACCTGTGACTGGGATTCAAAAAGCAAATCATCAACTTCAATATGCAAATCAACAATGAAAGCTACAACTTCAACCTGCAGATTCAAGGGGTTTTCAACATCTTTTGATCATCAATTAGAAGCATGCAAAAGGATTTTCAACAAAAAGAAAAATAAAAGTTATTCAAAGCTTGGACTAAACTGCTCTGCATAAATTATTGATGAGTAAATTATTTAAAAACAGTTTAAATTGATTTGGACTCTAATGCATGTGTGATGATTTATGAAGTAGTTTAGTTTCAAATTGTTTGTGAAGAAGATTGCATGTTTATATATAAAGAAGTGATGCATGTTTGTGACCAGTATTTGTATTCTTTGTTAGATTACAGGCTATGATAATTCGAATTCATCCCAAATCTCCCAAAATATTCATTATTTGTCCTTGATGATTGGATGAAAATTGTTTGTAAATGTGTAATGGTGATTTTAAAAATAGTTTGTGGGATTTTAGTTTACAAATAATTTTTAAAATATGTATAACAATAAAAACACTGATACACATGAAAAACTAATAAATTCAATTGTTGTTTTGGATTGTATAACTGGATTAGATGTTAGAAATCATGAATTTCAACATGCAATTTATAATTTTTAAATCGATAATTTGTTGTGAATTTGGGTTTTATTCGAATTGGGAATTTTGTGAATTGCCGATTATCTACACATTAATTTGAGTTGAAATTGAGGTTGTAGCTTGTTCTTAGGTTTTAGATTTTGGGAAAAATGCTTTAGAATTTTTCTATTGTCTGATTTGTTCGAAAACGAGCGAGTTAGGGTTTTAGTTTGTTTTGTTTTCGGCTTGACTGTAGTGGAATTTCCGACTTGGATTTTCGACCGGAAGTGATCGCAATGGTGGAGAGAGGAAGTTCGTGGTCATGGAACTCCGATGATATGGTCGGCGAAGACCATCGGCGACGAGATGGCCAGAGGCGTTGGGTTTTTGGTTTGAGTTGTTCTGTAGTTTTTGGTTCGAATGATGGAATTTTGATTCGCATTCAAATGGGTGGATCTGGGTTTGTTTTCTTATTCGTATGGGTTCGTGGAGTTATAGGCGAACGTCGCGCCGATCGTCAGTGGCCGGAGGTGATGTGCAAGGTGCACGCATGTACGTGGTATACACTGGAACGTTTAAGTGTTGGGGAAGAAGGTCTTGTCCCAGGGAAGCTCTCGTGTTTTTGTTGAGATGACTCGAAGATTATAGGGTTGGGGTTTAGCTCGAGGCAGTCGCGTGATGTTGCCGAGTTTGTCTCGAGTTTTGGGGTTGTGGTGTTTTTGTAGGTACTGTATAAGGTTAAGTTATAGATTAACGTGTTATTTTCATTAAAATAAAATCAAGCTTTAAAAATTTTAAAACAAGTTTTATAAAGAAATAAACTTTCAAGTTAAAACTTGTTGTTTGAAAATGAAAAGTTAACTAACATTTAAAAATGTAAGTTTAATTTATATGTCAAATTTAAAAATGTTTTAAGATGATTGTTTTTGAAAGTAATTATCTTAATTTAATTTTGGATTACAATTTAAAAGAATGTTTTCAATTTAAATATTGTATCAAAGTTTAAGTAATGGTTTAAAAACTAAAGTTTCAAATTTTATTTAAATTGAATAAGTTTAAAATTAGATAATTTAAAGTGTTTTAGATTTTGAATTTGATTTCTAAAAGCTTTATTTTCAAATAAGGTTATTATTTTAATTTTGAAATCCAAATAGTATAATTTGTCTTTAAGTTATTAAAATTTGATTTAATTTCAAGTAATTTATTTATGTAGATAATTATGATTAATTTATTTTGATATGAACTTAAAGATACTTAATTAAAATGTGATTTATTAATAAGTAAAAAGATTAATTAAGGTTAACGTTTTCTTAATTAATTAAGGATTTTGAAATATAAGAAGTTAATAATTATTTAATTTATCTTAAATAGTTAGTTAATTGTTTATTTAATTTTAAATAATCACTTAATTATGGATTAATTAAGTGTGATTACTTAATGAAGTAATTAATGGTGAATTATTGAATGTAATTAAGGAAAAGGGTAATTACTTATGGAAAGTAATTAATGGGAGCAATTACTTATGGAAGTAATTAGAGAAATTACTCATGGGAGTAATTTAATGGAAGTGATTATTGGTTAATCACTTGATGATATTAATTAAGGGATTGATTAATATAATTGTTTGAAGTTAATTAATTATGGAGTAATTAATTAATTAATTATGGATTATTAATGACGGGACTAATTATTTGTTCAGTAATTAATTAAGAGAGTAATAAAGAGTTATTAATGAAGTAACTAGAGATAATTACTTATGTAAGTAATTAGGAGTTAATTAGTTAATTAATTAATGTTATTAATTAATTTAAGAATGTGATTAATTTAAGATTAATTACTAAGTGTAATTAATTAGAAATGTAATTAATTACTAAAGTAATTAATTAAGGATTATTTATTAATTTAATTGATTAATGATTACTTAATGAAGTAATTAAAGATTAATTAATTAGATTAATTAATCAAAGGGTTAATACATTTAATTAAAAGGTTAATTAATTAAGATAAGTAATTACAAATTGTTAATTGCTGGTTATGATTAATGAGATGATTAATTTCAAATCAATTATTTAATTGTTAAAGTAATTATTAATTAATAAGGATCATTAATGATATTACTCAAGGTTGATTAATTAAAAGTAATTAATTTAAGTGTGATTAATTAATTGTAATTAATTAAGGTTTAATGTAATTAATTATAGTTAATTAATTAATGAAAACAAATGAAGGTTCATTAATTATTGTAATTAATGATAGTAATCAAAAGGTTAATTACTGAGTATGGTTAAGAATAATTACTTGAATATAATTAAAGATAATTAATCAAGGGAGATTAATTAAAGAAGATCATTAAGAGATGATTAATTTATTTATTTGGAATAAATAAATGAAGAAGGATTTAGGTAACCAAATTGATTAAGAGTTAATTAATTCTGCTTTTGGATGATTGGTAGATATTGATTGAATGATATTGGATGATTGATTTATATTGGATTGATGTTGGGTGATTGGTTGATACTGGATGATTTTGGATATCTTTTTTTTTTTTTTTTGGCAAGGCCGACGGGGGTGAATGGACCCCGACCATATTATTGCAACACCGAATAGAACATTACAAGCAACAACAAAGAGCAGAAGCTCAAAGAAAACGGAGAAAACACGGTGCAACAAGCACAGAGGAAAAAAAACAAAAAGGAAAAGAAAACTAAAACACAGACAACTATAAAGTAATGGGCACACTTATTCCAAGATCAAAGGCGAACACATACATATAGGGCTCGCTATCATGTAAGATCCATAACTTGAAATTGGAAGAAGTTTAGCAGTGGCATCATCAAAAACTCTACAATTGCGAACTTTCCACAGCATAGATATAAGACACTTCAGCGTTTCTCCATTCCTCTTCTTTCTTTTTTGTTTATTACCTGATTCTTCATATATTGGTTCCCTTTCAGTTTGATTCTCATTAATGGGAAAGCTTATGTGCAGTTTCATTATCACATTGGACCACAACTGTTGAATGCCATCACAGTTGAAGAAAATATTCGCAATAGTTTCTGGTAGATCACAAAAGAGTGAGCAGTCTGCATTAAGGTTGAAGTCAAAATTAGCATGCTTAGCTTTAGTTAAAGTAGCTCTGATCAATATCTTCCACATAGTAAAATTTTGACTACAGCTACAGATTTTATTCCATGTTCTCTTCCGAGATTTGTTGAGGTTGAGAAAGTGCTTCCACCTCGAGTTTATATAATAAGATTGGCCTTGCATTATGAGTTGGAGTGCCCCCCTGATGTACCATGCACCATTGCAAGACATCATTGGATAACTTTGGCATTAAGAAGCTCAATCTTCATTTTCCTAGTTACTGCCTGCGTAGAAGACAAGTAGTTTGGAATCGTTGCTGATAGGGGAGTTATTTCATTGCTGTCTGTACCATTAAGCATAGGGGAAGTTGATTTTAGAGAGGGAGTTGAGGGAAGTGGATTGGTTGGAGTTGAGGGAGAAGATAAACTGGGAGGAGGTTTGTATGCTAGAGGTGGTTTGATATTGGAGTATATGTGTGGTTGAGTTGAAGTTTGAGGATTTAATTTGTCAGGGGGATTAGTTGGTTTAGCTATGCTTTCTTTTTCATCCCTGTGCATGTCTGCACTTGTTTCAGCAACCCTTTTATTTTTGATGTTCCTGCTTTTGTTCTTATTTTTATCTCCACCTTCAGGACTTTTTTCTTTATCTCTTACTGTTTCACATTCTTCCTCACTTTTGTTTCTACCTTCACTGTTTGTTGCTTTGTCTATAATTGAGCTTTCTGCTTGCTGCCTTTCAGCAGTTTGGGTTGTTTGCATTTGCTTCATTGTTTTATTCCCCTTTTCCTTTTGCCTTGTGTTTTTTTCATCAGTACTTACTCCAGTTGGTCTATTTACTCCTTGTGTTCCACCACATTTTCCACTATCACCTTTTCTTACTTCTTGCATTTTGTCTATAACTTCATCGCCCTCCAACCCCAGTAATGCCTCATACATATTAGATAACGTTATTTTTCCAGATGTGCCACTGTCTGTTGTTTTATCATTCCCCATTGTTTCTTTGCTTGTACGTTCAGTATTGGATTGGTTGTTGGCTTCTTCAGTATGTGTTATGTCCTCACAAGTTTCTTTAACCATTTCATTTCGCCTTCTTCCTTGCTCAAATTTTACTCTTTCCTCGTCATTCTTTTCACATTCATCCTTTTCTTTTTCTTTTTCATAATCTACCTCTTTTGTGCCTCCCTCTTTTTGTTTGCTGGAAGTTTCAAACATAGGTATTGTTGTTTTCTTTCTGTTGACACGCTGCCACTTCCTTGAAATTTGCGTTTGAAATGGTTTAACCCTTGTAGAAACATGTACAACTGTACTTGTAGTGTCCATTTTGTCTCCCATTTTTCCAGTAACTTGCACTTCATCTTCTTTGTCGATTATTATCGTTTTCTTATCGTCACAGCATGCAGTTGTATGTCCAAATTTGTTGCAAATTACACACACATCTGGCCTCCATTGGTACTCAACATATATTATCTGAATGCCACCCTCCACCAATTTTACTTTAAACTCGTTTACTAATTCCTTGTCTGGCTTCACTTCTATAAGACATTTAGCAAAACTTAACCTGTTCTGTTGCTCAGTCACTTCATCCAAACAGAGCAATCTACCCAAATGACTACACAACCAATTAATTCCTAATGGTGACCATGCAAACAAAGGTAGATTATAAAGATGAACCCAAACTGGAACTGAGGTAACTGAACCAGAAATATTACTAACTGCAACATCGTATGGTTTAATTATGAACAATTTATTGTTCATAATAACTGGGTCATTTTGAAGCACTTTACTTCTATCTTCATCACATGAAAAATTGAAGAGAAAAACATTACCATCTGATTTGACTTTAACTGTTCCTTTAAGCTTCCAGATTATTTTGAGCTTTTGTATAACAACGGTATAAGAAAGCGGCTTATCCAAGAAGAAGCCTACCAGCGTGTCTGTCCATACCACAGCACCAGCATCAAGAACATTCTGGGGTGGAACAAGCACATCTTCTTCGTACACAGGAGTAAGATCGACAGGAATGTACTTCCCTGCATTTCTAGGTTTACGCTTAAATAAAGAGGTCCAATTACGTTCAAATTGACTTGGGGGTGTTCCGGTAGGTGATTGCGGCGGTAAAGTAACATCTGGAGGCTTATAAGGGTGGGGTTCAGGTAGGTGTAGAGGGGGTGGAACTGGAAGGGTTGGGGCTAGGGCGGTGGCGTTCGGAGGGGAACCATCGGGATAGGATACCAAGGTTGTCACTGCTGAGAGGGGATTGATGGCAAGTTTGGAAGGGGTAGGAGGTACGTTGTGGCAGGGAGATATGGCATAGGAGGAGAGGGAAGGTACAAGTGAAGCATGGGGAAGGACTGGAGCGGACATGGTGGACTAATGTATGATATGAATTATCTATTGTGATAATGTGATTCATTTATCTGTTTATATCATCTTATATATAAGTTAAATTGTTTAAACCTTTAAGAACAACTTGGACATTAAAATGGCGTTTGGTTTCGGTGAGACCAGGATCGGGTTTCCATATTTGGATAATCCGAAAACCACATCGATTCCAATTAAATGTTAGGTCGTGAATCCAGGTGGAGCAAGTGAAGACTCGAAGTGTAAGAACTATACGTCAGTATAACTTTTTGGGTGATTCCGTAATGAGTTTGACGGAGTAGTACTTATAGGTTTGAGACGGTGATTTAGAATGCAAGGGATATGGTTGTTGACTCTGAGGGTGAATCCAAAAATGAGTGCAACGAGATAGTGCCTTCAGTTTCGTTGGAACCCGGAACGAACTTGTATGGAATGAATGCTTTAAGAACATCGTCAGGTGGACGATGAGCATTCTAAGATAGATGTGTTCTACAAAGGTAATCGCAGCCTCAAGCCTCATCAACCGGGAATGGCTAAAACAGGGGAGGTGCAGCAAGGTTAAGTGGGTCATGCCTAAGTAGGACGAGATTTACCCCTATCTAGAGGTCCCTTTCTATTTCGGCATAGTGTGTGGTTGGTCGCGCCAACCACGGGGTGGTCTTGTTCGGGACTGTTCAGTAAGGAACGGTTCCGGCCTTGTGTTGCAGGGGAGTTAGGGTGGCTCCTCGGTACATTAATATAGGCCATGTACTGTGACGGGCGGTACCCCAGTAGCTCTGCCATTGATGGAAACCCATTCTTCCTACGAGACCCTATAGTTTTGTTTGTATTACCCACTTTTGTGGCTAGTAGCTGGAATTTAATAAATGTAACAATTTCGGCTATTTCTTATTTACTTGAAAACCTTAGACAATATTATAATATCACTGGATTTCCTATCAAATGTTTTGGTTAGCGTAAGGTAAAAACTTTTCCATGTTTATGTGTGGGAAGTCTTACGTGATACCTTTTCTTTTCAAAGGTTTTTCTAAAATTAAGCAATTTTAACCCGTTTACTCACACCAGACCCCTGTCTGACCTGAGTGTTTATTTTCTGTTTTATTAAACTCTTGGGTACTTATATTATGTATGAGTAATCAAGTGATTCAGGTTTGCTTGACGAATTCTGGAGGAGTTATGGAGAAGGAGGCTTCCACGTGTAGATATATTATGGTTCCGCTGTGTTGTTTAGTATCTGTATCTGTTGTACTTGAGTTGTATAGTTAGACGGATGTTTATAACTGTCTAATATGTGTTACATAAGTTGTGTACTCTGATGTAATATGATACTATGTAATATGTTATGTGATATATTATATTTCATTCGTTCCGCTGTGAGTTTTCAGATGTTATTGTGTTTCTTCTTTTCTCTTTCTTTTCTTCTTCTATCCTTTCTTTCTTAATTAGTGACGTGACTTTCTGGAGATAGGAAGTTGGGTCGTTAAAGAGATGGGTAGGTGAGCAGAAAAATAATAGGAGAGGAAGCGATCTGGAAAGGAAAATGAAAGGAAGGAAGAGGAAAGCTAAAAGTGAATAAATAAATAAATCAACAATGAATGTTTATTAAAAGAAAATTTGAATCGTTTCAAACAGTGGATAGTCAGCTATAAGATAAGTGAAAATAAAGAAATAGCAAAGGTCCAATGCTCATTGATGAATAATTAAAGCAAATTTATTTTGTTTGGGCAACACGTTTCAAAGTTGAAGCCGAAGGGAAGTGTAAAGTCACGATTTATGATACCGTTACAAGGAACAGTTTATTGCTTCCATTGCGTAAAGAATCTCAAAATACAGAAATAAATATACTGTGGTAACCAGCAAGATGAGGCGAATAGAACGGTACACATACATCAACAATACCATCAAATTATAAAAACTCGAATTTTCGCTATCGAAAATGCAGCTAAAACGCAGAAAATAAGATCGACAGAGCTATAGAAGTCCGAATTTGATGAAACGGAATTTGACGTCTCACTCAAAAGATGATTCACAAATTTTTGATACAGAAATATTTAGGTTTGGAAATTATTTTATTATCATAAAATATTAACTGAGTAAATTTAAATAGAATCATACAAGAAAATAAACTTTCGTATTATCTAATGAAAATTTTATAACGATCCAGAATTCCTGTCATTTGAAATTTGTATATTTAATTGATTTTAAATATTAACAAGTAAAATTTGTAAGTCGAATGAATTTTATTTCGGATATCTAGATTTAATTGGATAATTAAATCGATAATTAATATATGAAATTTCAGAAATAATTGAAAATTGGATTTAATGTGATTAAAATTGATTTGTAAAGTTGTATTAAATCATATTGGAGTCAGAATGATGTTATAGAACTTTTAAAAATTGAATTAAAAGTTAAATTATGCAAATTGAATATTTTAATTAATATTTAATCGACGAGTAAAAATAGCCAATTTTCAAAAAGTCTCGGATTTCGACGAAACCAGTTTCATTGGATGCATAATGTTATATTATTGTATGATTTCAAATTTCGTGTCCATCGGATTTACGGTTTGGCCGGGACAAGCTAAAACACGTAGAAATCGATTCGAGTGAATTTTGAATTTAAATAGTCGATTCAGAAACTTATCTTTCAAATTTGATCGAATTGGCTCCCGATATATATTCCATTGCGTTTGAAATGGGGGTAAAACATTATAAACACCAGGCGACACGCTTCATTTGGAGTTCAGAAAAATTTCGGGTGAATAGTGCACGGAAATTTTCTATGTAAGGACCTCATTTATCACATTTTGCACTAAACCCTACCCAGAAACCCTAGCCTCCATCAACAGTATTAATGGCCGAAAAACTCTCTTCTTCTTCCTTTAATTTCTTCAAATCCTTGCAAGGATTCAACAAACTTTCGACTACAAACTTCTAGAGCTCGAGGAGAGCTACAAATCCATACGGCTGTGATCGTCATCGGTGCATTGATGGAGGCGCAACGGGCCCGCGTTCATGCTCGTTCTTGCATGATTTTCGAGACCAAAGCGGAGGCCGAGTTCGTTGGCGTTGGTGGTGAAGGGTGAGCTCGTTGTGGCCTTTCGAATGAAGGTGCTCGATCGACATGAAATCGATGGTGGAGGGTTATGTACGCGATTCTTTCCTGATGAACGAAGAAGATGATGGCAACGGTCACGATTTCATTCCCTGGGAGCAACGGCCGAGATGATAGATGGGTTTGGAAATTTAAAATAAATTTGTAAATTATTATATAAATTTGTATAAACTTTAAAAATTGATATCTTGTTCATACGAGGTCCGTTTTGGACGAAACAAATTGCGTTGGCTTCGTATTGACGAGCACTACACAATGGAGTTGGATTGGAATCGGTTGGAGCTAGTGAAAATTTTGGATAAAATTAGACGCGCGTTTAATTTTATTCGAAATAAAACACTGCGACTAATATTTGAAGCAAGGTGAGAACTTCTCACTCAATCGAAATTGTTTCGATTTAAATTTTAAATGGTTAGATTTAAAATTGCTTGATTTTGTTGATTGTATGCTTGAATGATAAATAGTTATCTATTGTATTGAAATAGACCCTATACGCCGTATATTAAGCGGATGTTATTTATTAAAAACATATACCGCGATATTTCACCTTGATGTGGAATTGGTATTATATATGTATTTGGAGTTGATTTTCCCGCATTATATAGCGGATGAGACCCTATTGCGCCGCATAATAGCGGATAATATTTATATGAACCTATGTACCGCGATATTCCGTATTGAAACGGGATTGGTATTGTGCTAACATCTGTGGATGCATGGAAACAGGTTGGAGGGATCCAACTGGATTCCTCAACAGTATTGATTTATTTACAGATATTGTGATATATTCTGTTATCATATGATATATGATGTTTTGGATGTCGTGATTGTTATATTTAGTGTTGTTGCGGCATTGGGCCTATTTTTGGAGTTTTAAAAATGTTATAGTAATGATTTCGAATTTAAAAGGATTTCCAAGTGATTTTTTAAAGTATACGTTTTATTGAATTTTGAAATTGATTCTTTTTAAATAAATAAACGTTAAAATTTTTATGTTATACAAATTATGGTGAAATATAATCGAAATGTGACTTTTTTGAAATAAGTAGTTGATTAATTTATAAAATGGTTTAAATTAGGATTTTTGGATTATTATAAATAGTTTATATAAAAGATTTATAAAAATGATATTTATAAATTAAAAATATTGGGATTATAAAACGATTATAAGTGTTAAAAAATGAAGTATAAATGAATTTCATAAGTAAATGAAATTTGTAGATTTATAAATTGTGAAGTTATAAAATGAATAGATTTTGTAAAAGAAAAGATTTATAAGTAATCAACTTATAAATTGGATTTTGGCATTTAAACGAGATATAAATAGAATTTGTTAATTAAAGGATTTTATAAGCTGTAGTTTTTATAAAATATATATGAATGTGAATTTATAAATGATATTTTATAAATCCAAAACCAAATTGAAATTGATAAGTAAATATGAAAGCTTATTAAAGGATATATATCCACGATTTTGGATAGTGAATAATATATTAAAGAAATGTTTTAGGAAGTGATCTTTTGAATAGAATTAAAACGATTTGAAGATGTTTTAAAATGTATTAAGAATCGAAACCATAGATTTCAGTATTCATTGTTGAAATAGACGTTTTCAAGAAATAAGGAAATGGTGGACTATAGCACTGTTGTTATAGTAAATGATTTTCGAAAGGAAATGTTTTATGTAGTATTGGATTTATATAGCTATCTTAATTTCGAATCCCTATACTAGCGATTTTGGGTTGTCGTAACGATGTTTTACGCAACATTCGTTTTGACTCAAATAAATGTGTTTAAGAGAATGTTTTCCTTAAAGAATAAAATATATACTTAATCGTGATTTAAGTATATTGAATATTTTCCAAATGTTGAAAATAAATAGATTTGTGAGATTACTTATTATTAAATAAGTATTTGGAAATTTTTTCCAATGTAGAAATTGAAAGGGTTTAGAGAATATATCTTTTCAAAGATAAATTGAAGTGAATATTTGGCAAGTTATTTAATTGATGGAAGATTAATAAAAGGGCCTAGTGATTGTTATGGTGCTGAATATTTGGTGGTTTGCTTTGATAATTAAATAACCGACTATCGATATTTACCTTTAAATGGGTATTTGATGTGATTTACTTGAATTTGAATGCTACACTTATTTTAAAATATTTCGCTCATTATTTGGTTTAGCCGGGGAAGGACCTTTTTGTTGTATAACCCATTCCGAATAGGGATACGACGAATATGGATTGCATTTGAAGAACGGTGATGAAGTCCGGGTATTTACGAGAGCGATAGGATGTCCTATCGATTGTCTCTTCACTGAGTCGCGCCGGTATAGAGATTCCCTAAGTGATTGGAAGTTCGGTCGGGATTGTGAATACCCGGATTGCAAGGGCTTCTTCGGAAGTGCCTTCGGTTCTGTTCGAACCCAGAATAGACTTGAATGGATTGTATGTCTGACATTACAAATTGAGATATAAAGCATATTTCTTTCAAATACATTTCTGCTGGTGGCGGAGAATTTATTCTCTTAGCTTAACACCCTTCTCTGAGATGTACGAGCTTGGAGGTTATGTAGTTGAAGGTTATCAGTGATATATTCCCATTTTGGTAATATGGCATGCTGAGTGTTGCTGATCATTGTTGATCAAAACCTGGCTTTTGTGAAAAGCGTAGCTTTGTGGACGAGACTTGCTTGTCTTAGTGAAATGTGATACGGGGTTCTCGCTTCGCGGTTAGGTGGCGAACGGGAGACTCTTACCCCTACATGTCCTCTTTACGAGGTTGGTTAGGCGTAACCCGTGACAGTCGAAAGGCTGGCCGTAAAAGCAAGTTTTGGGTACCAGTGTGAGCCATGGTAGGTCTGGGATGGTTGCAAAGCCTACCAGTCGCTGCTGCCTCGGGTCGTCACATTTGGTATCAGAGCATATGGTTAAGTGACAACATTGGCTCTGTTGGGAATTACTCATCAGAGATAGAGTCAGTGGTACACTAGAATGAGTGTGAGTGTAATAATAGCTATGAGAGCGTATTTGTTAGTGAATATAAAATTGTTGTATATTGTGATGATTGGTTTATTGAGTGGTATTGTTTTAAAGTGGGTAAGTGAAATAATTTTACCTTGATTATATTTTACATAAAAAGAAATAATTTTTTAGAAATTATTAAAGTATATATATAAATTGATTGTTTAGTCGTTGAAAATGTAAGAATATATATAAGTTAATTAAAGGATGTTTGGACAAGTTAAATAAAACATATTGTAAAAGAATAAATTGTATAAGTAAATGAATTATTAAGTATGAAATTTTAATTATTATGATTTACAATTGTGAAATAATCTTATATATAAGAAGTGAAACTATATGAATATATGTATAAACATGAGATGTAAATAAAAGCAAAATAGAATTTACTTTAGAATCGGAATCTGAATTGGATTTGGAAATTTAAGTTAAGTTAAACAAATGATGTTTGAAATGGAATATAACTTAAGGAATGTTGAATGAAGTTAATTTTGGTATCGAAGTAAATTAATAAAGTGAAGCGATGAATATGAACTTCAGTTATGTAATGAAATTCAACTTTTGTGGTTAAATGAATTAGCAATTGAATTAATGAATGAATTGAATGTAAATCAATTGAATGTAAATAAATTGATATGAAATAATGGATGTAAGTGTTAATTCATTAGAAGCTAATGAAGTTGGAAAAATTGAATAATTGAATGAAAGTCAATTTAACGAAAAACCAAATTGAACGTAAATGAAGTAAAGTAATGTAAATTAATTTGGTTGTATTAGATATACATTGTTTGTTAGATGATGGTTAGTTGATTGTACAGAAATCCATATGAAATTGAATTAATGAAATTGAAAGCTAAAGTAATTGAAATCAAATTGGAAGTTAAGTGAATCTTAAATAGAATTGAATTTAATTTGAAAGTGAACAACTTGAATGTGAATTAGTGAATGTAAACTAATTGAATATGGACAAATGAATGTTAGTAAAAACATCCAATGTTAATGAATCAAATGTGATTTAAAATGAAAAAAAAACCAATTCATTGAATATTAATGAGAAGTGCATGAATATTGATTTGGTTATGGTTGTTAATTGGATGATAGTTGGTTGATGGTTGGATTTGTTGCTTTTGTTGCATTTGCTATAGTGGCATATGTAGTTGTTGTAGTGGTATATGTTGTATGTTGATATTACTTGCATATATACATGTTTCTCATGATTTTTTGAGTGTTTGTAGGTGCGGATTGCGCATTGCTTCGCATTTGGAGCTCGCTATATTAGCCGCATGTGCTCGCTAATAATATATAAGGTACATATCTCGGATTACATATCGTACTTTTACACTTTTTCCCTGCGGGATGCCTCATTACTTGATGAGATTTATATTTGTGATATATATATATTGCCATTTTTTTTCGGATCAAACCGCGGAAAGGAGACCATGCAAAAAAAATTTGAAAATTTAAGGCGTTAGAATATTTTTGAGAAAATTGGAAAATTTGGGAAAACTATAACTTTAATTTTGGGGTGAAAAGTTAAAAGACATAGTTGGTTTTGAAAAAGATAACTAAGTAGATTTGAAAACTTATTAAAGTTATTGTAAGAAGTTTAACTATATGGATTTTGGAAAAGTTAAAATGTTTAAATGAATCCGAAATCAAGTTGGAACGGTTTGTTTTTGAAAAATAGTTAATGGATTCTATAACTTTTTCTTACTTGGTAATTTCAAGGACGAAATTCTTTTAAGGGGGGAAGTTTGTAACGACCCAAAATTCCTGTCATTTGAAATTCATATATTTAATTGATTTTAAATATTAACAAGTAAAATTTGTAAGTCGAATGAATTTTATTTCGAATATCTAGATTTAATTGGATAATTAAATCGATAATTAATATTTGAAATTTCATAAATAATTGGAAATTGGATTTAATGTGATTAAAATTGATTTGTAAAGTTGTATTAAATCATATTGGAGTTAGAATGATGTTATAGAACTTTTAAAAATTGAATTAAAATTTAAATTATGCAAATTGGATATTTTAATTAATATTTTATCGACGAGTAAAAATAGCCAATTTTCAAACATTCTCGAATTTCGACGAAACCAGTTTCATTGGATCCATAATATTATATTATTGTATGGTTTCAAATTTCGTATCCATCGGATTTACGGTTTGTCCATGAGAAGCTAAAACGCGTAGAAATCGATTCGAGTGAATTTTGAATTTAAATAGTCGGTTCAAAAACTTATCTTTCAAATTTGATCGAATTGGCTCCCGATATATATTCCATTGCGTTTGGAATGGGGGTAAAACTATAAACACTAGCCGGCACGCTTCGTTTGGAGTTCGAAAAAATTTCGGGTTAATAGTGCACGGAAATTTTCTATACAAGGACCTCATTTATCACATTTTACACTAAACCCTACCCAAAAACCCTAGCCGTCATCAACAGTATTAATGGCCAAAAAACTCTCTTCTTCTTCCTTTAATTTCTTTAAATCCATGCAATGATTCAACAAACTTTCAACTACAAACTTCTAGAGCTCGAGGAGAGCTACAAATCCATACGGCTGTGATCATCATCAGTGCGTTGATGGAGGCGCAACGGGCCCACGTTCATGCTCGTCTTGCACGGTTTTTGAGACCAAAGGGGAGGCCGAGCTCGTCGGCGTTGGTGGTGAAGGGTGAGCTCGTCGTGGCCTTTCGAATGAAGGTGCTCGATTGACATGAAATCGATGGTGGGGGTCGCGTTAATTCGTGATGGAGGCGGCTAATGGGTTATGTACGTGATTCTTTCCCGATGAACGAAGAAGATGATGGCAACGGTCACGATTTCATTCCCTGGGAGCAACGACCGAGATGATAGAAGGGTTTGGAAATTTAAAATAAATTTGTAAATTATTATATAAATTTGTATAAACTTTAAAAATTGATATCTTGTTCCACGAGGTCCGTTTTGGACGAAACGAATTGCGTTGGCTTCGTATTGATGAGCACTACGCAACGGAGCTGGACTGGAATCGGTTGGAGCTAGTGAAAACTTTGGATAAAATTAGACACGCGTTTAGTTTTATTCGAAATAAAACACTGCGACTGATTTTTGAAGCAAGGTGAGAACTTCTCACTCAATCGAAATTGTTTCGATTTAAATTTTAAAAGGTTGGATTTAAAATTGTTTGATTTCATTGATTGTATACTTGAATGATAAATAGTTATCTATTGTATTGAAATAGACCCTATACGTCGTATATTAAGCGGATGTTATTTATTAAAACATATACCGCGATATTTCACCTTGATGTGGAATTGGTATTGTATATGTATTTGGAGTTGATTTTCCCGCATTATATAGCGGATGAGACCTTATTGCGCCGCATAATAGCGGATAATATTTATATGAACCCATGTACCGTGATATTCCGTATTGAAACGGGATTGGTATTGTGCTAACATCTGTGGATGCAGGGAAACAGTTTGGAGGGATCCAACTGGATTCCACAATAGTATTGATTTATTTACAAATATTGTGATATATTCTGTTATCATATGATATATGATGTTTTGGATGCCGTGATTGTTATATTTAGTGTTGTTGCAGCATTGGGCCTATTTTTGGAGTTTTAAAAATGTTAAAGTAACGATTTCGAAGTTGAAAGGATTTCCAAGTGATTTTTGAAAGTATACGTTTTATTGAATTTTGAAATTGATTTTTGTGAAATATAACCGAAATGTGACTTTTTTGAAATAAGTAGTGGATTAGTTTATAAAATGGTTTAAATTGGGATTTTTGGATTATTATAAATAGTTTATATAAAAGATTTATAAAATTGATATTTATAAATTAAAAATATTGGGATTATAAAACGAGTTTTTATAAGTATTAAAAAACGAAGTATAAATGAATTTCATAAGTAAATGAAATTTGTAGATTTATAAATTGTGAGGTTATAAAATGAATAGATTTTGTAAAATAAAAGGTTTATAAGTAATCAACTTATAAATTGGATTTTGGCATTTAAATGAGATATAAATAGAATTTGTTAATTAAAGGATTTTATAAGTTGTAGTTTTTATAAAATATATATGAATGTGAATTTATAAACGATGTTTTATGAATCCAAAACCAAATTGAAATTGATAAGTAAATATGAAAGCTTATTAAAGGAGATATATCCACGATTTTGGATAGTGAATAATATATTAAAGAAATGTTTTAGGAAGTGATCTTTTGAATAGAATTAAAACGATTTGAAGATGTTTTAAAATGTATAAAGAATCAAAACCATAGATTTCAACATTTATTTGTTGAAATAGACGTTTTCGAGAAATAAGGAAATGGTGGACTATAACACTGTTGTTATAGTAAATGATTTTCGAAAGGAAATGTTTTGTGTAGTATTGGGATTTATATATCTATCTTAATTTCGAATCCCTATACTAGAGATTTTGGGTTGTCGTAACGATGTTTTATGCAACATTCGTTTTGACTCAAATAAATGTGTTTAAGAGAATTTTTTCCTTAAAGAATAAAATATATACTTAATCGTGATTTTAGTATATTGAATATTTTCCAAATGTTGAAAATAAATAGATTTGTGAGATTACTTATTATTAAATAAGTATTTGGAAATGTTTTCCAATGTAGAAATTGAAAGGGTTTAGAGAATATATCTTTTCAAAGATAAATTGAAGTGAATATTTGGCAAGTTATTTAATTGATGGAAGATTAATAAAAGGGCCTAGTGATTGTTATGGTGCTAGATATTTGTTGGTTTGCTTCGATAGTTAAATAACCGGTTACCGATATTTACCTTTAAATGGGTATTTGATGTGATTTACTTGAATTTGAATGCTACACTTATTTTAAAATATTTCGCTCATTATTTGGTTTAGCCGGGGAAGGATCTTTGTGTCATATAACCCATTTCGAATAGGGATACGACGAATATGGATAGCATTTGAAGACTGATGATGCAGACCGGGTATTTACGAGAGCGATAGGATGACCTATCGATTGTCTCTTCACTGAGTCGCGCCGGTATAGAGATTCCCTAAGTGATGGGAAGTCCGGTCGGGATTGTGAATACCGGATTGCAAGGGCTTCTTCGGAAGAGCCTTCGGTTCTGTTAGAACCCAGAATAGACTTGAATGGATTGTATGTCTAACACTACAAATTGCGATATAAAGCAGATTTCTTTCAAATACATTTCTGTTGGTGGCGGAGAATTTATTCTCTTAGCTTAACACCCTTCTCTGAGACGTACGAGCTCGGAGGTGATGTAGTTGAAGGTTATCAGTGATATATTCCCAATTTGGTAATATGGCATGCTGATTGCTGCTGATCATTGTTGATCAAAGCGTGGCTTTTGTGAAAAGCGTAGCTTTGTGGACGAGACTTCGTCGAACCTCACACCCCGAAATGGTCGAAAATGGAAAGATGTAGCAAGGTTATTGGGGGTACCGCCCTTTAGGATATGTGCATTTCCTTCTGGATAGAGGTGGTATCATGGTATGGAGCCCAGATATTTAACCTATGTGGTTACTGTGAATTTATTACTTTGTGGCTGTTGGTTATCGAGATCCCGGGAAAGGTCGGTTGCGACCGGGGGATGACATACTCGTGTCAGTAGTTACCTAGTTGGGGGTAACCCGGCATTGTGTTGGCAGAGATCCGGTTAGGTTCTCGGGGCGTCCTTCCAGAGGCGTTTCCATGTGGTAATGGGAAGTTCCTTGGCCTGACCATTTGTTGGAAATCCAAAGAAACAATACGAGCCTTGTACGGTTTTAGTTGTAGAACCTACCATCTAATATGGTAGGTATAGTATGCATACTGTAATGGTACCTATGCTGGCTAAGATTTATATTCTACTTTCGAAATGGTTTTCCACACTTCGCACCAATAATAATAATAATCAAATGATTCTGCATAGTAAGCATCTTTGACTATCATAAGGAGAAATCTCCTCCAAGTTCTGCGTTTGCATTGTGTGTGTGGTGGGAGGCCTTATGGTAGTTACATTTTCCAAAAACATTGAGAATCTATTTTAAAATATTTCTTTGTTTATTTTTAAAGATATAACTGTTTTAAGTTCTCACACCAGTCACATGACTGACTTGGAGTTTATTGTTCTCTTCCTAAACTCTGGGTGCCCACCAATTTCCACACGGGCAGTCTAGAGTCAGGTTATCAGGATATTCTGGAATTTAGGAGTAGCTGTAGAGATTTGGAGGCAAGCTGGATGGCTTGGCGTATCAACTAGTATATAGTATTTCTTTTCCACTGTTTGTCGTTGTAAACTCTAATAATGTAATGTGATGTGATGTAATGTAATAACTGATATAGTTCTTTATTTAAAGTTATTAATTTATCTATTATATGTTGTTCCGCTGCGAATTGTGAGATTCAGATATTGTTTCTGTTGCTTTTTCTTCCTTCTTTTCTTCTTCTTCTATCTTCTACCTCTTCTTCTTTAACCCTAACGGTTCGGTTTTCCGATATTTGATTGCTCGGCAGTTGATACAGTGGACGTATTAATGTCGACCTTCGTGAGTCGAAAACCCTTGCCCGTCACAAATTTTCTAGTTATTATGTAAAAATAGACGTATTTCAAATATTAAAATTTTATTTCAAAAGTAAATTATTTAAAATTTCATAAAATTCCAATTAATTACATAAAACGAGTTAATAAAATTTACGTGTCGTTATAGGCTCTTTAACAACAAATTGTTATTGTAACACCACGGTTATTTCAAAGTAGTTTATACTTCGAAACCAAAATATCATTGCCATTTCAAAACCATATCAAAACAATATCATTTCCATTTCAAAACCATATCAATACAACATCATTTTCAAAATCATAGCACTTCAAAGTTATAACACTTTCTAAATCAAATCACTTGAAATTATAACACTTCGAAATCATAAAACTTTGAAGTCATAGCACTTTGAAATCATAGTACTTTGGAAAACCATGACACTTTCCTTTAAACAGTTTAGATATTAATAATAGTATATACAATAAAATAGTTTAAATAGTTTATATAAAATAGTTATAAGTTAAAATAGTTTATATTAAAATAATAGTATATTAAAATAGTTTATATAAAAAATAGTTTATATTAAAAATAGTTTATATTAAAAATGATTTATATAAAAATAGTTTTATGAAAATAATTTATAAAGTAAAATATATAAATAGTTTTTAAATATAATTTAAAATACTTTATATAATAAAATAGCTTCCTCAAATTTCACAAATCGATTCCAAATCAACTCAAATTCCAAAATTCAAATTTAATCCAATCTCAAATCATCAGTTTCAATCCAATCACATCTATGCCTATAATTATCTTCGATTGTTAGGTATGAATTCCTAACACTTATTCATGTGCATTTGATTTTGATTTGGATTGGTTTTGTGAATATTCCAATTTTAGTGTTTTGAAAGCCAAATCCTTAAAAATCATAGCTTTGATCTTTGATCATGATTTTATGATGCATCGAGGAGCATATAAGGTCGGGTAGTCGATTGGCATAAACCCCTAGTGCCGATGCTAGAGCAATTGCAATTTGGTCGAGAATGGCCCTCGTTTTGATAGGCTGGGAAGTTTTGGAAAATAGGGTCCGGCCGACCGAGCTCTGTAGCCGGTCGACCGACCTGCTACCAAAGTGCATAGCACTTCTCTGTCTCTGGTTCGGTCGGCCTGCTACAGGGCTCGGTCGACCGACCTGCTTCCCGAGAATTTTCCAGAACAGTATCCGGTCGACCGAGCTATGAGTTTGGCCGACCGACCTGTTGCTATTTTGCCTATTTCACCTATTTTGCATGGTTTTCAAATTTAATCGATTCGTGTTACTTCCCTATTTGTTATTATCATTTGTCATTGATTTTGATGACTTCTTTTCTTCGGGAATTTTTGGAATATCCATTTTGATGGATTTGATATCGATTTCTTTGGATTTTATTCACGTCTTCGAATGTGAATTTTTATGATTGATTGTTCCTACAATCACTTCTATGATTTGTCACTTTAAAATATAAAGGTTTTCTATACTAGTAGTAAATATCGAAACTCTTTCTTCAAATGATTTCAAAACTATTTTATTACAAAGCTCTTTTCTTAAACCGTTTTCCAATCTATTAGTATATACAAACCTTTACCTCACTCATATGAGAAATCTAATTAAACGACTTAGTAAAACGAGTGGTATGAAACGCTTGCGTTTACTTCGCCGGTTAATTCTTGAACTTATTCGATTGAATCTTTTGTGACAATTTTCTAGTGAAGATCTACAGTGTGTTCGTAAATATTTGAGTTAAGCAAGTGGTTATGGGACATGAAGCTAAGCTTTTATATTTACTAACTTAGTGTAATTGACACTTCTTGATGATCATTGACGGTCATTTTTGTGATTTAGACTAGCAATTTTGCGATGTCTCTTTGTCTACGAGGGAGACTAGACCCCGTTTCAGTGTGATTTCGACTCACACATGTGGGGTAGCACCCCATGGTCTTCAGATCGTTCATGTGTCAAAAATTAATGGCTAGCTACCATGAGATAGCTTCTCGTTCGTGTGATACATATGTAGGTGAGTTTTAATGCTCCCGTTCGTGTGATAGGCCTCCCCCTTTTTATGATTTTTGGATTTCGTGTGTTGAATTATGGAATTTATGCTCACCAATTTTAGTGATTTTCATTGATATGATTTATCAATTTTTGGGCATTGGTGAATTCGTGTGTCATTGACTTGTTGTGAATACAAGTTTTAGGTATGATACCCTTTTTGGATCTTTGAGAAGATTCTTGTGATATTGATTAATCTTTTGTTGATTATCATTTACATACTTATAGTAGTATGCCTTATGGATATTATATGTTTATGCCATATCTCTTATTCTATATCATGTCGTCTGATATTTATAGCTAGACTGATCCGTATATTATTTTCTTATTAAATAATACTCGGGTCAGACCGAGACGTTACACGTGCTTCTGCTTGACTTCTCCCCAGGGATTCATTACTCTGACTTTTGGCTAACTACTTAGATTAGTAGTTTTTGGTTGTATGCATTTGAGATATAGACTCATAGTTGTGTACTTATTCTTTTGTATGGCACATGTTGCTATTGTGTCATTGTGGATCTTTTAGACCACTACTCTGATGAACACTTTTATGTGTTATATATATTCATGTTTATTTCCGCCTTTGTGATACGAATTATCTGTGACTGATTTGTGTTATGTTTATTTCTATATTTCTTTTCGAAGACATTATAGCCGCTGTGTGGTAGCTTTGAGTTTGTGTTGGTATGTCGGATTTCCTCTTGAAAAGAATGCAAGTTATATTTTATCTGGCATATCGGTACTCGCACAAAGCAATTATACAGATGGTCGCTCCTCAACAGCCTTATTCTCCGTGCTAGTTGACGGCATTACACTGTAGTGTCCTTGGCTAGCGTGGGTATAGAGGTAGGGCGTCACAGCTTGGTATCAAAGCCAAACTTCGGAACAATGTAGAATAATTTAACAGGATCATCGTCCTAAGTCCTTCTTAGGAGTCGTGCCTTAGGATTTAATTCGAGTCTTCGTACCGATTCATCCTATTTTCTTTATGATTCCTTGTTTTATCTATCAAGATTGATTGATATTCATTTGGTGAATAACCTTTTTCTTCTTCTTTCTTTCTTTAAGGAAGAGAAATGGTTAGACCAGGCCGTCCCAGCGCTGGTCAATCTACTGCTGCTCCCTAAGATGGAGTTTTTATGTCTGCCCAGCAGCTTCTTGATCTAGTAAAGAATGCTCAGGCAGCTGGTCCTAATCAGGAACCTACTCATCCTAAGTCTGGATTTGCATGTTTGTGCAACGATTATACCAACTTGGGTGGGAAACCATTCAAAGGTTCCGAAACTATTATTGAGGTCCACGCCTGGTTAAGAACATGCGATCGAATCTTTTCTCGCATGAACCTCATTGATCTTCATCGAGTTCAGGTGGCCTCTAGCATGCTCCAAGAAAGAGCATTGGACTGGTACGAACTTCTTATTTCTGAGACTAATGAAGCAGATCTCACCTAGGAGCAATTCCGGGAACGCTTCAAATAAAAATTCGTGCCAGAAGCAGAAAAAGTGACATTGGCTCGACGATTTATAGACCTTGTTCAAGGTAAATCCTCCGTGACTGATTACGTTGCATCCTTCGAGTCACTTTCCAAATGTGGGGTTGAATACATCAACACCCCATTGAAGAAGAACCAAAGATTTGTTTATGGCTTAAACAAAAATCTCAAGGAGCCATTACTTCTAAAATTAGAAGTTCCCTTTGACCAACTCATTGATATCGCTCTTCGTCTTGAAGAGGCAGATAGGGAAAGTGATTTTGAAGTGGTGGGTTCCAATCCAAATTTCAACAAAAAGAAGAGGCCAAACAAATTCAAAGGTCCTTATCCCAACAAGAAGGGTAAGCAAGCAACTCCTGCTGCAAAGGCTCCTTCTCCTAGTAGTGGGAAATGCTTCAACTGTGGGTCTAGGGACCATTTTGCGAACAAGTGTTCAAAGCCCTGTTGTTGTCGCTATTGTAAGAGCCCGGATCATTATATACATCAATGCCCCAAACTTGAAGGCAAGAAGGATGGAAAGTTAAATGTTGCTCAAGCCCCTGGCAACACATCTCGTGGACAAGGTATTTCTCATTCCATTCTTGATGGTATTATTATATTTCGTAATCAACCGATTCGAGTTCTCTTTGATACGGGTGCATCCCATTCTTTTATATCAAAGGAACTTGTCGATACTTTTTCTTTAAGTGTTGTTGCTTTAATGACTTCTTTAAGAATTGTGAATCCGGTTGGTGGATCCGCAACTCTTAGTTTGCTTTGTAAAGATGTGGAGATTATTTTGTGTGATTTTCCTTTCCTAGCCGATTTGCATGTCATGCGTTATTTAGGCTTTGGAATGATTTTGGGAATGGATTGGCTTAACCGTTATGAGGCTCATATCCTATGTCCTGAGCGGACTATTTATCTTCGAAATCCACTATCTGTTAATCAGATTTCTGTTATTCTTAAAGATTCGGATTCCGCTTTGGTTGCATCTTTATATTCTTTAAATCCTCTTGATGACGATGATGATGATGAGGGTGATATTATTTCTCTTATTCACGTTGTTCGTGAATTTTCCGACATATTTGAGCCCGTTTTAGGATTGCCACCTAAGCAATCAATTGAGTTCAAAATTAATCTTATTCCTAGAGCTCAACCTATTACTCGTCCTCCTTATCGCATGTCTAATAAGGAGAATGAGGAGATGCGCAAACAATTATCTAAATTGGAGACGAAGTAATTTATTCGCTCTAGTTCCTCATCTTGGGGAGCTTCGGCTATTTTCGTGAAGAAATCCGACGTTACACTTAGGCTTTGCGTTGACTACCGCAAGCTTAATGATCTTACTATCAAAAATAAATATCCTTTATCTCGGATTGATGATCTATTTTACCAACTTAGCGGTGCTAGAGTCTTTTCACAATTGGACTTGTCTACCGGTTTTCATCAGCTTCGTATTGCAGAGGATAGCATTCCTTTGACATCATTCCATACTCGCTATGGATCTTATGAATAGCTTGTTATGCCATTTGGTTTAACGAGTGCTCCGGCTTATTTCGTTGACCTTATGAATCGAGTTTTCAAAGATTTCCTCGATCAATTTGTTCTCATCTTCATTGATGATATTCTTGTGTATTCTAAAACCGAGGAGGAGCATGAAAAGCATCTTCGGATTGTACTGGAAACTCTTAGGAGTAACCAATTAAAGGCAAATTTTTCTAAATTCCACTTTTGGAAATCTTGTGTGAAGTTTCTCGGTCATATTATTTCCGAATCCGGAATATCTGTGGATCCTTCAAAGATTGAAGCGATTCAAAATTGGAAGAGACCGAAGAGTGTAACGAAAATCCGTAGCTTCCTTGGATTGGCAGGCTATTACCGTCGTTTTATTAAAGACTTTTCTAAAATTGCCATGCCTCTCACTAGCTTAACTAAGAAAGGTGTTAATTACATTTGGTCGGACAAATTTGAAACTTCCTTTCAGAAATTAAAAGAACTCCTTTCTGATGCTCCTATTCTTGTTATTCCCGAAGGGAATCAAGATTTTGTTGTCTATACCGATGCTAGTCGCGTTGGTTTGGGTGCCGTTCTCATGCAAAGAGAACGTGTTATTGCTTATGCTTCTAGGCAATTGAATCCAGCCGAGACTAGATATGCCACTCATGATTTAGAGCTCGCGGCTATTGTTTTCGCCCTTCGAATTTGGCGTCATTATCTATTGGGAGAAAAATTTATTCTCTATACTGATCATAAGTCTTTGAAATATTTATTCTCTCAAAAGGAACCTAATTTGCATCAACAGCGTTGGCTCGAATTCCTTGCATCTTATGATCTTGATATTCTTTATACTCCCGGAAAGGGAAATCGAGTTGCCGATGCACTTAGTTGCAAGCAACAAGCGGTTGTTTCCATGATGATATCCGAATGGAATGATCTCGAGGTTTTATCCACTTGTGAAATTCGAGACCGTGTTTCCGATTTATGTTCATCTCTTGTTTTATGTAGCCTTGTGGCTCATCCTTCTCTTTTTGACCGCATTCTTTAAGCTCAAACGCTAGATCCCGAATTGGCTCTTCTTGGCCAAAATATTAAGCATAAAATTGATATTGAAGGTTTGAAAGACTTTGATATCGATTCTCATGGCAACATTCGGAAATTTGGTAGACTTATCGTGCCAAATATTAGTGATCTTCGTAAAGACATTTTAGAAGATTCCCATCATTCTAAATTTACCACTCATACCGGTAGTAGTAAAATGTACGCGGATATGAAGCGACTTTATTATTGAGAGGGAATGAAATCTGATATTGCTAACTTTGTTAAGTGTTGCATGACTTGCCAGCTTATCAAGGCCGAACATCAAAGGCCCGGTGGGTTATTACAACCTTTAGACGTTCCAATTTGAAAGTGGGATCAAATTTCTATGGATTTTATTGATGGCCTTCCCCGTTCTCGTTCGGTTCATGATAGCTTATGGGTAATTGTCGATAGACTTACTAAATCTGCCCATTTTATTCCCGTTCGGTCTAACCGAATCGTTCCTCTTTTGGCCAAACTCTTTATCAAGGAAATCGTTAAATTGCATGGTATTCCTACTTCTATTGTTAGCGATCGTGATCCATTGTTTACTAGTGGATTTTGGAAGAGTCTTCAAAAAGCTTTGGGAACGAAGCTTAATTTTAGCACCGCTTATCATCTGCAGTCCGATGGACAAACAGAGCGTGTGAATCAAACTCTTGAGGATCTTCTTCGTGCTTGTGTGCTTGATTTTGGTGGAAGTTGGGAAGATCATATTTCACTTTTCGAATTTTCCTATAATAATAGCTTCCAATCTAGTATTGGTATGGCGCCTTTCGAGGCCCTCTACGGAAGGCCATGCCGATCTCCTTCTTGTTGGCTTGAGGCCGGTGAAAAGCTGGTTTTAGGTCCAGATTTTATTCGTGATTCCACAGAAAAGATTGAACTTATTCGTCATAGGATGAAAGAAGCCCAGAGTAGACAAAAATCCTATGCCGATAACCGGAGAAGGAAAGTAGAATTTTCTGTGGGAGATCTTGTTTTTTTTCGTATTTCACCTATGAAGGGTGTTGTGCGTTTCAGTCGATCGGGAAAGTTAGCGCCTAGGGATATTGGTCCATTTCCTATCACCGAACGCATTGGTTCTTTGGCTTATCGCCTTGTATCACCGGCTCAGTTTTCTGCCATTCATGACGTGTTTCACGTTTCTCAATTACGGAAGTGCCTTCGAGATTCCAATTCTATTCTTGAGCGCGGTGTTGTGGAAGAGATTGAAGTTTCGCCTAATTTAACTTATGAGCAACATCCTATTCGTATCATTGCTTCGGAAGTCAAACGACTTCGAAATAAAGATGTTCTGCTTGTTAAAGTTCAATGGTCTTCAAATCCTAAGGATTGTTCTTGGGAATCTAGAGAGTTCATCTAGCGAACACATCCGGACTTACTCTCCCGTGCTCTTTAAGGTGAACCTTTTATTTCAAATTTCTTTTGTGTT
Source organism: Allium cepa (assembly GCA_030765085.1). Lineage (NCBI taxonomy): Eukaryota > Viridiplantae > Streptophyta > Magnoliopsida > Asparagales > Amaryllidaceae > Allium > Allium cepa. The sequence continues at coordinate 1,052,999,090 of CM060931.1, forward strand.
GAATATGCTCTGATGGTTGTTACTATATATCTTCTTCTTAAATATTGCGAGGACGCAATTCCTTTAAGGAGGGGAGTCTGTAACAACCCACATATTTATCAATTTTATATTTAAATATTTTGTCGATACTCGGAAGTTAGTCCGAAAAGATACTTTTTGCAAACAATCGAATTGGGACTTAAGACCCCTTCCATTGAGTTCAAAATGCCGTCTGCAACCTTTTTGAGTATAAACTTTGATATGTTTGGAGTTAGTGAAATTTTGCCACTTTTCACTTAGGGCTTTGGTTTGGGCTGAGCCCAATAACCCCACTTATTAACTCAGTCCCAACCCTCTCCTCTTCATTTACTTCCTTTCTATTTTCCTAATACTCAAGCTTTTATAACAACGGAGAGTGGAATGGGAAATTGAAACTCAAGCCCTAGTTTTCTTTTGCAAATCAAGCTCTAGCTCCAAACTAATAGAAGAAACTTTGGTAAGTCTCCTCTTCTTCTTCTCCAACTCATTCTCTTATCAATTTCAGAAATTCCTAAACCTAACTTTGGGAATGTTCTTCTTTTAAAGCTTAGAATCAAGCTTCTTGAGTTGGGATTGAAGAGTGGTAGATCCTCCTTTGTTTTCAAGCTTCTCAATCTTGTGCTTTTGGGTTTAAAGGTGAGATTTTTATCTCACATCTATTCCTATAATTATCTTCGATTGTTAGGTATAAATTCCTAACACTTATTCATGTGCATTTGATTTTGATTTGGATTGGTTTTATGAATATTCCAATTTTAGTGTTTTGATAGCCACATCCTTAAAAATCATAGCTTTGATCTTTGATCATGATTTTGTGATGCATCGAGGAGCATATAGGGCCGGGTAATCAATTGGCATAAACCCCTTATGCCTATGCTGGAGCGATTGTAATTTGGTCGAGAATGGCCCTCGTTTTGATAGGCTGGGAAGTTTTAGAAAACAGGGTCCGGCCGACCGAGCTCTGTAGCCGGTCGACCGACCTGCTACCAAAGTGCATAGAACTTCTCTGTCTCTGGTTCGGTTGGCCTGCTACAGGGCTCGGTCGACCGACCTGCTTCTCGAGAATTTTCCAGAACAGTATCCGGTCGACCGAGCTCTGAGTCCGGTCGACCGAGCTCGGAGTCCGACCGACCGACCTGTTGCTATTTTGCCTATTTCACCTATTTTGCATGGTTTCCAAATTTAATCCATTCGTGTTACTTCCCTATTTGTTATTATCATTTGTCATTGACCTTGATGACTTCTTTTCTTCGGGAATTTTTGCAATATCCATTTTGATGGATTTGATATCGATTTCTTTGGATTTTATTCGCGTCTTCGAATGTGAATTTTTATGATTGATTGTTCCTACAATCACTTCTATGATTTGTCACTTTAAAATATAAAGGTTTTCTATACTAGTAGTAAATATCAAAACTCTTTCTTCAAATGATTTCAAAATTATTTTATTACAAAGCTCTTTTATTAAACCGTTTTCCAATCTATTAGTATATACAAACCTTTACCTCACTCATATGAGAAATCTAATTAAACGACTTAGTAAAACGAGTGGTATGAAACGCTTGCGTTTACTTCGCCGGTTAATTCTTGGACTTATTCGATTGAATCTTTTGTGACAATTTTCTAGTGAAGATCTACAGTTTGTTCGTAAATATTTGAGTTAAGCAAGTGGTTATGGGACATGAAGCTAAACTTTTATATTTACTAACTTAGTGTAATTGACACTTCTTGATGATCATTGACGGTCATTTTGTGATTTAGACTAGCAATTATGTGATGTCTCTTTGTCTGCGAGGAAGACTAGACCCCCTTTTAGCGTGATTTCGACTCACACATGTGGGGTAGCACCCCATGGTCTTCGGGCCATTCGTGTGTCAAAAATTAATGGCTAGCTACCATGAGATAACTTCTCGTTTGTGTGATACATATGTAGGTGAGTTTTCATGCTCCCATTCGTGTGATAGGCCTCCCCCTTTTTATGATTTCTGGATTTCGTGTGTTGAATTATGGAATTTATGCTTCACCAATTTTAGTGATTTTCATTGATATGATTTATCAATTTTTGTGCATTGTTGAATTCGTGTGTCATTGACTTGTTGTGAATACAAGTTTTGGGTATGATACCTTTTTTTGGATCTTTGAGAAGATTCTTGTGATATTGATTAATCTTTTGTTGATTATCATTTACATACTTATAGTAGTATGCCATTATGGATATTATATGTTTATGCCATATCTCTTATTCTATATCATGTCGTCTGATATTTATTGCTAGACTAATCCGTTTATTATTTTCTTATTAAATAATACTCGGGTCAGACCGAGATGTTACAGGTGCTTCTGCTTGACTTCTCCCCAGGGATTCATTACTCTGACTTTTGGCTAACTACTTAGATTAGTAGTTTTTGGTTGTCTACATTTGAGATATAGACTCATAGTTGTGTACTTATTCTTTTGTATAGAACATGTTGCTATTCTTTTGTATAGAACATGTTTCTATTCTTTTGTGTCATTGTGGATTTTTTAGACCACTACTCTGATGCACACTTTTATGTGTTATATATATTCATGTCTATTTCCGCCTTTGTGATATGAATTATCTATGATTGATTTGTGTTATGTTTATTTCTATATTTGTTTCCAAAGACATTATAGCCACCGTGTAGTAGCTTTGAGTTTGTGTCGGTATGTCGGATTTCCTCTTGAATAGAATGCAAGTTATATTTTATCTGGCATATCGGTACTCGCACAAAGCAATTATACAGATGGTCGCTCCTCAACAGCCTTATTCTCCGTGCTAGTTGACGGCATTACACCGTAGTGTCCTTGGCTAGCGTGGGTATAGAGGTGAGGCGTCACAGTGTGTGTGTGTGTATCAAGTTCAATTTACTATTATATACTTTTGAAATATTTACTTACTAAATCCAATATCATTTAAATAAAACCTTAAATCTCAAATTGCTAAATATTTCCTTCAATATATTTAAACTTGAAATATTCATTTAATCACCTTAAACCAAAATCAAGTTATAAAAATCATATCCTCTAAAATCGCAAATTCAACAAGTTCCAAATCGATTTAATTAAATAAATTTACAAATTTCAAATGAATTCAAATTTATCTTCCCAACCTTAACTTATAAAAATCAAAATAAAGTATATTTTAAAATATAAATTTAAATAAATACTTAAACATATTACTTATTAAATAAATCAAACTTTATTAAATTAAATCTTATTATTAAACTTATTTAAATATATATTTCAAAATAGTAAACTTATAAGTAAGTCTTAAAATTTATAATTTCAAAACTGACTTATAACCTTTAAAATTTTCAAACATAAAATTTTAAAAATAAAAAATTTAACAATATATAAAATAACATTTATATATAATATTTAAAAACCAATATTTTATGTAAAACCATATACAATCCCTTTAAACCTTGGAATATCATTTCAAAAATATACATATAGACCAACGGTGTTTGTATATAATTTTCTATCCTATGGTCAAGTGATACAGATATTTATCATTTCAATCCGCAATTTAAATATATACAGGTATATAATTACAACCCATAATCCTAAATTCAATTCAATGAAAATCGCTTGGGTTTATTATTTCAACTCATAACGATTTTCTCCTATTTTACATAATGTTCGGGTATGTATCATTTCAACCCATTGAGAATTCTATACTAATAGGGAACTTGTAGAGTGATAACCGATATGATAATAATATAACATACATATATCATCAATATAAATAATAGATAATGGTGTTTGATGTCACAAGTGAACAGATATAGATAATAGCATATATATAACAATGTAAATAACTAACAATAGCATGTTTTAATTGTCGTTTCAATTGAAATCAAATCTAATGAATATAAGAACGTTAATCGTGAGGATTGCTCGTCTTTTGATGCAAGAGATAAAGGAGAATGAGATAAGCTAGAAGCTAAGCATGAATTCCAAAACAAAGCTAAATTGGCACGAATTTTGACGACAAAGCTGATGAAAAGGAATTGATAAAGCGAATTAGAATCAGCTAGATATAAACTGAACTGAAATATGTTTTGTACACATATATATTTCAAAATCAATTTTAAAACATATATTCAAACATATATATAAAAACCAAACTCATATCTATTTTCTACATAAACTAATATATAAATATGCACATTATCCTTTAAACTAATACATATAATTAAATGTTGCCAAAACATATATTAACTGTTAAAATAGTGAGTAATTAAAGGATAAAATGAAGTAACCGACATATAACAGTTTACGAACAAAGAAATAAGAGGAGTTGCTACTTACATTTATATATCATCTCACTTCACTAATATAATATATATATGAACAATCAGACAAATATCACCATTCAAAATACTAAATACTTATATATATATATACACACACACACACACACACACACACACACACACACACACACACACATGACAACCAATTTAAACACTATACAAAACAAATGCAAACATATGCATATATACTAACACCTATTATATATAAAAATCAATAACCTGAAACATTGTTGCTTTTGAAAATAATAGTCTAGCCTAGTATATAGGAATATAGGTAATACTTAATATCTTGCAAATTTCAATATGAAGCTTGTCACTTTTTATTTTGTTGAGGCTAGCTTCGTACATGGATACTTGTCACATTTTTTCTCTTGAAAAAATAACCTGACACATGTTTACATGCTTTGTTACATATATATTATAACTTAATATTCATTATGCTTATAATCTGACATGTTTTTCTTTTGTTTTAGAACTTTGCAAATGAACTTAAGTAAGTGAGATATAACTTGTATATATAAAATTTTCTTTTTCTCATAGCATAACAGATTACATTATATAATCTATATATTATAATTTGTAACTATGTATATAACACTTCAATTTATACTACAAGTACTCGACAAAATCAGCATACAACATGTATATATAAGCTAAACAAATTAACTTATATGCTTTTATAAGTAACAAAACATATATATATATATATATATATATATATATCTTCACTGTTATATATATATATATATATTTATATATATACACAGACCTATATATATATATATATAAGATGACATAATGAAATAAAAAAATGTACAACATAAATTGTATTACCATAAATTATATTACCTATCAATACATGTGTTCACGGCATGGCCAGTTTGGATCAAGGCATGGTTATGAAGGCACGGCTAGATGCTTTCAAGGGTTCGGCCATGGCTTTGTCGAGTGGTGATGGCAACATGATGAGGAGGTGTTCGGCTATAGTTTGGAGGAGGGATGTGGTCGAACTCAAAGGAGAATAAAGTGGAAAATGTAAAGAGGGAGGAGAAAAATATTAAAGCTTATTGTATGAATTTTATATGCAGAAGAAAGAAAAGAAAGGTGAGGAGAAAAAGAAGAAATGGGCAAAGGAAAATGTAAAGAACTGTAAACAAAATTTGAATGAGAATGAGGAATGAGAAGTGGAGTCAGGCAAATAAAAGATGAACTCATAAAAATGAATGGGCACAAAATGTACGTCGATTGCAATGGATGGCTTCTCATTTCCCTCAACATCAATTTTAAGTGAACTTTTAGTATTCTAGTCCATTGGTCTACCCATTCAAATAAACAAGCAAAAATAAAAATAAATTCAAACCCAAAACCCAATTAAAATATGAAAATAAAAACAAAAAACTGCGTGAAATACGTTGAAAAACTACAGGTATCATCGGTACGATTATCCGATCGAAAATCAATATCTGTACCAAAATGCTGCTAATATTCCAAAATAAGATACACAAAGCAATAGTGGCCCAAATTTGAAGAAACGAAATATGAAGTCTCACTCAGAAGACGATTTACAAATTTATTGTATAAAATTATTTAGGTTTGGAAAACATTTTATTATCGTCAAATTTAACTAATTTAAAGTGAAATAAAATTACACAAGAAAATAAACTTCCGTATTTTCAGATGAAAATTTAACATTTGCTATGTAAAAGTGGATGTATTCCAAATATTAAATTTTATTTCCAAATTCAAATGTGTAAAACTTCACAAAATTTCAATTAAATACGTTAATAAAATTAATAAAAATTTATGGGTTGTTACACTAACAGCTTTGATCGTCGAATTAGTGTCAATCTAGCTTTGCTTTGAAGTTGTGCTTGCATTTCGTAACTCAATTTCATTGTCTATCCTCTCTAGCCTTGAAAGGTGAGCAATGACTCACGATTAACGTTCTTATGTTTATTAATTTTCATTTCAATTGAAATGACAATTGAAATATGCTGCAGTTAGTTATTTACATTGCTATATATGCTATTATTTGTATCTGTTTAACTGTGACATCTGACACCATTATCTGTTAATTATGTTGATGATATATGCCTGCTATTGATATGTTATATTATTATCATCACTGTTCTCACTCTGCAAGTTAGTATAGAATTCCCTATAGGTTGAAATGATACGTACCCGAACGATCTTGTAGAATAGGATAAAATCGTTATGGGTTGAAATGATAAACTCAAGCGATTTCATTGACATTGAATTTGGGATTGCGGGTTGAAAAGAGATATACCCGTAGATATTTAAATTATGGATTGAAATGATAAATATCTGTATCATTTGACCAAAGGAAAGAGAAGTATATACAGACACCGTTGGTTTATATATATATTTTGAAATTGATTTCCAAAGTTTTGAAAAGAAATATATGGTTTTAATAAACATTGATTTTTAAGATATTATATAAATGTATTTTTATAAAGGTTTAAATTTTAGATTTTTAAAATTATATGTTTTTAAAATTTGTAATTATAAATTAGATTTGAAATTATAAATTTTAAGAATTTACTTATAAATTTTACTATTTTTAAAATATATAATAAATTTAATATAAAATAAATTTAATAACATGTTTAAGTATTTATTTAAAATCTTATTTTCAAATATAGAGTTTATATTAATTTTTAATAAATTAAGGTTGGAAAGAGAAATAGAAATTGGTTTGAAAATTTGTATTTATTTAAGAATTATACTCAAATAGGTGGTTTAAAATTTATTAAATTTAAGATTTCAAAGGTATGATTTTATAACTTGGTTTTGATTAAAAGTGATTTAAATAAACATTTTCAAATTTACATAAATTGAAATGGGATATTTAGTTTATTTAAATTTGTAATAGAAATTTTATTTAAATGTTATTGGAATGATTAAGTAAACATTTCAAAACAAAATAAGAGTAAAGTGAATTTGATTTATATATGTGATTTTCGAATTTAGTTTTGTAAATGTTTGGATATTTAAAGCTTTGAAATACATTGAAATCAAAATGGTTTAAATTGTAGTTTATATCTATATTTCAAATCAATATAAAATGGTTATTTGAAACTTGAATTGGATTGAAATGGATGAACTGAGACTTGATTTGAATGGGATTTTGGAATTTGAGTTAATTTGAGTTGATCTGTGAACTTTGAGGAAACTATTTTTATTATACAAAGAATTTTTATATATATAAAGATATTTTATTTCATAAGTTATATTAATATATATAGAATATTTTTAATATAAATTATTTTACTTATAACTATATCTATGTACTATTTTACTATTTTAACTTTTAACAATTTTTATATACTAATTATTTTATTATATATATACTATTGTTTATATCTAAACTGTTTAAGAGGAAAGTGTTAAGATTTCAAAGTATTATGATTTTTAAAGTGTTATAATTTCTGATTTTTATAATTTTGGAAGAGTTATAATTTTGGAAAGGGTTATGGTTTTGGAAATGAATATTATTTTATGTGAGAAAGGATATCGTATTGATATGGTTTTGAAATGGATATGATATTTTAGATATGGAAATGACCTTTTGAAATGACCATGGTGTTATAAGAACGTTTAGTTGTTAAAGAGACCGGGATCGGTTACTGTCATACTCTCTGCTAACACCGATAACCACTTTAACAACGTGTACGCGGTGGAGATTCCAGAATGAAGTAGGATGGTGACGATGATCCTATATGAGGTATATACGTGAACTAGACTCCCATGAGTTATCTTAAGGTGGCTAAAACGGGAGAAACTGACGGGCCAAGTGAGGTCATTCCTCGGATTGGGCACATTCCTTCGATGCTATATTCTGATTTTGTGATTTATTTGGTGGCCACCCTTGATTTTGATTTGAGACCATGTTCCATGGTGGGCGGTAGTAGCTGCTATGCGTTACCACCAGCCCGGAAGTGTAATTGGTATATCTACCCTGACATTGCCTAGTTGTGTCGTCTCACCTACCTTATCGAGGTCACTACGAGTTTTTTTTTGTACCATACCTATGGAGTGCCCTCTCACGACGTCCAGTACAGGGGAGATTACGGTACTATATAAACTATGGGAATATATAAAATGTGTTAAGAGGGATATGGGTAATGCCTTAAAGCGATTTTAATAGTTTACTTTACTATAGACATATTATAATAGCGTATTTTACTACATAGTAGATAGTTCCACAGATCCTTTGAGGATGGTTATCCCAAACGTCCTTTGTGTTACTTGTATTTCAGTTGATATTTCACTTGAGTTGGATTTATTGATATAAGAATGTTAATCATGACTTGGGTGTTTTGTATTTTGTGTTTTGCTTTACGCTCTGGTCAGACTGAATGTTGCAACATTTGAGACTCACCTTTGGGGTTGGAGCTTCGCTTGGAGATCCATCTATCTATTCATCTTCTAGTTACTCAATTGACTCCAGTGACATATTTAGATTTTGTTATTTTACTATTGTATTGAGACTTCTGCGTATTCGAGACTTCAGTTGTTTCTTGTTTTAACTCTGATATATATAATAGTAGCTTCATGAACTACCATTCATTTGTTTCTGCTGCTTATTGTTGTATTACTCCGTGTCTGTGATTCTGTGATTGTTTTATTTGCTGTATATGTTGAGTTTGGCCAAATATAAGTTAACAAATTGATATTTTGAGCAATTCAAGTCCGACATGTGCGGATGCGAATGGCATGAAATATCGGGATATTACATCTTTTGTTATCTTTCCTTTGAGTAATTTGATTTTGAGATGACGATTTATGTTGTTTGGAGGTGAGCCATAGAGAAATAGCTATTTTACTGCTATGATTATATCCATCCAGTATTTTGGGATATTGACTGTAGACTATATTCATTTTGGGATAAGTTGTATATGATATTTGATGTACCATTTGCATGTTTTATTATGATTATTAAATATTATGTCTCTTGATATGATATGCTTTTGGTATATTACATATTTATCTTGATATTATATTTTATTCCTTCCACTGTAAGACTTATTATATATATATATATATATATATATATATATGTAATAGATATGATATGTGTTATTGTTTGATATCCTACCCTTAACAGAACATCGTTGATGATACTTATGGAATATGGTTGCTTATATGCACGGATTGTAGGCGTTACGAAGGGTGCGGGTCATTACAACCTTAATCTAGAGTGCCGCAACACTTGCCACTTGAGATAGTGGCTTAACTTAAATAATTTAAATATTAAATCTTGTACAGACTTTGTTGAAACATAGTAGTGGACACAAATTCAATTGCTTACATATCAATCAGGTGAAATCATATTTCTAACCGGTTAGACCTACACCCTAAGTACTGATATTGTGCAAGTTTTCTTTTCATCATCACGATATCACAAAGGTATCAAGAGTTGGGTTAATTGTCAAAAAGTGATATTTGAGTTAATTTCATAGTACAACATCAATGCTTTTGGTTTAATTCGATTTTTATATGTTAATCATTTCACTCTTGTTAGGGGTTCTAACTTTAAATTGATTACCATTATGATGATGCCGACCTTCTAAGATGAATCCTCTCTTGAGTAGTATTTGAATTTAAATGGTTCAATGAATACAAGTTATGGCCATAACATAAGCTTCATCTCATTTGACTGACCCTAATCATTGTATAATATAGACACATAAGATTTATAATACTCTTAGTTATGAAGAAAATTGCTCATCATTACATGAGATCCTTTAGTTAACCTAATTGTATTTAGCCTACAGAAGATTCTCGTTGAGTGTTTCGTGGTTGTTCTAAATAACTACAAGTACATAACCCTCGGTGTCTTAAATGGTCATGAGTAGTAATTCATCATCCATCGTTTAAAGGGCATTGCATACACTAGTCTGAATGGATGTATCAATATTATTTTCTCGAAACATCTCATCTAGGAACATTTAAGGATAAATATTTTAAACACATGATTTAATATTCATTATTATGAACACATTTGCAACTGCAATTTATTAAATACCTTTTCCTAAGGATTTCTACTTGTATATATTTAAAGTTTTCAAAACATTATTTACATCACAATGTAACAATATATACAACAGGAAATATAAAAAAATTGCAATTTATTTCACCCTTAACTCTATCAATCATCTGCTTCTACTTAGGGCCAGTTATAGTGCCTCACGCCCATACCTTCGATTACCTTCATAAATTATTCCATGAAATGTCTTTAGTTTATGGATCTACAATGTTATTTTTAGATCCATTCTCGTAATCATTACTTCTCCATCATTAATACAATGTTTCATCATGTGGAACCTATGAAGAATGTGTCTCGACCTTTTATGAGCTCGCAGCTCCTTAACAGTTTGTATTACTGTGTTATTGTCACCTGCACTAATTCTTTTGTAGCATCGCTTAACGAAATGTGCTCAGCCTCCATGGTTGAAATTGCCACAACTTCTTGCTTGGAATGTTTCCAAATTACAGCCCCTTCATTAAAGGTAAACATGAAATCTAACATAGATTTACTATCATCAACATCACTTGAAACCTTGAGTCCGAGTACTCCTTTATAAGGATCTCATTATTTCCTTAGATTTGAAACAAATATTTAGTATTTCTAAAATACTTTAGGATAACTTTAACCGTTGTTCAATGCTTTTCAATGGGATTTGATTGAAATCAACTAACTAGACTGAGTGCAAAAACAACATACAGCCTAGTCTATAGCATTACATACATGATGGATCCTATCATGGAAGCATGAGAAATCCCACTCATAGTTGTTTCTCCTCATCAATAGATGGGAGTCTTTTTGGAAAGAATAATCCCATGCCAGATTGTAATTTTCCACACCGATCTTTTTTGTATGGTATTCATGTACATCGACTAGAACATTCCTAATATTCATTTGGATCTATCTCTGCAGATTACTATAACTGGTATATATGATGTTTTGCCCAAATCCTCCATTGAAAAATTGTTGGACAACTAAGATTTCCTTGAATGTAACATTAGTACATCATTGCCAATAACAATTAAATCATCTACATGTAAACTACAAATGTTATAGCACCATTTTGTTCTTTCGTATATATGCTTCCTTTTTATTTTGAATGTGACCAAAATGTTTAGTTACTTCGTCAAAACATTCCTTCCAACTTCTTGATGCTTGATTAAGATTGTAAATTGATATTAAAATCCTGCATGCTTTGTTGCGGCACATACTGATTTTGAAGCTCTTTGACTAACACATGTAGACAGTCTCTACAAAATCAATAGTTAGAAATGTTGTTTCAAAATCTGTCTTCCATTTATCATAGTAAGTAGCAACTGTAAGTACTATCCTAGGTTATTTAAGCATGGAGAAGGATAAAACATTTTGTCATAATCAACACCTTGAATTTGATGAGAACCTTCCACTATGAACCTTGCTTTAAAGGTTTATACCTTTCCATTTGCACTAATATTTTTAAAGACCTAGTTGCTACCGATGGGTAATACCCTTTCGAGAATCTTTTTCAAAGTCCATACTTTTTTCCTGTAAATGGAAGCAATTTCAAGATTCCTTACATTAAGCCGCAAGATAGCGACTTTACTCTCCACGGCTTGTTGGTATGCAATGGGATAATTGTCATGAATGATGCAATCTCTTTCTCTCCATCGATGAGAAAATTGTAGAATCTCTTTGATGCACAAGATTCCCTACTAGAACTTCTAATCCTGTTTAGGTGTTGAATCACAATCTTAATATTCAATTTCTATGGGAGTTTCTTCGATTTCATCCAAGTTTATCCTACCTCCACTAGTTTCTCTACATAATAGTTCCTTTTGCAAAAAGGTGTCATGTCTTGAAACAAATACTTTTATTCCTGAGTATGATAGAATATATATCCATGAGAATTCTTAGGATATCTTAGAAAGAATTAGTGGTATGCTCTAGGGACGATTATGTAATTTGTTGCATGTATCTATGTAACATCCTGGTATTTCCTGCCTTTCGCATCCGCACATGTTGGACTTGAATTGCTCAAAATATCAGATTGTTAATTTATATTTAGCAAAACTCATCATATACAGTAAATAAATAAATCACAGAATCACAGACACAGAGTAATATACATTAAGCAGCGGAAAAAAAGAATAATAATTCATGAAGCTACTATATATATATATATATATATATATATCAGAGTTAAATCAAGATACAACAGAAGTCTCGAATACATAAAAGTCTCAATACGATAGTCAAATAACAAAAATATGAATATACCACTGGAGTCAACTGAATAAATGAAAGCTGAATAGATATAGCTGGATCTCCAAGCGAAGCTCCGACTCCAAAGATGAGTCTCAAATGCTGTGACACTCAGCCTGACCCGAGCATAAAGAAAAACACAAAACGCTCGAGTCAAGTGAAATATCAACTGAAATAAACAAGTAATTTAAAGGACGTTTGGGATACCCATCCTCTAAAGATCCGTGGAACTATCTACTATGTAGTACAATACGCTATTAGAATATGTCTATAGTAAAGTAAACTATCAAAATTGCGTTAAGGCGTTACCCATATCCCCCTTAACACATTTTATATATTCGCATAATCTATATAGTACCCTAATCTCCCCCATACTGGGCGTCGTCAGAGGGCACTCCATAAGTATGGTACAAAACAAACTCGTAGTGATCTCGATAAGGTAGGTGACACGGCACAACTAGGCAATGCTAGGTTAGAAATACCAGTTACGCTTTCGAGCTGGTGGTAATGCATAGCCCAGCTACCGCCCACCTCGATCCACACTCCCAAAAATCCAAGGGGTGCACCCAATAAATCACAAAGTAATAGAATGGTATCGAAGAAGTGTGTCCGATCGGAGGAGCTACCTCACTTGGCCGTCAATTGCTTCTGTTTTATCAACCTTAATCCAACTAAAGGAAGTCATGTCCACGTATATACCTCATATAGGATTGTCGCCAACCATCCTACTTTATTTTGGAATCTCCACCGTGTTCATGGCTGTTAAAGTAGTTTTCGGTATTGGCAGAGGGTACGACAATAGCCGATCCCAGTCCCTTTAACAACCAATCATTATTATAACACCGTGGTCATTTCAAAAAATCATATCCATTTCAAAATCATATCAATACGATATCATTTCTCTCTTAAAACAATATTCATTTCCAAAATCATAACACTTTCCACAATTATAACTCTTTCGAAATTACAACACTTTAGAAATCCTAACTTTTGAAATCATAGCACTTTGAAATTCATAACACTTTCCTCTTATACTTCTAGATATTAATAATAGTGTATATATATATATATATTAAAATAGTTATAAAAATAGTTAATAAAATAAAATAATTTGTATATAAATAGTTATAAATTAAATAGTTTATATTAAAGTAATTAGTATATTAAAAATATTTTTATAATAGACTAGTTTTATTATAATAGTTTATATTAAAATAATTTTATATTAAAATAATTTATAAAGTAAAATATTAAAATAATTTAAATATATTTTAAAATGCTTTATATAACAAAAATAGTTTCATCCAATTCCACAAATCGATTCAAATTAACTCGAATTCCAAGATCCTATTTAAATCAAATCTCAATTCTTCCATTTCAATTCAAATCTCAATAAACCATTTTATATCGTTTTCAAATATAGATATAAAGAAAAAATCAAACCATTTCAACTTCAATAGATTTCAAAACTTTAAATATTCTAACATTACAAACTAAATTTGACAATTTCACACACACACACATACATATATCAAATTCAACTTCATTATTATTTGGTTTTGAAACATTCCCTTAATAAAACCAAAAATCATTAAAATAATATCTCAAATTACAAATTTAAATAAAATTAAATATTTCCTTCAATTTATTTAAACTTGAATTGTTCATTTAATCACCTTAATCAAACTCAAGTTGTAAAATCATATCTTTTAAAATCCCAAATTTAATAAGTTTCAAATCAGTATTATTAAATATAATTCTTAAAAGAACACTATTTGAAATCAACTTAAATTTATCTTTCCAACCTTAATTTGTTAAAAATTATTGTAAAATCTATTTTTAAAAAATAATTTTAAATAAATAACTAATCATATTATATATTAATTAAATAAAAATTTATTAAATTAAATCTTATTATTAAACTTATTTTATATTAGAACTTAATTTATATTTTTTTAAATAGTAAAATTATATGTAAAATCTTAAAATCATTAAATTTCAAAACCGTGGAAATTATTTTAATATATATTAGACCAACGGTGTCTGTATATAATTTTCTATCCTATGGTCAAGTGATATGAATATTTATCATTTAAATCCGCAATTTAAGTTTCTACAGGTATATATCTTTTCAACTCGCAATCCCAAAATTTAATTCAATGAAAATCGCTTGGATTCCTCATTTCAACCCATATCAATTTTCTCCTATTCTACAAGATCGTTCGGGTTTGTATCATTTCAACCCATAGGGAATTCTATACTAACAGGGAACTTGTAGAGTAAGAACAGTGATGATAACATAACATATCAATAATAGGCATACATAATCAATAACAGTTAAAATATAAATAACAGTTCATGGTGTCAGATGTCATAGGTGAAGAGTTACAGATACTGGCATATATATATATATATAGCAATTAAATAACTAACAACAGCATATTTCAATTGTCGTTTCAATTGAAATAAAATTTAATAAATAGAAGAACGCTAATCGTGAGTGATTGCTCATCTTCCGAGGCTAGAGATGAATGAGAATGAGAATGAGATGAGTTACGAATCCAAGCACGAATCCCAAACAAAGCAAGATCGGCACGAATTTGACGAACAAAGCTGATAACAAGGAATAGATGAAACACATCAAATCAGTTTTGATATAATCTGAAAATATATACATTATTGTAATATATATATATATATATATATATATTCAATAATTCAATTTAAGACAAATATAAAAATAATAATAAAAATTTTAAAATCGTATTTAACTTACACACATATAAAATACATAGCCTATGAACTTATAACATTTTAAAAACCAATATTATATACATATAAAAGTTGCAAATATTATATACACAGCAACATATGCAGAACCATGGGTAACTACAACTAATATACTATGCAAGTTAATATAAATACATAGACACGCCCTATAAATACAACTAAATGTATTTGATTCTGACCCTGTATAAAACATGTAAACTAACATATATAAACACAAACATATAACTAAATAGTAATGACATACAAACTGATTATATATATATTACTTATACAAATTTTTATATAACAACAAATTTGAATTACTTATAACATATACATTTTTTATAGAACAATCAGAAACAAACTTCACCTTTATCATGTATACTTTTGGAACAGGTCAACAGAACAAACCATATATATATATACTTACATAAAGTAGCAAAATAAATTAACCTGTATATATAACATACATATGCAAACTCAATGCTCGAGAACAAATATGTGCAAACTTCATTCATAGACAAATACACACACACACATAAAACTAGTTTTAAAAAGGTACTTTTTGTATATTCTATAATAAAAGATATATATATGTGTGTGTGTGTGTATATATATATATATATTACCTAAAAATAAATAGGAATAGATATGAAACAACTTGCATAAACTTAGAATTTTTAATTAACAGAACTAACAGGTCAATTCCAATTTATACAACCTATACATAATATACTTAAAAATCTGTAGACCTTTAAATCAAACAATTACATATGTAATATATATTTAAAACGCATATTTGTGTTAAAAATTAAAAATCAATATTAAATAAACAACACATATTAGAATCAACATATGTATAATATATATATTTTTCAAACAACCACCGAATATCGCTTATGTAAAACATAGGTAATATATATATATATATATATATATAGTAGTCAATTGTATTTGAAACCTAACATATACAGTACAAGATATATATGAACTTGACAGAATCACCTATAACAACAGTATAGGTGAGGTGATTTTGGGTTACGGCATGGTGGATGGTGAGGAGAGGTGAGGCATGGGTGCTTGCATGTGTGGTATGGGAAGTCTATGCTAGTGAGGAGAGAAATGAAATGAATAGGCAGAAGAATGAAATGTAAATTTGTAATATAAAAATAAAATTTTCCTTTCGAAGCAAATCAAGTAATGAAGGGAAAAAACTGAAAGAACCAATGAATATAAATGGAGTATAGGGAATAGAGAAAGCCACATACTAAATTTAGGAAAAATAAATTCAAATGGCTATTGGTATTACATGGTAGATAGATGAAAGAGTATAGGAAGCCCCAAAGTCAATTTGCGGAACCGATATGGAAATCGTTCTTAGATTTCGCTTTCTCTCGGACTTTGAAACACACAAACGAATATACCGAGAAGACCAACATGACGAGATGATCAAAACGGTATACATATATCAGTGGTATGACCATCCAATCAGAAGTCTATACCCGTAAAATGCTGCTAAAATGTTGAAAATAAGATAAACGGAGCAATAGCAGTCCAAATTTGATGAAAAGATACGTGACATCTCATTTAGAAGATGATTTACAGATTTATTATATAAAAATATTCAGGGTTGGAATTTTTTTTATCATCATCAAATTTAACTGATTTAAATTGAAATAAAATTACATAATAAAATAAACTTCCATATTAGCAGATGAAAATTTAGCATTTGCTATATTTAAGTAGAAGTATTCTAAATATTAAATTTTTATTTCCAAATTCAATTATTTTCAAAATTTCACAAAAATTCAGTTAATTACGTTATAAAAAAATTAAAAATTTATGGGCCTTTACAATCTAACTTTTTAATCAATCTTGTTCGTAATAAAGATGTTTGTTTTCTTATATGCACTTTGTTAAATTATGATATTATTAATTAGGTAGTTAATTTAATGTATATCAATAAGAAACTCCTTAATGAAATTTTATCTGATTATTGTTGAAAATAAGTTGCAATTGTAAATAATTAATCACAATGTAAAATAAAATTCTAATTTAAATATTCTTGGTGAAGATGTTTTGAGAAAGGATGCAGTGACCCATAATTTTGGACACTTCATATTTAAATATGTAAAATAATTTAAATATTTTAATCTTGGATTAAATATTATTAAATGGATTTAATAAACTTGTTAACCCCTTTTCAAATCATAGCTAATGATGGAAAATTTGTTTTAGAAAAATGTTTACAAAAGTATATACATTGAAGAAATATCGATAATGAGACTAGAATTGTTTTATAAATAAACAGCTTTTACTCGTCGAAAATTAGTCAAACTTTTTCTACATACACTTATTTGCTTAGGAAATCAATAATAAGAAGAAAAAATTTACCGCTTATGGAAATGATAAATGATGATGTTATGGGTGATGTCATAGAAGATATTTTGTGTATAAGGGTGAAAGGGTAATTTTGCTAAGAGATAGTTTCATGTAAAGTAAAAGGAGCATGCATGGCCCATGGGAGGGGGTCTTGGCCATGTAAAGGGAAGGCTAAGGCATGGGTAAATACTTCATAAAATTATAAAGCTTGAAAATATTAAAAAGAACAAAAATGGTAGAAGTGATTAGCAATAATCCACTTCTATCTTCACTAATCTTTCTCTAAGTAGCTCAAATCTTCTCTAAACTCTACCAAACTTTAACCAATACCTTAAATTCAAAGTGGAAGAAAAGTGATATCTTGGGGGATTCATGATGGGCCGTAAGCATTAGGAAGGAAGGGGAGTTCTTGCTTTGTGGTTTTGGAGAAAAAAGTAGCGTCTTTTGGGAGTTTGGTGATGGTAGGAAGTGTTTTTGGCTTTGTGAGTGTTTGAGCATGTGTTTGGCATGGCTCTAAGTGAGTTATCTCACTATATTGTACGTATATATTGTGTATATATGTTTTGTGCTTGAAATTTAAAGTTAAAGTGACATTAACTAAGTAAAGTTATAACTATGGACTCCTCTTGCTTTAGAAAGAAAATGACAACTTCATATTGTATAACATCACTCCCATTACCTTCTACAACATATGCAGTTGCCTATTATTTATGTTCACATGTTTAGTTGGCTTTTGTGTTGAGTTGAAGTGTATTAGGAAGTATTTGAAGCGAGAATAGTTGCTATAAGTGCATTTCGATATCCCTTAACTTTAACTTGTATAAATGGAAGATTTATGATCTTAAATTGAGATAATTTAACTTACATAGATTTTGGGGGAAAAGATAGTAAATAAATGGTTTGAGGAGTTACAGAAATTGTGAAACAAAGTTGTGAAAGTTAGAAGTAAAAAGGTCACTATGGATGCATTTTGAAAATCCTTGTGTTCGACGGATTTCAAAGTTAACTTTGAGAGACATCCTAGGGGCATCATTGAATATTTGATAACTACTATGAGTGTACTTAATACTAAAAAATATGAAATTTTGAGTTAGTCACTAACTTGCGAAACAAATTTGCAAAATGTTATAGCAAGAAGAAGGTCGCTATATAGGCACTTTGAAATGTCCTTTTTTTGGAATTTTTGTAATTAAATTGAAAGACATTCTTAGGGGTATCTTTGCCTTTTCAGTAAGTATTATATGTTTACTTATTACTGGAAAAATTGGAGTTTAAAATATTTTGGAACTGGTCAAACAAAATGGCTAAAGTTGGAGTAAAAATGTCGCTAAACAAATATTTTAGTAACTGCATTATCTCAGGAAATTTAATAAATAAATTGTAATTATTTTTAAGGCTTTCTTTCCATGATTTTTAATTAACCTAAGGGTAGTGTACTACTATAAAATTTTCAAGTCATAAATCAATTGTTTATATGGTTAAAACTGGTCGTAAAGTTCATGCTTTTCTATGTTGTTCTTTAAGAAGGACTTTTAGCAGCATTTACAAATGATGTAATAAGTTGCTTATGGTTTTAATCGTTTAAACATGATGTTTAATTTTTTTTTTCCTGATATTTTTAAGGATGTTTCTGATGTATATTCAGTATTCTAAAGTTGGTTTTGAAGTTTAAATATGTTATTAATAATTGTATATGTATATTTAAAGTAAAGAGGTTTTATAATATAAGACATGTTTTTATTTATTTTCTTCAAATTATAAATTAGTTATTTTCAAGTAATATTTTACATAGGTATTTAAAACTTATTTATAAGCATTTTTAAAATGTGTATATATATAAGTTTTGAAAAAGATAATTAACTATGCTTAACACAAAAAGCCGACGAAGTAGGCTTATCTATTTGTGAGTATTAAGATTCATGTTTGAGTAGGTATAGAATAATAGTTCTCTATCCTACCAGCTTTCCTCTTGACCAAGGAATATTTAAGCTAGAAAAGTCCAAAATGTGTTAATCGTGTTGATCTCTTACTCGTTTACGAAGGTAATTAATATGTACTTAACACTAAAAGCCGACGAGGTAGACTTATCTATCTATGCGAGTCAAGAATAAAGTGCCTAGACAAATCTTTGATTTGCAACCAATGCTCTAACTTACTTGGCTTTACTCTTGAATGAGGGACAGTGTAAGTTTGAATGTGTAAAAGAGTCTAGTATACGAACCGTGATCTCCATAAAAGATCGTCTTTAGAGCTGGGTGGTTGACTTATCAAATACCAAACTAAATCAAATTTTGACCTAGATTTTTAAATGAACGTTTTTAAAGATAATGCGAGTATGGGATGGTTTTTGGTTAGTTGTGACAATGTGTTAATAACATTCATCTTTAACCCTTTTTTATTACACTTATGAATGTAAATAGATCTTTAAAGAATGTTTTAAAATAAGCGTAAGTGAAATGGCTTTGGGCTTGTAGTGATAATGTTTAAGTAACATTAGCCTTAAACCTTTTTGAATAGATTTGTGAAAGTACTTGCATCCTTAAATAGATATTTTTTGAAGGAAATTATGTGTATGGAATCTTTTGTAAAAAGGTAGAAAAAGTAAACATTTAAAGTAAGAAATCATGTTAATGATTTGTGAATATACTTTTACCATTTGAGATAAATATATGAATACTTTTTGAAGTATTGAAGAGTATAAATGAATAATAAGGATTTCTAAATGAAGTTTTATAAAAATAAAAGAAGTTTTACTGATAAAAGAGGTTTAATTAATAAAATATTAATTAAATAAAATAGGGATTAGAAGTTGTTTATGTGACTTAATCGTGCTTTGTGCCACTTGATTGGGCTTTGTGTGTTTACTCGTTTATGGAAAGTATTTAGTCATGTATTTAGCACTAAAAGTTCAAAACCATGATAAGTAAACAAGACAGCTTCCATATCGATCGTTCTTGTTATTATTGAATATGACCAAATTCATCAATCCAGTCTTGAAGTGACCAGGATCGATAAGTATTTTACTTATTGATAACCACTTCAAGACTAAGATATGTGTTCTATGTCTTGAAGTGGATATGTTCGAAATGATGGAATCCGTATGTGGTTTTGATATTTATTTAAGATGTGGTAATCCATTTGGGGTTTTGTGTTCTATTCGGTTGATGAAGAATCATGCCAGAGATGCCAAACGTGACCTTGGCATCAAAAATGGCAGAAAACAGAGTAGGATTCATATTCTAGGGTTTTGCTAACCCATGAATGGATATTATCATTTCATATCTAGAGTACACTTATCGATATTGCACGCGAAAGTTGAAGATGTTTGGGATCACATGTTTTAGACATGGACCAGCTATGTTTACCTTATGATATATTCCATCTAGAGATATATGATGCATGGATCTGACCCTTACACAGGAAATTGGATTTCAGCCTGACTGAAGGAATCTTCATGGGAAATCCATTATGTGAATGTGTCTTAGTGGTTTTGATTGTACCCGCAATATGTTGTGGCTTGATCAATGTAAGAATCATAACTATTTTCTGGTTTATATTCTTCACCCTGGACATTATCTATTATATCACCTAATGTACTTCTTAGATGAATGGTGCTTTTGAGGGGATAATCGTTATGGCATTCATATGGTCTCAAAAGTATTTTTATATTCCGATCACATATTTCTTGAGTTTCTCGTACCAGACTTATGTCGGATACGGGTTTTTATTTTCCTTAAATTCCTCATGTGCTCTTTAGATAGTCTGAGAAAGGTAGGTTTTCATTGATTCTCATTGGAACTCGAGGAGATGAGCTGGATGATTCACCTACCATATTATTCTTATTTCCATTGCATTATAATATTATACATATCAGTACTTGTGAGGACAGGCTTTTATAATTGTCTAGGCTTATGACAGTATTTAGAATTGCAACTCTGAAATGTTATGTATCTTAGAGTGACAATTTGTATGCCTTTTGACATTATATGTTATCATTCCGCTATGAGATTTTGATATTATATTCCTTCTTTATTATTTTGTTTTTTCTACTTTTATTTTAATATGACAATCTGTCTTTCCAGCACTTGGGTGCTCGGCGTGTGAATGCTGTGGATGTACTAGTATTGACATTCGAGGGTCGAAAAAGTAGGTTATTACACTTGTTATCAGAGCTTAAGGTCAAGCAAGAAATTTGGCTTTGGTGGGATATGACTCATTAAGAGACACGATAATGGAATGCCATAGCATGAGTTGAGTGTATTATACACAAGATAGCGTATTTGTAATTGTTAACAACGTATACCTTAAAGGTAATTATTACTACAAAAATTTAAGACCTTATATAAGGTCACTTATATAAATATGAATTATTAATGTATAGTTTAATCAATGTAAGGATTAATGGTGTTCATTCGTTACATCTCATTTATTAGTTTAGCTATGCTTGGCCAGTTTAAGCATTGCTATCCTTTATAGAATGATTTAACAAGCTCGACCAGTTTATGAGCGTTATTTTTATTTATAGATTTAGTAGCTTAGTAATGCTTGATCAGTTTATGAGCATTGACTATTATTTGTTGATTGTTGATTTATGCTCGACCAGTTTATGATCAGTTTTACTCTTTGTTGCATGGGTTGGGTAGACAATATTTGTGGAAGCATTTGAAACGAACACCTTATGAATTGATTTTCACAGTTTAAGTATTAGGTGTTTGGTGACAATGTTGGGTTAAAAGTTGAATTTAGTCAAATATGTTTATTTTAATCCGAGGAAAGATAAGGTATTTTGGAAATAAACATTTGTGAAAAGATATTATATAAGAAAGTGCCTTTATATAAGTTTGGTTTATAAAATAATGTTTATAAATCGAAAAGGATGTAAACTTATTTTGAGAACTTAAATCCTAGTGTCTTTGAAAATGTTTTCTTCAAGATTTTGGTAAAATAATAATAGTACTATTTGAAAGTAAATATCTTTAAAATTAGGTTATGACATTGGGATCTTTAAAATAATAATAGTACCATTTGAAAATAAATAATAATAGTGACTTTATATGATACTGTTTTGAAATGGTTTTGGTTAAATTCGAAAGGCACAATTTGGATGTATGGAACTCACTTTTGTCGCTTGAAAACAATTCCAGTGAGGACTACAACATCATGTGTATTCATTTTTGGGTTTAAAGAGGAGGATACTACAAAATTGTTTTTATAAAATAGGTTTTGATTTAATCTCGAGAGCATGATTTGATATTCAAAGATATATGTTGTAACAACCCTGGTTTTGGGATTACTTCTAAATATTAAATTATAACGGTGGTTATAATTTAATATTGTGAAATAAAAATAAATTGGAGATTTAAATTGTTCATTTTAAATAAAAAATGGGTTTAAAATGTAAGAATAAAGTTTTGAAACTTTATTTTTGGTTTTTGTGTTAAAAATGTGTAGAATATGGTTTCTATTTAAAGAAATGCAATAATTTTGATAATTATTGCCAAAATGTTTCTTTTATATATTTTTAAAAGAAGCATTTGATTTAAATTATGATTTATTATAAATAAAAATGAGAAATTTGATTTAAAAATAAGTTTTGGTTGTAAAAATGATGAAAATATGTTTTGTTATATTTTATTACGCAAGAAAATAAATATTTATGGAATTTTTGAAGTTAAAAAATAAGTTTAATGTAATTATTGCGTGATTTGTGCATTTTAATTAAAATAAGAGTTTTATTAACGAAAATAAATTTTTAGAGCTAAATAATCTTCTATTTGTTGTAAAATAATTTTTAGAACATAAGTATGTGTTGTGTAATTTTTATAAAGTGAAATCAATTAATATATATAGTATAACTTGGTATATATTGGTGTATAATGGAATTTATGTGTTAATTTATTTTTTTAGTGGCTAGATGAAGTAATTTTGGCTTTAGCCTACTTAGAAACTTAACCAAAAATGTGGAAAAGTTTCTCTACTTCTCATTTTGGTACGTACTGTAACTTCATCTTCCTGAAACAAAAGGAAAGAAAATCAAACCACCATCCTCTTTCTCAAACAAAGCTACAAATCTCAACCTTTATCAAATTTCTTACTATAGTTCATCAAACTAAAATTAATTCATTCAGCAAATCAATCTCTAAACCTAATTACTTCATAAAATCCCAAATTTGAAGATGTTGTTTGTTTGTAATTGAGATGTTCTTCTTGCATGTTTGTGAACTCCATTTCTAGATTGTTGAAGTATCTTTCAAGGCCAAAGCTTGCTCTTTCCGCCAATTTGATCTAGTACATCAAGTATATTGCAAGGTCGGTAATAATCTCACAAATTCTAGCTCAAACAAGCAAAAATTGCCTTTGGAAATGCAAAAAAATATTGTTTCTCTAAATGAGGTGTTCTGAATTTATAGTATAAATCTGTTCTGGGTTCATTTTTGAGAAATCATAACACTCTCGTTCATTTTCCAAATTGAGCGATTCTTTTTCCAGTTCAAATTATGAGTGTTGAACTATGTGCATGTCAAAATTTAGGTCATTATGACCTCTGTAGCCTATATAAACATGCTATCAAATTGAATCAGAGCATGATTTGCTCTAGTCGTTTATGGTGAAATCTGGTTGTGGGTTCAACTTTGTGACATTATATCTCTCCCGTTTCTTGTCCGATTGTATTCGTTCTTTTTTATTTAAAGTAGAGTTGTTAAACTCTATGCCAGCAAAATTACAAGGCTTTTAGACCTCTCTAACTAGTTGAAAGTTTTCTTGAAACTTTGAAACGGAGCATGTTTTGCTCCAGTTGAAAATTTCTTAATTGTTTTACATGGATTTCTTTCGATGTTGTTTTTGATCGGCTTGTTCTTAAGATGGAAGAGCCAATATTACCACTTATCTGTATTTCGGATTGGTGAGTTTTTAGAAGATTTTCGTATGATGATTTTATGAATAATTTCATTAAATTTTAGTTGATTTTTTGCCGTTTCTTTGCACATGCTTTCAAAACTGTTTTCGAAAGATCGTGTTTTATAAGATAACTTTTGAAATAAATATTTTACAATATTTATAATTATTTTAAAGCTATTAAAATTATATATTCTCTATAATAAGAGAATTTCAAAGATTTGTTTCCAAAACGATTTTAAAAGCTAGTTTTCTCAAACAAATTACTTTCTATGTAAAACACTCGTTTTTGCACTATTCGAGGGTATGAGAAGGGGAATCAAACAGTGTAGTAAAACATGTGGTATGAGACACATGCATTTACTTTTTCGATTAATTTCTGACTTGTGCGTTTGAATGTTTTGACCTTCGAGTTGTGTTTGCCGATGAGATGAGGAAAATATTTTTACTGCTTTCTAGTGTGGGATTGACTAGCGGTTAGGAAACCGATGAGTGAGAATGTGTGGTATAGGATGCACTGTTATCATTTTTCGGATTCCTCTCTAGGAGTTTGTGACACATTCACGAGTGATCGCCAGTACTTAGATTGTTGGGTTGCTTACGGACTGTGTAACGACCCGTAAATTTAACTAGTTTTAATAACGTTATTAATTGGTTTTTTTAATTTTAAATAATAAAATTTGGAAATAAAAAATTTAATATTTGAAATACGATAATATGAATGTTTATTTTATTGTGTAATTTTATTTATATTCATATCAGTTAAAATTGATGATAATAAAATGTTTTTCAAACCTAAATATTTTTTACAGAAAAATTGTAAACCATCTTCTGATCAAGACGACATATTTTTTTTTTCTTCCAAATTTTAACTGTTATTGCTCCGTTTATCTTAAGTCTAGTAAATTAGCAGCAACTTTGGTACGATTATCGACTGTTAATCGGATGATCGTACCACTGTTATCTGTATACCGTTTTGATCGTCTCGCCGTGCTGATCTCTATGGTATATCTCATTCTGTATTTTGAAGTCAGATACACAGTGGAATCCACGAAAACGGACAATAGCATCGGTACGTTTCAAAAATTCTTTTAATTTCTTTCCTCTTACCTTTCAGTTGTTTACGGGTTGGAATTGAATAGTCATGACTTCGAGTATTTTCAAGAAATTTAATAATCTGACCCTTACTGTTCCCAAGGTTTAATATAATGTGTTGGTCCACACTTAGTCCTACCATTTTTTCTTTCTTCTTCTAGCTTCTCTGCTGTTCATCTCAAACTTGCCTCACTTGAAATTACCACCCACACGTGCCGATCCACTTCCACCAGTAGTTCGCCCTTTTCTTCGACCACCAAGCTCTTGTGTCCTCCCTTCTCTCGCGTTATTCTATCCATGACACCGAACCCAGATCCAACTTGCCAATGGCTTACCAAACAGAGATCACCAAGTACAGCACCACCAGCCTCTTCCGCCTCTCAAAATCGTTCGCATCTCGCCCAGCCTAGTCTAGCTCGACCCTGACCTCCAACAGCTGTGTGGAACCAATCTCCTTCCTAGCCTCTCCGCTTGTTAACCCTTCGCAGGCTTACCCATGCCTTGTGCAAGCCAACTGAGCTCCTTCACTCAGTGCCTGCCACGTCGGCAGCCTCTGCTCCATCCCGCACGAACCCAACGACCACAGCTGCCCCTCCCTCCGCTTGATTTCCTTTTCTCTCATCTGTTCTTTTATGGGTAGGTGTATATTTATATATAGTGTGGATTACTTTATATCTATATCTTATATATGTTTGTATTAGTTATTTATATCATGTTGAGTTGCGTGCATATACGAAGAATAATTAGTGACTTTAAACTGTTATATATATTAATGCGTGGGGTTATATATATATATATATATATATATATATATAGTGTACCTGTGCATATACATAAATGCATCTAAGTATAGTTGTGTGTAAGTATATTTTATAGAAACGTAGTCTATAGGGGTGTGTGTGTGTATTAGTCACATAACAAAGTATATAATAGAATTTATATTTTTGGTTGCGGTTGCTATTATATATTACTTCATATGAATTGCTATACGTTCTGTATATATATTAATACTCATATATAGAAATGTATAGGTTGTTAAACTATTGGATTCTTTTATCCATAATATATGTATACTTTTTGAGAACTATATATTTTATTTGCTAGTATATGGATATTTTGATATGAAAGTATTTTGCATTTTTGATAAGTATATTTATGTATTTGTTTCAAAATACCATGTAGATACGTTTATTTTAAATATGTGTGTTTTAACTAAAAAAAGTTTTGAAACGTGTGTATATATATATATAATAGGTTAATTTTATGTCAGTAGTTGTTTATATAATATGTTATAAAGTATATATATATTTTGTGAGCAAACCTACGGACAATCGTGTATATACATATTTAATGTCCACAGTAATATACATTTATTTAACTAGCAAGTCTGCACATAAAATGTATATTAACATTTTATATTATCTTTCACGCTATTGTAATTTGTGTAGTATATATATACACTCATTTTGTATTAGTTCAAAAATATGAATATATATATATATATATATATATATATATATATATATGATGTGTGATAGAAGGTGCTTAAAAATTTAGTAGCTGAATAGAGTTTATTTTTAAATAAATAATTATACCTATATAGTTATATGAGAAGCTTTGGGTGGTTTTATGATAAGTTTATATAAGTTTTAAAATATTGATTTTAAGATAATAATATTAATAATAATACTATATTTATAAAATTTCTATCTATATAAACTGATTTTGATTATCGATTCCTTATTTATCAGTTGTGTCCGTCCAATTTCGTGACAATCTCGCTTTGCTTTGAAATTCGGGCTTAGATTCGTAACTTATCTCATTCTCGTCATCTCTAGCTCTAAAGGTGAGTCCTTCGCACTCTGACATTATTACTTATGAAATGGTAAATGGATGATAAGTGATTAGTAATTAAAATGTTATGCAAGTTAATGATGATTATATGATATGTTATTTCATGATATCACCATGTTAATTTTGTTAATTATCACCTGACATATGATAAGTGACTATATATTGGGACATTGACATGTTAGAATATTTGTTTGTATTGTTTATGCATATGTTCACACTGCAAGTTCTCTGTTAGAATAGAATCACTATGGGTTGAAATGATACATACCCGAGCAGACATTAGAATAGGGAAAAATCACTATGAGCTGAAATGATAGGCTCAAGTGATTTTTATTGTATTTTATTTGACTTGGGATTGCGGGTTTGAAATGAGAGAACCCAGGTTTTCTTTTAAATTGCGGATTGAAATGATA
Organism: Allium cepa; assembly: GCA_030765085.1. Lineage (NCBI taxonomy): Eukaryota > Viridiplantae > Streptophyta > Magnoliopsida > Asparagales > Amaryllidaceae > Allium > Allium cepa. The sequence goes on from CM060931.1 coordinate 1,053,027,148, forward strand.
CATATCTGTATCACTTGACCTAGGTTAGAAAATTACATACAGACCCCATGGTATATTTTCAAATGATTTTCTTTAGATATATATTTTAAAGTATGAAATTTTGATTTAAAATATATATTTCATAGTTTTAAGATGGCTAAATATTAAGTTTTGAAATTGTGAATTTAAGTATGTAAATTTGAAGTAAATGTGATTTTTGACTTTAAATTATATTTTCAAAATGTAAGCAAATAATGGAAATTAAATTTAAAATTTTGAAAATATATTTAAAGTAAAATGTTAAAGTTTTGTTAAATTTATAAGTTAAGAAACAGTAAAATTTTGACTTAATAAATGAATTGAGCTTTTAAATTGGATATTTAATTATAGAATTTTGTTGTGATAAATCATATGTTAAATTGATTTAAATGTGAAGTTTTGAAGCCTAAAAATATGATTTATAAGTTTAAAATTTGCTAAAATTGAAGTTTTATTGTTTCTGAAAAATTATAATAAAATCTGGAATTCTATTTATAGCATTTCCAAAGATGCTGTGGTCTTACGGCAACAATTTTAAGTGCTGTTGTTTTTGAATTTAACTAAGTTTTAAAATAACTAAATATATATTACGGCATTTTATAAATGTCGTTGTTCCTAAGCTAAATTATTTGAAAACCATAAGCTACAATAGCACTTTATAAATGCCGTCGTTGCTACAATTTGACAATGTTTTGAAATATTATAGATTTTAACACTATTCGAGTTATATTTTGGTGTGTTAAATGATTTAACTTTTGGAATTGATTATTTGTGAAATTTTAGGAGTTTTCAATATATTTTAATATTTAAATTTGAATTTTTAAGGAATTTAAATTTAGTTTGAATTTAAATAATGGTTACTTTGCTATGAGTTAAATGGAATGAAATGTAATGAGATAAATGAATTTTGAATGGATTATGAAATGTGTTTGAAATTATATTTGAAATAATAAACGAATGACATATTTGATTTTAAAATGATATTTAAACTGAATATTTGAATTAAAATATGATAATGAATTTATAATGGATTTGAAAAGGAAATGATTTTGAAATGGTTTTGAATGACATGATCTTTATTTTGATAAAGAATGTGAATTTGGAATGACATTTGATTTTGACAAACGAATATTTGAAGTATATATTAATATGAAGGATATTTAGTTTACTTGTAATTCTGGTTTATTTAAATGATATTGAATCATGAAATGAATATTTCAAAACTAAGTAATAATGAAGTTAAATTTGAGATATATGAAATTATAGAAATTTAGTTTTGAAATATGGTATATTAAAGCTTGGAAATATATTAAAAATTGAATAGTTTATTTTGTGGACCACATCTGTGTTTGAAATTGATAAGATTTTAAATGGTTTGTTGGGAAACTAAATTTAATTGAAACCGATGGTTTGAATTGAATTTTAAAGTGTAATGATTTCAAGTATATGATTTTTGAAAGATGAATATATGTTTGAAATGGAATGGTATCGTATTGATTTGAATATAGTTTTGAAATAAAAATGGTTTGGCTTCGAAGTATAAACTATTTTGAAAGGAATATAGTTTGGAAATGAAATGATTTGATTTTGAAATATGAACTATTTTGAAATGATCACGGCGTTATAATAACGATTGGTTGTTAAAGAGGCTGGGATCGGAAGTTGTCATACTCTCTGCCAACTTCGAAAACCACTTTAACAACTGTGTACGCGGTAGAGATTCCAGAATGAAGTAGGATGGTGGCGATGATCCTATTGAGGTATGAACGTGGACCCGACTAACATGAGTTGGCATAAGGTGGCTAAAATAGGAGCGATCTCGGGCCAAGTGAGGTCATTCCTCCTATCGGACGCATTTCTTCGATACTATACTCTTACTTGTGATTGATTTGATGGCCATCCTCCGATTTTGATTGGGAGTGTGTTCTGAGATGGGCATAGTGGCTGCTAAGTTACTATCAGCCCGTGTGCGTAATTGGTATATCTACCCTAGCATTTCCTTGTGTTCCATATCACCTACCATAGCGAGCCTTACTACGAGTTTGTTTTTCTCCCATAGCCCATGGAGTATTTAGGGTAGCCTCTCGATCTGGAGGTATACTGATACTGGACGGACTACTGGGACTATTGTGTGTTAAGGGCTATATGGGTAACCCTTTAATGCTATTTAAAAGTAAGTTTATTTTACTGTAAACATTATTATAACAGCGCAATATTATTATATAGTAGATAGTTTAACGGATCTTTAAAGGATGGGTGATCCCAAGCATCCATTAAGTTACTAATGCATTTTTGTTACTGTTCACTTGAGTTGATTTACAGTTCATAAGTATTTATGTCTTGACTCGAGTGTTATGTGTTTTTCTTTATGCTCGTGTCAGACTGAGTGATTCAGCATTCAAGACTCACCTTCACAGTTGGAGCTTTGCTTGAAGATCCAGCCATCTATTTTGCTTTTTGTATCCAGTGATTCCAGTGATGTATTCTGATTTAACCCTGATGTATCTTGTTACTATTCTGTTGTATCTTATTTAACTCTGATATATCTTATATATATATATATATATAGTAGCTTCATGAACTACTATCTCTTTTACTTCTGCTGCATTATTAAATACTCTATGTCTGTGATCCGTGACTATTTATTTACTGTATATGCTGAGATTTGCCAAATTTTATTTACAACGTGGTATTTTGCGCAATTCAAGTCCGACATGTGCAGATGCGAATGGTTGAAAATATCGGGTCAATACGGTTGGTATCGGAGCTTTGGTTTTAGGCAAAACTTAGCATGTATGGTAAATGTATTTACAGAATCACTTTCATTCGAGTTTGAATCTCTTCCTTTTTGACTCGATTCTTTCGAATTTTGGAACGTTCCTTGCGGTTCCAAAATCCATTCATGTCCCTTCTTTTGGTTCTGGTGTATCTCATAACTCCACTTCGAATGATCTTTATAATGAGTCGGCAGTCTCGCCAATCTCAAATTGATTTGTAAAAGGGTTGAAACTCCTTTACAATAGCATCGATTCACCAAATATTTTATATCCTCGATTTTTATGATAGTATCTCTTATAATTCCAAACTCAATCTCTTGAGAACGAATGTTAATTTAACCCAGAAATCCACATCGATCTTGTTCTTTAAGTCACGGTTGACCCGGTTAAGGTTGCCCGCAATTTATATAAACTTATCCATCTTCCAATTCTGTTATTTAATCATCTCATCTTTGTTTCCAACTTATCTTCAAATCATTCGTAAAGTGTATTTGTAAATTAATATTTAAAATGTTTTATAAATTGTGTTGTTTGAGTTGTTTATGTTGATTTGGATTTCTGATCGATTCGTCTGATCAACGCTATCGATAAGATTTCCAAAACACTTGAAAGAGAAAACTGACACAATATGTTTTTTTCAAATTCTGTAATGAAATAAATTTTATAACTATATTATAATTTTTTTGGATTTTATTGAATTGGTTGTTAAGATATAATATTTGATTTTATATATCATTATCTCTTGTTTCATATATAAATAATTGAACTATAAACATGGTTATAAATTTATTTGGAAATTTAAAATGAATTTAAACAAGAATTTGAGAATTTAATTTCCGATGGATTTCAAACCTTGTATTTAAAGTTTTAAAGGATATATTATTTAAAGTATTTTCGAATAGAAATTTTTTTCCAAAGAATTTTAAAGTTTAAAATTAGTGCTCTTCTCTTTGTCGTTGGAAAATAACTTCGGTGATGATTGTAGCATCATCCACATTCATTTTTGAGTTTCGAAGTGAAGAGACCATTCTGTAGTCCTGCTACAGTTTTGTTTTGGGGAATTTAATTGATTTGATTTTCTAAAATAAGACTGGATTTATAACATATGCTGATATATGATTTAAATTTGAATGGATATATATATAGTATATGTGCATTTATTTATCTCTAAATAATTTTGAATTTATCGGAAATTTGATTCCTAAATTTTATCTTGAAAGATAATTTCAAGTATAATTTCAAGATTTGGATAAATATTCAAGCTTGAAATGATTGAATTGGAAAGTTTTATTTGTATAATACTCAATTTCATTCCAATATAACTTACCTAAATTATACAGAAGTTGAATATGCAATTGGATAATATACAATATAAAAAGATTTTATAAATAAAATTTGAGTGGTTATAATAAATGTTATACACTTAAATTTTAGTTATAAAAAGATTAACAGAGGTTAAAAAAAGGTTAATGGAATAATTTACAATATAAAATAATGTTAAAGGAACCAAGTATAAATTTAAAGCAGTTATACTAAGTATAAATAAATTTAACATAGGTGATAAAATATATTGAGAGGAATAAATTTAATTATAATTAGGGATAAAGTGAATTAAATTTATTGAATAAATTATGAGTATAATAAATGATTTTTCAAATTTATGATTTTGAAATTGTTAATTAAAGATGATGGGATAATAAGATAATCAATTTAGTAATAGTCAAAGATTGATTTAACTTAAGAGAAAAAACAAATGGATTAAAATCAATTATTGAATATTAATTAATTTAAAGTGAAATTTATATGTTTTTAAATTAAATGTTTATTCTGTTTTCCAAATCTATTTTCTTTCTGCTCGTCCTATCCTCCTACCTTGTAACTTTTCGAGGACGAAAAGTTTTGAGTGGGGGAGAGTGTAACGACCCGTAAATTTAACTGGTTTGAATAACGTTATTAATTGATTTTTTTTAAAATTTTAAATAATAAAATTTGGAAATAAATTTTTTAATATTTGGAATACGTCTTATTAAACATAGAAAATGGTAAATTTTCATCAAATAATATGAAAGTTTATTTTATTATGTAATTTTATTTAAATTCATATCAGTTAAAATTGATGGTAATAAAATGTTTTCCAAATCTAAATATTTTTCACAGAAAAATTGTAAACCATCTTCTGAGCAAGTCGACATATTTCGTTTTTTCAAATTTTGTCTGTTACTGCTCCGTTTATCTTAATTCAGGCAAATTAGCACGTCTTCGGTACCGATTATCGACTGTTGATCGAATGATGGTATCACTTATATCTGTATACCGTTTTGATCATCTCGTCATGCTGATCTCTACGGTATATCTCATTCTGTATTTTGAAGTTCGATACACAGCGGAACCCATGAAAATGGACAAAAGTATTGGTACATTTCAAAAATTCTTTTGATTTCTTTCCTCTTACCTTTCAGTTGTTTACGGGTTGGAATTGAATAGTCATGACTTCGAGCATTTTCAAGAAATTTAATATTCTGACCCTTGCTGTTCCCAAGATTTAATATAATGTGTTGGTCCACACTTAGTCCTACCATTTTTTCTTTCTTCTTCTAGCCTTTCTGCTGTTCATCTTTTTGCTTGAAAAAAAAACAATGGAAGGCATATATATATATATATATATATATTTGATAATCTTCCTAGATCTCCCCTCCTCTCAAACTCGCCTCACTTGAAATTACCACCCAGACATGCCGGTCCACTTCCACCTGTAGTTTGCCATTTTCTTCGACCACCAAGCTCTCGCATCCTTCCTTCTCCCGTGTTTTTCTATCCATGACACCGAACCTTAATCCAACTCGCCGATGGCCTACCAAATAAAAATCACCAAGTCCAGCACCACTGGCCTCTTTCGCCTCCCGAAACCGTTCGCATCTCGCCCAGCCTAGCCTAGCTTGACCTCGACCTCCAGCAGCCATGAGCCACCAATCTCCTTCCTAGCCTCTCCGCTTGTTCACCCTTCGCAGCCATACCCACGCTTGTGCAAGCCAACCGAGCTCCTTCACTCAGTGCCTGCCACGTCGGCAGCCTCTGCTCATCCCGCACGAACCCAATGACCGCAGCTGCCCCTCTCTACGGTTAATTTCCTTTGCTCTCCTCTATGCTTTTATGGGAAGGTGTATATTTATATATAGTGTGGCTTACTTTATATCTATATCTTATATATGTTTGTATTAGCTATTTATATCATGTTGAGTTGCGTGCATATATGAAGAATAGTTAGTGACTTTAAACTGTTATATACATTAATGCGTGGGGTTATGTATATAGTGTACATGTGCTTATACATAAATGCATCTAAGTATAGTTGTGTGTAAGTATATTTTATAGAAACGTAGGCTATATATATATATATTTGTCACATAAAAAAGTATATAATAGTATTTATATTTTTTGTTGCGGTTGCGGTTGCTGTTATATATATATATATATTTTGTATATGTACGATATATATTACTTCATATGAATTGCTATACATTCTGTATATATATTAATACTCATATATAGAAATGTATAGGTTGTTAAACTATTGGATTCTTTTATCCATAATAAATGCATACTTTTTGAGAACTATATATTTTATTTGCTTGTATATGGGTATTTTGATATGAAAGTATTTTGCACTTTCGATAAGTATATTTATGTATTTGTTTCAAAATACCATGTAGATATGTTTATTTTAAATATGTGTGTTTTAACTAAAACAAAGTTTTGAAGTATATATGTATGTTTATATAATAGGTTAATTTTATGTCAGTAGCTGTTTATATGATATGTTATAAAGTGTATATATATATTGTGAGCAAACCTACGTATAATCGTGGATATACATATTTAACGTCTGCAGTAACATACATTTATTTAACTACCGAGTCTACACATAAAATGTATATTAATATTTTAATAAATCTTTCACACTATTGTAATTTGTGTAGTATATATATACACTCATTTTGTATTAGTTTAAAAATATGAACATATATATATATATATATATATATATATATATATATATATATATATATATATGATGTTTGATATTAGGTGCTTAAAAATTTAATACCTAAATAGAGTTTATTTTTAAATAAATAATTATATCTATATAGTTATACGAGAAGCTTTGGGCTGTTTTGTGATATGTTTATATAAGTTTTAAAATATTGATTTTAAGATAATAATATTAATAATAATACTATATTTATAAAATTTCTATCTCTATAAACTGATTCTGATTATTCATCGATTCCTTATTTATCAGTTGTGTCCGTCCTATTTCGTGCCAATCTCGCTTTGCTTTGAAATTCGTGCTCAGATTCGTAACTCATCTCGTTCTCGTCATCTCTAGCTCTAAAGGTGAGTCCGTCTCACTCTGACATTATTACTTATGAAATGGTAAATGGATGACAAGTGATTAGTAATTGAAATGTTATGCAAGTTAATGATGATTATGTGATATGTTATTTCATGATATTACCATGTTAACTGTGTTAATTATCACCTGACATATGATAAATGACAGTATATTAGGACATTGACATGTTAGAATATTTGTTTGTATTATTTATGCATATGTTCACACTGCAAGTTCCCTGTTAGAATAAAATCACTATGGGTTGAAATTATACATACCCGAACGAACATTAGAATAGGGAAAAATCATTATGAGCTGAAATGATAGGCTCAAGTGATTTTTATTGTATTTTATTTGACTTGGTGTAACATCCGCCTTTTTGCACGCTTTAAATCGACGATATTCCACACACGTCAGACTTAAAATATATAGAAGGGCGGGTTGTTATGGGGCAAATAAGAAAGAGTGGAGAAAGAAAAACAAAATAGAATCTTGTAGCGGAAGGATAAAATATAATAATCAAAAATATAGTTCATGAAGCTGTTTTGCAAAATATTTTATTATACTTACAATATATATTAGAGTTATACATACCATAGAATATCAATAATGCAGCGGAATACAATATTGTAGGGAAGTAACATAATAGGTAATAGCAATAAAATCTTTGTCTTCGTCCTTCCGAAATAAAGTCTTCGATCTTGAAATTCTCGGACTGACCCGAGCGAATTGAAAAGACAAAACACTCGAGTCAGAACTAAAAGATCTTATGTAAGTTAAATCAACAGAAATAAATATGAGTGCAGTTACTCAACAGATGCTCGATATTTACATCTCTTAAGGATCCGTTAAACTATTTACTATGTAGTATATTTCGCTATTATAATAGTGTCTATTAGTAAAATAAACTTACTTTTAAATAGCGTTAAGGGGTTACCCATATAGCCCTTAACACATAATATATTCCCATAGTCTATACAGTACCGTAATCTACCCCGTACTGGGCGTCGTCAAAGGGCACTCCATAGGTATGGTACAAAACAAAATTGTATAAGGTGCGCTAGGGTAGGTGACACAGCACAACTAGGCAATTCCAGGGTAGATATACCAATTGCTATCCGCTCAAAAGTTCTACCTCATTGGCCCGAGAATCGCTCCTGTTTTAGCCACCTTATGCCAATTCACGGGAGTCGGGTCCACGTATTTACCTCAAAGGAAACGCCGCCACCATCCTACTTCATTCTGTAATCTCCACCATGTACACGGTTGTTAAAGTGGTTTCCGTAGTTGGCAGAGAGAATGACAACTTCCGATCCCGATCTCTTCAACAACCAAACGTTATTATAACACCGCGGTCTTTTAAAAATATTTATACTTCAAAACCAGAATATAATATCCATTTCAAAACCATATAACTACGATATCATTTCTATTTCAAAACCCGAATCAATATGATATCTTTTTATTTCAAATACATCCTTTTCCCAAGAATCATAGCCTTTTCAAATCTATATACCTTGAAACCCATAGCTTTCAAACATAACTTCTAATACTTAAATGGTTTAAATATTAAATTACTTTAATAAAATAAAATACCATCTTTACCTCCACGAATCAAATGTCAAATTTTAGATTCGAACCCCCAAATGCCCATTTTAATTCTATATATTTCAAAGCTTTATATATTTCACTATTTCAAAACTAATTCTTTGAAAATTCCATATATATCAAATTCAATTGCTATTATTTAGATTTGAAATTTTTACTTAATAAATCCAATAAAATTTAAGTAAAACCTTTAACTTCAAACAACTGGATATTCTTTCAATTTATTTAACTTGATATATTCATTTAAATCACTTAAACCAAATCGAGTTATAGAATCATACCCTTTAAAATCTCCACTTTTTATTTATATTTCAAATCATCTACAATAATTTATTCAAGTAAAATTCTTAAATAAATCAATTTTAAACCAATTTCATATTTATTTTCAAATCTTAAATTTCTTTTTAAGTCATTTAAAATTCTATATATACAATATCTTAGACAGGTACTTAACCGTATAATATAAAACAATCAAACTCTGCTATTCAACTTATTTTCATTAAACCAATTTATACATAGCTTAAATTCAAGAATTTAACTATATATATATATAGTTATTATTTATATAATATTAAAAATTAATATTTATTAAACCGTATTATACAAAATAATCAAACTTTATTATTGGGCTTATTTTATATTTCAAAGCATATATATAGCTAGAAATCGATAATAAATTTGACGTTTATATAACATCAAAAATCAAAATTTATATAACCTGTATATTTCTTTCCAAAACCATAGAAAACATTTCAAAATATTTATATATATAGATGACGGTGTCTGTATATAATTTTCTACCCAATGGTCATGTGATACAGATATTTATCATTTCAATCCGCAATTTAAAAATAAAAATTACGGTTATACATCATTTCAAACCGCAATCCCGAATGAGATGAAAATGCATAATAACTTGCAGTTTATACAATATAAAATACAGCATCCATCATCCAATATCAACCATCAACCATTTATCGCAATCAGCATCAAATTCAAAGAATAGCATCAATATAGACGGATAATGTGAGGACCCGCAAATCCGTACTCCTTGAATATACACTAATCTCCATAGATTAACTCAAGATGAACAGAAATACGAATTCTCAATGTTTAAGAAAAAGAAAAAAAAGTAGAAGAAGAGAGAAAAAGATAGAAAATAGAGAGAAAAGAAAATAGAACGGAAAGAAAACAACAGAACAATAAAAGAATCTCACAATCGCAGCGGAACAACATATAATAGATAAATGAATAATCTTTAACAAAGAACTATATCAGTTATTACATTTTATACATTACATCATTATTACATCAGAGTGTACAACATCAAACAATAACAAACAGCGAAAAAGAAATACTATATACTAGTGATACGCCATGTCATCCATCTTGCCTCCAGCAACTCCAGAATTCCAGAATATCCTGATAAACCTTAACTCTTGACTGCCCGTGTGGAAATTGGTGGGCACCCAGAGTTTAGGAAGGAAAACAATATACTCCGAGTCAGTCATGTGACTGGTGTGAGAACTCAAAACAGTTTATTTATCTTTAAAATCAAAATAGAGGAATATTTTTAAAGTCAATTCGCAATGCTTTTAAAAATGAGACTACCATAAGGCCTCCCGCACACACACACATGCAAACGCGGAATCGGAGGAGATTTCTCCTTATGATAGTCAAAGATGCTTGATACGCTTTAAAAAGAAACATTTGATATTATTATTAGTGCATAGTGTAGGAAAAATTCATTTCGAAAGTAGAATATAAATCTTAGCCAGCATAGACATTTCGAACTATGCCTACTATAGCTACCATCCAAACAGTGGGGCGCCACCATAAGTGAATGATAGGTTCTACAACTAATACCGTACAAGATCGTATTGTTTCTTCGGATTTCCAATGAATGGCCAGGCCAAGGAACTTCCCATTGCCACATGAGAATGCCTCTGGAAGGACGTCCCCGAGAACCAAACCGGATCTCTGCCAACACAAGGCCGGGTTACCCCGAACTGCTACTGACACGAGTATGCCATCCCCCGGTCCTTTGGGACCTTTAACCGAGCGCTCGAAATCAACATCACACAATCATAAATAAAGTGTTTCAACATGAGTAAGTATCTGGGCTCCATACCATGATACCACCCTTTTCCAGAAGGAAATGCACATACCCTAAAGGGAGCTACCCCTCATAACCTTGCCGCATCTTTCCTGTTTTGACCATTCCGGGGTGTGAGGCTCGACGAAGTCTCGTCCACAAAGCCACGCTTTATACAAAAGCTGTGCTTTGGGTCAACAAATGATCATAGAAATGATCACAAAGATAAACGATCAAACAATGATCCTATCACAAATGATCAACACAATGATCATTTCACAGCAACACTCAGCATGTCACATTACCAAATTGGGAATATATCGCTGATAACCTTCAACTACATAACCTCTGAGCTCGCACGTCTCAGAGAAGGGTGTTAAGCTAAGAGAATAAATTCTCCGCCACCAACAGAAATATATTTGAAAGAAATCAGCTTTATATCTCAATTGTAATGTCAGACATACAATCCATACAAGTCTGTTCCGGGCTCGAACAGAAGCGAAGGCACTTACAAAGAAGTCCTTGCAATCCGGATAATCTCTAATCACGTCCGGACTTCCCATCACATAGGGGGCCTATATACCGTAGCTACTCGGTGCAAAGACAATCGACGAGTTGTCCTTTCGCTTTCAAAAATATCCGGTCTTCAACACCGGTCATCATTGCTATCCATTACGTCGTATCACTATTCGGAATGGGTAATCCGAATAACGAGCGCAATAATTTAAAAATAAGTGTGGCATTCAAATCCAAGCAAATCACAACAAACACCCATTCAAAGGTAAATATTGATAGTCGGTTATTGAACTATCAGTGGATATGCACAACGTCACCAGATTCCAAATAATTTTCAAAATTATTTATTTCCCAAAAATATCTTTACAAGATATATAATTTCAATATGTCAAAAATAAATCAATATTTATTTTTAAACAAATTCCCCTTCCTTTTATAAATTCCATAGTGAATTTATATTTCACAATATCTATGAATATACGATTTCAATTATTCATTTTCAATTTATCTTCAAAAAGATAAATTCTCAAAATATTCACTTCATATTGGAAAACATTTCCATACTTACTTATTAAGTAATTCTCAATCCATTTATTTTCAACACTTGGAAAATATTCAATATACTTAAATTGAAATTAAGTATATATTTCATTCTTTAAGGAAATCATTCTCTTAAACATATTTATTTGGGTCAAAACGAATGTTGCGTAAAACATCGTTACGACGTTCCAAAATCACTAGTATAGGGATTCGAAATTAAAATAGATATATAAATCCCAATACTATGCAAAACATTTCCTTTCGGAAATAATTTACTATAACAACAGTGTTATAGTCCACCATTTCCTTCTATTTCTCGAAAACGTCTATTTCAACAATGAATGTTGAAATCTATGGTTTCGAATCTTAACACATTTAAAACATCGTTAGATCGTTTTAATTCTATTTAAAACATCAAATCCAAAACATTTTCTTTAACATATTATTCACTATTCAAAAACGTGAATATACTTGTTAACCAATTTCATCATTTTATTCATTTTGTTTCAAAGGATTATTCACTATCTAAAACGTGAATATAACTCCATTAATAAGTTATAACAATTTACTTATCAAAATAAGTCGTTTGCAGATTTATAAAACAATGTTTATAAATTCCATTTCTATTTATTTTATAACTACTTCCTTTATAAATCTCCTTTATTAACCTATTCAATTCATAAATCAATTTATAAACCAAAAGTCTATAATTAAAAATCGTTCTTTGAAACTTCCCAAATTATAAATATTATAACTTATAAGATTCATTTATTTACCCATATTTATTCTTCAAATAACTTTACAAATTTTATAAACCTACTGCTTATAAAATTCCATTTATAACTTTACCGTTTATAATTCTATAAATTTCATTCATTTATGAAATTCATTCACAATTCATTCTAACACTTATAAAAACTCGATTTATAACTCCAATATTTTAATTTATAAATTATCAATTTATAAATCTTTTATATAAATCAATTTATGTTATTCTTTAAAACATCTTTAAACTCCTTTATAATTTCATCATTTTGATTTATAAAATAATCAAATTTTTATAAATCCTATTTTTAAACTTTTCATAATAAATTCAAAAATCCCAATTTAAACTATTTATAAAACCATTAACCCATATTTTCAAAAATCAGTTTTTAACTATATTTCTCAAAAACCATAATTTTTATAACATTAAAATTATATCGTTTATTTATTTAAAATGAATCAATTCCAAAAATATAGTATATTTTCAAAAATCACTTTAAAATTCATTTTAAAATTCCAAAATTTGGCCCAATGATGCTACATACCAAATAGTCAATCACGACAACAACGATATCATATATCGATATGATAATCAACGAATATCAAAATATCCATAATCAAATAAATACTGTTGAGGAATCCAGTTGGATCCCTCCAACCTGTTTCCCTGCATCCAAAGATGTTAGCACAATACCAATTCCGTTCCAGTACGAAATTATCGCGGTATATGGAATTTAAAATATTATCCGCTTAATAGATGGCGCAATAGGGTCTCATCCGCTATATACTGCGGGAAAATCAAATCCAAGTACATAAATAATACCAATTTCACTGCTTATGAAATATTCACGGTGTATGTTTTTAATAAATAACATCCGCTTACTAACGGCGCATAATGTCTATTTTAACAATCAATAGATAACAATCATCATTCAACATACATTCAAGAATTTTAAATCCAACCATTTAAAATTAAAATCGAAACCGATTCGATTGAGTGAGAAGTTCTCACCTTGATTTCAATTTCGTTTTAGCGATTTATTTCGAATAAAATTAAACGCGCGTTTAATTTTACCCAAAATTCTCACTAACTCCAAACGACTCCAATCCAATTACATAGCGTAGTGCTCGTCCATACGATTCCAACGCAACTGGTTTCACGCGTTTTCGACCTCGTATGAAAAAGATATAATTTTTACAATGTTACACGATTTTATATTCATAATTTACAACATTCTTTTATAATTTTAACCTACAACCAAATCTGGCCGTCCATCGTATCACCAGCAAACCCAAGCCGTGCGTGCTTTCTTCCATCTCTTCGTTTCTTCTACAGGCCGAACAAAACAAGAAACCCATTAGCATGAAACTAGGGTTCCAAGCCACCATCACCACGCTTGACTAAAACACGATCAACGGCCTTCATTTGGAAGCTCTAACTCCCCTCTACCCACGCCTGGAACCAAGGCAAGCTCGGCCCCCCTAGCTCCACCAAATCGCGTGCGAACGGGCAGAGAACACGGCCCAATTACTCCTCCAAACGACGACGATTATCCAAATCCACCGTTGGATTTATAGATCGTGTTGTGCTCTACAACGTTCGTTTAGAAAGTTTCTCGAAATAACTTATGGATTGAAAAATAACGAGGGGGGAAAGAGAGAAGATATCAGCCATTAAACGAGAGAGTGGCGGCTCCTGAAGAATTAGGGTTAGGTTAATTTTTTTTCTTGTGAATAAAGGCCCTATTTATAGAAGTTTGAACGACACTATTCATTCCGGAATTTCCAAACTCCGATTTACGCGCGGTGACCAGCGTTTCTAGGGTTTATCCCGCATTTCGGACACAATGGAACAGGTTTCGAAAGCTAATTCGGTCATCTGTGCGAGTTATGGCAATAAACGTTCAATTTAAAATAAAACCGATTAAACGATTTTCTAGGCGTTTTAGCTTACACCGGACAAACGATAAATCCGATTGACACGAAATTTGAAACCATACAATAATATCACATTAAGGATCCGATGAAACTGGTTTCGTCGAAATCCGAGACTTTTTGAAAAATGGCTATTTTAACTCGCCAAATTAATATTAAAACAATTTCGATGCGTTTCGAACTGCCGCGGTCAAACGACAACTCCGATTGCTACGAAAATTGAAACCCGATAATAACTAACTATTACGGATCCAATGGAACTAGTTTCTTCCAATTCTGAGACTGTTCAAAAATTGGCTATTTTCACTAGTCGATTAAATATTAAAATATTCAATTTTCACAAATAAACTCCTAATTCGATTTTAAAAGTTCTATAACATCATTCTAACTCCAATATGATAAAATGAAATTTTAAAAATCATTTCCAATCATATTTAACCCAATTTTCAATTATTTCTGTATTTTTCACATATTAAATTATCGATTTAATTATCCAATTAAATCCAATTATTCGAAATAAAATTTATTCGACTTATAAACTTCACTTATTAATATTCAAAATTAATTAAATATTCAAATTTTAATTAATAAAAATCCTGGGTCGTTACAGATAATAAACAACTGATATTAAATAGCAGTTTATATTCAAAAGTAAATTAAATAACTGTTTAACTAGCAGTTAATATGCAATAAAATAAATAACAATTTAACTGGCAGTTAATATGCAATGAATAATTAAGTAACAATTAAATTAAATAACTTAATTTTACTGGGATGATGGTTAAAATATGCCAAACAACCATAAATAAATTTCTACTCATATCATAAATCAATTTAACAAACATAAGAAATTTTAGAAGTTGTGAGTGGGTTAAAACACTCACATTTTGGATTTAAATTGAATTTAAATCCAATTTAAACCCAACAATTGGACAGTCTCCAAATTTGTCCAAACCAACATCAGAAGATCCGGAATTTCAATACAATCATAAAAAAAAATTGCACATAAATCTGATATCATATGCATTAGTTATCATCGTTAAACGATTTGAAATCGAAATTAAGAATAAATAAAAAACAACACTCACAATTTCATTTGCCACGTCACCCCTGCCCAACATCGCGCGTACAGTACACATCACCTTCAAATCCATCTCCAGAAAAATGAATTCGACGTGCTATCTAACACCAGCCGCCATGTTACGCTTCCAAACGCGCCACCCACATCCATCAACACCTCGATCAGACCACACTTTCACGATCCCCACGCCAGGCCGGCCCCTCGCCTTTAAACCCCGAAGTTCCACCGCCTCCAAAACCCCTCGGGCCGAGAACGACGACGGCATGTTCCCATTGATTTCGCACGCATCCAAACTTCAATGGACCCAAGTAGCCGCATGGATCGGCTCCTCCGAGGCCCCTCTACACAGCGGTGCTCCCTGATCGTCGCCTCGTCGCAGATCCGCCATTGAAAACGACAACTTCGTAAGAAAGTTCGAAACAATTCCATTGATTTATGGACAAACGAAAATCTGAAATGAAAAATGAACACCACCGGTGAATTAGCTAGTCGAGAGCTTCAATATATATATTTTTTAAATTTTTCTGAGGAGTTGAAATTTTAGCTTTGGATTTGATTAAGAATTGGATCTGGAATTTTGTTGTCTGTCATTGAGGGGAGAGATTGCTAAATTGCGTATAGACGAATGAGAATGAGGGGAATTAGGGTTTATAACCAGGTTTATATAGGTAGGTCAGAAATTAGAATGGATGGATAAGGTTGGATATACGCGTTAATGACAAAGTGGCCCAAAAAGCCCGTTTCGACTCCGGAATGAAATTGGGTCAACGCATATATCAAATAGATGTTTTAAAATATTTTAAACGTGATGGAAAAAGTTTCACGTCCAAATTCCATCGCATGGAGAAGTTATGACAAAATCAAATTATTTCAAATTGATTTCAATTGATTTCAGTTTCATTAATTTCAAGTCGTTTTGAGTCCGTACGATCAAACGACAAGTCCGATCGCTACGAAACTTGAAACCCTATAATAATTCACCGATACGGATCCGATAAAACTAGTTTCGTCGAAATCCGGGTCAGTGGCCAAAATGGCTATTTTTCCATTAATCAAATAATTTAATAATTAATTAATAAAACCAATTTTAAATTTCAATCTTAAAATTGACTAATTTTATCACTTTTATATTTATCAATCAATTACAATGTTTTAAACAAATTAAAAATCAATTTAAAGTTGATTAACTTATCGATTTCAATATTTTCCTCAATTCCATTCAAATTTAGAAATTATAAATTAAATTTCCAATAATTCCATTGAATTAAATTTTCATTCATATTATTTAATTCATTATTACACCATATGAAATCAATATTGATTCAAAATCTATTATTCTAATATCCTCACATTCCATCTAGTTTCAATTTACGAAATATTAAATGTTTAATTTCATTTATTTGCAATAAATTCAATTATTGAATTTTACACTTTAATCAAACTTGCTTTCTATTCTTTAAACCAATCAATTTTCATAAAATAAATAGGCTTAGCATCTATTACTTCTTATAAAATTAACCATCTTCAATGACAAATCAAATCTACCCTAACTGCATAATTTAAGTCAACTGATTGTAGTTGATTCCACATTAAATGTTATTAATTATCAATTGAAATCTCAATAAATCCGTTTACTGATTTAAAATCTTGCTATTCAATAAATTGACGTTTTATGGGTATAATCAACAGCGAATTATATTACATTTTCTTAATGTATTTATTAAATTTATTTCCAAATAACGTACTACCTAATTTTCTTTAATTGCAATTTAATTTCCAAATTTTATGCAACATACTAAAGAAATAAAACATATATTAATTGATTCATTTTAATTCAAATCTTTTTATTAAGTTCAATACTACTATATAAACTTAGTTACCTTGTTTTTCCCATTCATTACTTTCATATACCCATTCTAACAACTCCTAACCATTGTATTACAGTTCACACAAATGTAACATTTATTTACATTTATTACAATTTATCTCCAATTCCAATTATCCATCTAAATGAATAGGTAACCTACAATAACATTATCGTTACTCTTTAGTCACATAAGTAAGCCTCTATTACTTACAAATCCATGTTGGTATTTATTTTCATACTACAAATTTTCATTCACAGTTCCGTTACTATATTAATAATCATCAAAGTAACTTTTATTATCAACAACAAACATTAAATTTCCTTTCTAACATTGATTGTATAAATCTTAAATTTATTATGTATTACTTCATCAGTAAATATAACTTTGAATTCGTTTTCCAATTTACTAATTTCAATCAATTAAACCTTACAATTGTTGCAATTTAATTGGTATTGCACTAAATTGGTTATTTATCAACTGCCATTAACATTTATACCTTAATTTACATTTAGTTATTATTAATCAATATAATATCGCATTGGTTAATTAAATGCTTACTCTCTTTCATACTTTTATAAGTTTTCCTTTTCCAAATAATATCATAAATACTTATAAGACTTTTAATTTACTATCTATTATTATAAATTCATTAATTAATTCACAAATTTTCTTTGTTTTCTTATATTCAATTCTTAGCCTCATTACTTCATTAAATCGACATTTTCATTTCAATTGTTAATACTTAGCTTTAATTTCCATGATTGCGTTTTATTTTTAACATTTGCTTCATTATAAATTATAAAAGTAAAATTTCTTTCTGAATTAAATTTCAAAATCTTAATTAAATTAACCAAATTTATTCACCAAAATTTACGGGTCGTTACACTTGGGATTGCGGGTTTGAAATGATAGAACCCGGGTTTTCTTTTAAATTGCGGATTGAAATGATACATATCCGTATCACTTGACCTAGGTTAGAAAATTATATACAGACCCCGTGATATATTTTTAAATGATTTTTCTTAAGATATATATTTTAAAGTATGAAATTTTGATTTAAAATATATGTTTCATAGTTTTGAGAAGGCTAAATATTAAGTTTTGAAACTGTGAATTTAAGTATGCAAATTTGAAGTAAATGTGATTTTTGACTTTAAATTATATTTTTAAAATGTAAGCAAATAATGGAAATTAAATTTAAAGTTTTGAAAATATATTTAAAGTAAAATTTTAAAGTTTTGTTAGATTTATAAGTTAAGAAACAGTAAATTTTGACTTAATAAATGAATTGAGCTTTTAAATTAGATATTTAATTATAGAATTTTTTTGTGATAAATCATATGAATTGATTTAAATGTGAAGTTTTAAAGCCTAAAAATATGATTTATAAGTTTAAAATTTGCTAGAATTGAATTTTTGTTGTTTTTGAAAAGTTATAATTAAATCTAGAATTTTATTTATAGCATTTCCAAAAATGCTATGGTCTTATGACAGCATTATTAAGTGCTGTTGTTTTTGAATTTAACAAAGTTTTGAAATAGCAAAATATCTATTACGACATTTTATAAATGCCGTTGTTTCTAAAATAAACTATTTGAAAACTATAAGCTATGATAGCACTTTATAAATGTCGTCGTTGCTACAATTTGACAATGTTTTGAAATATTATATATTTTAACACTTTTTGACTTATGTTTTAAACTGTTAAATGATTTAACTTTTGGAATTGATTATTTGTGGAATTTTAGGAGTTTTGAATATATTTTAATATTTAAATTTGAATTTTTAAGGAATTTAAATTAGTTTGAATTTAAATAATGGTTACTTTGTTATGAGTTAAATGGAATGAAATATAATGAGATAAATGAATTTTTAACGGAATTTTGAAATGTGTTTGAAATGATATTTGAAATAATAAATGAATGACATATTTGATTTTAAAATGATATTTAAATTGAATATTTGAATTAAAGTATGATAATGAATTTATAATGGATTTGAAAAGGAAATGATTTTGAAATGGTTTTCAATGACATAATCTTTATTTTGATAAAGAATGTGAATTTGGAATGATATTTGATTTTGATAAAAGAATATTTGAAGTACATATTAGTATGAAGGATATTTAGTTTACTTGTAATTCTGGTTTATTTAAATGATATTGAATGATGAAATGAATATTTCAAAACTAAGTAATAATGAAGTTAAATTTGAGATATATGAAATTATAAAAAATTAGTTTTGAAATATGGTATATTTAATCTTTGAAATATAATAAAAATTGAAAAGTTTATTTTGTGGACCAAATCTATATTTGAAATTGATAAGATTTGAAATGGTTTGTTAGGAAACTAAGTTTAATTGAAACTGATCGTTTGAATTGAATTTCAAAGTGTAATGATTTCAAGTATTTTGGTTTCGAAAGAGTTATAACTTTGAAACTATATGCTTTTTGAAAGATGAATATATGTTTGAAATGGAATGATATCATATTGATTTGAGCATAGTTTTGAAATAAAAAAGGTTTGGTTTTGAAGTATAAACTATTTCGAAATGAATATATTTTGGAAATGAAATGATTTGATTTTGAAATATGAAATAACGATTGGTTGTTAAAGAGACCGGAATCGGAATTTGTCATACTCTCTGCCAACTACGAAAACCACTTTAACAACCATGTACGTTGTGGGAGATTCCAGAATGAAGTAGGATGGTGGAGATGATCCTATTGAGGTATGAACGTGGACCGACTCCCGTGAGTTGGCATAAGGTGGCTAAAACAGGAGCAATCTTGGGCCAAGTGAGGTCATTCCGCCTATCGGATGCATTTCTTCGATACTATACTCTTACTTGTGATCGATTTGATGGCATCCTCCGATTTTGATTGGGAGTGTGTTCCGATGTGGGCGTAGTGGCTGCTACGTTACCACTAGCCTGTGTGCATAATTGGTATATCTACCTTGGCATTGCCTTGTGTGTCATGTCACCTACCATAGCGAGCCTTACTACGAATTTATTTTTCTCCCATAGCCCATGGAGTATTTAGGGTGGCCTCCCGATCTGGAGGTATGCTGATACTGGATGGATTATTGGGACTATTTCGTGTTAAGAGATATATGGGTAACCCTTTAACGCTATTTAAAAGTAAGTTTATTTTACTGTAGACATTATTATAATAGCACAATATTATTACATAGTAAATAGTTTAACGGATCCTTAAAGGATGGACGATCCTAAGCATCCTTTAAGTTAATGATGCATTTTTGTTACTGTTCACTTGAGTTGATTTACAGTTCATATGTATTTATGTCCGAACTCGAGTGTTTTGTGTTTTGTTTTACGCTCAGGTCAGACTGAGTGATTCAGCATTCAAGACTCACCTTCGGAATTAGAGCTTTGCTTGAAGATCCAGCCATCTATTTTGCTTTTAGTACCAGTGATTCCAGTGATGTATTCTGATTTAATCCGGATGCATCTTGTTACTCTTCTGTTGTATTTTGTTTAACTCTGATGTATCTTATATATACATAGTAGCTTCATGAACTACTATCTCTTTTACTTCCGCTGCATTATTAAATACTCTGTGTCTGTGATCTGTGATTTATTATTTACTGTATATTCTGAGATTTACCAAATTTTATTTGCAACGTGGTATCTTAAGCAATTCAAGTCCGACATGTGCAGATGCGAATTGTTGAAAGTATCGGGTCGTTACAGACTGTTGGGTTCTATGTGCATATATACAGTTGTTGGGCTATCCGTGGACTATTGGGTCCTATAGAGACTATTGGGTCTCTTTTGCATAAGTACTTGGCAGGCTGTTGGGCAATATATTGGACGCCCTAATTATTTATAGTTGTTGGGCTTTTATTGGACTATTTGGCCCTATTTTCATTTAGCTGTTGGGCTTTTGTTGGACTGTTGCGTCTTATATTCATTTAGCTATTAGGCTTTTATTGGACTGTTGGGTCCTATTTCTTAAATTGATGTTTTCTAAATTTCTTTATGATGATTTCTAGAATTTTGATGATTTATATGTGTTTTCACCATAGTCGCCTTTGTTGAGTTATCTATTTAGCCTAAGGGCTATTACATTGACTAAATGGTGATTACATTCGAAGTTTTGAAATCCTAGTTGAGTTCTGTTTATATTGTGATTCATATTGCCATTCTTTGGCGTTTTAATGATTTGTATACGCCGATGAGATGAGGCGTGTATTTGTAGATAATTGATGTTGTTTAACTTAGCTATTATATAGCAAATGGATAAAGCCGATGATATGAGGCATTTGTTGTACTTCATAGTGTTTTATGATAAGCTTACCTCTTTCAAGGACATACGCTTAGTGAATTATCTCATATGAAGTAAGGACATGCTCTTATCATGGTTTCTTCTCATTCGAGAGCATGCTCTACACTTTACCTTATGCTTCATATTATCACTATCTTATTAAACTGATTATTTTAGCAAGACCGACGCATGTATTTTATACACGGGTCAAACCGAGTTGTTTTAGGTTTATACCTACTTTTAGACTTAGCTTCGCTTTGATGCTTCCGCTTGGATATAAACTTATCTCTATTTGTGCAGTTTTGGAGTCTTTCTGATTGACTCTGATATGTATATCTTTTGACTCATTGTATATTGTGTGGTCTTCAAACCACTTGTGACGTATCATTTTATATTGTATCGGGGATGTATCAGTGTATGTGTGTGTGTCTATATATATATATATATATATATATATATATATATATTTGTTGTTATGTGATGTATTGTACATTTAGAGTTTATATTTTGTTCTGATAGATCCGTTAGGTGCCTATAGTTTTGTATTAAGCATTTATTGAATATGTCGATCCACTTGAGATAGAAAAAAATTTAAAGCATTAATCGACGTATTTAATAGATGTTAAGGTAAAGCTATAGATGGTCGCTCCTAATCAGCCCTATTTTCCGCATTAGCAGACAGTATTACCCAGTAATACTCTTTGTTAATGCGGGTCTCGGGATGGGGTGTCACATATGTCTACATTATTATTTCAATTAATTTGAAGTAAAACCCATTGTTCGGTTCTTAAGTTTTTCTCTAAAAGAATTTGATAAAGAAAATATATAATAGTTTGATAATGAATTTGAAATAGACTTTCTATATTGAAAAGCTTAGTAAGTATGCCATGTTGGGTGCTCGAGTGGTAGTGGCATAACCTAAATAATTGTGAAATCTTTTTTCTATTTTCTCTTTGTAGAGAAGTGTGTTTAATAAATAAGTGAACCTGTTAAGTTATTTTACGCACACATGCAACCTATACATTAGGACAGATGCATCATGTTGTGATATGTTGTTCGGTAAATTTCATTTATACGAATGAAACGGATTTTTCGACGATTTTGGATAATTGAAAACCTCCGAATCATTATAGAATTTCGAACTAAGTGTTTTATGAAAATAAATGTTGAGTTTTTATAACTCTTGTTTTAAGAAGATAGTAAAATTTTAAAAAAATTTAATTTTTTTGAACAAACTTGTTAAGTAAGACAAAATTGATGTTTTATGTATACTCTTAGGATGTATTTGAGTATTATATGAACATGAACTTAAGTTATAAATGTTTATAATCTTGGAGTTGTGTTTTTATCAAATGCTTCGTAAATGGTTTTAACATTGAAAGAGATATATCATTTGGATAAATGAATGTGATTAAAAATGAAACTGTTGTAGTTAATAAACCAATAGGATAAATACATAAGTTGTACGTAGATTGCTTTATTTGTATGACCATTCTCGATCTAGTATTCGAGTATGCGATTTTGAGGTGATTTACACTGGTCTGAGAAAGGATTTTTTTTCCTTGATTCTTAACAACGAAAATTGATACATATTCTTGGTATGATCTTGAATTTTTCTATCATAGCATATGGCTATGTAAGGAAGACATAGGTTTCCAATCAAGGAACCTGATCGAAGGCTGCACTAGACAGGTCAAGTGATCTATACTAGTTTGGAAGTGAAATTTATGTGATCGAGCAGGTAATTGGATTTGATATTACGTACGGTAATCCATGTACATCATACGTGCTTTAGTACATTCATAATATATTTTGTTGGCTTATAGAGAGATTTGGTGTAGATTCTTCAATTTGTTATAAGGTGGTATGAAAAATCGACTAAGTGCGTAAGGTACTGTTAGTAGATTGCTTATTGTCCTTGTGCGATAAAAGGATTTTTAAACTTGAGCAAACCATGAGTTTTGTTTGTTAGTAATTTTGAATACTGTTGATTATTGCTTTAAGATTGTCTCTTTGGTTGCTCATGTTGGAATTTCGAGGATGAAATATTATAAGTGGGGCAGACTGTAATGACTCAAAATTTTAGGCACTTCGTATTTTGATATTTGGATTATTTAAATATTTCAATCTTAGACTAAATGTTGTTAAATTGGCTTAGTAATATTATGGACCCCTTTTAAATTATAACCAATGATAGTAAACTTGTTTTTAAAAAATGCGTACAAAAATATACACTGTGAAGAAATATCAATAATGTGACCGAAAATTGTTTTACCGATGAACATGTGTCTACTCATCTGAAGTAGTTCAAACTTTTTCTATGCACATTTATTTGCTTAGGAAATCAATAAAAAGAAATAAATATATTTTACCGTTTGTGAAAAAGAAAAATGATGATGTCATGGGTGATGACGTAGAAGATATTTTGTGTGTAAGAGTAAAAGGGCAATTTTGCTAAGAGATACTTTTATGTAAAGTAAAAGGAGCATGCAAGGCACATGGGAGGGGTCTTGGCCAATAAAGGAAAAGCTAGGACATGGTTAAATACTTCATAACATTTTAAAGCTGAAAAATATAAGAGAGAACAAAAACGGTAGAAGTGATTAGTACTAGTCAACTTCTATCTTCACTAATCTTTCTCTAAGTAGCTCAAACCTTCCCCAAACTCCACCAAACTTTCACCAACACGTAAAAAACCTTAGGAAGCTTAGATTCAAAGTCAAAGTGGAAGAAAAGTGAAGTTCATGAGGGATTCATGATGGGCTGTGAGCATTAGGAAGGAGGAGGAGAACTTGCTTTGTGGTTTTGAAGCAAAAGGTGGAGTCTTTAGGAGTTGGTGATGGTAGGAAGTGTTAATAGCGTTTTGAGTGTTTGAGCAAGTGTTTAGCTTGGATCTAAGTGAGTTATCTCACTATCTTATATGCATATATTGTGTAGATATGTTATGTTCTTGAAATCCAAAGTTAAAGTGACATTGGTTGAGTAAAGTTATTTTTTGTACCTTTCTTCCTTTTGAAAGAAAATGACAACTTCATATAGTATAACATCACTCCTATTACCTTCTACAACATTTGGTGCAGCCTAGACTTTGAGTTTGTGTATTCGGTTGGCTTGTATGTTGAGTTGAAGTATGTTTGAAAGTGTTTAAAGCGAGAATAGTCGTTATAAGTGCACTTCGATATCTCTTGACTTGGACTTGTGTAAATGGAAGATTAATGATCTTAACTTGGGATAATTTGATTTGATTATTCTCTATACAGATTTGGTGCATGGGACAATAAAACAAATGTTTTGAAAAGTTAGAGAAATTGTGAAACAAAGTTGTGGATGTTGTTAGTTCCTGAGATGATGTTTTGATGACAACAACATTAAGAATTGGTATAAATATAAATACTAATATACTTGTCCATATATATAGGCAGGATATATATATATGTGTGTGTGTGTGTGTGTGTGTGCAGGTACTAATAATGAAGACTATACAGTATAAAGATTCAAGACCGAGTTTAGAGATTCAAGACCGACGAACTCAAGGCTGAAGAAATCAAGACTAAAGACTCATAGAGTTCAAGATATAAATATAAGTAATAGAGTCTAGATTTATGTTAAAAGTTCATAATACCACTAAAATCTTTATTACGATTTAAATTGTGGAATGGAATCACTTTCTCACTTTAATAGTGGGATGGTACCCACGACATCTTTAGTGGGATGAAACCTATGACCTTCTCTAGTGGAATGGAATCCACGAAATTTTCACAATGATTTATTTTTTTCAAAACTATCTTTTTAAAGACATAGCTATCAATTTAAATATTTTATCCTTAATTCAAAAACTATTTTTAATCGTATTAATTTCAAAATCATCTCTTGTTTTTTTAAACTATCTCTTGATTTTAATATTTTCGCTTTAATACATTTTAAAGAAATTTATACGTAGTTTTTAATATTACTTTTTTATTGTAGATTATATATTTTAAGATCACTTTCTAAAACTCTTTTATAAGTTTAAATTATATTCAAAATGGTTTACAAAGTTTAGAAATTGTTTTGACAAGTTTTAGAATAGAAATCATTTTAAAGCAAAATCTATTTTAAAAAAAAACATAGGCATGTCGACATTCCTCATCCCCCTATGTAGACATTCCTCATCCCCCCATGTTGACATGGTAGCCGTAGAATTCAAATTTCAAATTTTCAAAAGAAAGTATATTCTTCGTAGCCTTTTTCAAATGGACATGACCGTTGTTCTGCTATAAATACCAGTTTTTTTTCATTTCATCACTCCTTCTCCACTCAAATGCTCTCTTATATTTATAATGCTTTAACAAATTCTACCGAAATTCTAAGTGAATCAAACTCGATCGTCTCTAGTTTGATTCTCTGCCACTCTCTCTCAAAGATCTCAGTGCTATCCAGAGTTATAGGATCATTTGTATCAAAAGATCGAAGTGTATCGAGTCTCTCTCTATCAAATTGTGATTGGAAACGGTGTGATTGTGGCTCGTAAGTCAGTTGGGTATGATTATAGCCCGTAAACCAATTAGGTGATCTTGTAGCCTAGTTAAATTAAGAGAGTTTTCCCTAGACTCGGAGACAGGAGGGTGTATCTCGTGGCTTTGAAACCGAGGTTGTAATGTCAATATTATATTTGAAAAGAAATATGCACAAGAAAGTGTGTAGGACTGGATGTAGTGTAACTCCGACCTAATATAAAATTCTAGTATGTTCTTTCCTTTACTACTTTCATTTACTATTTGCATCTTTGTCTGATTCTTTGATTGTCTCTATATTTGTGAAATTGCATCTGTGTATGTTTAATTTGAAAAGATTTCAAAAATTCCATAAAATCCATTAAACACAATTTATCCCCCTTTAGTGTTAATCCAGCCTTAAGATCCATTATCCGCATTTTCTATTTTTGGTATCAAAGCATTGGTTTTTAAAGTTTTCATAATCTAATTTTTGAAAAGTTTTCAAATGGCCGCCAACACTGGAAATGCCCACACTATCACTAGTTCATTTATAGAGGGTCGGTCTATTGCCAAACTACCACTTTTTAATGGTAGTAGCTATGCATATTGGGCATGTAGGATGAAAATCTATTTACAATCAATAGGATTAGACACTTGGAATATCACACAAACTGAGTACATTAAACTCAAAACCGATTTGCACAGTGGGCTGCTGAGTAAAAGACTGTTGCACCAAACAATTCCAAAGCCATGAATATTCTATTTTGTTCATTTGATAGGAATGAGTTTAGTAGAGTATCTGTCTGCAAGTCTGCATATAAGATATGGAAAACTTTGCAAGTTACTTATGAAGGAACAAGCAAAGTTAAGCAGTCCAAATATCTATCTTGACCAACCAATTTCAATTATTCAAGATAAATCCAAATGATCCATTTCAGACATGTACAGTAGATTTCAAGACATTGTGCACTAACTAATTGCATTGGGAAAGAAATTTTCCAAGGAAGATCATGTTAGAAAAATTCTGAATTCACTCACTCTAGAATAGGATCAGAAGACTTTAGCAATTGAAGAGGCTAATGATATTAGTACTCTAAAAATTGAAGAACTGATTTGGAATTTATTGTCGTTTGAAGTACAAATGCAAGGGATAAAAGAAAGCAAGGCCTCAGAAAAGAAGTCAATAGCATTCAATGCAATAAAAATGGTTCAGACTCAAACCATGACGACGATGAATAAATAGCCTTGATGACAAGGAATTTTAGCAAGTTTTCGAAATGTAGAAAGATGAACAATTACAAGAGAAATGATCATAAGAATTTTGGAAATAACAATGAAACTGAAAACAACGGCAGATGCTACAATTGTGATGAACTTGGCTATTTAACAAGAGATTGTCTGCATCTGTATAAACAGAAATTTTCTTCAAGCAATGATCTATCAAAGAAAAGAAAGTGAGCATATACTGATACACTGGACGATTCATACTCATCCTCTAATGATGAAGATCAAGAGATGGAAAATTCAAATATGTGTTTTACTGCTATTCACGATTCTGAAGATCTCGGAAATATGGATCTAAAAATTGGTATGCATTTAAATTATATTGATTAAGATTGCTTGTTTGAATGTTTGTTTGCTTACATGTTTTGAAATTGCTTATTGTTTGAATTTAAAATTTTGATTTTCAAAACAATATTATTTTAGTAATATTTTGATATTATAATATTAATATTAAAGTGTTATTATATTTAATATTATTTCAGATAAAATATAAATTAGATTATAGGATATATATATATATATAGATATTAAATAAAATAAGAAAAATAAGTCACATGATTTAAGGGACCCATGTCGACATGACCTACCCCCATGTCGACATCCCTCCAGAAATTTAAAATTCCAATTTGAATTCAAAACTTTGAATTTTCCTCCACCTTTTTACCAACTCCAAAGCACTGAAAAGGTGTCTCTTGACTAAAGAACATTGCTATTAGATATCTATTTATCTTCTTAACTTTATCCTATCTTTTCACTTTCATTTCAAAATCTAAACTCTCTTTCAAACTCTCAAGCTCTCTACTTTCTTCAAAAATGGCTTCTCCAAGCACTGCATCCACCACTAGACTGTCCAAGGCCATCATGAGTTCCACTATAATGACCCGAAAGTTATCAGTGCTTACATAAGCTATGTAAAGTTAGGAAAGGTCCACACGGGAAAATTTTCTATCTTTAATGATTTTTCTTCCTTTGAAATCGATGTTCTTTTTAAAGAGAATCAAATTCTTAGCTTAATTGATGATTCCCAAAATGATTTAGTTTGTTATCTGAATCTTGTCTGTAACAACCCAATATTTTTGAAATTTATTTTTATTTGTTTTAAATTATTTTTATAGTGAAGTAGAAATTTTTCTAGAATTAATGGTAATTTATTTGAATTTTTCAGGTTCTGTTTCCTATTTTTTTTAGCAATTTCTTTAATTCTTTAGATATTTTCCATGAATTTAATTATTTATTTCACTTTGAAAATGTTTTAAAAATCATTTTATTTCAAATTTTGTCTTATAATATTTTTAAAATGATGTAAATAACTTTCCAAAGCCATTGGTAATTTTCTTGTAATTTTTATGTCCTGCTTGCTATTTTTTAAACAATTTCTTTATTCCTTTTTCTATTTTTCTCCAATTTAATTTTCTATTTTATTTTGAAAATGATAAATAAATTAATTTAATTCAAGTTTCCACTTCATAATAATTTTATAATGAAATGTATAATTTTCCAAGACTGACAGTGATTTATTCACAATTTTAGAACACTGTTTGGTATTTTTAAGGCATTTTCTTCATTATTTTATATTTTTCCAAATTATACTATTTGTTACCTCATATTTCTAATTGATTTCGGTTTGTAAAGTATTTTCTCCTGAAATTTGGGTTATATAAAGATTTAGAAGGAAAGGAATATGGAAGATTGTAAATAACTTTGAAACGTAAGCCCTTTTATTTGCCCAAACCCTTCATTTCCTTAAACTCCTCAATTAATTGCCTTAGCCGTGTAAAACCCTAGTGTAGCCGTCATCTCATTAGGTTTTCACGTGAAAAAAAAAATCCATCTTCATTTGTTTCTCACGGCTTCAATAAGATCTGGTAATGGCTTCCCTTTCTTTTTCTTACTTTTCTCCTTGTTTTCTCTAAATTTTTGCCTTGTTTCTCTTTTAGTTTGGATCGGCCTCTTCTCCATAGCCGCAGCCACAAACTCCTACATCTCTTCCATGCCTCCAACACCAACTACTCCACCAGCCATGACCATGGCCGAGCCATCTATGGTGACCAAAACCTTCAAATTGCAACCTACATGCCTAAAAACAATGTTTTTGACCATTGTTGCCTCATTCCCTTCATCCACCACTCAAATCACCACCATAGCCGCCGCCGCCACCACTGACCTGACCACCACACACCCCTTCCACATCTGTCCAGTCATGATGCACCCTTAGGCCGAGCATACTTCTGATGGCCGAGCCCTCTATCCAACCATAACTCCTTTTTTTTGCCTAAAAACCATTCACCGCCTCATGTATAAAACTCCATCTTGTTTGGCCTTGAACCCAACCCATGCTAGCCATAAACCTGAACCAAAACTTTACCAAATCTGAAACAAAACATACCCTAGGCCGTGACAAAGGCTTGAGGAAGCAAGGCAAAAGTTTGGCAATTTGTTTCTCTTTTATTTCAAAGTTATTGCATGTTATAGTCATATTGAATTGTGTTGTTTTGTTTGTTTGTTTTGGGTTGTACACAAGAGTTGTAGCTTGGATTCAACCTCCACTCAAGGCCGTAGTTGTGTCATCGTGCCTTATTGTCTATTTGTGCCTTTGGTTTGGAAATATTCAGCAATTAGAGGTGAGTAAATCTCACACGACAATTATATTCTTATGCAGTTGTAAAACAACCACAACTGAATGTGTAGAAATATTTATGATGTTATAACTGCCATGTGATTTTATATATATGATGTTAACATGTTAAATTATATGTCATATCACCTGTTACGTGTCACATCACCTGTTACTATTATATATTGTTAAAGTGTTCATTTTTATCTGTTTATCACGCTACAAGTTCGCTGTAGGTTAGAAATCACTATGGGTTGAAATGATACAAACCCGAACGGACTTTAGAATAAGGAAAAATCGTTATGGGCTGAAATGATAGGCCTGAATGGTTTTTAAATTATTCATTTTGACTTGGGATTGCGGGTTTGAAATGATAGAACCCGGATTTTTATTTTTAAACTGCGGATTGAAATGATACATATCCGTATCACGTAAACTAGGATAGAAAACTTTATACAGACTCGTGGTTATTTTATAAATGTTTTCTGGAATTTTAAATATTTTAAATTGTAATATATATGAAAATTTGATTTAAATTGGATTTTTATTTATTAATTATAGAAATTTGGAATTTTCTATAAGTAAAAATGAAAAAAAAATGAATAGTTGCATTGAATTTTTGAAATATAACTTAAGTGGGAAACTGGAATTCTAGTTAAATAAATTAAGTTATATAAATAAAAAATTGGAAATTAAATTTTTTGAAAAAAAAATGGAGAAGATTTAAGTGTTAAGTTGTTTATTTAAAAATGTGAAGAATTGGAATTTTACACTTGAATTTATTAAAGGAATCTGTTAAAAATTGGATTTAATAATAAGAAAATTATTGTATATAAATAATATGTTAATGAACATTTTTATTGTCAAAAAATATGATTTTGAAATATTTAAAGGATTTAAAATGAAGTTTAGTATTTACTGGAAATACGCTAAATTCTGGAAATCACTTTTAATAGCATTCAGAAATGATATGGTTTCTGAATTGAACTAAAAATAGTGAAAATAGAGCTATTACAGCATTTCTGAAATGTTGTAGTTGCTGTAATTGAATTTATAGGCTAATATTGGACTCAGGCCTATTATAGCATTCTCTGGAAATGCTGTAGTGGTCTGCTGTGTTTGCTGAAATCAATTTAAACCTTTGTTTTGAAATCTGAACTACCGCAGCACTTCTGAAATGCTGTCTTTTCTGTTTTGAACTATAATTCAACTAAAAACTAGTTTTTAACAGCAGTTTTAAGTGCTGTCTTTGCTGGAGAAAAAAGGTTTTCATATATAACTTATAACAGATTTTTCTAAATGCTGTAAAAGGCTGAAATTTCTATAATTATGGTTTTTGACTTAGTAAACGAACTCTGAATGGCTCGAAACTTTGGAAATTGAATACTTGAAATGAAAGAACAATAAGCCCACTTTTAAAATGATCTTAATGAATAAATTAAATTGGAAATGAATCATTTTAAATAGAAGTTCAAACTGAAATAAATGAATGTTATCTTTGAACTTTAAAAGGGTATTAAGTTTGATAATTTGCATTTGAATTTAATAATGATTTAAAAAGGGAAATTTGAAAAGATACGTTGTTTTGAAATATTGACATGATTTTTGGGAATGATTAAATCTTTATTGGATAAAGAGTTGAGTTTTGAAATGACGTTTTCATTTGAAGTAAAGTATTATTTTAAAGTTATAACCACGGGTTATAATAACGATTGGTTGGAAAAGAGACCGGGATCGGATATGGACATACTCTCTGTCGATACCGAAAACCACTTTGACTAACCGTGTACGCGGTGGAGATTCCAGAATGAAGTAGGATGGTGACGACGTTCTTGTGGTATGTTACGTGGACCCAACTCCCGTGAGTTGGCACAAGGTGGCTAAACCAGGAACGATCTCGGGCCAGCTGAGGTAGCATCTCTTATCGGACGCATTTCTTCGATACCATTCTATTACTTGTGATTGTTTGCTGGCCACCCTCTGATTTTGGGAATGTGTTCCGAGGTGGGCGTATGTGGCTGCTGCGTTACCACCAGCCCATGTGCGTAACCGGTAAATCTACCCTGGCATTGCCTTGTGTGCCGTGTCACCTACCATACCGAGCCTTTACTACGAGTTTCTATTTGTGTCGTACCTATGCGGTATCTTCTCATAGTCTCCCGATCAGGAGATATGCAGGTACTGTATAGACTATTGGCATTAATTGTGTTAAGGTGGAAAATGTAAAGCCTTAACGCTATTTAAAAGTATGTTTATTTTACTGTTAGACATTATTATAATAGCGCAATATACTATGTAGTAAATATTTTAACGGATCCTTAGAGGATGGGCGGTCCCAGGCATCTTCTAAGTTATTTGTACCTTTACTATAGTTCACTTGAGTTGGTTTACACTGGATAAGTATGTATGTCCTGACTCGAGTGTTTGTTTTTTACTTACGCTCGGGTCAGCCTGAGTTTATTCACAGATTTGGATTCCCACTCTCTGGAGGTCATCGCTGGAGATTTATCAGCTTATCTAGTTATCTATATTTCAGTTCTGTTGTTCTGTTGTCAGCTTTGTATTAGTGGACTTCTTTGTATTTGGGATTTGATGTCGTATTTACTTTCAGACAGATATTATGTATTTTGTATTTGGTTTTGAGACTTTGTGATAGTAGCTTCATGAACTACTATGATATTTTATTTTCCGCTGTGAGATATTCTGATGTTCTGTGCCTGTGATTCTATGATTTGATTTTTATTTGCTCCGAAATTTTATTACAATCTGTTATTTTGTACTATTCAAGTCTGGCATGTGTGGTATTGTCGATTTGAATAGTGGAAAATAGTGGGTCGTTACATTGTCAGAATGATTTATACAAGTTTGAATCATGGTTTTTATGAAGGAAATGAAGGAGAATTGTGGAATAACCTTAAAGGAACGCGTATTGTTTTAAATAGTGAGATTTTGGGTAACATTCTTGGTTGTAAGTATACAGTAATGGATCTTTCAGATTTTCATATTAATGAACATGATAGTGAGACATTTCATTGCATTTTTGAAGGAGATGATAACTTTGAGTTTATAAACCGAAATTTCCGTCCTAAAGCTAGAATTGTAAGCCTTATTTTGCAAAATACCGTAACTCCAAGATTGGGAAATTTCAATCGCCCTGCTTTAAAAGTTTGTAAAGCTCTTTTTTCTATTTTTGGGCACTATAACATTAACTGGGCGCATGTGATTTTGGATGAACTTCATCCCAATTTTTTTTACTTTAGGTGAAAACACTTTATATCATTGGATTTATTCATTTAGATTTTAACTACTTTGGTGTTGATTATAAGAGGGAGGAGTTCATTTCTAGAAAAGTGTTTAACCATGCTAACATCTCTCTCATGAAAATTCCATTTGTGTTTCAACCATATGAAACACTTGCCGAAAAGGATGAGAGATTGGCTCATGAAGAGATGGAAGAAGAATAGGAGGAGAAGGAAGGGGATGAGATGGAAATTTAAAAAGAAGGAGAGGAGGAGGAAGAGACTTCATTGGAAAGCATCCAATATCCTATCACTCCTAACAATCCATCCAAAAAAACGTTTCTCAAGAATCAAAAGATTCTCATGGAAAACAAACGGATTCTCAAAAGGTCCGTTAGTAAAAAGTTGGACAAGATTTCCACCAAAATGAGCAAGTTCTTTGGAAAAGTGAATCGCAAGCTTGGATTATCATCATCTTCATCATCCTCTAAATAATACTAGTTTCATTTCATGTTTATTAGTTTGTATCTCTCTTTAGTTAATGTTATGTATAATATATCTAATGTTAACTAAATTTATCAATGAAAATCTTTTATTTCTTTTTATTAGCTCTAAAATATCTTTGGAATGCTTGTTATTATATTATATAAGTTTATATATATAGACTTGTATATAATATAAAGAAATAAAAGCAAATTGCCAAAGTTAATAGGGGAATGCCGACATCCCCCTACCCCAATGTTGTCATCTCACGGCCAGAAAATGGTTTTTGTTTTGAAATTGACATAACTACCTTATGTATTTTCATTTCAAATGACTTTCTAACTCTTTAAATGCCTACTTCTTCCAGAAAAATGAATACTTTCAATTCTCTTTATTTTCTATTGAATTTCTTCATATTTTATCAAAAAATAGCCTCTCGTATTCATAATCTAGGTGAGAATCTTGAAGAAACTCTCAAATCCTTCATGAACATACTTACTTTTATTCTTCATAATCCACGTCACTTAGAATTAAGCCAAATACTGATAATAAAATAACAAGAAAGGCATTTCAATACCAATCGATGGATGATATCGCCATCAACAAAGAAGAACTTGAAGCGAATTCAGAAAGAACTCTAAACAAAGATAATGAAGAATGGGATGCCATAAAGGCAGATCCTATCTTGGATGAAGAAGGACGGGTTCAAGTTCCAAGAAATGTTTGATTTGACATATGTGGTTTGATTTACTTTGATTTGGTTTGAATTGTTTGGCTTGATTTGATTTGGTTTGATTTGGTATGGTTTGGATTGATTTGAATATGATGTGTAATATATGATTGAATATGGTATGGTTCAATAAGAACATGATGTATAAATTGATTGATTTGTTTGAAATTTTCATATCTCTCACATTTACCTTACTATATTTTATTCATATTATTATCTGTGTAATTTATATTCTACTATACCGTGTTATTATCCTATACGGTGCTATATTATAAGATTTTGGAGAGTTATGTAGTTTAGAATTAGTTTTTGTTGATGACAGGGGGAGTTAGTAGATTTAGGGGGAACTGTTAGAATTAGGGGGAGTCAGAGTAGAATCAGAGTTCAGTGGAGTATATTTTATAAACGTAGGTTGTCGTCATCAAAAAGGGGGAGATTGTTAGTTCCTGAGGTGATGGTTTTGATGAAAACAACCTTAGGACTTGTTATAAAATATAAATACTAATACTTTGTCTAGATATATATGTGTATGCAGGATATATATGTGTGTGTGTGTATATATATATGCAGGTGCTAAGAATGAAGACTGTACAATATAAATATGCAAGACTGATTATAGAAATTCAAAACTGACGAATTCAAGATTGAAGAAATTAAGACCGAAGACTTATGAGTACCAAGATTTCAAGTTATCAAGATAAGTAATAGAGTCTAGATTTATGTTAAAACTTCATAATAGCACTAAAATCATTATTCGGATTTTAATTGTGGAATGGAATCCACCTTCTCACTTTAATAGTGGGATGGAACCCATGACCTCTCTAGTGGGATGGAACCCACGACCTTCTCTTGTGGAATGGATCCACGAAATTTTTAAAATGATTTATTTTTTCAAAACTATCTTTTTAAATCCATCTCTATCAATTTAAATATTTTAGCCTTAATTCAAAAACTATTTTTAATCACATGAATTTCAAAGCCATTTCTTATTTTTTCAAACTATCTCTTGATTTTAATATTTCAGCTTTAATGTATTTTAAAGAAATCTATACTTAGTTTTAAATATAACTTTAATATTATAGATATATATTTTAAGATTACTTTCTAAAACTCTTTTATAAGTTTGAACTATATTCAAAATGGTTTACAAAGTTTTGAAATTGTTTTGACAAGTTTTAGAATAGTAATCATTTTAAAGCAAAATCTATTTTCAAAAATAGCATAGGCATGTCGACATCCCTCATACCCCCTTATCGACATGGTAGCAATAGAATTCAATTTCAAAATAAGTGTCTATTCATTGTAACGTTTCGCGAATGGACATGACCGTTGTTCTCTTATAAATACCAGTTGTTTCCAACGAATTTCAAGTTAATTTTTCTTCATTTCTTCACTCCTTCTTCTCCACACAAATTTTCTCTTATATTTCTAATGCTTTAACAAATTTCCATCGAAATCTTAAGTGAATCAAACTGGATCGTCTCTAGTTTGATTCTTTGTCACTCTCTCTCAAAGATCTCAATGCTATTCAGAGTTATAGGATCATCTATAATCAAAGATCGAATAATCAAAGTGTATCGAGTCTCTTTCTATCAAAGTATGATTGGAAACGGTTTGATTATAGCCCGTAAATCAATTGGGTGTGATTGATACAGCGCACCACGCCTTAAGTCTTAGGTCGCCTGTTGCGAGATGCGCCAATTACCTTAAGTCGCCTGCAAGTTATGATATCAAGTGACCTAACGAGTTATCAGATTTCGCCAGCGACCTAGCAAGTGATGTCATTTGTCTTAACTCTCCTGCATTACAAGATAGCGGTCCAACGAGGAATGCGACCTACGAGTTACGACCTACTGGGATAAGCGACCTAGCGAGTCGCACCATACCACCACTTCCACATTTCTTTAGGTCGTCAATGAGCTACGACCTAACGGGCCATGACCTAGCGAGTTAGATCGTACATGTCCAATTCCATAGGTCAATGATTCTTATGCCGCATGAAGCCTAAGTCGCTAAAGCTTATGTTTTTCTTTCCTTATGTCGTTGTCGTGGTTTCTTTAAGTCACTGCTTCCTTGTGAGCTTAGGTCGCTTCAGATGATATGTCACAAGATGTTTTATGTTCTTAAGCCGCGTATGATGTTGTGTTGTAAATTCGTTAAGTCGTAAGTCGCTGCATTGTATGTTGTAATGTTGTAACTTCTGTTAGGTCATAAGTCACGTGCCTTTGTGTTATTAGCTCGCGTCTTTTAAGTCGTGTCTGTATGTGTGTTGTAAGCCTATAAATAGGCGGGTCGTGTCATTTGTAAAAGGTGGTTGATTTTGAATAAACTTTTGTTTGAGTGCTTTGTGCCTCTTTAAAATTGAAAGTTGATTGTTATCTCCTTTCTCCATCTTCGGTCATTCGAGTGCGCTCGAATCAACGATTTTGAAGCCGGTTTATGGAATCTCGTGCGCGAGATCAACGTCGAAGAATCATAGATCTTCTAACACCGTATCGTGCGTAATCAACGTGTTAAAGATAGCTAGAATCTGGTATCTCGCGAGATCAATGGTTTTGTGCATTTATCTTGGGTATTATCAATCCATCGATTCATATTTGTATCGTTCCATCGTCGTTTGTTCGTTGTGCATCATTTGGTGACAACTTGTTATTTAATCCGCTGTTTCAATTTGGTATCAGAGCTTAAACTTAGCCAATCATAGCTAAGCCCAGCCTGTGGAGCCAAGAGGAAGAGTTAAGGTTAGATCCGAGCTATAAGTTGGAGTTAAGTTCAAGCCGAGAGTTAAAGTTAGTTTGGAGTTTGTTGATAATCATGCCGCTGGGACGTGCTAATCGATTTCAAAATGTTGAAGATGTGTATCGAAGACAAGAAGCTAAGCAAATGGAACAATGTATCAATGAGAAGTTCGATGAGGGTATTGGGAAGTTAGAGAAATTGATGAATGACATGAATCAAAGTCAAAGGAGAAGGTCACCAATCTCGAACCATAGAGGAAACAAGGTTTCGCCATCGGTTTCGGAAGCGAGGAAGGTGTCACCACAATCTTATCGAGAAAGAAGAGAATCATCAGTTTCAATGAGACGAGAACACCATGAGTATAGAAATGAAGAGAGAAGAACTCCACGGGGGTTTGATAATGAATCATATCATGATATTGAAAGACAGGGTAGAAGGACCATGCATGATCGTGGAGATGTAGATGGTCGAGATCGATATCGAATTACATTTGATTATGATGAAGATGGTGATAGAGGTAGTATTCATTATCGAGATCGAGATCAAGTACGAAGTCAATATCGGAATGCAGAAGATGATCGTCGATGGGAATCTGGGATGAAAATAGAGATTCCGGAATTCAAAGGGAGATGATAGCGGAAGAGTTTCTGGATTGGTTATCAAATGTTGAGGAAATTTTTGACTTCAAGGAAGTACCCGAGCATCGTAGAGTTAAGTTGGTTGCTACATGATTGAGGGGAAGAGCTATGGCATGGTGGCAACAAACTAAACTTACACGGGAGAGAATGGGAAAGTCGAAGATTATTACATGGGAAAAGATGAAGAAGTTGATGAAGACTACGTTCTTGCCTTATAATTATCAGTCTCTTGTGTATCAACGCTTACAGAATTTGAGACAAGGGACAAAGTCGGTAAATGATTATGCATATGAGTTTTATCAACTGATTGCTAGAAACGATATCATGGAAACGGAAGAACAGTTGACATCTAGATTTGTTAGAGGATTGAGAATGCAAATTCAGGATATGTTGAATATGTTTGATCCAAGATCTGTTGCTGAAGCGCACCAAAAGGCTCTAGCTTGGGAGAAGCAAGGTAGAAGAGGAGGTGGTATGCTTACAAGTTCAATCAATCAGGTGAAAGGGGTTAGTAGCAATACTAATGTTTCTAAGGCTGTTAGTAAACCGGTTGTCAGTGCAGTTGCTAAGACCATGGTCAACAACAATTTCAAGTGTTATAACTGTCAGGAATTTGGTCATAAGAGCAATTAATTCCCAAAGCCTAAGAAGCGAGCGATGGTTGTTGAGGTTGAGGATGAGGATGCAGAAATAGAATGTTCTAATTCACCACAACTTGAGGAGGAAGAAGAATTATTGGAGGGAGACGGGGAATATTCTTTAATGATGAGGAGATCTTGCTTGACACCAAAGCAGGAAAAGGAGACTAGTTGGTTGAGGAGTAATATTTTCCAGTCGACGTGCACTATTTTGGGAAGGGTTTGTAAGTTTGTTATCGATGCAGGAAGTTGTGATAACATTATCTCTACAGAAGCTGTAAAGAAGTTAGCGTTAAAGACGGAGAAACATCCCAAACCCTACAAATTAGCTTGGTTGAGGAAAGGTGGGGAAGTGAAGGTTAGTCAAAGGGCTTGTGTAACTTCCATCAGAAAGAAGTATAAGGATGAAATTTTGTGTGACGTGGTAGATACGGACGTATGTCATTTGTTATTGGGGAGACCGTGGCAATTCGATAGAGCTATGCAACACGATGGAAGGACCAACTGCTATAGTTTCATGTTCGAGGGCACTAAAATCACTTTAGTTCCTAAAAAGCGAAAACAAAGTGAAAGCAAATTGGGAGAAATCGATGAACTAAAAACTCTGTTATCTTTGAAGGAGTTTGTCAAAGAAGTATAGGATGGGCATGAAGTATTTCTGTTGATTGGACGTGAAAGTAGTGAAGCGGTTGAAATTCCTGAGGAAGTTAAGCCGGTGTTGAAGGAGTTTGAAGATGTATTTCTTGAAGAATTACCAAAAGAATTACCACCATTGAGAGACATACAACATCAGATTGATCTTGTTCTGAGAGCTGTGTTACCACATAGACCACATTATAGAATGAGTCCAAAGGAGCACGAAGAGTTGAGAAGGCAGGTGAAGGAGTTACTTGAACAAGGGAGCATACAAGAAAGTTTAAGTCCTTGTGCAGTATTAGCTTTGTTAGTGCCAAAGAAGGATGGAACTTGGAGAATGTGTACGGATAGTCGTGCACTAAACAAGATTACAGTGAGGTACAC
Organism: Allium cepa; assembly: GCA_030765085.1. NCBI lineage: Eukaryota > Viridiplantae > Streptophyta > Magnoliopsida > Asparagales > Amaryllidaceae > Allium > Allium cepa. The sequence continues at coordinate 1,053,066,895 of CM060931.1, forward strand.
ATTTCCGATGTCAAGATTGGATGACTTGTTAGATCAACTGAGTGGAGCTGCTATCTTTTCAAAGATTGATCCGAAGAGTGGGTATCATCATATTCGAATTCGACCAGGGGATGAATGGAAGACCGCATTCAAGACGCGAGAAGGATTGTATGAATGGCTGGTCATGCCATTTGGTCTTTCGAATGCACTAGTACTTTTATGCGAGTGATGAATCAGATCTTTCGACCATTTGTTGGAAAGTTCATGGTGGTATATTTTGATGATATATTGATATAGAAAGGAAGCACAGAAGAACATCTACAACACTTGCGGGAAGTGTTGATGATACATCGCCAGGAGCAATTTTACGCGGCAACAAAGAAATGCATGTTCATGACACACAGTGTTTTGTTTTTGGGGCATGTGTTGTCCAAGGAAGGAATCCATGTGGATCAAGGTAAAGTTGAAGCAGTCACGGATTGGCCACAACCCAGGACTGTAACTGAAGTGAGAAGTTTCCATGGGTTAGCATCATTCTACCGAAGGTTTATTCCATATTTCAGTAGCGTGATGGCACCAATGACAGACTGTATGAAAGGAAAGCAATTTGTGTGGATTGAAGAGGCTGATTCTGCTTTCCAACGAATCAAGACACATTTGACTACGACACCGATTCTTAGATACCCGGATTTTCAGTTGCTCTTTGAACTAGATACTGATGCGTCTAAGGTTGGAATTGGTGGAGTATTAAGTCATAAGGGTCGTCCAATTGCTTATTTTAGCGAGAAACTGTCTGGAGCCAAGACAAGATACAGTACCTATGACTTGGAGTTCTATGCTATAGTCCAAGCCATAAAGCATTGGAGACACTATTTGTTTCATAAAGAGTTTGTGTTATATACTGATCATGAGGCGCTGAAGCATTTGCAGGGACGGGATAAGATCGCAGCCAGACATGCTTCATGGATCGCATACTTGCAACAGTTTACATTTGTTGTAAAGCATAAGTCGGGAGTTACAAATCGAGTGGCAGATGCATTGAGTAGAAGAAATCATTTGTTGACTACGATGAGAGTTGAAGTGACGGGTTTTGAATTATTTCCAGAATTGTTTGTTGAAGATCCTTACTTTGCTAAGATTGTAGATGAAGTAGAGAAAGGGAAGACGGATGAGTATGTGTTGGTAGATGGTTTTCTATTCAAAGGAAATCGGTTGTGTATATCAGAGTGCATTTTGCGGATGAAGATTGTGAAGGAATTGCATGAAGAAGGACACGTGGGAAGAGATCGTACCTTGCAGTTGATTTCTCAATCATATTTTTGGCCTTCTATGAGGAAAGAAGTTGAAAGATTTGTGCAGAGATGTCACATATGTCAAGTTTCCAAAGGGACAACTACGAATGCAGGATTGTATATGCCATTGCTTGTGCCTACTAGACCATGGGTTGATATTAGCATGGACTTTGTTTTGGGTTTGCCAATAACTCAACGAGGGAACGATTCTATATATGTTGTGGTAGATAGATTTTCGAAGATGGCACATTTCAAAGCCTGTAAAAAGACCGCCGATGCAGTCTGTGTTGCTCAATTGTTCTTTAAAGAGATTTATCGACTACATGGGCTACCTGAGACCATTGTTTCTGACCGGGATACTCGATTTCTAAGTCATTTTTGGTTGAGTCTGTGGAAGATGGTTGGGACTAAGCTGAATTTTAGTAGCGCCTATCATCCACAAACAGATGGGCAAACGGAAGTGGTGAACAGATCTTTGGGAAATTTGTTGAGATGTCTTGTGAAGGATAATTTAAAGAGCTGGGATGTGAAGTTGTGTCAGGCAGAATTCGCACATAATCATGCTGTTAATCGCAGTACTGGATTCAGTCCATTTCAAGTAGTCTATTCAGCTATTCCGAAAGGACCATTGGATTTGTCGATGGTTCCACTTAAGAAAGGGGTTATTAAACGAGCTTTGATTTCGTGAATGAGTTGCAGGAGTGTCACAAGATTGTTCATGAACGATTGCTTAAGTCAAATGAGAAGTATAAGCAACTAGCAGATATGAAACGAAGGAGTGTGGACTTCAAAGAGGGTGATTTTGTTTACGCAGTATTGACAAAAGATCGTTTTCCAGTTGGAACTTACAACAAATTGAAAGCTCGAAATATTGGTCCAATATAAATCTTGAAGAAGATTAATGATAATGCTTATCGGTTAAGATTGTCGGATCATGCCCATACTGTCGACGTTTTCAACGTCAAACACTTGATTCCATATCATGAGGATAAGAGTGTCGAGGAAGAGGAAAGTGCGAATTCGAGGACGAATTCTTTTCAATCAGGGGAGGATGATACATCACACCATGCCTTAAGTCTTAGGTAGCCTGTTGCGAGATGCGCCAATTGCCTTAAGTCGCCTGCAAGTTATGATATCAAGCGACCTAACGAGCTATTAGATGTCGCCAGCGACCTAGCAAGTGATGTCATTTGTCTTAACTCTCCTGCATTACAAGATAGCGGTCGAACGAGGTATGAGACCTATGAGTTACGACCTACTGGGATAAGTGACCTAGCGAGTCGCACCATACCACTACTGCCACATTTCTTTAGGTCATCAGCGGGCCATGACCTAACGGGCCACGACCTAGCGAGTTAGATCATACATGTCCAATTCCATAGGTCGCTGATTCTTATGCCGCATGAAGCCTAAGTCGCTGAAGCTTATGTTGTTCTTTCCTTATGTCGCTGCCATGGTTTCTTTAAGTCACTGCTTCCTTATGAGCTTAGGTCGCATTAGATGATATGTCGCAAGATGTTTTATGTTCTTAAGTCACGTATGATGTTGTGTTGTAAATTCGTTAAGTCGTAAGTCACTGCATTATATGTTGTAATGTTGTAACTTCTGTTAGGTCGTAAGTCACGTGCCGTTGTGTTGTTAGGCCACGTCTTTTAAGTCGTGTCTGTATGTGTGTTGTAAGCCTATAAATAGGCGGGTCGTGTCATTTGTAAAGGTGGTTGATTTTGAATAAACTTTTGTTTGAGTGCTTTGTGCCTCTTTAAAATTGGAATTGAGTGTTATCCCCTTTCTCCATCTTCAATTATTCGAGTGTGCTCGAACCAACGATTTTGAAGCCGGTTCATGGAATCTCGTGCGCGAGATCAACGTCGAAGAATCGTAGATCTTCTAACACGGTATCGTGCGCGATCAACATGTTAAAGATAGCTAAAATCTGGTATCTCGCGAGATCAACGGATTTGTGCATTTATCTTGGGTATTATCAATCCATCGATTCATATTTGTATCGTTCCATCGTCGTTTGTTCGTTGTGCATCATTTGGTGACAACTTGTTGTTTAATCCAATGCGTCGGTGATTGTCGCCTTTATATCAATTAGGTGATCTTGTAGCCTGGTTAAATCAAGAGACTATGCCCTAGACTCGGAAATAGTAGGGTGTATCTCATGGCCTTGAAATCGAGTTTGTAACATCGAGATCATATTTGAAAAGAAATCTACACAAAAAATTGTGTGGGATTGGATGTAGGGTAACTCCAAACCAGTATAAAATTCAGGTATGCTCTTTTCTTTACCGCTTTCATTTACTATTTGCATCTGTGTCTGATTCTGTGATTGTCTCTATGTTTGTGAAATTGCACCTATATGTATTTAATTTGAAAAGATTTAAAAAATTCCACAAAATCCATTAAACATTACTCGCCCCTCTCTATTGTTAATCTAGCCTTAAGATCTGTAATTCGCAGTTCATACGAATGTTAAAAATGAAATGGTCGCTAATGATGCACTTTGAAAATGCTTTGTGTTAGGCGATTTTCAAAGTTAAATTAGGGAGACATCCTAGAGGCTTCTTTATATATTTGGTAAGTACTATAATTGTAGTTATTACTGGAAAAATATGGAAGTTTAAATCATTCGTTAACATTTGAAATCAAGTTGCAAAATGTTACAGCGGAAGGTCACTATATGAGCACTTTGAAATATCCTATTTTTGAAATTTTTGTAATAAATTGAATGGCATCCTTATGGTTTATTTAAATTTAAATAAGTATTATATGTGTACTTAGTACTAAAAAAATTGGAGTTTAAAAGGTTTTGGAGCTGGTTAAACAAAACAGCTAAATTTGGAGTAAAAATGTTGCTAAACAAACATTTAGTAAATACCTTATTTTTGGGAATATTTATAAATAAGCTGGGAACTATTCTTAAGGGTTTCTTTTCATAGCAAGTGCCCAAAGGGTAGTAGTTACTGTAAAATTTCACGTCTTAAATCATTTTTTTATGCGGTTTAAACTGGTCATAAAGTTCATGTTTTTCTATATTGTTCTTTGATAAGGACTTTTAACAACATTTATAAATGTTGTAGTAAGTTGCTTACGGTTTTAAGTGTTTATGTTAGCGCCAAAATTGGTCATAACACCCAAACACCGTTGAAAGCACCAACCAACAGTAATAGATAATGGAGAGAATATGTGTAGAGAGTATAAATATGAAGAACAGTAAAAACTAAAATGAAAGCAGTAAAAACATAAGATTTATAGCGGTTTGCTTGACTCCGACCTACATCCACTCCAGAAATTTTCTTTATATTGATATGACAATCAATTACAGTTACAATCTAGAGTTTTTGAAACAATAATGGCAGAGTGGCCTTAGTAGAGAATAGGAAAGGGAATAGAGTGAAGATCCCTTTTTCTGAAGCCCTGCCTGCTGTATTTATAGGCAAAATCCTAGTTATCGAGCTTCCCGAGTATACGGGCCTACTAAGACCTTGGCCAAGCTCACACCCTTCACTTCGATGACCCAATGTCCTCCATAAGTTGACCCAAAGTAACCATGGTACTGACCCAAAGTGAAATGCTCAGCGACTCGAAGTAACATGACCTATAGCCTAGGCCGAACCCAAGTTGAAGTAACTTTCACCCAAATGCCGAACCGAAGCACTCCCTGATGCCGACCCGAATCATTGCTTGTGCTGACCCGAAGTCCATCTCGAAGTCGACCCACATCATCTTGCCGACCTAAACTATCAAGACCGATCCACACATGCGAACTCCAATGACTGAACCGCATGGCCTTCCTTCCTTTGCCCGACCGACCCTCCTTAGCCGATCCGTTAAGACAGGCCTACACCAACATGATCAATCCACCTTCCAACCGATCCACCCCTACATGAATGACCCACTTCTTCACCGATCCCATTCTCCTTGCCTACCCAAACTATTCCTTCTATCAAGCCTTTTCGAACTAGGTTATGCCGACCCGTACCATCAAGGCCGATCCAGACCACCACGCGGATCCATGCCTACCGACCTTCTTTGGTCGGGCCACTCATGACTTCCACCCTTGACTGAGCCACCTAGAATATCTACCCTGACCAACCCTACATGACCGATCCACTCGACCCTGATCCACTCTAATGCTGACGAAACCAAATGAATATGCCAACCCATCTAAATGCCAAATCACCTTTAATGCCGATCCTAGAACCAGATGCCGCCCCATATAAACAGGCCGACTCAGAGCAGGTAGCATCATGCCGATCCCAAAACCAATCCGAAACGACTCGATTTTTGTCGAAACTCATAATTCCATTATCCTGCAACTTTTGTCCATCGACCAAGGCAAATCCAGTTATATATTAATGTTTACCATCCATGATCGATCGTCCATTCATCCATTTGAACCAAATTCTTCACATTCCAGTCTCGACAAATGAGTAGTTGATTTAATTAAATCCGCCTATCTATGGCCTTGTCAAAAGGCGGTTTAACATTTTTCCTCCAAAACATGCCTTACGGTTGGAAGGTGTGTTTTGTATAGCTTTTAATCCATCCTCCAAAGTCCACATTCCATCCATAGCCATTCCATCATATCCGTAATCCAAACCATTTCATCCCAGTGACATTGCCATATCCATATTCGAATCTACATCCGCTCCGAGTTGATATCCGATTCTGAATTCAATAACCAAACCCTAAGCCAATTCCATAGCCATTTAAACCCGTCAACTGAGTTTTAATCCATTTATATCCAATAACCAATAACCAATATCCAAATCCATGACCACTCCGGGCCGACATCCCGTTCCAACCACGACTCTCCCGTCAAGGGCTTTTATGTTCTCCGACCCGGGCTCTCCGGCCAAGGACTTTTCAATTCTTCGACCTCGACTCTTCGGCTAAGGACTTTCTAATATTCTCTAGCCTCGGCTCTTCGGCCATGGACTTTTAATATTCTCCGGCCTCGGATCTCCGACCGAGGACTTTTTATATTCTCCAGTCTTGGCTCTCCGACCAAGGACTTTTTAATATTCTTTGGCTCGGCTCTCCAGCCAAGTTTTTAATATCCTCCGACCTCGGCTCTCAGGCCAAGAACTTTTTATATTCTTCGGCCTCGGCTCTACGGCCGTGGACTTTTATATTCTCTGGCCTTGGCTCTCCAGCGATGGACATTTTATATTGTGCTCAAGTGCATTCCATCGCTCTCCAATGAAGGGACTCGTAACTTGTGATCACTGCCCCGTTTCTCCGGTCGGATGCGGGACTTGTATTATTTATTACATTGATCTAAATCTAGTCATTCAAAACAAGAGTTTTTACAGCCAAGGAAACCAAATAAATGTCTATACATCCCAGGAAGAAACCAAAGTTTTCAGGAAAATAAAAAGAAAAACAGGATTTCACAGACTCGAGCAATATCGTTTATCATCGTCTTAGAGCATGCATTGGGACCGTCCTCGATACCATACATGTGTAAGTGATTTAGTCGTATTACTTCGAGTTCTATTACTTATTCAAAGCCATAAATCTATTTAGTTGATATCAAGCTGACGCTGCCTAGGTCCAGTGCCATCTTCGTTCGACGTAGACGGTGGCTGCTCCTGTTCCACTGCCATAGCTCGATTCCTTACATACTATCGTAGATGACCATTCCTTACATGCTCCTCAACGATATCTTTCAAATTCTTAGTGTCATTTGTGTTGTGCCCAACCAGCTAATGGAATAGGCATTGCTTTCCCGATGCCCGCTCGTATTCAAAAGGTTCCCTCCTTGCCGCCTTCGATACTGGAGGCACCCTCGAGTGTCCCAGCAAATCCTTTCTAGAGTCTCAGTTAAATCTGTGTAGGAAGAAAACTTTGACTCCCTCTGAGGCCTTTTCAAAGTGTTACCGTTGTCATTCATTTTCCTTTTTCCTTTATCATCTTTATTTGGATCCTCCCTGGGTGGACCTCCACCCCATACTGCATAAGCTTCAGCCTCTCTCCCTTCTCTCTCAGTTTGCGCATCTTCCTGCCTCAAGAACCTTTCCGCCTCATGATAGAACTCCCTGAGATGGTGGGTCCCGCTACAATGATACCTTGAAATCTGAATTATCTGCAATTCCTAAAACTACCGCCATCAAAACCATCGATTAATCGAGCCGATCCACCGAAGCCATCGCCGCATTGAATCTGGTTAAGAAATCCCTGAGTGACTCTCTTTTCCATTGTTTCATCGATTTTAAAATCATCACATTCTTGGATCTGACTATGTTGACCCAAAACTGTCTCATAAACTATTCAATCAGCTCCGTCCATGTGCCGATAGAGCCACTCTCCAGCTGTCTGAACCATAATGCTACAATATCCGTCAAATACAAAGGGAAGCATTGTGCCATGACCTCCTTCTATTCCCCTAGAACTTCCATATGCCTTATGTACCTTGTCAAGTGAACAATGGGATCCTTTCTTCCTTCATACATCTCCAGTGTTGGTAGTTCGAAATTTGGCGAGTTTCCAGCTTGCCTGATTATAGGAGCAGAGAAACTCTTATTCATATCCTCCAAATTTCTATTTACCAATCCACCTCTCATGGCTCACTTAAACCATCTCTGCCAACCTATCACCGTCGTCGAGTTATAGTCCTTGTCCGTTACCTCCAATCTGCTCCCCGGGTTCACGAGGAAATCCTAGAACCTGCTCTCCTAGAAAAGCATCCATTCCTCTATCAACACCATGTTGTACAGCTCCACTTGGTTCTCTGCCCAAGACTGAATGAACATGCTCCTGTGGAATGCCCCGTAGACCTGGTGCTGCTTCTGATGGTCCCGCTCTATTATGAATTCTGGTTGCTCCGTCCTCTTGACCCCTATTTCCAGCATCTTCTGCAGTCATGTTCCCTTGACTCTACACTCCAGCTTTGCAAATTGTCGAAGTAGGTTCTGCATCATCTCCTCTTTTCTTTTCATCATTGTTTCCATCTCGTCTCCAGTGATAAAAATCGAGGTCTGATTAGATCTCGAGGAAGCCTCCTGACTCCCCTCATGCTGAATCCTTTCATTTCTTTGACTTATTGTCAATTGCCTTTCCATAGCTTTCCAGATCCAAGTCTTTAATTCTTCAAATCCAAAGTCCAAGCCATAGGTTTCCTGAGTTATGTCCTTCTCAGTGAAAGCACCAAAATGTTAGAGCCAAATAACACTCAAACGTCGTCGAAAGCACCAACCAACAGTAACAGATAACAAAGAGAATATATGTAGGGAGTATATATATGAAGAACAGTAAAAACTAAAATGAAAGCAGCAAAAACAGAAGATTTATAGTGGTTTAGCTGACTCTGACATACGTCCACTCTAGAAATTTCCTTTATATTGATCTGAGAATCAATTACAGTAATAATCCAGAGTTTTTGGAACAATAATGGCAAAGTTGCCTTAGTAGAGAATAGGAAGGGGAATAGAGTGAAGATCCCCTTTCTGAAGCCTCGCCTGCTGTATTTATAGAAAAAGTTCTAGTTATCTGGCTTCCCAAGTGATACGGGACCACTAAGACCTTGGTCGAGCTCACACCCTTCACCTCGAACGACCCTAAGTCCTCCAAAAGCCGACTCGAAGTAACCATGGTACTGACCCGAAGTGAAATGCTTAACAACTCAAAGTAACATGACTTATAGCCAAGGCCGAACCCAAGTTGAAGTAACTTTCACCCAAATGTCGAACCGAAGCACCCCTTGATGCCGACCCGAATCATTGCTTGTGCTGACCCGAAGTCCACCTCGAACTCGGCCCACATCATCTTGCCGACCCAAACCATCATGACCGATGCACACATACCGAACTCCAATAACCAAACGGCATGGCCTTTCTTCATTTGCCCGATTGACCCTCCTTAGCCGATCCATTATGACCAGCCTACCCCATCATGACCAGTCCACCTTCTTACCGATATGCTCCTATATGACCGACCCACTTCTTCACTGATCCCATCCTCCTTGCCTACCCAAACCATTCCTCCTATCAAGCCTCGTCGAAATGGGCTATGCCAACCCGCACCATCAGGATCGATCCAGACCACCACGCCGATCCATAACTACCGACCTTCTTAGGCCGGGCCATTCATGACACTCCACCCTTGACCGAGCCACCTAGAACATCTACCTTGACCGACCCTATATGACCGACCTACTCCACCTCGATCCACTCCAATGCCGACCAAACCAAATAAATATGCTGACCTGTCTAAATGCCCTACCACCTTTAATGACGATCCTAGAACCAGATGTCGGCCCATATAAACAGGCCAACCCAGAGCAGATAGATCATGCGGATCCCAAAACCAATTTGAAACGACTCGACTTTTGTCGAAACCCATAATTCCAGTATCCCACAACTTTTGTCCATCGGCCATGCTGAATCTCGGCTAAATATTAATGTTTACCATCCGTGATCGATCGTCCATTCATCCATTTGAACCAAATCCATCGTATTCCAGTCTCAACAAACGAGTAGTCGATTTTGTTAAATCCGCCTATCTACGGCCTTGCCAAAAAGTGGGTTAACAATTTAAAAATGATATTTAAATTTGTTATTTTTTCCTCCTCTTTTAGGGATGTTTGTAACATATTGCAGTATCATAAAGTTGTTTTGAAGTTTAAATATATTTTTAATAATTATATATGTATTCTTAAATTAAAGAGATTTATAATATAAGACATTTTTTTATTTATTTTCATCAAATTATAAATTAGTTATTTTCACAAGTAATATTTTACAAATTTATTTAAAACCCGTTTGTAAGTATTTTAAAGTGTTTATATATATATATATATGTGTGTGTGTGTGTTTTGAAAAAGGTATTCAATTATGCTTAACACTAAAAATCGATGAAGTAGGCTTATCTACTTGTCAGTGTTAAGATTAATGTTCGAGTAGGATTAGAAGCAATATTGCTCTAATCTATCGGTTTCCCTCTTGATCGAGAAATAATCAATTTGAGAAGGTCGAAAATGTGTCAATTGTGTTACTTTCTTACTCTTTTATAAAAGTCATTAATACTATACTTAACACTAAAAGCCAACGAGGTAGAGTTATCTATCTGTAGGAATCAAGAATGAAGACACTAGGCCAGGCTTTGATATGCAACCAGTACTCTAACTTACCTAGCTTCACACTTGAATGAGGGATAGTGTATGTTGGAATTTCGAAAGCGCCTTAAGTATAGGAACCATGATTTCCATAAAAGATCATCTATAGAACTGGGTAGTTGACTTGTCAAATATCGAACTTAACCCAATATTAACTTTGATCTTTAAATGAATCTTTTTAAAGATAATCTAAGTACCGATTGGTTTTGGGTTTGTTATGACAATGTGTACTTTAACCCGTTTTGATTATACTTATGAATGTAAGTAGATCTTTAAAAGAATGTTTTGTAGATAAGCATAAATGAAATGGTTTTGGGTTTGTATTAATAATGTTTAAGTAACATTCGTCTTAAACCTTTTTAAATGGTTTTTGAAAGTAAGTAGATTGTTAAAATGGATATTTCAAAGGAAATTATAAATACGGAATCTTTTGGGAAAAGATCGAAAAAGTAAACGTTTAAATTAAGAAATCTTGTTAATGATCTTTGAATATATTTATACAATTTGAGATAAGTATATGAATATTTTTTGAAGTATTGAAGAGTACAAATAAATAGCAGGGATTGATAAATGAAGTTTTATTGGATAAAATTTTTTACCAATAAAATAGGTTTTAATTAATAAAAGATTAATTAAATAAAAAGGGGATTAGAAGTCGCTTATGTGACTTAATCATGCTTTGTATGTTTACTGGCTTATGGAAAGTATTTAGTCAAGTACCTAGCACTAAAAGTTCGAAAATGTGACAAGTATATGACAATTAGTTTCCATATGTGATTGTTCTCGTTATTGTCGAATATTATTAAATCTTCAATTATTTCTTGAAGATATCATGATTAGTAAGTGTTTTACTTATTGAAAAACACATCAAGATTGAGATATGTGTTCTATTTCTTGGAGATAGATCCATTTGAGATGCTGGAATCACATGTGGTTTCAAGATCTGTTCGAGATATGGAATCTGCTTGAGGACCCGTGTTCTATTCTAGTGATGAAGACTCACGTGAGAGATGTTGAACGTGACCTCGACATCGAAATTGCAGAAAATGGAGTAAGATGCACAGTCTGGGGTTTGCTAACCGATGATAGGATATTATCACTCCATATTTAGATTATGCTTATCGATGTCTCATGCGGGTGTTGATGATTTTTGGATCATGTGTTTTATACATGGACTGACTATGTTTACCATATGGTACATTTTGTCTAAAGATATACGACCCTCGAGGTAGCTTCTGACCCTTGTTTAGGAGACTGGATTTTAGCTTGACCAAAGGGATCTCCACGTGATATCCATTATGTAAACTTAACTTAATGGTTGATTATACCCTCAATATGTCATGGTTTGATCATTGTAAGTATCACAGCTATTTTCTAATCTATATTCTTTACCTTAGACATTATCTATTATATCACTTTATGTACTTATTAGATGAGCGGTCCTTTTGAGGGCATAATTTTATGGAATTCCGTGCATCCTCAAAAGTATTGTTATATACTGATCACATAATTCTTGAGTTTCTCATACCAGACTTATGTCTGATACATGATTTTTTTCTCCTAAATTCCTCATTCGCTCTTTCGAGTAGTGTGAGAAAGGTGGATTGTCATTAATGTTCATTGGAGCTCGAGGAGGCAAGATGGATGTTTCACCTATATCAGTATTCTTATTTCCACTGCATTAGTATATTATACATACCAGCATTTGTGAGGACAGACTATTATAACTGCCTAGACTGATGATATTAGTTAGATTTGTAACTTTGAAATGCTATGTATCTTAGAGTGATAGTTTGTACTGTCTTTGTTATTATATGTTACCGTTTCACTGTGAGATTCTGATATTTTTTTCCTTTTTTCCTATTCTATTTCTTTCTCGTTTTATTTTGCACTAATAATCTATCTTTCTAAAACTTGGATGCTTGACACGTAAATACTGTGGATGTATTAATGCCGACATTCGAGGGCTAAAAAGGACGGTCATTACAAAAGATATTGATACCTCTCTTACGACTAGAGTATGTGGTGCTTTTCAAATGTTGGATAGTGTATTACTCATAGCTATAGGAAGCACTAAGGGGTTACATACACATAGTTATTGGATAAGTATGGAAAAACTCGTTCGAGAGTTTCCCGTTGGTTGATAACAACTAGGTTAAACAGGAAATCTCGATGTAACGATATTACATAGTTTTCTCAATTTGAGAATGTTGTGGAACTTCAGTGTGGATACTCCACGTTGATTATAGTTATATCATGGCATGACATCCATCAAAATACTATCATTAGTTCTAAGTTTAAGCATTGGGAGTGAAGTACTATTCAATAGGGATTTCCTCTCAACTGTTGTATAAGTTTAGTATCATAGTCAACTATAGTCACTCAAGTTAAAATATATGGGAAGAGTAAAACAGTTAATAATAAATGTTATTATTGAACCAAGGATTTTTATTGGATTGATCAAGTTGAATACGAATAAAATAAGAGTTTTAACCAATACCAAATTTTATACATCCTAAAGTGATACAGTGTTGATGAAGAAAACATATGTAAATTATTATCACTGTTAGTCTTGCTTAAGGTGATGTAAATTATGATTTTACCAAAAACATGTAGAAGTGATAGATTTGGAAAAACTATCATATCATAAGCTAAGGTGACATGTAAACGTTAATATTTGAACTATTCGATATTATTCGTTGATTGAATTTACACCTTTGAGTCTCACAACTGTATTTGTGAATTTTTCAAAAAACCACATGATTTAATTGATTTATAAAATGTAATAAGTTAACTAAATTAATTTATATTTAATAAATATTAACTATTATTATTGTATTTTATGTAAGACAAGTGGCTCTTTGAAATTTCTGGGTGTAATTAATAATTATTTAGATGAGTATATAGAAGCTATACGCGCATATACGTGTATATATATATATATATATATATATATGGGTTTTAAATATCAATAATTAATTAACGAATATTGTGTCTTTTTTCCCATAAATGGACCATGTATGGTTGATCAAAGAAAGAAGGAACCATGTAGATATTAGATCTAGAGTTAATTGTTAATTAAAAAAGAAAGTTTTAAAAGAGAGATTTAGAAATATTTTTGTTCTCGCTATAAAAAAATCTTCCTCATTAATTCATTCTTCATTCCTTTTACACTCCCCTTTCATGGCCGCCATCTTCAACCATTATTACCAAGGATAAAAAAGTCACCCAGAATTACATAAAATAAAATAAAATCAAATCAAAGTGCTTCATTCGATTCTAACAAGATCGGGTGGGGATTTATGCAATTTGGGAAGCAATTCACAAATCAAGAAGCCACAAAGGGCAAGATCTATTGAGTAAATATTCATATCTTATTTTTAGTTTGCCACCATCCCTAATATAATAGTATCGCCAAATACGTATTTATAAGATTTTCCATTACCGAAATTTGATTGTAAACTTTTGATTTGCTTTAAATGGTAAGTTACTAGATGTAACAACCTAAAATTTTGGTCATTTAATTTTAAATCTTTAAATTTATTTTATATATTTAAATAATTGGATTTTGGAATTTAACAAATTTAATTCAAATATAGTGATCATTTTAAATATTTGAATTGTAAACTAAATATTATTTAAATGGATTTAGTAATTATATTCAACTCCTTTTAATTAACAAGTAATATTAACGAATTTAACTTGTAAATCTATTCACAAAAATAAATAGGTTTGATAAACATCGATAATTGGATCAAAAATATTAAACGATATTTAAATCTGTGAAAATATCACCATGGGGCATTGTCTCGAATTTTGATGGAACCGGTGCCATTAGATCCTGAATAATAAATTATTGTATGTCGTCGAGTTTCCTAATGATCAGACATACTGTTTGGTTGTGCAAGCTTGAAATGCGTAGCAATTAATTTTAAATATAATTTGATTATAAAGCTACTTTTGTGTACTTTGGAATTAGGTCTTGAAACTAGCTCTATTGTGTGAGGACCCGCAAATCCGTACTCCTTGAATATACACTAATCTCCATTGATTAATTCAAGATGAACAGAAATACGAATTCTCAATGTTTAAGAAAAAGAAAAAGATAGAAGAAAAGAGAAAATAGAAAACAGAGAGAAAAGAAAATAGAAAGAACAGAAAGAAAACAACAGAACAATAACAGAATCTCACAATTCGCAGCAGAACAATATATAATAAATAAATGAATAATCTTTAAACAAAGAACTATATCAGTTATTACATTACATTTCATTACATCAGAGTGTACAACAACAACAACAAACAGCGGAAAAGAAATACTATATACAAGTAATACGCCATGCCATCCAGCTTGCCTCCAGCAACTCCTGAATTCCAGAATATCCTGATAAACCTTAACTCTTGACTGCCCGTGTGGAAATTGGTGGGCACCCAGAGTTTAGGAAGGAAAACAATAAACTCCAAGTCAGTCATGTGACTAGTGTGAGAACTCAAAACAGTTTATTTATCTTTAAAATCAAAATAGAGGAATATTTTTAAAGTCAATTCGCAATGCTTTTAAAAATGAGACTACCATAAGGCCTCCCGCACACACACACAATGCAAATGCAGAATCGGAGGAGATTTCTCCTTATGATAGTCAAAGATGCTTGATACGTATTAAAAAGAACATTTGATATTATTATTAGTGCATAGTGTAGGAAAAATTCATTTCGAAAATAAAGATATAAATCTTAGCCAGCATAGACATTCCGCACTTATTCCTACTATAGCTACCATGTTCAATAGCAGGTTACCACCACATTCCATGGCAGGTTATACAACTAAAACCGTACAAGATCGTATTGTTTCTTTGGATTTCCAACGAATGGTCAGGCCAAGGAACTTCCCATTGCCACATGAGAATGCCTCTGGAAGGACATCCCCGAGAACCAAATCGGATCTCTGCCAACACAAGGCCGGGTTACCCCTAACTGGGTAACAACCGACACGAGTATGTCATCCCCCGGTCCCATTGAACCTTTATCCGAGCGCTCGTCACCATCATCACACAATCATAAATAAAGTGTTTCAACATGAGTAAGTATCTGGGCTCCATACCATGATACCACCCTTTCCAGAAGGAAATGCACATACCCTATAGGGAGCTACCCCACATAACCTTGCTGCATCTTTCCTGTTTTGACCATTCCGGGGTGTGAGGCTCGACGAAGTCTCGTCCACAAAAACATACTTTATACAAAAGCCATGCTTTGGGTCAACAAATGATCATAGAAATGATCACCAAGATAGACGATCAAATAAATGATCCTATCACAAATAATCAACACAATGATCATTTCACAGCAACACTCAGCATGTCACATTACCAAATTGGGAATATATCGCTGATAACCTTCAACTACATAACCTCTGAGCTCGTACGTCTCAAAGAAGGGTGTTAATCTAAAAGTATAAATTCTTCGCCACCAACAGAAATATATTTGAAAGAAATCTGCTTTATATCTCAATCTGTAACGTCAGACATACAATCCATACAAGTCTGTTCCGGGCTCGAACAGAAACCGAAGGCACTTACAAAGAAGTCCTTGCAATCTGGATATCCACAATCCTGATCGGATTCCCCATCACATATGGAGAACTCTATACCGGAGCAACTCGGTGCAGAGTCAATCGACAGGTCATCCTATCGCTCTCGCAAATACCGGGTCTTCAACACCGATCTTCAATGCTATCCATTACGTCGTATCACTATTCGGAATGGGTAATCCGAATAACGAGCGCAATAATTTAAAAATAAGTGTAGCATTCAAATTCAAGCAAATCACAACAAATACCTTTCAAAGGTAAATATTGATAGTCGGTTATTGAACTATCCATGGATATGCACACATCACCAGATTCCAAATAATTTTCCAAATTATTTACTTCCCAAAAAATATCTTTACAAGATAAATAATTTCAACACCTCAAAAATAAATCAATATTTATTTTTAAACAAATTCCACTTTCTTTTATAAATTCCATAGTGAATTTATATTCCTAAATATCCATGCATATACGATTTCAATTATTCGTTTCAATTTATCTTCAAAAGGATAAATCCTCTAAACGTTTCATTTCACATTGGAAAAACATTTCCATACTTATTTATTAAGTAATTCTCAAATCCATTTATTTTCAACACTTAGAAAATATTCAATATACTTAAATGGAGATTAAGTACATATTTCATTCTTTAAGGAAATCATTCTCTTAAACATATTTATTTGGGCTAAGACAAATGTTACGTAAAACATCGTTACGACAACCCAAAATCAACAGTATAGGGATTCGAGATTAAAATAGATATATAAATCCCAATACTATACAAAACGTTTCCTTTCGGAAATCATTTACTATAACAACAGTGTTATAGTCCACCATTTCCTTCTATTTCTCGAAAACGTCTATTTCAACAATGAATGTTGAAATCTATGGTTTCGAATCTCAACACATTTTAAAATATCGTTAGCTTGTTTTAATTCTATTTAAAATATCACATTCTAAACATTTTCTTTAACATATTATTCACTATTCAAAAACGTGAATATACTTTGTTAACAAATTTCATCCTTTTATTCATTTTATTTTAAAGGATTATTCACTATCTAAAATGTGAATATAACTCCATAAATAAGTTATAACAATTTACTTATCAAAATAAGTCGTTTGCGGATTTATAAAACACGTTTATAAATTCCTTTATTAACCTATTCAATTCATAACTAAATTATAAACCAAAAGTTCATATTATAAGTGAAATACTTATAATTTATTTGTTTGCAAAATCGTTCCTTTGAACTTCATAATTATAAATCTTATAACTGATAAGATTCGTTTATTTATTCAAATCTATTCTTTTAACAATTTTATGAATTTTATAAACCTACTGCTTATAAAATTCCATTTATAACTTCACCGTTTATAATTCTATAAATTTCATTCATTTATGAAATTCATTCACAACTCATTCTAACACTTATAAAAACTCGTTTTATAATTCCAATATTTTAATTTATAAATATCAATTTATAAATCTTTTATATAATCAATTTATATTATTATTTCAAAACGTCTTTAAAGTCCTTTATAATTTCACCATTTTGATTTATAAAATAATTAAATTTTATAAATCCTATATTTTCAACTTTTTATAATAAATTCAAAAATTCCGATTAAACTATTTTATAAAATCATTAGCCCCGTATTTTCAAAAATCAACCTTTAACTATATTTCTCAAAAATCATAATTTTTATAACATTAAAATTATAACGTTTATTTATTTAAAATGAGTCAATTCCAAACATATAGTATATTTTCAAAAATCACTTTAAAAATTATTTTAAAATTCTAAAACTTGGTCCAATGATGCTACACATCAAATAGTCAATCACGACAACAACGACATCCTATATCGATATGATAGTCCATCAAATATCAAAATATCTGAAATCAAATAAATACTGTTGAGGAATCCAGTTGGATCCCTCCAACCTGTTTTCCTGCATCCACAAACATTAGCACAATACCAATTCCGCTCCAGTACGGAATTATCGCGGTATATGAGATTTAAAATATTATCCGCTTAATAGACGGCGCAATAGGGTCTCATCCGCTATACAAATGCGGAAAATCAATAACTGCAATATATACATATGCCAATATATATATATATATATATATATTGCTATTATATATAATACCAATTTCACTGTTTATGAAATATTCGCGGTATATGTTTTTAATAGATAACATCCGCTTACTAATGGCGCATAATGTCTATTTTAACAATCAATAGATAACAATCATCATTCAAACATGCATTCAGGTATTTTAAATATAACTATTTAAAATAAAATCGAAACCGATTCGATTGAGTGAGAAGTTCTCACCTTGATTTCAATTTCGTTTTAACGATTTATTTCGAATAAAATTAAACGGACGTTTAATTTTACCCGAAATTCTCACTAACACCAAACGACTCCAATCCAATTCCATAGCGTAATGCTCGTCCACACGATTCCAACGCAACTGGTTTCGCGTGTTTTTGACCTCGTATGAAAAAGTTATGATAATTAGAAGTTTACACGGATTTATATTTTAATTTACAACAATTTCTTTAAAAAAAATATAACCTAACTATTATCTGCCGTTCGATCTGCTCCATGCAATCCTGGCCGCACGTTCCTTTCTCCTCTCCCTCACGTTTTTGCGTTCACTCGCAGACAATAGCCGAACCCATATTGATTTTTAGGGTTTAATTACACGATCCCCTTGTTTGATTATAACTCGATCAGGAGCTTCCATTTTGAAGAGCATCACGCTCTCTACCTTCGGTCAGAATTCCATGGAACTCGGCCCTTCATCAAGCTAGAATTTCGAGGCCGAACGCATGGCCTTTGACTGCAAATTGCCGTCAATCCGTTAATCCATTCGCGATCATAGCCGTTGGATATCTAGTTCGTGTTGTGCTCTACAACTTTCGTTTAGAAAGTTTCTCGAAATAAATTATGGATTGAGAAATAACGAGGGGGGAAAGAAAGTGAATTTCGGCCATTGGTCAGGTTGAAGGCGGCTGAGCATTAGGTTTAGGGTTTAGTTATTTTTTTTTCTTGTGAATGAAGGGGCTATTTATAGGAAATTATTGAACACTATTCATCCGGGTTTTCAAAACTCCGATTTACGCGCGGTGACCAGCGTTTCTAGGGTTTACCCTACGTTTCGGACACAATGGAACAGGTTTCGGAAGCTAATTCGGTCATCTGTGCGAGATATGGCAATAAACGTTCAATTTAAATTAAACTGATTTAAACGATTTTCTAGGCGTTTTAGCTTGCACCGGATAAACGGTGAATCCAATTGACATGAAATTTAAAACCTTACAATAATATCACATTACGGATCCGATGAAACTGGTTTCGTCGAAATCCGACACTGTTTGAAAAATGGCTATTTTAACTCGCCAAATTAATATTAAAAACAATTTGATGCGTTTCGAGCTGCTACGATCAAACGATAACTCCGATTGCTACGAAAATTGAAATCCGATAATAACTAACTATTACGGATCCAATGAAACTAGTTTCGTCCAATTCTGAGACTGTTCAAAAATTGACTATTTTCACTAGTCGATTAAATATTAAAATATTCAATTTTCACAGATAAACTCTTAATTCGATTTTAAAAGTTCTAAAATATCGTTCTAACTTCAATATGATATAATAAAATTTTACAAATCATTTTCAATCATATTTAACTCGATTTTCAATTATTTCGATAATTTAACATATTAAATTATCGATCTAATTATTCAATTAAATCCAATTATTCAAATTAAATTTTATTCGACTTATAAATTCACTTATTAATATTTAAAATAAATTAAATATTCAAATTTTAATTAAATAAAATTCTGGGTCGTTACATATTGAGTTGGGAATATGGGCATTTAGTATAGAATGTCAGGGAGCATGTCTCTTTGGAGTTTGAGATTTTTGGACGTGAATGGTGCCGGATATTGTAGAATAAAATATTATATACCTTTATTATTGTTATCTAGGTTTTTAACCTAGTAGAAACCGATTGAAAACAGAACAACCATGTGTAGACAGGATGGTTCAGGACTCAACCAAGAAAGATAAGACAAGGGATCGACATTGACCCAGCTATACGACTAGGACAACAACCGGGATCAATGAAGCTAAGAGATCAGCAGTAACGACCCAGGATTTTGATCATTTGAAATTCGTATATTTAATTGATTTTAAATATGCACAAGTTAAATTTATAAGCTGAATAGATTTTATTTCGAACACAGTGATTTGATTAAAAAATTAAATTGTTAACTTAATATTTGAAATTGCGTAAATAATTGAGATTTGGATTTAAAATGATTGAAAATGATTTATAAAGTTGAATTAAAATCTTTTTGAATTAGAATGATGTTAGAGAACTTTTAAAATCAAATTAAAAGTTAATTTGTTAAAATTGAATATTTTAATATTTAATTGATGAGTAAAAATAGCCATTTTTCAAACAGTCTCGGATTTCGACGAAACTAGTTTCATTGGATCCGTAATGTTAAATTATTTTAAGATTTCAAATTTCGTGTCAATCGGATTTACTGTTTGTCCGGGGTAAGCTAAAATGCGTAGAAAACTTTTAAGTGAATTTTAAATTTAAATAGTCGATTCGAAAACCTATCTTTCAAATACAATCGAATTGGCTTCCGATATATATTCCATTGCGTTCAAAATAAGGGTAAAATATTACAAACGCCAGGCAGCATGCTTCATTTGGAGTTCGGAAAAATTTCGGCTGAATAGTGCAAGCGAATTTTCCATAAATGGCCATCATTTTTCTAATTTTCTCAAAACCCTAGAGAGGTTAGGGCTAGCCGCCACTTCCCTTTTTAATGGCCAGAATTTCATTTTGTTTCCCCTTCGATTTCATCCAATCCATCAACAGTTATGAAAACTTATCAACTACAAAAATGGTGAACTCGATGAGTACTTCAATTTCAACGGTTGTGATCGGATTTAATTGAGCGAATCAACGGCAAAGTGCCTGGGAATGTTACGCATTCGTGGGTCAAAATCAGGGCCTATGGACAACCGAGCTCAGCGTGGTTTGGCGTGATGGCATGTCGTGGCTGAGGCTTTTGTTTGGTGATGGTTGATCGTCGTCAAATTTGTTGTGATGGTCGATAAAAATTCGAAGAATGGGGCGGCTAATGGGTTTTATTCACGTATAAACCTAGTAGGCAAGATGAAACAAACGTGCGGCCCCGATGTATGTAGTGAAATCTAACGGCCAGAAGTAAAATAAAAATTAAATTGCTTTATATATTAATTCGTATAACGTTTAAAATGCCATAACTTTTTCATACGAGGTCCGTTTCGCACGAAACGAATTGCGTTGGGTTCGTATTGAAGAGTACTACATTATGAAGCTAGAATGGGATTTATTTGAGTTAGTGAAAATTTTGGTTGAAATTAAACTCTTGTTATTTTAATCGGAATAAATTGCTATCGCGGCGACTACAAGCAATGTGAATACAACTCACTCTTTCTGACTCACTGATATTTTTATATAAGTGAGAAATAATTTATTGTATGACGATTGATGATTGTTTGTATGATATATGATATATTGATGGGTATTTGTATATATACCTGCCTAGTGGAGCAGCTGACCCTATACATTCCCGTGTATGAGCAGATGATCCTTTGTATGCGCGTCTGCCTCGAAGCGGACATTGTACACATATTCTAATATGTATATTTGTTGCATGTGACAGGTTGGAGGGATCCAACTGGATTCCTCACCAGTATTGATTTATTTACAGATACTGTTATATATTCTGTTATCATATGATATATGATGTTTTGGATGCCGTGATTGATGTATTTGGTGCTGTTGCAGCATTGGGCCTATTTGGAAATTTTGAAAATATTAAAGCGATGATTTTTAAATTTAAAAAGGATTTTCAAGTGATTTTGAAAATATAAGTTTTTTTGAATTTTGAAGTGTTAAAGGAATTGAATTTATTTTGAACGAATAAATATTATAATTTTTATGTTATAAAAATTATGATTTTTGTGAAATATGATCAAAATGTAATTTTTGAAATATTGAATTACTAAATTGGTAAATAGTTTAAATTGAGTTTCTGAATTATATTAAATGGTTTATATAGAAGGTTTATAAAATTTATATTTTATAAATTAAAATATTGGAATTATAAAACAAATTTTATAAGTGTTAAAATGAAGTTACAAATGGATTTGATAAATGAACTAACTTATAATTTGGATTTTGGCATGTAAATGGGATAAATGGAATTTGTTAATCAAGGGATTATTTATATTGAAGTTTTATAAAGTATAAAAGGAATTTATAAACATTATTTTATAAAGTCGTAATCAATTGAATTTGATAAGTTAAATAGAAGATTATCAATGCATTATATCCCCGATTTTGGACAGTGGGTAATCCTTTAATTTAAGTTTGCAATAGTGATGAATTTGGAAAAGGAGATATATCCATGATTTTGGACAGTGAATTATTCTTTAAATTAAATGTTGTAATAATAAAGAATTTGGTTGGGAATTATATCCACGATTTTGGACAATGGATAATCTTTTAATAAATATGTAGATCATTGAATTTGGATAAGAGAATTTATATTCTCGATTTTGGACAGTGAATATTATGTTAAATAAAATGGATATTTTTGGGAAGTTATATTTTTAAATGAAGTAAAATGTTTTAAAGATGTTTAAAATGTGTTAAGTATTGAAACCATAGATTTCAACATTCATTGTTGAAATAGACGTTTTCGAGAAGTAAGGAAAAGATGGACTATAACACTATTGTTATAGTAAATGATTTCCGAAAAGAAATATTTTTGTATAGCATTGGGATTTATATATCTATCTAAATTTCGAATCCCTATACTAGTGATTTTGGGTTGTCGCAGCGATGTTTTACGCAACATTCGTTTTGACTCGAATAAATATGTTTAAAAGAATGTTATCCTTAAAGAATAAAATATATACTCAATCATGATTTAAGTATATATAATATTTTCTAAGTGTTGAAAATAAATTGAATTGTGAATTACTTATTATTAAATAAGTATATGGAAATGTTCTCCAGTGTTGAAATGGTTTTGAAATATATCTTTTTATATAAAGATAATTTAAAGTGAATATTTGGCAAGCAATTTAATTAGTAGAAGATTAACTAAAAGGGCCTAGTGATTATTATGGTGCTAAATATTTATTCGTTTGATTTGATATTAAAGAACTGACTATCAGAACTTGGCCAAATTTTAGTTCCTCGACTTGATATGGGAACTATATGGTCGTACACTTAGTACGTAGCCTTCTGTGTAGGCTTGATTATCGTTTGTGTTGAGGATGTTAATTCGTATATTGTGGAGTATTACTCCAATCTATCGAGCTTCCTTCTTGGCCCGAAGGATAACAAGTTGAAAGTTGGAGACGTGATAAGTCTACGAGACTTAGTTGCTGTGTGAGGTTGAGAAATGCTTTTGCGTTGTTGGTGCGAAGAGACCGAGATCAGATTTATCTGAAAACCACTTCGGACCAACGTACATG
Source organism: Allium cepa (assembly GCA_030765085.1). Lineage (NCBI taxonomy): Eukaryota > Viridiplantae > Streptophyta > Magnoliopsida > Asparagales > Amaryllidaceae > Allium > Allium cepa. The sequence continues at coordinate 1,053,090,454 of CM060931.1, forward strand.
CTACGATTGTGCAGGTTGCTTGTGATGATATTGATATTCCGAAGTTTCATAGTGGGAGACTGTTTGTTGATCATTTGGGTTTAAAATCTCAATATACATCCATTAGCAGTGGTCCCTTCATTATGAAATACCCAATGCGAGAACTATTCACTACTAATCCTAGTAATTTCCCGACAGGATGTGGTAGGAAAGTACCTTCGATTTGTCCTATTCCTGGACAACTTGTATGGATGTTTGTCTGACATTGCATTTTTAAAGCTACGTACATTGGTTTTTATAAACATACATCAGTGGTGGCGGAGAAGGCAACTTCTCTTAGCTTAACACCCTCCTTGAGACGTATGAGCTTAAGCGTTGTATTTTGATGGAAGGCAATTAGTAGACAATGGAAATGGCCGTGTGGCATTATTGCGATATGTGATTACAAAAGGTAATCCTACCTCATCAGGCCTCATCAACCAGAAATGACCAAAACAGGGTTAGATGCACCAAGGCTAAGTGGGTCATCCCTAAGTAGGATATGATCATCCTCTTCTAGATATATCTTTGCACGCTACGATGTCATGTATCTGATTACCATGGTTTGTATGCTAGAGGGCCCTTGGTAAAGGTCGGTGACGACCAGAGGATTATATATTCGGTACCTTCTAGTTATAGAGGTGGGTCGGTCTTGTGTTGGTAGAGAAACTTTGCGATGGTTTCTCGATACATTCTTCTAGAGATGTATATCGGAACGTAGTACCTTTACCTGGTCATTTGTATGGAAATCCAAACCCCACTACGAGCTACGATTTTTTTTGCAAAGGCGTAATGAATAGCCTCGAAATGATATATGGGTAACCATTTCGACTATGATTAATATTATTTGTATATACTAGACACTAATATAATATAAGAGGATTTGATATGAAAGAATTTTTTAATTATCGTAAAGTAAAAATATGTCCATGTTTATGTGTGGACTTGTCTTACGAGATACTTTGTTTTGATAAAGGAAAAGTTTGGTAATTTAATAAATTCATTTGAGTGTGTTTCTCACGCTGGTTTACCAGACTGATTCGGGCATTCTTTCGTTTTAATGCTTGGGTCAGAGCGAGTGTATTTACAGATTTAGATTTGGTGCTTTTGGAGCTTTAGCAGGCGAGCTGGAGATCTTCATTTTTGTATACACGTACTTGTTTTGATTTTCCGCTGTGCTTTGTTATTGTTGTATATTATCGACAATTGCGAGGACATGTTGTTATAACTGTTCAAGCTGATAACTATTGATTGATTGTTGAACTCTGACTGATGTGTATATATACAGTTTCTATTTTGTAAAGATCGTTGATATGATATTATATGTTTTCCACTGCGATGTGAGATTCTGTATTGTTCTTTTTGGTTCTATCTTCTCTCTTTCTTCTCTTCTCTTCTTCTCTTTCTCTTGACTTTCTGTCAGTCTTTGCTGTTTGGGTCGGACATGTGTGGATTATTGTCGATTCAAAGGGTATGGATTTTCGGGTCGTCACAGCTGGTATCAGAGCTTTAATTTTGTATGTTCCTAAGCTTTGATTTGTACTCAGTATAGGTAGGGACAGTAGCACCCTAGATTGAGTTGAGTGTAATATATATATGAGCGCGTATTTGTTAGTGAATATAAAATGTTTTATATTGCGTTTACTTATCCGTTGAGTTGTTTGTGAATTCTGGTCGGTATGTGGGACGTCATGTTATCGATAGGGATTTCTAAACACTTAAACGAGGCAAGTCGACATAGTATTATTTTAAATTGGGTAAATGAAATGATTTTACCTCGATTATATTTTATATATAAGCAAACAATTTTTCAGAAATTATTAAAGTGTATATAAACTGATTGTTTAGTTGTTTGAAAATGTATAGATATATAAGTTAATAAAGTTGTTTGAATAATCTAAATAAAAATAACAATTGTAAAAGAATAAATTATATGAGCAAATGAATAATAAGTATGGAATTATAATAAAATATGATTTAAAATTATGAAATAATCTTATATATAAGAAGTGAAACTACATGAATATGTTTATAAGTATGAGTTATAAATAAAAATGAATTTAGACTAAGAATTTTAGAAATTTGAATTCCATTAATTTTGAAAGTTATTTTTCAAAATTAAAGTGATTATATTATTATAAATCTAAATAAGATAAATAAATTTTAAACGAATATTATGTAAGTAAAGTAACATAAGTGAAATTATATAAGTAAAAGATTTGTAAATGTGATTTACAAATAGAAGTAAATTTTTGAAATAATATAAAGCACTGAATTCACTACTGTTGCTAGGAAATCATAAGGGTGATGACGGCAGCATCATCAGTATCATTTTTGAGTTTCTGTGTGATGGATTTGCTATCAATAGAAAATTGAAATTTAAGTTTTGTTGTGATAAAAAAATTTGATTTAAAATCCAAGTTAAAATTGATAAAAATAAGTGAAATGAGTTTTGGACTTATAATATAAGAGATAATAAAATTTTAGCTATGATAATGTTGAAATAAATGTGAGTAGCATAATAAATATATGATTTGAAATTCAACTAAAGGAAAGTTAAATAAATTGAATTGAATTTTAATTGGATTAGGTAAGTGATTATAATATGAAATTGGAAGTTTAAATAAACCTAAGTGTAAAGTGATTATATAGCCATGATTTGAAATTATAAAAATGTGAATGGAAGTATACTTAGGTAAATGTTTATGGGAGTTGAATAAATAAGCTGTATAACTTATAAAATGAGAAAAGGTAAGTAAAACCAATTCTTAAAATGGTTAAATAATTTTGTTAAGCAAAAAAAAATCTAAATTTTGAATAGTGATATGAAATTTGACTTAAGTAAAAGTTAAATAAAGTAGAATTTGAATTAAATTAGAAATGAACTTAAGTTGTATAGTGAAAGTAAATGCAAGTGAGAACGAAATGAAATATAACTTAAGTAATTTTGAATCAAATTGATGTTGGTATCGAAGTAAATTAATAAAGTGAATTAATAAAATGAAGTGATGAATGTGAATTTGAGTTATATAAAGAAATTCAAGTTTATTTGTAGATTGAATTAGCAATTGAAATAATGAAATACAGATTGAATGTTAATCAATCGAATTTAAATGAGATATAAATAGAATTTGTTAATTAAGGAGTTTTATAAGTGTTAATTCATTAAAATTAATTTAAAGTGATAAACCAAATTGAATGTAAACGAAGTAAAGTAAATTAATTTCGTAATGTTGGATATGCATTGATTGTTAGATGGATGTTAATTGGTTGTATAGAAAATCCATATGAAATTGAACCAATGAAATGGAAAGCTAAGTAATTGAATTCAAATTGGAAGTTAAGTAAATTCAAAAAAAGAATTGAATTTGATGTAATTTGAATTGGAAGTAAACAAACTTGAATGTAAATTAGTGAATGTAAACTAATTGAAAATGAATGAATGAATGAATGAATGTTAGTAAAATCCAATGTTAATGAATCAAATGTGATTTAACTGAAAACCAATTCAATGAATATTAATGAGAAGTGAATTTATATTGATTTGGTTATGGAGTTGTTGGATGATAGCTGTTTGATAGTTGGATTTGTTGTTTTGTTGCATTGCAATATTGGCATATATAGTTTTTGATATATGTTGTATATTGATATTACTTTCATATATACATGTTTCTCATTGTTTTTGAGTGTTTAGTAGGTGCGTATGGCACTTGCTTCGCTTTTAGAGCTCACTTTCGTGCTATATTAGCCGTATATGCTCGCTAATAATATATAAGGTACATATCTCGGATTGCATATCCTACTTTTACACCTGTTTTCCCTTCGGGATGCCTCATCCTCGATGATGAGATGTATATTTGTGATATATACATTGTTTTTTTTGGATCGAACCACGCAAAGGAGACTACTGAGAATTTTTTTGAAAATTTAAGGCGTTAAATTTTTTTTGGGAAAATTGGAAAACTTTTGGTAACTAAAGTTTGATTTTGAATTAAAAGTTAAACGATAGTAGTTGGTTTTGAAAAGAATAAATATGAATGAATTAGAAAACTTAGTAAAGTTTTATAAGAAGTTAAACTAATGGATTTTGGGAAAAGCTAAAATGTTTAAATTGGATTTGATATCTAGTTTTAACGAATTGTTTTGAAAAGTTAATGGATTTTGTGATTTTTTTACTTGGTAATTTCGAGGACGAAATTCTTTTAAGTAGGGGAGAATGTAACGATCCAGAATTTCGGTCACTTGAAATTCGTATATTTAATTGGTTCTAAATATGCACAAGTTAAATTTATAAGCTGAATAGATTTTATTTCGAATATAGTGATTTAATTGGATAATTAAATTGTTAATTTAATATTTGAAATTGTGTAAATAATTGAGATTTGGATTTAAAATGATTGAAAATGATTTATAAAGTTGAATTGGAATGATGTTAGAGAACTTTTAAAATCGAATTAAAAGTTAATTTGTTAAAATTGAATATTTTAATATTTAATTGACGAGTAAAAATAGCCATTTTTCAAACAGTCTCGGATTTCGACGAAACCAGTTTCATTGGATCTGTAATGTTATATTATTGTAAGATTTCAAACTTTGTGTCAATCAGATTTACGGTTTGTCCGGGGCAAGCTAAAACATGTAGAAAACTATTTAAGTGAATTTTAAATTTAAATAGTCAATTTGAAAGCCTATCTTCCAAATACGATCGAATTGGCTCCCGATATATATCCCATTACGTTTGGAATAGGGGTAAAACATTATAAACGCCAGGTGGTACGCTTTGTTTGGAGTTCGGAAAAATTTAGGGTGAATAGTGCATGCGAATTTTCTATAAAAGGCCATCATTTTTCTAATTTTCTCAACACCCTAGAGAGGTTAGGGCTAGCCGCCACTTCCCTTTTTAGTGGCTAGAATTTCATTTCATTTCCCCTTCGATTTCATCCAATGCATCAACAATTATGAAAACTTATCAACTACAAAAATGGAGAGCTCGATGAGTACTTCAATTTCAACGGTTGTGATAGGATTTAATCGAGCGAATCAACGGCAAAATGCCTGGGAACGTTGCGCGTTCATGGGTCAAAATCAGGGCCTATGGACAACCGAGCTCGGCGTGGTTTGTTGTGATGGCATGTCGTGGCTAGGGCTTTCGTTTGGTGATGGCCGATCGTCGTCAAAATGGTTGTGATGGTCGATAAAAAATCAAAGAGTGGGGCGGCTAATGGGTTTTATTCATGTATAAACCTAGTAGGGAAGATGAAACAAACGTGCGTCCCTGATGGATGTAGCAAAATCTAATGACCAGATTAGTTTAAAGGTTTTAAAAAATAAATTAAAAATGAAATTTCTTTATATATTAATTCGTATAACGTTTAAAATGCCATAACTTTTTCATACGAGGTCCATCTCGCACGAAACGAATTGCGTTGGATTCGTATTGACGAGCACTACATTATGGAGCTGGATTGGGATTTATTTGATCTTGTGAAAATTTTGGTTGAAATTAAATGCTTGTTTAATTTTAATCGAAATAAATCGCTATCGCGACGACTACAAGCAATGTGATTACAACTCACTCTTTCTAACTCACTGATATTTTTATATAAATGAGAAATAATTTATTATATAATGATTGATGATTGTTTTGATGATATATGATATATTGATTGGTATTTGGATATATACCTGCCTAGTGGAGCAGATGACCTTATACGTTCCCGTGTATGAGCGGATGACCCTTTGTACGCGCGTCTGCCTCGTAGCGGACATTGTACACATAGTCTGATATGTATATTGGTTGCAAGTAACAAGTTGGAGGGATCCAACTAGATTCCACACCAGTACTGATTTATTTACAGATATTGTTATATATTCTGTTATCATATGATATATGATGTTTTGGATGTCGTGATTGATGTATTTGGTGCTGTTGCAGCATTGGGCCTATTTGAAAATTTTAAAAATATAAAAGTGATGATTTTTAAATTTAAAAAGGATTTTCAAGTGATTTTGAAAATATACGTTTTGTTGAATTTTGAAGTGTTAAAGGAATTGAATTTATTTTGAATAAATAAATATTATAATTTTTATGCTATAAAAATTATGATTTTTGTGAAATATAATCAAAATGTAATTTTTGAAATATTGAGTTAATGATTTGGTAAATAGTTTAAATTGAGTTTCTGAATTATATTAAATAGTTTATATAGAAGATTTATAAAATTTATATTTTACAAATTAAAATATTGGAATTAAAAAACGAGTTTTATAAGTGTCAAAATGAAGTTATAAATAGATTTGATAAGTGAATTAACTTATAATTTGGATTTTGGCATGTAAATGAGATAAATGGAATTTGTTAATAAAGGGATTTTTTATATTGAAGTTTTATAAAATATAAAAGGAATTTATAAACATTGTTTTATAAATCCAAAATCAATTGAATTTATAAGTTAAATATAGAAGATTATTAAAGGCATTATATCCACGATTTTGGACAGTGGGTAATCCTTTAATTTTAGTTTACAAAAGTAATGAATTTGGTAAAGGAGATATATCCACAATTTTGGACAGTGAATTATCCTTTAAATTAAATGGTGTAATAATAAAGAATTTGGTTGGGAATTATATCAATGATTTTGGACAATGGATAATCTTATAATAAATGTGTAGAGTATTGAATTTGGATAAGAGAATTTATAATCACGATTTTGGACAGTGAATAGTATGTTAAATAAAATGGATATTTTTGGTAAGTTATATTTTTAAACGAAGTAAAATGTTTTAAAGATGTTTAAAATGTGTTAAGTATCGAAACCATATATTTCAACATTCATTGTTGAAATAGGCGTTTTCGAGAAGTAAAGAAATGATGGACTACAACACTATTGTTATAGTAAATGATTTTCGAAAGGAAAAGTTTTTGTATAGCATTGGGATTTATATATCTATCTAAATTTCGAATCCCTATACTAGTGATTTTAGGTTGTCGCAACGATGTTTTATGCAAAATTCGTTTTGACCCAAATAAATATGTTTAAAAGAATGTTTTCCTTAAAGAATAAAATATATACTCAATCATGATTTAAGTATATATAATATTTTCTAAGTGTTGAAAATAAATTGAATTGTGAATTACTTGTTATTAAATAAGTATATGGAAATGTTTTCCAATGTTGAAATGGTTTTGAAATACATCTTTTTTTAAAAGATAATTTAAAGTGAATATTTGGCAAGCAATTTAATTAATAGAAGATTAACTAAAAGGGCCTTGTGATTGTTATAGTGTTGAATATTTTTTGTTTGTTTTGATAGTTAAAGAACCGACTATTAGAACTTGGCCAAATTTTAGTTCCTCGACTTGATGTGGGAACTATGTAGTCGTACACTTAGTACGTAGCCTTCTATGTAAGCTTGATTATTGTAACGTCCTGCCTTTTCACACGCTTTAAATCGACACACGTGCCAATTCAAACCATACGCAAGGGCGGATTGTTATGGGGTAAATAAGAAAAACAAGAAGAAAAGCAACCAGAATCTCACAGCAGAAGGATAAAATATAATAATCAAATATACAGTTCATGAAACTGTTTTACAAAAACATTTGATTATATTTACATAATACATATCAGAGTTACACATACCAATAATAATGCAGCGGAACAGTATGCGTGTGCTGCAATAATAGTATATAATAATAATACAAATCTTCGTCTTCGTCCTCCAGAGCTAAAACTTCAAATCCTGAAACGCTCGGACTGACCCGAGCGAATTGAAAAGACAAAACACTCGAGTCAGAACTAAAAGATCTTATGTCAGTTAAATCAACAGAAATAAATATGAGTGCAGTAACTTAAAAGATGCTCGGGATTTACATCTCTTAAGGATCTGTTATTTACTATGTAGTATATTTCTCAATAATAATAGTGTCTATTTGTAAAATAAACTTACTTTTAAATAGCGTTAAGGCTTTACATTTTCCACCTTAACACGTAATAGTCCCAGTAGTCCATCCAATATCATAGTCCCTCCTTATCGGGAAGCCACCAGAGGATACCACATGGGCTACGGGAGAAATCCAAACTCATACAAGGCGCGATAGGGTAGGTGACACGGCACAACTAGGAAATGCCAGGATAGATATACCAATTACGCTTCCGGGTCGGTGGTAACGCGTAGCGCGCAGCTACCGCCCACCTCGAGCCACACCCCCAAATCAAAGAAATCAAAAGTGGCCACCGAATCAATCCAAGAGTCAAAGTATATATCGAAGAGATGTGTCCGATCAAAGGTGCTACATTATTAACCCGTCAATCGCTCCTATTTTAGCCACCTTATGCCAACTCACGGGAGTTGGGTCCACGTATTTACCTTACAGGAAACGCCGCCACCAACCTACTTCATTCTGGAATCTCCACCGCATACACGGTTGTTAAAGTGGTTTTCGGAGTTGGCAGAGAGTATGAAAACTTCCGATCCCGATCTCTTCAACAACCAAACGTTATTATAACACCGCGGTCATTTAAAAATACTTATACTTTCAAAACCAGAATATAATTATCCGTTTCACAACCCATAAATAGGATATCATTTCCTTTTAAAAATTCAAATAAATATGATATCATTTTATTTCAAATATATTCCTTTTCCAAAATCATGCCACTTTTAAATTTATAATACCTAGGAACCAAATATTTGAATTTTAACTTTCAACATAATACTTCGAAATCCATAGTTTTAAAACCAAAACTTTCAAAACTTAAATGGTTTGGATATTCAACAATATATAAAATAAAACAGTTGAATTTAAAATTTCTTTAAAATATATAATTCCCACACCTTCACAATCTTTATTCATTTTAAATTCAGTCTAAACCCATAACTTTTAGATTCACTTTCAGTTTGAATAAAACACTTCGATTTCAATATTTTCAAACTTTGAGTATTTAATGAACTTCAAAACTAAGGTTAGAAATTTCTATTCAACAGTTCATTTCTTATTATTTAGTTTTGAAAGGTTTACATTATAAATCCATAACCATTTAAAGTAAACTCAATTAATTAACACTAAATATTTCCTTCCATTTATTTATACTAGAATTATTCATTAAATCCAGTTATAAATATCATAACTTTTAAAATGTCCAATTTAAACCAATTAACATTAACTTATGGAGTTAGATTTTTAAATAAGCTCAATTCAAATTAAAATTTCAATTTATCTTTCAATCTTAATTGATTTGGAATCATTTAAGACTCTATATATATATATATATATATATATATATATATATATACCGGATCTAAAACCTGTACTCCATCATATAATATAAATTATCAAATTCCATTTTTCAACTTATTCATTTTTATTTAACAAATTATGCATAGCTTAAATTTGATAATTTAACTATATATGTATATATAAAATATATTTATATCATATCCAAATTTAATATTTATTAAACCGTATCATATCCAAACCATAAAATAATTTCAAAAATAATTTTATATATATACCGCGGTGCCTGTATAAAATTTTCTATCCTATGGTCAACTGATACGGATATTTATCATTTCAATCCGCAATTTAAAAATAAAAATGCGGTTGTATATCATTTCAAACCGCAATCCCGAATGAAATGAATATGCATGATAACTTGCAGATTTTACAAGACAGAACACATCATCCATTCACCCAATATCAATCATCAACCAATTTAATTCAATCATCATTAATTTAACCTAACATCAAAATATATAGCATACAAAATATAACCGGTAATAAATGACAGTTACTAACTAACAATTTATTATATTCAATACTAAATTAATAACTGTTAAACTGGAAGTTTATATGCAATTTAAATAAATTTTAACTGTCAATTTATAAGCAATAATAATATTAATTAACAGTTAAATTAAAAAAATGCGATTTAACAGAGATGATGAATAAAACATGCCAAACAGCCATATATAAATTTCTACTCATATCTAAAATCAATTTAACAAACTAAGAAATTTTAGAAGTTGTGAGTGGGTTAAAACACTCACCTTTTGAATTTAAATCGAATTTAAATCCGATTTAAACCCAAAAATTCAATGGTCTCAGAATCTATCCAAACCAGTGTCAAAATCTCTGGAATTTTATTACGATCCTAACAAAAAAACCGCACGTAAAAAGGATTTCGTATGCGAGAGTTATAGCTGTTAGAACGGGTTGAAAACAAAAATTAAAAATAAAACAGAAAAACAAATAAACCCTACCTCAATCGCCACGACGTCGCTATCTTCTCTCTCACTGATTCACGCGTCTACAGGAGTTCGGCTTCAGCTACAGGGCTTGCCAACGTTGACCGAGAAATTGCATCGCGTCCGGCCATAACGGCCCACGTCCCCAGCGTCGTACGACTCACCATTCCACCCTCAACGTCACCGTTCCCTCTGACCGCCTCCATCTACAGGCCGCCGCCGCCAAAAGTCTAGATTTTTGAACCCTAATTCGAATATTCCGACCTCCACACCCCTATCTAGGCCAAACGACCACCACCGATCTGTTCGTGGAGCGAGCTCCACAAAACCCCTCAGTTGATTTCAGATTTCGTCGAGATCGATCAACCTCCAATTTTGAATGGCCGAGAGTTGTTCGATTTATACCGGTCAAACGACGATCCAAAACTAAAAATGTTTTGCACCATCGAATTTCGCTCGTCGAGAGCAACAACATATAATTTTTTCGGAATTTTCTGAGAACTTTGAATTTTTGACTTTTGATTTATTTTTTGAAATTGAACATGGATCTAGGGTTTCTAGCCATTGGAAGAAGAGAAGGAAGTGAGAACGCACAAACAAATGAGAATAGATGGAGGTAGGGTCTATAACTGGGTTTATATATGTAGGCTAGAAAATAGAGTAAATGGATCCGATAAACAAACGTGCTGAACGATAATTGGCCCAAAAAGCCCGTTCTGACCCCGGAACGAAAATTGGTAAACCCATATATCGAAATAGGTGTTTTAAAATATTCTATTCGCGATGGAAAAAGTTTCACGTCCAAATTCGATCGTATGAAGAAGTTATGCTGAAATCAATATTTTCAAATTGATTTCAAATTGATTTCACTTAAATCAATTTCAAGGTGTTTCGCGTTCGTACGATCAAACGACGAGTCCGATTGCTACGAAACTTGAAACCCTACAATAACTCACTGTAACGGATCCGATGAAACTGGTTTCGTCAAAATCCGAGTCCGTGACCAAAATGGCTATTTTTATATTAATTAAATAAATTAAGAATTAGTAAATAAATCTAAATTTTATATTTAGATTCTAAAATTGACTCATTTTATCACTTTTAAACGTTCTTAATCATTTACAAAATTCCAACAAGTTTAGATGTCAAATTTAACGAAGGTAACTTATAAATTTCAATATAAATCCTTAATTTCATTAAATTCCCAAATTATAAATAATATCCTAAAATTCCGTTTAGTTAAATAAATAAATTAGTATTCCATTCATTCCTGTCAACAGATGGATTTAAATATTGGATTCCAAATTATCACACAAATTTCTCACATTATCTTTATTTCAAATAATGAATTATTTAACTATATTCAATCTCATTTAATTGCAATTAAATTCAATTATTAGACTTTAAGTTTCCATATAAATAAATAAATCCTGATTCCTATTCTTAAATTCACTATTTATCATAATACCATCCCGGGTACCATTTATTTTAATATATATCCAGATACTTTAACATTTTCCAATTGTTTATCTCAATTGCATAACATTAAATTTATATTTATTGCAATGGTTTCTGATTTAATTGAACGAACTAAGTATATAACTCATAATAATTGCTGTAAAACTCTCAATCCCACATTTATAAGTTTGTTATTTCCACTCATATATTATAGATATTTACAGGCATAGGTTTCTATTCAGTCATTATTTATTATATATTAATTAGATAAATTCACTATTTAAGTCCGTTTTAAATTTATTACCAAATACCCATTTACCTTTCCCATCAAATTTGAATTCCATTCAATTAATATAACAAACACTTCCTATTCACACCTTATTATCAAACCACAATTATTGTAATTCATTAGCTTATATTGATTTTATACAATTACCATTAACTTTACATTCAATTACTATTCAATGCATATTTATTCATCAATCAACTCGATATTTACTTTTCTTTCCTTTTATTTAATAAAAAACCTAGTATACATTTTCATATATTCATTTCATTACATTCATTTATGGGTATTGCATTGAAATTTAATTTATTAGCTAATACCAACATTATTACCATTAATTACAATTGGATTCCCAATTTTTTTTCAATACCCTGAACAAATAACATATATATTAATCAAATCCTTACATTTGTTTTTCTCATATTCCATTTAAAATCAAATCATAACATTTAAATGATTTTAATGAATTGGAATTTCATTCAAGGCGTAAATTATTAACTTGCCATAACATGATTCCTTAATTTATTCCAATTTCCATTTACACTCTTTTATTGCATTAAATCAATTTAATGTTTTCATTAATTTCTCATATTAAATTTTATATCCAGGTAAGAATCCTTTTTCTACTTAATTTAATTTGGATTTTATTCAAATTTCTATAAATAGGTTTTAAGTCACCATTTACATAATTTATTTTAGCCTTCATTTTAACATTTATTTAACCCCTTTTTTCTACTAAAATAAATTACAAAAATCCTATTAAATAAGAAAATTAAATTGTCGAAATTTACGGGTCGTTACAATTATCGTTTATGTTGAGGATGTTGATTCGTATAGTGCGGAGTATTACTCCAATCTATTGAGCTACCTTCTTGGCCCGAAGGATAGCAAGTTGAAAGTTGGAGACGTGATAAGTCTATGAGACTTAGTTGTTGTGTGAGGTTGAGAAACGCTTTTGCATTATTGGTGCGAAGAGACCGGGATCAGATTTATCTGAAAACTACTTCGGACCAATGTATGTGCGACGATTGTGCAGGTTTCTTGTGATGCTATTGATATTCCAGAGTTTTATAGTGGGAGACTACTTGTTGATCGTTTGGGGTTAAAGTCCCAATATACATCCAGTAGCAGTGGTCTCTTCATTATGAAATATCCAATGCGAGGACTATTCGCTACTAATCCTAGGGATTTTTCGATTGGATGTGATAGGAAAGTACCTTCGGTTTGTCCTGTTCCTAGACAAATTGTATGGATGTTTGTATGACGTTGCATTTCTAAAGGTTACGTACATTGGCTTTTACAAACGTACATCAGTGGTGGCAGAGAAGGCAACTTCTTTTAGCTTAACACCCTCTTTGAGACGTATGAGCTTAAGGGTTGTATTTTTGTGGAAGGCAATTAGTAGTCAACGGAAATGGCTGTGTGACATTCAAAGTGATGTGATATGTGATTGTGAAAGGTAATCGTTACCTCGTCAGGCCTGATTAATCGAAAATGATCAAAATAGGGTTAGATGCAGCAAGGCTAAGTGGGTCATTCCCAAGTAGGATATGATCATCCTCTTCTAGATATATCTTTGCATGATATGACGTCGTGTATCTGATTACTGTGGTTTGTATGCTAGAGGGCCCTCGGTAAAGGTCGGTAACGACCGAAGGATGACTTATTCGGTACCATCTACTTATAGAGGTGGGCCGATCTTGTGTTGGTAGAGAAACTTGTAATGGTTTCTCGATACATTCTTCTAGAGATGTACTGCCGTAAGGTAGTCCCTTCACCTGGTCATTTGTATGGAAATCCAAACCCCACTACGAGCTACGATTTTGTTTGTAAAGGCGTAATGAATAGCCTTGAAATGCTATATGGGTAACCATTTCGACTATGATTAATATTATTTGTATATACTAGACACTAGTATGATATAAGAGGATTTGATATGAAAGAAATGTTTTAGTTATCGTAAGGTAAAAACATGTCCGTGTTTATGTGTGTACTTGTCTTATGAGATACTTTCTTTTGATAAAGGAAAAGTTTGGTAATTTAATAAATTCAGTTGAGTGTGTTTCTCATGCTGGTTTACCAGACTGATCCAGGCGTTCTTCCATTTCAATGCTTGGGTCAGATCGATTATTTCCAGGTTTAGATTTGGTGCTTTTGGAGCTTCAGCAGGCGAGCTAGAGATCTTCATTTTTGTATACACGTACTTGTTTTGATTTTCCGCTGTGCTTTGTTGTTGTTGTTGTTGTTGTATATTATCGGCAATTGTGAGGACATGTTATTATAACTGTTCAAGCTGATAACTATTGATTAATTGTTGAACTTTGATTGATGTGTATATATATAGTTTCTATTTTGTAAAGATCATTGACATGATATTATATGTTTTCCGCTGCGATGTGAGACTCTGTATTATTCTTTTTGGTTCTTTCTTCTCTCTTTCTTCTCTTCTCTTCTTCTCTCTTCTTTTCTTTCTCTTGACTTTCTATCAGTCTTTTCTTTTTGGGTCGGACTTGTGTGGATTATTGTCGATTCAAAGGGTACGGATTTTCGGGTTGTCACATCAGCATTCCTTTAGTCCAATTAGCAATGGAATTTAAGCAGCTAGCAACTTACCATCAATACATAACAATAACGACAAAAGGCTATGGAAAAATCTTCAATTCCAAACTCCAGAAAAATCCTAAGTGGTCGGATCATCAGTACCCCTTCTTCTCTTCAAGCCTTTCAAAAAATTAGCTATGGAACACTACCAAAAAGGAAAGATGTTGGCCCGTAAAACGAACCAACCAGTGACCCATAAGCCATGCGTCACCAACGACCCATAGGCCATCGGTTGCCAGCGAACCATAGGCCATGCGTCGCTAGCAACCCATGGTTCTGACTCATTTTGCGAGCCAAATTCGCCCTATGTCGCCTATTACCTACCTACGAGCTGGTGAAGACAGGCCTGGCCCAGAAGCTCTTCGAGCTCTATAAATATGATTCTACCTGCAACATAAAGGTGGTCTTCTCCGAACTGGCTGTTGAAGCTCTGTTGGAATTATTCTTCACTCTCTTCCTCCCTCATAACAATCTCCAAAGTAATACATTGTGATTCTTCAGTGGATTCCAACTCTGGATATTCAATCTAGCTAGGAAATAATCAAAGCCTTATAATCAAACATCTCTTATAACAGCAATCAGTTTATGATAAAACTGAAAGTGGACGCATGCTTCATTAACAGCCGAACCATTATAAAAATTTTCTATCTACTTTCTTTTACTGTTTTTTCTTGATATCTATTATCTGTGATATTGCTCTATCAAAACAAGGCTAGTGCTTTCAAACTCAAACCAGAGCGTTGGTCCATTTTTTAGGCCAACATTTTGATGCTTTCACTGAGAATCCAACTCAGGAACTTGATCTAGCTCTCTACGTTGGATACCGTGGATCTAGAAGTTAGATCCCCAATCTTTGCTTGAAGAACTCGTTGTTTTAGGACCAATGGCTCCTCGAAGAAGAAGAACTATTTCTGGAAGATCCATAGGGGCAGTAATAGCTGGAGAAGGAGCTAGTCTCCAACAAGCTGAAGTAAATGGTGCTAATTGAGGAAACCAGGCACCAGCGTCCTCCAGTCAGCATGATGTCATCTATAGGGACGAGCTGAATAAGATGGCTAAGGAGATCAATCAAAAATGGAAAATAGTCAAAAGCCTCTAATAGAGAATATCAATGCTTTGTTGACCCTATAATCAAACCCCACTCCAAGGGTTGTGCCTGAACTAGTGACTACTATAGAACAAGAGAATTCCTCTGTTTCCTGTCCAAAGGAATGAAAAGTAGCCACAAAGAAAGGTGATAAAAGGATGCGGCATGGAAGAGAATGAGAATACTCCATATGGTGCAAGGCAACCGATTTTGAATTTGATTTAAGGGGTCAAAACCCCGTAGAAAGATAGAGCTGTCAATCTCTCTAATTTGAAAGATAAAGAGCAAGGTAATCAAATAGAAGAGAACATAAATGTGTACGATGATTCTAGAAATGTTCAAATTGGCCTAGTTAGGCCAATTGCAAGCCAACAGGGTCCCGTAGGAGTGGCTCTCCCGGAGACAGGAAAGCCTACGCTTAGCCTATGTGCCAAGATAGATTGTAGAACCATACACTCAGTGCAGTGACTAATTGCAGCCCCTAGGGATACCGGACATCAGAGGCATATATAGAAGACATAGTCAGATGGCTGATGGATGAGAGAAAGGACTGAAAGGACAATGAATGGGGATCTGCCTTGAGTCGGACCCCCTTTACCGATGAAATCTTGAATGTAAGATACCCAAAAAAGTTCACAATGCCAACTATCCCCTCCTACGACGGAATGAAGGACCCAAAACCCCTTTGTACAAGTGTAGCTAGTACATGAACGGAGCCAATGCTCCAGAGGCCGTCCACTGCCAATGTTTCTCTATTTTTTGAGAAGGAGTCACGTCTATGTGGTTCACCAGACTTCCCCCAAGATCTATTTCTACTTTTGACCACCTTGCACCGAAATTCCTTGACCAGTTCAGGCTTCATACCGCACAACCAAAGACGTCGTGTCCCTCTCCGGATTGGTCCAATGGCGTAAAGAGTCTTTGAAATCATTCATGAGTAGGTTTAACACCGCGGTAATGGTGTAAGCAACCCCAATGAGGATATGGTTTTTATGGCGTTTGTCCACGCTATTTAACTAGAAACGGAGTTCGAGAAATGGATTAAGATAAAGCAACCTTCCAACAGAAAAGACATCGATCGTAAAGCAAGCCAGTACTTGAGATTGGAGGAAGCGCATGAGCTGGAAAGAAAGACATAGCGGCAAATTAAAACACGCACGGTCTTCGAAGTACTCAAGGAGTTGCGAAAAAGAGTGGGAATCAGAAGAGAAGAAACCAAAACTCTGATAGAAGAAATAATGGTGGCAGCAACAAAAGATTTAGAGGGTTTAGACGGGAAAACTGTACCCCCTGAATGACACTCCAGAGAATATTTATCTTGTAACACCAAAAGAAATGAAAAGTATTAGAAACCTCTTAGAAAGGAGGCAACAGAACAGCAAAAGTGCTTAGGGAAATTCTACCGCTTCCACGAGATGCAAGGGAATAATACAAACGAATGCCGCCACCTTTAGGACCTCATCGATGGGTTAATCCAAGACAATAAACTTCAACAATATATGAAAAAGGCACAAAAACCCAATCAACCTATAGTCCCTGACCTAGATAGCAAAGAAATCAAGCTGGAACTAGTGAAGAAAGGTCAAAATGAACTGACCAGAGGCTTATTATTGGAACAATATCTGGGGGACCACATCTGGCACAACGAAGTTGGGGAGAGATGGAGCGATATGCGAGTTCATTAAAGCATGCCCTAAAGGAATCATGTTTAGCAATAGATGATGAAACTCCGACCTAGCAGCAAAAGATTTTGAGTGATGACATAGTGTTCCGCAATCGGGACACTAAAGGGATTGAAGCTCCAACTCTTTACCCAATGGTGGTGATAGTAGGAATCGGTCCCGCCGTAGTCCGACGAGTGCTGGCTGATAGTGGAAGTTCAGTTAGCATACTTTTCAAACGTACTTTTGACCAAATGAAGATTGGTATGAAAAGCGTATCCACGTGCTAAAGTAAGATTCAAGGGTTTATCGAAGAACCCAAACAAGTAGTGCGAAAAATTGACCTACCTGTGGAGCTTGGAGAGAGTGAGCAATGAGTCACCCTCATTCAGACTTTTGTGATCGCGGATGAAATGTTAGCATACAATGCATTCTTGTGATGGCTTGCATTTTCCAACTTTAGAATAGTAATGGCCAATGGTGCCTTACAATGAAGTTCTTTATCGAGCATGAAGTCAAAATTGTGAAAGGAGACCAAAGAGTTGCCTAGGAATGCTACATCGCAATGTTGCACGAGTCAAGAGGAAAGGAAAAAGGAAAGGATGTGAGTAAAACCCTCCACATCTGTGAACCTTCGAATAGCGAATACAGAGCTGCCCCTGGCTTGGGTACCATAGCCGATTCGACAAGGCTTTGGACCTTAGGAAGAAGAGCTCAGGGGAGAATCAGGCAGCATCGGAAGAATTGACGGTGTCTGTTCTAGTCTGTATGGATGACTTAACACGCGTCTTGAAAATTAGGTCATACCTTGGAAACAAGATGCGGTCGGAACAAACTAAATTCCTCCGCACCAACTTGGACGTATTTGCTTAAACACAATCCTATATATGGGGAATCACCCAAGATCGGCTGTCATGCCCTTAATACTAACCCAAAATTTACCCTAGTTAAGCAAATCAGGCATAAATTGGGACCCCGAACAGTCCAAGGCATGGAGAGAAGAAGTAGACAAACTGATGGCTAACGACTTCATTCGAGATGTGACATGCCCCGAATGGGTATCGAACCCGGTCCTAGTCAAGAAGTCCAATGGAAAATGGCAAGCCTATATTGATTTCTCAAACCTCAACAAAGCATGTCCGAAGGATAGCTTCCCGCTCCCTAGAATTGATCAACTGGTGGATGGGACAGTGGGACATGTGCTGCTGTCATTTATGGATGCGTACTCAGGGTATAACCATATCCTGATGCATGAACCAGACCAAGAGAACACTAAATCCATCACTGATTTAGGACCATACTGCTATAGAGTAATGTCATTTGGTTTGAAAATGCAGGGGCAATGTACCAAAGGCTAGTGAATACTATGTTCGAACGCCAGATTGGAAAGACCATGGAAGTTTACATGGACGATATTTTAGTCAAATCTTGAGTAGCTACTATCTATCTAGACAATATCGCTGAAATGTTCAAAATACACTGCAAATATGAAATGAAGCTCAACCCGCTTAAATGTCACTTTGGAGCAGCCTTTGGGAAATTCTTGGGATTCATAGTAAGTACCTGGGGGTATCAAAGAAAATCTAGAGCAAATAACAGCATTGTAGGATGTCCATCCCATAAAAATAAGAGAGAACTTCAAAGCTTGAATGGAAAAGTCACAGCACCTAGCTGATTCATCTCAAAAGCTATAGACAAGTGTATACCATTCTTCAATGCGCTAAAGTAGGAAAATAAAAACTTTGAATGGAGTGAAGCTTGTAAAACAGCTTTCGAGGAATTGCTATGACACATGGAAACTCCCCCAATCTTATCGAAACCATTCGATGGAGAAGACTTGTTCGTTTATCTAGCAATTTCCCCACATGCACTGAGTGCCGCTCTTGTACGGGAAGAAGCCAAAATCCAGCGGCATGTGTACTACATTAGTAAACAATTCACTGGAGCTAAGAAGAACTACCCAAAAAAGGAGAAGCTAGTGTATTACCTTCTGATCGCGTCCTGGAAGTTATGACCTTCCAGACTCATCTGATTAAAGTATTAACTGACCAGCCCATGAAGGAAGTTTTATACCGACCGAAAACTTCTGGACGACTACTCAAGTGGAATATAGAGTTGAGCCAGTATAGTGCCACATACCATCCAAGAAAAGCAATCAATGGGATAGCATTGGCCGATTTCATTGCCGAATTTACCATAAGAGATGATGAGGAGGAAGTTCAGTCGGAAATAGGACTGCAGTGGAAGCTCTTCGTTGACGGTGCATCACACAACTTTTTTTCGGGAGCAGGGGTAGTGCTTGAACCCCCAAGCGACGAGCCATTAGCTATGCTTTGCACTTAGAATTCCTAGCAAAAAATAATGAAGCAGAGTATGAAGCCTTAATTGCTGGACTAAAGGTTGTGAAGGAACTCGGGATAAAATCTATTCACATATACATCGAATCCCAACTGGTCGACTTTCAAGTGAAAGGGGAGTACCAAGTGCATGGAGAAAACCTCGCCCCGTACCTGTCTAAATACAAGAATTGTTAAGTGACATCGAGTACTACACCATAACTCACATCTTGCAGGAGAAAAAGACCAAGGCATACTATGTGTCCAAGCTGGCAAACTCCGCAGAAGCCCAATCATTAGGATTGGTTCTGGTTGAAATGTTAACCAACCTAAGCATAGATGAAATGGACGTGGACTGGATTCTAGAGACCACTGTTGAGCCAGATATATGGATGACATCGATAAAGGACTATCTATTTTCAAGAACCATACCAACTGACCGAAATCAACGGAAGAAGCTCCTCCGAAAGGCATCGCAGTTCGTGACACAGGAGGAATACTCTATCAAAGGAGATTCTCAACCTCTCTTCTTAGTCTGTGACCGATGATGAAGCACGACGAATCCTGAAGGAAATACATGAAGGCAAGCGTGGAGACCACATTGTGGAGCAGATACTGGCGAAGAAAGCCCTTCGACATAGATACTTCTGGCCAACAATAAATCACGATGCAGCAGATCACACCAAAAGATGTGATTGCTGCCAAAGATTTAGCAAAATCAAGAGAATTCCTTTAACAGAATTGACGGAGGTGGTCGGCCCATTGCCGTTTGCATTATGGGAACCGATTTGATTGGCGTCCTTAAAATAGCAAAAGGAGAAGCTAAATATGCTATAATTGCCGTATATTATTTCACAAAATGGACCAAAGCGGAACCGCTGGCCACCATAACCAAAAGAAAGTTATTAACTTCGTTACTAAAAACATCATTTACAGGTTTGGTGTGCCACAAAAAATCATCACTGCCAACGAAACACAATTCAAAAGTGCCGAGTTCAAAGTCTTCTACACGCGCTTCCGAATCAGAAAAGCTTTTCTATAGTGGCTCATCCGCAAGCAAACAGGCTGGTGGAAGCAATGAACAAGACCATCAAGTCCATTATTAAAAAGCGACTAGTGAAAGCATAGAGAAATTGGGTTGATGAACTTCCACTGGCACTATGGGCTTACAGAACTACACACAAAGTGGCAACTGACCACACTTCGTTCGCATTAGCATATGGTTCAAAAGCAATGATTTCTGTTGAATTAGAAGTCCCCTCACAACGAAAGCAGAATTTTAATCAAGCACAAAATTGAGCAACTCCTAATTGAATCGCTAGACATGGTCGATGAAAAAAGAGAAGGAGCAGAGTTGAGAATTGTTGCCCACCAAAAAATGGTTGCATGTACTTCAACTCCAAAGTTCATGGTCAGACCTTCAAAGTAGGAGATCTTGTGCTCAAGTGAGTTTACCCTATTACGGGGGCCTTTGGACCAAACTAGGAAGGACCATATATCGTTAATCAAAAGCTCAATGATTGGACTTTCAAGTTGACAACCAACGACGGCGTTGTAGTTCGCAGAGCCTGGAAAAACGAATCGCTCCGCCGTTATTTCATCTAAAAAAATATTTTATGTATTTTCTATTTTTCAGCAAATAAGCCATCTCGGAAATTCCGGTGACATTGTAAATAGGAAAAGAATCTACCATGCTTTCCTTAATAAGTTTGCTTCTTGAACCAACCAAACCGTGTTCATAATAATTACCTGCCGAGTCGACGGAACCAAATCGACTCAAATCATTGGATCAACGGAACTTGATCCTTGCCTCTCGAAAAATAAAAATTGATGTTCCCCCGGCATCCCTGAGAGGTAAAAAAAACTAACTTCCTCGCGTTGCCCAAAGATAGGCAACGCCGGGGACCACCTAAAAAACTAACTCCTCCGTGTTACCCGGAGATAGGCCATGCCAAGGAGCGCCAAACTGAAACTCCTCGCATTATCCGAAGATAGGCAATGCCGAGAAACAAAAAAAAACTCCTTGCATTTTTCGAACATAGGCTGTGTCGAGGAGAAACTAAAAAAACTAATTCCTCCGTGTTGCCCGGAGATAGGCAATGTCGGGGAGCAACTTAAAAGACTAACTCCTCCGTGTTGATCGAAAATAGGTAGCGCTGGGGAGCAACTTAAGAAACTAACTCCTTGTGTCATCCAAAATAGGTAATGCCGAGAAGCATCGAAAGTCATGCATCTCGTAAACTACGTACCCAAATTTAAACTCCTTATGCTGCTTGGAGATAGGAAACACCAAGGAGAATCGAAAGCGCACATCTCATAAGCTACGCATTAAAACTGAAACTCCTCGCATTGCCGGAAATAAGCGACGTCGAGGAACATCCAAAGCCATGCATTTTATAAGCCGCACAACCAAAATCAAACTCCTCTCACTGCCCGTAGATAGGTAGCGCCAAGAAACATAAAAACAAACTCTTTGCATTGCCCCGAGACAAGCAATGCCAAAGAGCCTTAAAATCAAAACTCCTCGCGTTGACCGAAGGGCTGCGATGTCGAAGAACATCCAAAACAAACTCCTGATGTTGCCTGGAGATAGGCAACGATGAGGAAGCTCAAAATAAACCTCTCGCGATGCCCGAAGATAGGCGACGTCGAAGAACATCGAAAATGAACTACTCACGTTGCCCGGAGATAAGCAACACCGAGGAAGCTAAAAATAAACCTCTTGCATTGCCCAGAGATATGCAATGTCGAAAAGCATCCAAACTTATGATCCTTGCATCACCCATTGATGGGCGATGTCAAGGAGCACCGAGTGCCGCGTACTACACAAGCGACGCTCTAAATCCTAAAATAATCGCCCCTCACATGACCTGAAAATTGGAAAAGCCGAGGAACGTGAGAAACACTACACATATAGCCTGGAGTAGTTGGTGCTAGAAGGTGCTTGATGATTGGCAATACATACCCATATGTAGATTGAATACTTACCCGTTATTCAAACTGAGATTACATGCTAAGGTCGCATAACTTTCGAAGAAAGGAAACTCAAGTCATGACTTAGCCAGATTTTCAATAAAGATTATCTAAACCCCAAGTTACCGGATACTTGAAAAATGTTTGAAGTAAACAGTCCTGTGAACTAGGGAGCATACACCTGACGAAAACACGCAAACATAATAAGTTCACATGTTCTGTCACTCCATACAACAATAAGTTCAGAATCCACAGTTTTAGAGTCTATATCCGTTTTAAAATTCTAAACAAAAATTTCAAAGTTTTAGAGTTTTCAGGAGTTTTATGAATTTCTAGAAACAAAAATTCTCTAAGTTCTATTAATTTCTAAAGTTCTATCAACTTCCAAAGTGCTGATAATTTCTAAGTTCTGTCGCTTCAAATGAAGGGCTTTGACTATAATCATAGAACTAGAAATGTATGATATGAAACAAGCACAAGTATACCGGATATATATGAACAGATAGACAAAACTACAGTCAAAATATCAACGAATTACTTGTAATTTTTTATATACAGGATAAAAAAGTGGGGGATGTACCCACAAAATAATGACCAGCAAAAGGAAAATATAGAATCTATAATAAGGACGCAAAGTGCGGACTTTGCACTTGAATAAAATGACTCAAAAAGAAACAAAAACAAGTCAGTCTTCTTACAATATGTTGGTTAAAATCAAGTCTATACCCACACCAGCCAATCAACGCTTCTTGCCACCACTTCCTTTTCCACCTATAGTTGGAAGTTTCTGCTTCTTTTCAGGAGAGATGTCGCTGCCAATAATGTCAATGTACACATCAATGGCAGTCTCCTCGTCCTTCGAAAGTTTTTTAGAACAGCCTCCCTTTCCCTTGTGTTTTCTTGACTTCCAAAAGCTCTTTGAAGCTTTGGCTGCCTCCACCTTTTCCTTTTTGATGGCAACCAAATCGTGTTGAGTCTTCTATGGCTGCTTCTTCTGCATTTCCTACTCCTTGGCCTGAGCTGCAGTTGCATCATCTTCCATAGATGCCGAAGAGTCATCCAGGTTGTGGAACGTAGCTATCTTCTTAGCTTTTGGCCCCGGCTGCGAACTAGACATGGATGTGGGAACCAGAGCAGGAACAGATACAATCGCAGACGATGTGAAAATGGCAGCAGGCATGGGCGCCGAAGTAGTTGGCGCATTAAAAGGAAAGGTAGATGGACCTATATGATCAAAAAGGAAAGCATTAAACTCCTCTTGCTCCTGTGGTGTAAAATGGAGGCTCCCGAATTCGGGAGAAGCATGGACGTTACCTGCATTAGAGGAACGATCATGAATGGCGACCTTAAACTCACCACCATTGCCTTCTCTTGAGGGATCCACCACAAGAGGACCAATGTCAAGTCCTGAACTCATTAGTTGGTCGTGGAGATGCTCTAATGGTCCTCCCACGTCGAAGGCAGAAGGCCTGGTAAGTGCATCGGTAGCGGTCATTAAGGCAACATCGGTGGCCTCCTTCTCCTGTTCGACCTAGAGGATCTCCTGGCCCTCGAGTTGCGCTTTCTTGTATTCATCATTAAGATAAGCATCTCAAAAATTTAGATCAGTGTAAGCATCGCAGCTCTCAGAAAAGCGAGATAAGATTCTCTCCCAAATAAGGGCCAAACTGTGCGGATACTCCGGGCCAAGATAGCTGATGCTCCCCTAATGCAATAAAGAGTTAATACAGAAGTTAAGAATAGTCACATCCAGCTTCTCCATTTTCCTATCAAAGGCATGTTGAAGGTCCAAGTAATCCACTTTCACCGTAGCCTCCTCAATCTCAATTGCAGTCTTGTCGCAACTGAGCTACGCGACCTGAGCCTGTAATTTGGCGATGATCTCGGCTTTGTCGGTGATTGTTTTTTTGTGCCCCTTGACAGTTAGATTGTGGTCGACGATGGTTAAGATTCAGTGATAACGCTACAAGCGGCCAATTCTTCTTTTAGCTTCACCTCCTCAGCATGAGTCATTTTGATCTCATCCCTCCAAACGATCTCAACTTTTTCATGTGCCTCTTTTAACTCCTTCATCAAACCAGTGGTTCTCCTACTTTCATGAAGCGCCGCTTCCTTCTCTTCCTCCAACTGTTTAATTTTGGCATCGCGATCGACCAACCCCTTCTCGAAGTCTTCTTTCTCATATTCGAAGGAAATGATCTCCTAATAATTATTTTTGTTCATGCATGCTAGCCACTTTTAGAGCTTCTCCTATCTCTTGGCTTGTTCTGCATCGTTCTAGATGGCTTTGAAATGTAGCATGAAAGAATCCCTACGAATAGGGTGGAGATCAAGGTTGAATTTGACCCCCTTAAAAAACCAACCCGGAAGCACTGCCTCAAGCTTTGGGGGACCCAAAGGATGAACATAAGCAATCCTCCGACGGGGGGAGAAACACCAAGAGCAGCAGTAACAAGACAAGAGGATGAAATATGATCTGGGGGCAGAAGTGATGGGAATTTCTTGTGAAGCAGAAGAGTGTTTCGAAGCAAGCTCTTAAGGATGGGGGCGGTAATCAAATTTCGACTTCTTTGATGGTTCATCTCTTTCCTTAAGAGATCTTCTTTTCTCATACCTGCCTTTATATCAACGAGATCGATCTCTCTCTTCTTGGCAGTGGATTTCAGCTTCAAGTTCTTTCCTTTGCCAGTATTCTTCCTCCATCTCTCGAACTTAATCGCGGCTGGAGGGGCACGTGGGTGCCTCCAGAAATTAGTATAGTCTTCAAAGTCGTCGTAAAAGCCTCGTCCCCTCATTATACCTAGAATGAGATATACATAAGAGGCTTTAAAATTATAATATAAACTAAGAAAATAAATGAAGCGATGGAAATAAGTGTAATCCTGTTGCAACGTGTTTTGCCTCTAATAGGGGCTAATACGTATCAAGAACTGGAAAAAACGGCTATTGTAGGTGGGATCAAACTGACTTTGGTTGTTATAGGTGGGTCCGAGCTAACTACTGGCGCGATATTGCTCGGATAGGAAGGCATCGTGCCAAGTTTAAAGTCCCCTTTCATGAGCACGTCGTAGTCCACAAAAACATCGCCTAAATCTTCGAATCTCGCTCAGACATTCTTACTGGGGAAATCGTGATGTCTTCCAGTTTTGGCGACTTTGCCTTTACCACTTGCATCGACTCAGAGTCCTCGCCTTCAAATTCTAACGTGAAGTAACCGCTAGCGGTAGACTCGTTGCTACTACTCTCGAACTCTCCTTCTTCTTTTTCTGAGACTGTCACGGCTTTGCCTTCTCTATGCATGAACTCATCTTCTACATCCTCCTGGATCGGAGGCATTCTAACTGAACCACTCAACCTAGTCACAGCCGCGTCTTCCTCCTCGCGGGCCGCACCGGTTGATCCTTTGGACGGGCTACCTCTCACTTGACCTTCCTCGGAACCATGGGATGAAGAAGCGAACCTTATGAGAACCTTGACCGGCTAGGAGAGGGAGTTTCAATTTGAACGGTGGATCTACCTGGAGCTAACAGTCTGTATCGACGCAAGTTCTCATCGGTCAGTAGAACTTTAACGTGCCTCACTTCAACGTCAATAGCTTTTAAAGTTTGGAAAACTTCATCAAGCGTCACATCTCTATTTGTCCTTGGGATAATTGTAAGTGAACTATAGTGAGTTAGAAACTCCATTACAGTGCCAGAGCTTAATAAAAGGAAAAGAGAAGCTAACCGTTCATCGATGGTTGAACCCCTAATCTAACGAAAAAGTACTACGTCTTGAACTTGTGATAAGTTGCTTTGCAAGTGTAAGACAATCTTTCGATTTCTCTTGGCCTCAATTATTATCAAAGAGGGACAACCGTCTCTCCTCTTGAATGCCATAAAATGCTGCAATTCATCGAAACTTGGAGCGCGATTAAACATCCGCATGAAAAGGACATGTAACCAAGTAAGGATGGCGTAGCCATTCGGATGAAGCTGGAATGGGGCAACTCCCAAATTCGAGAGCATCTCAAGTGGAAAATAGTTGAAAGGAGGCATAGATATGTTCAGACACATGTATAGATGACAAGTAGTGTACCCTGGGGGGCCATGTGAGTAAATTTGTCTTTTGTACGCAAATGCATCTTCTCTTTGGGAATCCCATGCTGTGTACATATATTATGAAGAGCTTTGGCAGAAACCATTGTGAAGCTCTTTCAGATGGATTAAGCACGACTCAAATGGGCCCAACCGAAACTATTTTACCGTGTTGGGCTTGTAGGTGGATGATGATTTAGCTTCGGACTCTGGGCTTCGCCTGCTTGACTTATGGCGTGTAGACGGCTGCTTCATTTTATAAAATAGAATTCGCATCCGAAAACAGTCAAGTAAACCTATCCTAAATTCATAAGTCTCCCAATCACATTTGAATTCCGAAGAGACATTAACTTGTAATCATCATGTCAGATTTCGAGTGCGAACTAGGGTAAGTGTAGTGTGCTATCTATATGGGATAAACTCGGTGCTCGGTACACTGCAAACGCTCTATCCCACATAGATAGTTCGCTCATAGTAGAAGAAGAAAAGAAATTCCCGTGTTGGTTCATTTTTCATTTTTATGTCTGCTTCTTGTGCACTTATTTGTTATCGATCAATGATGGATGACGGATCCATTGTTCGAAGCGACACGTAAAACTCTTCTCCTCAGAGGAACATCGAATGTGCAACGAGTGAACAAGATAAGTCCAAATCCTTGGAAGAAATCGAGATTGGCTAATGGATGTGTGTGACGTGCGATAACAGCTATAAAACTGGACGCGAGTCAATTCTGGTTTAATGGACGAAAATAGAAAAACGCATCAAGTGTTGGACCATAGCACGAATGTCGTTTCCGAAAGAAACTAAAGACCTGATTGTCTACCTCGACCCGTCAAACTGTAATCAACTCGAGCTTCTTTAATAAACATAGCAAATGGATACTTGTCGACCAATCATTACACAAAATCAACAAACCAACTAAGCAAACCCACATCAGACTGTTTTAAAGGCACAAGAAGAATCATGAATCAAACTCAGCGAGCTATGGAGTGGATCGATGGCAAGCTAACTTCTGGTTGGTGACAAGGTAAGATCGGCTACAGATGGAAAGCAAACTAGGGCATAGATTTAGGTAAGGTGATCGGTCGGCTAGGGTTTCTCGAGATGGGGCATGCTTGGAGGAACCAATAGCGAATGGATTCGAATGGAGTGATTGATCAAATCGAGGAAATGATTAGGTCGCTTGGAGTTGAATCACTAAGGGATTGGATCATGTAAAGATGCAAGAATGGTTCGTGTCAAGTGGAGATGCTCTGGATCGGTTAGAGCATTTAAGTAGGTAGGCTCGAAGTAAAAAAAAATTGCCAAGTAATCGGGTCACCTGCCACCCGACCTAACCCTATAGTAAAAAAATGCCCTATGCAGATAGGTCGCTAGCGACCCATCCCATAAGGATCGCCAATGACCCACTAAAAAATGAATGAAATAATGATGAAATAATAATATATATACGTATACATACATATATATGTATTTGGAAGAAAAGAGAGGGCTTCATCTATTCATCTCAAACTCGATCGATTACAACAGTTCATCATTCCAAAGCATGCTAGGAAACTACGAGCATAAATGTGATACGTTGTGGTAGGAAGAAGCAATCAGAACTAAAGAAAGACAACTGACAACGTTAAGATAGCGTATTCGTTAAGTTTTAATGCAATCACACGTAAATCAACAAATAGATATTGAAAGCGATAACTTCTAGAGCACGCCTTGTTTACAACGAAGACATATTCTAGGGGAAAATGTTATCCGGGTTTTTAACCTAGCAGAAACTGACAGAAAACAAAACAACCCTATGCAGACAGGATGGTTCAGGACTCAACCAGGAAAGCTAAGACAAGGGATCAGCAAGGGCCTAGCTATATGACTAGGACAACAACCGGGATCAACGAAACTACAAGATCAGCATTCCTTTAGTGCAATCAGCAGTGGAATGTAAGAAACTAGTGACTTTCCATCAGCATGTAACAACAATAATAAAAGGCTATGGAATTGTCTTCAATTCTTGACTCCAGAAAAATCCTAAGTGGTTGGATCATTAGTGACCAATGCTTCTCTTTAAGCCTTCAAAACCTGCTATGGAACACTACCAAAAAAGGCAAGATGTTGGCCCACAAAACGAACCAAGTCAATGGGTCGCCAATGACCCATAGTCCATCAGTCGCTGGCGACCCATGGTTCTGACTCGTTTTGCAAGCCGAAGTCCTCCTACTTCGCATGTTACCAACCTTTGAGCCGGTGAAGACAGGCCTAGCCCAGAAGCTCTTTGATCTCTATAAATACCATCCTACCTGCAACATAATAGGAATCTTCTCCGGACTGGTTGCTGAAGCTCTGCTGGAATTATTCTTCACTCTCTACCTCCCTCATAACAATCTCTAAAGGAATACGCAATGATTCTCCAATGGATTTCAACTCTGGAGATTCAATTTAGCTAGGAAATAATCAAAGCCTTGTAATCAAACATCTCTTGTAACAGCAATCGATTTATAAGAAAATTATAAAGTGGACATAGGCTTCGTTAACAACTAAACTACTATAAAAATTCTCTGACTACTTTCTTTTGCTGTTCTTTCTTGATATCTATTATCTGTGATATTGCCCTGTAAAACAGAGCCGGTGCTTTCAAACTCAAACTAGGGTGTTGGTCCATTTTTTGGGTCAACAATTACAAACCATACCCTTTTATTTCATCCATACCCAGCTCCATACCCTCTTTGTCATAGCCTATACCCTTCTTTTCTACATATACTTCCCTGTAACTTGAAAAGGAGAAATTCTCCTATTTCGAAAATCAAAACAAAAATCCACACTCCATTAAAAATCCCAAAACACAATCCATTGAGCTTCTATCGACAAGAGCTACCATCCCATACACCTTTTGTAGTGATCGTTCGTATATGGGTGCTTGGCATAGCCATGGCCAAAACTAGGGCTTGAGGGCATTGGTGAAAACGAAAGGTCATTTCGTTGAGAAATGAAGGAGATATCATCGTTTAAAGTTATCACCGTGATGGGTTTATACATTTACTATAAGTGCATGAATGTCATTAGAGAGGAAGGAAGATGGATTAGGGAGGAGTGATTAAAGTTAGTGATTTGTTAATTAGTTATTAATTAATTTAATTTATTCGATAACGTATAAAATGTGCATCTCACTCATACGAGGTCGGATTCAAATGTCGTCTTTTGCATTGGACTCGTAGCGACGATGGCTATGGAATGGAGTTTGTTTGGTTAGATTTGGAGCTAGTGAATTTTTTAGCTAAAATCGAACGTCGTGCGGTTTTAGCTCAAACCGAACGCTTCAGTGAAAACTAGAATCAATGCGAGTTTAAATCACATTCAGTTTTACGATATCATATCTATGATGCTGTAAACTGCTATTAGTTTCTTGGATGTTTGTTACATTGTATAATTGAATTTCTATTTGAAAAATGGATGACGTCTTAACTTAATTATTATGAAGCCATATGATTATATATAATGAGCTTAATCATTGTCTTACAGGGAGAATTTATAGAGAGACCCTAAGGGGTTTCTCGCAAAATAATTACATCCTCGTTTTGTTATATTGATATTTAATTGAAATAAATCTTGATATCTCATTTAAATTGATTAAGTGTTGTTATAGCGATTTCCACTATACCATCATTTATTTATTTTCACCCCCAATACCCTATCATGTGTGTTTTGAACTTGAGCTTGTGCTTTCACTAATTATAATTTTAAAAATTCATTAGTCGTATTAATAATGATATTTTGGATTAATTAATCATTTTATTTAATTGTTATTTAGAGTAATTAACAGTTTTAACAAATGATTTTTAATTCAATCAATTACTTTAATTAATGATGTTTTGAAATTTACTAATCTATTTGATTAATGAGACTTGAGTTTAATGAAGTCATTTTAATTAATGATTATGAACTTTAATTTATCATTTTAATTAACGATTGTTTTAAATTTAATTAGCAGTTTTAACTAGTGATATTTGAAACTTAGTTAATCATTTTTATTAATGATGTTTTATACTTATTTAATCATTTTAACAAATGATGTTCTAATTTATCATTTTTTTAAATGATGTTTAATTTATCGTTTTAACTAATGTGGTTTGAATTTAATTAAATTACTAATTTATGATTATGTGTAACAACCTGTAGATTTAACTGGTTTTAATAACGTTATTAATTGAAATTTTGTGGGATTTTAAACGATAAAATTTTGAAATATAAATTTGATATTTGAGATGTGTCCAGTTAAATATAGCAACCGGTAAATTTTCGTCTGAAAATATGAATGTTTATTTCGTGCGTAAATTTACTTCAATTTAATCTGTTAGAAATCGATGAAAATAAAACGTTTTCGAAGCCTAAATATTTTTACATAGAAAAATTCTAAATCATCTTCTGAGCAAGATGACATTTTTCATTTTTCGAAATTCGGACTTCTTTAGCTCCGTCGATCTTATTTTTCTATGTTTTTGTTGCATTTTCCGCTGGTAGAAAATTCGAATTTTAATAATTCAATCGTACCACTGATATCTGTATACCATTTTGGCCGTCTCGTCGTGCTGATCTTTATGGCGTATTCAATTGTCAAATTCGGAGTTCGGTGTACCTTGCGCTTTGCAAAACGCCTACCGTATCGGTAACCGTTTCGTGCCATTTGAGTTTTGGGTCTATTCAAATTTCCACCGTATTAACTTAGCAGTTATTTGTCTTATTAAAATTCTGAATTCAAAATTTTGATCTTCCCGATTCTTTTGGTTTTGATGCATATTACTTGGTTAGTTCAAAATTCTCCTTTCTCTCTGTGTAGTTGGAATGAATAGATTATATAATAATATAATGTTATATAGAAATCTATACAGAGAGGCTTCAGCATTATTATTTTTTGGTTTCTCGAAAACATTGGCACCAGATAACCTTTTCTTCTTCTCTCCTCCTCAAACGTCAATCCTCCCGCTCCGCCAATGTTGAAGCACGCAACCCACTCGAAAGTAGGCACTGAACCCCGGCACTTCTCTAGCCTTTGGCCTCATCCGAGTCATCCCACCTGTATCACCTTTCCACTGCCATCTCTTCCCGTGTCGGCACTCCATTAGCCACTATGCAGTCATGGCCGTCATAACCTCTCCTTCACCACCACCTTGTGCTCGACTTCATCACCAATCCTTACACCGCAACCCTAAGCTTCATCTCGCCTCTGATTGCAGCCATCCCATCAGCGCAGCCCACTTTCCACCAACGCCGGACTAACCCGACCTCTCCTTTTGGCCTGTCGCCTTACTGCCGCCCAAGCACCGGCCCTGGCCACCCGCGCTCTGCCATGCCATGCAAGCAGCCCGATCCACTTGCGTAGACACCATTATTTTTCCTTCCTCCTCCCTATCCCCTCACGTGAAACCCAACACCCGACAACCTCCTCCCAACTCAGCCGAGATCTCCCCTAGAGCCGCTTCATCCCCTCAGCCCTAGTGCTCCAGTTCCCTGCCCTTCGAGCCAAGTCCTATCCACCCACCTTGGATCGAAACTCCAACTCAAGCATTTGCCCAGCCCAGCGAGACCGAGCAACCGCCTCCTCCACTGACTCGGCTTCCACCTACCCTCCTCTGTATATATGATAGGTAAAATAATGGTTGTTATATATTGATTTTATTTCACTATGTTATCTTATACATATAATATATTATAAAAGAATCTATTTATATATGTAGCTATATCTACGTACGTTATGCAAATGTTATTTTGAATATAATATATATGCAGGTAGTTGTACACATATCTTTATTTACCTGTTTTTTGGTTAGGCTGTTATCAATAGGTATATAAAATAGGTATGGATATAGGCAGTTAGGATAAGATATAAAACCTGTTATATAAGTTGTTATTTGAGTTACATATAATATATAGGATCATATAGGATAGTGCATAAGTATCAATTTTCTTTTACTATATATATATATATATATATATTTGTGTTATATTATATTTGATACAGGTCTACGGTATTATTTAGGTCTACTGTATATAAGTCTTTATATAGTAAGGTGTGGTAACAGTGTTTGATCACAACATATTATTTTAGCACAGTAGATATATATGTTTTTTCGGTTGACAGGTTGTTTATATGTGTTTAATAAATGGGAGGTATATGTGTTATATGTTAAACCGTGTGTATATATACAAGTTATGACAGTAGCATGTCACATGTTAGTTGTATATATAGGATACAGTAATATATTCAGTTTTATAGGAGATATATTAATACTGTAAGTACACATATGTTTAATAATTGTTATAGTTAAGTGTATATATATAACCTGTGAGTATAAAAGTTTTATTTCATGAAATTTTATTACAAGGACAATATAAAGTTTTGTTTATTCTCAGATTTGTAATAGATATATGTCGGTTAGTATGTATATAATTAAGTACATTATTTCATGTAAATGATACTGATATGGATGTATGCCTAAATTGGTATTGTCTGTTTGCATAAATTAGTTGTTATGGATTTATTTAATTATAAGTATATGTTATATTATCGATATATTATTATGCCAACTCTTGTTGGTTTGAAAACTGGTTTGAAGTTATATTTGTGGGTCAATACTTTGTTATAGCTTTAAAATACCTATATACATGGTTAAAGTATATGTATACAAATTCTTGGAGTATTTACTTGAATTATGTTAATATGTTTAAAGTATGATGTTGTGATAGCTTTAAATATACATATACTATGTTTGAAGATTTACTTGAATTTTATATGGGGATTTTATTTCTAAAATTTATTTTTGAAATATATGTAGATAATATATATATTATTTCCAGTTTATATCAAAATTGATTTGATCCATGCTCATCGATTTCTTGTCTATCAGCTTGTCCGTCGAATTCGTGCCAATCTAGCCTTGATTTGGAACTCGTGCTTGGATCTGTAACCCATTTCATTGTCAAACTCTCTAGCCTCGAAAGGTGAGAAATCACTCACGATTAATGTTCTTTTATTTATTAAATTTGATTTCCATTGAAACGACAATTGAAATATGCTGCTGTTAGTTATTTACACTATTATATATACGTTATTACCGGTATCAGTTCACCTGTGACATCTGACACCATTATCTGTTAATTATACGATGATAATCCCGTTTGGTTGACAATTGATTATTATTTTTGTTGGTTATATTGGATGTTAAATTGTAACGAATAAAGTGATAAATATTATACAATTGAATTTGACGTAGGATAGTTTAAAATTTTGAATCGATAGATGTGTTGAATTTGATTAGTTAATTTGAATAATATGACCCCTTAAATGTTTAATTATTTGACACGTAGGAAAATGGTTAATTTCCCTTGAACCATTTGAATTTATGTTGTATTAATTGATGAAGTATGAAATTGAATAATTGATATCAAGTGTAGAATTGCATAGAATAATTAGTGTAATAATCTTTAATCTACATGAAATGATAGTGTAGATTCTAGAAAAAATTATATTAATTTGCACAAACAACAATGTGAATTAATACGACTATTTCAGGATTATTTGAGTTAATTATTGGATTGTTATTGATTGTTGTTATTGCTTGTTTATTTACTTTGACACCATCCCAGTTATCACACTACAAGTTTCCTTTGCTATGCTTTAATTTTTGAATTGAAATGGAATCGGGTTGAAATGATAAATACCCAAATGAACTTTGACCTAGGATAGAGAATTAAATAAAACCCGATTGGTCAATAATTTGATTTAAAAATAAAATAAAGATTTTATTCGAATAAATAATAAGATTTTGAAATGAAGCTGGATTTTGAATTTTATGAAAAGAAATGTAAATATTTGAAACAAAATATTAACGTAGTAATTGGTGAAAGAACGTGTTTAAAAAATTATTATTTAATAATTAAATTTGGAATTATTAATAATTAAGTTTGAAATTATTTAATAATTAAGTAGGAAATTATTTAATAATTTAGTTTGAAATTATTAAGTTTTGAAATTATTTAATAATTGAATAAGATTGGATTAATTGATAATTAAATAAAAATTTGAATTCTTTGATAAGTGAATTTGAACTTCGTTAATAAATAAAATTGGGTTTCTTTATTTATTAAGTTTTGGAAAATTATTTATGTAAGTTAATAAGTGAAATTGAACTTCTTGAATAAGTGAAACTAAGTTTCTTTATTAATTGAGTTTGAAATTGCAACTAAGTAAATAAATAAATGAAGTAGAATTTCTATAATAAGAAATAAAATGTGATTTATTGAAATTAATGTAGGACTTGCAATTTAAAGAAATTTGATTTGATGAATTTAATTTAAATTCAACTTGTAAGTTTGATATAATGAAGTTGAATTTAAGTAATTGATCTAATGAATTGAAATTTAAATAGAAATTGTTTTAAATGATAAAATAATTTAACGAATATTGAATGAAATCGATAAACGAATTTAAATTGATTTGAATGTTAAATTAAATTAATTTCTAAATGAAACTTATATACAAACTTGAATCAATATTTGAATTGTTTAAATAAAAATTGAGTTTGAATTATAGAGTTTTGAAATGGAAATTTGAAAGTTATGAAATGTAAATTTATGGAAATTGATTTAAGAAGACAAATAAAATGTTGATTTATAAATTCTAATTGGAGTTGAAATTGATTTGGTTTTGAAATATAGTAAATGATCAATCGGTGTAATAATTACGAAAGTTATTAAACAATCTGGAATCGGTTATGCACATACTCTCTGTCTAGCCGAAAACCACTTTAATAACTATACGCGGAGTGTGATCCAGAATGAAGTGGTTGGAATGATGTACGTGATGACTGAAGAAAGAGAACGATAATGGATAGCCTTGACACTTGTGTCAAATTGGAAATGACTAAAACATGAGCCGTGCCGGGCCAAATGGGGTTAGCCACCTCGAGCGAACACACTTCTTCGCAACCTACTCATTACTTATTATTGATTGGTGCACCTTGTAATTTTGGGAGTGTTGTTTCGCGGTGTTGCAATCATTGCGGCGATACATTCTCACCAGTCCGAATCAGGCAAACGGTAGTTTCACTACCTTGGGTATTGCCTCATGTGCCATGTCATACTGTATCCCTATATACACGACCACTACGAATTTGTTTGGTGTTTTACCTATGGAGTACTCCCTGATATCCCACCAGTTTACGGTGGAGTTTACAGTGCTGTATAGACTATAATGCTATATAACTATGTTAAGGGGGATAATGGTAACGCCTTAACAATATTTTGATATTTATATTACTGATAGGAATTATCTATTTAGCGTACATTACTACATAGTAGATAGTTTAACGGATCCTTAGAGGATGGTTATTCCAACAACCTTTGAGTTACTTGTATTTCAATTTTTATTTCACTTGAGTTGGATTTAGTGATATAAGAATGTTAATCCTGACTCGAGTGTTTGTGCTTCGCTTTACGCTTGGGTCAGACAGAGTGGTTCAGCTTTTGAGAGTCACCTTTAGAGTTGGAGCTTTGCTTGGAGATCCAGCTATCTATCCAGCTTTCAGATATTCGGTCGATTCCAGTGAGGTATTCTAATTCTTGTATTTGACTATTGTATTCGAGACTTCTGCGTAACTTATTTAACTCTGTTATATATATAGTAGCTTCATGAACTACTATCTTTTTCTTTCGCTGCATATTATTACTCTGTGTCTGTGATTTTGTGATTATTTATCTACTGTATTTCTGAGTTTTGCCAAATTTAAATTAACAATTCGGTATTTTGAATTATTCAAGTCCGACATGTGCGGATGCGAATAGTCCAAAATAGCGGGTCGTTACAGTTGGTATCAGAGCTTTAGTAGCTCTAGGAAAAACTTAGCATACAGGGTAAATGTATTTACAGAAACACTTTCATTCGAGTTTGAATCTCTTCCTTTTGACTCGATTCCTTTGAATTTTGGAACGTCCCCTCGTCGAAATTCATTCGTGTCCCTCACTATTCGCCTTCTTTCAATTCTGGAGCACCCATAACTCCACTTCAAATGATCTTTATAATGAATCGACGGTCTCGCCAATCTTCGAATTATTTGTAAATGGTTGAAACTCCTGTACAATATGCATTGATTTACCGGAGATTTTTGTATCCTCGGTTTACAATGCTATCTATCTCCTGCTATGTCTAAATTCTATCTCTTGAGATCGGATGTGATGTGGATTTGCCTTGGAATTCCACAATTGATCCAATTCTTGAAGTCACGGTTGACCCGTAAGGTTGCCCGTGAATTAAATAAGTTTATCCATCATCCGATTCTGTTAATTGAAACATCTTATCTTTGTTTCGAACCTATCTTCGAATCAAAATTCTCTTTGATTTGAGTCCATCAAATTTGAATCTCTATCTTTGTTTTGTAATCCATTTTTATATCGTCGAGCGAGGAAGTGTATTTGTAACTTAATATTAATGTTATATATATATATATATATATTGTGTTGTTTGGGTTGTTGATGTTGATTTGTATTTTCGATCGATTCATCTGATCAACGCTATCGATAGGATTTTCAAAACACTTGAACAGAGCAAACTGACACAATATTGTTTTCAAATTTGGTAAACAAAATAATTTGTATGATTACATTACATATAAGAATAAATTCTCTGAAATTAAATTTGTTAATGGATTTGATGTCTGAAATAATAAATAAATGAATTTTTAAAACTTAATTATAATTTGATTTGGAATTTGAAGTGTTCGAATTATGGTTTTAAAGTTTAAAATGTATATTATTTAAAATATTTTCGAATAGAAATGGTTTTCAAAGAATTTAAAATGATTAAATCAATGCTCTTCTCTTTTTCGCCGGAAAATAATTTCGGTGATGATGGCCACATCATCGATATTCATTTTCGGGTTTCAAAGTCGAGAGACTATTTTGTAGCCCTGCTACACTTTTGTTTGGAAAAAGAAATTGAATTGAATTTCTAAACATGACTTGATTTATAATATATATTGAAGATTCTAAAATTTTGATTTGATATATTATGAATAAATATATACATATTTATTTTTATCTCTAAGTTGTTGAAATTAATCGGAAATTAATTCTTAAAATTTGTATTTAAAGATGATTTTCAATGAAGCCAAATTTTTTGAATAGATACTGAATTTGAAATAAGTGAATTGTCAATTTCATTCGGATAATACTCAATTGCATTATATATAAATTACCTAAATTTTCAAAGTTAATTATGTAATTGAATATTTTATGACATAATGATATCAAAGGAATTTTTAAATAAATTTGAGTAGTTATAATAAATGTAAATATACTTAATATATATGTGATAGGATATATTTAGTAAAATAAATTTAATAATAATTTGGAGTAAAGAAGAATTGAATTTGTAGAATAAAATATGATTATAATAAATGACTATTCAAATTTATGATCTTTGAAATTGTTAATTTAAGATAATTGGATAATATACAATATAAATTATCTTATAAATAAACTTGAGTACGTATAAAAAAAATGTTATACACTTAAAGTTTAATTATCAAATGGTTAATAGAGATAAATTGAATAATAGATGTGATTAATAAAATAAAAATTTTGTTTTGGAAGTAAATAATTGAAATTAAATCAATTTAATGAGGTATCAATTGAATTTAAATTAAATTTCATTTCGGGAGAAACCTTTTGTACCTAACATTAATAAATGTGAAATCAAATCAATTTAATGAAAACCTTGAATTTAAAAACAAATTGTTGAATATAAATTGGAATTTATATGGTTTAAATTAATTGTTTATTACGTAATTCAAGTCTATTTTCTTTTAGTTGTTTTATTCTCCTACCTCCTTCCTTTTCGGGGACGAAAAATTTTGGGTGGGATTTTAAACGATAATATTTTGAAATATAAATTTGATATTTGAAATGCGTCCAGTTAAATATAGCAACCGGTAAATTTTCGTCCGAAAATATGAAAGTTTATTTCGTGCGTAAATTTACTTCAATTTAATCAGTTAAAAACCGATGAAAATAAAACGTTTTCGAAACCTAAATATTTTTACATAGAAAAATTCTAAACCATCTTCTGGGCAAGACGTCATTTTTCGTTTTTTGAAATTCGGACTTCTTTAGCTCCGTCGATCTTATTTTTCTATGTTTTTGTTGCATTTTCCGCTGGTAGAAAATTCGAATTTTAATAATTCAATCGTACCACTGATATCTGTATACCGTTTTGGCCGTCTCGTCGTGCTGATCTCTACGGTATATTCAATTGTCAAATTCGGAGTTCGGTGTACGTTGGACTTTGCAAAACGCCTACCGTATCGGTAACCGTTTCATGCCATTTGAGTTTTGGGTCTATTCAAATTTCCACCGTATTAAATTAGCAGCAATTTGTCTTTATTATAATTCTGAATTCAAAATTTTGATCTTCCCGATTCTTTTGGTTTCGATGCATATTAATTGGTTAGTTCAGACTTCTCCTTTCTCTCTGTGCAGTTGGAATGAATAGATTATATAATAATATAATGTTATATAGAAATCTATACAGAGAGGCTTCAGAATTTTTTTTTTTGGTTTCTCGAAAACCTTGGCACCAGAAAACCTTTTCTTCTTCTCTCCTCCTCAAACGTCAATCCTCCCGCTCCGCCAATATTGAAGCACGCAACCCACTCGAAAGTAGGCACCAATATCCAGCACTCCTCTGGCCTTTGGCCTTACCCGAGTTATCCCACTGTATCACCTTTCCACCACCATTTCTTCCCGTGTCGGCACTTCGTCAGCCACTATGCAGTCATGGCCCCCGTAACCTCTCCTTCACCATCACCTTATGCTCGGCTTCATCACCATTCCCTACACCGCAACCCTGAGCTTCATCTCGCCTCTGATTGCAGCCATCCCATCAGCGCAGCCCACGTTCCACCAACGCCGGACTAACCCGACCACTCCTTTTGGCCCGTCGCCTTACTGCCGCCCAAGCACCGGCCCTGGCCACCCGTGCTCCTCCTAGCCAATCAAGCAGCCCGATCCACTTGCGCAGACACCATCATTTTTCCTTCCTCCTCCCTATCCCCTCACGTGAAACCCAACACCCGATAACCTCCTCCCAACTCAGCCGAGATCTCCCCTAGAGCCGCTTCATCCCCTCGGCCCTAGTGCTCCAGTTCCCTGCCCTTCGAGCCAAGTCCGATCCACCCATCTCGGATTGAAACTCCAACCCAAGCATTTGCCCAGCCCAGCGAGACTGAGCAACCGCCTCCTCCACTGACTCGCCTTCCACCTACCCTCCTCTGTATATACGATAGGTAATATAATGGTTGTTATATATTGATTTTATTTCACAATGTTATCTTATACGTATAATATATCATAAAAGAAGCTATTTATATATGTAGCTATATCTACGTACGTTATGCAAATGTTATTTTGAATATAATATATATGCAGGTAGTTATACACATATCTTTATTTACCTGTTTTGTGGTTAGGTTGTTACCAGTAGGTATATAAAATAGGTATGGATATAGGCAGTTAGGATAAGATATAAAACCTATTATATAAGTTGTTATTTGAGTTACATATAATATATAGGATCATATAGGATAGTGTATAAGTATCAATTTTCTTTTACTATATATATGTATATTTGTGTTATATTATATTTGATATAGGTCTACGGTATTATTTAGGTCTACTGTATATTTGTCTTTATATAGTAAGGTGTGGTAGCAGTGTTTGATCACAACATTTTATTTTAGCACGGTAGATTTATACGGTCGTTCGGTTGACAGGTTGTTTGTAGGTGTTTAATAAATGGGAGCTGTATATGTTATATGTTAAATCGTGTGTATATATACACGTTATGACAGTAGCATATCACACGTTAGTTGTATGTATAGGATACAATAGTATATTCAGTTTTATAAGAGATATATTAATACTGTAAGTACACGTATGTTTAATAATTTGTTATAGTTAAGTGTATATATATAACCTATGAGTATAAAAGTTTTATTTCATGAAATTTTATTGCAAGGACAATATAAAGTTTTGTTTATTCTCAGATTTGTAATAGATATATGTCGGTTAGTACGTATATAATTAAGTACATTATTTCATGTAAATGATACTGATATGGATGTAAGCCTAAACTGGTATTGTCTGTTTGCATAAATTAGTTGTTATGTGGATTTATTTAATTATAAGTATATATTATATTATCGATATATTATTATGCCAACTCTTGTTGGTTTGAAAACTGATTTGAAGTTATATTTGTGGGTCAATACTTTGTTATAGCTTTAAAATACCTATATACATGGTTAAAAGTATTTGTATATAAATTCTTGGAGTATTTAATGTGTTTAAAGTATGATGTTGTGATAGTTTAAATATACATATACTATGTTTGAAGATTTACTTGAATTATATATGGGGATTTTATTTCCAAAATTTATTTTTGAAATATATGTAGATAATATATATATTAGTTCCAGTTTATATCAAAACTGATTTGATTTATGCTCATCGACTTCTTATCTATCAGCTTGTCCGTCGAATTTGTGCCAATCTAGCTTTGATTTGGAACTCGTGCTTGAAACTGTAACCCATTTCATTGTCAAACTCTCTGGCCTCGAAAGGTGAGAAATCACTCACGATTAATGTTCTTTTATTTATTAAATTTGATTTCAATTGAAACGACAATTGAAATATGCTGTTGTTAGTTATTTACACTGTTATATACACGTTATTACCTATATCAGTTCACCTGTGACATCTGACACAATTATCTGTTAATTATACGATGATAATCCCGTTTGGTTGACAATTGATTGATTTTTTTGTTGGTTATATTGGATGTTAAATTGTAATGTATAAAGTGATAAATATTATACAATTGAATTTGACGTAGGATAGTTTAAAATTTTGAATCGACATACGTGTTGAATTTGATTAGTTAATTTGAATAATATGGCCCCTTGAATGTTTAATTATTTGACAAGTCGGAAAATGGTTAATTTCCCTTGAACCATTTGAATTTATATCGTATTAATTGATGAAGTATGAAATTCAATAATTGATGTCATGTGTAAAATTGCATAGAATAATTAGTGTAATAATCTTTAATCTACATGAAATGATAGTGTAGATTCTAGAAATAATTATATTAATTTGCACAAACAACAATGTGAATTAATACGATTATTTTGGGATTATTTGAGTTAATTATTGGGTTGTTATTGATTGTTGTTATTGCTTGTTTATTTACTTTTACACCATCCCAGTTATCACACTGCAAGTTCCCTTTTCTATGCTTTGATTTTTGAATTGAAATGGAATCGGGTTGAAATGATAAATACCCAAATGAACTTTGACCTAGGATAGAGAATTAAATAAAACCCGATTGGTCAATAATTTGTTTTAAAAATAAAATAAAGATTTTATTCGAATAAATAATAAGATTTTGAAATGAAGGTGGAATTTGAATTTTATGAACAGAAATGTGAATATTTGAAATTTGAGACAAAATATTAACGTAGTAATTGGTGAAGGATCGTGTTTAAAAATTTATTATTTAATAATTAAATTTGGAATTATTAATAATTAGTTTGAAATTATTTAATAATTAAGTTGGAAATTATTTAATAATTTAGTTTGGAATTATTAAGATTTGAAATTATTTAATAATTAAGTTTTGAAATTATTTAAAAATTGAATAAGATTGGATTAATTGATAATTTAATAAAAATTTGAATTCTTTGATAAGTGAATTTGAATTTTGTTAATAAATAAAATTGGGTTTCTTTATTTATTAAGTTTTGGAAAATTATTTAAGCAAGTTAATAAGTGAAATTGAACTTCTCGAATAAGTGAAACTAAGTTTCTTTATCAATTGAGTTTGAAATTTAACTAAGTAAATAAATAAATGAAATTGAATTTCTTTAACAAGAAATAAAATGTGATTTATTGAAATTAATGTAGGACTTGTAATTTGAAGAAATTTGATTTGACGAATTTAATTTAAATTCAACTTGTAAGTTTGATATAATGAAGTTGAATTTAAGTAATTGATCTAATGAATTAAAATTTAAATAGAAATTGTTTTGAATGATAAATTAAATTAACGAATATTGAATGAAATCGATAACAAATTTAAATTGATTTGAATGTTAAATTAAATTAATTTAAATGATTTCGGAATGAAACTTATATACAAACTTGAATCAATATTTGAATTGTTTAAATAAAAATTGAATTTGAATTATAGAGTTTTGAAATGGAAATTTGGAAGTTATGAAATGTAAATTTATGGAAATTGATTTAGGAAGACGAATGAAATGTTGATTTATAAATTCTAATTGGAGTTGAAATTGATTTAGTTTTAAAATATAGTAAATGAACAATCGGTGTAATAATTACGAAATTTATTAAAGAAACCGAAATCGGTTATGGACATACTCTCTGTTTAAACCGAAAACCACTTTAATAACTATACGCGAAGTGTGATCCAGGATGAAGTGGTTGGAATGATGTATGTGATGACTGAAGAAAGAGAACGACAATGGATAGCCTTGACACTTGTGTCAAATTGGAAATGACTAAAATAGGAGCCGTGCCGGGCCAATGGGGTTAGCCACCTCGAGCGAACACACTTCTTCGCAAGCTACTCATTACTTATTATTGATTGGTGCACCCGCGTAATTTTGGGAGTGTTGTTTGCGGCGATGCTTCTCTCCGGTCCAGATCAGGCAAACGGTAGTTTCACTACCTTGGGTATTGCCTCATGTGCCTTGTCATACTTGTATCCCTATATACGCGTCCACTACGAATTTGTTTTGTGTTATACCTATG
The DNA here is from genome assembly GCA_030765085.1 of Allium cepa. Classification (NCBI taxonomy): domain Eukaryota; kingdom Viridiplantae; phylum Streptophyta; class Magnoliopsida; order Asparagales; family Amaryllidaceae; genus Allium; species Allium cepa. The sequence goes on from CM060931.1 coordinate 1,053,134,073, forward strand.
GAGTACTCCCGGATATCCCACCAGTTTACGGTGGAGTTTACAGTGCTATATAGACTATAATGCTATATAACTATATTAAGGGGGATAATGATAACGCCTTAACACTATTTGATTACATAGGCATTATCTATTTAGCGTACGCTACTACATAGTAGATAGTTTAACGGATCCTTAGAGGATGGTTATTCCAACATCCTTTGAGTTACTTATATTTCAATTGTTATTTCACTTGAGTTGGATTTATTGATATAAGAATGTTAATGCTGACTCGAGTGTTTGTGTTTTGCTTTACGCTCGGGTCAGACTGAGTGGTTCAGCTTTTGAAACTCACCTTTGGAGTTGGAGCTTCTCTTGGAGATTCAGCTATCTATCCAGCTTTCAGATATTCAATTGATTCCAGTGATGTATTTTGATTCTTGTTTTTAACTATTGTATTCGAGACTTCTTTGTAACTTATTTAACTTTGTTATATATATATATATATATATATATATATATATAGTAGCTTCATGAACTACTATCTTTTGCTTCCGCTGCATATTATTACTCTATGTCTGTGATTCTGTGATTATTTATTTACTGTATATCTGATTTTTGCCAAATTTAAATTAACAATTCGTTATTTTGAATTATTCAAGTTCGACATGTACGGATGCGAATAGTCCAAAATAGCGGGTCGTTACATTATATGAACTTAATTAATTATTTTAATTAATGATATTTAAAATTTATTAATCATTTTAATTAATAATGTTTGAGACTAATTATTCATTTCGATTAATGATTATTTGAATTTAAAAAATCTTCTTTAATCAATAATATTTAAAGTAAACTAATTTAATAAAAGTGATTAAAGTAAATTAACTAATTTGATGAAAGTATTTAAAAGTTCATAAACTGATTTAATAAATGTTTTAAAGTTAATAAATTGATTTAATAAAGGTTTTAAAGTTAATTTACTGATGATATAAAAGTGTTTTGGAGATATAACTATTTTAATTGAAATAATTGATTTTCTTGTTTAAAAGAGATTATAAATATGATTAATTATCTTCTAGGGAAATTAATGTTGATTTAAATTTATAAATAATGGTTTATATATGAGAAAATCCTTTAAAAGGGATTATTTATAAATAAAGCTAAGTGTAAATTGTTTGAGTTATAATAAACAAGGTTTTAATGACATTTGTTTTGGACCCTTGTTTTAATGCACTTAGTATTATAAGTTTGTCTTTTAAAAGAGTATTTTTAAAGAGATTTTCCAAAGTGTTTTTACCAGTGATATGGAAATCAAGCACAAATTCAGTTCTAAAAAGTAAAGTTCGATTCAGTTAGTAATTCCATAAACGATATCGCTATATGGAAAGGATCCAGTCATACTTTTAATGCTAAATGTTGAGGCTTAGACTCATTTCTATCTCGTAGGTTAAAAATGTTGTTGTAACAACCCTACCGGGATACCCAGATTTGCAAAGAACATTACAAATAGTGTCGTCTGCTAATCCAGAAAATACGGCTTGTTAAGGGCGATAGAATGTGAATATATGTTTATACTAACACATGCACATCATTTATACATTTTCACTTAATATCCGAACTGAATTTGACATGCACAATATTAATACAAAGTAACAGACAGACCAATTTCTTAGAATCAGAACAATATATCATATAAATAACAATCACATATCACAGCAGAATAAATCTCAACTTACACATATACAAATTTTGAGTTTACAAAATGAAATACTAAACTCGAATGTTATACAAGTTTAAAAATTCTCTAATCTCAATTGTACATCTTATAAACGTATTCACAAACTTATTAAATGAGATAAACTAAAAAGTCAAAAGTGTTTATCTCCTTGCTAGCCCAAACATCCAATGGTCAACTTGTCTTGTAACCTAAAAAATCTCGACCTAACTCGAGTAAAATAATACCCAGGTCAGAATATCTCTAAATATCCAATAGCGTGAGAACATAATATAACACAAGAATAAACAACATAAAAGTAAATACATATGTCCAGGATATAACGAGTTAGGTAATTATTTAACTTAGAACAGGGTTACAAGTTTAAGTCACAGGCACTAACAAGTCACTAAACACATAATAATAAAATTAACTTAATTTAGCATCCATCACAAGACACAAGAATATATATTTAATTCACGAACACAAGTCACAAGAATATATATATATATATATTTCATGAACATAAGACACAAGAATATATATATTAATTTCTCGAACACAAGACCGAAGAATATTTATATTCGTTTCACGAACATAGAATAGTCACCTAATCCAAATATCCAGAATTAAGAGATCTTACTCAAAACGATCGAAATGATTGAATACAGAACTGTAGCAAACAAACAAACAATTTGGTATCACATGAACCTATCTGATACTGGGGATCATACACAAAATGGGAATCATAGGATCCCAACACGATCTCAACTATAGCAACCATAATCGAATCTTTCTGATTTATTTTATATTGTTACATTTGAAAACAAATCTAGAAGTAAACTTCTTAAAGATCTAACAGCCACTTGTTGCACACCAAAAGAGAGTAAATTCAAAAGAGCCAAATACTTTCAATTTCAGTAATAACTAGGACTTAACCAATACGTCCCATACCATATGGTAAGATCCTAATATTTACTAAAAGCTAGTAAATCTCATTCTTTACGGCTAACACTGGAAAACCTGAACTACATTCTCTTCAAGATCTAGCAACCACATTATCGCACACCTGAAGCGAACACAACTATAACGACCCGGAATTTCCAATCCCGAAAATTCCAGATAGTTAGGAAAAAGAAGAAAGAGATAGAAGAATAAGAAGAACAGAAACTCCAACATCTTACATTCACAGCGGATAAAATATAATAACAAGTAATAACAGTTATACAAAGGAAAACTGTACTTGTCAAATTTCACTTTAATACATCAGAATTACAACATATATACATATACAATCAACATGTCTCAGATATACAACAATATAATACAACGGAAACACTCCATACGTTCTTGCCATCCAGCTCGCCTCCTGAGCTCCAGAACGTCCTTACTTGAAAATCTGTAGTACTCTGTCTGACTCGAGCATTACATCAAAGTAACACCCTGGTCAGGCTGGAAACCAACGTGAGTAATTCCATATAATTTGAAATACCAAGCTATAAAACTTATGTGAATTATCAGGGTAACTCGTACATCTACTAGTTCTTATCCTATTAAAGTTAGTCACATCTTATAAGATAATGTCGAAGAAATGTTACACAATTTTAAATGGTCAGGTTACTCAATTATATACCATTCCAGCCTGTTTGATTTCACACATCAAATTTAGAGAAATTAGATTACAAATCGAAGTGCTTTCGGGTATTTCTGATAGAATCGGTCTCTTCGAAAACAAAATCATCTTTAATTCAAATTATTTAAGTGAATTCAATTCAATTTAAAATATAGGTTGTCATATTTACACAATATTCATCATCAATGGATAGCCCGCATATCATAGTTTGATCCCAACACATCATATCACAAAATATCACAAATTATCAGACGGATATTAATCTAATCATCCAATACAATTTACCCATTCATAAGCAAGATTTATTAGATATTCAATCTTTAATTAATTTAATTTAATCTCTAATTAAATTAATTTTAATTACTTAGATTACATGTAATCCAGCTTTCTTAACATTAATTGATTACAAACCAATTAAATAATGATCCTCTAATTACTTCATTAATTACTCTTTTAATTAATTTCATTTAACAAGAAGTTTTTAATTAACCCTGTTCATCAATTACCATTAATTATTTACATTCAGCAATTAACTATCCTTTAAATTACTTACATAAATTAATTAACTCTAAACGGCTCGAATCCTTAATTAATAAAAAGATAAAAATCTTAATTTAATTACTTAATTACCACTTAAATCTTATTTAAACCAAGAGTTTAAAATTAATTTATACAGATCACTTGAATCTTAAAATTCAATATCTTTAATTTTAATTTTAAATCACATTCTCATATTTTAAAATAGTTAGAGACTTAATTTATTAGATTAACATATAAATATCCACTCAATACAATTTGATTCCAATCATTTTAAAACTATATACTGAAAACTTGTTGATCTTAACTTAAGAAGCTTATTCACCCATTTACTTATTTTTATACCTGATTAAACTTCCCTTTCTAGTTTAAAACCTGTACAAAAAAAACTGTTTCTGAAATTAAGAAGAAAACTGTTAACTACCAGAGGAAACCCAAGCCATGCTAATAAAATTTCCGAACTAAACTAGAGCAAATCCTACTCCTTCCTTGATGTCAAACCTCACAGCTATCTTTAGGTACGTATGGATACTTACCTTATAAATAATAGTTGACACTTTATAATATACAACCAATTGACTTGTGAATAACAATCCCTTACTATTTATTTTAAGAATAATTTCTTTTCTTCAATTTAATGACACGTTTTTTTTTTGCAGAACTGAAACCTCCTTCAATTACTGAACAGATTGTACAAGGCAGGAATTAACAACAAAGGTCATTTAATAAGTTGAGCATTTTTCATCATTTCCATGAACTGCTAAAAAAATGAATTCTGCATATAAACATGAGCATGTAGTAACTCAAACAGCATATGTAGTCAATATCTATGCTCAAGATTCACATAATTGGACAACATGTTAAAATTGAAAGATGAACAAATTAACATACTGTTTAGAAATTTTTATCTAACTATGCTACTTCTTTTGAAATAATTATCGAATGAGTCATGATCCTATTGTTGCCAAAGAGACCTCGAAAATTTTAAAGATGCAACTAAAATTCTTGCTACTTATGATGTGGATAAATGTAATGAAATTTAGGGATAACTGCAATCACGCTCTCGGCTAACAATAGGAGTTGATTATCTAAGCAATTGTTAAGTTTAATAAACAAGTTAAAAATCAGCTTTATCCAATTCGAGCTAAATGGAAGAAGAATTCAACCTAAACTTACCAAAACCCAAATCTTGACAGAACCCTTGAAAAGAAACCCAAACACGAAGTAATACAGAATTAACCAGCGTTTTGAATCATACAAACTTTCAATCGTGCACAAATAGCCCAAACGAATCAAATTCGAAAACTACCCAGATGAAGCTTTAGCAAAAGAAGCAATCCTTAGTACAATAATTTGGGTAAAGAAGCAGGAATTACTCACCGTTACACTAGAACAGGGAGAGACTCCTAATAACTTCGACCCAGCCTCGACGCTACTGCACTAACATGCATAGACGTGCCTCGATTTGCAACCCCACCCGGCCTCGCGAATCTCCTCCCGAGTGCGTGAAAACATCGAACCCCCCAAAGCCCTCCACGCGACTACGAGATGAATTCATCTTTTTTTTATTCGGTTGACTGAAGAAAGGGAAGAAAAAAAGGAAACTGATTTTACAGTGGCCGCCCATTTTCCTTGAGATGAATTTCAAAATAATTTGTAAAAGAAGGAGGTAGATCTTGATTTAAAAGGACGAAAGCAAGAGGCTTGTTTCAGAAGACAAAAGGGACATTATTTGTAATTCAAATCATTTCTATTATAATCCAATTCCATTTTATTTTTACAACATCTCCACTTATTTTAATTCATTATCAATCCAAATCGAATTCTATTTATAATTCGAATTTATTTCCAAACTTCATTGTTAACTTACAATCCATTTTATTTAACCGAGTAAAATTTTATTAATATACTCTATCAAATAATTTATTTAGCTAATTAGCTTACTTCCAACTTTTATATCAATATTCGATTTTATTACCAAAAAATCACTTCATTAAATTTTCCATAGTTCAATTTTTTTTCATAATTCTAGTTTGGATTTTCTTTCATTTTCCAAAATTCTGACACTTTTATTTTAAAATTTTAGAAATACTTTTAAATTCACATAATACTATTGAAATAGTATTTTTATAAAAAATACTTCTTATAACTCGATGTCTCAACCAGTCCATCCTAGTTCTCACAGAAATTCGGTCATACGTTGATCAGGCATAGGACTGAAAATCTATAAGTACTTAGCAGACCCATTTTCAACATCTAGTGAAAATACTTGGAAAATAATTTTATTGAAAATATAGAAAACAACTTTTGAAAATAGAGGAAATATCTTTAGTGAGAATGCTATGGAAATCATCAACCCTATCCATGGTCGTAGTTACATCCTGGGTTACGTTGCCATTGCAGCAAAAGTCCATGTAACTGTAGGCACTCCGCGCCACTCGATTACGCCATGGAACCCACAACAGATCGCAGTTACATTGCAGGGTTACGTTGCCATCGCAGCAAAAGTTCTTGTAACTGTAGCAATCAGCGCCCTCGATTTTCGCTATCAAAAATGAAACTTCTCCACTCCCACATAGGTCGAAGTCTACCGATGTAAACTTAAATATAGACCGTTGGCTCTCAGCGGCACACACGACTTTCGCTATGTTACCATAGGTCGCAGTCTACCGATATAAAATCAAACATCGACTGTTGGCTCTCAGCGGCACACACGACTTTCACTATGGTCTGCAGTAGATCACGGTGACATCGAGTTACACTGTCGTCACAGCATAACCCAAATGCCTCTGTAGGCATCAGCGCCTTCGACTTTCGCTACACACTACTCATAATCCTTAAGAACTAGTTTTGTCCGGACTACTCACAGGATCAACTTTAGAACCCCCCCTAGGGTTCAAGGTAGTACCAACCTATGACATTTCTGAGAAGTTCATTTCAAGGGAGAGCCTTTTTCCCCAGAGCCATTTTCAAAACACTTTATACTATACACATATAGTATCTTCCAAATCATACACCTAGCATGAATCTCATATAAATCACTTTTCTCAAAATTGATTATCCCAAAATCGATAATTCTCAAACTGGACTTTCCAAATTCCAATATTGATTTTACCCAAAAATCAGAAGCCTTTCCAAATCCAAAGGTTTCCAAAACCTTTTTCCAAAATCCTTATAAGATCCTATATATATATATATATATATATAAGTTTTAAAAACTTTGGATCATTTCAAACTTCTATAAAACTCATTTTTATATTTCAAATACTTTCAAAAACCATTTTCTTCTGGCTATAGATTCAACAAGGGAAGATTTATCTTATATAACAAAGATATATAACTTTGTTTATTCAAAATCAAATATTCAAATTTGATTACTCTATAAAGCCACTTACCATTTTACTTACTTCTATAAAGTAAATTTTTACCATAGAAATATCAAATTTCCACTTTACTTCATCATATATTTTACAAAATATACCCTTTCATTTCAAAAACCATTTCACATTTCTTATCCACAAATTTCTAATATCAATTTCATTCAAATCCGTACGATGTACACATATCATCCGTACGCTATACCAATCTGATCGCTCACTCGATCACACAATTTCACTTCCGAACTAGTATCGTCTACCCGACTTCCAAGTGCGGACACAGATCTGGTTTCTTGATCAAAATCTGTCATCCTCCTTGCATAGCCTAGCTATGATAGAGAATATCCAGAATCAATCAACAATCCATATCCAGGTTCGCCATCGAAAATCGAGTGAAAAATCCCAACTCGGATCGATATAACTATCTCGAAATTCTGTGCTCGAAACGGGATCAAATCACTATGTGAATAGAATAATATACGTACATCCTACGTATTTAACTTCATTTATTATTCGTCAAATCAATTTTCTTTCTATTCATCCTCACTTTGATTTTATTCACTTATTTACATTTTCCTTAATCCCCATTTGGATTATCACCTCAATTCTTATCTCAGTTGGGTATTTAATCAATAATAGTTTGAACTCCAACCAGTTTGTATTTAGAAAATAGCTTGAAAATTTTAAAAATAGATAAGTAGTTGAAAAATAATTAATAGTTTGCGAAATAGCTGTAAAAAAGTTAAGTAATTGTAAAATAGTTGGAAAACAGTTAAATAGTTTTAGAGATTTTAGATAATTGCAAAATAGTTGTAAAATAGTAATTAATTTGTAAAATAGTTGAAAAATAGTAATTACTTTATAAAGCAGTTACAAAATAGTTAAATAATTCCAAAAATAGTTATAAAATAAGTATAAGATAGTTTTGGGTTTAATAAGAAAGGTTGTATATATAATAAATAACTTGGAAAAATAGATTTGTACTAAAACAATTTATTCTGAAAACAGTCCAGAGCCAAACTGTTCAATTTCCAAATCTCCATTCTCATCAATTCAATTTAAATTTCCACTTTCATTTAAATTGACCCAACTCCAATTTAAATAACTTCAATTTCCATTGAAATTGATTTAACCCCAATTCAAGTTGAATTAATCTTGATTTCTTTCCAAATTCAAATCAAATTCCATTTGATTTTAAATCTAACTTAATTACAATTCCAAATTATTCCAATCAATTTGGACTAATATCAATTGAACCCACTTCAATTTCAAATCATTTCAATTCAATTCAATTCAAATTTTCCATTTAAAATTTTAAAATTATACATCTTCAACTGCAAATCCAAATAATTTAAATCAGATTCAGTTTGAACGAATTCAATTCAAATGTCAAATTTAAACCATCCCGAATTATATAAATTCGAGTTAAATTTTTAAATGTTGATTTAATCCTTTAAATCAAATCAACTTATCTCTTTAAACCATTTAATTATGAATCCATTTCAAACTTATCTTTATTTAATTTTAATTTGGTTGTATTTCTATTACCACTTAATTCTCATTATTAAAATTTTCAAATAATATAACAACTAATTACCTTAATATTTATTAGAAAGAAATATTGCTTTATATATCAAAATATATTCTTATATAAAATCATTTAAAACCTCTATATAAGAAAATAACAAGTACACGCTCACACACACACACACACACAATCAACTCATTCTAGAGTACTATGGACTCTATTTAATGAGTAATCCCCACCAGAGCCAAGGTTCTCGCTTAACCTTTCAGCTCTGATACCAACTGTAACGACCTGGAATTTTCGATCCCGAAAATTCCAGATAGCTAGGAAAAAGAAGAAAGAGATAGAAGAATAAGTAGAACAGAAACTCCAACATCTCACATTCGTAGCGGATAAAATATAATAACAAACAATAACAGTTATACAAATGAAAACTTTACTTGTCAAATTTCACTTTAATACGTCAGAGTTACAACATATATACATATACAATCAACATTGCTTAGATATACAACAATATAATACAACGGAAACACTCCATACGTTCTTGCCATCCAGCTCGCCTCTTGAGCTCCAGAACGTCCTTACTTGAAAATCTGTAATACTCGGTCTGACCCGAGCATTACATCAAAGTAACACCCAGGTCAGGCTGGAAACCAGCGTGAGTAATTCCATATAATTTGAAATACCAAGCTATAAAACTTATGTGAATTGCCAAGGTAACTCGTACTACCACGAGTTCTTATGCTATTAAAGTTAATCACATCTTATAAGAAAATGCCGAAGAAATGTTACACAATTTTAAATGGTCAGGTCACTCAATTATATACCATTCCAGCCTGTTTGATTTCACACATCAAATTTAGAGAAATTAGATTACAAATCGAAGTGGTTTTGGGTATTTCTGATACCCGAAATCGGTCTCTTCAAAACCAAAATCATCTTTAATTCAAATTATTTAAGTGAATTCAATTCAATTTAAAATATAGGTTGTCATATTTACACAATATTCATCATTAACGGATAACCCGCATATCATAGTTTGATCCCAACACATCATATCACAAAATATCACAAATTATTAGACAGATATTAATCTAATCGTCCAATAAAACTTACCCATTCATAAGCAAGATTTATTAGATATTCAATCTTTAATTAATTTAATTTAATCTCTAATTAAATTAATTTTAATTACTTAGATTACCTGTAATCCAGCTTACTTGACATTAATTGATTACAAACCAATTAAATAATGATCCCCTAATTACTTTTATTAATTACTCTTTTAATTAATTTCATTTAACAAGAAATCTTTAATTAACCCTGTTCATCAATTACCCTTAATTAATTACATTCAGTAATTAACTATCCTTTAAATTACTTACATAAATTAATTAACTCTAAACGGCTCGAATCCTTAATTAATTAAAAGATGAAAATCTTAATTTAATTACTTAATTACCACTTAAATCTTGTTTAAACCAAGAGTTTGAAATTAATTTATACAAATCGCTTGAATCTTATAATTCAATATCTTTATCTTTAATTGTAAATTTAAATCACATTCTCATATTATAAAAATAGTTTGAGACTTAATTTATTAGACTAACATATAAATATCCATTCAATACAATTTGGTTCCAATCATTTTAAAACTATATATTGAAAACTTGTTGATGTTAACTTAAGAAGCTTATTCACCAATTTACTTACTTTTATACCTGATTAAACTTCCCTTTCTAGTTTAAAACCTGTACAAAAAAATTGTTTCTAAAATTAAGAAGAAAACTGTTAACTACCAGAGGAAAACCAAGTCATGATAATAAAATTTCCGAACAAAACTAGAGCAAATCCTACTCCTTCCTTGATGCCAAACCTCATGTAACGACCCATAAATTTTAACTAGTTTTAATAAAGTTATTAATTGAAATTGTGTGGGAATTTAAACGATAAAATTTTGAAATATAAATTTGATATTTGGAATGCGTCCAGTCAAACATAGCAATTGGTAAATTTTGGTCCGAAAATATGGAAGTTTATTTCGTGCGTAAATTTACTTCAATTTAATCAGTTAAAAAACGATGAAAATAAAACGTTTTCAAAACCAAATTATTTTTACATAGAAAAATTCTAAACCATCTCCTAAGCAAGATGTCAGTTTGTCGTTTTTTCAAATTCGGGCATCTTTGGCTCCGTCGATCTTATTTTTCTGTGTTTTTCATGCATTTTTCGCTATTAGGAAATTCGAAATTCTATAATTAAATCGTACCACTGATATCTGTATACCATTTTGATCGTCTCGTCATGCTGATCTCCGCAGTACATCCATTTGTGTATTTTAGAGTCATGTACGCGGTAGAATCTATAAAAACAGTAACCGTATCGTTATTCGTTTCATGCCTCTTTAGTTTCCTTTTGTCTTTCCACTTTACACCATATAACCTATCAGCCATTTCGTTTTATTTATTTCTGAAATTGATGTATAAAGTGTCAATAATTCCATCGGTTATATTTATTGTCGGTTGCCATTTCTTTCTGGGTTCATTGTATTTGTGCTTTCAAAATATATATACAATCTAAACAAATATACGTGTTGCCTTATAGTCAGAAGGCTGCTTACCTTCCTAACCTTTGAACTCACGTTACATGTATATGTAGGCTTTTAAACTTCATTTAAAAAAAAGCATATTGAAGTTACATTCACGTATCTCCTCTGTCTCTTCATGTTCCAAGTTGGAATTCCACCTGTTCACTTGTATATGGATTTGTCCATTCACTTCCTGTGCTTTTCCAATGTGTGAATATGGTTTGCACCTGTTCACGTCCATGCTCTTTCATTCCTCTTTCATAAAGAAAAAAAAATACTAATTAATACTATAGCTCACTGTCCTCATTTTACTGCTCGAATTCTCCTCTCATGTCATATGCTTTATATTTTCGAAGAGCCACTCCTTCTTCCAAAATTTCGCAAGTCATCTGCTTCTAAAAAAAATACTTATATGCACGGAGGCATGTATACCAACCCGTTATCACCCAACACCTTCAATCCACCATCCGCTTCAATGCCCTTTCCTCACAACCGAAGCCCAGGCTCCGCGTCCAGCACAAAACCCCGAGCCTACCCCTTTATCTTATCCGATCCCATCACGTTGGCGTCAGCAACCGGCTTTGGCCGCCGTGGTTTCCTTCCGACTATATGTCACCGTCTCCGGCTCTCAACCCTTTTGCTACCCCATGCTCCGATCCGACCCTCCCCATGTTCATGCCGCTGTCGCCACTCCCTGCTCCGCCTTGCTCCATTGTAGCTACCATCGCCTCCTTGGTTTACTCATGCAAATGTCGGACGAGTCCCCTTCAGTTGGTACTCGACAGATTTTCAGCCAAGCTGATCCTCTCTTTTCTTCCCTTACCTAGCATCTACGTTTTGTTTAAGGTATATGTTATTTTATTGATTATCTAAACTGTATGTGTTTAGGTTTGAAGGTCTATAGGAGTAAGGTAAGTTGTATATAAAAGTTTTAACCATATTATATGAAGTATAATGTATTACAGAGAGATTTTTGTAGACATTTATAATGGAAGTGATAATAAGTGTTTTAACAATATATATATTATTACTATAGCCTGTACATGGTTGAGTATATAAATGTTGTTTTAAGGGAAATGTTGTTCGTATATCATATATACAGTGTTTACTATATCACACTATTAGCTTTCGACCTGAGAGTTATATATACATATATGTTACCTATATGAGTTACTTACGTATATACTTAGTTTCATGCATACTTGTTTATAACTATGACGGTACAAATTGTTATATAAGTTTTAAATTATGTAGGCGAGTCTGCATATTTAGATACAAGGCTGGGATAAGTTTATATTAAAACTTATATTAAGTTGTATTATATGTATATCTTGTACCCTTGATTTCTGTTTTCGTTTATAGTAATAAAAAAAAATTATGCAGACATCGGTTTTATAGTATTGATTTCGTAGTGTAAATTATAGGTAAGTTATATATTATAGTATATTATAAAAGAGGTGCCATCTGTTTTTCGTTTTACTGAAATTAACATACTTGTTATACATAAAGGGCGTTGTAGTTGCATACATTATAGTCCGTTATATATAGTTTACAAGGAGAATCTGCTTATATATAAGCCTTACTATGTTGTACATATATTGCATGTGAGTTGTGTAAGGATATATATATATATATATATATAATATGTTTTGTCAGAGATTTTGAAGCATGCGTGGCTTATATAGGCTGTTATATAGAGTTGTTTCAGTTATATACTAGTTTATAATAGTTACAGTTATATATAACTAGATTTAATTTGAAACGTGTTCTGTATGAAGTACATAGATTGCATGATATTTTTGTCTACTTTATATGGACATAAAGTAACAGCCTGTATATATATTGGTTTGTATAACCAATACCGTCTGCATATATAACAACCTGAAAGTTTCACATATAGTTGTAAATTCATTTTTTTTGTAAGCGTTCGCATTTTTGTGTATTATATAGTATGTTGGTTATAAATATATTATGATTAGATATATTATATATATTTATTTTATTTTAATATTTATCGTAAAATGAAATATTGTTCCAAGGAAACGATAAAATATATAGTTCTGTCTCTATCAAGCCGATTCTAATCATCTCGTCGATTTCCGTTATCAGCCTATTCATCGAATTTGCGCCAATCCCGCTTTGCTTTGGGACACGTAACTCATTTTCTTCGTCAAATTCTCTAGCCTCGAAAGGTGAGCAATCACTCACGATTAATGTTCTTTTATTTGTTAAATTTGATTTCAATTGAAACGACAATTGAAATATGCTGCCGTTAGTTATTTACACTGTTATATATGCTATTACCTGTATATGTTCACCTATGACATCTGACACCATTCTCTGTTAATTATTTATGCGATGATAATACAGTTTGGTTGATAATTGATTGATTTATTGTTGTTTATATTGGATGTAAATTGTGATGTATAAAGTGATAAATATTATGCAATTGAATTTTACGTAGGGTAGTTTAAAAATGTGAATTGACATATGTGTTGAATTTGATTAGTTGATTTGAATAATATGACCCCTTTTAATTGTTAAGTTAATTGACATGTAGAATTTGATAAATTATACTTTGAACCTTTGGACGTATATTGGATTAATTGTTATAGTATTAAATTTGAAATTGAAATTGAACGACAAGTGGAAAAACTGTAATGTAATAATCTTTAATCTACATGAAATGATAGTGTAGATTCTAGAAATAATTATATTAATTCGCACAAATAACAATGTGAATTAATACGATTATTTTGGGTTATTGAATTGATTATTGGATTGTGTTTGATTGTTGTTATTGCTTGATTATTTACTTTGATACCATCCCTGTTATCACACTACAAGTTCCCTTTGTTAGGCTTGATTTTGAATTGAATTGGAATAGGGTTGAAATGATAAATACACAAAATGAACTTGACTTAAGATAGAGAATTAAATAAAACCCAATTGGTCAATAATTTGATTTGAAATAAAATAAAAATTTTATTTGAATAATAAGGTTTTGAAACAAAATTGGAACGTAAATTTTGATAAAAGGAAATGTCAATATTGAAATCTGAAATAAAATATTAATGTAATAACTGATGAAAGAACGTTGTTTTGAAATGAATTATTTAACAATTAATTTGGAATTATTCATTGAATTAAGTTTGAAATGATTTAATAATTAAGTTTAAATTTAAAATCAAGTTTGAAATTATTGAGTTTTGAAATTATTAATTACGAAGTTTTGAAATTATTTAATAATTGAATAAGATTGAATTAATTGATAATTAAATAAAATTTGAATTCTTTGATAAGAGAAAATTGAACTTTTGATTGGGTGAATTTGATCTTCGTTAATAAATGAAATGGAGTTTCTTTATTTATTAAGTTTGGCAAATTATTTAAATAAGTAAATAAGTGAAATTGAACTTCTCGAATATGTGAAAGTTAGTTTCTTTATTAATTGAGTTTGAAATTTGTAACTAAGTAAATAAATAAATGGAATTGAATTTCTTAACAAGAAATAAAATGCATTTTATTGAAATAAATATAAGTTGAATTTAAGAATTTGATTTGACGAATTCAATTTAATTCAATTTGAAGTTTTGATATAATGAAGTTGAACGTAAGAAATTGATTTAATAAATTGGAAATTAAATGGGAATTGTTTTGAATGGTAAATTAACTTAATGAATATTGAATGAAATCGATTAATGTATTTAAATTGATTTGAATGTTAAATTAAGTTAATTTAAATGATTTCGGAATGAAATTTATATACGAACTTGAGTCAATATTTGAATTGTTTAAATAAAAGTTGAAATCGAATTATAAGATTTTGAAATGGTAATTTGAAAGTTTTGAAGCGTAAATTTTGGAAATTGATTTAGAAAGACAAATGAAATGTTGGTTTACGAATTGAAATTGAATCTGATTTAGTTTGATAAATATATTAAATGACCAATCGATGTAATAATTATGAAAGTTATTAAAGAGACCGGAATCGGTTATGGATATACTCTCTATCTAAAGCAAAAACCACTTTAATAACTATACGCGGAGTGATGATCCAGAATGAAGTAGTTGGAATGATGTACGTGATGACTGAAGAAAGAGAACGATAATGGATAGCCTTGACACTTGTGTCAAATTGGAAATGACTAAAACAGGATCCGTGTCGGGCCAAATGAGGTTAGCCACCTTGAGAGAACACACTTCTTCGTAACTACTACTCATTACTTGTGATTGATTGGTGCACCCTCGGAATTTCAGGAGTGTTGTTTCGCGATGTTGCGATCGCTGCGGCGATGCGTTCTCACCAGTCCGGATCAGGCGAACGGTAGTTTCACTACCTTGGGTATTGCCTCATGTGCCTTGTCATACTTGTATCCCTATATACGCGACCACTACACATTTGTTTTGTGTTATACCTATGGAGTACTCCCTGATACCCCACTAGTTTACGGTGGAGTTTACAGTGCTGTATAGACTATGATGCTTATTAAAATGTGTTAAGGGGGATAATGGTAACGCCTTTACACTATGTTGATATTTTATATTATTGATAGACATTATCTACTTAGCGTACACTACTACATAGTAGATAGTTTAACGGATCCTTAAAGGATGGTTATTCCAACATCCTTTGAGTTACTTGTATTTCAATTGTTATTTCACTTAAGTTGGATTTATTGATATAAGAATATTAATCCTGACTCGAGTGTTTTGTGTTTTGCTTTATGCTCGGGTCAGACTGAGTGTACCAGTATTCGACGCTCACCTTTGGAGTTGGAGCTTTGCTTGAAGATCCAACTATCTATTCTGCTTCAGTATTCGATGATTCCAGTGATGTATTCTGATTTGTACTTGATGTATCGTATTTCTCTTTTTTTTGTAAACTCTGATGTATCTCATATATTTATATAGTAGCTTCATGAACTACTATCTCTTTTACTTCCGCTGCATTTATTACTCTGTGTCTGTGATCTGTGATTATTTTTTTACTGTATATGTTCAGTTTTGCCAAATTTAAATTAACAATTCAGTGTTTTGAATTATTCAAGTCCGACATTTGCGGATGCGAATGGTCCAAAATAGCGGGTCGTTATACCTCACAACTATCTTCAGGTACGTATGGATACTCACCTTATAAGTAACAGGTGACACTTTATAATATACAACCAATTGACTAATGAATAGCAATCCCTTACTATTTATTTTAAGAATAATTTCTTTTCTTCAATTTAATGACACATTTTGAAGAACTGAAACCTCCTTCAATTACTGAACAGATTGTACAAGGCAGGAATTAACGACAAAGGTCATTTAATAACTGGAGCATTTTTCATCATTTCCATGAACTGCTAAAAAAATGAATTCTGCATATAAACATGAACAGGTACTAACTCAAACAGCATATGTAGTCAATATCTATGCTCAAGATTCACATAATTGGACAACATGTGAAAATTGAAGGATGAACAAATTAATATGCTGTTTAGAAAGTTTTATCTAACTATGCTACTTCTTTTGAAATAATTATCGAATGAGTCATGATCCTGTTGTTGCCAAAGAGACCACGGAAATTTTGGAGATGCAACTAAAATTCTTGCTACTTATGATGTGGATAAACGTAATGAAATTTAGGGATAACTACAATCACACTCTCGGCTAACAATAGGAGTTGATTATCTAAGTAATTGTTTAAGTTTAATAAACAAGTTAAAAATCAGCTTTATCCAATTCGAGCTAAATGGCAGAAGAATTCAAACTAAACTTACCAAAACCAAAATCTTGACAGAACCCTTGAATAAAAAACCCACACATGAAGTAATACAGAATTAACCAGTGTTCTGAATCATACAAACTGTCAATCGTGCACAAATAGCCCAAACGAATCAAATTAGAAACCTATCCAGATGAAGCTTTAGCAAAAGAAGCAATCCTTAGTGAAATAATTTGGGTAAAGGAGCAGGAATTACTCACAGTTACACTAGAACATAGAGCGACTCCTAATAACTTCGACCCAGCCTCGGCGCTGCTGCGCCCACATGCGTAGACGCGCCTCGATTTGCAAGCCCACCCGACCTTCGCGAATCTCCTCCCGTGTGCGCGCGAAAACATCGAACCCCCCAAAGCCCTCCACGCGACTACGAGATGAATTCTTCTCTTTTTTTTATTCGGTTCATCTGAAGAGAGGGAAAAAAAAAGAAACTCGATTTAACAGTGGCCGCCCATTTTCCATGAGATGAATTTCAAAATAATTAGTAAAAGAAGTAGGCGGATCTCGATTTAAAAGGACGAAGGCAAGAGGCTTGCTTCAGAAGACAAAAGGGACATGATTTGATTTATTGCGTGAGAAAATCAATTACAGTTTGAAAGGATGGAAGACAACCTGGCATGATTTTGACTAGGATAAAAATAAATATTTTAAATTTTAAATCCAAATTATCTCGATAAATGCAACTTAAAATTTCGAATCCCTATCGAGACGCGCCACTAGGCATTTATAACGTTAAACCCCCATTCCGAACACAATGGAAAAGGTTTCGAGTCCTAATTCGATCGTATGGAGACGATAGCTTTTTGAGCCCAGTTATTATATTAAATTTCGATTTAATTTTCAAAGCGCTTACCTCTCGTATGGTCAAACGATCACTCCAAACACTGTGAAAATTGAAATCCGATAATAATACAATATTACGGATCCAATGAAACTGGTTTCGTCGAAATCTAAGACTGTACCTCGGAAGGCTATTCTTAAATATCGATTTAAACGATATATCTTCAAAACTGAATAAATCACCTTTAAATTCAATTTTAACACTTTTACTATCTTCAGTATTACCAATATAAATTTTGCAATCCTCTAAATTGTTTTTAACATACTTAAAACTCTAGATTCAACATTTTACCCAACTTCAAATTATTAATTCAATAATTTAATTATCAAATAAATAGTGATATTTGAATTCAAGTTAAAAATTAACTTTTAAATATTTAAAATCAATTAATTATTCCAAATTTAAATTGTTAAAAATTCCTGGTCGTCACAACAACTATAAAGTTTTAAATAAATTCTTGAAGCGCTCATGGGAATTTAACTAAGGCATCCCATGCTACCCTGTGAAATTCAAGTAATCGCTAATGGGTCAGTAAATTCCACTTAAACATTCTATTCAATGAATTATATCATATTCAATGAAGCGTTATTCGAAAGCATTTAAACCAATCGGTAACTCTAAGATGTTTATTAGTACTTCCCAAATTATAGAATTAAGGTCTCAAAACATTTATCACTTTGAGTTTATTGTTTATAAATAATTATATAATTTTCCACAAACCCATTTATTATTTAACTTTAGTAAAATATTCACTTATTGCTTAACATATCCCATAATTCTATCTATTCCAAAATTTCACTTGTATAATCAATGTTGTCTCAAATTTTCATTTAGTCAGTATAATTCTCAAAACCATATTCCAAAACCATATTCTTAATTCATTTATTTTGTAAAACCACATTTATTTCTCTTCCAAATCCACTCAAGTGTAAATCCATTTTACTTAGAAATGAATTTAGATTCATATTTTTCTGAAACCACATTTCCAAATACGTAGTCCTTTTATAATAACAACAATATATGTAAATCTATATTTGTTAAAATCATTTATAGAAGAATTTGATTTGGTATGAAAATTTATTTGAACCGATGAATTATAATACCTTTTTTTGTAAAATTACATTTATTTAAACCATATTTTGATACGCACACATTCACAGATATACATATAATTATAAAACTCTATGGTAAACCTAACATATAATTTAAAATGCAGCAACCAAGTAAGAATGTAAGTGAAAGAATGTAAATTTCGAAGTGACAGAGCTGAAAGTTTGCAACAGAATTTCAAGCAAGCTATGCTCAAAATTTGTTAATGTGTTCAAAACAAAAGTTGACATCACAAAGTAAGTTTTCTATATCACTGAAAATTATCTAAATCCGATAAGAAATGAGAAGGTTATGCATAAATTACTAACAATGTTTTAGCTTAGAAAATTTGACATTGTGGAGATTGTTAATCTGTTAAAAACCCAATTTCGACCTAGAAATCTTCAAAATATGAGAAAGTGATTATAATAAAAATTCTTCCTTAGGGAATTATATTTCTACCATAAAAAGATTCAGCATAATTGGATTCATCAATCAAAAGTTATGTCGATTTTACTCTCAGGTATTAACATAATTTTTTTATATGGCTGTGCTATAACACCAATTTCAAGCTTACTTTAAACCCCTTAAATACATTATTTCAAAAAATGATTAAAAGAGAATTTGTAGATTAAAAATGATCAAAAAATGATATAGCTATTTTGCTACAGCGATTTCCCTAAGAAATTTTCTGCAAACAACAGCACAATAATCATCCAAGTTTATAACCAAATTTGCAAAAATTCTATCAATAAATCATTCAAACAATTATGTACAGCGAAAAAGCTTTAGAAATAGATATGTGTGTAATTAACTCACCTTTTCACTTACCATAGCTCTCTAGAACTCATAATACGATCATTTCAAGATTTCCTAATTTATTTTCAGCAAATAGAAAGAGAAGTATTACAACCCTAGATCAAAATAGATCTTAGTCAATGATTCAATCATATAAGAAGATGGTGAAGATTACCAGAAGTTATTTTGCTGCTAAAATTATGTAAAAGCTCTTTGAATTCATTTTTTGATTTAGGAAAATTGGCTTTTTGGTTTGAAAGAGGAATGTTTTTGTGTTCTCATTTATTGACAGAAACAAAAATGAGATGAGGTCTTTGTACGTATTTTCTTTCTTCTTTTGGTTTCGTTTATTTGTCCAAAAGGGTATAGTTAGGATCCAATAACAAATGTTACAAATTAAATTCCTAAATAGAAGTGTTGCTAATTCCATATTCTTATTCCACTTATAAAACACGACCTTTTCACTAAACAATTATTTTTATTAGCTTCTTTTTTTGATAAAAGTCGTACTTATTTAAACTAAGTATTTCATCATTTCACACTAATAAATTAACAATTTCACATAATAATCATTGATAAATATAAAATTATATTTTATATATGATTTATACGAATTGCAATTTCGATTGGCTAATTAAACAAATATTAATTAATACGCTTCTCAAATTTGCAAATAAATGATTAAATAATTTAACAATTAAAAATCTCCAAATTATCTTTTTAAAAAAAGGTTCAAATTAATTTCATATTCTAACTAAACTCTAATTTTTAAAATTCAATTTTTATTTTCTTACTTATAATTTATTTCAATTATCATATGCTAAAAATTGATAATCAAAACAAATTTTAATTTAATAATTTATATTACAAAATCTCAATTAATATTCATTAACCATAATTAATCGTAATTAATTAAGTAATTAACAACAGGGTTGTCACAGATTTTCTCCCTTAAAGAAATTACGTCCCCTAATTCATTTAAAAGTATAAATCCATAATATAAATTTCTTCTCAAAACAAATTTTTTAATTGATTTCTAATTTCATTTCCAAAATCAACCAAATAATATTACTTCAAATGACAATACTAACATAAAATTTTAGTTAGAAATTTTTTTCAAAATTCTCAAAAAAATTCTATCACCTTAAAGTTACGAAAATTACGTCAGCATCTCCTTTGCGCCGCTAGCATTTCAAAAATTTACAATATGAATATAATTACATAATATACATCTCATCTCAAAGATGATGCATCCCGTAGAGAAAAACACAAAAATGAGATATGTAATCCAAGATACGTACCTTATTTTTGAAATATTAGCGAGTTTTCTAATATTCATTAAGCAAACAATTTATAATCTTTTAAACGATACACAACTTTAGATACCTGCATCTATCTCAAAAATTATATTAGTATTTAATATCAAATTCATATCATATAGGAGATATTAACAATTCATATTACACTTTAACTAGATTGACCTCATAATACTCCATAATGAAAGAATTTCGCACTTAAATTTCCAAGTTTTAATTATTACTTATGTAAAAATGTCACGTTCGATGTTTAAGAACGCCTATCAATATCATGACATCCCATATATCAACTAGAATCCTTAAACAACATCTGGATAAGCCAACACAATAGATAATCACAAGTTTAGATTGATTTATTTTATTATCACAAACATTCATACATCCAGTTTTAAATAATTGCAACCAAACAATCAATTTCTAGCAACCAATCAACCAAAATTAAATAGTCACTATAGAGGAACAATTCAATTTTTAAAATTCTACAACGCAACTCTAATTAATTCTAGGCAATTTAACTCTTAAACTTATTTACTCAATGTTCTCTAATTATCTTATTTAAAAGAAAAATTGTTTTGTAACGAACCATAAATTTCGATAATTAAAATTTATTAATTAAATAATTTTGAAATTTAATGTTGTGAAAAATTAAAAACTTAAGTTTAATAACGACAATAGTAACTAGAATGAAATGTAATAATATTAGTGTAAGTTAATGGATAACCATTTTAATGCAATTTCAATTAATTGAAATTTAATATTGTTAGTATAAGGCAATTGATAACTATTTTAATGAACTCTCAGTTAATTGGAATGGTTGTAAAGTTAAAATTGGGTATAAACTGTAAATGAGTAAACAAATCAAATATTGTATTAAACGGTGAAATTGTATGTAATAAATTAAAATTCATTAAAATAGAACAATTAACCAGTATGTGAATTTATTAGTTTTTCTTGTTAATAATGAATATAGAAATGTGTTTGAATTGGTAAGTTACAACAATGGTTTAATTATAAATTCACTATTTAATTCATTTATAATAAATTGAAAATCTATTGCAATTAATTAGTGTAGTTAATGTGAATTAAATTGATAATTGTGGAATATTAATGCAATAAGATGTAGACCAATGTTAACAATTTTCATAAGTAATGATTGATTGAATAAAAAAATTAAAATCAAGTTTGATCAATTTATTGAAATGTAAATTATAATAAATGGATTCATTGCAATTAAATGTAATTAAATATTACGTTAATGAAAATTAAGATGGTTATTGTAAAATAATAGAGCAATAAGATATAAACAATGTTAATTATAGCCATGAGATAATAATTTGTTGAATAATAAGATGAAAAGGCGAATTAATGGAACTATTGGAATTTAAAGTAATAATCACTGTATTTATTTCAATTGAAATTAAACAAGATAACTATTAAAATAATTAACATTGTATTGATATGTACATTTCATTTAAATTATTGTAAATGTTTAAATAATCAAAAATGACAAAATTTGTTAGTTATTAAATTTGAATTGAAAATGTGATTTAATTAATTTAATAATAATATATATAATTAATGTGAAAATAGCCATTTTGGTTGGATTTTGATGAAACTAGTTTCATCAAATCCATAACGCTAAATTATTATAGGATTTCAAGTTTCTTAGCGATTGAACTTGTCGTTTGATCGTACGGGCTTGAAACGTGTAGAAATCAATTTAATTGAATTCAATTTGAAACAAGCTAATTTTAAAGCTAACTTTTTATACAATGGAATTAGGACTTGAAATCTGTTCCATTATGTTTAAAAATATTGAAAACCTATAATTCGATATATTGTATGACCCCTTTTCGTTTCGGGAATGAAACGGGCTTTTTGGGTCTTTGTTATCGTTTCGATCTAACTCTGCCTATATATAGGCTCTTATAAACCTTAGTTATTTCTCATTTTATAATTTCTATACGCACATCTTCTTCCTCCTTCTCTAACGTTTGAACATCAAACCAAATTCCAAAACCTAATTTCAAAAAAAATGTTGCTCCAGGTTTACTTCGAGTCAGGATGAGGTTCACTTCGAGTTCTAGAGGCGAAAGCCCTACAGCGACTTCGGGTCAAAAAAAAATTCCATGCCAAACAAGGCGAATCTAGACACGCTTTGAGTTCCAGAGGCTAAAACCCTACAGCGACTTCGGGTCAAAGAGAATTCCATTCCAAATAAGGCAAATCTGGGCGCGCTTCGAGTTCCAGAGGTGAAAACCCTACAGCGACTTCAGGTCAGAATCCAAATGACCTAGGTCACGGGTTATTTTGGCAAAAACTCAGAGTAAGCACCGGGTAATCGAGGTAGTGACGTGATTAGAATCCACTCACAACTACTAAATTATTTTGTGTTAGTTAAATTAAATTTATGACGTGATTAGAAATTGGTTGGTTGATGTTTGGTATGTTAAATTGTCATTCCAGTTAAAAATGACTTTTATTGCATTTAATCGCCATTTAATTTAGTATTAAATTCTATGTAACAACCCGCATATTTAACGATTTTATATTTAAATGTTTGATTTAAATATAGCATCGTTATTCGGATTTTGGGGTCCGAAATGTTACTTTCTGCAAATGGCCGAATTGGAACTCGAAACCACCTCCATTGGTTCCAAAATGGCGTTTGCGATCTTTTTGAGTATAATCTTTGATATGTTTGGAGTTTGTGAAATTTTGGCTACTTTTCCTATTGGGTTTGGGATTGGGTTCAGCCCACTAGCCCACTTAACCCCCTAGCTCAACCCTTCTCTTCATTTCATCTTCATTTCATTTCTTTCTAAAGCTAAAACTGAAATGGGGGAAAGGGAAGAGAATTAGAAATTAGCAAGCCCTAGTTTCTCTTTTGTATCTTGATTTCTTGCTCCAAATTCATAGAGAATCCATTGGTAAGTTCATCTCCATCTTCTCCATCTCTTCTCCTCTTCAATTTCTGTAATTTTCCTAACCCTAACCTAGGAAATACTTTCTTTGATTCTAGATTGAAGCTTGTAGTGTTGAAGTGGAGTGTAGTTGGTTGATTCCTTGCAATTGTGCTTCTTCATCTTCTTTGTTTTGTGTAAAAAGGTGAGTTTTGAACTCACATCTACTTCTCTTGATTTCATTGATGTTAGGTATGAATTCCTAACACCTTGTTCATATGCACTTGCATTTGGTTTGGGTTGAATTGAGGAATAATCCAATTTTTAGTGTTTTGGGTTAAAATCTTTGAAATCTTAACTTTGATGTTTTAATCATGTTTTGGTGATGCATCGAGGAACATATAGGGCCGGGTTGTCGATTGGCATAAGCCCTTAGAGCCAATGTTCGTCCGATTGCATTTTGGGAGAGTTTGCTCTTCATTTGAATGAGGCTGGAAAACAGCCCAGGCAAGATTCAGTCGACTGAAAACTCTGCACAGTCGACTGAACCTGAAACCCGAGAGTTTCCAGGCATGATTCAGTCGACTGAAAAACTCTGCACAGTCGACTGAACCTGAAAACAGAAAGTTTCCTGAACCTAGAAAATTTCCAGGTACAGGGTCAGTCGACTGAAAAACTCTGTTCAGTCGACTGAACCTGCTGTTTCAGCCCACTTTACCTTTTGGGATTGAATTTTCAATTTGAATTGATTCATGATGATCCTATGTATGATTATCAATTGTTTTGACTTTGATGGTTCCTTTTAATTTTAATCCACGGGTTTTCATGAAATAATCTCTCGAATTGCATTTAAAAGTTCGTTTCTCTAATTTATAAATTCTATTTAAAACACACACACTTTCGCACTTCGAACGAAGTGGGAGGGTGATTAAATGGTTGGGCAAAACACGGACCATGAATCTGTGCGTTTATCCTTCTGATTAATCCTTGACCTATTCGATTGATTGTTTTGACCTTCGGGTTTGGTTTATCGATGATATGAGGTAAACTTTGTACTGCTTTGAGTGTGAAAGGGACTGACGGATAGTAAACCGTTTAGTGCGAACGAGTGGTTATGGGACATACGTTAACACTTTTCGGATTCCTTTTCGAGAGTTGTGACACATTCCGCCAGTTAGTGGTGTCCAGTACTGGGTCTTCGACCTTCACCACTACGGTTTGTTGCCTCTGGGATAGTGTCTTCGGACTGTCTCCCTAGGTTTGTTGCCTTCGGGTATGTTGCCTTCGGGTGTGTGCCTTCGGGTTTGTTGCCCTATATAGTTTCGCTCTGATGTTGGCCTTATGTGCCACATGGGTGATACTTGGGTTTGGAGTCTTCGGGCTCATGGATCCTTGTTTGTACAGTACTGAGCTCGAGCAAAATTTCATGATGTTTCATTGATATGTATATTCCCTTGGTATCGCCCTTCGGTGTTGGTCTTTGTGAGCCGCATGAAGTATAGCGATTACCTTGTGGAACTTGTATACCTTATGGGTATTTGTTATTTGCCTTCTGGCTTGTTTTGGGATATTTGTATCCTTTGTTTCTATATGTTGCCGATGATATGAGGCTTGCTCTGTATGATTCATTTCTTGTTGATGATTGTGTTATCTCCTCTAGAGATATTTGTTAAACTGTATGACCTTGCAGGTTTATTATTGTTCAGTTAATCTAACTGATTTGTTATCTAGACTGATCCGGGTATTTTATACTCGGGTCAGACCGAGATGTTTCAGGTTAGGTGCTTTTGGAGACTTAGCCTATTTTGCTTCCGCATGGACTATTCGCTAGCTTCATTTTGTTATAGCGTCTTTTGTAGTCCTTATCTGCTGTAACATTGATTTATACTCTTTCGTCTCGTCTGTATATTGTGGTCTCCTGTACCACCTGACATGTATTATTTTGTATACTCTGTTGTGTATCGGTGTATGTGTATATTATGATTGACTGTTCTGTGATGTATATTACATTTGAGTTGTTATATTTTCTTCTGATAGATCCTATAGCCATTGTAGTTTTGCTTTAAATATTTATTGAATAGGTCGAAGTCTAATGTGTTTCTACTTTTCGACTTATTTAGCGAATAGTTAAGGTGAGATTGCACATGGTCGCTTCCATTATACTCTATTGTCCGCGTTAGCCGACAGTATTACCTATGTAATACTCTTTGTTAACGAGGCTCTCGGAGTGGGGCGTCACAGCGTGGTATCAGAGCTGAGTTCAGAACAAAACATGATAAACACAGAATAGATGCACATATTATGGTACATCAAAGTGTACAAGTGATACCGATCCTTGAATCATCGTGTCTCTTTATTCCATCAAGGTTAGATAGATATTGGAAATACGTCTAGGAATGCATTTTATTCCGTAGTATCCCATATTGTGATATCTACCTTGTGAATAATCTTGTTCTTATTTTACTTTCAGCTTATGTCTGGAAGAGGCAGGGGTCGACGTTCGGATGCTGGGCAATCTAGTGGCTCGCATCCGGATGGCGTATATATGTCTGCCGATCAATTTTTGGAATTGTTTAGGAGCACTCAGCCTCTCGTTCCTCCTCGAGTGTCTCCACCTCGCAAGTCTGCTTTTGCACGTCAGTGCAGTGATTTTGCTCATCTTGGAGGAAAGCCGTTTAAGGGTTCCGAGTCTGTTCTTGAAGTCCAAGCTTGGCTTCGCACGTGCGAGCGTATTTTCTCTCGCATGGATCTTTCTGACCATGATAGAGTTCTTGTAACTTCTAGCTTATTACAAGAGCGTGCTCTTGACTGGTATGAGCTTCTTGTAGCTGAAATTGACGAGGCTACTCTTTCTTGGACTCAGTTTCGGGGATGATTTGAACTCAAGTTCGTTCCTGAATCTGAAAAAGTTTTATTGACCCGTCGCTTCCTTGAGTTGAAGCAAGGGAAATCTTCTGTTTCTGAGTATGTCGCATCGTTCGAGGCTTTATCTCAGTATGGTCTTGAATTCATCAGCACTTCTTATAAGAAGAATTTGAAGTTTGTTTCTGGCCTTAAGAAATATCTTAAGAAGTCCTTGTTGCTCCAGCTTAAACTTTCTTTTGAGGAATTGGTTGATTCGGCGCTTCATCTCGAGACCGTCGAGAAGGAGTGTAATAGTGATGTTGATGTTAAGGTTTCCAGAAACCCTAACAAGAAGCAGTTTCCAATTCAGAAGAAGCCTTTTCCTTATAAGAAGAAGAAGACCGGTGGTCCTAGCTCTCAGCCTCAATCTTCCGGAACACCTTTCGTTCGAAAGTGTTTTAATTGTGGTTCTCCGGATCATATTATTCGAGCTTGTCCAAAGCCTCTCTTCTGCCGTAATTGCAAGAAGGAAGGTCATCATGTTTCTGCTTGTCCTACTGCTCCTGCTAATGCAAAATCTGGCAAGCTCAATGTGGCTAATGCTTCTGGAGGTCCTTCTCAATCCAAAGGTATGACTCCATCTATTTTGGAGGGTTCAATTCTATTTCATGATCATAGTATACGAGTTCTTTTCGATACGGGTGCTTCACATTCTTTCGTATCGAAGAAGCTTGTAGATGATTTATCTTTGGATGTTTGTTGTATGGTTACTTCTTTAAGGATTGCGAATCCTATTGGGGGATCCGCGACCCTTAGTTTGCTTTGTGATGATATTGAGATTGTTTTATGTGGCTTTTCCTTCCGTGCGAATCTGCACGTTGTTTCTCATTTGGGTTTTGATATGATTTTTGGTATGGACTGGCTAGTGAGGTACGATGCCAGGATTATTTGTTCCGAGAGAATTTTATATCTTTGTCATCCTGATTCACCTTCTCAGTTATCTCTTGTTCTTCGGGATGTGGATAATTCTGAGATGGCTTTGTATTCTCTTGATTCGCGAGATGGTGATGATGTATCTCGTATTCCTATTGCTTGCGACTTTTCTGATGTTTTTGAACCTGTTTCGGGTTTGCCACCCAAACGGGCAATTGAGTTCCACATTGATCTCATTTCAGGCGCGCAGCCAGTTAGTCGTCCTCCCACGAGGATGTCTACAAAGGAAAATGAGGAACTCAAGAAGCAGCTTTTAGAGCTCGAGTCCAAGCAGTTGATTCAGTCCAGTTTTTCTCCGTGGGGATCCGCGGTCGTTTTTGTGAATAAGTCTGATGGAACTCTTAGGCTTTGCATTGACTATCGCAAGCTTAACGAGTTGACCATTAGAAATAGGTATCCATTGCCTAGGATCGATGATATGTTCGATCTATTGAGTGGTGCCAAGGTCTTTTCTCAGCTTGACCTTGCCACAGGTTTTCATCAGTTACGAGTCGCGGAGGATAGCATACCTCTTACCGCTTTCCGCACTCGTTATGGTTCCTTTGAGTGGCTCGTTATGCCGTTCGGTTTGACGAACGCTCCTGCTTTCTTTGTTGACCTCATGAATCGGGTATTCCGGGAATATCTCGATAAGTTTGTTCTCGTCTTCATTGATGATATCCTTATTTATTCTAAGTCTGAAGCTGAGCATGCTAATCACTTGAGAATTGTCTTGAGTACTCTTCGTCGTCATCTGCTTAAAGCCAAATTCTCCAAGTGCTGCTTTTGGGAGAATAAGGTTAAGTTCTTAGGCCATGTTGTATCTTCCGATGGCATTTCTGTCGATCCCTCAAAGATCGAAGCCATCCAGAATTGGAAGAGGCCTGAGAATGTGCATGAGATTCGTAGTTTCCTTGGATTGGCGGGTTATTACCGACGGTTCATTAAGAAATTTTCCCGTGTTGTGCTTCCTCTCACTTGCCTTACTCGGAAAGGCATTCGTTTTATTTGGTCCGACAAGTGTGAAGCTTCCTTTCAGACATTGAAAGAACTTCTCACTAATGCTCCTATTCTTGTGGTTCCCAAAGGGAATCATGATCTTGTTGTCTACACCGATGCGTGTGGTAGTGGTCTCGGTGCTGTGCTTATGCAGAGAGATCGGGTAGTTGCTTATGCTTCTAGGCAACTGCGTCCGAATGAAGTTCGCTATGCCACTCATGATCTTGAGTTAGCCGCCATTGTCTTTGCCTTGAAGATTTGGCGACATTATTTATTGGGCGAGCGCTTCATTCTCTATACCGATCATAAATCTTTGAAGTATTTGTTTACTCAGAAGGAACTCAATATGAGACAACAGCGTTGGCTCGAGTTTCTTGCTTCCTATGACTTTGATATCCAGTTTACCCCTGGTAAGGGTAATCGTGTTGCAGATGCGCTTAGTCGCAAACATTCGGCTGTTATTTCTATGATGCATGCCGAATGGAATATTCTTGAGACTCTATCTTTTTGTGAAATTCGTGATCGAGGTTCATCTTCTGGTTCTCCTATTCTATTATTTAGTTTGGGAGCTCGACCTATTTTATTGGATCGTATTGCCGATGCTCAGCGGCGTGATCTTGATTTGTTGCATTTTATTCAGCTTTGTGAGTTTGAATCTTGTGATGAGGCGTTGCAAGATTTTAGCATTGATTCTCATGGGTGTCTTCGTAAGAAGAACCGTCTTTTTGTGCCTTCTGATCTTGCACTTAGGCATGACATTCTTGATGATTGCCATCGTTCTAAGTATACCATTCATCCCGGTAGTAGTAAGATGTATGCCGATATGCGTCGTCTTTATTATTGGAAAGGCATGAAGCGCGATGTGGCGAGTTATGTGAGCAACTGCATGACATGTCAACGCGCGAAGGCCGAACATCAGCGTCCTTCTGGACTTCTTCAACCTCTTGAGATTCCATTGTGGAAATGGGATCAAGTTTCTATGGATTTTATTGACGGCCTGCCTCGTTCGAGATCAGGTCATTCTAGTATTTGGGTTATTGTTGATCGCCTCACCAAGTCTGCTCATTTTGTCCCTATTAAGTCTAATAGGACAGCTTCGCATTTGGCTAAGTTGTATGTCAAGGAAATCGTGAGACTTCACGGTGTTCCTAGTTCTATTGTGAGTGATCGTGATCCTTTATTCACGAGTCATTTTTGGAAGAGTCTTCAACAAGCTTTGGGAACAAAGCTTAATTTTTCTATAGCTTATCATCCGCAGTCTGACGGACAGACTGAACGGGTGAATCGTATTTTGGAAGATCTTCTCCGTATTTGTATCTTTGATTTCGGTGGTAGTTGGGAGGTTCACCTACCTCTTGTAGAGTTCTCCTACAACAATAGTTTCCAGTCTAGTATCGGTATGGCTCCTTTCGAAGCCTTATATGGAAGGCCATGTCGATCACCTTCATGTTGGTTGGAATCTGGGGAGAAGCTTATTCTTGGCCCGGACTTTGTTCGTCATTCTTCTGAGAAGATTGATCTTATTCGATTGAGGATGAAAGAGGCACAGAGTCGCCAAAAATCCTATTCGGACAACCGTAGGAAGCCTCTCGAGTTCTCGATCGGCGATCTTGTTTTTATTCGTGTTTCTCCTTTGAAAGGGGTTATGTGTTTCAGTGCGACTGGAAAATTGGCTCCTCGTTATATAGGACCGTTTTCTATTACTGAACGTATTGGCCCTGTGGCTTATAGAGTTTCACTTCCAGCTCATTTATCTGGCATTCATGACGTATTTCACGTCTCGCAACTTCGGAAGTGTCTTCGAGAATCGGATTCTGTAATTGATTCTCCTGATTTGCAAGAGCTTGAGATCTCACCGGACTTATCTTTTGTACAGCAACCTATTCGCGTGCTTGACACAGAGGTGCGACACCTTCGGAACAAGGACGTGCCGCTCGTTAAAGTTCAATGGTCCGCTAATCCCAATGACTGTACTTGGGAAACCAGAGAGTATATTGAGCGATCTTATCCAGGTTTTCTATCCTTGCTTCGTAATGGTAAGTCTATTTCTGTGTCTAAAGTTTATTCTTTCTTTTTTATGTAGTTGTTACAAATATCGTCTCTAGGAATTGTGGGGACACAATTTTGTAAGGAGGGGAGATCTGTAACAACCCGCATATTTAACGATTTTATATTTAAATGTTTGATTTAAATATAGCATCGTTATTCGGATTTTGGGGTCCGAAATGTTACTTTCTGCAAATGGCGGAATTGGAACTCGAAACCACCTCCATTGGTTCCAAAATGGCGTTTGCGATCTTTTTGAGTATAATCTTTGATATGTTTGGAGTTTGTAAAATTTTGGCTACTTTTCCTATTGGGTTTGGGATTGGGTTCAGCCCACTAGCCCACTTAACCCCCTAGCTCAACCCTTCTCTTCATTTCATCTTCATTTCATTTCTTTCTAAAGCTAAAACTGAAATGGGGGAAAGGGAAGAGAATTAGAAATTAGCAAGCCCTAGTTTCTCTTTTGTATCTTGATTTCTTGCTCCAAATTCATAGAGAATCCATTGGTAAGTTCATCTCCATCTTCTCCATCTCTTCTCCTCTTCAATTTCTGTAATTTTCCTAACCCTAACCTAGGAAATACTTTCTTTGATTCTAGATTGAAGCTTGTAGTGTTGAAGTGGAGTGTAGTTGGTTGATTCCTTGCAATTGTGCTTCTTCATCTTCTTTGTTTTGTGTAAAAAGGTGAGTTTTGAACTCACATCTACTTCTCTTGATTTCATTGATGTTAGGTATGAATTCCTAACACCTTGTTCATATGCACTTGCATTTGGTTTGGGTTGAATTGAGGAATAATCCAATTTTTAGTGTTTTGGGTTAAAATCTTTGAAATCCTAACTTTGATGTTTTAATCATGTTTTGGTGATGCATCGAGGAACATATAGGGCCGGGTTGTCGATTGGCATAAGCCCTTAGAGCCAATGTTCGTCCGATTGCATTTTGGGAGAGTTTGCTCTTCATTTGAATAAGGCTGGAAAACAGCCCAGGCAAGATTCAGTCGACTGAAAACTCTGCACAGTCGACTGAACCTGAAACCCGAGAGTTTCCAGGCATGATTCAGTCGACTGAAAAACTCTGCACAGTCGACTGAACCTGGAAACAGAAAGTTTCCTGAACCTAGAAAATTTCCAGGTACAGGGTCAGTCGACTGAAAAACTCTGTTCAGTCGACTGAACCTGCTGTTTCAGCCCACTTTGCCTTTTGGGATTGAATTTTCAATTTGAATTGATTCATGATGATCCTATGTATGATTATCAATTGTTTTGACTTTGATGGTTCCTTTTAATTTTAATCCACGGGTTTTCATGAAATAATCTCTCGAATTGCATTTAAAAGTTCGTTTCTCTAATTTATAAATTCTATTTAAAACACACACACTTTCGCACTTCGAACGAAGTGGGAGGGTGATTAAATGGTTGGGCAAAACACGGACCATGAATCTGTGCGTTTATCCTTCCGATTAATCCTTGACCTATTCGATTGATTGTTTTGACCTTCGGGTTTGGTTTATCGATGATATGAGGTAAACTTTGTACTGCTTTGAGTGTGAAAGGGACTGACGGATAGTAAACCGTTTAGTGCGAACGAGTGGTTATGGGACATACGTTAACACTTTTCGGATTCCTTTTCGAGAGTTGTGACACATTCCGCCAGTTAGTGGTGTCCAGTACTGGGTCTTCGACCTTCACCACTACGGTTTGTTGCCTCTGGGATAGTGTCTTCGGACTGTCTCCCTAGGTTTGTTGCCTTCGGGTATGTTGCCTTCGGGTGTGTGCCTTCGGGTTTGTTGCCCTATATAGTTTCGCTCTGATGTTGGCCTTATGTGCCGCATGGGTGATACTTGGGTTTGGAGTCTTCGGGCTCATGGATCCTTGTTTGTACAGTACTGAGCTCGAGCAAAATTTCATGATGTTTCATTGATATGTATATTCCCTTGGTATCGCCCTTCGGTGTTGGTCTTTGTGAGCCGCATGGAGTATAGCGATTACCTTGTGGAACTTGTATACCTTATGGGTATTTGTTATTTGCCTTCTGGCTTGTTTTGGGATATTTGTATCCTTTGTTTCTATATGTTGCCGATGATATGAGGCTTGCTCTGTATGATTCATTTCTGTTGATGATTGTGTTATCTCCTCTAGAGATATTTGTTAAACTGTATGACCTTGCAGGTTTATTATTGTTCAGTTAATCTAACTGATTTGTTATCTAGACTGATCCGGGTATTTTATACTCGGGTCAGACCGAGATGTTTCAGGTTAGGTGCTTTTGGAGACTTAGCATATTTTGCTTCCGCATGGACTATTCGCTAGCTTCATTTTGTTATAGCGTCTTTTGTAGTCCTTATCTGCTGTAACTTTGATTTATACTCTTTCGTCTCGTCTGTATATTATGGTCTCCTATACCACCTGACATGTATTATTTTGTATACTCTGTTGTGTATCGGTGTATGTGTATATTATGATTGACTGTTCTGTGATGTATATTATATTTGAGTTGTTATATTTTCTTCTGATAGATCCTATAGCCATTGTAGTTTTGCTTTAAATATTTATTGAATAGGTCGAAGTCTAATGTGTTTCTACTTTTCGACTTATTTAGTGAATAGTTAAGGTGAGATTGCACATGGTCGCTTCCATTATACTCTATTGTCCGCGTTAGCCGACAGTATTACCTATGTAATACTCTTTGTTAACGAGGCTCTCGGAGTGGGGCGTCACATTCTAAATCGCCAGTTAATACTCGCTGTTGATAATCAGTAAATCATTGTTATTTATTGTTGATGTGAATGATGATTGTGATTAATGTTTGATTGTTGATATTGGATGATTTGATGTTATATTTATATTGTTATAACACAAGTTCCCTTAGTTATTATTATTAGAAGATCCCTATGGGTTGAAATAATACATATGAACAATCATATAGAATAGGAAAAAATCGTTATGGGTTGAAATGATAAACCCAAATGATTTTCATCGATTTAAAATATTGAGATTGCAGGTTGAAATGATATATACCCGTAAATTTTAAATTGCGGATTGAAATGATAAATATCTGCATTACTTGACCATAGGGTAGAAAATTATATACGAACACCGGATTGGTTAAGTTAAATGATTTTTAATTCTTTAACTTTTGAATTCAGTTAACTGGTATTTTGAAATAGAAATTGGTTTATATAAACTGAATTATTTTCGATAATCCAAGCATTTATGCTGAAATTGAAACTGATTTAATGAATTGTTCAAAGGATTTAATTGGAATTTTAAAGTTGAAGTGTTAAATATAAATGAATTTATCGAAAATTGAGTTATTAAAAATGTTTTGACATAACTTTGAAACCTATTTTAAACTAATTTAAACTATTTTAGTTAAGTTAAACTATTTTAATTAATTTAAACTATTTGAATTTATTTTATTCTATTATAACCTATTTAATCCAATTTAATCTATTTTACCTATTTTAAACTAATTAAATTTATTTAATCTATTTTAAATCTATTTAATATAATTTAAATCTATTTAATCTATTTAAAATCTACCTAATATAATTTAAATCTCTTTAATCTATATTTAATCTATTTAAACCATTTTAAATCTAATTAAATCTATTTAATCTATGTTTAATCTATTTAAATTATTTTAAATCTAATTAAATCAAAATTAAATCTATTTAAACTATTTTTACTATTTAAACTATTTTAATCTATTAAAACTATTTATGACTATCTAAACTATTTTCTACAATTTCAGACCATGTAAGGTTGAAGTATTTATATTTAAATCCTTGATGATGATATAACCTAAGTTAGAATTTGGAATTGATACCTTTTTTGTGAAATGACATATTTGAGTAAATATTATGGTTTTGCAACGAGGATTTAATTAACCTATCTTTTCGATAAGTTCAAAGGTGAATATGATTTTTGAAAGTGAATATGATTTTGGAAGTGAAGGTGATTTTTGAAGGTGACTATGATTCGAAAGTGATATGGTTTGAGAATGTGATATTACGATATCAATTATGAATTAGTCTTGGGAAATGTAAAAGAACCATTCGTTGTGTAATAAGCAATGGGTTGTTAAGAGACCAGGATCAGATATTGTCATATTCTCTGCCAATACCGAAAACTACTTTAACAACTGTGCATGTGGTGGAGATTCTACAAATGAAGTTGGATGGTCTAGTGTACGATTCTGTATGAGGTATTTACGTGACTCTGACTCTCGTGAGTCAACTTAGATGTGACTTAAACATGAGCTATACTGGAACAAGTGAGGTCGCATCTTCGATCGAGTACATCTCTTCGATATCATACTATTACTTTGTGATTGATTTGGTGGCCACCCCTCGATTTGATTATGGGAGTGTGTCCAAGGTAGGAGGTAGTAGCTGCTATGCATTACCACCATTCCAGGAGTCCAATTAATATATCTACCCTAGCATTGTCTCGAGTGCCATGTTCACATGCCTTATCGTGCCTTCTACGAGTTTGGTTTGTACCATACCTTGGAGTGCCCTCTTATAGCCCTTCAGTTTACGGAGGAATTATGGTACTATATAGACTATGGAAATATACAAAACTATGTTAAGAGGGGTATGAGTAACGCCTTAATGCTATTTTAATACTTTACTTTGTTGTAGGCACTATTATAATAGCATATTGGACTACGTAGTAGATAATTTAATGGATCCTTAGTAGATGGTAATTCCGAACATCTCTTAAGTTATTGCACCATAACGACCTGCTATTTCAAACCATTCAAATCAACAATAATCCACACATGTCAGACTTGAATTGCTCCAAATAACAGATTGTTAGTATATTTATTTGGCATAAATTAGCATATATAGCAAATAAAGCAATCTTAGAATCACAGACACAGAGTTTACAACAAAGCAGCGGGAAGATAAATAGTAGTTCATAAATCTACTACAGAAATAACATAGTGCCAAAATAAATACAACAGAAGTCCCAGATACATAGAGTCTCTAATATAAAAGCAAACAACGAGTCTGAAACATACATTGGAAATAACAAAAATAAACTGAAAGCTGTAGTAGGTAAGCTAGATCTTCCAACGAACTCTGGCTCCAAAGGATGAATCTCAAGCTGTAATACTCAAGCTAACCCGAGCATAAAGCAAAACAAAACACTCGAATCAGGATTAACATTCTTATGCAAATAAATTAAGCTCAAGTGAAATGTCAAGTAAATGTAATATAACTCAAAGGAATTTTGGGATTCCATCCTTTAAGGATCCGATAAACTATCTACATACATAGTACAATACGCTACATATACAATGTCTACGGTAAACTAAAATATCAAAATAGCATTAAGGCATTACCCATACCTCCCTTAACACATTTTATATATTCCCATAGTCTATAATACAGTATCGTAACTCCATAAACTAGAGTCTATTAAAGGGCATTCCATTGGTACGGTACAAACCAAACTCGTCGATGGCGCGATAAGTCATGTGACAAGGCACGCGAGGCAATGCTTGGGTAGATATACGAATTGCACTCCCAGACTGGTGGTAATGTATAGCAGCTACTACCTCCCACCTCTACACACTCTAGACCAAAGATGTGCACACCAAATTGAATCATAGAAGCAATAGATAAGGTTTCGAAGAAATATGCTCGATAGGAGGTGCGACCCTACTTGGCCCGATATAGCTCCTGTTTTAGCCACATCAAGATGACTCACGGGAGCCAGAGTTATGTACAAACCATACAGAATTGTTCGCCTAACCATCTTACTCCGCGATGGAATCTCCTCCACATGCACAGTTATTAAAGTGGTTTTCGGTATTGGCAGAGAGTATGACAATATTCAATCCCGGTCTCTTTAACAACTAAACGTTTATTTCACACCATGGTCATTTATAAAATTTCTTTATAAATATTTGAATAAAATCAAAAATAATTTTTTAAGTAAAGACGAATATTCAAATTTAATTCTAATTAAAATTTTAAAATATTAATTTAGTCACCTTTTATTAAAACAAGTCATAAATCATTCCAAATTATTACGTTCTGAATGAATCTTTATTTAAATTAAATTAATAACTAGTTTAAGTTACTAATCAAATTCCTGTGTACCTTTCCAACCTTTTATTTATTAAAATTATAAAAATCTATTTTGAATATGAAATAAGCGAACCTTTTTAAAATAATATATATATATATATATATATATATATGTTAAATAAAACTAATTTGTACACTTTAAAATAATAAACTTTTTATTTATCTATTTAAATTATTATTTTATATATTTTAGAAAATAAACTATAAGTAAAACTGTACGAATTATTTTAAATTAAACTCATACTTTTTATATCTTCAAATCAACATTTAAGGTTATAAAATTTTCAAAATTAAAATGGGTTACTTTGCATTTCAAAAATCAAAAATCAAAAATCATATATTTCCATTTAAAATATTTAGAAATCATTTTCTAAAATAAACCAACAATGTCTGTATAAAATTTTCTATCCTATGGTCAAATGATACAGATATTTGTTATTTCAATCCATAATAGTTTAGATTTATGGGTTATATTATTAAACTCGTAGTCCCAAAATGTTAAATGTAACTGAAAATCGCTTGGGTTTATCATTTCAACCCATAACAAATTTTCCCCTATTCAAAAGTCCGTTCGGGTATGTATCATTTCAACTTATAGTGATTTCTAAACTAAGACAACTTGCAGAGTGAGAACAATAACATAACAATTACTGGCATATGTGACCGATAATAATACAATTATATAAAATAATCAATTAACATATAACGACGTAAATTTACATAAGTGATCAAAGATAAAAAAAACAACATGTCATATTTAACGGTTAGTGATTAATAATTCACATTAACAACACATTAAATTTTTATTTCCTATAAAATCAATTTAATAAGCATAAGAATATTAATCGTGAGATATTGCCCACCTTTTGTGGCTAGAGAACGATGAAAATTGAAAAGAACTAACAGGATATGAACACAGACACGACACTTCAAATAGTTGTGACAAGTAAACAGATTTAGCACGATGATTTAATGGAAAATATATATACACACACATATATACATACGTGATATATATGTACACATTGGTTTTTATATATATCGAAGGAAACTATTATATGTATATATGATATATGTAAAAAAAATTCCAAACAATTTATACGTATGTCACATATATCCAGCAACGATGCAGCTTGGATTTGGAAACAAGTGCCAATCTGGTACACACATACAGCAGCCATACATATGAGATGTCAAATATATATATATATATATATATATCTGATTATCATAGAATCAATAAAGTAAAGTAAAGCGCGCATACACACACACACACACACACATATATATATATATATATGTATGTATGTATGTATGTATTACAAAATAATAGATAAGAATACTCAGAAAGTAAAAGTCATGAAAATAGGGACCAAGAGCAGATCCACTCAAAATAATTGCCTCAGGTCAAAAGGGAATGTGGACGAGTTCGGCTTCGAGTTTCAGGATGGAAAACTCAGGCTAGAGGGGAATTGCGTAGGCCAGTGATGGATCAGTGTGGTCTTGGGTCAGTCTTCAAGTAAAAGGAAGGAGAAGCTCGGTTTTTGCATTAGGATCGGCACAGTGGTGAATGGTTCGTGGCGAGGCAATCAGGCTGGGATCTGGTGGAAAGGTGAACTGCTTCGTGTCGTTTGGGATTGAAGTAGATTGGCTTCGGGTTTCATGGGAGAGAAACTCAGGCCAAGCAAGGGGACGTATGTCAATCTGGGTGTGATGAGGAGTTTAAGGCGAAGGGAGCGTGCCATGGGTTGACTTCAAGTCGGTGAAGGGAAGGCGCGGGCATATCTCGTCACAAGCATAGGGAACGAAGACGTATGGGGAAAAAATTCTTGGAAAAGCATTATGTTTGGCAAAAATGAAATGAGGAACCATGCCATAGGAAAATGAAGATGTAAAAAAAGTTTATCTTTTTTTAGAATGGATAGAAAACAAATGAAAAGTCACAAGAG
Organism: Allium cepa; assembly: GCA_030765085.1. Taxonomy (NCBI): domain Eukaryota; kingdom Viridiplantae; phylum Streptophyta; class Magnoliopsida; order Asparagales; family Amaryllidaceae; genus Allium; species Allium cepa. Next base: position 1,053,173,061 of record CM060931.1, read on the forward strand.
TTATATATACAATAAATGAAATAAGAATGGGCAATCATTGATTTTAAAATTTAATATAGCAATTACTAAAGAGATTCACTCAACCGGAAATCTAGGAATACACAAGAAAATAAAAAGACACAAATACGGTACTGCTACGACGAACCGTTTTGTCAATTCTATTGCGTAACGGACCTCGAATCGTAGAAACGAATATACTACGGAGATCAGCACAACGAGACGAACATAATGGTACACAGATATCAGTGATATGACCAAGTTATAAAAACTCGATTTTTCGCGGCCGAAAATACTGCTAAAACGCAAAGAATAAGATAAATAGAGCTATAGAAGTTCAAATTTGACGAAACGAATTACGACATCTGTCTCAGAAAATAGTTTACATTTTTATTATGTAAAAATATTCAGATTTTGAAGATATTAAATTTTCAGCAAATAAACTGATTAAATTCATATTTTAAAATTTCGCAAATGAATTAACTTTCATATTTTCAATAAAATTTAACCAATTACTATATTTACATAGACTCATCTCAAATATCAAATTTGTATTTCAAAATTTTATTGTTAAAATTTCAAGTAAAATCGGTTAATTTCGTTATAAAAATTCGCAAAAATTATAGGCCATTACATGCACCCACGTTAGACACTGGATAGGAGATGTCAAACCCTGTAAACATCTCTGACCTCGTTACACTAATATTTATTTACTGTCGATTTAACTTACGTAAGATCTTTTAGTTCTGACTCAAGTGTTTTGTCTTTTCAAAAAGCTCAGGTCAGTCTGAGCTTTTCAGTTATCGAAGACTACTTTTTGGAGGACGAAGACGAAGATTTAATATTGTTACTGTATATTATATTTATTCCATTGCATCATGTTGTTCCGCCGCATTTATTTATTATTTAATCTTGTTATATGTAACTTTGATCTATATTATAAAAGTATAATCAATGTATTTGTAAACAGCTTCATAATATGTTTATTTTATTATTATATTTTATCATTCCGCTATGAAATTCTGTATTTATTTACTTTATTTCTCTGCTTTTTCTTATTTACCCTATAACAATCTAACCTTTTGAATTATTTGAGTCTTATGTGTGTGGTTTATCGTCGATTTAATTCGTCCAAAAAGGCAGGTCGTTAAAGTTGGTATCAAAGCGAGGTTTAGCGATAATCTTAGCTTTGTAGGTCTGACTCACATAAAATAGGGTAGTAATACCCTAGAATGGGTCATTGAGTGTATATACATGAGAAAGCGTAATTTTTAGTGTTATAAAAGGATTTTTTTATTATGTTAATTTGTTCCGTTTCTATTTATAAATTCCGGTTGGTACATAGGACGCTATAGCACCGTTAGGGATTTCTAAACACTTAATAGGACAGACGACACAATAGTGTTTGAAATATTGGTAATTGAAATAATTTTGCCTATTATATATTTTGTTTATAAAATAATAAATTTTATAAATTATATAGTTGGATGTACTATGTTGTTTATTAGGTTGCGAAATTTTATAAATATTGATTGTAAAATAGGATTTACAAGTAAAGTAAATATAAATTGGAAATTTAGAATTTAGTTCCGAGATTTTTGAAATTTCTTTCAAAGGATTTTGGAATATAATATTAGCATTATTTGGAAGTATTTTGGATAAATATTTTCAATATGATTTGAAAGAAATGTATTAAAGAAAATTTTAAAGGAAATAAGTTTTGTACTCCCCTGTCTGTCACTGGAAAATAATTTTGATGATGAGTGCATGCATCATCGACATTCATTTTCGAGTTTCAAAGTGGAAAAACCGATGTGGTAGTTTTACTGCCCGTTTATTTTGATTACGAATCTTATTTTTAAATATGATTTGATATATTTAAGTTACGAGTGTATGTATATATATATATATATATATGTGTGTGTGTGTGTGTTATTTTGAATAATTTGAAATGTATCCTGGAATTTGATTCACAAACATTCTGATAATTATTTAGTTATTGTAATAGAATGTAATCTTAACTATTTTAATAATTGAGGGCTGCTAAATGAAAATAAGAAATTATATGTTAAGAGTTTAATGAAATAAAATAATTGGAGGTCATCACTTATAAATTAAGAAATCAAAATAAGAAATTGTAACTATCGAACATTTTGTTAATTAGAATAAATAAACAAGATGAACTTGTGTAACTTTTCATTCTTAAGACAAATATATAACTTACCAACATGTTAAAGTTGTAATGTTAATAAGAATATGTAATGGAATACTATACAAATAAAACTTAAATATGAAAATATTCCATGTAATTATGTTTTAAAGGGAGAATTAAGATGTATAAGCTTATTGCAAGCCTAAGTAAATAATTTGAAATGCTACTAATTAAAAAAGAATGTAAGAAAAATGATTATAAGCTTAAGTTAATATTTAAGGTATCTATAAGTAGATTAAATAGTAAAGGTGAATACTATAAGTAAATAACTTAAATAAATATTGAAGCCACTTATAATTAAAATGAGTACTATATTAATTGAATGATTATAACTTCAGAAAACATTGAAATAATTTAGGAATGGATTTAATATTCAGTAATACTATATATGGAAGAAGAATAAACGTGAAAAGGAAATAATCTGTTAATGGTGAATTAAATTTGTAAAAGGAATTATATGGTAATGAATACTCTAAATAATTGAAATGAAAATAACTTATGTAAGCAATGAATGTAAGGTAATGAAAAGAAAATGTATTGTATAAATGAATGGAAAATGAATTTTGTAAGCGATAAATGTCAAGTAATTAAACAAGAATTGTATGAACAAATGAAAATGAACAGTAAATAGTGTGAAAAAAGAGTAATAAGAATAAAACTTAAATATTAATAGAAATTATTGTTTGTTTGGCTTATGAATTGGTTGGGAAAGGATACTTCTATTTTGTACAGAGATGTATAAATAACCTATAAAGTTTTATCTATGACAGTTGAGTGTATAGTTTACTTAGTAGTTAATTTATTATTTTTACATGATTGAAAGTTTCTAAACCTGAACAAACCCTTTGTTTGATTGCTATAGAGGGATGGTGGATTGCTTTGATTGCATGTGATGATTGAATGATTTTGTTTCTTATGACTATTGTGTGTGTGTTGATTTAGTTGGGAATAATTTAAACAACTTAATTATTTCTCTTTTATATAATTATTAACTTCTTTGGATTATATGAGTGAAATAAAGGTTATGGAAGCAATAACTACTGCTTTTGGTTTCATAAATTAAGCGTTGTTTGCTCGACAAATAGGTACGTTCTCGGATTACGGTTTTCTAGCGATATTATATTGTTTTCCCATGGTTTGGGACATATTATTTTGAAATTTATGTGATATATATTGTTATTTTTGATATTATTATTTCTCCCAGACCTCTCTGTATAAAGAAGACTAGGCAAACAAAATTCATGAATTTTGGACATAGAAAAATTCTGTGAATTGTTTTTTTCAAACTTTTATTAACTTAAATATAAAAGGATTTAATTTTTTATTAATTGAGATACTTTATTTGAATTATTTAATTACGTAAATTGATTGTTCATAAATTTAATATTTTGAACAAGATATATTGATTGCTTAGTTCCTCCTTTTCCTTCCTTGCCTTTTCGAAGACGAAAAGTTTTGAGTGGAGAAGAGTGTACCCGTAAATTTCGATAATTAAATTTATTAATTAAATTATTTTTGAAATTTAATGTTGTGAAAAATTAAAAAATTAAGTTTAATAACGAGAATAATAACTAGAATGAAATGTAAAAAATTTAGTGTAAGTTAATGGATAACCATTCTAATGCAACTTCAATTAATTAAAATTTAATCATGTTAATTTAAGGCAATTGATAATAATTTTAATAAAATCTCAATTAATTGGAATAGTTGTAAAGTTAAAATTGGGTATAAAATGTAAATGAGTAAACAAATCAAATTTTGTGTTAAACGGTGAAATTGTACGTAAAAAATTGAAATTGATTAAAATATAATAATTAATCAGTATGTGAATTTATTAGTTTTGTTTATTACAATGAACATAGAAATGTGTTTGAATTGGTAAGTTATAACAATGGTTTAATTATAAATTCACTATTTAATTCATTGATAATAAAGTGGAAATCATTTGCAATTATTTCACTTAATTAGTGCAGTTAATGTGATTTAAATTGATAATTGTAGAATATTAATGCAATAAGATGTAAACCATTGTTAACAATTTCCATAAGTAATGATTGGTTGAATAAAAAAACTGAAATCAAGTTGATCAATTTATGGGAATTTATATTATAATAAATGGATTCATTGCAATTAAATGTAGTTAAATATTACGTTGATGAAAATTAAGATGGTGATTGTAAAATATTAGTGCAAAAAGATATAAACAAATGTTAATTATAGCCATGAGATGACAATTTGTTGAATAATAAGATGAAAAAGCGAATAAATGGATTTATTGGAATATAAAGTAATAATCACTGTATTTATTTCAATTGAAATTAAATACTATAACTAGTAAATAATTAACATTGAATCGACATGTAAAATTATTTTAAATTATTGTAAATGTCTAAGTAATCAAAAATGACAAAGTTTTTTCGTTATTAAATTTGAATTGAAATTGTGATTTAATTAATTTAATAATAATTTAAATATTTAATGTTAAAATAGCCATTTTGGCCATTGATTCAGATTTCGATGAAACCTATTTCATCGGATTCGTAATGCCGAATCATTATAGGATTTCAAGTTTTGTAGCGATCGGTCTTTTCATTTGATCGTAGGGGCTTGAAACGCGTAGAAATCAATTTAATTGAATTAAATTTGAAATAAGCTAAGTTTAAATCTAACTTTTTTATACGATGGAATTAGGGTTGAAACCTATTCCATTAAGTTTGAAAATATCGTAAACCTATATTTTGATATATTGGATGATCCATTTTTGTTTCGGGGACGAAACGGTCTTTTTTGGTCGTTGTTATCGTTTCGATCCAACCCTGCCTATATATATGTTGTTATAAACCCTAGTGGTTCTCATTTTGTTATTTATATACATACATTTTCTTCCTCCTCAAATGTCAGAACATCAAAACTTCCCAAATTCCAAAACCTAATTTCAAAAAAAAAATGTTGCTCTAGGTTTTCTTTGAGTCGGGAAGAGATTCACTTCGAGTTCCAGAAGCAAAAACCATGCAGCGACTTCGGGACAGAGTGAGTTCTATGTTGAACAAGGAGGATCTGGGCGTGCTTCGAGTTTCAGAGGCGAAAACCCAGCAGCGACTTCGGGCCAGAAGCCAAATGACTCGGTCTCGGGTCATTTAGGCAAAAACTCAGAGCATGCACCGGGTAATCGAGGCAGCGACTCGAAGTAAGACCCAAAGTCGAAATTTTTCAATCTTCTAACGTTAATAATTTTTACATACGAGCTCGGATTTATATGTGGTTTTCTCCATTGGGATCGTATTAAAATTCGGACATTTTAGAACTGGTTTGGCAATATTCCGAGGCTGTTAAATTTTTGGGCTTATTTTGGATTTTAAATCGATGACAAATCGAAGTGATTATTTTGATCCACTCACAACTATTAAATTATCTTGTTTTAGTTAAATTAAATTTATGACATGATTAGAAATTGGTTGGTTGATGTTTGGTATGTTTAAATTTTAATTCCAGTTAAATAAGACTTTCATTGCATTTAATCGTCATTTAATTTAATATTAAACTCTAAATCGCCAGTTAATACCCGCTATTGATAATCAGTAAATTGTTGTTATTTATTGTTGATGTGAATGATGATTGTGATTAATGTTTGATCATTGATATTGGATGATTTGATGTTATATTTATATTGTTATAACACTACAAGTTTACTTACTTATTATTATTAGAAAATCCCTATGGGTTGAAATGGTACATACTCTAACGATCATATAGAATAAGGGAAAATCGTTATGGGTTGAAATGATAAACCCAATCGATTTTCATTGATTTGATATATTGGGATTGCTGGTTGAAATTGTAGCGATCAGACTTTCTATCACCAGAAAATCGCATCACTAATTATGAAAGAAAGAGATAGAAGAAGAAAGAAAGAAAAGAAAAAGAAACAACACATCAGAATCTCACAGCGGAACGAATTGAATATAATATAGAACATATACATAGTATCATATACATCAGAGTACACAACTAAACATCTTAATTTCGACAGTTATAACATTTCTGTCTAATACAATACAAGACATCATACAGAATAACAACACAGCGGAAACTCTAACTATATATCTACACGCTGAAGCCTCCTGCACGAAAGCTCCTCCAGATTTCGTCAAGGAATAACCGGAATCACTTGACTACTCATACATAATATGAGTACCCAAGAGTTTAATAAAACAGAAAATAAACACTCGGGTCAGACAGGGGTCTGGTGTGAGTAAACGGTTTAAGATTGCTTAACTTTAGAAAAACCTTTGAAAAGAAAAGGTATCACGTAAGACTTCCCACACATAAACATGGAAAAGTTTTTACCTTACGCTAACCAAAACATTTGATAGGAAATCCAGTGATATTATAATAGTGTCTAGGGTTTTCAAGTAAATATGAAATATCCGAAATTGTTACATCTATTAAATTCCAGCTACTAGCCACAAAACTAGGTAATACAAACAAAACCATAGGGTCTCGTAGGGAAAATGGGTTTCCATCAATGTCAGGGCTACTGGGGTACCGCCCGTCACAGTACGTGGCCTAGATCACCGTACCGAGGAGCACGCCTGCTCCCCTGCAACACAAGGTCGGGACGATTCCTTACTGAACAGTCCCGAACAAGACCACCCCGCAGTTGGCTGCAGATCCAACTGCCCACAAAGCCGAAATAAAAAGGGACATCTAGACAGGGATGTATCTTGCTCTCCAGTGGGAGCTACCCACGAAGCCTTGCTGCACCTCCTCTGTTTTAGCCATTCCCGGTTGATGAGGCTTGAGGCTGCGATTACCTTTATAGGACACATCTATCTTAGAATGCTCATCGTCCACCTGACGATGTTCTGAAAGCATTCAATCCATACAAGTTCATTCCGGGTTCGAACGAAACCGAAGGCACTATCTCGTTGCACTCATTTTGGAATCACCCTCAGAGTCAACGACCATAGCCCTTGCACTCTGAATCACCATCTCAAATCTATAAGCACTATTCCGTCAAACTCATCGCGGAATCACCCAAAGAGTTATACTGACGTATAGCCCTTACACCTCGAGTCTTCACTTGCTCCACTTGGATTAACGACCTAACGTTTAATTGGAATCGATGTGGTTTTTGGATATCCAAATATGGAAACCCGATCCCGGTCTCACCGAAACCAAACGCCATTTTAATGTCCAAGTTATTCTTAAGGGATTTAAACAATAGATATTTAGAAATATCACTTAACATAAATGGATGATTCACGACACAGATAGATAATCTACTATTGTCACATTCATCCACACATATCACAAAACTCAATATATATATCACATCTCAGATATATCACATTCACATTATCCCATATCAACCAATGACATATAATATCAATCAACATCATTAACTCATCTAATGATACTTATCAACCAATTACATACACAAGGTTGATCCAACTTAAATAATTTAATTAATCCTCAAATTAAATTAATCCTTACTTAATCACTTGGATTTGTTATCAATCCATCTTACTTATTCATAAATTTATTACAAATCAACTAATTAACTATCATCACTTAATTATCCACTTCAATTAATCTTCCTTGATTAGTTATCACTTAATTGCTTTAAGTAATTATTACTTAATTACCATATTAATTAATCATCCTGATTAATTACTTCCAAATTATACTAGGTAATTACCTCTTAATTACCTTTTAAAATTAATCATACTTGATTAACTATTCTTTAATTATCCTGATAATTATTCCTTAATTATTCTTTAATTAATTACACCTGATTAATCACTTTTAATTAATCACACTTGATTAATTACTTTTAATTAAAACTACTTGATTAATTACTTTTAATTAATCATATTTAATTAATTACTTTTAATTAATCACCTTTGATTAATTACTTTAATTACATTTAGTAACTAAAACTTAATTACAAATTAATTATCGTTAAATTATTAATTAACAATTAATTAATTATTTCCATTAATTAATGATTACTTCCATTAATTAAATTCTTCCTTAATTAATCATTTTAACAAATAATTAATCACTTAATTAATTACTCTCAATTCCTTTATTAATTAACCCTTAGCTAAATAATTTAAACCTTTAATTAATTTTATTAATTAATTATTTAATTAATAACTCAAGTGATTAACTCTTAATCACATCTACTTAATTACTTTCATAAGGTAATTATCTCTTATTTAATTACCTCTTGTAATTAATCATTTAGTTACCTAATTACTTCACCAAGTAATAATATTAGATTAACCCATCAGTGATTATCTTGATTAACCCCAAATTAATTATTTAATTAATTATTAAACATAATCATTTTAAATTAATTAAATGATTCTATATAAAATATTTTTTTAGTTAAGAAAACCATTTATATTAAACAAAACACTTTAATTATTAATAATAATTGAATTATCTCAATTATTTTCACAATTTTTTTTTAAAAATAATCTAAACTTTTAATTACTTAAATTATAATTGATTACCAAATTCTAAATCATTAAACTATATTTAAATAAAATATAACATTGTAGGAATCAATTTATAATTAAACACCTTTTAAATTGAACTTTAAAATCTTTAAAACCTCTCTGAAGTTATTTAATAGCAATTATTACAACTTATTTCAAAATTCACTTATTTTATTTTAATACTTCCATAATTTAATATGTATAAACTTGTCTAAAACATTAACTTGAAACAAATTTAGTTTTATATACAAACCTATTTAACTTTGTTTAAAACTCTAATGATTTACAAGATCATATTATCTTTGTTTTAAACTTTATAAACCTTTAAACTTAACTTTTTAAAACTGATGATCCAAACACCCCTGCTCAACAACTCGAGCCACCCACTGACATCCCCCATGTATACCCCGAGTAAATCAAGCAAAAACATCATGCTCGCCCCGAGTTTCTCAAACCTAAACCTGCTTCGAGTTAAATCAGAAAATCCCCGAAGTACATCTCGAGCCCAACCATTCTTCTCCCAAACCCATCATCTCCTGATACTCGCAGTCATGCACATCAACGTGCACGCCCACGTTCGGACGACATTGAACTCCCTCCGGCCTCCACTAAGTCGCAAATGACCTCGACAACTCAACGCACAACCCAGAAAACTCCACTCGATCGAAAATCGAAATCTTGCCCTTCAACCCAAAACTGTTCGAAACCCACACCATTAAACTCGACCACCGCCGACCATCCCCCTCACTAGAGACCACGCCGCCACTACCCTAGCTCCGCCACAACCCCCAGATCCTACGGCACACGAGCGGTCAACTCCGATAGCATCACGACGTCGCGAATCACCCTGGAACACTCACGACATAAACAGCACTCAAAACCCTAATACCTAAAACTACGATCACCACACACATCAATAAAATACACCAGTATTTTTCTGATGACCGCCATTGTCTCCTCCACCTTCGTGCTCAATCCAGATACCCAGTTCGTCGCCGTTCACCAAGAATCGACCAAAAACCCCAAAATAGTTAATCACAAATTCACCACTAAATACTAATCTAAAATTTGTGATTTAACCCTTAAAAATCATGATTTTCTATCATTATTCCAATCATGAAATCAAAACTACTAATTGAATTCATAAAATTTTTGACCCAATTTGATTTATACTGTAAATTTGGAAATTTTGAGCCAAACATTCATTTTAAAAATATATAACTATTTTTAGATGAAAGATTACTTGATTTCAAACAACTTTTGTTCATAAATCATAAGCTAATTTGGATCCAACATGAAGTTATTGATTTTAATATGTAAATGCTACCTGTAAATATCACACAGTAACTGTTTAACTACACAGTGTGACGCCCCACCTCTATACCCACGCTAGCCAAGAACACTACGGAGTAATGCTGTCGACTAGCACGGAGAATAAGGCCGTTGAGGAGCGACCATCCGTGTAATTGCTTTGTGCGAGCATCGATATGTCAGATAGTATAGCATGCATTCTATTTCAAGAGGAAATCCGACATACCGACACAAACTCAAAGCTTCCACACACGGTGGCTATAATATCTTCGGAAACAAATATAGAAATAAGCATAACACAAATCAGTCACAGGCAATTCATATCACAAAGGCGGAAATAGATATGAATATAACACATGAAAGTGTTCATCAGAGTAGTGGTCTAAAGAGATCCACAATATCACAAAAGAATAGTTACATGAACTACACAAAAGAATAAGTATACATTATGGAGTCTGTATCTCAAATGTATACAACAAAAACTACTAATCTAAGTAGTAAGCAAAAGGTCAGAGTAATGGATCCCCGGAGAGAAGTCAAGTCGAAGCACCTGCAACATCTCGGTCTGACCCAAGTATTATTTATAAGAAAATAATAAACGGATCAGTCTAACTATAAATATCAGATAACATGGTATAGAATAGGAGATATGACTAAACACATAATAATCACAATGCCAAGCTGTGATATATATAAGTAATTGAAAATCAACAAGAGATTAATCAATATCACGATAATATACTCAAGATAAAAAGGAATGTCATACTCCTAATTTCATTCACCAAGCCACAATAAATGACATATAAGATATGGCATAGACGTATAATATCCATAATGGCATACTACTACTATAAGTATGTAAATGATAATCAACAAACGATTAATCAATATCAAAGAATCTTCTCAAAGATCCAAAAAGGGTATCATAACCAAAACTTGTATTCACAACAAGTTAATGAAACACGAATTCACCTATGCACAAGAATTGATAAATCATGTCAATAGAAATCACAAAGTTGGCGAAACATAAATTCCAGAAATCAACACAAGAAATCCAGTCAATGACACACAAATTCACCTATGCACAAGAATTGATAAATCATATCAATAGAAATCACAAAAATAGGTGAAGTATAAACTCCAGAATTCGACACACGAAATCCAGAAATTTCACAAAGTAAAGGGGGGGAGGCCTATCACATGAACGGGAGCATGAAAACTCACCAACAGCTGTAACACATGAACGAGAAGCTATCTCATGGTAGCTAGCCATTAATTTGACACACGAATGGTCCGAAGACCTGACACACGAATGGTCCGAAGACCGTGGGTTGCTACCCCACCAAATTTGAGTCGAAACTCCACAAAACAGACAAAGAGACATCGCACAACTGCTAGTCTAAATCACAAAAATGATCGTCATGATCATCGAGAAGTGTCAATTACACTAAGCTAGTAAATATATGAGTTTAGCTTCATGTCCCATAACAACTTGCTTAACTTAAATATTTACGAACAAATTGTAGATATCCACTAGAAAATTGTCACAAGAGTTTCAATCGAACAAGTCCAAGAATTAACCAACAAAGTAAACGCAAGCGTTTCATACCACTCGTTTTACTAAGTCGTTTAATTAGATTTCTCATACGAGTGAGGTAAGGTTTGTATATACTAATAGATTGGAAAACTGTTTTATAAACGAATTTGGTATTAAAGTAGAGTTGAAATCATTTGAAGAAAGAGTTTTGATATTTACTACTAGTATAGAAAACCTTTATATTTTTAAAGTGACAAATCACAAAGAAGATTGTAAGAACAATCGATCACTAAAATTCACATACGAAGATGTGAATAAAATCCAAAGAAACCGATAAAGAATCCATCGAAATGGATATTCAAAAATCCCTAAAAAGGAGTCATCAAGGTCATAATAAATGATAACAACAAATAGGATCATCACGAATCGATTTAAATTGGAAATACAATCCAAAAAGGCAAAATGGACTCAAACAGCAGGTTCAGTCGACTGAACAGAGTTTTCAGTCGACTGACCCTGTACCTGGAAATTTTTCAGGTTCAGGAAACTTTCTGTTTCCAGGTTCAGTCGACTGAACAGACTTTCCAGTCGACTGAATCATGCCTGGAAACTTTCGGGTTCCAGGTTCAGTCGACTGAACAGAGTTTTCAGTCGACTGAATCATGCCTGGGCTGTTTTTCAGCCTATTCAAATGAAGAGCAAATTCTTCCAAAATGCAACCGGACGAACATTGGCTCTAAGGGTTTATGCCAATCGGCAACCCGGCCCTATATGCTCCTCGGTGCATCACTAAAAGCATGATCAAACATCCATAAAAGGATTTTCACACAAATTTGACTTAAAAACCCAAAAATTGGAATATTCACGAAACCAATCCAAATCAAGAGAAAATTCTCACGAAGAAGTGTTAGGAATTCAAACCTAACAACCAAAGATAATTATAGTCATAGATGTGAGATAAAAATCTCACTTTGAACCCAAACAAATGAAGAGGAAGCTATGAAGCAATGGCAAGAACAAGCACTCTTCAATTCCAACTCAACAAGCTTGAATCTAAGCTTAAAAGATAATTATTTCCCAAATTAGGTTTAGGAATTTTCTGAAATCAAAGAGAGAATGAGTTGGAGAAGAAGAAGAAGAAGCTTACCAATGGGTTCTCTTGAGTTTGGAGCAAGAACTTGGATTTGCAAAGGAAGCTAGGGCTTGGAGTTTTAATTTCCTCTTCCACCCTCCATTAACATAAAAGCTTGAGTATTAGGAAAATAGAAGAGAAGTGAATGAAGAGGAGAGGGTTGGAACTGAGTTAGTAAGTGGTTAATTGGCTCAGCCCAAACCAAAACCCTAAGCAAAAAGTAGCAAAATTCAACTTTCTCCAAACATATCGAAGCTTACACTCAAAAAGGTCGCAAACGTCATTTTGAACTCAATGGAGGTGGTCTCGACTCCTAATTCGACCGTACGCAAAAAGTAGGTTTTCGGACCAAAATCCGACGAACGATAAAATATTTAAATAAAATATTTAAATATAAAATCGATAAATATGCGGGTTGTTACACACAGGCATCAAACATTTTTAAAACATGCATTAGTTTAAATCCAAGAATCCAGACGAATCATCATGATTTCACAAGAACAAGATCCATTTTAAGATTCAAAACTATTTTTCAAATTGTATTTACTCACCTGATTTAGCAAAGAACAGAGAGCAGAAAATAGAACTGTTTTCCAGGCTTTTAAAAATTTCACTTTGCATGTTGAAATTTAGTTTTCTTGTCTGCATTGCTTGATGATTGAATTTGCTTGCTTCTGATTCCATTTGAAAATATTGCATTTGAAATTTCTAGATTTTCTTCTGTAGGTTGTATTTCGCAAATTTGCAGGTTGATTAGTTTTCCAGATTTACTTCTCCTTATTTTTGATCTTTGTTTCCCTTTTTTTTAATTTTGTTTTGATTTGTATTCATTTTTGATCTTTGTTTCAGAATGAACTAAATATTTTGCTGAAGAATATTTCTTTTCTTATTATCATATTTTTATTTCTTTCAGATTTTTAAATTAAAGAGAATTGACATTTGTTTCATTTATACTCTAGTTTGCTTACACCTAAGCTCAAAGATTTACAAGTGTTGTTATGTGTTATTTAATATTCACAAATGTTATTCTCTAATGTTTATAAATGTTTAAAATGTGATTTTCTTTTTAATGATCTATTTAAGCTATATATATATATATATATATATATATATTTATGTAATATTATAAAATGTTTTTATCATATAAAAATAAACTTTAGACTTTAATAGTTATCTTAAAAGTAAACTCATATAGGCATTTATAAATAACTTATATTTTAAATCAATTTTAATTTTATCACTTGTTTATAAATTGAAAAACTTAGTTTATCTCTTTATATAAAATTTCTTAAAACAATTTTATCTTATGATAAAATTAAGATGAAGAAAAATAAAAACAAATGATTTTTTTTTAAAATTTAAATCTTATTTAAAACTCAAGTTGAACTATATGTTTATAATAATAAGAAATTAACTTTGTTATAAAAATTTAAATCACAATTATCATTTCAAAAGCATTAAAACAAATTAAATTTTCAAATTTCAAATTATATATTAAAGTTTGAAAACTCTTGTTAAATTCAAATCAATATTTTTTTTCCTATTTCAAATATATATACAAATATATATACATATTTCAAATAGAAAAACATTTTAACACTAATTTGAAATTTACTGTGTTGAATTTTTAAAACACAAACCAAATCATAATATATATATTTATATATATTACAATTTGAATATAAAGTTTTATTACATTAAACATTTCCTATTTACAAAAATAAATATTTCCAAATCAAATTATTATAAACTTCAAAAGAATTTAATCTTGCTTATTTATGTTGTTAAGAAAAATATTAATAGATATTAACAAATTGTTATCATTAATCTTTAAAATAAATTTTAATTTGTCAATTTATCTTATAAAATGATCAAATCAATTTAATTATTATCAAAGACTATTAAATTGATATTGCTCAAAATTCCGGGTCGTTACAGAAATGATATATACCCATAAATTTTAAATTGCGGATTGAAATGCTAAATATCTGTATCACTTGATCATATGGTAGAAAATTATATACGGACAACGGATTGGTTAAATTAAATGATTTTTAATTATTTAAATTTTTAATTCAGTTAACTGGCATTTTGAAATAGAAATTGATTTATATAAACAAAATTATTTTCGATAATCCATACGTTAATGCTGAAATTTGAATTGATTTAATGAATTGTTAAAAGGATTTAAATTGGAATTTCAAAGTTGAACTATCAAATACAAATGAATTTATCAGAAATTGAGTTATTGAAAATGTTTAGATATAACATTGAAATCTATTTTAAACTAATTTAAATTATTTTAATTAAATTGGACTATTTTAATTAATATAAACTATTTTAATTTATTTTAATCTATTTTACCTATTCTAAACTAGTTAAATTTATTTAATCTATTTTATATCTATTTAATATAATTTAAATTTACTTAGTCTACTTTAAATTTATTTAATCTATTTAAAATCTACTTAATATAATTTAAATCTGTTTATATTTAATCTATTTAAACCATTTTAAATATAGTTAAATCTATTTAATCTATATTTAATCTATTTAAATCTTTTTAAATCAAATTAAATCAAATTTAAATCTGTTTAAACTATTTTTGCTATTTAAACTACTTTTAAACTATTAGAACTATTTATGACCATCTAAACTATTTTTTTAAATTTCAGGCTGTGTAAAGTTGAAGTACTTATGTTTAAATCCTTGATGATGGTACAACCTAAGTTGGAATTTGAAATTGATACCTTTTTGTGAAATGACATATTTGAGCAAATATGATGGTTTTGGAACGAGGATTTAATTAACCTATCTTTTCGATAAATTCGAAGGTGAATGTGATTTTTGAAAGTGAATTTGATTTTGGAAGTGAAGGTGATTTTTGAAAGTGAATATGATTCGGAAGTGATATGTTTTGAGAATATGATATTTTGATATAAGTATGAATTGGTTTTAGGAAATGTAAAAGAACCATCCAGTGTGTAATAAGCGGTTGGTTGTTAAAGAGACCGAGATCGGATATTGTCATACTCTCTGCCAATACCAAAACCACTTTAACAACTGTGCACGTGGCGGAGATTCCAGAAATTAAATAGGATGGTTTGGTGTACGATTCGGTATGAGGTATTTACATGACCCAGACTACCGTGAGTCAGCTTAGATGTGACAAAAACAGGAGCTATACCGGGCCAAGTGAGGTCTCACCCCCGATCAGGCACATTTATTCGATACCGTACTATTACTTTGTGATTTATTTAGTGATCACCCCTCGATATGATTATGGGAGTAGGTCCTAGGTGGGCGGTAGTAGTTGCTATGTGTTACCACTAGTCTGGGAGTGCAATTGGTATATCTATTCATATGCCCCATGCGCCTTCTATGAGTTTGGCTTGTACCATACCTATGGAGTGCCCTCTGGCAGCCCTCTAGTTTACGGAGGAATTACGGTACTGTGTAGACTATGAAAATATATAAAAATGTGTTAAGAGACATATGGGTAACGCCTTAATTCTATTTTAATACTTTACTTTATTGTAGACACTATTATAATAGCGTATTGTACTACATAGTAGATAGTTTAACAGATCCTTAGAAGATGGTAATCCTGAACATCTCTTAAGTTTTGCAACCACGTTAGACACTGGATAGGAGATGTCAAATCCCATAAACATCTCTGACACCGTTACACTCATATTTATTTACTATTGATTTAATTTACATAAGATCTTTTAGTTCTGACTCGAGTGTTTTGTCTTTAAGATTCGCTCAGGTCAGTCTGAGCTTTTAGGTTATCAAAGACTACTTTCTGAAGGACGAAGACGAAGATTTAATACTATCACTATTTATTACATTTATTCGATTGCATCATTTTGTTCCGCTGCATTTATTTATTATTTGTTGTTGTTGTATGTAACTTTGATCTATATTATAAAGTACAATCAATGTATTCGTAAACAGCTTCATGAACTGTTTATTAGATTATTATATTTTATCTTTTCGCTGCAAGATTTTGTATTTATTTTCTTTCTTTCTTGCTTTTTCTTATTTAACCCACAATAATCTGCCCTTTCGAATGGTTTAAGTCTGACGTGTATGGTTTATTGTCGATTTAAATTATCCAAAAAGGTACATCGTTACATTCTTACTTTAAAATTAATTCATTTCAGTTTAATTCCAAATTTTCTAAATTATAGAAGATTTTACTCATTAATTCTCAAAAGTTTTAATGTCACAAATTCCAATTTATCTTTAAAAAAAAAAATCAATTTACGCCCCTAAATGATTATGTCGATAATCAATTTATATTCCTATCTATAATTAGAAAATTGATATAACTATCAACCGCACACCCCGACCCTAGGGATAGGATTCTAAGGCATCTACATCTCAATTCCGTAATATTATATGCTATAATGCTCTGACACAGCTCTGATACCAAACTCTATCAACCCCGCCGCGATACCCAGATTAACAAAGAACATTACAAGTAATGTCGTTTGCTAGTATGGAGAATATAGCTTATTAAGGGTGATCAAATGTGAATATATCTCTATACTAACACTGACACGTTATTTATAACTTTTCACTTAATATCTAAACTGAATTTGACATGTATAAAATTAATACAAAGTAATAAACGAATAAGAATCAGAACAATATATCATATAAATAACAACCAAAGATCGTAGCTGAATAAATCTAACTTACACATATAGAAAATTTGAGTTTACAAAATGAAATGCTAAACTCATTTGTTATGCAAGTTTACCAATTCTTTGATCTCAATTGTACATCATATAAACATATTCACAAATTTCCTAAATGAGATAAACTAAAAAGTCAAAAGTGTTTATCTCCTTGCTAGCCCAAACTTCCAAAGGTCAACTTGTCATGTTTCCTGAAAAGTCTCGGCCAGACCCAAGCAAAATAACACCCGTGTCAGAATATCTCTATATATCCAATAGGGTGAGAACAGAATATAATACAAGAACAAACATCATATAAGTAAATACAGATGCCCAGGATATAACGAGTTAGGGAATTAATGTAACTCAGAACAAGGTTATAAGCTTAAGTCACAAGCACTAACTAGTTACTACACATAAAATAATAAAATTAACTTAATTTAGCATTCATCACAAGGCACAAGAATATATATATTTAATTTATGAACACAAGATACAAAAATATATATTTATTTCACGAACACAAGACACAAGAATATATATATATATATTTATTTATTTAATGAACACAAGACCCAAGATATTTTATTTTCATGAACATGGAATAGTCACAAAATCCAAATATCCAAAATCCAAGAGATCTTACTCAAATGATCGAAATGATCATATACAAAATCGTAGCAAACAAACAAATAATTTGGTATCACATGAACCGATCCGATACCGGGGATCGTATACAGCACGAGAATCATAGGATCACAAGACGATCTCAAGGGTAGCAGCCATGACCGAATCTTTTTGATTTATTTTATATTGTTAAATTTGAAAACAAATCCAGGAGTAAATTTCTTAACGATATAACATCCACTTGTCGCACACCAAAAGAGAGTAAACTCAAAAGTTCCAAATACTTTCACTTTCACTAATCACTAGGACTTAATCAATACGTCCCATACCATATGGTGTAGTAAATCTCACTCTTTACGTATACCACCGGAAAATCCGAACTACATTCTCTTCGAGATCTAGCAATCATTTGTCGCACACTCGAAGAGAACACAACTCTAAAGTGTTAAATACATTCCCAAAGCACACATAGGAATTTAACTATGGCATCCCATACTACCTCGTGAAAATCAAGTAATCGGTAATGGGTTAGGAAGTTCCACTCAAATATTATATTCAATGAGTTGTACCATATTCGACGAAGCATTATTCAAAAGCATTTAAACCAATCGATAAATCTAAGACGATTATTAGTACTTTCCAGAATATGAAATTAAGGTTCTCAAAACATTATCACTTTGAGTTTATTATTTATAACTAATTATATAATTTTCCATAAACCCATTTATTATTCAACTTTAATAATATATTCTCATATTGGTTAAAATATCCCATAACCCTTTTAATTCCAAAATTTCACTAGTATACTCAATGTTGTCTAAAATTTTGATTTAGTCAATACTATTATCAAAACCATATCCCAAAACCATATTCATAATCCATTTATTTCATAGAACCACTTTTATTTCTCTTCCAAATCCACTCAAGTGTAAATCCATTTTGTTTAGAATTGAACCGGTGAATTATAATACTTTTTTTTGTAAAATTACATTTATTCGAACCATATTTACACACATACACACACATATATCATAGATATACAGATGTTTATAAAACTCGATGGTAAATCTAACATGTAATTTAAAATGCAACAACCAAGTAAGAAAGTAAGTAAAAGAATGTAAATTTTAAAGTGAAAGAGCTAAAAATTTGCAACAAAATTTTGACAAAGCTATGCTTAAAATTTTCTAGTGTGTTCCAAACAAAATTTGTCACTCACAAAGTAGGCTTTCTAGAACATTAAAAATTATCAAAATCTGATAAGAAATGAGAAAGTTGTGCTTAAATTACTAACAATGTTTAGCTAAGAAAATTTGATAAGGCATTGACTATTACTCTATTAATAACACGATCACGACCCAGATTTCTTCAAAATGTGAGAAAGTAAAAAAAAATCTTCCTTAAGGAATTATCTTTCTACTACAAAAATATTCAACACAATTGGATTCATCAATCAAAAGTTATGTCCATTTTACTCTCAAGTATTAACTCAGAATTTTTTTACATGGCTGTGCTATAACATCCGTTTCAAACTCAAATTAAACCCCTTTAGATATGCTATTTCAAAAAAATGATCAAAAGGGAATATGTAGCTTATTTAAATAATTTTCTACCATAAAAAGATCAAGCCAATTCATCATTCTACACCAAGATATTGCTGTTTTACTACAGCGATTTCCCTAAAAAAAATTAGCAAACAACAACACAATAATCATCCAAGTTTATAACCGAATTTTCAAAAAGTTCGATCGATAAATCACTCAAACAATTATGTACGGTGATAAATATTTAGAAATGGATATGTGAGTGATTAACTCACCTTTTCCCTTCCTATAGCTCTCTAGAACCCATAATAAAATCATTTCAACAATTCCTAATTTATTTTCAGCAAATAGAAAGAGAAAGGTTACAACCCTAGATCAAAATAGATCTAAATCAATGTTTAATCATATAAGAAGATAGAGAAGATTACCAGAAGTTGTTTTATACTAAATTAGGCAAATGCCCTTTCATTTCATTTTTCGATTTGGAAAAATTGGATCTTGGTTTTGAAAAGAGATGCTTATGTGTTCCCGTTTATTGATAGAAACAAAAATGAGAAGAAGGACTTTGTACGTATTTTATTTCTTCTTCTTATTCTTTTATTTGGGGGCAAAAGAGTATAGTCTCGATCCAATAACAGTGTTACAAATTAAATTCTTAAATAGAAGTGTTGCTAATTCTATATTCTTATTCCACTTATAAAACACCACTTTTTCGCTAAAATTATTTTTTATTAGCTTCTTGTTTTGATATAAAAGTCTTACTTATTTAAACTAAGTATTTCATCATTTCACACTAACAAATTAAAATTTTCATATAATAATCATTGATAAGTATAAAATTATATTTTACATTTGATTAGCAAGAATTGCAATTTCAATTGACTGATTAAACAAGTATTAATTAATATACTTCTTTGCAAATCAATGATTGAATAATTTAACAAGTAAAAAATCTCCAAATTCTCTTTTTTTAAAATTTAAGTTAATTATATATTCTAACCAAACTCTGATTTGAGAAATTTAATTTTTATTTTCTTATTAATAATTTATTTCAATTATCATATGCTAATAATTAGAAATCAAAACAATTATTCAAAACAAATTTTAGTTTTATAACTTATATTATAAAATCTCAATAAATATTAATTAACCATAATTAATTAGGTAATTAACAACAGAGTTGTTACAATCGTCAAGGCGATGCCTAGAGATAACCCTACCTCAACTTGCCTAGCTTCATCTTCAACCGAGAGATAACACTTGTTTGAGATCGACGAGTAGTGTTAAATATATGACATCATTTTCATTATCCACTATAGTTGATTTATTAATTATCGGATTCAGCTTTCTTCATGGTGTATTGTTACCTTAGAAACATTTGCTACTCTTTGAGCTTTGATATTTTTCGCTAGAAAATGACTAAATCCTAAGCACGAGAGGAGGCCAAGCTATGTGGGGTTACTCCTATTATGATAGTTTCAAATCTCATCTGCTTAGGAATAGATGGTGCAGCATGACAAGGGGTACTCGCTTCTTGTTAGGTAGTAAGAGATAACTCTTACCCCTGCATGTCCTCCGAGTTGGGTGGCCAGATGGGATTATAATCAAGAGGCTAGCCATGAAAGAAAATATGAGGTACCATGGTAAGCTATGGTGGTGTGTACCAACTGTTGATGGTTGAAAAGCCTATATCTTTACAGCTTGGTATCTGAGCTGAAGATTAAGTGAGAATCTTGGCTTTGGTAGGGTATAACTCATTAGAGATAGGCTTAGTATAACCTAGAATGAATTTGAGAGTATTATATATACGAGAGTGTATTTGTTAATGTTATAAACACATATTATTTTAATTGGCCTATTGAGTTTTAATCAATTCCAGTTGAGATATGGGTCACGGTATCGATAGAGACTTCTAAACACTCGAACAAAGCCAACGGACACGGTATTTATTTTTGAAAATTTGCAAAATGAAATATTTTACCTCTGACTCTATTTCGTATATATAAAAGAAAAATTTTCAAAACTTTATATAGTTATTAAGTGTGCTTTGTTTGAATGTGATAATAATTATTTATTATCACTATTTTTTGATCGGTCATGCTAGATTGAATTAGGAGCATTGATTACCATTTGTTGATTATTTGTGCTTAGCTTATTAATAAGCATTTGTTATTTGGATTTATAAATGACCACTTTGTGAATTAATTTTCACAAGTTGACTATAAGGTGTTCGAAGAAAATTTTAACTTAAAATTCATATTTTAATAATGGTGAGTTAAAAATAAATTTTTAATAAGATTTGTTTAATATACCTAAATGGTATGATAAGGCCATTAGAGAACAGATATTTAAGAAAATCCAATTATAGTAAAGAAGAGATATTATAATATAAGATGATTTTATATAAAGGAAATTTTAAGTAACAACCTTGGTTTTAATGATTACCTGTAAGTATTAAATTATAACGGTAGTTGTAATTTAATATTGAGAATTAATAATAATTTTGAGAATTAATATTGTTTATTTGGAGTAAACAATGAATTTTAGGAATGAAAGGAGAAAATAGCATTTTGGAACTTTATTATAGTGATTTGAGTTAATAATAAGTGGAAGATGATTTTTATTTGGTGATAGTGTAATAATTTCATCAACTATTGCCAATTGCTTCTTTAAATAATTTTTAAAAGGAGTAATTGATTTTTTTAAAGTGTGTTATGTAAATAAAAAGGTGGAAATTGGTATAAAATATGTTTTGGCTATAAATTTAGTTTTGAAATGGTTTAAAATAATTTTCTAAGTGAGAAAAGTATTTTTATGGAATTTTAGAAGTTAAAAATAGAGTTTTATTCATTTACTTGAGTAAATGGTGTATATTTGAAAAATAAAGATTTTAATAATAATAATGTTTTAAAAATAAAAATTAATTTTTTCATATAGTGTAAAATATTTTATTCCTTATGTAGCATTAGTTGTTGTATGAAAACTTGAAAGGAAAATGCAAATTGTTTTGTAAAATAGAATTAATATATGCATATTGGTCTTAGTGTTGAATTAAAATTAACATAGCTTAATTATTTCTTTCTTTTTTAGTCAAGGTCCATTAGTTTATACAAACCCGTGGAAGAGAAAAGAAGCGTCTCTTCTCTTGTACGCATAATTTTCACTTCCTGTACCAGAAAATGAGAAATCAAAGAAGTAAAGAAAAGACGGCTTCCTTCTCTTATTGATAAATAAAAATTAATTCAAATTGCTGAAAATTAAAGAAAATAAAGAGAGTAAATTGCAAATAGAATCAAATACAGGTAATCTAATCCAAATCCCTGAATCTATATTCTTTTTATTTTGTGAGAGAAGAAATTTTATTTATAACTCTTAATGCTTGTTCTACATGTCCACTGTTCTCAAGTTTCAAGCTCCTACAATAAAATTCAAGGCTAAAGATTGTATCTTGCAGCTCTAAATTGTGTAATAAGGTGCTAAGGTGAGTTCTTCTCACATTTATAGCCTAAAAACATATTTGCAAGCGAAAATCTCGGCAAAATCGTTTGCTGTAGCACTTTATCTTCTCCCTTATGGTTTCTATATAAAATCTTCTTCTGGTTGCCGCTTTGTGAATGAATAACTTCTTGATATTTTAATGAATTGTTGCCAATTCTTATATAGATCATAGCTTAGATGTTGTATTACATGCATGCCAAATTTTGTAGCATGGTTCATCCATTTGCTACGTTGAATCGCTATTGGAAAATCAACACGAAGAGGAAAATTTTATTGGAGAGAGTACGTAATAGGGGTTGACCAAGGACCCATGAAGGTCGATCGTACGGTCGACCTAGATGGGTGCAAGGATAACATAGAGGTCGACCATGGCGTCGACCTCGAGCCTGTGAGTTTTAGCCTCTTCTCTCCTTTTTTTTTAGTGCTTGTACTAGCTTGTTTTCCACACAATTTCACTTGATTTTGATGATGATTTTTGTGCTGTTTTAAGAGCTATGATGCTTATCAATAGGCTAGCTAAATTTTGAGAATTTGAATGTCAAATTTGAATTGATTTTGAGTTGAATTGGAATTGATTTTGAGTTATCGATTTTGAGGTATTTTCTTTGTTTTTATGATTTTCAAGCACTGTGACGGCCTACCCTGAGACCCACATTAACAAAGAGTATTACTGAGTAATACTGTTTGTTAATGCAGAGAATAGGGCTAGTTAAGAGTGACCATTTGTAGCCTTGTCTTAAATATCTGTTAAACATGTCGATAAATGCTCTAATTTTTTTCTTAACTAAAATGAATCGACATATCTACTAAATACTTAATACAAAACTATAGGTGGCTAACGGATCTATTAGAAAAAAATACAACAACTCAAATGCAAAACACATCACAGAACAATAGACACGCACACACACACAGATACATCGTTATAGTAATACAAAATGATACATAGCATGTGGTATGAGAAACACAATATACACATGAATCAAAATAATGTACGTCAGAGTAGCAAAGGAAACAACAACATCAAAAAGGCTACACTAAACGGCGATAGCAAAATATGTCCATGCTAAAGCAGATAAGCTAAGTCCAAAAGGGTACCTAACCTGAAACACCTCGGCCTAACCCAAGTATAAAATACACGGTCCAGTCTAGCTAAAAAAATGGTTTATAAGGATAAGCGATAGCATAAGCATTAATATCATGGTGATATTCTACTTAAGTGAGTAGGAACAATTCAAATGCATATGGTCAATTGATGTGACATACCCAAGTATGAATGGATACTTCATGTGGTATAGTGGTATCACTAACATGTATACAATCTCAAAGGAGATAAACTCCATAACAAATCTCTAAACAAAAGCACGCCTTATATTATCGGCGTATCATCAATACATCAGATACGGTTTAGAGAAAATCATAAATCCAAAGAGGAGAAATCCTAAACCCGCCAAATTGGAAACTCAAAAGCATTCTCACTAGAGATAACACCATCTCAAATACGCCATAAGGCATATATATATATATATATATATATATATATATCCAAATAGGAGAATATAAATCCCAAATAACGCCACAACAGCAAAATCTCAATAAATGCCAATGTAGGCAACTCAAATCTCAAAGTTAGAACTCATAAGAGTTCAAATTCCTAAAAGGTAATCACCATAAATATACATGATATCGAATGGTACAAAAGGCCAATCCATGAAAAGGCGATATACGTGGGAAGTCATAATAATCAATGAAATCATCTCAAAAGTTTGCACGTGCATTTGGCTGAAGACTGCTACGTACTGTTCTCTCAAATATCGTACCATGCCCGAAGGCAAATATGTCACAATGGCAAATACGCCGTAATGGCAAATACACCGCAATGGTAAATACACCGCAATGGTAAAACATTTCTAGGACAAATACACCGCAATGGAAAATACGTCGCAATGCAAACTATGATGACTCATAAATCCGTACCCTTTGAATTGACAATAAACCGCACACGTCGGACCCAAAAAGATAAGACTGATGGAAACTCATGAGAAAGAAAAGAAGATAGAAGAAGAGAAGAAAGAGAGAAGAGAAGAAGGAGAGAAGAGAAAACAAAACAGGACAATACATAATTTAACATCGTAGCGGAAAACATATAATGTCTTATCAATTATCTTTACATAACAAAAAATATATATATACATACATCAATAAGAGTTCATCAATCAATCACTAGTCATCAGCCTGAACAGTTATAATAGCCTATCCTTACAATTGTTGACAGTTAAAACAACAATAACAAACAATGCAGCAGATAATAAACAGATAAGAGAATATGATCTAAAGACTTCCAGCTCTCCTATTGAAGGTTCAAAGCATCACTAAGCAAATCTGATCCTGTAAATATATTCGGTCTGACCCGAGCCAAAAAGGGAAAAATGCCTGGATCAGTCTAGTAAACCAACGAGAGAAACACACTCAACTGAATTTATTAAATTATCAAACTTTCCTTTCAAAACAAAAGTATCTCGTAAGACAATTCTACACATAAACACGAGCATGTTTTTATCTTTTGATAACCAAAACCTTTCATATCCAATCATCTTATATTATAATAGCGTCTATTGCACAAATAATACTAATTATAACCGAAATGGTTACTCATATAGCATTATTCATTATGCCAATACAAATAAAACCATAAGCTCGTAGTGGAGTTTGGATTTCCATACAAATGACCAGGTGAAGGGACTACTTTCCGGCAGTACATATCTAGAGGAATGTACCGAGGAATATCATAAAGGAACCTTTCCGAGAGCCCTCATAGCATACAAACCACATTAATTTACATCCCGAACGTCGTAGCAAGAAGAAATGTATCTAGAAGAGGTTCATCATATCCTAATTGGGAATGACCTAGTTAGCCCTACTGCATCTAACCCTGTTTCGGTCACTTTCTGTTGATGAGGCCTGAGGTAACGATTACCTTTCACATATCACATCACTTTGAATGTCACACTGCCATTTCCGGTGACTACTAATTGCCTTCCATAAAAATACAACCCTTGAGCTTGTATGTCTCAAGGAGGGTGTTAAGCTAAGAGAAGTTGCCTTCACTGCCGCCACTGATGTACGTTTATAAAAACCAATGTACATAATCTTTAGAAATGCAATGTCAGACAAACGTCCATACAAGTTGTCTAGGAATAGAATAAACCGAAGGTACTTTTCTACCACATCCTGTCGAAAAATCCGTAAGATTAGTGGCGAATAGTCCTTGCATTGGATATTTCATAACGAAGAGACCACTGCTACTGGATGTATATTGAGATTTTAACACCAAACGATCAACAAGCAATCCTTCACTATGAAAATCCTAAATATCAATATCATCGATAACCTGCACAATCGAATGCATAAATGTTAGTGCAAAGTGGTTTTCGGATAAACCGATTCCGGTCTATTCACACCAACAACACAAAATCGTTTCTCAACCTCACACAGAAACTAAGTCTCATAGATTTATCACGTCTCCAACTTTCAACTTGTTGTCCTTCATCCAAGAAGGATGCTTGATAGATTGGAGTAATACTCTGCCCTACATGAATCAACATCCTCAACACAAACGATAATCAAGCCTACACAAATGGCTACATACTAAATGTACGACTAAATAGTTCCTACATCAAGTCGAGGAACTAAAATGACCAAATTTGATAGCTGGTTATTTAACTATTAAGGAAAACAACAAATATTTTGCACCATAAGCAATCGCTAGGCTCTTTTAATTAATCTTTTATTAATTGAAGCACTTTCCAAATATTCACTTCAAATTATCTTTAAAAATATATAATTCTTAAACCATTTCAATATTCCACTATTGGAAAACATTTCCATATACTTATTTAATAATAAGTAATTCACAATTACCTTTATTTTCAACACTTAAAAATATTACATATATTTAAATCATGATTAAGTATATATTTTATTTTTTAAGGAAAACATTCCCTTAAACATACTATTTGGGTCAAAATGAATGTTGCAGTAAAATATCGTTACGACATCCCAAAATTACTAGTATAGGGATTCAACAATTAGATATATATATAAATCCCATATACTATAGAAAACATCTCCTTTCGAAAATCGTTTACTATAATAACAATGTTATAGTCCGTACTTTCCTTACTTCTCGAAAACTTCTGTTTCAAAAATGAATGTTGAAATCTATGTATTCGATACTCACACCTTTTAAAACATCTTCAAGCCATTTAACTCCATTTCCAAGATCACTTTTCAAAACATTTATTTTATTAAAGGATTATTCACTGTCCAAAAACGTGAATATAATTCGTTTATCAACTTCAATACTTCTACATATTTAATTTAAAGGATTATCCACTGTCCAAAACCGTGAATATAATTCCTTTAATAACTTCTAATTAACTTATCAAAATGAGTAGATTTCGGATTTGTAAAACAATGATTATAATTCCATTTATATATTATAAACATTTCCACTTATAAAATCCCTTTATTAACCAATCTCATTCATATTCTCATTTATATGCCAAATCCAATCATAAGTTAATTTACTTATAAATCTCTTGCTTACAAATTCATTCTTTTATAACTTCAACAATTTTATAAATCATATTTACTTATAAGATCAATTTATAATTTCATTTTAACACTTATAAAACTCATTTGTAATTCCATTAATTTTATTTATAAAAAAATTCAATATTATAAATCTTATATATTTACCATTTATAATAAGTCAAAAAATCTCAATTTAACTTCAAATTTCAAAAATCAAATTTTAATTCCATTTAAATAAACTTCTTCTTTTAATAATTTACAAATCATTATTAAAACTTATATAATTTCAAAAAATCATACTTAAGTATATTTCACAAATATCGTAGTTTCATATTTCACAAAAACCATAATTTTGTAACATAGAAATTCTAGCTTTTTATTTATTTAACATAAATTCATTTCCTTAACAATTCAAAAGAATTAGTAAAAATATATTTTCAAAATCACTGTGAAATCCTTCTTTAAATTTGAAATCATCACTTTTACATTTTTAAAATTTCAAAATATGGCCCTATGCTAAAACAACACTAAATAAGGTGATACATTAATCACGGCATCCAAACATCATATATCACATGATAATAACATATATCAAAATATCTGTAAATAAAATCAACACTGGTGAGGAATCTAGTTGGATCCCACTAACTTGTCACCTGCAACAAATATACATATTAGAAAATATGTACAATGTCCGCTTTGAGGTAGATGCACATATAAAATGTCATCTGCTCATACACGAGAACGTATAGGGTCTCATCTGCTCTAATAGGCAGGAATATATCCAAATACCAATCAATATATAATATATCATATATCATCCAAACAATCATCCATCAACACAAAATAAATTTATTCTCACTTATATAAAAGTAAAAGCGAGTCGGACAGAGTGAGTTGTACTCACTTTGGTTCTAATAGACTTTGTAGTGTTTTATTACAAATAAAATTCAAACCTGCTTCGTCGCGTAATGTTCGCGAATACGGACCCAACACAACTTGTTTCGTCTAATTTCGACCTTGTATGAAGAAGTTACACAATTTTAAAGTTTACATGAATTTAAAAAAATATAATTTACGGCTTTTTAGTTTAACCTCAAAAAACAAGGAACGTTCATTTTATACAAGCAGGCTCAGGCCGTGCTTTGCTTCTTCTTCTCTTCGTTCGCTCCAGGTAAAAGTCGCAACTAAGAAACCCATGCCGTCGACCTTCATTTGATTACCGCGCTACCTACAATCATTGAGGAGTCGATTGAACACCGCCAGACGACGCACCTACGTGAGCTCCACCCATGCCCAGAGCTACGTTGAACTCGGTGACCCCTTTGCATCAATTTTTGTGCTTGAACACAAGGCATACTCAGCCCTTTTTCTAACTCCTCGCCGCGCAAACATGATCACCACTGTTGATCTTAGAGTACTCGATGACCTCAACAATTTGGCAGTTGGAAGTTTCCTCTGATTGTTATTGGATCGGAAGAAAATCGAGGGAAAAGGATCGAACAATTTTGGCCATTGAAATATTAGTGGCGACTTGGGTTTAGGAAATTAGGGTTTGTGAAAAAAGAAAATGTTGGGTTCTTTTATAGAAAATTTTCGCGCACTATTCACCCAAAAACTTTTCGAACTCCAATCGAAGTGTGTCGCTTGGCATTTATAATGTTTTATCCCAATTCCAAATACAATGGAATATATATAGGAAGCCAATTCCATCGTATTTGGAAGATAGTTTTCCAAATCGACTTATTTAAATTAAAATTTACTTAAAAAAATTTATACGCATATTAGCTTACCACGACTAGACCATAAGTCCGATTGATACGAAATTTAAAATCCTACAATAATATAACATTATGGATCCAATGAAACTAGTTTCGTCGAAATCCATGACAGTGTCAAAAATGACTATTTCTACACGTTATTTAAATCGGTAAATTTCCATTTTATATAAATTAACTTTTAAATCAATTTTAAAAATTTACTAACATAATTCTAATTTAAATAGAATTTAATTGAACTTTATAAATCATTTTCATTCACATTAAATTCAATATTCAATTATTTCTGCAATTTCAAATATTAAATTAAAAATTTAATTATCCAATTTAATCCCTATATTTGAAATATGAGTTATTCAGCTTATAAAATTCACTTTTGAATATTTAAAATCAATTACATATCCCAATTTTGAATGATTGAAATTCTGGATCGTTACGCAAACGCCGCAATGGCAATGACCCGAAGGTCCAGTACTGGCAATACGCCGTAATGGCAAATTTGTCACAAACTCTCAGATAGAAACCCAAAAAGTGTTAACGTGCGTCCCATACCACACGTTCGCACTAAATGGTTTACTAACCGCTAGTAAATGTTAAACTCAAAGCAGTAAAAGTTTACCTCATCTCATCGATAAACTAGACTGATGGTTAAAACTATCAAACAGACAAGTCATGAGTTAACCGATAAAATAAACGCACGTGTCTCATACCACGTATTTTACCAAATCATTTAATTCTCCTTCTCATTGGCTAGAATAGTACAAAAATGTGTATTTTGTATATGAAATAATTTATTTGAGAAAACAGACTTTTAAAACCAATTTTCAAAATCAATTTTGAAAATGATATTTGAAAATTCCCTTATTATAGAGAATAAATAGATTTTATAGCTTAAAATAATTTGAAAATATTATGTAATAATTATTTTAAATGCAAATTTATATTAAAAATAATTTCAAAATTGTTTTGAAAAATCAATGCTCGAAATCAAAGAAATCACTCAAAATCATCATTCAAATTCAATTCAAATCTGAATTTCAAATTCATCAAAACTTGGCTAGCCTATTAATAGGCATCAAATCCCTCAAAATAGAAAAATCACAAAAAAAATGAAGTAAAAGTCAAAATTCGGATGAAAAAAGAACATAAATATACATAGGCAGAACAATACCCAGGTCTGAAATCTTCTACGGGTTCAACTTTCGGATATAATTTGAATGGATTAGTGACTTCGGAATGGACTAACATTTGACAAACACAAAGTAAAACAATTATTTTATGAACTAAAAAAAGATTCACTAAATTCTGATATGAAATTCTATGCTAAAGAAATAAAACTTCAAATATGTACTTAGGCCATGTTGAATTTTGCCCAGGTCTGAAAACCCTCTCGGGTTCAACTTACAGACATAGAACAAGTGGCCAAATGACCTATGATGGAACCGAGAATTAGTATACACATAGGAGACATCGTTAGATTTCAAAAAAAAAAAGAATCAATAAATTTTGACTTGAACTGAAAAGTTACTCTGTCTCAAACATGGACTTAGGTCATGTTTGCAGCAGCTCAAAAACCAAAATTGTGCGTAGGCCTGAAAACCATCTTGGGTTCAATTTTTAGGCATGAAATAAAGGAACAAATGACCTCACATTGAGCTAACAATTGGTATCACATACTAAAAAACTTTATCTTTCAAATAAAAAAAGAAACGAT
Source organism: Allium cepa (assembly GCA_030765085.1). Taxonomy (NCBI): domain Eukaryota; kingdom Viridiplantae; phylum Streptophyta; class Magnoliopsida; order Asparagales; family Amaryllidaceae; genus Allium; species Allium cepa. Next base: position 1,053,204,204 of record CM060931.1, read on the forward strand.
AAATTTGGACTTGAAGTGAAAGAGATATGATGTCTCAAACATGTACTCAGGCCATGTTTGCAGCAACTCGGAAAACAAAATGTGCCCAGGCCTGAAAACCATCTTGTGTTCAACTTTCGGGCATGAAACAGAGGACAAAATGAACTCATATTTTGCTAAAAATAGTTATGCACATGCTAGAAAACTTTATTTCTCAAATAAAAAAAGAATCAATGAGTTCCAGTAAGAAATGAAGGAGATATGTAATCTCAAACATGGACTCAGACCATGTTTACAGCAACTCAAAAAACAAAATGTGTATAGGCAAAAATCTAGGTTTGTATTGATTTTATAGCAAAGTTTTTTGGTATCAACAAAAGAGTTTTGCTATGAATTTTTGCACACTTATACTACAAAAGATGAACTACTATCAGAAGAAATTTCGACAGCATTTTGTTGCCGGAATTACAAAAAATTGACATGCAAAGTGAAGGTCAAAACAGTTTTAGCACAACCAAAACTGCATATAAAATAAGACACAAAAGAAAACTTTTCATAGTTTATAGCAATTTGAAGCTTGGATTCAGCTAGCATTTGTGAGTTTTGATACTCATCTTGTTTTTGAAGTGCAAAATCCGGTTTTTTCGCTGAAAGGTGTAAGCTTTGTGCAAAATTTGGCTTCATGAACCTATAAATTAGCAAAAGAGAAACATGCACACAAAGAAGAGATCGTTACATACAAACCCCACTTAAAAATTTAGATTTTGATGAATATTCAGCTTTGAAATGGATTAAATTTGAATCTCTCTTTAGATTTGCTAGAAACAACAATTTATTGAAGAAAATTGAAGATTTTAGCTCTAGGTTTTAAAAGAGGAAAAGTTTATTTTTACTATAAAAAGAGAAATGAACGTATGTTTTGGAGAAGAAGAACTTCTCATTTATTTATAGGCTAAAATGATAATGAGCTTAGACCCAAACCAAATTAATTAGGCAAAGAAATCAATTATCTCATAGACACATATATACACCTATGTTATGTGAAAACAATGCATTTTCTTTCAAGTTTCTACACAAATAAAATATGTAAACTTACATACATATTAAATAAATTATTTCCCATCATTTAAAAAGATAATTTTAAATTTTAAAAGTATTTTTATTATTAAAATCCTTATTTTACAAAAATACACAATTTTACATAAATAAATGCAATAATCCTAATTTTTAACGTCAAAAATTCTATAAAAATTATTTTCTTGCTTAGAAAAATATGATAAACCATTTTAACTCAAATTTACAACCAAAACTCATTTTTAAATCAAATTTCAACTTTTTATTTAAATAAACAACCCTTAAAAATCAAATACTTTCTTTAAAAATTATTAAAAGAATCAATTGACAATAATTAATAAAATTATTGCATTTTCTCTAAATAAAAATCATTTTCCATCCATTATTAACCCAAGAAAACAAAATAAAGTTTCCAAACTTTATTTTCTCATTTTATTTTCCAAATTCATTATTTATCCAAATAAACAATATAAAATTTCCAATTTTATTTTAATTTACAATATTAAATTATAACTACCGTTATAAATTAACATTAATAGGTAATTCCAAAACCAGGGTTATTGCCCGCCTTAACAAAATTGCGTCCTCGCAATTTCTAGAGAAGAGTTTGTACTCAACATATTAATTTCATCAATCAAAAGGAAAAAGAGATAAGCTTGAGATAAAAATTCTCACTCTCAACTCAAGATGATAGAAGACCAAGATAAAATTGCTTGATAAATTCTATGATTTCCCGGATATATTCATCGGGATTAGCGGATTACAGAATACCTTTGTGCAATACCTCATGATTTCGAAGGCATCTTACCTTTGAAATAAGAACACAAAGTAGAAAGCCACCCAAAAATCAATTGAGTGAGATTTATTTCCTAGAAATTTCTCGAATAGAGTTGGGATTTGACACAACTTTTACTTCGAACTTTAACCACAAGGTGGTTATCGACATAACTTTCCATGTGCCACTGCGGAAAAAGCCACACTGACAAGAGAATAACAACAAGAGTGGTAGGAAAATTCAAATAGAGGTGGTTTCTTCAAGGGCCACCAATCTCAAATGACCACAACAACGCAATTCGTTAGATATTTGCACTAAGGTAAGACAAACTCAAAAGACCAAAATATTTAAAAAGATTAATTTACAATAAAAAATTCTTTGAGTTTCGAAATTCATTACTTTCATAATCAAAATCTCAATTTACCCTACTTGAATTTTTTTAGAACTCTTTGATCTAGAACTTATAAAATAAATAAATTCAAACTCATATTTCCTCTTATTACAAAATTAAATTTTCAAACAAATTTTATGAATTGGTACCAAATAAACTCAATTTTCAAACCACTCACTATTTCGAATAACCAAAATTTCCAAAAAGAGTTATATATGCCATTCAAAATAAAATTTTAATTTTCAATCCATAAATCTTAATTTCAGACTTATTCTCATTAAAACTCAATTTTACTGTGTTTGATTGCCTCACCATAATGTTTAGGAAATTCTTATCAAGAACGTTGATCAGGTGCATCGACCAGAATTCTTAAATACTCGATGGATGATCCAACACAAAGAAAATCATTTTCTATAAAAAGAAATCCCTCATATATAATACTCAAAATACTCTTTATTTATCTCAAAAACAAAATCCAATTACTCTTAAAACATATCTTTGATTTGAAAGTTTTGAAAACTCAATTTATAACTTACACTTAACATCAAAACACAAGAAGAACTCATCGAGATATTCTCATAATACTCGATTCACCATATTGATGGAATAGACTAGAATGTTCGTCATTCCAAATGGTATAAGAAACCACACACAAGACCTATATGAGTGCGAAATGCGGCAAGAGGAACGTTATCCTCCGCAACTCATAGTTCATAAAACTGGTGCAAGGTCAAGCCAAGGAATGACCCTAGCACCACCCAATAGGTTAAAAGAGGTTAGTGCTTTATAAGAGTAAGGGTAAAATATCTTCTCGAATGAGAAGAACCAACACTTAGACAAATCATTACTTTGAGTGAAGTAATATTACAAAACATATCAACAAATGAGTATCCAAAGAGGATATCTCAAAAGAGGTAAGAATGAGACATGTCAATTAAATTCAATAAATCATCTCGTATCCTTAGTGGACATCCTCGTGGTGCGATGACCAAAATGTTAAAAATTGGAAAGAAGGTCAGTATAATACTCGATTGCCGGATGGGGCTACAAATTCGAATGGACTCATAGAAATCAACAAATTCACAACAACTAGAATTCGAGATATAACATCAACATCTTGAAACTCAAGAGCGAATACGGTGACTTCGGAATCATCATTAACATTATAAAGAATAAGAACAACAATTACGATACCTAAATATAGGATCCTTCAAATCACATAATATGGCTTGATAATATACAAGCTACGCTATACCAATTCATTCCAAACTCTAGATATAAAATAGCGTCGCACAAAACGATAAACTATAAGGAGTAATCCCAAAATACTCATACATCTCGCCGAATATTGCGAATCCTCTTAATAGGATTCGCAGTCCTCAAAGAAGAATAAGGCAAGAACATCCAAAATCATCATAAATTCCTCCTATAAGGTGGGTGTCAAGCATATGTATCGAAAGGGACCTGAATAAATCAATCAAAACTAGGATTACTCCTAAAATAAGATATCATCAATTCAATTTGTGAATACTATGGAATAAAATATATTCCTAGACATATCCTAAATTATCCACTTCCAAAGACACGGAAAGGCAGAGGACATAAAGATTAAGGGATTTGTAACACTTGTACTATACTTAGATGTACTAACAAATGTTACTGTTCTATATTTATCATATTTTGTTCTGAACCTCAACTTTGATACCAAGCTGTGACGCCCCACCTCGAGATCCACATTAACAAAGAGTATTACCGGGTAATACTGTTTGTTAATGCGGAGGATAGGGCTATTTAGGAGCGACCATCTATAGCCTTTTCTTAAATATCTATTAAACATGTCGATAATGCTCTAATTTTTTCTCAACTCAAATGGATTGACATATCTAATAAATACTTAATACAAAACTATAGATGGCTAACGGATCTATTAGAGCAAAGTACAACAACTCAAATGCATAACACATCACAAAACAGCAAACACACATACACACACATACACAGATACATCATCATAGTAATACAAAATGATACATAGCATGTGGTATGACAACCATTATATACACATGAATCAAAATAATGTACACCAAAGTAGAAAAGCAAACAACAACATAAAAAAGGCTACACAAAACAATGATGGCAAAATATGTCCACGCAGAAGCAGATAAGCTAGGTCTAAAAAGGTACCTAACCTGAAAAACCTCGGTCTGACCCGAGTATAAAATGCACAGGTCAATCTTGCTAAACAAATTGGTTTATAAGGATAAGCGATAGCATAAGCATAAAGATCATGGTGATATTATACTTAAGTGAGTAATGCATATGGTTACTTCAAGTGATATAGCCAAGTATGAATGGATATTTCAAGTGGTATAGTGGTATCACTAACATTTATATAATCTCAAAGGAGACAAACTCCATAAAAAATCTCTAAACAAAAGCACACCTCATATCATCGGCATATTATCAAATCATCAAATATGGCTTAGGGAAAATCATAATTCCAAAGAGAAGAAATTCTAAACCCACCAAATCGAAAACTCAAAAGCATTCTCATAAGAGTAAACATCATCTCAAATAGGCCATAAGGCAAATATGTGTGTGTGTGTGTATATATACACATATATATATATCCAAATAGGAGAATATAAATCCTAGATAATGCCATATTGGAAAAATCTTAATAAATGCCAGTGTAGGCAACTCAAATTTCAAAGATAGAACTCACAAAAGTTCAAATTCCCAAAAGGTAATCACCATAAATATATATAATATCGAATGGCTCAAAAGGCCAATCCATGTAAAGGCGATCACTTGGGAAATCACAATAATCAATGAAATCATCTCAAAAATTTGCACTTTCATTTGGCCAAAGCCTGCCAAGTATTGTTCTCTAAAATATGGTACCATGCCTAGAGGAAAATATGTCACAATGAAAAATGTGTCATAATGGAAAATACGCCGCAATGGCAAATACTCTGCAATGGAAAAGCATCTCTAGGACAAGTACACTACAATGGAAATATGTCGTAATGGAAAACGCCGTAATGGCAATGACACAAAGGTCCGGTACTAGCAATACGCCGCAATGGCAAATGTGTCACAAACTCTCGGATAGAAACCCAAAATGTGTTAACGTGCGTCTCATACCACATGTTCGCATTAAACAGTTTACTATCCGCTACTAAATTTTACACTCAAAGTAGTAAAAAGTTTACCTCATCTCATCGGTAAACTCGACCGATGGTTAAAACTATCAAACGAACAAGTTAGAAATTAACCAATAAAATAAACGCATATGTCCCACACTAGGTATTTTACCAAATCATTTAATTCTCCTTCACATTCGCTCGAATAGTGAAAAAATTGTGTGTTTTGTAATTTGTTTGAGAAAACAGGCTTTTAAAACCATTTTTCGAAATCAATTTTGAAAAAAATATTTGAAAATTTCCTTATTATAGAGAATAAAGAGATTTTATAGCTCAAAATAATTTTAAAATATTACATAATAATTATTTTAAATGCTAATTTACTTTAAAAATTATTTAGAAATCGTTGGAAAAATCCATGCTCGAAATCAAAGAAATCATTCAAAACCGACATTCAAATTCAATTCAAATTCAATTTAAATTTGAATTTGAAATTCACCAAAACTTGGTTAGCCTATTAATAGGCATCATAACCCTCAAAAAAGTTTAGAAACATTACAAAAACATAAAGTAAAAGTCAAAAGTCGGACGGAAAAAGAACATAAAAATGCATAGGAAAAACAATACCTAGGTGTGAAATCTTCTCCACGTTCAAAATTTCGGATGTCATTTGAATGGATTTATGGCCGTAGAATGGACCAACATTTGATGTACAAAAAGTAGAATGAGTACTTTATGAACTAGAAAAGATTCGTTGAATTCTAATATGAAATGCTAAAGATATAAAACTTCAAAAATTGATAGGCCATGTTGAATTCTGCCCAAGTTTGAAAACCCTCTCGAGTTCAACTTACCAACATTGAATAGGTGGCCAGTTGACTTGTAATTGAGTTGAAAATAAGTATGCACATAGTAGACATCATCAGCTTTCAAACAAAATAAGAATCAATAAATTTCGACTTGAAATGAAAAAGTTACGGCGTTTCAAACATGTACTCAGGCCATGTTTGCAGCAGCTTAGAAACCAAAATTGTGCGTAGACCTAAAAATCATCTTGGATTCAATTTTCAGGCACGAAACAGAGGAACAAACGACCACATATTGAGATGAAAATTAGAATGCACACACTAGAAAACTTTATCTTTCAAATAAAGAAGAACCAATGGATTCCAACTTGAAATGAAAGAGATGTGTTATCTCAAACATGTACTCAGGCCATGTTTGCAGCAACTCGGAAAACAAGGTGCCCAGGCCTGAAAATCATCTTGGGTTCAACTATCAGGCATGAAATAGAGGACTAAACGACCTCATATTAAGCTAAAAATAGGTATGCACATACTAGAAAACTAGATCTTTCAAATAAAAAAGAATCGATGAATTCCAATAAGAAATGAAGGGGATATACTATCTCAAACATGGACTCAAGCCATGTTTGCGGCAACTTAAAAAACAAAATGTGTATAGGCAAAAATATGGGATTAGATTGATTTTGCAGCAAAGTTTTCAGGTATCAAACAGAAGATTTTTTTCTATGAAATTTTTCATACTTATAACGCAACACAGGAACTACTATCAGAAGAAAATCTGACAGCATTTCGTTGCTGGAATTGCAAGAAATTGACATGCAAAGTGGAGGTCAGAACAATTTTAGCACAAACAAAACTGCGTATAAAACAAGATACAAAAGCATATTTTTCATAGTTTATAGCAATTTGAAGCTTGGCTTCAGCTAGCATTTGTGATTTTTGGTACTCACCTTGTTGTTGAAGTGCAAAATCCGGATTTTTTGCTGTAAGGTAGAAGCGTTGTAATGACCCGTAAATTAACTATTTTAATAATGTGATTTATTGAACTTTCGGGAAATTTTAATAATAAAATTTTGAAATAAAAATTTAATATTTGAAATGCGTCTAGTTAAACATAGCAACTGGTAAATTTTCATCCGAAGATATGAAAGTTTATTTTTGTGTGTAATTTTATTTAAATCAGTTAAGAATTGATGAAAATAAAATATTTTCGAAACCTAAATATTTTTTATAGAAAAATTCTAAATCATCTTTTGAGCAAGACGTCATTTTTCGTTTTTTCAAATTCGGACTTTTTTAACTTCGTCGATCTTATTCTTCTGCGTTTTTGCTGCATTTTCCGCGAGTAGAAAATTCGAATTTTTATAATTCAATCGTACCACTAAAATCTGTATACCGTTTTGATCGTCTCGCCATGCTGATCTCTGCGGTATATTCAATTCTGTGTTTTCAAGCTCAATACGCGGTGAATCGGCGTAATGGTTTGTCGTATCTGTATCGTATTTGTGCCATTTTTCCTTTTCTTTCCAATTGACAGCTAAGTAATCCAACAGCCTTAGTCATTAATACTTTTCAGCTTTTGGTTTTTCCAATTCCCATTGTTTCCAATATTATCAACCGGTTTAATATCTTTCTATTTATTCTCTGTTGCTTTCATTTGTTTGGCCACTTCATTCCATACATTTTCCCTTGCCTGTTCATATTCGTCCAAAGCCTGAACGTCATTTTCTTCTAACTTGCTTTCCTCCTTTATACTACCTCCATGCCCTCACAAAGCACTGACCTACTTCATCTTTCCCCTCTTTATTTTGAACGCAGTCACCTCCTTCCCCTTGCAACCGAAGATCTTGCTCCTCCAAGCGACAAGCATACAGCCGCCTACCCGCCACGTCAATTAATGGCAACCTCCCCTTGTGCCTCTGCCGTGAGTAATAACTCTTGGCCTTCCATCCAAAACTCGCCATTCTTCTTTCCTGATTCACCAACTCCTCACCAAAGTCAGGCCGACCACTTTATCACCATTACAGCATATCATATCCTGCATGTCATCACCCCTGGCCTTGATTAAAACAAGCATGGTCGAACCCATTTCTTTGCATTGCCTTGAATACATGAACTGATAGGTAATATAATTTATGGTAATACAACTTATCTTATTCATTGTTTTATTTCATTATATCATCTTATATATATATATATATATATCTGTATGTATATAACAATGAAGTATATATGTGTATTATATTTTGGTCTCTGTCTTGTTTCTTTAGAGCTTGAAAACATTTATATTTTGCATATAGATATTAGTACATGAGTACTGTGTTTATATATAAAGTTAAGAGTTTTTTTGCTTCATAAGGATGATGGATCTGCTTTTGTTCTGAATACGTGTATAGTATATCATGTGTTAGTATGTTGTTAATATGCACACACACACACATATATATATATATAGTTAATGAAAGTTATATTGGATGTTGATATGCTTTAGTATTTTCAGTTTTGAAATGTAGGGAGAGCTGATTTTTAAAACCAAAGAATATGCTAACGGGCCACACCTTAAATTGAAGTTTATTATTTTTTTCTAAGTTGAATGCCTACTAGATGTGAATAAATTGTTAAAGATTTTTGGGTACAATATACGTAATGCATTTTAGTTAGAGGAGCAATGAAGTTTTTGAATGTTTCCTAGAGATTTGACCAGGCAACTAGATACTCGGCATTAGCACACTGTTCGGCTATTTATGGATCGTTCGGCATCTACATACCATTCGACATTCTAAACACTCGGCGCAAATATTTCGCCTGGCATTCACGTTCGAATAACATTCGTGAGTACTCGGCATTGGGAAGTGTTCGGCGGTTAGGGTCATTCGGCATTTGGGAGCGCTCGGCATCCAGGAGTGTTCGGCAATCCAGGGACGTTCGGCAATCCAGGGACATTCGGCATACAAGAAACGTTCGGCTTCCATAGACGTTCGACAATCCAGGGAAGTTCAGCATACAAGGATCGTTCGACATACGGCTTCCATGGACGTTTGGCATTCAGGGTCATTCGGCATTTCAGGGACATTCGGCATGACTGGGTCGAATGGCATTTAAGAGGTTCGGCTTCTAGAGCACTCGGCATTCATGCTTCACTCGGCATTCCTCGACTGTTCGGATTCCAGCCTCATTTCCTCGTTCAACATCGATTCTCGTTCAGCCTGCGCACCTCGCTCAACACACCGCATCGTTCGGCATGAAGATGATGGTTCGGCATTTGGCCGTTCGGCATGTTCGGGTCGGCAGGCAGAGCTTACTCCATTTGGGGCGAGGTATTCAGCTACCAGGCCCACCAGGGAAGTCCAACCCACCTTCGTCTATAAATAGAGAGGCAGGGGCACAGTGAAAGCGATCGGTTTTTTTGAGAACATTGCGGAAACTCTGCCGCATTCAATACTCACTCAAGACTTAATCTTTTACTTTGCAATTGTATTCAGGTAATTGGAAACGGATTGTATCTGTAATCAACTATCAAGGAAAGCAATAGAAATCAACTTCAAAGTGGACGTAGGCAGTTACGCCAAACCACTATAAATTAGGTGTTCTTATTCTCTGCATTTAAAATTATATAACGTCTTCTGTTTTAATTTACTATCTTCGTTAATCTCTCTACACAATCTTTCTTAAGGGTGTTAGTGGCCAATTTTGGTGCTAACATTTTGGTGCTTTCACTGAGAATCGAATTCTCAGGCTGTTAGGATCTGCTTTGTAGCTACTGGATTGCATAAATCCCCCAGAGGAGATCCAAGATCATTCACCAGGCATCTGTTGATTCTATTCAGAGTTACAACAAACAACTCTACCATGGGAAGACCATGAACCAAATCGGCCTCCCACAACGCAGATGTCCACGAGACTATTAACGTGCAACAAGTTCGACCTAGAAATCAGCAAGCAACTCGAGGCGCAGGGCCCTCCACCCAATCCAAGCGAAAGTTGTTTCCTGAACAGAGTTCAACGACTTGATAAGAGAACTCAAGGAAAGTAGAAGGCAACTTGCTGAGCAGATTCAAGCCAACACTAATCTCATGACTCAGCTCACTCAGCACCAGCGTCAGAATGTTGGAGGTAACCCTGCCCCTTATTCTGAATTTGATAGTTCAACCTCAGCTGATGAACCTCCTAGGCGTAGGTGCCGTAAGGATGAAGTTACACAGGCAGGTGTCACAGATCGATCGATTAGGAATCAAGCCCATGAGGAGACCGTACGCCCGAATCTCTAAGACCCAAATCAGGCAGGACATCAACCTGCACGGTCCCGTGGAACGGAACCCAACCTTCCATCCTCCATACAAACCCCGGACTTAACAGCTATGGTCAGTCAGTTGATGAGAGAGAACCAAGGCTTGAACAATGAAGATTGGGGAGTGTCTAGAAGCCATACTCCCTTTACAGATGGTATCCTACAGGCTGAGTACCCCAAGAAGTTCAATATGCCGACTATCCCAGCCTACGAAGGGAAGACTGATCCCAAGCAGCATGTGATGAGGTATGGATGGATGATGGATTCTGCAAGAGCTAGTGATGCAACCAAGTGTAGGTGCTTCCTAATCACTCTGTCTGGAATTACCACCATATTGTTTACTCGACTTCCCCCACGATCTATATCCAGCTTTGACGAATTGGCAATGAAATTCATAGAACAATTCAGGATACACACCACTCATCCAAAGGATGTGATGTCCTTATCAAGCGTAATCCAAGCTCCAGGAGAGTCATTGAAAGCATACTTGCAGAGATTTCATGTTGCTGCTAATGAAGTGAGCAATCCAAACAACCACGCAATTTTGATGGCGGTAATGCGTGGAGTTTATCCAGACTCTGAATTTGGAGATTGGTTGGCGAACAAAGCCCCCAGCCACGCTGGAGTGTTTTTATTCAAAAGCTCATTAGTTCATAAGAAGGGAAGAAGTTCGATGGACAAGAAGAGACAAGGCACCAGGGCCTGCTCAGGAGACTGTGAAAAGTAACGTCGCCATGAAGCAACCCGGCGATAATTCGGGAAAAGCTCAAGTCAACGCCCAAAAAAAGCCTGGGCAGTCTAAAGGATTCGAAGGTGGAAATCCTGGAAAGAAAAGTGAGACGGGAAAATGGAAGTCAAGGATCCCGACCTACAATGAATACACCCCGCTCAACACATCTCTTGACAACATCTATTTGTCAACTTGCAGCGCTTTTCAATATAGAAAACCACGCCCAAAGGAATCAACGGAGGAACAGAAGCGGATTGGGATGTACTGCCGCTTTCACGAGTCTTATGGGCACAACACAGAGGAGTGCAGACACCTCCATGATGCTATAGAAAATTTGATTAGACAGAAGTAGCTGCAGGAGTTTGTCAAAGACCCACAAGACGGAAGACAAGAGACATCGGAACCCGGACGTGGGCCAGCTCCACGCCAACCAGAATAACCTGCTCGAACTGTGGGTAGATTGGTTATCAACACGATTGCTGGCGGACCTCATCCTGCGGATAAGAATGGGCAGGAGATGGAGCGATATACTAACTCTTTACGATATGTGGAATATGAGTGTTGTTCGAATGTGGAGGATGGGACTCCTGCAAAGAAGCAGCGGACGATGGATGATGATATTGTATTCAGGAGTAGAGTACGGATAAGGTGGAGGCTCCTACCATTGACCCGATGGTCATATCTGCGACAATCGGGCCGGCGTTTGTGAAAAGAATTCTAATTGATTGCAGAAGTTTCGTTAACATCATCTTCAAGAAGGCATATGACCAAATGAAGCTGGAGACTAAGGATTTGAAACCATCTAAAGCCAGAATCCATGGTTTTAACGGTGCAGCAACGGATGTAGTGGGATATGTGGAGTTACCAGTTGAACTGGGGCAAGCTGAGCGTAGAAGGGTGCGAATCCTACCATTCATAGTGTTGGATGTTGACTCTCCATATAACGCATTTCTAGGACATCCAGCCCTGGCAGAATTTAGGACAGCATTGGCCCCTTGGTGTCTGATGTTGAAATTTTTGACAAACAGGGGTGTTGGAGTGGTACACGGCAATCAGGCGACCGGACGTGCATCCTATGTGACTGAGCTGAGAGAGGCTCGGCGTAGAGAGAAAGGAAAGGTTGTGGACAGCTCCGTCCACATCCAAAATTCTGATGATTGACAAATAGCGCCCGAGCCCAGGTTTGGGCAACATTATCGGATCTATAGACATATAGATACGAGAGGTGATGATGGGGGACCCAGGCAAACAAATGCAGCACCGGCTGAACTAACAATTGACATCCCAGTCGCCAGGATGACCCATCATGAATTCTTAAAATTGGATCACACTCGACCCTGTGGTGGCCGAGAACCTCACAGATTTCCTCCGAGTGAATCTTGATGTTTTCACCTGAACACATTCTGACATGTGCGGAATTTCTTCTGAAATCAGGAGTCATATGTTGAACATAGACCCAAGACATGTTCCTGTGAAACAGAAAAGTAGAGGCATGGACCTAGAGAGGTCCGTAGCTCTCAAAGAGGAGGTGGACAAACTCAAAGCCAATGGGTTCGTCCACGACGCCCTCTATCCTGAATGGATATCTAACCCGGTGCTAGTGAAGAAAGCGAACGAAAAATGGAGAACTTGTGTTGATTATTCTGATTTAAACAAAGCATACCCAAAAGATAGTTTCCCGTTGCCTAGGATTGATCAGCTGGTCGATTCAACTGCCGGACATGAGTTACTATCATTTATGGATGCGTACTCTGGATATAATCAAATCCCGATGCACCTCCCAGACCAAGAACACACCAGTTTTGTCACAAACGTTGAGTTGTATTGCTATGTAATGATGCCCTTTGGATTGAAGAACGTGGGAGCAACTTATCAGCGTCTGGTGAATCGGATGTTCAAAGATCAGATTGGTAGAACGATGGTAGTCTATATGGATGACATGCTCGTGAAGTCACGGCAGTCAAATGACCACATCCGAGACTTAGCGGAGATGTTTGACATACTCATGCATTATGGTATGAAGATCAATCCTTTGAAGTGTTCATTCGGCGTAGCGTCAGGAAAGTTTCTGGGTTTCATTGTGAATGCGTGGGTAATCGAGGCTAACCCGGAGAAGGTTCAGGATATCCGAGATATACAAGTGCCTAGAACTATAAAACAGGTGCAAAGCTTGAATGGAAAGGTGGCCGCGCTGAGCCGATTCATATCCAGGGCCAAAGACAAGTGTATTCCTTTCTTCGATGTCATAAAGAAAGGAAAGAGGAATTTTGAATGGAAGTCCGACTATGAGGAAGCATTCCAAGCTCTTGTAAGGCACTTAGAAAGTCTCCCGGCGTTGTCGGAACCAATAGACCATGAAATGTTGTACATATACTTGGCTGTATCCCAGCACGCTATCAGTACAGCCTTGGGTCGCGAGGAAGACCGGGTTCAAAAGCCAGTTTACTATGTTAGTAAACACTTGACAAAGGCAGAAAGAAATTATCCAAAGATTGAAAAATTAGCTTATTTCTTAGTGATTGCATCACGCAAGCTTCGTCCATACTTCCAGGCACACTCAGTCAGTGTTTACACTGATCAACCCCTACGACAGGTACTCCAACGACCCGAAACTTCCGGAAGGATGTTAAAGTGGAATATCGAATTAAGTCAATTCGATATTACCTACCTGCCGCGAAGGGCCATATAAGGACAAGCACTAGCTGACTTCATTGCTGAATTTACCGTGTCAGACGAATCAAACGACCACAATGTCATACCTCTCGTTCGATGGAAGATGTACGCCGATAGGGTATCTAACGACCGTCATTCGGGGGTTGGCATAGTTCTTGTAACCCCTGAGAACCGATCAGTTTGCTATGACTTAAAGCTCGAATTCACAGCAACGAATAACGAAGCCGAATATGAAGCGTTGATTGCCGGCTTAAGACTTATCAAAGAACTGGGAGTAAAATCGGTTGAAATTTTTAGCGACTCGCAGCTGGTGGTTTACCAAGTACGAGGAGACTATCAAGCATGGGGGAAGAGACCTGCCCCATATTTGATTCGAGTTCAGGAGCTGCTAGCGAATCTTGAGTATTATGATATTTCACATGTCCCACATGAGCAAAACAGAGCAGCCGATTCATTGGCAAAATTCGCAAGCATTGGTGATGCGCAACAGATGGGATTATTTCCTGTCAAAACCTTACATGTTCTGAGTATAAATATGATGGAGGTAGATTTCGTGTTAGAAACAAAAATCGAGAAGGAATCGTGGATGACCCCAATCAAGCAGTACTTGCTATTTGAGATCTTACCCAAAGAAAGAAGCGAAAGACGACAAGTCCTTCGTAAGGCTTCACGATATATAATACAGGATGGGGTGTTGTACCAAAGGGGATTCTCGACCCCCTTACTCCGATGCGTGCCCACGATGAGATAAAACGAGTATTAAAGGAAGTCCATGAGGGAGAGTGCGATGACCATACTGGGGGGCAGACATTAGCAAAGAAAGTCCTCTGTTATGGATACTACTGGCCAACAATGAATCGGGATGCTACAGACTATGCGAGAAGATGCGACAAATGCCAGATATATGCAAAAATCATGAGAGCTCCGCCGACGGAACTCACGCAAATGGTTAGTCCCTGGCCATTTGCAATGTGGGGGATCGACCTAGTTGGTTATCTACCCATAGCCAAAGGTGGAGCAAAATATGCAATAGTTGTGGTCGACTACTTTACCAAATGGGCAGAAGCAGAGCCTTTGGCCACAATAACCACCAAGAAGGTTATTAATTTCGTCGTATGAAATATCAGATGCCATTTTGGCCTTCCACGGACCATCATTACAGACAATGGAACTCAATTTGAAAGCAAGGAGTTCAAAGAATTTTGTTAGAAATATGGCATTGAGAAGAAGTTTGCAGTGGTTACTCACCCGAAATCCAATGGACTAGTGGAAGCCAGAAACAAGATAATCAACTCCATATTGAAAAAGCGTCTGGAAAAGGCTAGAGGCAAGTGGGTGGATGAACTTCCAACGGCGCTTTGGGCCTACAGGACCACACACAAGACCGTGATTGGCCACACTCCATTCGCATTGGCATATGGCACGGAAGATGTCATACCCGTGGAACTTAAAGTTCCATCACATCGGGTAACTTACTACGACCCCGAGATGAACTAGAATCTTTTACTGGAATTGTTGGACTTCATTGACGAAAAACGTGAAGAAGCAACTTGAGAGTGGCCGCATACAGACATAGAGTCGCTAAATATTATAACGAAAAGGTCCAACCGAGAATTTTTGGTGTGGGAGACCTCCTTTTGAAACGAGTTTTTCCAATCCCATCTCATATGAATCCCGCATGGGAAGGTCCATACGTCATCGAACGGAAGCTTGGAGAAGGAACTTTCAAGCTAGTGACCGTGGATGGTGCGACACTCCCCCGAGCATGGAACAGCGAGCACTTGCGGCATTATTATACTTAGTCTATTTCTTTCATGTATGAGTTGCATTTATTTCCAGTGCGCTTTTATTTATAGTTCTTGGCATGTAGCAAGACAATTTAGCTTGCTTTCATTAATAAAGGCTTGAAGCCATATTTTCCATGAATTACTAATGTTTCTGCATATAATGATCCTGTGAAAGGCAAATGAAATTATATTATTCTGGTTGAAGTACGAACACGTATAGACACTCAAATCTCCAAGTTTCCAGAGTTCGGACTGGAGTACTCTAAGTCTCCAGAGCGCGCACTCGAGTATAAATGACTCAAATCTCCAAGTCCCCAGAGTGCGGACTGGATTACTCTAAGTCCTCGAAGCGCGGACTCGAGTATAAACGACTTAAATCTCCAAGTCCCCAGAGTGTGGACTGGAGTACTCTAAGTCCCCGGAGCGCGGACTCGAGTATAAACGATTCAAATCTCCAAGTCCCCAGAGTGCGGACTAGAGTACTCTAAATCCCCGGAGAGCGGACTCGAGTATAAACGACTCAAATCTCCAAGTCCCCAGAGAGCGGACTGGAGTACTCTAAGTCCCCAGAGCGCGGACTCGAGTATAAACGACTGAAATCTCCAAGTCCCCAGAGTACGGAATGGAGTACTCTAAGTCCCCGGAGCGGGGCCTCGAGTATAAACGACTCAAATCTCCAAGTCCCCAGAGTGCGGAATGGAGTACTCTAAGTCCCCGGAGCGCGGACTCGAGTATAAACGATTCAAATCTCCAAGTCCCCAGAGTGCGGACTGGAGTACTCTAAGTCCCCGGAGAGCGGACTCGAGTATAAACGACTCAAATCTCCAAGACCCCAGAGTGTGGACTGGAGTACTCTAAGTCCCCGGAGCGTGGACTTGAGTATAAATGAGTCAAATCTCCAAGTCCCCAGAGTGCGGACTGGAGTACTCCAAGTCCTCGGAGCATGGACTCGAGTATAAACG
Source organism: Allium cepa (assembly GCA_030765085.1). Lineage (NCBI taxonomy): Eukaryota > Viridiplantae > Streptophyta > Magnoliopsida > Asparagales > Amaryllidaceae > Allium > Allium cepa. The sequence goes on from CM060931.1 coordinate 1,053,220,815, forward strand.
ACTCAAAATCTCCAAGTTCCCAGAATGCGGACTGGGGTACTCTAAGTCCCCAATGTGCGGAGTAAAAAAATATTCTAAGTACTCAAAGCACGGAAGGAAAAATGAACAACTCTCAAAGAATCTCCAAGTTATATGAAGGTGAACCGAGAAGTCCATGTTATTCACAACAGCTTGGGCACTAATAATCACACAAAAATTGAACGACAAGAGCCTTTTGAAAGACAGAAAAACTAAGTTTTATTCACCAAAAGCAAGTTTCTACTACAATTACTCCGAAGCTCAGAGTCAAAAGTTTATTTACATAAACTACGGAAACAAAAATAATTGCATAGTCTAAACTAGCTCTTGTTGAACGAGAGCGTTGAACGAGAGCGAAGACTACTTCTTTGACTTCTTTGACTTTTTGCCCGATGACTCCTCCCCGTTACGTTTACCCTTGATAGCTTTCTTTGATGGGGGAGTGACAGCCGAAGAAGTATGAGCAACATCCGTGGGTTTGGACCTGTCAGGGAGAATGACCTTCAACGGCTTGTTCAAAGGATCGATCTGGGTCCACAGCTTAAGGTTCGACCTTGATCTTGATCGTCTCTTTCTTCTCTTTCTCAAGCTTCTCCTTCATGCTCAGCTCGGATGTGTGCTCGGAGATGCCTGTAATTTCAACTTCATAACTCCCATCAATGGGAGAGGAAATCTCAGATTTGTCTTCATCAAGCGCTTTGATCACTTGGGCATCTGGACCGAGAGCCTCTCCTGCCTGAGTGACTCCACTCGTTTTTTCCCTCACCTCCTTGGCGACATCGCTCCTCGGAGTAGGCTCAAGATCAGAACGGCCTTCACAAGATAACGAAAAGCAAGTATTAGAATACGATAGCTTTTAGTGGAAAACGAAAGCTCTTGGAATGTTAAAGAAAAAGAGTTGCTTACCAGGTTTTGGCTGGCTCTCAGCCGTCAAGGGTGTCTCACCCTCCGGAATAAGGGGAAAAACAAGAACACCAAGGCCGGGGTCCTCCGGGTCATAGCCAATGTGCTGTTCAAAAGGATCGAGTATCGGGCGACCGGTCGCCTCGGTAGGCACACGAGTTGCAGACTCAGTCCCGGATGGACCGGCGATAACTTCTTTTCCTTTTATGGAAGGGAAGCCTTTGCAATAAATAGCTTTAGCCGCTGACATGTCTGAAGGCTCATTTCCCTTGAGGAATTCTTTTATCAAGACCCTCTCATCAACCTCCTCAATACCGTGTTCGGCCTTTTTGATTTCAATAAAGTCTCCCACGCCTCGGCCAAAGATTCGAGATAGCCCCCGCCCAGAAAATTCAAGTCCCGATGCATGAGAACGTGGGCATTGAATTCAGCAATTAGCAGTTCAAACATGCTTTTGACCTCCTCCCTACCTTCTTCTCTAGCCACTTCAAGACGGGAGTCGATCTCCGCAGAGGCTATCTTTTTGCTCTCTTCGCGGGCTTCATTCTTTACCGCCTCAACTTTAGAAAGCTCGCCCTCAAGTTTCTCTTTAAGGAGTCGCGTTGCAACAATCTCGTCGCAATACCGTTGCGACTCTTCTTGGGAAGCAACCTTCTCCTCTTGTTCTTTGCGGAGCTGCTCCTCAAGTTCTTTAACCCGGAGACAGAATGCATCCCTCTCTTTTTGTACCGAATCTTTTTCCAAAGCCAAATCCCCACAGCGTTGTACCGCCTCATCGAGTTCTTTTTTGTGACTCGATTCCAGACGAGTTACGGCTTCGGCAGTGTCCTTGGCGCTCTATTAGGCGGCCTCAAGTTCAGACTTGTAAGTCGCAATCTCTTCGTCCTGATCTTTAATGATATCTTTGTCGTGGATAGCCTCAAGCTTCAGGCGATCGATCTCATGTTAGCGCTCCATGGAGACTTCAGAAAGTTTTTCAGCCAAATGAACAAACGCGTCATGATGAACATAGGTGTCGTTGGTACAGGCGATGGCGCTCTGCTTGACATGTCCGGGAATAGGATGAATCGCCGGGAGGAATTTCAAGCCATCAAAACAGATTTTTGAAAATTTATCTTTAAGCTCGACCAGCCTCTCCGATACTGTTGGATCTGTTCCAGGAGCAGAAGGAGATGGCTTTCAAAGTTCAGCTCTCCTGTGAGGATCTTGGGACTATCGAGTGGAAGAGGATTCAAAGTGTTGATCCCGGTGGACATCTGATTGCGACCCCTTGTGGCCGCGCTTATCTTTGCTCTGCTTTGGGTGAGAAGAGGTATCCTGATGGTATTTTGGATGATAATAAGTTTTCTTCTGAGATGATGAGTCTCGGGAATGATAATCTCTATCGACGTCACCATCTCTGTCCCGATGTCTTCCGGAACCCGAGTCCCGTCCAAGTTGATAAAAGATAGACGAACCACAAAGGCGATCGAATCCGTGTGAGTGCCCCATGTCACCTGCACAGAATTTAAATAACAACGAATTAGCAAAGAGTAGCTTGATGACGAAAATCTAAGTGCAAATTGAAGTGCAAGTGTTTGTGCGTGTCCTAGTGTTTCCCCCTGACAGACCAGTTGCTTTACTAATGGAGTTTTTTCTCCCTGAATTTGGGCTGGAGCACTCGCATCGCCTCTGATGGGCGAGTGAAGTCTAAATGCTTCCGAATCATCGAAGTCATAATTGAGCAGGTCATCGGGAATGGGGAGGTTCGATAGGCCCTTTAAAGAACTTTCTACATGCTGTGAAGAAGCCTCTTTCTCCGTTGGAATGAGCGTTAACTTTTGATGTTCCGCCAACCTTCTCCTTCCTAATCTTGTACATCAATCTCCTTTTCTTCTTCGAAGGGGAAGATGACCTTTTGATGTCGCACACTTCGACTGTCGGATCCTGAACGGGACCCAAGTTCTCACCTTGTGCTTCGGGTGTTTCATTCCCTTTAATTTCCCCCTCTTCTAGTGCGTCAGGAGTATGACGTGCTGATGGCTCAGCTAATTTTTTCCCTTTCCCAGAGGTCGGCCTGGGTATGGTGACGCCTTGAGGAAGGCTTATCTGACGACCTTCTGCCAACAGCCCAAACCTCGAAAGTGTCTCATTCGAAATGAGAGTCCGGATGTCCCGTTCTTCGACAGGAAGGGTCGAATAGCCTCGACGGCCTCAGAATATCCTCGACCATCAGGACGTGGGTTGATACCTGAATAGGCGAAACAAAAGTTGGAAAAGGCATGGTTCCAACCAAGAACGAATATCGATCCAGAGAAATGACTTACTTCCTTCAACCCATCTCCTCGCAAAATAGGAGGGCAACGTATATAGAACCATTCCTGTTTGTACAAGGCAAACTTACTCCACGCCTCGGTTAAAATCTGGCATTTGTGGTACGGCTCGAGGAACACAAAGGAGGGGCTATCTCTCCGCTTTTGACCATATATATATATATATATATATATCTGATGTCGCCCGGAGTTGGAGGCCTAGAGAGGACGGTCATGAAGAGGATGTAGGTACCGTAGTTAAACGCATGGCCGTTCGGGTGCAGTTATGACGGGGCAATATCGATGTGTTGCAGCACATCCCGAAGAAATAAATTGAACGGTGGCACGCTGCCAACCCAGCACATGAATTTATTACACGCCGTGTATCCAAATGGGGGAAAGTGTGGACAATCGTACCCCGATGGAACCAGCACGTCGTCGAAAGGGATTCCATGGATAGAGCATATTCGTCGGATCGCAACTTCATTGACCTTTGAAGCCAAAGAATCGTCAGGGTTATCCAAGAAAATTGCTCCCTCCAAAGCGTCGGGAGCCAAGTTATGGACAGGGGAGGTTGGCGGATTTGAAGTATCCGCGACTTCTTGTTTTGAAGACGGCCCAGGTCTATTTGAGATCGTGGCGGAGCTAGACTTCTTAGATATCTCCGATAAATATTGAGTTTGGTAGAGCACCTGTTTGAACTATACTCGAAAAATAATCAGCGTTAGACTTAACAACATAAATTCCCCCCTCCCCCTTCCCCGTGCGGTGTGTGATCTAGTGCAATCATTCAAATATAAACGCTGTGAAATTATAGGTCATATAGTTGATGGTATAAAGTTAAACTTTGGACTGTCATTCTCGAAGACCGTCATCGCTGACCGACTCCAAAAGCCAGCCTGGCAATGTTTTCAATTTTGGACTCGGACATCGGCATTGTATGTCAAAAGCTTTTATCTGTTTTTATCGACTTCGGTTCAGGCTTATGAATAATTGGAACTAGGAAGTTATCAGTTCAGATCAGTTTGCTATGCCAGTTTGTTTAGGTCCATGTCTTTGCTTTTGTCTTATGATTAGGCAAGATGAGAAAATTGTTCGGCCTAGGCACCGTTCGGCCAAGACATTGTTCGGTCTAGGCACGTTTGGCCAAGACATTATTCGGCCTAGGCACCGTTCGGCTAAGACATTGTTCGGCCTAGGTGTCGTTTGGTCAAAGTATCGTCCGGCCTAAGTTCTGCTCGGTCGAAATAACGTTTGGCATCCTATCTAATTTGTACGACCTTCCTATCCTTCCATCCCACAGCTCCGCATGTGGCAAATCACGCCAAACCAAAGTCACACCGAGCCCCGATGCTCGACACTCCATCCTTAACCGTATCGAACAACGAGGACGAGTCGTTCGGCGAGTTATGTCGAACCATGCTGTTCGGCATTCCAGCCCATTCCTGCTCCTCCTCTAGTATTCCCTCCAATCTCGTTCGGCATAAGGGAACCATGCCAAACCACAATACACCTCCCATCAACTCCCTCGTGTACTCGGCTCTGGCCACTTCTCTTTCCCTCCATACCATCTAGCCCTAAGAAAAATAGCCTAAGCGAATCGAAGTTCCATTCTTTCATCCATGCATCACCTATCGGCTACAGTTCCAATTTACGAACTCGAGCCTCGTGTTTAAACCTTTTTATTCGGGGAAAGGATTTAAATAGAGGGATCGATACCTAGTTAGTAGATCGAGACTTGGAGAATTCTGGAGTTGAGGGCGCGGTTTTGATTAAGGCCGAATGGATTGGGAAGGATTGTTAAATCTTTGGAGGCTGTTAACAGGCGAGGTTTGCAAGTACAAGGTAGTGGAGGTAAAAAGTGAAAAAGAAGAAGATGGAGTAGGCCGGCCTTTATAGGGAAGAAGAAGAAGCCAAAGAGACGGTGACCATTAGAACCGGTCAAAACGAAGTCGTTCGGCATACAAGGAGCGTTCGGCTTCAGCTATTCTGTTTGGCACTGGCATACTGTTCGGCACACATCATCACACCGTCGAGAGAAATAAACCAAGGATCGAAGAGGAGCACAGAGGACACATAATTCAAAGTGTATCACATTCAGTCACGCAATAAACTTTGGGGGGCAAGTGTTTCCTGGAGATTTGACTAGACAACTAGGTACTCGGCATTAGCACACTGTTCAGCTATTTATGGATCGTTTGGCATCTACATACCGTTCGGCATTCTGAACGCTCGGCGCAAATGGTTCGTCTGGCATTCACGTTCGAATAACGTTCGTGAGTACTCGGCATTGGGAATTGTTCGGCGGTCAGGGTCGTTCGGCATTTAGGAGCGCTCGGCATCCAGGAGCGCTCGGCATCCAGGAGCGCTCGGCAATCGAGGGATGTTCGACAATCAAGGGACGTTCGGCATACAAGGAACGTTCGGCTTCCATAGACGTTCGGCAATCCAGGGACGTTCGGCAGACAAGGAACGTTCGACATACAAGGAACGTTCGGCTTCCATGGACGTTTGGCATTCAGGGTCATTCGGCGTTCCAGGGACGTTCGGCACGACTGGGTGGAATGGCATTTAAGAGCGTTCGGCTTCTAGAGCGCTCGGCATTCATGCTTCACTCGGCATTCTTGGACTGTTCGGCATTCCAGCCTCGTTCGACATCGATTCTTGTTTGGCCTGCGCACCTCGCTCAACACAACGCATCGTTCGGCATGAAGATAATGGTTCGGCATTTGGCCGTTCGGCATATTCAGGTCGGCATGCAGAGCTTACTCCATTTGGGCCAAGGTATTCAACTACCAGGCCCACTAGGGAAGTCCAACCCACCTTCGTCTATAGAGAGGCAGGGGTACAGTGAAAGGGATCGGTTTTTTCGAGAACACTGGAGAAACTTTGCCGCATTCAACACTCACTCAAGACTTAATCTTTTACATTGCAATTGTATTCAAGTAATTGGAAACAGATTGTATCTGTAATCAACTATCAAGGAAAGCAATAGAAATCAACTTCAAAGTGGACGTAGGCTGTTATGCCGAACCACTATAAATTTGGTGTTCTTGGTCTCTGCATTTAAATCTACATATTGTCTTCTGTTTTAATTTACTATCTTCATTAATCTCTCTGCAATCTTTCTTAAGGGTGTTAGTGGCCAATTTTGGTGCTAACATTGAAAATGTTTTCTACGTATTGTAAACAAATATATTCAGGGAGATTAACATTTGGTAATATACGTTTATACAATACGTTCAGGTTCCTATAATTTTTCATTAAAGTTATATGTTAATTTTTGGTAATATATAGATATATAACATGTGTTGATTTCTTTAATATATATAGATATGTTTGTTTTATTCTATGTGTTTATTTAAACCAATGATTTTGAAATACATATACAATTAGTTTAATATGTGTCTAAATTTAATACTGCTTTGAAATTTAAAATAGATATATTCTGTTCTATCTAATTGATTTTGATTGGTTCTCCTCGATTTCTGTTATCAGCTACCTGTTAAATTCGTGCCAATCTAGCCTTGATTTGGAATTCGTGCTTGGATTCGTAACTTAATTCTTTGTCTACCTTCTCTAACCTCGAAAGGTGAGCAATCACTCACGATTAATGTTCTTTTATTTATTAAATTTGATTTAAATTGAAACGACAATTGAAAAATAATGATGTTAGCTATTTACACTGTTATATATGCTATTACCTGTATCAGTTCACCTGTGACATCTGACACCATTATCTGTTATTTATGTAATGATAATCCAGTTTGGTTGATAAATGATTGATTGTTTTATGTTGACATTGGACGTTAAATTATTAATGTAGTAAGTGATAAATAATTTGAAATTGAAATTGACGTAGGATAGTTAGATTTGATATATGTGTTAAATTTAATTAGATGACATTTGCATAATATGACCTCTTTAAATGTTAAATTAATTGACACGTAGAAATTTGGTTAATTACACCTTGAACCATTGAATGTATGTTGTATAAATTGATGTAGTATGAAATTGAATAACAGATATCAAGTGAAGAACCGTATAAATATTAGTGTAATAATTTTTAATCTACATGAAATGATAGTGTAGATTCTAGAAATAATTATATTAATTTACACAAATAACAATGTAAATTAATACGATTATTTCGGGATTATTTGAATTAATTAATGGATTGTTATTAATTGTTGTTATTGCTTGTTTTTTTACTTTGACATCATCTCAGTTTTCACACTGCAATTTCCCTTTGCTAAGCTTTGATTTTTGAATTGAAATGGAATCGGGTTGAAATGATAAATACCTAAATAAAACTTTGACCTAGGATAGAGAATTTAATAAAACCCGATTGGTCTATAATTTGATTTAGAAATAAAAATAAAGATTTTATTTGAATAAAATAAGGGTTTTAAATGAAGTTGGAATTTGAATTCTAGTGAAATTTAAATGTTAATATTTAATAATATGAAATAAAATATTAACAAAGTAATTAATGAAAGATCGTTGTTAAATTTAAGAAATGATTGAATTAAGTTTTGGAATTATTTAAAATTTAAGTTTAGAAATTATTTAATAATTAAGTTTTAGAATTATTTAATAAGATTGAAAATAAAATTGAATTCTTTGATAAGTGAAATCGAACTTCTCAATAAGTGAAATTGAGTTCTGTAATAATTATGTTTTGGAAATTTGTTTAAATTAAATAAGTAAATAAGTGAAATCGAATTTGTTCAACAGGAAATAAAATGTGACTTATTGAAATTAATATAAGACATGAAATTTAAATAATTTGACATGATGAATTTAATTTAATTAAATTTGGAAGTTTGATATGATATAGGAAAACTTAAATTTATTTAATGAATTGGAAATTAAATAGAAATTGTTTTGAATGATAAATTAACTTAACGAATATTGAATGAAGTCGATCAATGAATTTAAATTGATTTGAATGTTAAATTAAATTTATTTAACTAATTACGAAATGAAACTTATATACGAACTTGAATCAATATTTGAATTGTTTAAAATCAAAATTTTGAAGTTGAATCATAGCGTTTTGAAATTATGAATTTGGAAGTTTTGAAACGTAAATTATGGAAATTGATTTAAAAGACAAATGAAATGTTGGTTTACAAATTCTATTGAAATTGAGTTTGATTTGTTTTTTTGAAATTTATTAAACGACCAGTCGGTGTAATAATTACGAAAGTTATTAAAGAAACTGGAATCGGTTATGGACATACTCTCTGTCTAAACCGAAAACCACTTTAATAACTATACGCGGAGTGTGATCCAGAACGAAGTGGTTGGAATGATGTTGATGACTGAAGAAAGAGAACGATAATGGATAGCCTTGACACTTGTGTTAAATTGGAAATGACTAAATCAAGAGTCGTGCCAGGCCAAATGGGTTAGCCACCCCGAGCGAACACACTTCTTCGTAAACTACTCATTACTTGTTATTGATTGGTATGCACTCTCGAATTTTGGGAGTGTTGTTTTGCGGTGTTGCGATCGTTGCAGCGATGCGTTCTCACCAGTCTGGATCAAGCAAACGGTATTTTCACTACCTTGGATATTGCGTTATGTGCCTGGTCATACTTGTATCCCTATATACGCGACCACTATGAATTTGTTTTGTGTTATACCTATGGAATACTCCCTGATAGCCCACTAGTTTACGGTGGAGTTTACAGTGCTGCATAGTCTATGACGCTTATATAAAATGTGTTAAGGGGGATAATGGTAACGCCTTAACACTATTTTGATACTTTGTATTACTGATAGGCATTATCTACTTAGCGTACACTACTACATAGTAGATAGGTTAACGGATCCTTAGAGGATGGTTATCCCAACGTCCTTTGAGTTACTTGTATTTCAATTGTTTTTCACTTGAACTGGATTTATTGATATAAGAATGTTAATCCTGACTCGAGTGTTTTGTGTTTTTCTTTATGCTCGGGTTAGACTGAGTGTACCAGTATTCAAGACTCACCTTTGGAGTTGGAGCTTCGCTTGGAGATCCGACTATCTATCCAGCCTCTAGATATTCAGTTGATACCAGTGATATATTCTGATTCTTGTATTGACTGTTGTATTCGAGACTTCTGTTGTATCTTATTTAACTCTGATATGTATATAGTAGCTTCATGAACTACTATCTTTGTTTCCACTGCATTTATTACTCCATGTCTGTGATTTGTGATTATTTATTTACTATTTATGATGAGTTTCGCCAAATTTAAATTAACAATTTGGTATTTTGAATTATTCAAGTCCGACGTGTGCAGATGCGAATAGTCCAAAATAGCGGGTCGTTACAAACGTTGTGCAAAACTTGACCTCAAGAACCTATAAATTTGCAAAAGAGAAACATGAAAACAAAGAAGAGATTATTACATACAAACCCCTCTTCAAAATTTAGATTTTGATGAAATATTCAGTTTTGGAATGGATTAACTTTGAATTTGTCTTTAGATTTGCTAGAAACAACAATTTATTGAAGAAAATTGAAAATTTTAGCTCTAGGTTTTAAAAGAGGAAAAGTTTGCATTTACTCTAAAAAGAGAAATGGATGTATGTTTCTGAGAAGAAGAACTTCTCCTTTTATTGCGGGCTTAAATGATAATGGGCTTAGACCCAAACCAAATTAATTGGCCAAAGAAATCAAATATCTCATAGACACAAATATACAACTATATTATGTGAAAACAATGCATTTCTTTCAAGTTTTTACAAGTAAAATATGTAAACTTAAATACATATTAAAAAAATATTTTCCATCATATAAAAATATAACTTTAAATTTTAAAAAAAATATTATTAAAACCCTTATTTTACAAAAATACACAATTTAACACAAAAAAATGCAATAATCCTTATTTTTAACTTCAAAAATTCTACAAAAATTATTTTCTTTCTTAGAAAAATATGATAAACCTTTTTAAACTCAAATTTATAACCAAAAATCATTTTTAAATCACATATTAACTTTTTATTTAAATAAACAACCTTTAAAAATCAAATATTTCCTTTAAAAATTATTATTGACAATAATTAATAAAATTATTGTGTTTTCTCTAAATAAAAATCATTTTCCATTCATTATTAACCCAAACAAACAAAATAAAGTTTCCAAACTTTATTTTCTTATTATTTTCCAAATTCGTTGTTTATTCCAAATAAATAATATCAAATCTCCAATTTTATTTTAATTTACAATATTAAACTATAACTACCGTTATAATTTAATATTAATAGGTAATCTCCAAAACCAGGGTTCTTACAAGTACGGTTTTCTCTAAACGATTTTGAAATAATTTTTTAAATAAACTGGCTTTTTAAATAATTACTATATAATATTTCAAATTATTTTTGAGCTATAGAGTCTATATATTCTCTATAATAAGGGAATTTTCAAAGTCTGAATCCAAATACGATTTCGAAAATTGGTTATAAAAGTTTGTTTTCTCAAGTAAATTATTTTGTATATATATAATACATGTTTTTGCACTATTTGAGCGAATGAGAAGCAGAATTAAATGGTTTGGTGAAATACGTGGTATGGGACACATGCGTTTATCTTATCGGTTAATTCCCAACATGTCTATTTGATCGTTTTGACCTTCGGGTCGAGTTTACTGATGAGATGAGGTAAACTTTTTACTGCTTTGAGTGTGAAATTTACTAGCGATTAGTAAACCAATTAGTGCGAACATGTGGTATGGGACAAATGTTAACACTGTATGGGTTCCTGTCCGAGAGTTTGTGACACATTTGTCTAAGAGACGTATTTGCCAGTACTGGACCTTCGGGTCATTTGTCCTTCGGGATGTTTGTTTAAGAGACGTTTGTCTATGTGACGTATTATCGGGATGTTGTTTTCCAGATGTTTGTCTAAGAGATGTATTTATTTGTCCTTCGAGACATTTGTCTAAGAGACGTGGCGTCTTATTTTGAGAGAACGGTACTTGGCGGGCTTCGGCTATAAGCACATGCTATATCTTTGAGATGATTTCATTGATTTGCTTGTGACTTTCCAAGTGTATCGCTTTTTTACATTATTAACCATTTGAGCCATTTGAGAATATATATATATGATGATTACATCTTTGGAAATTGAACTCCTTATTGAGTACTATATTTGAGAATTGGGTTTGCCAACACTTGGCGCTTATTTGAGAGTTATACTCTCCTATTTTGAGATATATGAGATTGTTATTTTTGGCGTATTTTGTGTTTGAGACTTCCTCTATTTGGAGAATGTTTTTGTAATTGACATTTATGACGAGTTTTGAGTTTGAGATTTTGGATTCTCCTATTTTGTAGATATGGTTCATAGAAACCATTTTAGTGGCTTTGGGATTTCGCCGATGATACGAGGCATTTATTATACTTAGTGTTATTTGGTGAGTTTACCTATTCGAGGACATACGCTTAGTGTAATTACCTTATTTGAAGTAGCAGCATGCTCTTATTATTGTTTATTCTCATTCGAGAGGATATCTTACCCTTTACATTATGCTCATATTATCACTTATCCTGATAAACTGATTTATTTAGCTAGACTGACCTGTGTATTTTATACTCGGGTCAGACCAGGTGTTTAGGTTAGGTACCCTTATAGACTTAGCCTATTTTGCTCTCACATGGACTTATTTGCTAGCCCTTTTTGTTGTAGTCTTTTTGTCGCTACTCTGACATGTATATTGCGGTCGTCATACCACTTATGATGTATTATTTGTATTGTATTGGGGTATATCAGTATACATACATACATACATATATATCTGTTAGTTGTACTGTGATGTGTTATGCATTTGAGTTATTGTATTTTGTTCTAATAGACCCAATAGCCACCTTAGTTTTGTATTAAGGATTTGTTGGATATGTTGATCGACTTGAGAAAGGAAATAAAAATATAGAGCACTAATCGACGTATTCAATAGATATTTAAGACAAGACTATAGATGGTCACTCCTAACCAGCCATATTCTCCGCATTAGCAAACAATATTAACCAGTAATACTCTTTGTTAATGTAGATCTCGGGGTGGGGTATTATATTTTATATAAATTTAGTTTATAAAATGTGTCCTAAAAAGGATTTTTGAATCTAATCCTAGAATTTTGGAAAAATGATTTCAAAAGAATTTTGAGAAATGAAATAGTAGTATTTTTGGAAGTATTTAAGAGAGAGAAATATCTTAGGAAGTGAACTTTTAAATGGAATGCATTTTCTTTAGGATAAATTAGAGGAAAACATCTCCACTAGTTTTGTGGTAATCTAAATAATCTTTTAAGTGACGAACAGATGTTTGCTTAGGCGAATGTTGTGGAAGACTTAGTAAATTGTTCTCTTTATCATTTTGCGATCGAAATGAATTCAATCCAAACGAATCCAAAGTGAGTTTTAATAAATAAATTGTTTGAAGTTATTTCATTTAAAAATATATGTAATATGTTTTCAAAGATGAGTTTTTGGAAATTAACAATTGGGTATTTAGTTTTTAATTTCCCTTAAAAGGGAATTGTTTCAAAATAAAAAGTATTTTGGATAAGTGATTGTTTTGATAAATGAGATTTTCACCTTAGATAAGTTAAGGGATAATTTATTACAGGTTTAAAATGGGTTAAATTGGATAAGAAAGTTTTGATAAACATTGTTTTATTAAAACCACTAAATTTTTTTTTAAAACATCTAAGTAATGTAAATTATTTGCAGTTTTTGGGTCAACCCATGAAACGTTATTCATTTTAACACTCTAAGTTAAAGAGGTTAATAGGTTGACTCGGTTTTAAGGAACCATAATTTAGTTTGATCCCCATTCAGATCTCTGAAAAAGTAAAATGAAAATTGTGTATGCATGTGCTCTTAGGATAGAGAGGAGTATTTTACAAATAAATAAAGTAAAGTAAGTTTTTGTTTTGAAGTTATATAAAGAAATATCTTTATAAAATATTTTTAAACTTTGCTGAAAATTAATGAAATAATTCATAAATAATTTTAATATTGAATAAAATACTAAATGCAAATTTTAGTGATTCGAAAAATTGGTATAGTTAAGAAACCAATAATTTTAGAGTATAACTTTTAATTTTGACCGAATGAATTTGGATAATCTTCTAAGCAATAACCAAAAGCTGTTGAGCAAAATGGTACACTTAGTGAATTATCTATAGTTTCGGACAATCAAGAAAGTTTTGAACCTAAGTTAAGACTTGGTTGTTCGTCATTTGACATTTTGAAACGATGTTAAGTGATAGATTTCCTTATGGAATTTGATTGACTGGTAGTGTTAGTTTATTCCTTCGTGGAATTTGAATTATTTGATTCGATTAAATTTGATTGATTGATTGTGTAATTTTACATACCATTGTTTATAAAGTTTAAATTTATAGACAAAGAATTTTGAATTGTTGTTACTAGGACCAAAATTCCAGTGATTTTGAAAAAAAGGGATTTTTAAGATTTTGGGAAAGAAGTAATATTTATTCACTCTAGTTGATGTTTTTGGAGGAACCAGAATACCATTGGATGCTCCATGTTATTTTGATTCAAGAGTTTCACCATACTTTGTTATGAGGAATCGCCTCCTTGTCGTTTTAATTTTTGATCTTTGGTTTAATTCCCATTTGAGAAATTTGAAAATAAAATTTTGAATTTATAAACCCGGTTATTTAGATGTAAATTTATCATTTGAAATTATTGGATGCATGACATTTATTACATAATATCTATGTATTTTGTCGCCTATGATTGTGATATTAGCGTTGGTTCATGTAGCTTTATTTTACACTAGAGTTGCATGTAAATTTATATCAGGCTAATCTTCGCATGTAGAGTTACGTTATATTGCTATTTCTCAACTTGATTCTACTTTACATTTCATAAGTACATGTATGCAAGAGATTGCTATTTGATTCTTATGCACCTGCATTTGCATATAGATAATAAATTATTTTCCATATATATATATACATATATATATATATAGCGCAAAAGGTATGTAACAAAATTTAGAAATTTAAATTAGTTGATAATTTTATGCCCCGGTTATGGGTGACCACTTAACTTTTGTTTTCTTTGGCTGGTTTAGAGCCCATAGAGGCAATTTGTATGATCGAGCAATGCAAAGGAGACACTGCCCGAATTTTCCGTAAAATTTTGAGATTTAATTAATAGGTTTGCTAACTTATCTTAATTAATAGTTTCAAATTTAAGCGTTTGGGTACATTTTCTTCCTTAGGAATTTCAGGGATGAAATTCTTTTAAGGAGGGAGAATTAACAACCCAAAATTTTGGTCATTTAATCTTCAATGTTTAGTTAATTCTAAAATTTTAAATAATTGGATTTTGCAATTTAATAAATTGAATTCAAATATAGTGATAATTTTAATATTTGAATTGTAAACTAAATATTATTTAAATGGATCTAATAATTATATTTTTAACTTCTTTTACTTAGTAAGTAATATCGATGAATTCTGCAACGACCCGACAATCCATACAATTCAAGCGGATAAAAAACATACATGTCAAACCCAAATTGAACGGAAAGATGGATAGTTATGGGGAAGAAAGAGCAAAGAAGTAGAGAAGAAGAGAAGAAAGAAAAGAAATTAAAAACAATAACGAATCTCACAATTGCAGTAGAACAATATATATTTAATATTATATCAATGATTTTTACAAGAGAAACTATCATATACATACATCCATCAAAATACAATTGTCAGCCTGGACAGATATAACAACATGTACTCAAAATCGCCGATAATTTCAACAACAAAGCAGCAAAAATAAACATGTACGACAATATGACTTAAAGACCTCCAACTCGTCTCCTGAGATCCAATGCATCCAAAAAACCTGTAGATATGCTCGGTCCGACCGAACATTAAGATAAAATAATACTCGAGTCGGTCTGGAAAACCAGCGTGAAAAAACACATCCAACTGAATTTTTAAATTAAAGAAACTTTTGAAAACAAGGGTATCTCGTTAGACCACGCTGCATATAAACACGAATGGGTTTTTACCATACGATAAACAAAACATTTCATATGAAATCCTCTGATATCATGATAACGTCTAGAATACAAATACTTATTAATCATAGCCGAAGTTGTTACATTATTAAATTCCATCATAATAGGTATAGAACTAAAACTTTAAAGGCTCGTATTGGAAAATGGATTCCATACAACGACTGGGCTACTGGGGTACCGCCCGTCATGGTGCATCTTTATAAAAAAATAATACCGAGGACCTCGCCTGGATCCTCTGCCAACAAAGAACCGGCCCACCCTTTACTGGATAGTATCGAATATGATCACCCCTCTGTTAATGGGGCCCTAAGCATACAAATGAGAGATAATAGCGACTCTAGATAGGGATGATCATATCCTACTCGGGCTACCGCATTTTTCCTGTTTTAGTCATTCTCGGTTGATGAGACTTGAAGCTACGTTTTACCCGTTATATAGCACTTCCCACTTGGAATGCTAATACTTCCCTCCAGGCAATAATGCAATACCAGCATTCATCCATAAAAGTACATTCTAGGACCGAACGAAGCACTTGAGTGTTCCGTCTCCAATTCCGTCATCTTTAAGATGTCTTCACTTCGAAATACATTTGTTGGATCGAAGTGGTTTCCGGATAACATATCCGATCTCGGTCTCTTTGAAACAACTTTTGATAATTCTCGATAAACTCAACCCTGGTTCTTTAGAAAAAAATAGTCAAAGATAAGATCGGAGATCACCTCCTAACTGTTAGTGGATGGATTTTCTTATCATTGTCCTAGGAGAACGAAACAAGATTTATATGCACGATACACATCATCGGAGATGACTGTGCCATATAATTCATGTATTTCCTCTAGATATTTCCAAAGTTTTGTATAGGTCCAAATTCGATAGTCAGTTATTTAACTATCGAGTAACACACATTCAATCAGGAATTTAATTCCATAAGAAAAAAACCAACGTTTGTTAAGCACTAAGAAACACTAGGCCTCCTTTAAAAAATCCTTCCATTAACTCAAGTTACTTTGTAAATATTTGAACCAAATACCTTTACAAAGATTCATTCACAGCCCTTATATTTTCAATACTTGAAAAATATCCATATACTTATCTCCATGATATAAGTATATCCACTAGCACTTGGGAAGATTTCCCCTTTTTTATTAAACTCAAAAACCATTTGTAAGTCCTATTATAATTCACAAAACCATTTATAAAACTCCTGTTATAAATGTATAAATCCATTTCTAAAATTCCATTGTGGATATCTGTCAACGCTTTTACCCTTTTAAGCAATCTTCCTTTATATTTTCCAAAACATGTTATAAGATTCCACTTATAAAACCCCATCTATTTATAAAAGTCCATTTCTAAATCGTGAAAACAATTTTAATAAATTCTAACCTTTTACTTTAAAAAACATTATTATGTAATAATAAGCATATAAATGAATAAATTCTAAATTTAAAACGATTAAAATAATAATTACTAATTTCAAAACATTCTTAAATAACAATAATAATTTATCTTTAACCTTCATAAATACTAATAATAAAGTCCCAAAACTTTATTTCTATCTATTTATATTTAATTTCAAACCATACCAATAATATTTAAATAGTTAACATTTCATAATATTAAATTATTGATAACTCATTTTTTTTAAACAATATTAATATAAATTAATAACCTTTTCAAACATAATTATATTTCCATGATAAAAATCCATACTAAATTTCCAACATGCCTATTCCCATATTTATCAATTATATTTATAAATCTTTTCTATTTTATGAAACTTCCTTTCATGAAGTCCATTTATTTCTGAACTCCATTTATAACTCCATTCCATTATAAAACTTACTTATTCATAAAGTCCCATTCAAAACATCATTTTTCCCGTTTTTAATCTTGCTTCCATAGGTATAATTTTTATATAAATTTCTTTCAATTTGTAAAATATCATTTAACAATTCAAAATATATCCTCACCTTTAATTTCCAAAATAGAATCAACTATTTTCTAAAACACATTCCAAGTCGTATAATAAATCCACCATTTGATTTATTTCTTCAGTCTATTAATTGGTAATAGTTTTCTTTGTTTATAAAAAATGTTTATAAATCCATACCCTTTATTAACGAAATATGATTTTGCAAATCTTCCCTTCTTTTGTAAAATCTCACTTTTAATACTTATCATATTTATAAATTTCATTATAATATATGTACATATATAAATATATATTACTTTATATAAAATGGTTAACAAATATTATATATATATATATATATATATTTCTCTTTTAAAGCGTACGCCTTAATTATAAGGACATGACATACTTAATTTAATATTTTAAAAATCTTTCGTTTACAAATTGAAAATCTCTATTTAATATACATAATAAAACAATTAACTTATAACTTCTAAAAATCATACTTTTACTTAAGAAAATCATTAAACATGCAAAATTTCTAATATCACTTTAAAATCCAATTTTAGATCAAATCATTATTTTATTTTAAAATACCAAGAATAAGGCCCAGTGTTACTAAAGCCCTAAATAAACAAAATCATATTCATCTCATCCAATAACATCCAACATATCATATATTCCTACATATACATACCAAAATTTAAAATCAACAGTGTGAGGGATTCCATTGGATCCCTCCAACATGTTCCCCTACATCACATAAGGTATATAATCATCAATAGATAAATTAACCTATTCGAGGCGGGATTCATAAACAAAGGGTCATTCGCTCTTACACTAAGAAGGTAAAAGGATCTCATCCACTCTAGGAGCGGGAATACATCCAACTAATAATATAATTTAGTATATTATCCAAACAATCAACAACGATCAAAAATGAATATCCAAACATCCAATAATAATATTTATTGACTATAAAATTCTTTGATTAGCCAAAAAGGTGGGATTAACACATACTGATTTTCAGATTTGCCAAATGTTCGGTTTTGAGTTAAAATTGGACAAAAGTCCAATTTTAATCCAAATTTTCGACTTGCTCTGAATCCGTCCAATCTAACTCCATAGCACAGCCTTCATCAAGATGAATGCAACGTGACTCGTTGCGTTCAAATTGAACCTAGTACGAATAAGTTATTAAATCTTTCAGTTTCGATATTTAAATATAAAATTAATAGCTAATCACATTGATTAATATTTTAAATACCATCCAAAATTTGGATTCATCCTTCTTCCCAACATTTAAGAACTTTGCCTCCCTTCAGTTCCCACTGTCCCTATTTGCCGCACCTCGACATCCCTCTCTCTCCCTCATCCCTTATGGAAACCAACCGCAAACTCCAACGGACTTCATAGCTCGAGCTCACAACGACGACAACGCCTTTCCACTCGGTTCTTCACCTCAAAATGTGACATTAACCCAATCGACCATGCCTCCGCCTGAACGTGACCCCCTCTAGACCACCATGGCCTCCCATATTCGCCACCTAGATGCATCACCCACACCTAGACCTGAAAACAACCTCGATTTGAACCCAATATTCATGAATGCTAGGAATTTCCAAGCCTTAGTCTTGATAACCCACTGCTGATCCTCTATATCCCAATCGATCCCGTCCAAACACACATCATCTTAAAGGTTTCCTCCAAATAAGTTCAAAGAATTTCGTTATTATGTTTTTGATTTTGTTTGTGAATTAATTTTGAATTTTAAACCAACGGCCATGTTTTGTTTTGAAGTTACTTGAAATAAAAAAGAAAGTGGATGAGAAAATGAACAAAAATTTGAATGATTGTTCTATTATTTCAAATTTTATAAACAAATAGATATTGTTGAGCCATCAAAATGTTTTGAGCAGCCATCTTGTTAGTACAGGAAGGAGACATGGAGGTAGACAAAGAACAAATATGTATGCATTTTGAGTATGAATACTGGTTATGGTGCGTGTGTCTATTATTTTAATTAGAAAATGTATAGCTTTTAAACGTCCGAAATACCCAAACTCCAAATAAGGCATGCCACCAGGCATTCTATATTTCATAACCCTATTCCAAACACAATGGAACTAGTCTCGAGACCTAATTCGATCATATACAAAGGAAGCTTTTCAAACCCCAATTGTTTTAATTTAACTTCCTTTAATTAAATTCTATGCATTTCGAGCTCGCTCGACCAAAGGATACGTCCAATTGCCTCGAAATTCGACAGCATACTATAATTTGTTATTTTGGATCCAATGAAACTAGTTTCGTCGAAATCCGAGGCAGTGCCCCAGAAGGCTACTTTTACACGTTAATTAAAAAGAGTAATTTCAAATTTTAGTTTTATTCACTTATATATCCAATTTAAAGTTTATTTTCTTCCTTCTTATTCAAATAGATTTTAAATCAATTTAAGAAATCATTCTCATTTATATCAAATCCAAGATGCAAATATTTAAACAAATCCATAATATTTAATTAAATAATTTAATTATCAGTTAAATAACTATATTCGAAATATAAGTTATTTAACTTATTAAATTAACTTTTCAATATTTAAAATCAATTAAATATTCCAAATTCAAAATAAAAATTCCGGGTCATTACATTCTTTTCCCTTAAAAGAATTTCGTCTCCGAAATTTTCAAGGTAAGAAAAATGTCACAGATCCACTAACTTCTCAAAACCATTAGTCGAAATAGATTATCAAATTTATCTAAGTCATTTAACTTTCCAAAATAAAATAGTTGTAACTTCTTATAAAACTTTTCTAAGTTTTCCAGTGCATTCATAGTTATTAACTAATATCATTTAGAGTTATAAAACCAAAAATCCAAATTTTTAGTTAACAAAATTTTATCTTCAATATTCCCAAAAAAATTCTAACTCTTAAATTTATGGAAAATTTAGCCAGTGTCTCCTTTGCACGGTTAGATTGTAATGCTCGATCGTAAAAATTTACAATCTATATATAATCACAAATTACATCTCATCTTCGAGAACGAGGCATCCTATAGGAAAAAATATAAAAATATGTTATGCAATCCGAGATGTGTACATTTTTTTAGCATTAGCAAGCATATATAATCAATATAGCATGAAAGTGAGATCCAAATGTGAAGCATACGCCATCCGCACCTACTAAATACTCAACAAACAATGAGAACATGTATGTGGAAAGTAATATCAATATATAAAGCACATTATATACCATAACTTTGCAATTTTAGTGAATATAACAAGCGAACTTATTTATCATCCAATTTATTTGTCATCACAAAAAAAATTTGCATTTCCAAATGGCAATATTATATACTTTCCATTTCTTATTAACTTACTATTGATTCGTTTCAATTTATTCCCATTCAATTGATTTACATTCAATTATTAACCTTCACTTTAATTATATTCAACCTTAGGTCAACAAAAATCCACTTAAATTCATTTATATACGTTTCTTATCTACGTTCAATTTATTCATATCCAATTCATGTACATTCCATTTATCTATATTAGATCAATTTTTATTCAATCCATTTGCATTCATTCTTCACTTAGTATATTTCTTTAGTAACAACAACACTTAATAACTATTTTACCTTAATTTAAATTGGCTATAAACATTTTATACAATCTAATTCTCATGTTTATTTTCACTTTACAACTTAAATTCATATTCAATTTTAAAAACAACATGCCAAACCATATTTCATTTACTGAATCATTTTACTAGTTCACTTCACTAATTTATTTCATTACTACAATCAATTTTATTTATTTCTGGCAAACAATATTTCAAACATATTCAATTCAATTTACAACCTACGTAGAGCTTCCTTTTATAATTCGGTCATTTCCATTTTATTAATTCATCAATAATCGATTTATGTTTCAATTTCATTTAATTTTTCTTAGTTAAATTTCATTTCAAAATCCATTTATTTAACATAGGTTAGATTTTCCTTCATAATTCAATTTTCAAATTTACTTTCCTTAAAACATACATTTAACAAACTTTAAATTTGTTTTTAACTTGCTAATTCTAAAGATCTATAAGTTATAAAACTTATTTTCTTATCTATTCCATTTTTCAAAGTTCAGAAACTTATTATTTATGTTTCTCGAAAGATTTAGATAAAAAAAATCAAGATTTTTAAACAACCGGTTTTTATTTCAAATCATTTTGAAATTATATACACACACATACATACACACAACTCCATTATATTTCAACTTACATTCTTGAAATTTAAAATAAATTTGTTTTACTAAAACAGAACATCAATGGTGGCAATCTCCCACTTAGAAACTCGAAAATGAATGTCGATGATGCTGAAGTCATCATCGAAATCATTTTCCAACGACTGAGGTGAGTTCAACGCTTTCTATTTCCTTTAAATTCCTTTTAAAATATTTCTAGCCCAAAATATTTTTAAAATAATACTATTGTTATTATTCTAAAAAATTGAAAACAATTTTCAAAATCAGTGGGTTTTAAGTCCTCCAACTTCTTGTTTTAAATCCAATTTTATTTACAAACAATATTTATAAATATATGCAGGCAATTCCATTTATAAATCACGTTTATAAAACAAATTTATAAAATACCACTTCTTATGCAATTCTTTTCGAAAATTTTGATTATTTTAAGTATAATCAATATTGTAAAATTTACACTTATTAATTTAGTCACTTATCTAACCTATTTTCCAAATGTTTATATTTGTTAGATTATAATAATAACAACTAATGACAAATGATAATAATCAAATATTATCATTCATTAACATCCAAACACACCATATACAGCTTATAATAATTTCTGAAAAATTATTCCTTTATATATAAGAGATAACTTAGGTAAAATTATTTCGTTTATCCATTTTTAAAACAATACCATATCGGTTTGCCTTGTTTAAGCATTTAGAAATCCCTATTGATATCGTAGCGTCCCATGTATCGACCAAAATTCATTAGCCACTCAACAGATAAATTAACACAATATTAATCATTTCACAATCATTAACATACGCGCTCATATATATACACTCAAACTCATCCTATGGTCTTGCTTACCCAATCCCAAATGAGTAAATTCCCACCATAGCTTAGGTATTCACTCGACCTAGGCTCTTATACCATGTGTAACCACCCACCAATCCGTAAAGTTCAAGCTGACAATAAACTACACATGTCCAACCCAAATCGGACGGAAAGATGGATAGTTATGGGGAAGAAAGAGGAAAGAAGTAGAGAAGAAGAGAAGAGAAGAAAGAAAAGAAGTTAAAAATAATACTGAATCTCGTGGTCGCCATGGAACAATATATACAACATAATATCAATGATTTTTACAAGAGAAACTGTTATATACATACATCCATCAGAGTACAACAACAATCACAATTATCAGCCAGGACAATTATAACAGCCTATCCTCACGAATGTTAATACTTTCAACAACAAAGCAGTGGAAATAAATATATACGAGAATGCGACTTGAAGACCTCTAACTTGTCTCCTGAGCTCCAACGCATCCAAAATAATCTATAAATATGCTCGATCTAACCCAAGAAATACAATAAAATAACCCCCAAGTCAGTCTGGAAAAAGAGCATGAGAAAAACACATCCAACTGAATTTTTAAGTTATAAAAACTTTTTGTAAACAACGGTATCTCGTAAGACCATTCCACATATAAACATGAACGGGTTTTTACCTTACGATAACCAAAACATTTCAGACGAAATCCTCTGATATTATAATAATGTCTAGAATACAAATACTTATTAATCATAGTCGAAATTGTTACATTATTAAACTCCAGCATAATAGGTATACAACTAAAATCGTAAAGGCTCATATTGGAAAATGGATTCCATATAATGATGGGCTACTAGGGTACCGCCCATCACGATGCATCTCTAGATAAAATAACACCACAGACCTAGCATGGATAGCCTACCAACACAGGACCGGCCAACCCCTGACTGGATAGTATTGAATATGATCAGCCCTCCAGTAGTGGGTCCTCGAAGCATACAAATGAGAGATAATAACAACACTAGATAGAGATGATTATACCCTACTTGGGAGCGACCCAGTTAGCCTTACTGCATCTCTCATGTTTTAGTCATTCCCGATTGATGAGGCTTGAGGCTACGTATTACCTTTTAAATAGCACTTCCCACTTGGAATGCTAATACTGCCCTCCACGCAACAATGCAATACCAGCATTCATCCATACAAGTCCATTTTAGGACTGAACGAAACATTTGAGAGTTCCGTCTCCAATCCCCTCATCTTCGACCTGTCTTCACTTCAAAATGCATTTGTTGGATCGAAGTGGTTTTCGAATAGCATATCCAATCCGGGTCTCTTCGAAACAACTTTCGACGATTCCTGGTAAACTCAACCTCGGTTCTTTAGGAAATAAACTGTTAACGCCAAAATTGGTCATTAACACCCAAATTCAGATGAAAGCACCAAATCACAGCTATAGATCATAGATAAAGTGTACGTAGATAGTATAAATATGAAGAACAGTAAAAATTAAAAAGAATGTAGTAATAACAGAGGATTTATAGTTGTTCGACTAACTCTGGACTACGTCCACTCTAGAAATTTCTTTTCTATTGATATCTGAATCAATTACAGTTAAATCCAGAGTTTTTTAAAGCAACAATGGTAGAGTAGCCTTAATAGGAAAGAAGAAGGGAAGCAGAATGAATATATCCTTTTTTGAAGCACTACATGTTGTACTTATAGGCAAAATCTGAGCTACTGGGATTCCTAAGTAATATGGGCTCACTAAGCCATAGGCGAGCCAACATCCTTCATCATGACCGACCCCAAATCCTCAATAAGCTGACCCGATATCCCTCGGGCATGATTCGAAGCAGATCTATCCAAGACTCGGAGTAAACTAGCTAGAACCTGGAGCAAAGCTAATGTCGAACCAAAGCTCCATATGCCGATCCGATCACCTTTTTCTCAATGCCTATCCTATCCACTCGATCGATGATAGCATGTCGAACCACTCATGAACTCCAGCACGTCGATCCACTCAACCATGCCTGTCCACACCATCTTGTCGAACCACCTCAGCCCAACTACCTTTGCCAAACCAGATATGATGAACCACTAAGGCGGATCCCAACGAGGCTGAACCACCAATGCCGATCCCATATAACCAGTCCACCATGGCCGATCCAATCAAAGCCAAACCACCAATGTCGGACCATATGTGACTGAACCATATCTAATTGAACCATATATGGCCGACCAATTTCATCTTTCACACCATAACCGGATGACATGACCTTCCTTCCTTTGCCCGATCGATCCTCCTCAACCAACCCACTTCCATCACCGAACCATACCAACAAGAGCGAAGCATGCCACCAACACCAAACCACACCATCAAGACTAGACCATGCCACCAAGACCGAACCACATAGCAGAAATATAATGACCGAACGCTCATGACCAACCCATGTTATGTCGTACCCTATCTTTGTAATCATATTTATCATCCGTGATTGATCGTCTATCCATCAAGTTGACTCAACCTATCATATTCCAGTCTCGACGAACGAGTAGTCGATTTAATTAAATCTGCATGTCCACGGCCTTCCTAAAAGGTAGGCTAACATTTGCCCCCCTCCCCCCCAAAACATGCCTTTCTATTGGAAGGTGTGTTGTGAATAGTCTCAAATCTGATACCCCAAGTCCATGTTACATTCATTACCAAGCAATTCCATCCAAAGCCAATACTCTACTTTGCGACCTTTCCAAGTCGTTATCCAATTCTAAATCCATCCCAAATCCAAAATCTCTCTATGTCATTTTATCCAAGTCTGGGACATCTCCGGGTCCTGTAGTCCAAATCGAGGACCTTGCTGGATCCAAATCCTAAGCTGAGACCTCACCGGGTCTTGAACCCATATCCAGAACCTCACCGGGTCCTTATCCAAATCTATACATGTTCGAAGCCACTACCCAAATCCATTTCACACCTTGGAAGTCGGTAATTGAATCCTACAATCTCTCCAGATCGTTGACGGTCCCTCCGGACATGTGCTAAGCTCGATCCAAACTTAGCGATTGAATAGGTAGATCTTGTCGCGTTCCGACGAAGCAACCTATCCCTTGCACTACGGTTCAGCGACCCTGAACATTAAACGATGCCCTAATCCTCTTGGACCGTTATCAGCCTCTCCGGCTCTTACTATATCCCATCCCATCACT
Organism: Allium cepa; assembly: GCA_030765085.1. Taxonomy (NCBI): domain Eukaryota; kingdom Viridiplantae; phylum Streptophyta; class Magnoliopsida; order Asparagales; family Amaryllidaceae; genus Allium; species Allium cepa. Next base: position 1,053,246,286 of record CM060931.1, read on the forward strand.
CCCTAGTGAAGGGGAAATAGCGTTGAGTGAGACAATCCTGTCGCTCTTCGACGAAGCAACGTCGTTCCCTGCACTCCGGTTTTATATCCTTGAACTTTATGTGATACCATGCCCTAAGACCAAGATCGATTGTAGCCTCTTTGGGCTCTTGTTGGATCTCATCCTATCACTCTCCGGTGAAGGGGAAACAACGATGAGCGAGCTGATCCTATCGTTCTCCAGTGAAGCAGTGTCGCTCCCTGCACTCCGGTTCAATGTCCCTGAACATAAAGCGCCTAATTTCCAACTGACTTCCAATATACGTCCCGTAACTCTTCGGTTTGGTATTTGTTGCATAAAACCAAAATCCATTTATCAAATCCAAGGTCCAAACGCCCAATAAGAAAGACAGAAAAAGCTAAGGGCTGCCACGCCGGGCAAAGCAGCCTATTACCATCTTAGAGCATTCCTGGGAATCACTCTGGTTCCCTAACATGTGTAAGTAGCATAGTTGCTGTTTATTTTTCTAAATCAAAATCCTAAAAGATTACTCGATGACCAGAGTCTGAATCCTGAACTCGATCCTTGCCATCGTGGTCAGCGGATAACGAGTCGGGACCCCATTCTTAGGTTGTTTCTATTTAATACAAGTAGTAGCTGCTCGTGTTCTACTGCTCTTGTCTGATTCCTCGCATACTGTGAAAACCTGCCACTTCTAACATGTTCCTCCACCACATCCTTCAGGTGTCGGCATTCATTTGTGGAGTGCCCTTCCAGCTCATGGAATAGGCAGTACTTCCTGTTCCTGCGTTCCCGTTCAGTGGGATCCCTCTTGGGTGGTTTCCAATAGGGGAGCTGACCCCGAGTGTCCAAGTAAATCCATTCCAAATTATCTTTTAAATCCACGTACGTCATGAATTTGGGTTCTTGACCTCTCCTTCGTTTGTCTGAACCATCAGGTCCATCGTCCAGCTTACACTTTCCTTTATCCAGTCTTCGTCCTTCATCAGACGTTCCTTTGCCTTTCACGGTGTTTATCTCCTGCCTTTTAGCACGTGAATCCTCTAACTGAATGAATCTTTCCGCCTCATGATAGAACTCTCCAAGATCCTATGGAGGATGTCGTGCTAATAGATCCTTGAGTTCCGCACCTTCTGTAATCCCTGCTACCGCCGCCATCAAAATCATTGATGGATCCGAGCGATCTACCGCGTCCACAGCCTCATTATATTGCATTAGAAAACATCTCATGGACTGTCATGCCCTTTGCTTCATCGATGCTAGTGTCATTACATTCTTGGGCCACGTCATATGGACCTTGAACTGTCTCATGAAGTGTTTCACTAGCTCGCCCCATATCTTGATCGATCCATTCTCTGACTGCTTGAACCAAAGCAGAGCCAGATCCGTCAAGTATAAAGGGAAACATCTTTCCATCACATCCTCAGACGCCCCCAGCACTTCCATATGTCTAATGTATCTGGTTACATGCATAGTTGGATCTGATTTTCCATCATAGGCCTCCAGTGTTGGCAGTTTGAATTCTAGAGGGTACCTTGCATTCCTGATACACGGAGTGAACGGACTTCAACTGACTTCCTCCAAGCCTCTGCTCTGTAGTCCTCCTCACATAATCCTTCTAATCCAGTAATCTACTCATCTCCATCCGGGGGTAGTCCCCTGTTATCATCTCCACCTTGCCTCCCATGTCCTGGAGGGTACTTTGGGTAGTACTCTTCATATTGGCCATTTACATTCACGTTGGTCCCTTCTCCTTGAGCTTCATTCGCAGCTCTCCCAGTATCCAATCCCGGGTGTCTGCCCCCAAGACTTTACTGATTTTCTTCAATCTCTCCAGTCAGGTTCTGGTTTTAACCCCTAGAAACTTCCATAGTCCCGATTCCTTATTCTGCATTACCAACAACCGCGGTTGTTCCATTCCCTTGACTTTGTACTCCAGCTTGTCCAACTTGTCAAAGTAGGTTCTGCATTATCTCCTCTTGTATTTTTAGCTATACTTCTTATATATATTCCATCATCATCTCCATCTCATCCCTGGTGATGAAAACTGAGGTCTGATTTACTCCTGAGGAAGCCTCCTGACTCCCTTATGCTGACTTCTTTCCATCCTCTATCTCCTGGTTGATTTCTTTGCCATAGTCTTTAAAATCCAAGTTCTTAAGCCTTTAAATCCAAAAACCAAGCTTCAGAATCCTTAAGTGCTAGATTTCTCAGTGAAAGCACCAAAATGTTAAGGCCAAAATTAGTCACAAACACCCAAATCCAGATGAAAGAACCAAATCACAGTTATAGGTCACAGATAGAGTGTATGTAGAGAGTATAAATATGAAAACAGTAAAAATTAAAATGAATGCAGTAATAACAGAGGATTTATCGTGGTTCAACTAACTCCGGCTTACGTCCACTCCAGAAATTTCCTTTCTATTGATATCCGGATCAATTACAGTTACAATCCAGTTTTTAAAGCAACAATGGTAGAGTAGCCTTAATAGGGAAGAATAAGGGAAGCAAAATGAATATATCCTTTTCTAAAACCCTACATGCTATATTTATAGGAAAAAACCCAAGCTACTAGGCTTCTTGAGTAATATGGGCCCACTAAGGCCATAGCCAAGCCAACATCCTTCATCACGACCAACCCCAAATCCTCAATAAGCCAACCCGATATCCCTCAGGCACAACTTGAAGTAGACCTATCCAAGCTCGGAGTAAAATAGGCTAAAACCCAGAGAAAAGCTAATGCCGAACCCAAGCTCCATATTTCGATCCGATCACCTTTTCCTCAATGTCGATCCTATCCACTCGACCGACCCACAGCATGCTGAACCACTCGTAAACTCCAGCACATCGATCCATTCAACCATGCCGGTCCACACCATCCTACCCAACCACCTCAGCCCAACAACCTTGGTCAAATCAGAACATAATGAACCACTAAGGCCGATCCCAGCAAGGCTAAACAACTAATGCTGATCCTATATAACCAGTCCACCAAGGCTGATCCCATCGAAGCTGAACCACCAATGCCGAACCATATTTGACTGAACCATATCTGGCCGACCCACCTCAACTTTCACACCATGACCGAATGACATGACCTTCCTTCCTTTGCCTGACCGATCTTCCTTAATCGTCCCACTTCCATCACCGAACCACACCATCAAGAGCAAAACATGCCACCAAGATCGAACCACACCATCAAGGCTGGACCATGCCACTAAGACCGAACCACATAACAGAACTCCAATGACCTAACACTCATGACTGACGCACGTTATGCCGATTATCATATTTATCATCCATGATTGATCGTCTATCCATTCAGTTAACTTAAACCCATCGTATTCCATTCTCGATGAACGAGTAGTTAATTTAGTTAAATCTGCCTGTCCATGGCCTTGCCAAAAAGCGGGCTAACATAAACAGTCAAAGATAAGATCGAAAATCACCTCCTAACTGTTAGTGGATGGATTTCCTTATCATCGCCCTAGGATAATGAAACAAGATTTATATGCACAGTACAAAATCATCGGAGATGACCGTGCCATATAAATCATGTGTTTCCCCTAGATATTTCCAAATTTACGTTTGGATCCAAATTCGATAGTCGGTTATTTAACTATCAGGTAACACACATTCAATTAGGATTTTAATTCCATATGAAAAAAACCGACATTAGTTAAGCACTAAGCAACATTATGCCTCCTTTAACAAATCCTTCCTTGAACTCAAGTTACTTTGTGAATATTTGGACTAAATACTTTTACAAAGATTCATTCACCACTCTTATATTTTCAATACTTGAAAAATATCTATATACTTATCTCAATGGTATAAGTATATCCACCAACACTTGGGAAGATTTCCCTTTTTATTAAACTCTAAAACCATTTATAAATCCTATTATAAGTTACAAAACCATTTATAAAACTCTTTTTACAAATGTATAAACCTATTTCTAAAATTACTTTATAAATATCCAAAATCACTTCTCAATGGTTTTATCCTTTTAAGCAATCTTCCTTTATATTTTCCAAAACATAGATAAGATTCCTCTTATAAAACACCATCTGTTTATAAAACTCCATTTCTAAATATTGAAAACAACTTTAGTAAATTCTAATCTTTTACATTAAAAAAACACTATTATATATAATAATAAGCATTCTAAATAAATAAATTCTAAATTTAAAATATTTTAAAATAATAATTACTAATTTAAAACATTCTTAAATAACAATAATAATTTAACTTTAACTTTTTATAAATACTAATAATAAATTTCCAAAACTTTATTTCTAAATAATTATATTTAATTTAAAACCATACCAATAATGTTTAAATAGTTAACATTTCGAAATAATAAAATATTGATAACTCACTTTTTAAACAATGTTAAATTAATAACCTTTTTAAACGTAATTATATTTCCATGATAAAAGTCCATACTAGATTTCCAGCCTGACTATTCCTATATTTATAAATTATATTTACAATCTTCTCTATTTTATGAAACTTCTTTTCATAAAATCCATTTATTTCCGAACTCCATTTATAACTCCGTTCCATATAAACCTTACTTATTCAGAAAGTATTCAAAACATCATTTTTCCCATTTTTAACCTTACTTCCACAGATATAAATTTTCTTTTATAAATTTCTTTCAATTTATGAAATATCATTTAACAATTCAAAATGTATCCTCTCCTTCAACCTCAGGCCTCATACATCGGTAATGGTAAAATTAGGGTAGATGCGGTAGGGCTATATAGGTCGGACCCTTTAGTATATGATCATCATCTTTCTAGATTACCATCTATATTTCGAGTTTTTTGTATATGATATGGTATCTTGGTAAAGGTTTGGAATAACTGGGGTGATGACATATTCGATACTATTTACGGAGGAGGTAGGCCAGCCCTATGTTGATAGAAGTGCAGATGTTCTAAAGCCTTGGTACATTATTAGAGTTGTACTATATAGAAGGTAGTCCCTTACCTTGTCATTGTTGGAAATCCAGTCTCTAATACGTGCTTTTAAGAATTTGATTGTATACCCAAATATGCCATCGAATTTAATAAATATAAGAATTCTAGCTATTTTAATATGTTATTTAAAAAGCGTTTTCAAATAATGTCATTAAAAATAATATCCTTGATTTTATGTAGCAAAGATTTTGGTTAATAAGGTAAAAACACATTCATGTTTATGTGTGTCGTGGTCTTATGAGATACCTTTTTTCAAAAGTATATGCTCTTTGGATTTTCCTCACACCAGTCCCATTACCGATGTAGAGTTTATTTTTTTCCCGATAAATTCTTGGGTGCTATAATTTTTGGACAGCCAAGAAGTTAGATCTAGCTTGGAGAATTTTGGAGGAGCCTGGAGCAAAAGATTCCTCTATAGATAGTTATATATTTCTAGTTCTACGGTATTTTGTATAAGTATCTACCAACGCCTATAAGGATAGCGGTTGTAACTATCCTTGGCTGGATTAGTACTTGATGTGAATCTGATATATCATTTTTAGAGTAGTTGTATTTACTACCTTTATGTATTAATATATGTTGTTTCATGCATTATGAGAATTTATTTTTTCTGTCTTCTATCTTTATTTTCATTTTACCCCTGATCATCTGCCTCTCCAGCACTTGGAGCACGAGAATACCATTGATGTATTAGTGTTGATTTTCGAGGGTCGAAGAGAGGGGTCGTCACATGGATCCTAAGTATTTTATCATAATATGAATTTGATAGTTTAATTTAAAGGAATATAATCCATCATTCGTAGGTATGCCTTTAAAAGGAAGGCCGATGTAGTTGGAATATAATAAGCAATACCAATGAGAATAGCCTGTAGATTTCAATTATTGAAATTAGCATTACAGATTCATTAGTTAATGTGCTTAAGTTAATTTGGGTTCTGCTCACAAAATTATCGTCCAATATTTTGGTACATCTATGTTGAAAAGGAAATTATAAATAACGATTTAGAATAGATTTTTTGCACTAATAACCAAAATGTAATGAAGGCAGTGAGAGCAATAACAGATTTTGTAACTATTGGAAACAGTCCAAGCACTGATGCATTGGTATCATATGATAAGCTTCAAAATTGGGAAAATATTTTGCAGAGAAATGTAATATTTTGATTTTCAATCAAAATGCATAGGAAGCATCCATCTGTAAGAAAGAACATTAAAAGGTACTAAAAAATTTCTAAAACTATAAGTAATAATAATACTATTAATAGATTAACGATGTACCCATGTTAAAATCAGTTTCAACGTGGTTTTTAGTCCTCGATATTTGTTCAAAATAACATATTTTATAATCGTGGTTTCCCCAAACGATGTACATAAGCGTCATATTAAAATGTTTAATATGGAGCATATAAGATGGATTCATTACGCATTGACAATAAGAATTGTCATGTGTGATGTATTGTCTACTATATCTTAATTTGCTTATGCACTTAGTACATTGGACGAATTTCAAATCCAAATTAAAATCGCTAAATGATATTTAAAAGTATTATTATGTATTTGTGAAAACTAGAGAATTGTTTGCAAAATAATAAACTCCTTGTAAAGGAGTGATCGGACTCAAACTTCATAAGTGATATCAAATATAGTATGTTAATTCTAAATTCATGTCCAACCTTACCTAAGGAGCTTTAAGTTAGAATAGTTCCAAATGAAAGTTATGGCTAATTCAATCGAAAGGTTATGTATATATCCTTCAATAGCGCCAAATAAAAGTAGTATACATATATGCACAAATCAATAAATGAGGTAAGGTGATTCCAAACATTGGGAATCCCATGGCATTATTTTGTGAAAATAATGTCACGATATACATCGTGAAAGAACCTAGGGATCACAAGATATCTAGACACATACCTTAAAAGTTCCACTAATAAAGGTAGTTTATCGATGATGGAGAGATGTTGGATGGTGGAGTAGGTAATAAAACAATATGTCAGATTCATTCACAAAGGACTAGCTCCATTAGTTTTGAGAAAATCGATCATAAGAATAAGATTAATTCTATAATCGATCCTAAATGCTAATGGGAGATTAAGAGAGTTAGTGGTGTGCCCTAAAGGAATAATACAATTTTCTATATATAAATCTGACTCTGTAATCAATCTTTTCACAATAAAGTTGTTATTTCTTATATGTACTTTGTTATATTATGATATTATGTAATTAACTTAAAGTATATTAATAAGAAAATCCTTAAACAAATTGTTATGTGATTATAGTTGCAGGTAAGTTGGAATCATGAATAATTAACCATAATATAAAATAACATTCTATTTTAAATATTCCTGGGAAAGATGTTTCAAGAAAGGATATTGATACATCCATTGAGACTAGAGTACGCGGTGCTCTCCAAATTATGGATATTGTATTATTAGTGCTCCTGGGGACACCAAGAGGTTACATACTCATTGTTATTGGATTACTATCGAATAACTCGTTCGAGGTTTTCCTGTTTGTTGATAAAAACTATATCAAATAAGAAATCTTATTGTGATGATGTTACACTATTCCCTTAACTTGAGAATGTAATGAAATTTTAATTTGGATATTCCACTTTGATTATAGTTCAATTATGGCATAATATTTATTAAACGACTATAGTTGGGTCTAAGTTAAAGCATCGAGAGTAAATCACTATTTGATAGAGAATTCTTCTCCTTAGTTGTATAAGGTTAGTTCCACATCAACCGTAGTTAATTCAAAATCAAATCCTAGATAGAGTAGAACAATTAATAGTAAATTTTGTTATTGAACCAAGGACTTTGTTTATTGATTGATCAAGTTGAATGCAGATAATATCTGAGTTTTTACCAACACCAAATTCCTTACATCCTAAAGTGATATAGTGTTGGCAAAGAAAGCGTGTGCAGAATATTGTCACTATTAATACCACTTAATGTAATGAAAAAAATATGATATTACCGAGAAAATATGAAAGCAATGAGTTCAGCAAAACTATCACACTACTAGCCAAGGTACTGAACAAACAATAATATTTGAGTTATTCAATTTTAATCGATGATTGAATTCACACATTTCTCACAACTGCATTTGTGAATTCTCCAAAAAACACAAGACATAATTATTTTATAAAGTGTTATAAATTATTAAATTAATTAATATTTAAGAAATATTCATTATTACTATTATTGTATTTATGTAAGAGGGGTGGCTACTAGAAATTTTATTGGTGTAACTAATAATTATTTGGATGAGTGTATAAAATTTATATACACACATATCAACATATGATATCGATATATATATATATATATATGGCTTTATGGATAGTTTATTAATGGTTTTTGATTTTTTTTTGTCCGTAAATGGATCGTGCATAGCTAGCTAATGAAGGGGTGAATTATCAAGAAATTAGATCTAGAATTAATTGGTAATTAAAAGAGTGAATGATAATAGGTTTTTATTCTCTCCATAAAATAAATCTTCCACGTTAATTCATTATTTGTTCCTCTTCCTTCTTCCTTGCATGCCCGCCATCTTCATCCATTATTCCCATTGCCATTTTCTTTTCCATCACAAATTTCCTTAAATAAAATAAAATCAGTGTGGTTCATTTCAAATTGAGGTAAACTTAAAAATCAAGGTGTCAAAAAGGGCTAAAACCATTAAGGTAAAAATTCATATCTTATGTTTTTGACGGATATTTGTTTCAAGAACAAAATTATTATTTTTTATTTCAAACGACCGCCAAATTCAATTATTCACATTAAGGATATATTTCCAGTTTTAATTAGATTAAACCCAAATATTTTAGATTAAGGACACATATTGGCATTTCTTGAATAAAAAAATTAATTACGAAAACGACATTTTTTAATGTGATAAAAGGACTATAACAAAAAAATTAAAAAATGTTTTTTTGTGAATGCGAGAAAAAAAATACGGTAAAAAATAACATGAAGAATTAAATGTATATAGCTTTATTATTTACAACTACAAATTTCCAAATGCTAAATTGGAATTGTAACAAACCTGATTTTTTTTAGTTGCTTAAATAAAATAAATGGTGTTGTAAATTAAAGATTTAATTGAGAAATTTAAAACAAAATTCTTTTACAAAAGATAACGAATTCTTTTGAGACGAGAATTTTACATTTTTATATTATATTGGAGAACAATGTACGGAATAAATATTTTTGGAGTTATTAAATAAATCTAAACTATAATGGAGAATGGAGATTTTAGTTTGTTAATTTATTCAAGAAGTCATTTTATTTATTTAGGCTATAGTTTAAATACTTAGGCTTTGGTTTTAAAAAGATTTTTAGTAAGTAATTAGATAAAAGATCTCATTTAATTCTTATTGGGTTGTAAATTAATTGCTAAAGCCTAAAGTAAGTTAGAAACTATAAAGAAATGAGAAATTTTCCTAAGTACAAGTTATTGTATGTTTATTTTCTTATCTTATTCAGTTTACAGTAAACAAAAACTTTCCACTTTGAAACCTAAAACCAAGAATCCAACTTCTTCAATTCTCTTGCGAATTAAACATTTTTAGAAGCTAATAATTTTAGGCAATAGTCTTAAGCTCCTATGCAATTCGTTAAGGCTTTGTATTTCAGTTTATTGTTTGTTGATATGGATTTTTGGATGTATTATGGTTGAATTGGTATTAGGGTTTTCTGCTTGAGAATTTGTGGTTGCTGTACTTTGATTTGTTGTTGAATTGAGGAAGAAAGGTGAATTAATTCTCATGTAAACTTTCTATGAATTTCTTAGTGCATGCCGATGAATTTGTATCCTATGTTTGTGAAATTAGAAGTGTGATTTGTTTCCTCTGTGAATGCAAACCTGCTAATCATTTTCTACTAAAAATCCATACTATAAATTAGTTTTCTACGTATTCATGATGTTTTTATGCTTTGATCAATTACCCTATGAACGCAAGTGGGTTTCAGAGTCAATATTGCAAATATATCTCATCAAAACGTGTTGAAATCATGTCGAAACGATTGTACTCAATAGTGGGGAGGATGCCTAGATCTCATGCCCTAGGCATTCTATTGGTCGACCGGCCAACACCTGAAACGTGAGTTTCTGGTGCTTCCTAATCCTCCCCGTCATCTTGTTTGAACCCATGTTTACCTTGCTTGTTTTGATGGTTTCCTGTTGCATTGTTTTCCCTTCTTTTAGATTTGATTCTCCAAATTTTTATGATTCTTCATTCATAGATTTTTGAAGTTATATTTATGTATCTACCTAAATATATGGTTTGAATGCAAGCAATGTAGAAAAGATAGTTTATTATAATTTACGGATTTCAAACTTGTTTCCAAATCAATTTAATTCCTTTTATAAATGACTATAATATGCAACTATATATTAAATATAGTTAAGTGGAGATAGTTTATGGATTTAAGAGTTATGTTATGAAATATAAGCCTATGTTATTCCTAAGAAAAAATTTAAATGTCTACCTGGCTTTTGGAATATTTTGGGATTTTGAAACAACTATATATATACACACATATATTTGTATATCAACCGAAATTTATATCTTCTTTTATCAAGTATTAAATATTTACATTTGTATATCAATTCAGATTTATAGCTTATTTTATTAAACATTAAAAACAAATATATAGTTGAGTAATAAATAAGTTTATGAATTTTTATAGAAGACGTTTGAAAGCATATATATATATATATATATATATATATATATGTATGTATGTATGTATGTATGTATGTATGTATGTATGTATGTATGTATGTATGTATGTATATGTATTTTAGAAATCATTCCATATATGATAAAATCAATGTAATTGCTTTCAAAACTATAATCTCTTCTTAGCTATTATTGTGCTTAGCCTTTGGCTATATATGATATTTTGGCATTTCTCATATAACTGTTGGAACTATCACTTTCTTGCAATTTCTACCTTCACTTGAATGAAAATTTTAATTAAATGACTTAGCAATACAAGTGGTATGGAACATTTATATAACTTTATCAGTTAATTCTTGGACTCATTCGATTTAATATTTTTGTCAAGTGAGAATTTCAATCTTTTAGTAAATATTTAAGCGTCGCAAAGTGGTTATAGGACATTAGATGATACTCATTTAGTTATGAATTGAGAGTATATTACACTTATCGATCAAAAATGATCACTTTGACATGCAAAGTGCTTATCTCTTGTGTTAAGTGGGATTTACAATCCTTTAGTATATACTTAATTATTACAAAGTGGTTATGCAACATTGGCCTATACTAATTACTAATTGAGAGTATATTACACTTATTGGTCAAAATGATCATTTTGGTGTGGGAAGTGCTCATCCCTTGTATTGGCTTGTGAAGTGCTCACTTTTATTTTAATGAGCAAAGTGCTCGTCTCTTGCGTTGAGTCACGGCGTCTTTTATTGTATCTTGCGAATTGCTTGCTTTTGTATTATGACTTGCAAAGTGCTTGTCTCCTTTGTTGACTTGCGAAACGCGTGTCTATTATTATAGCTTGCGAAGTACTTGTTTTGTTTTGACTTGCGATGAGCTTGTCTTTATGGTTTTGTGATTAATGACTTACTTTTATGCTAGCCTCTTGGTTTTGACTCGCTTTAAAGTAGTCTTATATTTCTGGAGTTTGACTTGCTTTTATGTTGTTTCTTTTGCTCTTGTGATTTTAGAGTTGGTTATCTTATTACCATATTTGTGCTGATTTCATTAATGGGCATGAGAGGACATAGTGACAAGGTGATTTAGCATTGATGTTGTTTTATTACATGAGCATGTTATTTAGTTCTTGTTATGCCATATGTATTATGCAAGTTTTCTAGTGGATGATTTTATAATGATGCCTTATGATGTTTAGTGTAGTCCACTATATGGATTTCTATATCTTTGATATTCATGTATGCGCATTATATGACCTGAACTTTTTGATATTTAGAGATAGACTGACCCGTTTATCATTTTTATAATACTCGAGGCAGGCCGAGACTTGGTAAGTACAAGGACTCGGTGACCTCGGATATGGACTGGCTTAAGAAGTTATAGGATGTTACTTATATGTTGATGTATCATTTATTTTATCCTATATATTTTTTGTATGTTTGTTTAAGTTGTAGAACTATGTAGTCGTGTATATTTTGAGACCTGTGACAGTCTATGCACATATATGTTCGCATAAGTGAGATTAGTATTTCCTTTTGTAGAATCACACCATAGGGAGACATTTGGTGTATTAATTTTCCATTGGGACATGAGATTCTATTTTGTATATTATTTGATATATTGTTTATTTCTAATAGAGCCAACGTGTTTATTGCTTTGTGCCAAGACTACTCCCGTCCATATATGGAGTTGTGAGGTAAAGATGACGTGATATGTTAGCCTAAGAGAATAGACATGGATAGTTGCTTCTATGCAGCCTTCTTCGTATTACTTGAAAATATTACTTGTAATATTCTTTGGTAATATGGGCATAGAGGTGGGGCGTTATAGCTTGGTGTTAGAGCATAAGTTCGGAACAATATAGAATGTAAGAAGCATGAATCTTGGCCTAGACATACTTAGAGTCGCATCCCTTGGGTGTTTAGGGTAGAATTTAGGACTTATTTCGTATTTAGATATAAGTATAAATGATAATTGAGAATAATCTGTGGGATGTATTTGTAAAAAATTTGAATTACTTCACAAAATATTATTATAAAAATGTTAAAGTTTGGAACTCACTTTTTTCAAAGAGTGGGATTTAATGGATAGAATAGATCTTGCCTCGGATGGCTTAGTGTTGAGTAGTGGTGTCCTGATCCGTTAATGATCAGAGTTGCGCAGCGAAAGCTGATAGACAACTTTCCGTTGAGCACATTAATTAGTTTGTTTATATATTTGATTGGTTGATGGATGCTGAATTGTTTGAATTTATAAGTAATTTTTTAAAATTGGTACCGAGTCGGAATCATCTCTTGAAATTTAGAAACCTACTCAATATAATTACAAGATTTTGTGATATCTTCAATAGTGTAGCTACCGCAAAGGATATTGAAAATTTTACATCGTATAAAATAAAATATTAATTTATAAGTATAACTAATTAAATGCTAAGATAGATGTGGAATTGAATAGTTGCATGATGTATGCATGGATGAATGGTTATAATATTGATTATTAGTACATTATCATTCATATCGAAATATAAAGATTGAAATTAATTTTGTGTTAAATTTCCCATTGAGTGCTTTAAGAATGTGGATCTATGCTCCTGATCAACGTTATCGATAGGGATTCGTAAACACTAGGATGAGACAATTGGACACGGTATTTTGAATTATAATATTTAAAGTATTATAAATAATTTTGAATGTGTATAAATAATATTTAAAAGAAAATAAAGTTTAAAGTGAGTTAATATTACTTTAAAATGGAATAAATGTTTTGAAAAATGTATATACATGCTTATGTAATGAATTTTGAAAAGAAAATGTCTTAAAGATAAATAATATTTTAAGAGATGTAACAAACTATATATTTCATTTAATGTGAAGAATTATGTGAAAATTTGATGACATATAATATTTTGAAAGGAAGTTATCTTAAAGATGAATGATATTTTAAAAAGAGAAATATTGTGAGTTATATGTTTATGTTGAAAGAAAATATTATATGCAGTTTTGATAATAATATTAAGTGATTGATTTGGGATTAAATAATATTATTTAAGAAGATGGAATATTATGTGGAAAGATATTTTTAGTAAATAAATTAAGAAGAAAAATTTATCTACTGTTAAAATAGTTACCTATATGTATATTTGTATTAAATTTTTTTTATGGTTTAGAAATTATAGTGAAAACAGTAAAGATGCATTATATGTATTAATGTTGGATGACGTATGAAGCCAACGAACATTAGCGATAGCAGAGGTCAGTGGCGAAACATTGTTGATTTCATGGTCAACATCGTAGCCATTTGACAAAGCAATTCACTATAAATAGATAGCACGAGAACATCATTGAAGTATTTGATATATGTATTTTGTGTATGTTCATTTATAAAATATGTGCTAATATGAATTTAGTGTGATGCTTTTGATTTGTTATGTATCTCATATTATGATCTAAATGAATATAAAAACTTATATGTGAGTTCCAAACTAAAGAATGTTGAAATAAAAGATGACTGTGTAAATAAATTTTAGAAATTTCCAAATAATTGAAAAGAATGGAACTTTGTATTGAAATAATTTGAAATTAAAAGGATAAATTGCATAAATAAGATTTGGTATAAATGATCAATAAGAACCCATTATATTTTTTGAAAATGTAAAACTTGAAAAGTTATATTAAAAAGATTGAAACTTTATATTTATGTTTGAAATAGGTGGTTGAATTTGTGAATATTTTAATTTTGGGAAATAAACAATATTTTAAATTTAAGTGACTTTATAAAATAATAATAATAATGAGATATAGAAGTTCTTTTGTAAAGCAAAGAAAAGAAATTTGAGAAGTTTGGAATTTGCGTATAAGAATATGACTTGTACTTAACTATATTTTTATAATTATGAAAGGAAGGCTACAAAATGAAGTTTGATAAGATAAATATTTAATAGAGAGAGAAAATTCTTTTGGTTTGATAATATATGTAACTTTTTATTAGAAGTTGGTTTTCCTCGTTTATTAATTTCAAATATAGATATTCAATTGAAATGTAACGGCCCGCCTTACCGATGAAAGCTGACACCGAACACATCCATGGTATTCAAATGCCGAACATCTAATCACCGAAAAGGTAGATTGTTAGGGTAAAATAAAAAGAAAATAATAGGGAACAGGAAAATCAGAATCTCACGGCGGAATCGACATAAAATAATATGACAAAGATGGTAAAAACTGTCACTCCAACATATAGAGTACATCAGAGTTACTAACAAACCTTAACAGCTGGACAGTTATAAAATTCTGACCTTACAATTGCTGATAGGTTTACTATATAATACAACAGAAAATAAAACACGACAATAGGTGAACATCTAGCTCTTCTCCAATAACTCCATATCATCGAAGTCGACTTTGGTAAAACTCAGTCTGTCCCAAGCATTAAAATAAAAAACACACGGGTCAACAGCATGATAAAACTTAAGTAACATAATGAACATATATAAAAATTCTATGACTCCACGCCGCTATTGTAGAATTACCTGACAAGAATAACATCCATAGATGAAGAAAAGGGAAAAAAATCAAACAACAATCCAATCCAGAAAGAATGAAAACAAACAACAGAAGAAATACAAATAAAAAGGGTGGGAACTAGTAAGAGCAAATTCCATACTTAATGAATGGGAAAAATCAATATCAAATTCTAGACTTAAAAGAATAGATACAAATAATTGAACATGGAGATGGGCACAAGGCCGTTCTCGATGCAATTAAGAAAATAATTCAAAGATTTGAAATAACGATAAGGACCCTGCCAACGGTTATCGAGTATCCAAGTACTTCATATCTCTATGTGCAAAACGAATCCAATCTAGAGTGGATGTGAAAATACAACAATGGAAGCTACCCCAAGTAGTTTGGCTTCCACTTGCGCTTTGGGTTTAGTCATTTCCGACAAAGAATGACAAGGCTCAAATGAGTAACACATCGTCTTAGAGTGACGAACTATAAAGAAGATAGCATAATCAAAGTCGATAATCGATAAATCAATTATTGGGAATGATAAAATGGTTATTTTCACTTGCGCTTGATTTTCACATCACAATATTTTATAGGAACATGTAAAAACAATCTTTAAAATATTCTTTTAAAGACGATTATATTTTCTAAGCGTATTAAAACCAAGGTCAAAACAACTGTCAAAACATTGTTATTATCCAAAAATAATTTACACTTAGCTTTATTTGAAAAAAAATTCTTTTTTAAAAGATCTTCCTGTTTGTAAACTATTATTTATAAATTTTAAATCAATGTTATTATCCCAAAGTTAGTAAATCAATTAAATTAATTTTATAAATTTTATACCAAAGGTTAATCATCCCTAAGGATAATTCATATAACCTTTTTATAACCTTTAAAACCATATTAGTTTTCCCAAACAAAATAAGTCAAATTAAAAATCCCTTTTATAAATTTAAACCAATATTAATTACCTCTAAAGATAATTAATCACATTTATACTCTTTCATATTTTAAAAACAATGTTAATTATCCCGAAAGATATTTTATCAAATTTATAATCTCTTTTAGTAAACTAATCGAATGTCTTTATTAAATAGTTAATTATTAAAAAAACACCTTTATTTAACCAGTACATTAACTTTTAAACCTTAGTAAATCAGTTCATTAACTTTATTACACTAAATCGGTTGATTGACTTTAAAACAATTAATTTAC
This sequence comes from Allium cepa, assembly GCA_030765085.1. Classification (NCBI taxonomy): domain Eukaryota; kingdom Viridiplantae; phylum Streptophyta; class Magnoliopsida; order Asparagales; family Amaryllidaceae; genus Allium; species Allium cepa. Next base: position 1,053,262,698 of record CM060931.1, read on the forward strand.
TTTGAAACACTTTTATTAAATCAATTAATTAAATTTTAAAACACCATTAATTAAAAATATTAACTAAAGTCAAATATCATTATTAAAACGATAAATTAGATTCAAACATTGTTAATTAAAACGATTAACTAAATTCAAAACGTCATTAATTACAATAATTAATTAAAGTCAAATATCATTATTTAAAATGGTTAATTACCGTTAAACATCATTAATTAAAATGATTTATTAAACTCAAATACCATAAACTAAGATGATTAATTAAATCTAACCGTCTTTAGTTAAAATAATTTATTAACTTAAAACATTATTACTTAAAATGGTTAATTAAATTCAAATGTCATTAATTAAAATGATTAATTAATTTTAAGCATCATTAATTAAAAAATTATTGAATTCAAATAATCATAACTAGATGATTAATTAAATTACAATATCATTAATCAAAATGATTAATAAATTTAGATATCTATTTTGTGAATATACAAGCCCAAGACAACAAGCACAAAGGGTTTAGGGGATGATATTCAGTAATTGATGATATATCAAAAATTGCTATAATGATACTTGAACAATTTAAATAGAATATTACAATTAATTTTAACTAAATATTAATATAAGCAGCATAATGAAATAAAATTATTTTTAGCGAGAAACCCCTTAAGGTCTCTTTACAAATATTCCCTGCAAAACAATGGTTACGGATAATATATATATAATCATATGGGTTCATTGCAGTTAAGTTAATATATCATCTGTTTTTCAAAACAGGATTTTCAATCAAACAATCAATTAAGAAATTAATCAAACAACAACAATATCTAAATTATCAACCAAGTATTCAATAATAAATTTATAACATCATGGATATTATATAGCTAATTTAAAGGTGAGTAAACTCATAGAAATTCCAATTATCACTGAAGCGATTCATTCGGAACTAAAACCAAACGAGAATTCTATTTTAGTACAAATTTCTACAAGCTCCAAACTCTAATAATACTATTCTAAAACGCAGAGACTGATCCTATGAATGCACCGCAACTGACAATGTTCGATTTGGACCTAATGTGAGCAAGATTTTTATTTTGTAATTTATCAATTTTAATTAAAATAAATAAAACCTTAATTGCATCAATTAACAATTAAATATCCACTTAACATCTTCTCCCCCACAAATAAACAAATTCATGTATGTGACTGAAATGCCTGCCCAACTATAGTGTACACGCACGCAAGACTCCTCCCTCAGTTGATGAATCGGAGAATGAACTTCGCCGATGAACTCCACTACACAATATCCTCGCGCCCATCAACACCACCATGAATTAGACTTTCTCAAATTGATCGCGGCCTATAGCTAGTCGTGCTATAGTGCAAATGTCGCATTCACCATGGAGCCGCCGCACTTTATATGATCACCACCAACTCATTTCTCCACCACAAACTCAACTGCGCTCACCCCTAAACCTACCTCCTCCTCCATCATCAGAAAACCCGAACCCTAGGTTGCTGCCCAAAAGTTGAACAATAGAAAACATGAACGAACACTGCAAATTTGGTATAGAAGCGCAGATCTACTCATTAGGAGTTCAAAGATCCATGTTTTATGATTTTTAATTCACTACAAGATTTGATTTTGATTTTAGAATATAGGTTCTTAGTTACATTTGCTATAAAAACAAATGAAAGTGGCCATGCGAATATGAAGAAAGTGAATATAAGGATGTGTGTACGTAGCTTACAACAACCACATTGCCTCCATCATAAATTAACCAAAAAATCAAATTTCTTGAGCCACCAAAATGTCCAAGCAAGGATAGAAAAACAAGATGTGTGTGGGAAGATTTTGCAAAGATTGTGTTTTTTGTGTTTGAGAGAAATATATATAAATATATAAATAGTTTTGGGGTACTTCATTACACAATATACCGTTCATGTTTGAACTACAAACGATAAAAATAAAAATATGATCGTTCATCAAAATGTTTCATGATCACAAATCAATAATAAAATACACAGTTCATTTAATTCTATGAAATTTGAAACATATCATCGTTTGTCGTAAAATCGACAAGTGATAATTTAAATATCTTCCAGATTAAAAATTATGAAAAAATCAAATAAATTCAATTAAAATTACTATAACATAATTTATTTCATTTTATTACAATTTGATTTTCCTATTATTTATTATATTCGAACCATTTATAATTGTAAATAAATTTACAATATGAATTTACTAATATTATTTATTAATTCAAATGGAGTTAAAATAAAACAATTAAATTCATTTAATAAATATTTCATTCACAATTCAAATATTTAATGATCACTATATTTGAATTTGAGTTATTACATTCCATAACTCAATTATTTAAAATTAGTTAAATATTTAAAATTCAATGGCCAAAATTTTTGCTTGTTACATGAAAAGAATTAAAATGTTGAGTAATGATTAAATATTTGTAATTTTTTCATGTTATTGAAAATAATTCTTGGAGAAATGATTTTTTATAAAATGAATTAAATTGTGAGGTTTTAATGCATGAAATTAGGGAAGATTTTAAAATATTTCACTTCCTTATTTTAAGAGATTAAATGAATTGAACATCTTTTGTACACCTTAAATATTTAGCGTCCTAAACTATAAAAGTGTTACATTGTAACGACCCAAAAATATCTATTAATTAAAATTTGAATATTTAATTAATTTTAATTATTAATAAGTGGAATTTATAAGTCGAATGATTTATTTTCGAATATTGGATAATTAAATCGATTATTTAATAGTTGAAATTTCTGAAATAATTGAAAATTGGGTTAACTATGATCGAAAATGATTTGTAAAATTTTATTATATCATATTGAAGTTAGAATGATGTTATAGAACTTTTAAAATTGAATTTTAAGTTTATTTGTGAAAATTGAATATTTTAATATTTAATTATCGACTGAAAGATAGCCAATTTTCGAATAGTCTCAGAATTTGACGAAACAAGTTTTATTGGATCCGTAATAGTTAGTTATTATCGGATTTCAATTTTCGTAGCAATCAGAGTTTTTGTTTGACCGTGGCAGCTCGAAAGGCATCGAAATTGTTTTAATATTAATTTGGCGAGTTAAAATGGTCATTTTTCAAATAGTCTCAGATTTTGAAGAAACCAATTTCATCGGATCCGTAATGTGATGTTATTGTATGGTTTCAAATTTCGTGTCAATCGGATTTACCGTTTGTCCGGGGCAAGCCAAAACGCATAGAAAATTCGTTTAATCAGTTTAATTTTAAATCGATCGTTTATTGCCGTAACTCGCACAGATGATCGAATTAGCCTCCGAAATACATTACATTGTGTTCGGAACGCGAGGTAAACCTTAGGAACGCCAGCCGGCATGCTTCATTTGGAGTTCGGAAAATTCGGGATGAATAGTGTTTTGGGCAATTTTCTATATAAAGACTTCATTATCTTCATTTGCAAATTAAAATAAAAAACCCTAGGGTTTTAGAGCCAGCCGCCACCTTATATTCAATGGCTGAGAATACACAATCTCCTCCTCCTCTTTTCTTCAAATCCACAAACATTTAGAGAAAGTTGTCAACTACAAAGTTGTAGAGAGTATCAAGATCTAGCTATCCAACGGTGGAGATCGGAAACAGAGCCACGGATTGACGGAAAAACGTGATTGAAGCCGCTGCGTTTTTCACGTAAATCGAGGCAAGGGGGAGCCGAGTCTGGCCACACTCATGGTGTAGGTGGCTCTGGTGATGGGCTTCGTGGTGGTGCTAGCTGATTGAGTTAAAGATGCTTGTAGTGAGTTGCGAAATTAGGGTTTGTAGAGGCGGCTATGGGTTGTGTACGTGTTTTTAACGTATGGGGAAGAAGGTGGTAGGGGCGGTCCATATCTGATGGTAGAGGGAGGGACGGCCCAGATTAGTTTGGTTTAAAAATTAAAATAAATTTGTTAATTTATGTGTATAATAATTCGTGTAAACTTATAAATGTCATAACTTCTTCATACGAGGTCAAAAACGCACGAAACGAATTGCGTTGGCTTCGTTTTGTCGAGTACTACGCAATGGAGCTGGTTTGGAGTCGTTTGGAGCTAGTGAAAATTTCAGGTAAAATTAAACGTCCGTTTAATTTTATTCGAAATAAAACGCTGGAACTATATTGAAATCAAGGTGAGAAGTTCTCACTCAATCGAATTGTTTCGATTTAAATTTTTAAATAGTTAGATTTAAAATTTGCTTGAATGTATGTTTGAATGATGATTGTTATCTATTGATTGTTAAAATAGACATTATGCGCCGCTAGTAAGCGGAGGTTATTTATTAAAAACATATACCGCGAATATTTCAGCGTATAGTGAAATTGGTATTATTTATGTACTTGGAGTTGATTTCCCGCATTATATAGCGGATAAGACCCTATTGCGCCGTCTATTAAGCGGATAATATTTTATAAATCCCATAATTCCGTACTGGAGCGGAATTGGTATTGTGCTAACATCTTTGGATGCAGGGAAACAGGTTGGAGGGATCCAACTGGATTCCTCAACTATATTGATTTATTTACAGATATTGTGATATTTGTTGATTATCATATCGATATATGATATTTGGATGTCATGATTGACTATTTGGTGTTGTTGCATCATCGAATTCATTTTTGAAGTTTTAAAAGAATGATTTTGATTTTAAAAGGAATTTCAAAGTGATTTTTGAAAGTATACATTTTATTAAATTTTTGAATTGATTCATTTTAAATAATTAAAACATTATAAATTTTTATGTTATAAAAATTAAGATTTTTGTAAAATATAACCAAAAGGAGATTTTTGAGATAAGTAGTTAATAAATTTATAAAATAGTTAAATTGGGATTTTTGAATTATTTTAAAACGGGTTATATGAAAGATGTACAAATTTGATATTTTAAAATTAAAAATATTAGAATTATAAAACGAGTTTTTATAAGTGTTAAAATGAAGTATAAATGGATTCATAAGTGAATAAAAATTTATAGATTTATGAATTATGAAGTTATAAAATGAATAGATGTTGTAAGACAAAAGATTTTAAGGAATTAACTTATAAATCGGATTTTTGCATTTAAATTGAAATCTTTGATGAAGCAAAAATGGTTTATAGTTGAGATTTATAAAATATATATTTTATAAATCGAAATAATAGAATTTTAAAAGGAGTTCTATTAATGTTGAAAATAGGGTTATAAATGAAATCTTATAAGTAATAAGATTTATAATTTGTGAAGTTTTAAAAGAACGATTTTGTAAATAAATGGATTATAAGCATTTAACTTAAAAATATGAACTTTTGGTATATAATTGAGTTATATAAATTAAATTGGATTAATAAAGGAGATTTATAAATCGAAGCTTATAAATAGAAATGGAATTTATAGACATTGTTTATAAATTCGAAATCAATGAAATTTGATAAATTGAAAGTTGAAATTGGTTAAGGAAGTATATTCACGATTTTGGACAGTGAATATATTATCAAATAAAATGGATATGCTTGGGAAAATGAATATTATAAAATGAAGTTAATCGTTTTAACGATGTTTTAAAATGTATTATAAATCGAATACATAGATTTCAACATTCATTGTTGAAATAGACGTTTTCGAGAAAAAAGGAAATGGTGGACTATAACACTGTTGTTATAGTAAATGGTTTCCGAAAGGAAATATTTTGTATAGTATTGGGATTTACATATCTATTTTAATTTTGAATCCCTATACTAGTGATTTTGGGTCGTCGTAACGGTGTTTACGCAACATTCGTTTTGACTCAAATAAATGTGTTTAAGTGAATGTTTTCCTTAAAGAATGAAACATATAATTAATTTCGATATTAAGCATATTGAATATTTTCTAAGTATTGAAAATAAATAGATTGGTGAATTACTTATTATTAAATAAGTATGGAAATGTTTTTCCAATGTGAAATGAAACATTTTGAGAATTTATCTTTTTGAAGACAAATTGAAAATGAATATTAGAAATCGATTTGGGAATCATATATTCATAGATATTTTGGAAGTGTAAATTCACTATGGAATTTATAAAAGAAAGGGGAATTTGATTAAAAATAAACGTTGATTCATTTTTGAAGTATGGGAATAAATTTACGGATTTGGAACGTAAATATAAAGTAAATCGTTAAGGATTTATTTAATTGGTTTAAATGAACCATGTTGAAATGAAAGTAATTCCGCGTAAGGAAAATGTTTGAAATTTGTTTTCAAAAGTGGTAAATGTGAAAAGTGATTTGAAAATTGTTTTCAAATGGTTGAAGTGTGGAAATGTTATACTAGTAAAGATATTTTCGAAAGTAAATAATTTGGGAAATTATTTGGAATTTGGTGATGTTGAACACGCCTATTGATAGTTAAATAATCCGACTATCAATATTTACCTTTAAATATGTATTTGTTGTGATTGCTTGAATTTGAATGCCACACTTATTTTTGAATAAGCGCTCACTATTCGGGTTAGCCGGGAAAGGACCTTGGGGTCGTATAACCCATCCGAATATGTGATACGTCGTAATGGATTGCATTCGATGACCGGTGTTGAAGACCGGATATTTTTGAAAACGAAAGGATTATCGTTGAGTTACTCTGCATCGGCTGATCTCCGATATAGAGGTTTTATCACCCTTAGTGACGGGAAGTCCGGACGTGATTAGAAATTATACGGAATGCAAGGACTTCTTTGTAAGTGCCTTCGGTTCTGTTCGAGCCCGGAACAGACTTGTATGGATTGTATGTCTGACATTACAAGTTGAGATATAAATCTGATTTCTTTCGAATATATTTCTGTTGGTGGCGGAGAATTTATTTTCTTAGCTTAACACCCTTCCCTGAGACGTACGAGCTCAGAGGTTATGTAGTTGAAGGTTATTAGCGATATACTCCCAATTTGGTAGCGTGGCATGCTGAGTGTTGCTGTGGGATGATCATTGTTTGATCATTTGTGATATGATCATTTGTTTGATCATTTATCTTGGTGATCATTACTTTGATCATTTGTTGACCCAAAGCACAGCTTTTGTATAAAGCATGACTTTGTGGACGAGACTTCGTCGGACCTCACACCCCGGAAATGGTCAAAACAGGAAGGATGCAGCAAGGTTATTAGGGGGTAGCGCCCCTTTAGTGTATGTCATTCCTTCTGGATAGAGGTGGTATCATGGTATGGAGCCCAGATACTTAACCTATGTTGTTGCTGCAAATTTATTGCTTTGTGGTTGTTGGAAATCGAGGATCCTCAGATAGATCGGTTACGATTGGGGGATGACATATTCGTGTCAGTAGTTACCCTGTTAGGGGTAACCCGGCCTTGTGTTGGCAGAGATCCGGTTTGCTTCTCGGGTCGTCTTTCCAGAGGCGTACCCATGTGGCAATGGGAAGTTCCTTGGCCTGACCATTTATTGGAAATCCAAAAAAACAATACGAGACTTGTACGGTTTTAGTTGTAGAACCTGCCATTTACTTATGGTGGCGCCCACTGTTTAGATGGTAGTTATAGTAGGCATACGATAATGGTCGTATGTTGGCTAAGATTTATATCTTAACTTTCGAAATAATTTTTCCTACACTATACACTAGTAATAATATCAAATGTTTCTTTTTAATGCGTATCAAGCATCTTTGACTATCATAAGGAGAAATCTCCTTCGATTCTGCGTTTGCATTATGTGTGTGTGTGGGAGGCCTTATGGTAGTCTCATTTTCTAAAAAGCATTGCGAATCTATTTTAAAATTATCATGTTGTTTGTTTTAAAGATAAACTATTTTAAGTTCTCACATCAGTCACATGACTGACTCGGAGTTTATTGTTTTCCTTCCTAAACTCTGGGTGCCCACCAATTTCCACACGGGCAGTCAAGAGTCAGGTTATCAGGATATTCTAGAATTCAAGAGTTGCTGGAGGCAAGCTGGATGGCATGGCGTATTCACTAGTATATAGTATTTCTTTTCTGTTGTTTGTTGTTGTACACTCTGATGTTATGAAATGTTGTAATGTGGTGTAATGTAATAACTGATATAGTTCTTTGTTTAAAGATTATTCATTTATCTATTATATGTTGTTCCGCTGCGATTGTGAGATTCTGATATTGTTCTGTTGTTTCTTTCTATTTTGTTCTATTTTTCTTCTTCTTCTATCTTTTTCTTCTTCCTTAACCCTAACGGTACGGTTTTCCGGCATTCGATTGCTCGGCAGTTGATACAGTGGACGTATTGATGTCGGTTTTCGAGCGTCGAAAAATCGCATTCGTCACATTTGGTATCAGAGCTTATGGTTAAGCGACAACCATGGCTCTGTTGGGTATTACTTATTAAAGATGGAGTCAGTAGTACTCTATAATGAGTTGAGTGTAATAATCGATATGAGAGCGTATTTGTTAGTGAATATTAAATGGTTTTATATTGTGATGATTGGTTTGTTGAGTGGCATATGAACCTTCGTCGGCACAGTCTGCGCAACTGTATCGAAGGGGTTTCTAAACACTTGAATAGAACAAATTCGATACAGTATTGTTTTAAATTGGGTAAATGAAATAATTTTACCTTGATTATATTTTATATATAAAGGAATAATTTTTTAGAATTATTAAAGTATATAATTGATTGTTTGGTTGTTGAATAAGTTAAATAAAAACAACAGCTGTAAAAAAAATGAATTATATAAGCGAATGAATTATAAGTATGAAATTATAATTAAAATGATTTACAATTGCGAAATAATCTTATATATAAGAAGTGAAATTATATAAGTAAAAGATGTATAAATGTGATTTATAATCTAAAAACAAAATTCCAGAGGAATATTTGGACATGTTTGAAAGGGTTTGCAATTTGGAAAAGATTAAATTCCTTTTTGAGTTGAAAATGGTTTTCGAAGGTTTGGGAAAATTGTTTTGGAGAAATTAAAGCTCTAAACTCTTTTCGTTCGCTGGAAAATAATTCCAATGATGATTGCAACATCATTGGTGTTAATTTTCGGGTTTCCAAAAGAAGGATTGCTGCCAAATTGTTTAAAAGAAAGTTGTTTGGAAAACTTGGGTTTGGTTTTGAAATTCAAAAGATAATTGAATTGATTTCAAAAATGGTTTTGAAAGGTTGAAAGACTCTGGAATCCTATTTAAAATATTTATAGGAATGATAAATGAGTTAATGACTTATACAAATTTGAATTTTGATAGAATAAATTTAACTTAAAGGATGGAGTTAAATTAAAGTAAGTATAAGTAAATCAATAAAATCCAAGTTGAAATAAATTTGAGTTGTCATCAAAGACATGTGATTTGAAATTTAACAAAAGGAAAGTTAAATAAATTGATTTGGATTTGATAAGATGTTTGAAATGGAATATAACTTAAGTGAAATTGAATGAAGTTGATTTTGGTGTAGAAGTAAACTAATAAGTGAATTAATGAAATGAAGTCATTAAGAATTTGAACTTGAGTTATATAAATGAAATTCAACTTGAAATGTTAAATAACTTAGCAATTGAATTAAACTAATGAATTGAATATTAATCAATTGAATGTAAATAAAATTGATATGGAATAATGAATAATTCATTGGAAGCTAATGAAATTGAATAATTGAATTGAAGTCAATTTAATAGTAAACCAATTGGAATTAAAAGTGTTGAACCAAATTGAATGTAAAATAAATAAATTTGGTTATGTTGAATATGCATTGGTTGTTATATGGATGTTAGTTGATTGTATATGAATTCATTAAGTGTTAATGAAATTGAATTAGCGAAATTGGAAGCTAATGTAATTGAATTCAAATTGGAAGAAAATGAATTTGAATAAAATTGAATTTGATTGAATGGGAAGTAAACTAACTTGAATGTAAATTAGTGAATGTAAACTAACTGAAATTGAATGAATGAATGTTAGTAAAATTCCAATGTTAATGAATCAATTGGAAAACCAATTCAATGAATATTAATGAGAAGTAAATTTATATTGATTTTGTGGTTGCATTTGTTGCTTTAGTTGCATTTTCTATATTATGTAGTTGTTATGTTGCTATATGATGTATATTGATATTATTTTCATATATGCATGTTTCTCATGTTGTTGTTGAGTGTTTAGTAGGTGCGGATTGCGCTTGCTTTGCATTTGGAGCTCGCTTTCGCGCTATATTAGCCGTATATGCTCGCTAATAAAAATATAAGGTACATATCTTGGATTAAATATCGTACTTTTACACATTTTTCCCTGCGGGATGCCTCATCACTTGATGAGATGTATATTTGTGATATATATACTGTCATTTTTTTTTTCGGATCGAGCCGCGCAAAGGAGACTCTGGCGATTTTTTTCGAAAATTTAAGGCGTTAGAAAATTTTTGAGAAAATTGGAAAAAAAATTTGAAAAATATAATTTTGATTTGGAATTGAAAGTTAAACAATAGTAGTTGTTTTTCAGAAGACAACTAAGTATGATTTGAAAACTTAGTAAAGTTATTGTAAGAAGTTTAACTATGGATTTTGGGAAAGTTAATGGATTCTGTAACTTTTCTTACTTGATAATTTCGAGGACGAAATTCTTTTAAAGGGGAAAGTTTGTAACGACCCAAAAATTTCTATTAATTAAAATTTGAATATTTAATTAATTTTAATTATTAATAAGTGGAATTTATAAGTCGAATAATTTATTTTCGAATATTGGATTTAATTGGATAATTAAATCGATTATTTAATAGTTGAAATTTCTGAAATAATTAAAAATTGGGTTAAATATGATTGAAAATAAATTTTATTATATCATATTGAAGTTAGAATGATGTTATAGAACTTTTAAAATTGAATTTTAAGTTTATTTGTGAAAATTGAATATTTTAATATTTAGTTATCGACTGAAAAATAGCCAATTTTCGAACCGTCTCAGAATTTGACGAAACTAGTTTCATTGGATCCGTAATAGTTAGTTATTATCGGATTTCAATTTTCGTAGCAATCAGAGTTTTCGTTTGACCGTGGCAGCTCGAAAGGCATCGAAATTGTTTTAATATTAATCTGGCGAGTTAAAACGGTCATTTTTCAAATAGTCTCGGATTTCGACGAAACCAGTTTCATCGGATCCGTAATGTGATATTATTATATGGTTTCAAATTTCGTGTCAATCGGATTTACTGTTTGTCCGGGGCAAGCCAAAACGCATAAAAAATTCGTTTAATCGGTTTAATTTTAAATCGATCGTTTATTGCCATAACTCGTACAGATGATCGAACTAGCCTCCGAAACACATTCTATTGTGTTCAGAACGCAGGGTAAACCTTAGGAACGCCAGCTGGCATGCTTCGTTTGAAGTTCGGAAAATTCGGGATGAATAGTGTTTTGGGCAATTTTCTATATAAGGACTTCATTATCTTCATTTGCAAACCAAAATAAAAAACCCTAGGGTTTTAGAGCCAGCCGCCACCTTATATTCAATGGCTGAGAATACACAATCTTCTCCTCCTCTTTTCTTCAAATCCACAAACATTTAGAGAAAGTTGTCAACTACAAAGTTGTAGAGAGTATCAAGATCTAGCTATCCAACGGTGGAGATTGGAAACGGAGCCACGGATTGACGGCAAAAGGAGATTGAAGCCGCTGCGTTTTTCACGTAAATCAAGGCAAGGGGGGAGCCAAGTCTGGCTGCACTCACGGTGTAGGTGGCTCTGGTGATGGGCTTCGTGGTGGTGCTAGCTGATCGAGTTAAAGATGCTTGTAGTGAGTTGCGAAATTAGGGTTTGTAGAGGCGGCTATGGGTTCTGTACGTGTTTTTCATGTATGGGGAAGAAGGTGGTAGGGGCGGTCCAGATCTGATGGTAGAGGGAGGGATGGCCCAGATTAGTTTGGTTTAAAAATTAAAATAAGTTTGTTAATTTATGTGTATAATAATTCGTGTAAACTTATAAATGTCATAACTTCTTCATACGAGGTCGAAAACGCACGAAACGAATTGCGTTGGCTTCGTTTTGTCGAGTACTACGTAATGGAGCTGGTTTGGAGTCGTTTGGAGCTAGTGAAAATTTCAGGTAAAATTAAAAGTCCGTTTAATTTTATTCGAAATAAAACGTTGGAACTATATTGAAATCAAGGTGAGAACTTCTCACTCAATCGAATTGTTTCGATTTAAATTTTTAAATAGTTAGATTTTAAATTTGCTTGAATGTATATTTGAATGATGATTGTTATCTATTGATTGTTAAAATAGACATTATGCGCCGCTAGTAAGCGGAGGTTATTTATTAAAAACATATACCGCGAATATTTCACCATATAGTGAAATTGGTATTATTTATGTACTTGGAGTTGATTTCCCGCATTATATAGCAGATGAGACCCTATTGCGCCGTCTATTAAGCGGATAATATTTTATAAATCCCATATACCGCGATAATTCCGTACTGGAGCGGAACTGGTATTGTGCTAACATCTTTGGATGCAGGGAAACAGGTTGGAGGGATCCAACTGGATTCCTCAACTATATTGATTTATTTACAGATATTGTGATATTTGTTGATTATCATATCGATATATGATATTTGGATGTCGTGATTGACTATTTGGTGTTGTTGCATCATCGAATTCATTTTTGAAGTTTTAAAAGAATGATTTTGATTTTAAAAGGAATTTCAAAGTGATTTTTGAAAGTATACGTTTTATTAAAATTTTGAATTGATTCATTTTAAATAATTAAAACGTTATAAATTTTTATGTTATAAAAATTAAGATTTTTGTGAAATATAACCAAAAGGTGATTTTTGAGATAAGTAGTTAATAAATTTATAAAATAGTTAAATTGGGATTTTTGAATTATTTTAAAACGGGTTATATGAAAGATGTATAAATTTGATATTTTAAAATTAAAAATATTAGAATTATAAAACGAGTTTTTATAAGTGTTAAAATGAAGTATAAATGGATTCATAAGTGAATAAAAATTTATAGATTTATGAATTGTGAAGTTATAAAATGAATAGATGTTGTAAGACAAAAGATTTTAAGGAATTAACTTATAAATCGGATTTTTGCATTTAAAATGAAATCTTTGATGAAGCAAAAATGGTTTATAGTTGAGATTTATAAAATATATATTTTATAAATCGAAATAATAGAATTTTAAAAGGAGTTCTATTAATGTTGAAAATAGGGTTATAAATGAAATCTTATAAGCAATAAGATTTATAATTTGTGAAGTTTTAAAAGAACATTTTGTAAATAAATGAATTATAAGCATTTAACTTATAATATGGACTTTTGGTATATAATTGAGTTATATAAATCAAATTGGATTAACAGAGGAGATTTATAAATCGAAGCTTATAAATAGAAATGGAATTTATAGACATTGTTTATAAATTCGAAATCAATGGAATTTGATAAATTACAAGTTGAAATTGGTTAAGGAAGTATATTCACGATTTTGGACAGTGAATATATTAGCAAATAAAATTGATATGCTTGGGAAAATGAATATTATAAAATGAAGTTAATCATTTTAACGATGTTTTAAAATGTATTATAAATCGAATACATAGATTTCAACATTCATTGTTGAAATAGACGTTTTCGAGAAATAAGAAAATGGTGGACTATAACACTGTTGTTATAGTAAATGGTTTCCGAAAGGAAATATTTTGTATAGTATTGGGATTTAGATATCTATTTTAATTTTGAATCCCTATACTAGTGATTTTGGGTCGTCGTAACGGTGTTTACGCAACATTCGTTTTGACTCAAATAAATGTGTTTAAGTGAATGTTTTCCTTAAAGAATGAAATATATACTTAATTTTGATATTAAGCATATTGAATATTTTCTAAGTATTGAAAATAAATAGATTGGTGAATCACTTATTATGAAATAAGTATGGAAATGTTTTTCCAATGTGAAATGAAACGTTTTGAGAATTTATCTTTTTGAAAACAAATTGAAAATGAATATTAGAAATCGATTTGGGAATTATATATTCATAGATATTTTGGAAGTGTAAATTCACTATGGAATTTATAAAAGAAAGGGGAATTTGATTAAAAATAAACGTTAATTTATTTTTGAAGTATGGGAATAAATTTACTGATTTGGAACGTAAATATAAAGTAAATCGTTAAGGATTTATTTAATTGGTTTAAATGAACCATGTTGAAATGAAAGTAATTCCGCGTAAGGAAAATGTTTGAAATTTGTTTTCAAAAGTGGTAAATGTGAAAAGTGATTTAAAAATTGTTTTCAAATGGTTGAAGTGTGGAAATTTTATACTAGTAAAGATATTTTGGAAAGTAAATAATTTGGGAAATTATTTGGAATTTGGTGATGTTGAACACGCCTATTGATAGTTAAATAATCCGACAATCAATATTTACCTTTAAATAGGTATTTGTTGTGATTGCTTGAATTTGAATGCCACATTTATTTTTGAATAAGCGCTCACTACTCGGGTTTGCCAGGAAAGGACCTTGGGGTCGTATAACCCATTCTGAATATGTGATACGTCGTAATGGATTGCATTCGATGACCGGTGTTGAAGACCGGATATTTTTGAAAACGGAAGGATTACCGTTGAGTTACTCTGCATCGGCTGATCTCCGATATAGAGGTTTTATCACCCTTAGTGACGGGAAGTCCGGACGTGATTAGAAATTATCCGGAATGCAAGGACTTCTTTGTAAGTGCCTTCGGTTCTGTTCGAGCCTGGAACAGACTTGTATGGATTGTATGTCTGACATTACAAGTTGAGATATAAAGCTGATTTCTTTCGAATATATTTCTGTTGGTGGCGGAGAATTTATTCTCTTAGCTTAACACCCTTCTTTGAGACGTACGAGCTCAGAGGTTATGTAGTTGAAGGTTATTAACGATTTACTCCCAATTTGGTAGCGTGGCATGCTGAGTGTTGCTGTGGGATAATCATTGTTTGATCATTTGTTTGATCATTTATCTTGGTGATCATTACTTTGATTTATTTGTTGACCCAAAGCACAGCTTTTGTATAAAGCGTGGCTTTGTGGACGAGACTTCGTTGGACCTCACACCCCGGAAATGGTCAAAACAGGAAGGATGCAGCAAGGTTATTAGGGGGTAGCGCCCCTTTAGTGTATGTCATTCCTTCTAGATAGAGGTGGTATCATGGTATAGAGCCAAGATACTTAACCTATGTTGTTACTGCAAATTTATTGCTTTGTGGTTGTTGGAAATCGAGGATCCTCGGATAGATCGGTTACGATCGGGCGATGACATATTCGTGTCAGTAGTTACCCAGTTAGGGATAACCCAGCCTTGTGTTGGCAGAGATCCGGTTTGGTTCTCGGGTCGTCTTTCCAGAGGCGTACCTATGTGGCAATGGAAAGTTCCTTGGCCTGATCATTTGTTGGAAATCCAAAGAAACAATACGAGACTTGTACGGTTTTAGTTGTAGAACCTGCCATTTACTTATGGTGCGCCCCCCTGTTTAGATGGTAGCTATAGTAGGCATACGATAATGGTCATATGTTGGCTAAGATTTATATCTTTACTTTCGAAATAATTTTTCCTATACTATACACTAGTAATAATATCAAATGTTTCTTTTTAATGCGTATCAAGCATCTTTGACTATCATAAGGAGAAATCTCCTCCGATTCTGCGTTTGCATTGTGTGTGTGTGCGGGAGGCCTTATGGTAGTCTCATTTTCTAAAAAGTATTGCGAATCTATTTTAAAATTATCATGTTGTTTGTTTTAAAGATAAACTATTTTAAGTTCTCACACCAGTCACATGACTGACTCGGAGTTTATTGTTTTCCTTCCTAAACTCTGGGTGCCCACCAATTTCCACACGGGCAGTCAAGAGTCAGGTTATCAGGATATTCTGGAATTCAGGAGTTGCTGGAGGCAAGCTGGATGGCATGGCGTATTCACTAGTATATAGTATTTCTTTTCTGCTGTTTGTTGTTGTACACTCTGATGTTATGAAATGTTGTAATGTGGTGTAATGTAATAACTGATATAGTTCTTTGTTTAAAGATTTTTCATTTATCTATTATATGTTGTTCCGCTGCGATTGTGAGATTCTGATATTGTTCTGTTGTTTCTTTCTGTTCTGTTCTATTTTTCTTCTTCTTCTATCTTTTTCTTCTTCCTTAACCCTAACGGTACGGTTTTCCGGCATTCGATTGCTCAGCAGTTGATACAGTGGACGTATTGATGTCGGTTTTCGAGCGTCGAAAAATCGCATTCGTCACATATATTATTTTAAAGGATATGAAATATTTGTGCGCTCATTTTCAAACTAGAAAGGAAGGATAATATGTTGATTTTTATAAATTAATATGTTATGTTAAACAATGTTTTATATTAATGAAATTTGGTTAAAATTTAAAGAAAGGGGAAGGATTTGGAAAATGGATTTTTGAAAATATATATTTATATTATAGACTTTTCTCTGAATTAATTTTACGAGGACGCAACTTCTTTAAGGGGGAAGTCTGTAACAACCCTAATTTTTGAGTTGCTTAAAAAAATAAACAATGATGTACATTAAAGATTTAATTAAGATATTTAAACGGAGGTTCTTTTATGAAAGATAATTCTTTTGAGATTGGAATTTTAAACTTGTATATTATATTAGAGAATAATATATGGAATGGATATTTTTGGAGTTATTAAATAAATCTAAATTAAAATGGAGAATGGAGAATTTAGTTTGTTAAATTATTCAAGAAGTCATTTTAGTTATTTGGGCTATTGTTCAAATATTTAGGATTTTGTTTCAAAAAGATTTTTGGTAAGCAATTGGATAAAGGAGGTAATTTAATTCTTATTGGGTTGTCCATTAATTCCTAAAGCCTAATGTTATTTAAGAACTATGTAGAAACGAAAAATATTTCCCAAGTACATGTAGGATCTAGATTAACCCTAGAGGGGGGGTGAATAGGGTTATAGCAAATTTTCTCGAATTAAACACAGAAACAAACTACAGAAATAAATATGTTGTAAAGTAAATCACACACAAAATTTACCCAGCTTCGGCAACCCCTGCCTACTGCTGCATTCCCTGATTTCTATTAGAATTAAACAGTATCCCGCTTACAAACACTCTACTAGACTCGCAAACCCTTTTGCTCTCGCTCACAAACACTCTCATAGACTCGCACACCCTGCTCCGCCTATAGAGTTTCGCTTACTCGCAAACTCTGCTCCGCCTATAGAGTTTTGCAAACTCGCACACCCTGCTCACTGAACTAATTCTAACTAGACAATCTGACACTACCTACAACCTAGGTGGTGATTTATAAATTCTTTGACTCGAAAAGAAAAAAAACAACTTCAAAAATACAAGCAAGAGCAAAAATTAAAATATAAACTTGAATCCATAATTTTTGCTCAAAATAAAACTAGACTTAAAACTTAGACCCTACTAACGAATAAAACTAAAACCCCCTTCATAATAAACAAGGTCGGCCCCTTGTTCTTTAACCCGATCCACTTTTATTCTCAATTACAAAATGGCGGCCGATCCTTTGTTGCAGAAATTAGGGTTTTCTGAATATGGAGGTTGCGACTGTAAATACTAGATTCTCTTGCTCTGTTGGTCGCTCCTTCTCGTATGCCTGGTTTGCGTTGCTCCTCTGTTGATCGATTATCTTATTTTCTTTGCTTGGGCCATTTCGCAGCTGCTCCTTTGATCGAGTTCACTGTTGCGGTATGTAATCTCTTTGCTGGTTTAATTTGCTTCTCTGTTGAACTCGATGCATATGATGAACTTTTGGGTTTAGTATTTATATGAATTCGAGACACTTGTTTTCGTTCGTATCAATTTGATACTTTCCCAATTTGTTCTTTCTTGATGCGCATGGCTTTCCTGATATAACTTCGACTTGTTACTCACGGCTTTGATTATCAAACTTTTGATTTATCTCGTGGATAATGCGGCAGAAACTTTCCCTTTTTCATTGCTGACTTTTTCAAAGATACAAATTTGATTTTCGTTGAATTCTCTGACTTGACTTTAGCATCCTATTTTCGAAAATTCTGACCTCGGCTTTTACTGTGAATTACTTCGGCCATTGAATTCGTTCAACTTGAAATTAGTTTGTGACGTGAATTTCTAGACGTTGATTATTGTTTGCTGCCTGTCGAACTTGCTTGCTTTGTCTTGAACAATGCACTTGTACATATTCACTATCACTTGCATTTTTATAACTGCACTGTTTATTTGCATATAAAGTTGGATTTGCTTCATTTGAAATTCTGTTGCATACTCGCTGTGCATTGAGTCTTCTGTGCACTTTGGTGTCACTTGTACTGTTGTAATGTGTTGTTTGCCCTTGTTTCTGGTTGCTTTCCACATTGAACTGGCTTTGATGTTGTACACTGTTTACTGTTAGTCGAGTTGCATCTGCTTGTAGTTGATGCATATGCTCTCTGATACATGTTTGGACTAGTTGTGCATTGTTCATGACTGTTTCATGCTTGTTTGTTATCTGGTAGCACTTGAGTTTCTTGGCACAGCTGTTAGCTTTGGTGTATGTAGCTTGGTTCATGTGAATACATTTGTGTTGCATTGCAGTTGATTCATTAGTTCATTTGATATGTTGTCCACCTGAGTTTGAGCATCTTCGTACTGTGCCTTTGATTGGTCTGCACTTTGCATATGAACTTGGTTGATATGCATGTGCTTGTGTTTCCAGTGATATGTCTTGAACTTTTCTTGAGTCTGTAGTGTTCAATTGAGATGTGTCTGACCATGTTGATCCAATTTCACCATGCATTGTTTCACATCAGTTTTCACAGTTGTACATGTGAGTTCATGCTTTGATGTTGTTTCAGTCTTCATGCACTGATGCATTTGGAGTTGGTCTGTAGTTGTCACCGAACATGTCCACTGTAGTTTCTTCACTGATGCATTTGGACTTGACTGTGTTGATCTTGTTGCACTTTGGTCTGCTGTCATGTTGCGTGTCCACTTCACTGTGTCTTGTTCACCATGTTTTAACATAGCATTCATATTGTTGTGTTGGTGGCAATCTTGTTCTGGTCTGGTCTGCATACATGATTGTTGCAGTCCATTTTGCTATTGGTCTTCATTCTGGTTGGCACTTGCATGCATTGTTATAACCGTGTTGGACTTTGAATGCATTTGCTTTTGGGTTGCTGCACATGTGGTTTTGCATTTGATTGATATGGAGACCTGTAGTCTTCATTTGCAGCCTTGACTTTGGTTGATGTTGTTTCATTTCTTCAAATCTGCCTTTGGTTGTATTCATTGTGTTGTTGTTTGGACACATATTTTATCACTTGAGCTTGCAGTCTTCATTTTTGCTGTGACACTTGTGATATTCATGTTGATTGCTTCATGACTTTGACTGTTTGCATACACTTCATGCAGTCTTCAGTTTGTTCTTCTGGTCTTTGCATCCTTTCATGTAGATTTTTGAAATTTCACTTGAGTTGAATCCAGTTTCAAAACTCGAGTTTGATCTTGTGTTCGTGTCGTGATTTTAAATATATTGCACGTGCGTTGAACCCGGTTTTTCATTTGGGTTTGACCTGTGCTCACCTGTCCCTGTAAATCGATCAAGTGTATATCGATGTGCACGGCCTTGTGGCATGTACAGTGATACACTGTGCATGTCACATTGTTCGTGTATGATGAATTCAAATGTAAATAATGACGAACAACCCAAATAACTGAGGCAAATCAAATTTCCAAAAATCATATTTTATTTTATATTGCAAAAATATTTCTTTTTCAATTTTACTGCGTTAGTGAATATTTTTACAGATTGCTCAGATGCTGGATTCAAACTAGAATGCAGTTGAAGACAAAATACGAGTGTGAGTGATATGTAGTGAGGAAATTATGTAAACTGAATTGTGATGTAATCAAAAATGTATATGTATAGTGAGAGCTTGAATTTGTACTATTCAAGATTGTAATAAATATTTGTTTGAATAAAATTTCTGTTTGAATTCAAATTCTGTGTAACTTGTTCTGTTTGAATTCAAATTCTGTGTAATTTATTTTATTCAACAAATATTTATTTAATCTATGAAAAACAAAATAGTACATTACCAGATACATTTAAATGAATATATATGTTTATTATCATCAAACAAAAACATATAAGCGCATATTCATACAATCTCCCCCTTTTGATGATAACAAACATATATTTAAGATTTTGACCATGTTAAATGTATTTGATCAACGATATACTCTAATTGCTCCCCCTATTTAAATGCTTCCTCTCTACATGATGCTCCCCCTACATATATGCATATATATAAATGAGTCTAGATGCAAATTGAAAATTATTTGACCTTTGCTTGATTCATTTTGACAAAATATTAACTTTTCTCTCCCCCCTTTGTTATCAGCAAAAGAATATAGTGTTAGAGAAAATAGAGATAAAGTGATCAATATTAATCCAACATTAAACTCAAGTTAAATATAAATATTTAAACTTCAATAAGAATCAAACAAAAACCATAACTACCTTTGTTAGGCGCATATTCCACTTTTAGAAATGATGGACTCATATAAAATCATACAGATATATCTATTTGTGGTACATTTATATCAGGAATTTGAATATCTACTAATCATGCATAACCGTTAGGACTTTTAAATGAGATTAGTAGTATTCCAATTTAATGAAATCAAGTATCTTCTAACCACGCATGACCGTGAGGACTTTTAAATGGGATTAGAATCAACTTGTCTATTTAATCAATTAATTTTGATATGCGTTCCATACATGAATAACCGTAAGGACTTTTAAATGAGCATGGAAGCACATAATCAAAAATCCAAGTAATTCACCCATGCATAACCGTGAGGACTTTTAAATAAGAGTGAATACTTTGGATATTTATTTATTTTTACAAAAAAATGTGAAATGAAAAACAAATGATCCCTGATTATAGTACCACATATCGACAAACTATATTTAAGTTTTGATAAACTATGGTCGATAGAAATATGATAGATATATGAATGATGATGGAATCTTTACCCAACAAAAAGTTTTATAACCCTTGTTTAAATTCCTAAAGAAATTTTCAAAATATATTCTCTTGAGTAATGTATGTTAATTATCATCACTTATCATCTTTTCAATCACTATTTATCTTTTCGATAATCAGCAGGGAGTCGGATTAGTCAAAATTTGTCATTTAAAATCAAATAAAAATGACTAATCTGAAAATATGGTTAAACAATTATTTTCTCGAAAGGGTTATATGAAAAAAAATTCTGCTAAATGAAAATTTTTTAAAATGAACAATATGCAGATATTTTCTATGAAAAACGATGCAGTTACTAAATGTCTCAAAAATCACGTTCAACTAGTAATTTTTCTATCAACTAGATTACCAGTGTAATCTGCATCTGAATTTCTTTTTCACTCAAAATATCACTAACTGTAAATTGATAAACCATACCAAGAAGTATGCATCAAAAATTTCAAACTCAATTTTAACAACAATTTAAATGACATTCTTTGAATTTGAATTGAAGCCGAGGAAATAATCATAAAACCGTGAATATAGAGTTAGCCGAATTATGACCAAATCTATCCAACAAAACACAATGTTTAATCCAAACAAATATGTATGAAGTAATTCAAAGAATAGTGATTTTGGCATAAATGTAATTGGCTAATTATGTAGACCAAGTCAGAATCAAAAAATCATCATCTCTTTTCAACATCTCTATAGTGGCTGATTTCATTCAGAATACGGTGCAGATTATCACAATTAATATATCGATCAGATAAGTATACCTTCACCTGTTTTACCTTTACGATAATTTTTCGTGGTTGCCTATTGTGATTCTGTCACCTTTGTACTAGGCTAAAGAACTTTGCTTTGTTTCCCGTTGTGTTTCTGGAACAGCCAAATCCAGAGAACACCGTTGTTGTTCCTTAGCCTGCCACCATACCTACACGAAGAAAGATTTTTGTGACCTATTTATAGGTCCATGATTGCTAGTGGCAGAAGCATTATGAATAAACAAACCCTTTGGAACCCAAACTTGTTTAGTCCATTCATTCTTGTTCCAATAGACATGAAATTTGTTTGTAGAATTTTTAGGAACCCAAACTTATATAAATTTTGTGTTCTTGTTCCTATGACTACAATTTTCAACACGATGTCCAATTATTTCACATCTATCAAAGACACTCTTACTTTTTGCATTACCATCAACTTGTGTTTTCCCAAAACCTAGTCCTTTTCTGTTGTTAGCAAAAATTTGATTTCTCAATAGCATGTTGAATGGTTTTTCTCCTCTTGAAAAGTTATTCAGAGATTTCTCAAGATTTTGGACTTTGGTTTTTAGTGTTGTGTTTTCAATGACAAGTGAGGTGCATCGATTTATAAAATCCTTTTTCCTAGTGTCAATGATTTCCTTAAGACTCAAGTTTTCGTTTTCAAGATTCTCAAAGCTATTCTTAAGTCTTGTCAATTCTGAATCTAAAATTTTACATTTTTTACATTCTAGGTTTTGAATATTTTCAAGTTCAGTTTCTAACCTAAAATTTTCACGAGCAAGTTCTCTCCTATCAGATTTCAGTTTTTCAATTTTAGATTCAAGAGCATCAACTACTTTAGTGAGATCAAGACACATAAAAACAAGATCTCCATAGGAATACTCACCTGCCTCACTAGATTTGTGACATCTCGGAAATTTGGGGCAATATCAATTTAATAATATACATTAAAAATTAAATTGATTTGATAATATTTGTTAATAATATTTTAATTGATTTAATAATCTCCTTTTAATAAATATTTAACTGATAAATTATCTTTTGGAAAGCTAATTTAAATAGTTTCTATTTATATTATATATATGTATATATTGGTATATATTATAAATAGATAAGTTTTGACTTTAGATTTAATAGATAAATCCATGTTTTCTAATTCTAATATTTTTGATAATTTGGAAATTTGATATTTAATAAATAATAATATGATTTTAAAAATACTCAAGATAAAGTTTGATTTGTTTAAAATGGTTTCAGCCTAGAGTTTAAATTTAAATAAAAAGTTTTGTTTTGTTTTTTTTAAATATAACTTGATAAAATAAGTAATAAAGAGGTAACTTTCTTAATTTAATAATGAGTTTTATTAATCATAATGTTTTTACAAATGGTTTTTAAATAAAAATTGTTATTTCAAATATATTTATATAAATAGCTATAATTTGAAAGATTAAAAATAAGTCTTTTTAAAAATGTTAAATTAAAATAAACCTTATTAATATTAACACAAGTATAAAAATAATAAATAAATTTAACATTTGATAGTATAAGTTTTAAAATAAAAGAGGGATAAATAAGCACATGTGTTAGGATTAAACATAAGTACATAAGTTAAAAATTCACAACAAATATTGAAACAAAGTACTTAAAGCAAAGCAAAAATAAACAAAGTAAGATAAATATGTTGCAAGACAATATGCAGGCAAGAAGAAATACAAAGCAAAATGATGTAGCTATAAATAAAATATGCAGGCCAAAGAAAATGCAAAGCAAAGTACTAAAGTAAAATATATACACATGGGGTATAAAGCAAGCTAGGCCTGCAAATTAGCAAATTTGTAGCCTGTAGGGTTTTCTTTTTTTTTTAAATGCAAAGTATAAACAAAGGCAAGTAAATATAAGAGGCCGGCAAGAAAAATAAAAAGAATACAAAGCTAAGGAGCAAAGTATAAGCAAAGTAAATGTAAAAATATCTATACATAAAATAAGGATAGTAGGAGACATAAAGTACTCAAATAATAAATGCTTCATTTCTTAGCAGCAAACCAAGTCCATTCGAACTGTTTTAAAATCATCTCAGCCTCCATTTATAAAAATATCTCTGATGAAAGAAAGATCCAAACCCAGGTATCACCTACACTTGTAAACTTCTTTATATACATCTTCTTATTTCTATTCGTTCACTAAATATAACAAAAATTGAAACAAAGATATAATAGCAAACACTTCCATTTATACAAGCTCAAGTAATATTTACAACTGAAGATAAGAAAGAAGATTAAGGAAATCAAAACAAACTACTTTCCAGTTTTTAAAGTTCAAGTTGTTTCAAACAAAAGAAGGCTCTGTTCTTCAAATTTCTGGTGAGTAACATTTTCTTTAATAACCTAAGATCTAAACATGTTGCATGTTAATATTTGAATGCTTTAAGATATTTGTGTAAAGCTTTATATGATCATTTCTCTGTGTGTTGTGAGATTGAATATCTGCATATTGGAAACTCTGTAAGACATCCTGTTTGTACATCTCAAATTCATACCTTACTTCAAAATTCAACTCTGCTTGATCTACTTGTTGTTATGACTTAGGATCTAAACAAGATATGTTTGCATGATTATAAAGTTAAGTTTTAAAATTTAATTAAGTTAAAATATCTTTAAACTTGTTCTGGGAACCCAAAAAAAAAGAGCAGGGAGGTTTGAATTTGTGAAAAATTCAAATCTGTTAATTTAACAATTCAGTAACATTAATTAAATCACTGTACTAAATAATGATTTTAGAAAGCAAAATATCACTTTTGTGTTAAGAATGGAGGGTGCAATTTGAAATTGCACTGCTATGTGTTTTTGGGTTTTCTCTTTTGACCTTGTGTATTTGGAAGGATGGAAATCATTCTGGAGGTAGACGGGTGACTGGAGTGTTTGACAAAAATGGGTGGTGGATGATCAGAGACAGGTGGAGGCAGTGGTCGTGAGTTATAGTTGCTAAACCTAATTTTGATGAGGCTGCTTTGATCGATTCGTTCCTCGCTTGGATTTGATCGAGTGCCGCATGCTTTTAGGAATTGGAAGCAGGGAAGGTGACGAGGTCGAGGCCATAATCTCAACGCCTCTGGTGGTCGTGATGGAAAGAGCGAGGCGTTTACAGGTTGTGGGTTGGGAGGTCCTGCTTGTTACAGGTTTGGATCAGAAGCTCGTTTTCAATTCGAACAAGTGGGTAGCTTCGGTGGGGACGTGATGGCATTTGGTGATGGTAGGCGTCATGTTGAAGCTTGGGTGGGAGGCCGGAGTTGGTTGGGGCCACGGTGCACGTGCACCGTGCCATTGAAGTAATTGGTTTTTTTTTCCGTGTGCAGTTTTTTTGAGCTGGGGAAAACTCTGGATATACTCGATTCGTTTGAGTATATGACTCGAAGTAGGGGAGTGGGGGACTCGAAGCAGACCTGGGCACACTCGAGCATATATTGTTTCAGACGTTTGTAACCTGGAAGCAAAATCTGTTTCAAATGAAATTCTAGTGAAAACTTTAAATTGTAAACTAGATTTAACAAAGCTTAAATCCATATTTAAGTTTGAATTCAAGTTTATTTTGAAATTCAAATTTGAAATGAAATCAAAAGTTTAAAATTATTTAAATGTGGATTTCAGGTTTACAAACTTGACCATTTTCAGGTCCTTAAATTTCAATTTAAAATTTGACAACTGAAATTCAAACAGAGGTTTGAATTCAAAGTAAAATATAGATTCAAAGGAACTTGGGAATCTTAAGGATTTAAATGAATTTGCATTTGGAAAATCAAGTTTTTAATTCGAGTTATTAAAAGAAAGTTTAAATCAGAATTATAAAAGTAAATAAATTTTTTTAACTTGAACTTGCAAGTTAAAACATTAATGTATTTTGGAAATTTATATTTAAGTAAAAGTTAGGTAGTTGAATTTAAAAAGGGGTTTTCTTATATAAATTTCATATGTACGTAATTAATGTTATTTACAAGATTATAAATTGAATTTAAATTTGATTAATGTTTAATTAAATAATCCTTTGAATCTTGAATTCAAAATGGAATTTGAATTTAAATTTAAAAGTGTAATGTTCTAATACACTTTAATATTAATTAAGTTATTAAATAAGAAATAAATTATCTTAAGTATAATTAAGGCATTAAATGATTTAATTAATAAGGTAATAAAGAAATGGTGTATTTATTAAATTTATAAATTAATAATTTAGATTAATTTATAAATAAAGATAAATTCAGAAGTAAATTAAGAGATGGTATTAGTTAATAAAGATAATTAACTAAAGATTACAAATTAATTAATTGATGTGATTAATTTTGATAATTAATCAGATTAATTAGATAATCTATTGTAAATGGTTGAGTGTAATTACTTGATAAAAGTAATTAAGAGATTAAATAATTATTGTAATTAATTTTGATATAATGATTAATTTAAGTTAATTAATTTAAGAAAATCATTTGATAAATTGATAAGTGTAATTACTTAATGTATTCAATGGAGCATAATTACTTAAGAAAGTAATTAATGTTAATTACTGAATGTAATCAGTGAAAAGATGACGTGTTAATAAAGTAATTTGGATAATTACTTTTGTAATTAATCAGAGGATTAATTAACGGAGACAATTAATTATGGGATAATTAATTTATTAATATAAGTAATTAACGATAGTTAATTACTGGTTGATATTGATCAAGGGTGATTAATAATTGAGTTAAATTAAAGATTAATCACTTAATGTAATTAATTTAAATAAAGTAATTTATTTTAAATCTAAATTAGATATCATTAATTAATATAATTAATGATGTAAATTAAGAATTGGTTAATTAAGAAATACTTAATAATGTGGTGGTTAATTGATGTAATTAATTAAGAATAAATGTAATCAATTATAAGTGAAGTAATTAAATGTTAATTACTATAAATAATTTAGGATAACTAATTTGTGAAATCAATTAAAGACTAATTGCCTATTGTAATTAGAAAATGATTAATCAAAGGTGTTTAATCAAGATAAATATTTAGAAGATGGTTAATTAATTTAATTTATAATTAATTAATGGTTGTATAAGCAGGATTTATAGATGAAGTAATTAATTTAATTTACTTTAAATTAATTAGAGATAGAAGTAGTTAATTTAATTCATTTTAAATTAATTACAAATGGTAAGATTATAAATCATTGCTTATGGATGAATGATATTGATATTTCATTTGATGATTGTGATCTCAGATATGAGATGAGTAATATCTATGTGATATGGATGCTTGGTTTAAGTACGATAATATTTAATTATCTGTTGGATGATGATATTAATTATCTATTTATGATGATGATATGATTATCTACTATGATATTATGAATTATCTATCTGTGTGTATTGATAATATTTAATTAAACTGTTAAGACTAAATAGACAACTTGGCCTTAAAAGACACGTTTTGGATTTCGATGAGACCGGGATCGGGTTTCCACACTTGGAACATCCGGAAACCACATTGATTCCAAATTAACGATAGGTCGTGAATCTGAAATGAAGATGGAGATTCAGAATGCAAGGGTTATTGTCGTTAACTCTGAGGGTGATTCCAAAATGAGTGTAATGAGATAATGCCTTTGGTTTCGTTCAAACCCGGAACGAACTTGTATGGATTGAATGCTTTCAACATATCGTCAGGTGGGCGATGAGCATTCTAAGAAACATGTTCTCTAAAGGTAATAGTAGCCTCAAGCATCATCAACCGGGAATGGCTAAAACAGGGGAGGTGCAGCAAGGTTAGGTGGGTCATGCCCAAACAAGACAAGGATATTCCTCTGTCTAGATGTCCCTTTTTATTCGGATGTGTGGGCAGTTGGTTGCAAACAACTGCGGGGTTTATCTTGTTCGGGACTGTTCAGTAAGGAATGGTTTCGGCCTTGTGTTGCAGGGGTCGGGAGTGATCCTCGGTACGTTGATCTAGGCTACGTACTGTGACGGGCGGTACCCCAGTAGCCCTGCCATTGTATGGAATCCACAATCCAATAAGTGCCAACGGTTTTGATTGTATTACCCACTTTTGTGGCTAGTAGCTGCAATTTAATAGATGTAACAATTTCGGCTATTTTCTATTTACTTGAAAACCCTAGACCTATTATAATATCACTGAATTTCCTATCAAATGTTTTGGTTAGCGTAAGGTAAAACTTACCCATATTTATTTGTGGGGAGTCTTACGTGATACCTTTTGTTTTCAAAGGATTTTCAAAATTAAGAAACTTTAACCTGTTACTCATATCAGACCCATGTCTGACCTGGAGTTTATTTTTGTTTTTCATAAACTCTCGGGTATCCAAAATTTTAAGGGTAGCCAAGGGATTCAAGTTAGCTTTGACGAATTCTAGAGGAGCAATGGAGCAGGTGGCTTCAGCGTTGTAGATATATATATATATAGTTCCGCTGTGATGATATATCTGTGTTGTTTTGTGTATTGAGTTGTATCGTGCTGTATTAACTAGACAGGTGTTTATAACTGTCTAGTATGTGATGTATTATCTGAATAACTCTGATTGATGTTATATATTATGTAAATACTTACGTGATTATTATAATTTATTCGTTCCGCTGTGAGATTCTGATGTTGTTGTTCTTTCTTCTCTATCTTTTCTATTTTCTCATCCCTTTCTTTCTTCATGATGAAACGGTTTTCTGGGCGTAGAAAGTCGGGTCGTCACAAGATTCCTCGGAGCTTGCTTCTGATTCTGATTTTGCCATACAACACAAGTTAGCCTCCTCTGAGCTGCTATCTGAAACTTCCTCTCCTTCTTCATCATCCCAAGTCGCTGCAAAGACCTTCTTCGTCTTTTTCTTTCTTCGATTGTTTTTGAGAAGTGGGCATTCTTGTTTGAAGTGGCCAGACTTGTTGCAGTTATAGCACGTCAATTCATTATCGGAATTGTTAGACTCTCTTGACCTATTACCAGATGTTTTCTTCTTGCGTGGCTTGAATCTTGACCATTTTCTAAGATTATTGACAGCTATTGCAAGCTCTTCAATTGGATCCTTTTCATCTTCATCGCTCTCTTCTTTGCTCTTTAAGGCAATCGTCTTCTTTTTTGGTTCGGAGTTGTTGCGTTCCTCCTTTGCTTTTAGCTCAAGCTCATATGTCATCAAGTTACCAATCAACTATTCCATGCTTTGTTTACTCAAATCTTTCGATTCTTGAATTTCCGTGACTTTTGCCTCAAAGTTCATCGGTAAGACCCGTAGTATCTTCCGCACAAGCTCTACCATAGTGAAGACCTTCCCAAGCGCTCTAGCATTGTACACCAAAGTTGAAAAAGTCCGAACATGTCCTTTATGCTCTCGCCTTTGTCCATCACAAAGTTCTCGTATTCATTGCTGAATAGGGCTAGACGAGATTCCTTGACTTGGGAAGTTCCTTCATGTGTCACCTCCAAAGTAAGCCAAATTTCCTGTGCAGTTTTACAATGAGAAATTCTATTAAATTCATTCTTATCAAGAGCACAGATCAAAGCATTCATGGCTTTATCATTTGTAGTTTTTAATCTCTTATCGTTAGCATCCCACCTATCCCTAGGTTTAGGAATCTCAGTATCACCAACAGTTATAGTGGGAGATTTATAGCCAGTTTCAATAATATCCCAAACATCATAATTAACAGAACTAAGATAAATACCCATCCTAACTTTCCAATAAGCATAATCATTCCCGTTAAACATGGGTGGCCTAACAATAGATTGTCCCTCAGAAAAAGCATTATTTGATGAATTCATGACTCTAGAGTTAAAGACAAAATACCGTGCTCTGATACCACTTGTAGGATCTAGATTAACCTTAGAGGGGGGTGAATAGGGTTATAGCAAATTTTCTCCAATTAAACACAGAAACAAACTACATAAATAAATATGCTGTAAAGTAAATCACGCACAAAATTTACCCAACGTCGGCAACCCCTGCCTACTGCTGCATTCCCAGGTTTCTATTAGAATTAATCAGTATCCCGCTTACAATGACTCTACTAGACTCGCAAACCCTTTTGCTCCCGCTCACAAACACTCTCTTAGACTCGCACACCCTGCTCCGCCTATAGAGTTTCGCTTACTCGCAAACTCTGCTCCGTCAATAAAGTTTTGCAAACTTGCACACCCTGCTCACTGAACTAATTCTAACTAGACAATCTGACACTACCTACAACCAAGGTGGTGATTTACAAATTCTTTGACTCGAAAAGAAAAAAACAACTTCAAAAATACAAGCAGGAGCAAAAATTAAAATATAAACTTGAATCCATAATTTTTGCTCAAAATAAAACAAGACTTAAAACTTAAACCCTATTAACGAATAAAACTAAAACCCCCTTTATAATAAACAAGGTCGGCCCCTTGTTCTTTAACCCGATCCACTTTTATTCTCAATTGCAAAATGGCGGCCAATCCTTTGTTGCAGAAATTAGGGTTTTCTGAATATAGAGGTTGCGACTGTAAATGCTAGATTCTCTTGCTCTGTTGGTCGCTCCTTCTCGTATGCCTGGTTTGCGTTGCTCCTCTGTTGATCGATTATCTTATTTTCGTTGCTTGGGCCCTTTCGCAGCTGCTCCTTTGATCGAGTTCACTGTTGCGGTATATAATCTCTTTGCTGGTTTAATTTGCTTTTCTGTTGAACTCGATGCATATGATGATCTTTTGAGTTTAGTATTTATATGAATTCGAGATGCTTGTTTTCGTTCGTATCAATTTGATACTTTCCCAATTTGTTCTTTCTTGATGCGCACGGCTTTCCTGATATAACTTTGACTTGTTACTCACGGCTTTGATTATCAAACGTTTGATTTATCTCGTGGATAATGTGGCAGAAACTTTCCCTTTTTCATTGCTGACTTTTACAAAGATACGAATTTGATTTTCGTTGAATTCTCTGACTTGACTTTAGCATCCTATTTTCGAAAATTCTGACTTCGGCTTTTACTGTGAATTACTTCCGCCATTGAATTCGTTTAACTTGAAATTGATTTGTGACATGAATTTCTGGACGTTGATTATTGTTTGCTGCCTGTCGAACTTGCTTGCTTTGTCTTGAACACTGCACTTGTACATATTCACTATCAATTGCATTTTTATCACTGCACTGTTTATTTGCATATAAAGTTGGATTTGCTTCATTTGAAATTCTGTTCATACACGATGTGCATTGAGTCTTTTGTGCACTGTGGTGTCACTTGTAATGTTGTAATGTGTTGTTTACCCTTGTTTCTGGTTGCTTTCCACATTGAACTGGCTTTGATGTTGTACACTGTTTACTGTTAGTCGAGTTGCATCTGCTTGTAGTTGATGCATATGCTCTCTGATACATGTTCAGACTAGCTGTGCATTGTTCATGACTGTTTCATGCTTGTAACAACCCGAAATTTTCCAACCCGAAAACTCCAGATAGTTATGAAAAAGAAGAAAGGGGTAGAAGAAGAAGAAAAAGAAAACATCAGAATCTCACATCGCAGTGGAATAAAATATAATATATAGAATACAGTTTTAAATACAAGAAATCTATACTGTATACATATACATATATACCATCATCAGAGTACATCAGTCAATCATACATGTCCATACACAGCGGTGATAATAGACAAATACGTAAATACGCTCTGCCACCAGCTCGTCCCCTGAGCTCCAGCATATAACCTGAATCCTGTTTACACTCGGTCTGACCCGAGCATCATATAAAACAACACCCGAGTCTGTCTGGAATACCAGCATGAGAAAATCACACTCAATTGGATTATTAAAGTTTCAAAAATCCTTTAAAAACAAAAGCATCTCGTAAGACCACGCCACAAATAAACATGTCGGGTTTTTACCTTACGATAGCTAAAACAATTTTTATAGAAATCCTATGATATTATAATAGGGTCTATATACAAATACTTATAAAATAGCCAAAATTGTTACATTCATTAAATTCCAGCTACTAGCCACAGAGTGGGTAATACAAACAAAACTCGTACAAAGCTCGTAGGGAGAATGTATTTCCATCAATGGCTGGGCTACTGGGGTACCGCCCGTCACAGTACCTGGCCTAGATCAGAGTACCGAGGAGTACGCCCGCTCCCCTGCATCACAAGGTCGGAACCATTCCTTACTGAACAGTCCCGAACAAGATAAACCCCGTGGTTGGCGCGACCAACCACCCACTAAGCCGAATAAAAAGGGACATCTACACAGGGGAAATATCTTGTCCTGCTTAGGCATGACCCACCTAACCTTGCTGCACATCCCCTGTTTTAGCCATTCCCGGTTGATGAGGCTTGAGGTTAAGCGTTACCTTTCAAGAACGTGTCACTTAGAATGCTCATCGTCCACCCGACGATGTTTTGAAAGCATTCAATCCATACAAGTTGCCCTGGGTTTGGACAAACCGAATCACCATCTTCAACTCTTCACGGTCTTCATTCGTAATTGTTCAAACCGGATCGAAGTGGTTTTCGGATATTTAAATCTGATCCCGGACTCTTCGAAACGATCAGCGCATTGTCCAATATTGATAGTCGGTTATTTAACTATCAATTAATCACACACAAGCAACCATCAAATAATTTCTACAAATTATTTACCCCAATTATCATACAGATAATATTCCCATTTAACCCATTTGAAATAAATTTTCAAAGCCCTTTTATTCCCATGAAATCACTTAATTGATTTCTTATACTCACTCCATTGATTTATCCTTTGGAAAATATCCTTTATTTCTCATTCATTCTTCAAAAATCAATTTACACTTTCCTTATAATTTCTCAAACTCACTTTCTCCGCTTAATAAGATTTCTCCTAAATCATCTCATAAATTTGCTTACCATCACAAGAGGATTTTAATTCGATTTTAAAAACATTTTGAAAACATATAGATTTATAAAATCAGTAATATTAAATATTAAAATTTATATCTAGTTCTTTATAAGTTTCAAAGCTGGTTTTAGAAAAAAATTAGAGTTTATTACAAATAGTTGCTAAGCCTTTTTAAATAACTAATTTGAAATATTAAAATTTAGAAATGATTTATAAAACCTATATAGTATAGTAATTTAAAAATATTCTCTTTAAAAAAATAACTTTATAATTTTAGGAAATCCGATATCCATCTATAAATGCCTCTTGTCCAAATTCACACTTCTTACTTTCGGAAATATTCTATTATTTCTGTTTCAAACAAATTTATAATTCCATATAAGTTCTCCTTGACTTATCTCTTCCCGTATTTACCGGTTTCTTTCCCTTTCATTTATAAACTTCGTTATAAATTCTATAACTTCCCTGAGTTGTTCTTTTATTTATAAAAACAATTTTATTTATAATCTTACCTTTAAAATTTATTCTTCAATACGATTCTTATTGTTTCTTAATAAAAATTTCATTTCTTAATAAGTTTCCTTATTTTATTTCTTATTTAAGTTCCTATTTACTTTATTACTTAACAAAGTTTTGCTCCACCTCAAATTCATTTATCGATTTCAATATTTCTTAGAGTTTTGGAACATAATCTAATTTTTCCCAATCTCAACTTTCACAAATTTTAAGTTTAACCAAAGTAATAAATATTCTTTTAAATTTTACTTTAGTCTCAATAGAAATAAATTCAAATCCTAATGAAATATTCCCTTCATTTAAATTTCATTCAGCTTCCTTTGATTAAATTATTTAAAGTATTTAAAAATTTCCAAATTCCAATTCCATATTATTAACACTATATAATTCAATTCGCATGCTAATCAATATTAATTCATTCAACCTGTCATAAGACAACAAATATATAAAATCAATAAATATTCTTGAGGAATCCTGTTGGATCCCTCCAACTTGTTTTCCATGCATCCACAAATGTTAGCACAGTAACATATCAATCCACTTTCAAATGGATATTACAGCATATGGGTTATAATATTAACCAGAGAATGAATTATTATCAATCAATCAATCACATCCAATAATTTAACATTTAAATTTAATTTAGGGTATCCAAATGAGTGAGAAAATCTCACCTTTGCTTTTAAGTTGCAATCATTCTCAATCTCGACTTGTTTCCATATTTTTGACCTTGAATGACAATTTTATGAAATTTTATTAATATTCGAACAATCGAATATTAAATTTATCGTTTAAATAAATTTATTTTTTTAACTCAATAATTAAATTTTAACTGGTGGTGCAATTTTAAATGGATAAATTAAATTTTAAACTTATTCTCCTTTTTAAAAATCTTTTGGTAATTCAAACAATTTAATCACTAAATTCACTATTTAAAATAATATATAAAACATGTGGATTTATTTTATCCTTGAAACACATATATATACACCTATATTTAAAAAATAAAATCTAATCTTAATATTATTATTATTATTATTATTTATATTATTTTCCAAAGTTCTATATAAAATTTCTGTTTTACTGGTTTTAAAATTCCAATTTATATATAGACTTTTCAGCATCCTAAAATCCTCACATTTCAAACCTGTCTGTATATAAATTCTTCAACATTTAAATTTCAAATTTTCAAAATCTTATCTATTTTTCTGTTTTACTGTTTATACATTTAAATTAACTTTAAATAAAATAAAATAAAATAAAACAGAAACTAATACCTCACAGCACGCGAACTGCAGATGCCAAAACGAACGTTGCCGAAGCCCAGAACCACCGCGCTCCTCCAAATCGAATGCACACCATCGCGCCACCTGCCTTGAACCGCCGACCCCACCTCCTTGCAACGACAACGCGACTTCGCCTCGCGGTTCACTTCCACCATCGTTCATGTCGCGGCTACCCACGATCGACCTCGAACCCCCTCGCGCACGCGAGCCCTCCCCCACTCGAGAACAACCACGCCGCCTTCAAGTCGAGCAACTGCCATCGGCCCAAGCTTGCATCTCCCTCCCTGTCCTCGCGCGAACGCGCGCCTGCATACGCGACTCAAATTCGCGTGCCACACCACGAAGTCGCGAACCAACTGCGGTTGCCTTCCCATTGTCGCTTCAAATCACCGCGAAATCCAACTTCAACAACGCGGCGAGCAAGGCACGAACGCGAGTTGACTCGCGCGTTCGCCTGAGTTGATTTAGGGTTTTCGATTTTGGTTTTTTTTTTTTAAAGCCGTGAATCGACAGAGGAGAAAAGGGAAAAGGATAGGAGTTCGGTAATTAAATATAGGAGGAAGGTGTTTTTTGATTTTGAGATACAGAAAGAAGAAACGCGATTATAGGCGGCCATGAAATTTGATTTTTGGTTTCTGAACGAAGATATAAACAAGAAGCATCAAGATAATAAAGAAGATGGGAGGCGTATTCAGGAAGACGAACGATGGTGTGTTGAGGAAGCTACGCTAATTATTTTATTTTTAAACGTTATATTTTAAAATCTTCTCGAATTCAATTATAGCGCGTTTACTTATCATACAAACACACGGTCACTCCAAAAATTACGAAATTTGAAATCCGACAATAATTCAATATTACGGATCCAATGGAACTGGTTTCGTTGAATTCTGAGACTGTGCCTTGGAAGATTATTTTTAAATGTCAATTTAAACGATGTAAATTTAAAATTGAACAAACGGCTGTTAAATTCAATTTCAATCCATCTATTACTTCCAGTATTATCAATATACTTTTATAAGCCGTTAAAATATTTCTAACAAGCTTATAATTCCAGATTTAAATAATTTACCCAATTGACAATTACTATTTAATTTATTCAATTAATTGTTATATTTAAATTCTGAGTTCTTTTTATTAAATCAAACCAACTTTTCATATTGAAAACAAATTATATTTCAAATTAATTATTTAAATTCATTTTAAATATCACAAATTAACTGTTGAAAAAGTCAGGTCGTTACATTCCTCCCCCCTTAAAAGAATTTCGTCCCCAAAATTACTAGTTAGGAAGAATGTCCCAATACCCGTTACTATTACAATCAACAATTCAACATCCTGCCAAATTACCTTTTAAATTAAAGATGCATTATCCTTCTTATTAACTTCCAAACTTGTCCCAAGTTTCAATCTATATTATTTGTTTAACCACTCAAGTTTTCAATTTAAACTCAAATTTTGAATTATCAAAATTTTCTCAAAATTTTTCTAACACCCTAAATTCCCGAAAATTTTTGCCAGCGTCTCCTTTGCGCGGCTAGCTCGGTACAACTACAAAATGGCTCTACGGCCTCCCAAAAACTCAAAAGAAAACAAAAGGCCAAGTGGCTCAATCAAAAACCCAATCAATTTCCATATATAAATTTGAACACATACCTTTTTTTGACGGCATTACTTATTTATCTTCTGAAACCAAAATCAATTCTCTTTATCTTTATATTACCCGCATAACCTTACGTAGCAATATATCCAATTACAATATACAATACATTTTATCGACATTCTTACAAATGTCAATACCTATTCATTCAAATATTACCTTAGATTATATTTGAATATCAATTCCCAATTGAGAATGCATTTTCCTTACTTAAGTTAGTATAAACATCTTATGTATTAATTTCCATCTTACTGCTTTAGTTTGTATTCATTCCTATTCAAATTAATTATTCCATTTCTATATGAATTCAATTTATTTTTAATTCCGAATATTTAAATTCTATTTTCAATTTATAATAAATTCATGTCATTATTTCAAATTAGTTTCTTTCTCTAATTATTTCAATTTCCAATTTGAAAACATTTGTTGTTAACAAAATTTTCAAAAACTTCAAAAAATTTCTAACTCCCAAAATTTCCGAAAATTTTTGGCAGAGTCCCCTTTTGTACGGAGGAGCTTTTGCAATTTGACAATAGAGATAAATATATATACATCGACCCACACGGTCGAAAAATCAAAAACAGTTCATATTTCCTAGTTTGATTGCGTAGGCGTACCTTATTTAGCATTTTAAGCAAGCGGCTTATTTAATTTTAGCACTTACGCGCCCAAAATCCCGCTATACAGTCTTTTGGTACCTGTACTTACTCAATTTAAACTCATAAGTAACATATGTATGAAATTTATAACATTGCATTCATTTAAACAGCTACAACAATCAAAATCATAAGCAATGCAATATAAATAACTTCATAACAAATTTATATAGTTTCCAAACTAATTCCAATTGTTTATAACTGACACAAATACCGTTTGCATTCAACTTTAAGTGGGTTACAACACATTTACTTATTTCCAATTCATAATTATCCCTAAACAAACCCGTTTCCAATTTAGTTGATTTCAAAAATCAATTCCTGCTTCTTAACAATTCAAAACCATATTTTATAAGCAATTATATGCGAATCAAGTTCTATAAGCAGGTAATAAGGTTTCCATGTTAATTTAGTTACTCTTACTTAATTTAAATCACCCTATCCAATTCGGAATGATTTCCACATCATTCTTTTATTCAATTCATTTTTAACCCGAACTATTTTGTATTCATGGAAATTTTATTCAAGAATCAAATTTAATTACCTTTATCATTCCATAGAACTTCATTCAATCATGTTTATGACAACAACAATTATTTCATTTGCCCATAAATTATTTTCCAATTCAATTTGATTTTATTTAAACCAAATCTCTTTCATTTACTTCTTAGCTCAATTAATTATTTTATTTAAAAATTTCAATTCCCATGTTCGATTCATTCTCGAACTTATTTAACTTATTACAAGACCATTTCACTTTATTTATACACAATTGAATTTTTTTTGCACTTCTAACCATTTATATTTAATCCAATTTCATTTTATTTACCAACCAATCCAAGTTGAATTTTAGATATATAGCTCAAGTTCTCTTTCTACCATTCACTAAAATTCACTTCTATTTATTCACCATTCAACTTTTATTTAACCAATTCAAAGTTTATCCACATATTCAAGTTACTAATTTATCCCAAATTAGTTTATTCCCTATTTATAACTCAATACTTGATTTTTAGCTTCAAGAATCTCTTCATTTAAATTTCTTTGGTTCAATTCTAATTTGAAATTCAGGTTTGGATTTCTATTCATCTTCCAGATTCAAACAATTCTATTTGACTTACTTATTCCATCTTAATTTTATAAGTCCACTTCTTATTTATCTTCACACTTCCATTTATTTACAGTTAACCATATTCCCATTTTGTTTTTAATTCGGGTTTATACATTTTTACTTAGCCAAGTTATTTCAGCGCCTCTCAATTCCTTTATAAGCTATCGAAGTCTTATTACTTCAAATTCAAATTTCACTTAGCTTACATTAAATTCAACTTCATTTCATTGTTCTGAATTTTACCCAAATGAGAGTTTTATGACAATATATCTATATCTCAAGTTAATTCATCTTTATTCAAATTCAAATATTACCCTAGCTTAAAATAATTCCAGTACAAACAAAGTGCTAAATCCAATTAAATTTTCTATTCACTATCCATTCCCATCACTTTACCAATCCATTTTATTCAATGATTGCAACTTCTTACTTAAATTCATTGCAATAGATTTGATACTCATCTAGATCAAATCCTATGTGATTTAATTAACCAATCTAAATTTGTTTAAGGTAACATCCAAGGCCAATTTATTCCATTCATACTTGATTTGGATTTTATTTGTAAATTCAAACTATCTTTCTTTTAATCCAATTCATAATAATTGAGATTCATATTAAATTTGACTTACCATTACAATGGAATTTCTATTTATAACTCGGGTTTCATCACTAGATTCCATTTTTAATTCCAATTACAATTTAACTCAAATACAACTGAATTTTAATTTCAGTTTAATTCAATTTACTTCCATTCACATAACTTGAATTAATTTCAATCCACTTCATGTTGTATTTAAACTTCTCAATTCATTCACATTCTAAATTTTTATTCACTTCCCCACTTTATTTATATTTATTTTTTTTTATTTTTTTTATTTTCATCATCTCACTTCAATCACAACAAAATTTCTTATTCATAACTTACATTTCAACAATTTAATCTTAAATCCAAGTTAAATTCTCATTTCTAACCTTCACTTGATTTTAAATTCCAAAATTCAAATTTAATGATTTCCTGGGTTATATAAGCTATTTCGGATTTTAAAATCTCATTTGTCTACAATATTAGCATCCAAACATCCAAGTTATAATAATTTCAGAAAAATATTCTTTTTATATCAAAATATATTTTGGATGAAATTATTTCATTCACCCACTTTTAAAAAAATCAATATTGTGTCGAATTGCTCTATTTAAGTGTTTAGAAACCCCTTCGATACAGTTTTCGAGGCTGTGCCGACGAAGGTTCATATACCACTCAGTAAATCAATCAACGCAATATAAAATCTTTTATATTTTCACTAACAAATACGCACTCATATCTATAAATACGCTCAAACTCATTCTAGAGTACCATTGACTCTATTTTCTAATGAGTAATTTCCCACCAGAGCCAAGGTTCTCGCTTAACCTTTCAGCTCTGATACCAAGTGTAACAACCCGAAATTTTCCAACCCGAAAACTCCAGATAGTTATGAAAAAGAAGAAAGGGGTAGAAGAAGAATAAAAAGAAAACATCAGAATCTCACATCGCAGCGGAATAAAATATAATATATAGAATACTGTTTTAAATACAAGAAATCTATACTGTATACATATACATATATACCATCATCAGAGTACATCAATCAATCATACATGTCCATACACAGCGGAGATAATAGACAAATACGTAAATACGCTCTACCACCAGCTCGTCCCCTGAGCTCCAGCATATAACCTGAATCCTGTTTACACTCGGTCTGACCCGAGCATCATATAAAACAACACCCGAGTCTGTCTGGAATACCAGCGTGAGAAAATCACACTCAATTGGATTATTAAAGTTTCAAAAATCCTTTAAAAACAAAAGCATCTCGTAAGACCACGCCACAAATAAACATGTCGGGTTTTTACCTTACGATAGATAAAACAATTTTTATAGAAATCCTCTGATATTATAATAGGGTCTATATACAAATACTTATAAAATAGCCGAAATTGTTACATTCATTAAATTCCAGCTACTAGCCACAGAGTGGGTAATACAAACAAAACTCGTACAAAGCTCGTAGGGAGAATGGATTTCCATCAATGGCTGGGCTACTGGGGTACCGCCCGTCACAGTACCTGGCCTAGATCAGAGTACCGAGGAGTACGCCCGCTCCCCTGCATCACAAGGCCGGAACCATTCCTTACTGAACAGTCCCGAACAAGATAAACCCCGTGGTTGGCGCGACCAACCACCCACTAAGCCGAATAAAAAGGGACATCTAGACAGGGGAAATATCTTGTCCTTCTTGGGCATGACCCACCTAAGCTTGCTGCACATCCCCTGTTTTAGCCATTCCCGGTTGATGAGGCTTGAGGTTAAGCGTTACCTTTCAAGAACGCGTCACTTAGAATACTCATCGTCCACCCGACGATGTTTTGAAAGCATTCAATCCATACAAGTTGCCCTGGGTTTGGACAAACCGAATCACCGTCTTCAACTCTTCATGGTCTTCATTCGTAATCGTTCAAACCGGATCGAAGTGGTTTTCGGATATTTAAATCCGATCCCCGACACTTCGAAACGATCAACGCATTGTCCAATATTGATAGTCGGTTATTTAACTATCAATTAATCACACACGAGCAACCATCAAATAATTTCTACAAATTATTTACCCTAATTATCATACAGATAATATTCCCATTTAACCCATTTGGAATAAATTTTCAAAGCCCTTTTATTCCCATGAAATCACTTAATTGATTTCTTATACTCACTCCATTGATTTATCCTTTGGAAAATATCCTTTATTTCTCATTCATTCTTCAAAAATCAATTTACACTTTCCTTATAATTTCTCAAACTCACTTTCTCCACTTAATAAGATTTCTCCTAAATCTTATCTCATAAATTTGCTTACCATCACAAGAGGATTTTAATTGGATTTTAAAAACATTTTGAAAACATATAGATTTATAAAATCAGTAATATTAAATATTAAAATTTATATCTAGTTCTTTATAAGTTTCAAAGCTGGTTTAAGAAAACAATTAGAGTTTATTACAAATAGTTGCTAAGCCCTTTTAAATAACTAATTTGAAATATTTAAATTCAGAAATGATTTATAAAACCTATAGTATAGTAATTTAAAAATATTCTCTTTAAAAAAATAACTTTATAATTTTAGGAAATCCAATATCCATCTATAAATGCCTCTTGTCCAAATTCACACTTCTTACTTTCGGAAATATTCTATTATTTCTGTTTCAAACAAATTTATAATTCCATATAAGTTCTCCTTGACTTATCTCTTCCCATATTTACCGGTTTCTTTCCCTTTCATTTATAAACTTCGTTATAAATTCTATAACTTCCCTGAGTTGTTCTTTTATTTATAAAAACAATTTTATTTATAATCTTACCTTAAAATTTATTCTTCAATACGATTCATATTGTTTCTTAATAAAAATTTCATTTCCTAATAAGGTTCCTTATTTTATTTCTTATTTAAGTTCCTATTTACTTTATTACTTAACAAAGTTTTGCTCCACCTCAAATTCATTTATCGATTTCAATATTTCTTAGAGTTTTGGAACATAATCTAATTTTTCCCAATCTCAACTTTCACAAATTTTAAGTTTAACCAAAGTAATAAATATTCTTTTAAATTTTACTTTAGTCTCAATAGAAATAAATTCAAATCCTAATGAAATATTCCTTTCATTTAAATTTCATTCAGCATCCTTTGATTAAATTATTTCTAGTATCTAAAATTTTCCAAATTCCAATTCCATATTATTAACACTATATAATTCAATTCGCATGCAAATCAATATTAATTCATTCAACCTGTCATAAGACAACATATATATAAAATCAATAAATATTCTTGAGGAATCCTGTTGGATCCCTCCAACCTGTTTTCCCTGCATCCACAAATGTTAGCACAGTAACATATCAATCCACTTTCAAATGGATATTACAGCATATGGGTTATAATATTAACCAGAGAATGAACTATTATCAATCAATCAATCACATCCAATAATTTAAATTTAACATTTAAATTTAATTAGGGTATCCAAATGAGTGAGAAAATCTCACCTTTGCTTTTAAGTCGCAATCATTCCCAATCTCGACTTGTTTCCATATTTTTGACCTTTAATGACAATTTTATGAAATTTTATTAATATTCGAACAATCGAATAATAAATTTATCGTTTAAATAAATTTATTTTTTTAACTCAATCATTAAATTTTAACTGGTGGTGCAATTTTAAATAGATAAATTAAATTTCAAACTTATTCTCCTTTTTAAAAATCTTTTGGTAATTCAAACAATTTAATCACTAAATTCACTATTTAAAATAATATATAAAACATGTGGATTTATTTTATCCTTGAAACACATACATATACACCTATATTTTAAAAAAAATCTAATCTTAATATTATTATTATTATTTATATTATTTTCCAAAGTTCTATATAAAATTTCTGTTTTACTGGTTTTAAAATTCCAATTTATATATAGACTTTTCAGCATCCTAAAATCCTCACATTTCAAACCTGTCTGTATATAAATTCTTCAACATTTAAATTTCAAAATTTCAAAATCTTATCTATTTTTCTGTTTTACTGTTTATACATTTAAATTAACTTTAAATAAAATAAAATAAAATAAAACAGAAACTAATACCTCACAGCACACGAACTGCAGATGCCAAAACGAACGTTGCTGAAGCTCAGAACCACCCCGCTCCTCCAAATCGAACGCACACCATCGCGCCACCTGCCTTGAACCGCCGACCCCACCTCCTTGCAACGACAACGCGACTTCGCCTCGCGGTTCACTTCCACCATCGTTCATGTCGCGGCTACCCACGATCGACCTCGAACTCCCTCGCGCACGCGAGCCCTCCCCCACTCGAGAACAACCACGTCGCCTTCAAGTCGAGCAACTGCCATCGGCCCAAGCTTGCATCGCCCTTCCTGTCCTCGCACGAACGCGCGCCTGCATACGTGACTCAAATTCGCGTGCCACACCGCGAAGTCGCGAACCAACTGCGGCCGCCTTCCCATTGTCGCTTCAAATCACCGCGAAATCCAACTTCAACAACGCGGCGAGCAAGGCACGAACGCGAATTAACTCGCGCGTTCGCCTGAGTTGATTTAGGGTTTTCGATTTTGTTTTTTTTTTAAAGCCGTGAATCGACAGAGGAGAAAAGGGAAAAGGATAGGAGTTCGGTAATTAAATATAGGAGGAAGGGGTTTTTTTGATTTTGAGATACAGAAGAAGAAACGCGATTATAGGCGGCCATGAAATTTGATTTTTGGTTTCTGAACGAAGATATAAACAAGAAGCATCGAGATAATAAAGAAGATGGAAGGCGCATTCAGGAAGACGAACGATGGTGTGTTGAGGAAGCTACGCTAATTATTTTATTTTTAAACGTTATATTTTAAAATCTTCTCGAATTCAATTATAGCGCGTTTACTTATCATACAAACACACGGTCACTCCAAAAATTACGAAATTTGAAATCCGGCAATAATTCAATATTACGGATCCAATGGAACTGGTTTCGTTGAATTCCAAGACTGTGCCTCGGAAGGTTATTTTTAAATGTCAATTTAAACGATGTAAATTTAAAATTGAACAAACGGCAGTTAAATTCAATTTCAATCCATCTATTACTTCCAGTATTATCAATATACTTTTATAAGCCGTTAAAATATTTCTAACAAACTTACAATTCCAGATTTAAATAATTTACCCAATTGTCAATTACTATTTAATTTATTCAGTTAATTGTTATATTTAAATTCTGAGTTCCTTTTATTAAATCAAACCAACTTTTCATATTGAAAACAAATTATATTTCAAATTAATTATTTAAATTCATGTAACGCCCCACTCCGAGACCCACTCTAGTAAAGAGTATTACGGAGTAATACCGTCTACTAGAACGGAGAATAGAGTATA
Organism: Allium cepa; assembly: GCA_030765085.1. Lineage (NCBI taxonomy): Eukaryota > Viridiplantae > Streptophyta > Magnoliopsida > Asparagales > Amaryllidaceae > Allium > Allium cepa. The sequence goes on from CM060931.1 coordinate 1,053,306,550, forward strand.
ATGGAAGCGACCATATGTAATCAAGCTATAACTATCTACTGAATACGTCGAATAGGTGGTTTTCTTTTCTCAAGTGGTTCGACATATCCAATAGATATTTATAACGAAACTACAATGGCTAAGGAAAATAGGTTCAGAACAAACATAATACTAAATGATAACATCATCATCACAGAACAGTCACATAACAGTCACAGAACATAGGTACAATATATCGTCAATACAGATCCAAGTATCAAAAGGTGGGTACAAAGCCACCGCTCACACATGTGAGTCAAAAATATATACATAAGAGTCTGAAATAACAGAGTAGCTGAATAGTGGACAAATAAAAGAGCTATCTATCAGCATAGCAGATAATGTCCGAGCGGAAGCACAGAAAGCTAAGTCCAGAGACCTAACCTGAAACAACTCGGTCTGACCCGAGCGAAAACACTCGGGTCAGGCTAGCTAAACAATCAGTAATAACTGAGATATATATAATAATGCAGTACATAAATAAAACAGTACTTCTCCAAAGAGAAGAGTAATATGGACTACATGAATATAATGACGATCCCTAATCATCAATAAACAGTAAAAATCTCCAAAGAGAATACAAACACCAAAGTATGGGATAAATAAAATCGCCTCATATCATCGGCGTAGCCAAAGCTAGATAAAGTTGCCCATAGGCAATTATCCCAAGAGTGACCAGAGTCAGTAATCAATGCCCAAGCAAAGATCGATGCTCCAAAGAGCAATAGAGATATACTGAAAAGTCAATGAAATCAAACACTGAAAAGCAGTGTCCAGAGACACTGTGAATCCATAAGGTAATCGCACTTACATCGTATGGTTCCATAGAACCAACACCGAATGGCAATACTCGAATGGATATAAAATCATCAGATAATACAAATATTGCACGTGCACCGACCAGAGTCGTTGTTGCCAAGTACTGTAGAGTTGTGATCGATCACTCGCACAGATGCGGAACGCGCGAAACGGCGAGATCCTTCCCAGAAGGATAAAGGCCCAGAGGTGCACGTCGAAAAATAAACTGCTCCATAGAGCAGGTGTCCAGAGACGGTTGCCCAGAGGCGTGGTGACCCAGAGGTCCAGTACTGGCCGCCCAGAGGCTAATGTGCCACTAACTTCTTGGAGAGGAACCCGTAAAGTGTTAACAATGAGTCTCATACCCCACGTTCGCACTAAACGGTTTCCTAACCAATAGCAAGCTCACACTCCAAACAATAAAAAGTCCATCTCATATCATCGGTAGACTAGACCCAAAGGTCAAGACGATCAATCGAATAGGTCGGGGATTAACCGGAAAGAAAATACACACGGTTTCCATAGGCCGGATATTTCCTAACCGTTTAAGCACCTTTCCACTTCGCTCGACGTGCTAAAAGTGAGTGTGAGATTTTTATTATAGAAAATAATGGTGTAAACGGATTTTAATTGATTTTGAAATCACTTTAAAACGGTCTTTTGAAAAGTCTCCTATTATGGAGTAATTAATTTAATAATTAAAAATAATATTATATAATAATTTTCAAAAGTCATTTTGGAGTGAAAAATCCTTTTAAATCCTTTTTATAAAGCCCGTGTACGAAATCCAGGGACAATTCTCAAAGAAATCGACGAAAACCAGAAAATCATCAAAAATATTCTAAATGTTTGAAACCATTCAAAAACTGCTGCGAACCCAAGTTCGGCAATTTATTTGGACCAGCAAACTGTGTCCAAATGGCATGAAAACTGGTAGACATGTAGTCCGACATCCCTACTTTAAGATGCAAAAAGAATTTCTGGATTTCGAGTTGAGACGAAGTGGCAACGACGTCTCAAAGTTGAACCCAGAAAAAGATTCACACTGTTTTCCAACAGCGAACAGAGTCTAACTTTGGCACGAAAATCGGAGTACCAAACGAACTCCAATGTTACCCAAATTTTCCAGAGATGGAGTTCGCAACTCCACCTTTCCAACGAGACCAAAAACGTCGAATTCTGACTTCCGATGCGAACATGGCGGCATCGCGAAGTGGCGCTCAAAATCTGGAAACTGAGCTTTATTGTATTTTTTTTTTTTTTGGACGCGGGCTCCGGCCCACGTCAGCCTGCCCCAGCCCAGGCTGGCTGGGGAGGCAGTTCAGACCCCCCCAACCCAGGTGGGCTGGGGAGCTGGTGCAGACCCCAGCCCACCTGGGCTGGGGCTGGGACGTGGGCTGCGGCCCGCGTCCACTACTCCCCAACCCAGGTGGGCTGGGGAGCTGGTGCAGACCGCAGCCCACCTGGGCTGGGGTGCAGACCCCCAGCCCTCCCCAGCCCAGGTGGGCTGGGGAGCTGGTGCAGACCCAAGCCCACCTGGGCTGGGGCTGGGGCTGGGACGCGGGCTGCGGGCTGCGGCCCTCGTTCACTACCCCCCAGCCCAGGTGGGCTGGAGGTGGGCTGGGGGGTATGAGGTACGGCCAGCCCACCAAGGGCTGGCCTGCTTCTGGCTAGCCCCTCTGGGCTAGCCCACTGCACCTGGGCAGCAGCCTGGGTGCAGCCTAGGGCCCTGTTTCAGGCTGTTTTCAGCCTGAATCATTCCAGCAAGCTGTTTTTTTGTGTTTTTGATGGTTTAGGGGTGTTTTTTCCAATTTTTTGGCATCAAAAAATCACTAATAACAATCACTAATCACCATATAAAGATTATTACACTAAATTAAAGGAAACCAAGGCCAAATCTTAGCATTACAACTAGCAATAATTACTAATCCATAGTAATTATCTCAATTAAGCAAAGGATCAAATTGTTTTAGTGCACAATATCAAGCAAGCCAAACTCCTCAACCCCAAAGCAAAGATCAAGAGGCTTTAAGGACCAAAATCAACAAAGAAAACAAAATAATGATTACTACAAGATGATAGAGATAAATGAGGATTAAGAAGGAGGATTAGTGAATGGGAGAGATTGCATTACATTTCTTCTTCTCTTTTCTTTTTCTTCTAGGATTAAACTAATTTATGAAGAGAAGGAGATGGAGCTTCTAAATGGAGGCCATTAATTTTGTTTAGATCTAGGTTTTAGGAATTTATGAAGAGGAGGAGGGTTAGGATTTATGGGAGGGGTTTGAGATATTAAATAGGAGTGGGTTGGTTAATGGGTCATGGTAAGAGGTTTTAAAACCCATTAGGACTTAGTTTATTTTCCTAATGTTATCATGTGAACAAAATTCTAAGAAGCATCCTAGTTTTAAATAAAACCATATAATTGCTCATTTGGCCCATTAACCTATAATCACATATAAAAAATTCCCCATTTCAACCCAAAAATATTTTAATTTGCGAACCAATTGCAAATTTAAATTCCCAAAAATTTGTTTAGCTCCATTTTTAACTTAAAATCATAATTTTAATTCATTATTCGGTAATTGCAATCTCAGGGTTGTTACAATTCATTTTAAATATCACAAATTAACTGTTGAAAAAGCTGGGTCGTTACAATGCTTGTTTGTTATCTTGTAGCACTTGAGTTTCTTGGCACTGCTGTTAGCTTTGGTGTATGTAGCTTGGTTCATGTGAACACATTTGTGTTGCATTGCAGTTGATTCATTAGTTCATTTGAAATGTTGTCCGCTTGAGTTTGAGCATTTGCGTACTGTGTCTTTGATTGGTCTGCACTTTGCATATGAACTTGGTTGATGTGCATGTGCTTGTGTTTCCAGTGATATGTCTTGAACTTTTCTTGAGTCTGTAGTGTTCAATTGAGATGTGTCTGACCATGTTGATCCAATTTCACCATGCATTGTTTCACATCAGTTTTCACAGTTGTACATGTGAGTTCATGCTTTGATGTTGTTTCAGTCTTCATGCACTGATGCATTTGGAGTTGGTCTGTAGTTGTCACTGAACATGTCCACTGCAGTTTCTTCACTGATGCATTTGGACTTGACTGTGCTGATCTTGTTGCACTTTGGTCTGCTGTCATGTTGCGTGTGCACTTCACCGTGTCTTGTTCACCATGTTTGAACATAGCATTCATATTGTTGTGTTGGTGGCAATCTTGTTCTGGTCTGGTCTGCATACATGATTGTTGCAGTCCATTTTGCCGTTGGTCTTCATTCTGGTTGGCACTTGCATGCATTGTTGTAAATGTGTTGGACTTTGAATGCATTTGCTTTTGGGTTGCTGCACATGTGGTTTTGCATTTGATTGATATGGAGACCTGTAGTCTTCATTTGCAGCCTTGACTTTGGTTGATGTTGTTTCATTTCTTCAAATCTGCCTTTAGTTGTATTCATTGTGTTGTTGTCTGGACACATGTTTTATCACTTGAGCTTGCAGTCTTCATTTTTGCTGTGACACTTGTGATATTCATGTTGATTGCTTCATGAATTTGACTGTTTGCATACACTTCATGCAGTCTTCAGTTTGTTCTTCTGGTCTTTGCATCCTTTCATGTAGATTTTTGAAATTTCACTTGAGTTGAATCCAGTTTCAAAACTCGGGTTTGACCTTGTGCTCGTGTCGTGATTTTAAATATATTGCACGTGCGTTGAACCCGGTTTTTCATTTGGGTTTGACCTGTGCTCACATATCCCTGTAAATCGATCAAGTGTATATCGATGTGCACGGCCTTGTGGCATGTACAGTGATACACTGTGCATGTCACATTGTTCGTGTATGATGAATTCAAATATAAATGATGACGAAAAACCCAAATAACTGAGGCAAATCATATTTCCAAAAATCATATTTTATTTTATATTGCAAAAATATTTCTTTTTCAATTTTACTGCGTTAGTGAATATTTTTGCAGATTGCTCAGATGCTGAATTCAAACTGGAATGCAGTTGAAGACAACATATGAGTGTGAGTGATATGTAGTGAGGAAATTATGTAAACTGAATTGTGATGTAATTGTGATGTAATCAAAAATGTATATGTATAGTAAGAGCTTGAATTTGTACTATTCAAGATTGTAATAAATATTTGTTTGAATAAAATTTCTGTTAGAATTCAAATTCTGTGCAACTTGTTCTGTTTGAATTCAAATTCTGTGTAATTTATTTTATTCAACAAATATTTATTTAATCTATGAAAAACAAAATAGTACATTACCAAATACATTTAAATGAATATATATGTTTATTATCATCAAACAAAAATATATAAGCGCATATTCATACAATACAAGTTACTGTTCATTTATTTTCTCATTCCTTATTCAGTTTATAGTAAACAAAAACTTTCCTGCTTTGAAACCTAGAAACCAGAAATCCAACTTCTTCAATTCTCTTGCAGACTAAACATTTTTAAAACCTAATAATTTCAGATAATAATCTCAAGCTTGTTTTCAATTCATTATGGCTTTATATTTCAGTTTATGTTATGTTGAATATGGATTTTTAGATGTATTATGATTGAATTAGTACTAGGGTTTGCTGCTTGAGAATTTGAGGCTGTTGTAGTTAGCTTTGCTGTTGAATTAAGGAAGAAAGGTGAGTTAATTCTCACGGAAACCCACTGAATTTCTAAGTGCATGCCAATGAATTTGTATCCGATGTTTCTGAAATTAGATGTGTGATTTGTTGCCTCTATGAATGCAAATATGTTAATCATTTTTTGTCAAAACTTCCTACTGTAGATTAGTTTTCTACCTCTTCTCAATGTATTGATTGCTTTGGTCAAAACTGTGATAACCCACCTCCTCAACCCTTAGAGATCGACATTAATACATCTTCGATATTCACGTGCCATAAATCCAAGTGCTGGGGAGGCAGATTAAAATGGGGCAAAGAAAATAAAGATTGAAGACAATATATAATAAAATCTCACATCGTATTCAACATATAATTACACATATGAGTAGTACATGCAATTGCTCCAAATTGCTCCATATGAGTTCTAGTAAGTAATTATCCAGTCAGGATAATTATAACTATCTATCCTTAAAAGAGCTGATAATACATAAACAAAATACAGACGCATCATAAAATGATAGATAACTTCAACAAATGGACCCAAAATGCTCCATGCTCCTTTACAAAATGGCCCAAGATTACCTAACTACTTGGTTGCCTTGGAAAATAGGACACCCAGAGTTTAAGGGGAAAGAAAATAAACTACGGGTCAGTCATAGGACTGGTGTGAGAAACTCAAAATACGGATATATGAACACAAATGGTATCTCATAAGACCTCGTCGCACATAAACGTACAATGAGTTTTTACCTTATGATAACCAAAATATTTGCTACACAAAATCTGGGAATATTATTTTTAGTGACATTCTTTTGAAAATACTTGTCAAATAAGCTTATGAATCTTAGCCAAAATTATTACATTGATTAAATTCCAGCATACTAGCTACATAGTAGGTTCTACAATCATATCTGAAGGCACCTATTGGATAATGTATTTTCATACAATGGAAAGGTAAGGGACTGCCTTCTATATAGTGCATCTCTAGAGGAATGTACTGAGGATCGACATCTTTGAAACGTCTGCGAATAAGAACAGCCTACTCGTAGACCCATTTGGTGGCGGATAGAACCAAATATGACATTACCCTAGTCGTAACCGACCTATCCGGGATCTTATATCATACACCACATACTCGATATGTATAGAGTAATCTAGAAAGGTGATGAATATACCCTAATGGTTGCGAACCACATAGCCCAAAAGCAACCCTATTTAAGCCATTACCGATTGATGAGGCCAGAGGTAACGATTACCTTTCACATAACACACATTCCACTTTTAATGCCACACTACCATTCCATGATCACACAACTGATTTCTACAAATGTATAACTCATAAGCTCGTATGTCTCAGAAAAGGGTGTTAAGCTAAGAGAAGTTTCCTTCTCCACCACCAAACAGATGATGTGTTTATAGAGATCAATAATTATGATTAGAAATGTTACGTTAGACATTTGTCCATACAAATTTTCCAGGAATAGGGAAAACTGAAGGAATTCTCCTGCCACATCCTATCGAGGATCATCCCTCGGATTAGTAGGGAGTAGCCCTTGCATCAAAGATCAAACGTAGATACTATTGCCGTAGATATATGATATGGAAAACTTCCCCTCGAGGGTCAGTGAAAAGCAACCTTCATTCCATTTCTTGTCATTCCATGTTGTCATCTCGAATATGTAAACTGGTTCGAAGTGGTTTTCGAATAAGAATCATTCAAATCCGACCTCGGTTCCTTCGAAGCAATCATCGATAAAAAAGATATTAAGTAAATAAGTGCTTATCATTTGGTTAATTGCTTTCTTTTTATCAAAAATACCTTCTAGGGACATATATATCTTTAAAACATTTTTTTCGATATATATGGAATTATTAAGCCTATCTTTAACTTTGGAAATGCCAAATCATTTTCATAAGTCATATTGCAAAAGCCTTTTTGAGTTAATAAGGGCCGATAGAAATTATGCTAATTCTACTCAACATTAATTTCCATATTCAACCTTTACTATCCATCGAATAATGGTGAAATCATATTTTAAATTCACATGGATAGTATGGGTTCCCTTCTCAGAATTTAATATCAAGTATAAGAAGATTATCTCTATACAATCCAAGTTATGTTAAATTAAATTCGAAAATTGAATCTTTTATACTTGCCACATCTTCGACATTTTGACCTTATCTATTCCTCGCCCAAGAAAGAGGCCAGGTAAGCCAGCGCACTGATTATTCCTGGACATCTCCTTAGTTTTAGCACCTTATATCTGGATCTCATATATAGAAAAATCATGTCTACTCATTGGCTTGTAGAACTGAAATTAAATCACTTGATTTTAACAACTTTTCTTTAAATCATTTGTTTAAACCTTTTAAAATAAATTATAAAACATTCAAATCATCTTTAAAATACTTAAATATTTATTTGAAAACACTTATAAAAGATTGTGAAAGAATGCTTAAGTTTAAAACCATATTTAAAAAGTTATTTAAAAGTGTTGCGAATAGTGTTTTAAAAGCTTCTTTAATCAAAATGACTTTTTTATCATTCGAAAATCCATTTATATAACTCAAGTTTATTTAAAAACATTTTAAAAGGTTTATAGAATTTATTCCGCCTTTTTAAAGAATTTAAAAATATAAAGTTAAAGAATCCTTTTGGATTTCGAACTGCAAAAACAACGATTATTTTGAAAACTGGTTTTGGAAGAATTTGAAAATCCACAGGGTGAAATCTTGATTTTCTTCCTTCTTTAAAAACTATAGATATAATAGTTTAGAAAATTCTTATCACGAAGAATTCTGATTTATATTCCACTTTATATACTCATTTGACCTTTAAGACACAAAATCACGAACTGCCATTATGCGACGCGCCTTGTAATGTCCCGCCTTTTCGCACACTTTAAATCGACACACGTGCCATTTCAAACCATACGGAAGGGCGGATTGTTATGGGGTAAATAAGAAAAAAACGGAGAAGAAATAAAATAAAAAAGAATCTCACAGCGGAAGGATAAAATATAATAACCAATATACAGTTCATAAAACTGTCTACACATAATTGATTCTTCTTTATACAATAAATATCAGAGTTACACATACCAATAACAATGCAGCGGAACAGTATGAGTGAAGTGCAATATAATAAATAATAATAATACGAATCTTCTCTTCGTCCTCCAGAAATTAAGTCTTCAAATCCTAAAATGCTCGAACTGACCCGAGCGAATTTGGAAACAAAAACACTCGAGTCAGAACTAAAAGATCTTATGTGAGTTAAATTAACAGAAATAAATATGAGTGCAGTAACTCAAGAGATGCTCGGGATTTACATCTCCTAAGGATCCGTTAAACTATTTACTATGTAGTATATTGCGCTATTATAATGGTGTCTAATTGTAAAATAAACTTACTTTTTTCTTAGCATTAAGGGGTTACCCATATAGCCCTTAACACGTAATAGTCCTAGCAGTCCATCCAATATCATAGTCCCTCATGATCGGGAAGCCACCAGAGGATACCACACGGGCTACGGGAGAAATCCGAACTTGTACAAGGCGCGATAGGGTAGGTGACACGGCACAACTAGGCAATGCCAGGGTAGATACACCAATTGCTATCCGGGCTGGTGGAAACGCGTAGCCACAGCTACCGCCCACCTCGAACTAACACTCCCAAATCAAAGAAATCAATAGTGGCCACCGAATCAATCCAAAGTCAGAGTATAATATCGAAGGAGTGCGTTCAATCAGAGGAATGACCTCATTGGCCCGAGAATCGCTCCTGTTTTAGCCACCTTATGCCAACTCATGGGAGTTGGTCCACGTAATTACCTTATAGGAAACGCCGTCACCAATCTACTTCATTCTGGAATCTCCACCGCGTACACGGTTGTTAAAGTGGTTTTCGGAGTTGGCAGAGAGTATGACAACTTCCGATCCCGGTCTCTTTAACAACCAAACGTTATTATAACACCGCGGTCATTTAAAATAATTTAAACTTTAAAACCAGAATAAAATATCCATTTTAAACCCATATAAATACGATATCATTTATATTTTTCAAACCCCAAATCAATACGATATCACTTAGGCCCAAACCAATATAATGTCATTTTATTTTTCCAATATATATTCTTTCCAAAATCATAGGGTTTTCAAAGTAAAATATTTAGAAATCAAAACTCTGGAATATAATATTTCCAAATTATACTACCTTGAAAATCATAACTTTGAAACAAATTTCCATCTCTCAAATGGTTAGATATTAAATTCTTTTATAAAACAAAATAGCTTCTTTACATTTCACAAATCAATTCCAAATATCAATTTAAACTTCCCAATACCATTTTTAATTCTTATATTTCAAAGCTTTAAATATTTTACCATTTCAAAACAAACTCATTTGACAAACCCATATATATCAAATTCAATTTCTTATTATTCAGACTTGAAATGTTTACTTAATGAATTCAATATAATTTAAGTAAAACCTTTAACTTCACATAATTGGAAAATCTTCCAATTTATTAAACTTGATATATTCATTTAAATCAACCTGATATTCATTTAAATCACTTTACACAAAAATCAAGTTATAAAAATCATATCCTTTAAAAAAATTAACTTTTATTATATTTCAATTTAACTTAATATTCATCTTCCAAATCTTATCCTCATTTAAGTCATAAAACTCCAGAAATTAGATTTTAAATAAATGCTTAATCGTATTTGATCTTAAAATCAAACTTTATTTTATACTTCAAATCAAATTTATACGTAGCTTAAAACGGAAAATTACTATATATATATATATATATATAAATAACCAATTCAATATCCCATAAACCATATATATATATATAGCTTTACAAAACCATAAAACATTTCAAAATATATTTTATATATATACCGCGGTGCCTGTATAAAATTTTCTACCCTATGGTCAAGTGATACGGATGTTTATCATTTCAATCCGTAATTTAAAATAAAAATACGGTTGTATATCATTTCAAACCGCAATCTCGAATGAAATGAAAGTGCATGATGACTTGAAGTTTATACAATATAAATGTAGCATCCATTCATCCAAATATCAATCATCAACCATCATTTGCAATCATCGATATAGAGCATATAAATTATACAGGTAATAAATAACATGTATTAACCAACAGTTTATATCCAATAATAAATTCAATAACTGTTAAACTAGCAGTTTATAAGAAAATAAATAAATTTAAATTTAACTGACAGTTAATATGAAATAAAAATAAACATAACTATGATAGGCAGTTAATACGCAAATAAATAAATTCTAACTGTCAAATTTATATGCAATAAATAAAAAAATTAACAGTTAAATTAAATAAATGCGATTTAACTGAGATGATGAATAAAACATGCCAAACAATCATAAATAAATTATTACTCATATCTTAAGTCAAATTAACATACATTAGATTTTTTGGAAGTTGTGAGTGGGTTAAAACACTCACCTTTTGAATTTAAATCGAATTTAAATCCGATTTAAACCCAAAAATTCGACGGTCTCCAAATCTGTCCAAACCAGCGTCAAAATAAATGGAATTTAATTACGATCCTAACAAAAAAAAAATTCGCGTGAAACGGATAACGTATGAGAAAGTTATACGCTTTAGAATGATTGAACTTTAATTTAAATAAAAACAAAATAAAACAATTTGAAGCCACTCACCCTTTCCACGTCACACGTCGTCCCCCCTTCTTACAATACGCACGCGACATCTCCTACAGGGTTTCGAAACCATACTCCCTGAGCCGCCACCGACCAAACACCTAACGCCACCAAATCCATCGCCAAGCACCAGATCAGAGGCTGCCAACGGCCCTGCCACCTTCGGCCGCTCCTTGTAGCCGCGCGCGCATCCCTAGGTGGCTGGAACCACCTCCGCCGCCGCTCCTCACTCGGCCAGATCCGGGTGATTCCGATGCCCATCTGGTCGAAGTGACCGTACCAATGCGCTCTACTCAACACCCTTTACGCAACCATGCCCCCGATCGAATTAAGGACGTAGATCCACCGTTGAATCGGTCAAACTCCACAACGAACGGCCTGTATTGATTCGTGATTCTAGGTAAACGGTACATCGATTCGAAAAACGAACAGTACTAGGAGATTACGCTCATCGAGAGCTCCAACATATATTTTTTAGGAATTTTTCTAAGATGTTTGAATTTTCATTTGATTTTTGAATAGAATTGGGTCTGAAATTTGCATCCATTGAGGAAGAGAAAGAGTTGAAGAAAATGAACGTACAAACAAATGATACTAGATGGAGGCTAGGGTTTATAATCGACTATTTATATGTAGGGTTAAAATAGAGTAGATGGACCGGATAAATGAACGTGCGGAACAAACTATGGCCCAAAAAGCCCGTTCTGTCTCCGGAACGAAATTTGGTAAACCCATATATCAAAGTAGGTATTTTAAAATATTCTTAACGCGATGGAAAAAGTTTCACATCCAAATTCGATCGTATGAAGAAGTTATGCTGAAATCAATATTTTCAAATTGATTTCAATTAAATCGATTTCAAGGCGTTTCACGTTCGTACGATCAAACGACAAGTCCGATCGCTACGAAACTTGAAACCCTATAATAATTAACTATTACGGATCCGATGAAACTGGTTTCGTCGAAATCCGAGTCCGTGCCCAAAATGGCTATTTTTATATTAATTAAATAAATTCAAAATAAATAAATTAAATCCAATTTTATATTTAGATTCTAAAATTGACCCATTTTATCATTTTTGAAAATTCTTAATCATTTACAAAGTTTCAAACAAGTTTAGATGTCAAATTACAGAAGGTGGATTTATAAATTTCAATATAAATCCTTAATCTCATTAAATTCACAAATTAAAATTTAACTTTCTAAAAATTTATATTAAATCAAAGAAATCAATGGTTATTCCATTCACATATTTCAAATAGATGGATTTAATATTAGATTCAAATTTTATTATCCTACTATTCTTCGATTACACTTAAATCCCTATTAATGTTATATTTAGATGTTAAATTTTCATTTATTTCGATTAAACCTATTATCATATATTACTTTAATATACTGACAGGCTTACTTTTGCACCCTTTCATTTACCCAACTTCCATTTTATAAATAAACTTAACAATAGATTCATACTCTATTACATAAATGCATACTCTTTTATCTAAATTAAAATCTTCGTAACTTCAAACATTTAATCCATTTAATTCCAATTACTCCTTTCATTAAATTTTGGATTCAAATCAGTTTATAAAGCTTTACCTCCATTCTTTATATACACTAACCATAATTTAATGAAGAATTTATTTACGTTATTCCCTATTTATTATCTTAATTTATTTATCGTAGTATTTAATTTATAATTATTGCAATGATTTCTGATTTAATTGAAGGAACTAAGTATATAACTCATAATAGTTGTGGTAAAACTATTAATCCTACATTTATAAGTATATCCTTATCCGTTATATCTATAAATTAAATAAATTCCATTTTTAAGTCCTTTAAATTTATTACTAAATATTCATTTACCTTTTCCATCAAATTTGAATTCCATCAAATTAATATAACCAATCAGATTTCCATCCACACTTTAATATAAACCTAAAATTTGCAATTCATTATATTGCATTGATTTTATACAATTACCATTAACTTTACATTCCATTACTATTCAATATATATTCATTCATCAATCAATTCGATATTTATTCTTCTTTCCTTCTAATTGATAAATCACCTAGTATACATTTACATACATTCATTTCATTCCATTCATTTATGGGTATTGTATTGAAATTTAATTTATTAACTAATACCAACGTTATTATCATCAATTACAATTGGATTCCCAATTTTATTCAATACCCTGAACAAATAACATATATATTAATCAAATCCTTACATTTGTTTTTCTCATGTTCCATTAAAAATCAAATCATAACATTTAAATGATTTTATTGAATTGGAATCTCATTCAAGTCATAAATTATTAACTTGCACTAATATGATTCTTAATTTATTCCAATTACCGTTTACAATCTTTTATTGCATTGAATCAAATTAATACTTTCGTAAATTTCTCATATTAAATTTTATATCCCGGTAGGAATCTTTCCTACTTAATTCATTTGAATTTCATTCCAATTTCTATAAATAGGTCTTAAGTCACCATTTACATAATTTAATTTAGCGTTTATTTCAATACTTATTTATAATTTAAAGTTTCTACTAAATTAAATTACAAAACTTATAAATTTTAACCAAATTTAATCCACTAAATTTACGGGTCGTTACACTCTCCCCCGCTCAAAACTTTTCGTCCCCGAAAAGAAAAAGAAGGGAAAAGAAGAATTAAATAACACTACATCTTATTCAAAATATTTAACTTATAACCAATAATTTACTAAATTTATTTCCTTAAATAAAACATACCCGTTTTATAATCATTATATCTTTTTACACTTAAATTACTAAAGTTTGGTAAACATTTTCAAAATATTCTAAGTCCAAAATTTTATGGAAAATTTTGACAGTCTTCTTTGTACGGAAAGGCTCGGGAGGAAATATAATATCAAAATATAACAATATACACAAATCTTTCTCAAAATAATATATATCCCTACATGGGAAAATATATAAAATAGCGCTATAAACCGTAATCCGAAAACGTACCTATTTGTCGGGCAATTTACGCTAAATTTTATGGAACCAAAAGCAGTAGCAATTGCTTTCATAACCTGCATTTCACTTATAAAATCTAAAGGGTTAACAATTTTATATAAAGTGAAATATTTAAGTGGTTTCCATCACTAATAACAGAACAAATACAACAACCATCAATTTTAACAGCAGCATACACAACAAATTCAAAGCAACCATTCAACCAAACAAACAATAGTCGTTCGGGTTCAAAACTTTTAAATCGTACGGAATGAAGAATAAACCATCAAGTGCATCATTTACTCCACAGCCTAAGATAAACTAAATAGATTATTCATTCACCCCAAATCCAATTTTCAAAGTATTTTACCCAAACAATCATAATCAAACAACAACAATCAACTTAACCTTTTATTAATTACATACCTTTGTTGTTTGGTTTTCTTTTTACTTATACAGTGATTTATCCTTTAAATTTACATTTACTCATTAAATGTTTGCTTCATTTAATTTTTCTTATTACTTACAATTATTCAATCCCATTATCTCAGGTCATGCCCGTTTCTTTTATTACGTTATAATTATTCATTCATTTATTATTGCATGTCCTCATTGATTTATTACTTAATTACTTAAGTTTATAATCATCTATTTGTCATACTTACTTTTAGTTATATTCACTTATAGTAAAATTTCAATTATAACTTAAGTTTATAACATTAAATTCTCATTTAATCAGCTATTTCATTGAATACTTCATTACCTACTTTTACTTGTACAATTTTCATTACATTTCCTATTAAACATTTCAACTTTTAATATTTGGTAAGTTATATATGTTTTTAAAGGATGTACTTGAAAGTTACACAAGTTCCCTCATTACCTATGATTAATTTAACGTTCAATAATAATATCCCTTATTTCGTAGGTTATAATTTCAAATTTCATTTAATACCATTTATAACCTATCATTAAATCTCTTATTTCCTTTAGAGGTTTTAATTTATTAATTTCCTATGTTTCAATTCACTACAATAATTGAAACAATTAATTTATGGAAATTTAAGAATTTAATACCGGGTTAAATTTCAAATTACTCTAAAATAATAGATAAATATATTCTTACAACTTATATATCTCTAATTATATTTAGAACAATCCAAAATTTATATATATTTTCAAAAATGAATCTGCAGTAAAACTACTACAGTGGCATTTTCCCTTCGAAACTCGAAAATGAAAGTCGATGATGCGGCCGCCATTACCGAAATTATTTCACAGCGACAGAGAGGAAAGTGCCAAACTTATTTTCTCCAAAATCTTCTTTAAAACAACGAATTATATTGAAATATTTATATCAGAAAATACTTATAAACAATATTATTATATTCCAAAATTTATTCGAAAGAAATTTCAAAACCCCGGAACTTAAGTTCTAAATTTCCGAATTTCATTTATTTTATTTTTCAATCTTTTCTATTATTATTTATACACTTTATTAGCTAACAACCAGTCTATTGCAACCAAGTATAATATCATTTGAAAATTTTTATTTTATATAGAAAATATAATAGGCAAAATTATTTCATTCACCTATATTAAAGACAAATATTATGTCGGTCTGTCCTATTAAGTGTTTAGAAATCCTTATTGATGTCACAGCGTCCCATGCATCAACCAGAATTCATAAATACAAAACGGAACAGATTAACACAATATTAAAACCTTTTTATAACACTAACAAATACGCTCTCTCATATATATACACTCAGCGACTCCCATAAGGTATTACTACCCTATTAGTAAAGAGTCAAACCCCACAAAGCTAAGGTTTATCGCTATACCAAAGCTCTGATACCAGATGTAACGTCTCGCCTTTTCGCACACTTTAAATCAACACACGTGCCATTTCAAACCATACGGAAGGGCGGATTGTTATGGGGTAAATAAGAAAAAAACAGAGAAGAAATAAAATAAAACAGAATCTCACATCGGAAGGATAAAATATAATAATCAATATACAGTTCATAAAACTGTCTACACATAATTGATTCTTCTTTATACAATAAATATCAGAGTTATACATACCAATAACAATGCAGCGGAACAATATGAGTGAAGCGCAATAGAATAAATAATAATAATAATAATAATATGAATCTTCGTCTTCATCCTCCAGAAATTAAGTCTTCAAATCCTGAAACGCTCGGACTGACCCGAGCGAATTGGAAACAAAAACACTCGAGTCAGAACTAAAAGATCTTATGTTAGTTAAATTAACAGAAATAAATATGAGTGCAGTAACTCAAGAGATGCTCGGGATTTACATCTCCTAAGGATCCGTTAAACTATTTACTATGTAGTATATTGCGCTATTATAATGGTGTCTAATTGTAAAATAAACTTACTTTTTTCTTAGCATTAAGGGGTTACCCATATAGCCCTTAACACGTAATAGTCCCAGCAGTCCATCCAATATCATAGTCCCTCCTGATCGGGAAGCCACCAGAGGATACCACACGGGCTACGGGAGAAATCCGAACTCGTACAAGGCGCGATAGGGTAGGTGACACGGCACAACTAGGCAATGCCAGGGTAGATATACCAATTGCTATCCGGGCTGGTGGAAACGCGTAGCCGCAGCTACCGCCCACCTCGAACTAACACCCCCAAATCAAAGAAATCAATAGTGCCCACCGAATCAATCCAAAGTCAGAGTATAATATCGAAGGAGTGCGTTCGATCAGAGGAATGACCTCATTGGCCCGAGAATCGCTCCTGTTTTAGCCACCTTATGCCAACTCACGGGAGTTGGGTCCACGTAATTACCTTATAGGAAACGCCGTCCCCAGCTTACTTCATTCTGGAATCTCCACCGCGTACACGGTTGTTAAAGTGGTTTTCGGAGTTGGCAGAGAGTATGACAACTTCCGATCACGGTCTCTTTAACAACCAAACATTATTATAACACCGCGGTCATTTAAAATAATTTAAACTTTAAAACCAGAATAAAATATCCATTTTAAACCCATATAAATACGATATCATTTATATTTTTAAAACCCCAAATCAATACGATATCACTTAGGCCCAAACCAATATAATGTCATTTTATTTTTCCAATATATATTCTTTCCAAAATCATAGGGTTTTCAAAGTAAAATATTTAGAAATCAAAACTCTGGAATATAATATTTCCAAATTATACTACCTTGAAAATCATAACTTTGAAACAAATTTCCATCTCTCAAATGGTTAAATATTAAATTCTTTCATAAAACAAAATAGCTTCTTTACATTTCACAAATCAATTCCAAATATCAATTTAAACTTCCCAATACCATTTTTAATTCTTATATTTCAAAGCTTTAAATATTTTACCATTTCAAAACAAACTCATTTGACAAACCCATATATATCAAATTCAATTTCTTATTATTCAGACTTGAAGTGTTTACTTAATGAATTCAATATAATTTAAGTAAAACCTTTAACTTCACATTTGTTTATAATGAATCTTTACTTAATGAATCTTTCCTACTTAATTCATTTGAATTTCATTCCAATTTCTATAAATAGGTCTTAAGTCACCATTTACATAATTTAATTTAGCGTTTATTTCAATATTTGTTTATAATTTAAAGTTTCTACTAAATTAAATTACAAAACTTATAAATTTTAACCAAATTTAATCCACTAAATTTACGGGTCGTTACACGCCTAGTTTTGACTTGCTTACCATTTTCTATTCAAATCTTGCCATGACAAGTATATCAAATCATCTAAAAATTATTTCCAAGAGTTTTAATAATTCCATCTCATGTTTTAACATGATTCTAAAAGTGATTTCCTTATGTAATATTGATGCTATTTATCGTAACTTATTTTCGCAATTAATTACTATAATAAACACCCAATACTTGATTTTCAAGCAATGCAGACCATTTCAATCGTATCACATCATCCAAATTATGTATATAAATATAAGTGGAGTTCTCTCACCTTGGATTAAGCGATCAACTTAAAAATGGCTATAGCTTCGCTAACATGAATTTAAAGCTCGTGAACTCTTAGACTTTTGCCTTTACAAGGCTCAAGCTTGACCTTGAAGATTGGATGACTCACCGTCTAGATTAGGGGAGAAGAAAAGCTCAACTATAGAGGGTGAAGGGTGCAGCCTTGGGGTATTTAGGTGGAGAGGAGGAGGTTGTGGTAGTTTTTAGGTGTTATATATATATATATATATATAGTTTTTTTGGATAGATTTTGCCATAATTTTGCTAAGGCAAGAGGACATTAAAATGGAGGGGAGAAGCTTTAGAAAATGAAGCGGAAATGTGTAAAAAATGTGAAGATGGAGTGTTGTATTTATGGGTAAAGGATGGAGTAAAAATATAATGATATTTAAGTGCATACACATCACCTTCCATCATCACCATCACCTCCCCCTACATTATCATTATTCTCCCGAAAATGACCCGCTCCCTCTATGTGAATACTTAAGTGCATGTCCTTTGATGTGCAAATGTTTGACTTTGGAATGTCTAAATATTAAGGAAGTGAGAAAATATCTTAGATATTTTTGATAATATACACACACACACACACACATATTTAAGTATATGTATATAAATATATATATTTGTGTGTGTGTGTGTGTTCGTGTGCATGTGGATATGTTCATGTATGTATACATGTATATGTGCATATGTATATCACATAACATCCACAAAATTGCATACAACTTCTACACGTTGAATCCCTAAGAATTCCGACTTTTGATTTCCTGTCATATTTTCACTTCTTAGTTAATATACATATATTTGTAAACCAAGTTTAATAATAATATTCCTTTTATTATATAATAATTAAAAGGACTCATTTAATAATTAAAATTATTATTAAATTATGTAAACTCAATTTAAATTCAAAAATCAGTTATTCAAAAATGATGGCATTATTAATGATGCACAAATACATTTTATTTTTTCAAAAACAAAATAAATAATTTTATTACATATTCTTACTTACATAGATAAATGAGTGTATGTATCTAGCTCCGTGCACGATGTGGATAGTTAAAGAGCTGTTTATTTATAAAATAATTTTCAGTCATTTTATCGATATTTGTTCCAAAATATATATATTTTTGTAAGTATTTACTCAAAATGAGATTTTCAATATTATTTATTATTAAAAATATAATTATTTATGTTAAAACATCTTATATTTTAATATTTCAAAAAAATTCGAAGTGATTCAGTAACCAAATTCCAGTACTGATTATACAGGAAGTTATAAATTATCTTGTGATGATGATGGGTCCGTTATCAACAATAGAGCACAAAAATATAATATCCAGAAACAAATATGCAGGCAATATTATACTCATATACACACATTTATATTCAAACTCAAGCAAATTTGCATGCAACAAATTTCATCATAGATCCATAAACTGTTTTTAAATAAAAAGGTTTACTCACCAAAACATGCAGAGCAGAGAACATTGGACTAGGATTTGTAGTATTGATTACTGATATTGATCTGAACATTGAACGTTGGGTTTGATGTTGCATGCAGATTTGATTATTGAAGTTGAACTTGCTTGTTTTATTAGATTGTTGTTGACTTTGTTGTTGAACTTCATTTGCATTTGAGAAGATCACTTTGATTACAGGTTGTATTGAAGTTGAAACTTTGAAACTTTAGTGCTCAAATCATTTTTCTTTGAATTTGCTGATGATCTTCACTTTGTTATGCAAGACCACAGATTTGAAAACTTTTGAACTGATGGTATTTGATTTTGAATTTTCTTACAAAAATCTGGTTTTCAGTTTTCTTTTGAAGAGAAGAAAGATTTGAACTCAAATGAATTGCCAAGTTTTTACTTAATATATTTTTAATAAAATGTTTTCAAAAATAAATAAAACAAATGCCACTTGTTACTTAAGATTATTAGAATTCTTACAAGTGTTTTCTCATGGTATAATAACCTTACACATGTTATGATTCAATATTAAAATAATTTCTTCATTTTATAAATGCCTAAAAATTCATTTTGAATTTATTTCTTATTTATTTTAATCCTTAATGTCTATTTCCAATTATCCCTTAATGTTTACATATAAATTTTGTTTGTACAATTGCATATTTTAATGTTTATTTGTATATTTTAAAAATATATTTTCAAAAGCTAAATTTTAAAGAAAGAAAATTTAAAAAGAAAACGATATTGAATTAAATCTTACTTCAAAGTTTCATACTAAAAAACATTGCTCTTTAATATATATGAAATAAATTTATTTAAAAAGCCAATTTTTGAAGAAAAAAATTAAACTTTTATTATAATATATTATTTTAAACTATTATATTTTAAATAACATAAATATTTACTTTAATTACTTTTGAAAATATAAGATAGATTTTTAAATAAGCTTTTGGAAAGTTTTTATATTAAGTTCAATCATATTCTCCAATTCACAATATATATATTTATATATATATATATATATATATATATATATTATAAATTTGAAAATATTTCTTATTAAATTTAAATTAAAATCAAACTCCCTATTTACAATGTATACACTCATATATACATTATAAATAGAATATCCTTTTAATTAGCTTAAAAAGATAAATTTTATCAACTAAATGTTTTTTAACTTTGAAAAGGATAAAATCTCTAAATTAAATTATTATCATTACAAATTTTGAAAAGATAACATTTTCAATTAAATAATTATTAGTTTCAAAAAGATAAATCCTGTTAAATCAGATATTTAAATCAATATTACTCATTTTAAAAAATTATTAATGGAAATTATTAAATAAATATTGCCCAAATTTCTGGGACATCACATTCCTCCCCCCTTAAAAGAATTTTGTCCCCGAAATTTAAAAGCAAAGATAATTTAATAATCCTATAAAGATTTTAATTTTAAAACAGCAAGCATATGCTATCAACCATATACTAGCAACCATATCAACCAATTTAAACAAACAATTCTAACTATCCAGACAAAATCCTGGACTGAACTTCCTAGAGTTTCCCTGGTACAAACACATGGATACTCGCTCTACAGAATCTAAACTAGCTACACTACTCTGACTCAGAGCTCCTATGTCTCTAGATCTACAATCTAAACAGGATATCGTACCACAGACAAGTCCTGCTCAACTTCCAAAACTCTCAGAACAGCTGATTCTAAATCCAGTGATAGACCATACATGTACTCCCTCAGAGAGCGAAATACATAATGAATTCCAGCCCTCCGAACTGGCAACTCAATCCTGTAGATCAAACTCTTAACCTTAAGAAAATACAGAAAGGTCTAATACACTTATGAGCGAGCTTCCAGTCTTACCCAATCTTATAGCTCTTACGATCGGAGAAACTTATCCAAAGTTAAATCTCCGACTTCGAATTCTGAATTCCTTCCGTCTCTTATCCACAAAATTCTCCTGCCGATCCTGGGCTGCCTTTAATCTTCTTGATCAATCCAAAATTCGCAGATGCCCCACTGATCAAATCTGAACCAAACGATCTCTAGATCCTACTCAACAAGATGGTTCTACCAAGATTCATCAAAATTCAAAACTCAATCTGTGACGACCGCCCATGACTCCTGCACCGAAACAAGGAAATAGTGCGCTGAAAGGCGTGCCAGGTAGCCATGGACGATAGTCAGGGTAAAATAAAACAGCAAACTCTATCGTACAACTCACAGCGCATGGATAAAATACAATAGAGAAATATATAGTGAAGCTCCATAACAGAAAAATCATCGTAGTAATTTTATACAAACATGAATCATCCATACATCAAAGCCTCACTACAAACACTCAATCAGATATAACAGCGGAACACCCAGTACATATAGTAAGAAAACTAGTATGCAAAGCCTCCTGCTCATCTTCGTCATCATCATCGTAGATCTCTAAGAACAGCACCTGTCACCTGCTACCTAGTCTGCCCATCCCAACATGGATGAACAGCCCAAGGTAATAAGAGGAGACATAAAACCTTGAGTCAGACAAAGTCTTAGTGAGCAGTAAATCAACTATCAAACATACCAAAAGAGCATAAAGGATAAAAGGAATAGGAACCAAACCATCCCACTCCACCTCTTTCTACAGTGATAGCCCCCAGACACACACCAAAGAGAAGTAAGCATAACATAGCAGATAATTAAGGTAAAGCAATAATCACTCGAGTCAAGGGCGATGTTTTCCAAATACAAACCCCCAAGGCCTAAACCAAGATCAGATAAGCACCTAGAAAATACCGCCTTTGAGACCGAATGATGATACAACCAAACGTCCAAACATCCATGACTCTGGCTATCACTATTATCCTTGCTTTGATTTCACCGTTGATTGAATGACCACCCGTCAAGGGCTAATGGTAACCCCGGTTCTAGGCATAGCTCCGCACGTCATCGTGACCCGTGCCTAGGACTTACCTACTCTGCCCAGAGTACTCAACTACCTTCCTGTAGTCTTTTGGGTGTCCCGACTACCTGCCTGTAGTCGTTATGGGCGCCCCATGTACTCTTGCTTTTGAGCATGCTAGAACCTTCAACAACGATGAGATCCAAGCCTCCTAGTCATCCTCCTTGACGACTATCCTCATACTAGCTCAAGCTACCTCTCGAGCAATCCATTATCAACCAACTCGAACCATCCCTCGAGTCATCGACATGCTTGGAATGATCCCTGCCTGGATTACGCCAAGTCTACATCACATCGTACTTCGCTTTATCACACCATAGCAAAGTCTCAACTCAACAACATGGTTTGCCTCATCGCATCATGGCAAAGTTCCATCTCAACATCATCCAATCCATACATATGAGCTTCAACATCCGCTTCATATGCCATAAGCAGCTTTCACCATTCAAGAGCCTTTCCACTTAGCTTTCGAATCATCTTCAATCATCTTGTTCCAAATCAACTACTAGCTAACTTGGAAACAATCAAATCAATCATACAATCAAACAATCAATCATTTAAACAAGATCTAATGAGCAATATCAACTATAATGGCAATTTCGTAAATAAATGAGCATAAGTCTAACATGCATGAATCATAGGTTTTTAGCATAGATTTATCAAATATAACACATGGGTTTTGTCTCTAATACTTGATAAATGAACATGCATAAGTAAACATCTTCACAAACAATGAATCTACACTTGGATCTAAGGAAAATGCACAAAATCACTATCTACAACACTCCAACAAACCACCAATCCAATATACTCCTTTGGGTCCGCGTGAGAGATAACTACCACTCACCAAATCACCTAAACACCTCAAAACTAATCACTACAGATCTGGACAGCGAAGATCAAGGCTTGATCCGGCAATATTTCGCTTCAAACGATGAAATCTAGCTTCGTTGGATGAAGATCTTCAACTTTGTCTCTTGGATCTTCAATCTCGATCTTCGATCTTAGATGGATGTTAGAATTAGATTGGAATGGAGAAAAGAAGATGAAGAAATGTTGTAGTCGAGCTCTCAAAATGGCAGCACTTCGTCGCTTCAAAAATCAGTGCCAAAAAGTGAGCCAAAGTCCTCTATTTATAGGCTGGAAAAACTCTTAGGTCGCCCATCTTCTTAACTCGGAGCTCGCTATTAGGTCGTTACCGACCTAAAAGACTCCGACCTATAATAGGTCGCTGCCGACCTATGCTCTTCTACAACCTAACAGCCTACCGCCTTAATGCCATACGAGACACGACCTAACGGCTTAGCCCTAGTGTCGACCTAAAGAATTGGCCGTCCCAACACTCTAACATTACACCGACCTAACTAGGTGACGACCTAACAACCTATTCAAACTGCCGACCTAACTACACATGGGATAACACACTCTGCGGACCCAAGCCTTAGGTCGTTTTCCCCTTAACTCGGTCATATGACTCAGCAGCCTAAAACATTACCGACCTAACTATCATACGACCTAACCCTCTAGGTCGTTAACCCTTAAGTCGGTCACCCTATAGGTCGGTCCATACCTTAAGTCGTAACTCCTCTATCTCGCTAGCTCGTCCAATTCATTTCTTAACCCGGTAACTCCTAGGTCGGCCAGTTTCTATGAGTCGTTAACTACCCTGACTCGGTTCAAACCTATAGGTCATAACTCAGCAACTGACTAACTCAGCCACTTACTAAAGTCGTCTACGACTTACTATAGGTCGGTCACCATCTTAACTCGGTCAACGTACAAAAGTTGTAACTCGTGCACGACCTAACTCGGCTAAGCCTATGAGTCGGTCACAACTCAACACTTAAACACACGAGTTACTCTCCATACGACTCAGGCTAGAGATAACATAAACAACACTAACGACCTGTAAATTCTACGATCTATCGACACGCAAAATACGGGTCGTTACACAATCTCTACTATACAAACATCAGAAGACTTCAAACACACTACTCCTATTCGAGAAAACAGAACAGATGCACTAGAGAACCAAACCTTCAGATCCCGCATGAATTTCCTAAAGAAATCTCCTGATCCAAGTCAAACACAATCTTTCGAGAAATCTAAGGTTGCTTCTATCCTGGAATAGCTGCTACCTTGCTTCCGCTGCACAACTCTGATCTGAAGAATATGAGAATGCTGTCGATGAACACAAGCACAGACTTGATCAACTCATCCTGGAAACATGTTCATCAAATTCCATAAAATCTTAATGACCATCCCATTCTGCCATAAACACCACAACGAAAATCCAACAAGAAAACTAGATCCGATCAATCCTGAATGCATCACAAAAACCTCTCTCAAGGAGCCATTCCCCTACTGGGCTGAACCACCGGTAAAGCTTCTAGAACCAAGTCGATACAGAACTCAATCTTCCGATGCGGATGCAAATCTTGTCTTCTTCAAAGACATCCAGAAAAACTTAAACCACTTCGATAGCTCCCACATCCTCTATAGATGCCTCAATCTCAAACAAAGATAACTAAGAGGACTTCCAAACCATCGTAAGTCACTTTTGCGATTTGACCCAGCTCAGATTCCAAAGAAACCGTTCTCTCTTTACAAATCAGAACAGCGTAAGCCTTTTTAACCCAAAAGAAGAAACTGATGGTCTACCCAAACCACAACATCTAACCCAGTTGAGCTTCCAGAAGAAGTGGACAAGCCTTCACCATCTGCCTGGCCTACGATAGAAGAATCACAAAGACACCTGAACCATCAAAGAAACAGACCACTCTATTGCTTCCGGACTCCACCTCTAGAATACTGCTAAGCACAGCAACCTTTCTGACATCTCACACAACACCTTCGAGCTGCTACTACTGCCAAAGACTTTCTTATCCAAAAGCTCCTCGAATCACAAAGCTATATCAGCCAACTCCACAAAAGAGTCTTCAAGATGGCGGATATCTCAAAAACTCGGCTTCAAACCAAGCACAAACACCTTGCTGAACCGAGTCTCAAATTCCAATACAGACAAGACTCGTTCCTATCGTTGCCAAGATACCATCACTTGCTTCAGCACTTCTGATGGATCCAAACTCTAGAAAATCCGCTCATCCAAGCTCAACCAAGTTTACAGTCCAAAGATAAACTCCGAACCTTGGAAAGGTTTCCTTCAGAGATTGATGAAATCCTTACATTATGCTATAAAGCTCACTTGAGACAGTATTGGGTCTACAGTCTCGACAGATACACTTCCAACCTCAACACTTGGACTTCTTTCACTAGTGATATTCGTGCTATACACACCACTATCTCTCCTACCTCTAGAACTTATATTGGAAAACCCGAACAGGTAACCCAACAAATAGGTAGGTGTGTGTGTGTGTGTATAATACAAATACACTCTCTCAAGACAGAAATCATTCCAAAGCCTAGGTATTCACTCAACCTAGCGCTCTGATACCACAATTGTAATGACCCACCTTTCATTCCATAGAAAGACGCTTCATTAAGAAGAAAGAAAGGAATAGAAAAGAGAAAACAATAGAAAAGAAATAAACAAACAACATCAGAATCTCACAGCGGAACGAATAATTTATATTATACCACATAAAATATTACATAGTATCATATACATCAGAGATATACAGTTAATACAACACAAACTAGACAGTTATAAACACCTGTCAAGTTATTACAACTCAAGTATATCACAAAGAAAATAGATACTACTCTACACAGCGGAAACACTATATATATCTATATGCTGAAGCCTCCTGCTCCATTCTCCTCTAGATTTCATCAAAGCTAACCTGAATCCCTTGACTACTCATACATAATATGAGTACCCCAGAGTTTAATAAAATAGAAAATAAACACTTGGATCAGACATGGGTCTGGTATGAGTAAACTGGTTAAAATTGCTTAACTTTAAAAACCTTTGGAGACAAAAGGTATCACGTAAGACTCCCCATAAATAAATGGGTAAGTTTTTACCTTATGCTAAGCAAAACATTTGATAGGAAATCTAGTGACATTATAATAGGGTCTAGGGTTTTCAAGTAAATAGAAAATAGCCGAAATTGTTACATTTATTAAATGCCAGCTACATAGGTATACAATCAAAACCGTAAAAGGCATGTAGGAAGAATGAGTTTCCATCAACGGTAGGGCTACTGGGGTATTGCCCGTCACAGTATGAGGCCTAGATCACCGTATCGAGGATCCACCCTAAATCCCCTGCAACATAAAGCCGGAACCATCCTTTACTGGACAGTCCCGAACAAGACAATCCCGCAGATGGCCATCACCAAATGCCCACACAGCCGAATAAAAAGGAACCTCTAGATAGGGGTAAACCTTGTCCTACTTGGGCATGGCCCACTTAGCCTTGCTGCACCTCCCCTGTTTTAGCCATTCGCGGTTGATGAGGCTTGAGGCTACGATTACCTTTATAGAACACATCTATCTTAGAATGCTCATCGTCCACCTGACGATGTTCTGAAAGCATTCAATCCATACAAGTTCGTTCTGGGTTCGAACGAAAGCGAATGCACTATCTCGCTACGCTCATTTTGGAATCACCCTCAGAGTTAACGACAATAGCCCTTGCACTCTGAATCTTCATCTCATAACTGAAAGTACTACCCCCGTTAAACTCGTATTGGAATCACCCTCAGAGTTATAACGATGAATAGTCCTTACACCTCGAGTCTTCTCTCTTCACTTGAGATTCATGACCTAACGTTTAATTTGGATCGATGTGGTTTTTGGAATTCCAAATTTGGAAAGCCGATCCCGGTCTCATCGAAATCCAAAACGCCATCTTAATATCCAAGTGATTTTAATTTGAACAATTTAATTCAATTTGAAACATTGAATTCACACAACATCATTCACAAATAAATATCACACATCTATCACAACTATAATCAATATCATATCATAGCACATCACAGATTATTCAAACTATAAGCATCAACCAAATCCAAACATTCCATTCAATCAATCATCCATAAACAGGAATCATTAATCCAAATTATAATTAATTTAATCATCTTAAATTAAATTAATTACTAGAGAATTAATCAAGTAATCCTGCTTAAACAATCATTAATTAATTAATTACAAACCTTTTTAATTAATTAATTAATCAACCTTTAATCACTTTATAAACCAATTAATTAATCTTTAATTAACAGATTAATTATCCTTTAATTATCTTCTAAATTAATCACCCTTGATTAATTATTACTTTATCACGTCAAATAATTTGCCTTTAAATTAATTATACAAATTAATGATTCTTTAATTACTTAGTAATTAACCTTAATTACTTCCATTAATTAATTAATTACATTAATCCTTAATTAATTACATTAATTAATTATATCTTGATCACTTCATTGATTAATTATGTTATAATTAATCACCTTTATTAATCAATTAAACCTTTAATTATTATCATTCATTAAATTAATTAATGATCCTCTAATTACTTTAATTAATGATCCTCTAATTACTTTCATTAATTAATTATCCTTCTAATTACCTTTTAATAATTATTCTTTAATTAATTACATTCATTAATCTACCTTGATTAATCACATTAGTAATTAACTTTCCTTAATTATTTCATCAATTAAACCAATTCTTTGATTAGTTACGTTAATAAATCCTTTAATTACACTGAGTAATTATCACTTAATTACTTCCCTTAAGTAATTATCCTTTAATTACTATCCATAAGTAATTCCCTTAATTAATTAAATCCCATAATTATTCTTTAATTATTTCACTAAGTAATTATACTCCATTAATTCCGTTAAGTACTATACTTAATTCCATCATTAATTAATCCTCTTTAAATAATTAAACTTAATTAATTATTTAAAATTAACCTTATTGACTTAATTAATTACACTAAGTAATTAATTACTTAATTACTTCATTAAGTAATTACCTTAATAATCTTCTTAACATTAAGTAATTAACCTCTTAATTACTTATTACTTAATTATTTCTTAATTGATTAAACTTGATTAATTAAATATCAATTAAGTAATTAATTGCACTTAATTAATTATACAAATTAATTTATCTTGATTTAATTTCCCAAATTAAACATTTTAGTTAATTAAGTAATTATACTTTAATTACTTTAGTTAATAAAACATGATTAAATTAAAATAAATCATTTACTACATTAGCTCTTAACTTCCATTTTAAAATAGATTAAATTTAAAACTTGAATTTGATTTATTTAAAATCATTATCCTTTTAACGCATTAAAGTTAAATACATTTTTTTTACCTTATTCACAATTCAATTTCAACAATTTGATTTGGAAAAACACTTATGGATTAATTACAAGCTTTGTCTACATGTCATATTTATATAAATCAAAACTATATTTAAACAACATTTAAACTTTAAAAATATATTACTTTTAAATTTAAATTTGTTTAAACATTAATTTCTATCTTTAAACATTTCATACATCCTTTAAAACAAGTTAAAGCTTTGCTTAAAATTTAAGTTTACTTTTTAAAATTTGGAAATAAAATCAATTAAAATCTGGACTTGATTCAGTAAAAACTGGAAATGAAGTGTTTCCCCTCCAGCACAGTAATTTCTCGATTATACAAAGCAAAACACTCGAGACAAGCTCACGCAGACTCACAGCGGCAAAAAAATCCAAGCTCACACTTTGCAACTACCCGAGACAAACACGAGAGAAACTCGAAAAACTCTGGGTCGAACGTTTCTTCCTAAAACTCAAAAACACATATACGAGCCATGGCCACCGTGCACGTGCACAGCCAGAAAAATCAACGTCGACCAACTCTCGGTCACGCACCAACCCACAATCAACCTCGTCAACCACCACGACCAAACAGAACACCGAAACACGTAAAAAAACACAAAATCGAATGATCAGGTCGAAACCTGGATTTCGACCATCACCGGAAATTTCAAATTTCCGACGGTCCCATCAACGAGAATCTTCGCCATCCTCACTGTAGCTCACATTCGACCTCCAGCTTCTACGGCATGCCTCGCGATTGCCTCCGACCATGTCATGACATTGCGAAACCTTTCTGAAACTCGACGACATAAACAGGAACAAAAACTCTACTCTTCACCTCTCCGGCCACCATTCAATACAATTTTTCCAGTGACCACCGACTTCCCAACCACCTTCAGGCCTAACCTCGAAATGACAGTAGATAAAAATCCCAAATTCGAGAAGAACTCAAATTCTCGGCCAATACTAGATGAAAATTTAACAAATTCATTTTAAAATTCATGATTTATTAATACAGATTGGACTATATAAACCAAAGACAAAATCGTTGACATTGATTTTTAACAACATCTTGGTTTTTACTGTAAATTTAATATTTACAATATTATTTGTTAATTACAAATACTTAAAATTATTTTTAAAAACAAGAACACATCTTTATTAACAATGTTTTTAGTAACCAAATTCTAATACTGATTATACAGGAAGTTATAAATTATCTTGTGATGATGATGGGTCTGTTATCAACAACAAAGCACAAAAATATAATATCCAGAAACAAATATGCAGGCAATATTATACTCATATACACACATTTATATTCAAACTCAAGCAAACTTGCATGCAATAGATTTCATCATAGATCCATAAACTATTTTTGAATAAAAAGGTTTACTCACCAAAACATGCAAAGCAGAGAACGTTGGACAGGATTTGCAGGTATTGATTACTGTTATTGATCTAAATTTTGAGTGTTGAGTTTGATGTTGCATGCAGATTTGGTTATTGAAGTTGAACTCGCTTGTTGTATTAGATTGTTGTTGACTTTGTTATTGAACTTCATTTGCATTTGAGAAGATCACTTTGATTACATGTTGTATTGAAGTTGAAACTTTGAAACTTTAGTGCTCAAATCATTTTGCTTTGAATTTGCTGATGATCTTCACTTTGTTATGCAAGATCACAGATTTGAAAACTTTTGAACTGATGGTATTTGGTTTTGAATTTTCTTACAAAATCTTATTTTCAGTTTTCTTTTGAAGAGAAGAAAGATTTGAACTCAAATGAATTGCCAAGATTTTCCTTAATACATTTTTAATAAAATGTTTTCAAAAATAAATAAAACAAATGCCACTTGTTACTTAAGATTATTAGAATGCTTATAAGTGTCTTTCTCATGGTATAATAACCTTACACATGTTATAATTCAATATTAAAATAATTCTTAATTTTATATATGTTTAAAAATTCATTTTGAATTGATTTCTTATTTGTTTTAATCATGTCTTAATGTTTATTTCCAATTAGCCCTTAATGTTTACATATAAATTTGCTTTGTACAATTACATATTTTAATGTTTATTTGTATATTTTAAAAATATAGTTCAACAATTTTATTTAAGTTGAAACATTTAAAAGCTAATTACAAAATTTATTCTAAAATAATATTTATCAAACTATTTTTAAAACAAGATTTAAAACTTTAAAAACCAATACCTTTGAAACTTAAATTTGTTTAAAACTTCATCTTTTAACTTAAAACATTTTATACATTTAAAACTTGTTTAAAAATTTGCTTAAAAATTTTGTTTTATACTTATACCTTTCTTATGTTTTTGATCATATTCATTTTACATACCTTCAAAATATGTTTATTATTTGTTTTAAAACCCCGTAATAAAATCATTTAAGTAAAATCGCTTTGCTTTACTAATTTATAATCTGGTCAGACAGATTAACAAGGGGAAAAGAGGGCTCGAACCGAGTAGGCAAACTCGAACAAACACAAGCATCAAGAAAAATCCTTCGAGTCACCATCGAACCTAACTCGAGATCAAACCCGAGCCTCTGCTTCATTCCCAAACTTCGAACCACGCAGAGATGAACATGCACCGTGCACGTGCACGGCAATCAGACCCACATCTCCACCTTGCCGACCACGCTCGCAAGTCAACGGCGATTTCAACTACCACCCCGACCATCCAGAATCGCCAAAACCCTAAAGACACGAAAACGAGCTGCAATGACCAAAACTGGAAATGCGACTCATTGAAGAAACCACTCCAAACCATCGCCACCGACCATCTGACGAAGCGTAACCACGGCCAAACGTTCATCAACCTTCCTTGAACCCTTTCCCACAACTCCGATAATCTCCGAAGTCCTGGTGATGCAGCAGTACCCTCGAGAACAAAGACGACGCATAGCAGGTCCAAAACCCTACTACAACGACTTGCCATCACCATGATGATCGAAAAATTCCATGAAGCATTTTTCCCTTGCTTCTCTACTCCTACGCCACCATTGGAAGCAAACCCGACCCCTCTGAGCTCAATGATCATCAGAAAAGATTCAAAACCCCTTTCTGAACAAACCCAAATTTCTCCTTCGATTCTAACTTAAAAATTATGATTTAGCTTTTAAAATTCCTAGCTTTTGAAGACAAATCAAACTATATTGGTGAGAATCACATGTTTGAAATTTACCCATTTTTATGAATTCTACTATATTCTTGAATTTACATAGTATTATCTAAATTCATTCACTTGAAATTATTTTTAAAAACAAGAATACAATGTTATTAACATTTTCCTTTCAGTAATCAAAGTCATTTGATTATCGGTGAGATATGAATTTTTAGTTGATGAAGGTGGACCTATCACTAACACAGAGCATAAATGAAAATAAACAGAGACCATTTTACAGATATGCCATACTTATATTCACAGAATTAAAATCAAGCAAACATTATAAACTGTATTCCTACACATGCAACAGATCTCATCATAGGTTTGTAACTGTTTTTAAAAAATAGTTTACTCACCAATAACGGATTGTTTAACTTTAAAAATGCTTTGGAAACAAAGGTATCACATAAGAATCCCCACATATAAACACGGGTAAGTTTTTATCTTATGCTAACCAAATCATTTGATAGGAAATCCAGTAATATTATAATAGGGTCTAGGATTTTCAAGTAAATAAGAAATAGCTGAAATTGTTAAATGATTAAATTCCAGCATACTAGCCACAAAGTGGGTTATACAATCAAAACCATAAGGGCACGTAGGAAGAATGGGTTTCCATCAATGGCAGAACTACTGGGGTACCGCCCGTCAATGTAATAACCCGGATTTTTGGGCATCCGGTAATTGGATAAATAACTGGTTTATTCAATTGACAGAAGAAAAAAATTCTGATAATGAAAGATATCTGGTTATGTAAGTGAATTTGAAAATATAATGAAAATTGGATTTTTAATCTCTGAATAAATATTTGATAATCTCCTAACATAATAACTAAAAATTTGACAAATTATCTTTGAAACAAATAATAATGGTTGTTTATATATATATATATGGATATAAGAAGATTTTAAATAGAAATATTATTATTTTCAAACAAATTGAATCTGTGTTTGTTTAAGTGAAAATATTTGTGTGAGTTGATTTCAAATTGGGTTTTAAACTGTATTTGAATTTGAATTTAAATTTTGAATTTAAAGGAAAGATATATATCTTAATATATTTTGGATTTTTAAATCGACAAATTGTTATTTTCAAATAATAATAATAATATGTTGTTTTTATATATAAATATAAATAGATTTTCAAAGAAAATCGAATTTTTATTCTCAAAATTGAATGTGTTGTTATATTTATACATATAACTTAATTTTAATATTGGATTTTTAAATCAAATTTGAATTTAATTTTGAAATTCAAAAGATAGATATTTAAAAATATTTGGATTTAAAAATATATGTGTAAGCTTTTATTTATGTATAATTGGCTTGATTTTATATTTTCTTTAAAGAAATATATACATATATATATATATATATAAGAATTTATAATGTAAAGGATTTTTATTTACATTTAAAATAAATAAAAACAACTTGAGTGACAAATGTAAATTTATAAAGGCTTGGTTTTAACATGTGTTAACTAATAAACAATACTATGTGACAAATGTTGAATGTTTTAACAAGTGTCCTTTATAATTTTCATTTTTCTTTTATTTTAAATAAATCACATTTTTCACTTATATAAACATATGTTTTCTTACTTTCATTTTTTTCCCCTATCCTTTTCATTCCTAAGGCTAAGAACTTCAGCATGTAAAATTAAAAGCCAGTAAATTTTCTCAAAGACAAATCTGAAAATCAATTCATTCTTCAAACTAAAAACTTATCAAAGCCTATAATTCATTTTCAAAGATCAAAACCTAACCTGAACATCTTCTTTAACCGGGGATTTATCTAAAACAAGCAAACCTGAGACTCCAATAAAAGTAAAATGTTTCATCAGCAAGCAAATCAAACTTTTTCAAGTTTTCAACGGCAAAGTAAGATCAGACCCAACTCTAACATCAAGCTAGATTTAAGCTTCAGATCTAAACAAATTGCTAGATCAAAAATTCAAATAAAGGCAGTTTCAAATCAAGTCCAGTTCAGCATGTTCTCTGTTTTTTCTTTTCAAAACCTGGTGAGTAAATTCTCTTTTAAAAATAGTTTTAAATTTATGATTATATGGATGCATGTGATAAATTTCTTAGAAAAATTGAAATATGGTTTGCATTGATCTGGAATATGTGATGGATTTTCTTTGTTTATATGTGTGATTGTCTGTATATATGCATGTCTGTCTCTGTTGCTTCCTCAAGTTTGATTTACCTTGTAAAATTTATATCTGCGCTGGAAACCATAATTAAGGTCTAATCTATGAATGGAACATAATCATTATAGCATAAGGTTAACTCTAAGAATAGTTTAGGATTTTAAAGTTAGGAATTAACTCAAATTTAAAAAAAATTACACTGGAAATCAAATTTTGTTGAAAATCAACCAATTTAATTTCTGGTTTGAATTGCATGAGTGAATTCGTGACTAAAAATCATGATTTTCAACATACATTTCATGATTTTTATGAAATTCGATTAGAATTTTTGAGTTAATCATTGTCGACATTTGGGTCGACTGCCGTTAACTGGCATGGTGGATGGATGCGAGGTTGTAGGCGATGATGGTCTGAGGCATGGGGGTCTCAGGAAAAATGTTGAAGGAATTTTTCGTGGACCGTGGCGATCGAAAGTGGATGATGTAGAGTTTGGTGATGTGTTTTTTTGTCGATGAGAATCTTAGCGTTTGCGCCGCCATATGATTACCTGACCTGATCGCATCAAGGTTGTAGCTGTTGGTGGACGAGGTGCTTCGATTGGATGGGTCGGCGGAGTTCAACGAGGTTTGGTTCGTCGGCGATGGTCGATTTTCTGATGAGGTTGGCTTTTGACTTTGGTCCTGAGCATTGATTTTGATTGAATTGCGTGCTCACTGATCTGGGTTCACACGAGCGTTTGTGTGGGATAGCGTGGTCGTTGAGGGTCGCCGCGATGACCTATGGTGGTCGGAGGTGCTGGTGTACATGCACCACATGCACGTCGTGTCTGGAATTGTTATGCTCGGGTTTGGTCTCGTGCGAGTGATGGAACGTCTCGAAGCAGAGGAGAGCGTGGATAGCTTTATGTTTTGATCAGGAGAGTTTGGGGTTTTGCTCAGTTTTGATGATGAACAAGTTGTTCAGGCTTTAAAATTTGTACAGGGAACATTCAAGTTTTATAAAAACAAAAGAATTTGATTTCGCTATGCTTCTAAGTTTTAAAACAAAGGTAAACAAGTTTTGACCTATAGAACTAAATTGTTTTCAAGAATGATTGTTAAACAAATTTATATATATAAATAATTAAGTTTTTAAAGGTAGAATAAGTGGTTTTTGAAATAATTATGTATTAAAATTTGTTAAACAATTTTGGAAGGCTTCAAAGATTTTAAAGATTTAATTAGATGTTTAAATTGTTTTAATTTTAATTGATTTTTAGATGTTTTATTTTTAAAATAATGTTTAATGATATAATTATGCAAAATAAATTATAAATGAAGGGTTTATCTTTAAGTAATTAAGAATTTGATTAATTTAAATAGTTAATTTGTGAAGATAAATAAGGGTTAATTAATTATTGTTATTGATAAGAATAGTTAATTAATGTAAGTGACTAATTAATAAGTAAAATTTAATTAAGATAAATGATTTTGGATTTTTAAATATAAGAAGTTAACTAATTATTTAATTAATTTTAAATAATTAGTTAATTATTTGATTAATTTAAAATAATCACTTAATTATGAATTAATTAAGTATAATTACTTGATAGAGTAATTAATGGATAATTACTAGATGTAACTAATTAAAGGAGGATTTCGTAATGAAGTGATTAGAGAATAATTAATTAGTGGAAGTAATTTAGAATTAATTAGTTAATGTAATTAATTCAGTAATTAATGTAATTAATTTAGTTAATTAATTGCTGTGTTTAAATTAAGTTAATGAATGGGATTCATTAATTAATGAAGTAATTAGAGGATCATTAATTAGTATGATTAATGAAATTAATCAAAGTTGATTAATGAAAGTGATTAAATAAAGTATGATTAATTAATTGTAATTAATTAAGGATCAGTGTAGTTAATTACAGTTAATTAATTAATAGAAGTAAATAGAGGGTCATTAATCAGTGTAAATAATGAAAGTGATTAAAAAAAATTAATTACTATAAATGGTTAAGGATAATTAATTTATGTAATTAATTAAAGGCTAATTACTACTCGTAATTAGAGAATAATTAATCAAGAATGATTAATTAAGATGGAAAATTAGAGGATGATTAATAAATTGATTGTAATTAATTAATGTTGAGTAAGCAAAATTTAAAGGTGATGAAGTAATTAATTTAAATTAATTAGAATGGTATGGCTAATTTATCTTGCTCATGAATGATTGAATGATATTTGAATGCCTTGGATTATTTGTTATCCATAATCTGTGATTGTGATGCTTTGTGAAATGAAAGTTTTTGTAATATGATATGTTGAGTTGAATAGAGATAATGTGGTTATCTATGATGAATTGCTATGTAAAAGTGACATGCAGTATTTAAATTTAATCACTTGAATAACTTGGGTTAAGATGACATTGGATTCGAAGATACCGAGGTTGGGTATTAGTTAATACCTGGAAACCACTACGATTCCTTATTGATTGATATGTGAAATCAATAGGCTGGTATGGAATGATTTAAGTGAATCGGACGATTTAATCTATGTTTTGGTACTTAGAAATGGAGGTGTGAGATAAGTGATGTCTATAACAAATTATGAATTTGTAAATTGATAAAAGTTACCCCGGGTTTTACGTAGTTTTATGTTGTTGTATTCCATGTTAGATGGGTTTACTCACGCTGGATTCCAGCCTGATCCGGGTGTTACTTTGATGTAATGCTCGGGTCAGACCGAGTATTACAGATTTTCAGGTAAGGACGTTCTAGAGCTCAGAAGGCAAGCTGGATGATAGAGCATATAGAGTGTTTCTGCTGTGTTATATTGTTGTATATCTGGAACAAGTTATTTTAACTGTCCAGTGATTGTAAAATGATGTAACTCTGATGTATTAAAATGTAATTGACTGATACAACTATCTTTGTGTAAAGAATATTATTTGATATTATATTTTGTCCGCTGCGAATGTGAGATTCTGAGTTTGGTTTTCTGTTTCTTCTTCTTCTATCTCTTTCTTCTTCTTTTTCGGGTCGTTACATTTGGTATTAGAGCAGAAGGTTAAATGAGAACCTTGGCTCTGGTGGGATTACTCATTAAGGATAGGGTCAACGGTACCCTAGAATGAATTGAGTGTGTGTGTGTGTGTGTGTGTGTATGAGAGCGTACTTGTTATTTTCTTATATAAAGATTTTAAATGATTTTATATAAGAATATATTTTGATATATAAAGCAATATTTCTTTCTAATAAATATTAAGGTAATTGGTTGTTAAATTATTGGAATTAAATTAAGTGGTAATAGTAATACAACCAAATTTAAATTGAATAAAGGTAAGTTCAAAATGGATTCAAACTGAAATTAAAATCTTGAAATTGGAAAAGAGTTTCAGAATAAGATAATAATGAATTGGTTTCCAGATATGATAATCTTGGTTATTATCATAAATGATTGTTGTGTTCAATAATAAAATGTGTATTAATGAGTAAGCAAAATGAAATGTTTTAGGGAAGTAAAACATTTAGGAAAGTATGACTTATAAATTGGAATTGAAGATGATCTGAGTTGTGAAGTTTTAAATCTTAGTCTAGAATTTGAAAAAAATTTCAGAATGATAAAGAAATAATATATAATATTATAAAAGGGTCATACTTCAAACAAGAGTTGTTTGAAAATTTAAAAAAATTTGTTTTGAATTTAAACCAAAGGTGGTTTAAATTTTAAATTTTGGCTTGGTGGGCCAACAAATAAATATGTATATATGTGTGGATATACTTAGTATCAAAGATTGATTTGAAATAAACACTAAGGTGATGAGTTTTGAGTTTTCCTTGGAATGCGATGTGAAACCCAAAATGGTATAAATTTTGAACTTATAAGTGGAAAAGAATTTTGAAATTTGAAATGGAGAATTCAAATTTTGAGTGGGATTATTGGGATTAAATTGAATTTAACTTAGAAAAATTAAATAAGTTTGAATGAACAACTTGATTTGGAAATTCACGATGAAAATCGAGTTTTAACTTGGGAAGTTAAATGGTTGATTTGAATGGGAGTTATGAGTGATCTCAAAATGGGTTTGAGATCTGAAAATTGAAATGGATGGATGTTTTAAAATAATTTGGATAATATTATCCTATTGTTATTAATAATCTTTAAACTGTGAATAGGATTTGTTTAATGAATGAAGAAATGGAGTATGGTAATATATCCATTGCTAAGATAAGAGGGAAATTAAACTTTAATTTGAAAACTAAGGATATGGAATTACTTTAAACTCAAGATTTGAATGTTTAGGATAAAATTTCAAAGGTTTGGTTTAAAAATTTAAATTTGGTGATAGATTGAATTTCAAATATTAAATTGTTTAAGAAGGATTTGAATTTGAACTTTGAAATAGGTTAAGTAAAGATAATTTAAAAATGGAATTTGGATTCAGAATTAAATGGTTTAAAGATATAGGTTGATTTGATTTAAAGGCTTAAATCAACATTTAAAATTTAACTCGAAATTATATAATTCGAGATGGTTTGAAATTGAAATTTTAATTGAATTAGTTCAAATTGAATTTGATTTGAATTAATTGAAATTGTGATTGAAGATGTACAAGTTTAAAGAATTCAAATGGAAATTTTGAATTGGATTGATTTGAAATGAGATTAAAGTTGAATAGTTTCAAATTCAAATGGAATTTGATTTAAATTTGAAAGGAAATTGAGGTTAATTCAACTTGAATTGGGGTTAAATTAATTTTAAAGGTAATTGAAGTTATTTAAATTGGACTTGAGTTAATTTAAATGGAAGTGGAAATTTAAATGTAATTGATGGGAAATGGAGATTGGAAAGTTGAACAGTTTGGCTCTAGAATATTTTCAAAATATATTGTTTTAATATAAATATATTTTCCAAGCTATTTACCATATACAATCTTTCTTTTAAAAGCCCAAACTATTTTATACTTATTTTACAATTATTTTGGAACTATTTAACTATTTTACAACTGATTTATAAACTAGTTACTATCTTTCAACTATTTTATAACTATTTGACTATTTTCCCACTATTTTACAATTACTTAATTGTTTTACAAACTACTAATTATTTTTTACCTACTTATCTATTTTAACCTTTTAAATTATTTTCTAATTTTAAGTTGGTCGGAGTGCAAACTATTTTTATTGATCGATTACCAGTTGAGATAAGGATTAAGGTGATAATCCAAATGGAATTTAACAATTGTGAATAAGTGGATAGGAATTAAAGTGAATGTGAATAGAAAAGGAGATTGATTTGGCTAATAATCAATAAAGATTAATATGTAGGATGTACGTATATTATTCTATTCGCATAGTGATTTGATCCGGATTTGAGCATAGAATTTCGAGATAGTTATATCGATCCGAGTTGGGACTTTTTCACACGATTTTCGATGGCAATCCTGGATATGGATTGTTGAGTGGTTCTGGATATTCTCTATCATATATGGCTATGCAAGGAGAATGACGGTTTCTGATCAAGAAACCAGATCTGAGTCCGCACTAGGAAGTCGGGTAGACAATACTAGTTCGGAAATGAAATTGTATGATCGAGTGAGCGATCAGATTGGTATAACGTACGGATGATATGTGTACATCGTATGAGTTTGAATGAAATTGATTTTGGGAATTTGTGGATAAGAAATGTGAAATGGTTTTTGAAATGGAAGGTATATTTTGTGAAATATATGATGAAGTAAAGTGGAAATTAGATATTTCTATGGTAGAAATTTACTTTATGGAAGTAAGTAATTTGGTAGAGTAATCAAATTTGAATATTTGATTTAGAATAAAAAAAGTTATATATCTTTGTTATATAAGATAAATCTCCCCTTGTTGAATCTATAGCCAGAAGAAAAGGGTTCTGAAAATATTTGAAGTATAAAAAGGGTTTTATACAAGTTTGAAATGATCCAAAGATTTTTCAAGGTTATATTTATCTATATATATAGGATCTTATAAGAATGATTTTGGACGAAAGATTTTTGGAACCTTTGGATTTGGAAAGGCTTTCGATTTTTGTGTAAAATCAATATTGAAATTTGGAAAGCCTGGTTTGAGAATTATCGATTTTGGGATAATCGATTTTGAGAAAAGGAGATTTATGTGAGATTCATATTAGGTGTATGAATTGGAAGGTACTATATGTGTATAGTATAAAGTGTTTTGAAAATGGCTTTAGAGAAAAAGGCACTCCCTTGAAATGAACTTCTCAGGAGTACCATAGGTTGGTACTGCCTTGAGCCTCAAAGGGGGAGGTTCTAAAGTTGATCCTATTAAGAGTCCGGACAAAGCTAGTTCCTGAGGATTTTGTGTAGTGTGTAGCGAAAATCGAGGGCGCTGATGCCTATAGAGGCATTTGGGTTATGCTGTGATGACAGTGTAACTCGATGTTACTACGATCTACTGCAGACCATAGTGAAAGTCGTGTGTGCCGTTGAGAGCCAACCGTCTACGTTTGTTTTTATATCGGTAGACTACGACCTATGGAGACATAGTGAAAGTCGTGTGTTCCGCTGAGAGCCAACCGTCCATGTTTGATTTAACATCGGTAGACTACGACCTATGTGGGAGTGGAGAAGTTTCATTTTTGGAAGTGAAAATCGTGGGCGCTGATGCCTACAGTTACATGGACTTTTTCTGTGATGGCAACGTAACCCTGTAACGTAACTGCGATCTGTTATGGGTTCCATGGCGTAATCGAGGGGCGCGGAGTGCCTACAGTTACATGGACTTTTGCTGCGATGGCAAGTAACCCAAGATGTAACTGCGACCATGGATGGGGGTAATGATTTTCAGAGCATTCTCACCAAAGATATTTCCTCTATTTCAAAATGTTTTCTATATTTCTATAAAGTTTTCGAAAATGTTTTCCAAGTATTTTCACTTGGGGTTGAAAATGGGTCTGCTAAGTACTTATAGATTTTCAGTCCTACGCCTGATCAACGTATGACCGAATTTCAGTAAGAACAAGGATGGACCTATTGAAACATCGAGTTATAAAAGTATTTTTATAAAAACTATTCTAGTAATATTATATAGATTTTAAAAGTATTTTAAAAACGATCAAAGAATAAATTTATCTAATTTTAAGCATTTTAATAAATTCTGGCTTCGTTCCTTTTCGAGGACGAAAAGATTCAAAGGGAGGAGGAATGTAATAACCCAGATATTTGGACATCCGGTAACTGGAAAAATAACTGGTTTATTCACTTGACAGATAAAAAAAATTCTGATAATGAAAGATATCTGGTTATGTAAGTGAATTTGAAAATATAATGAAAACTGGATTTTAAATCTCTGAATAAATATTTGATAATCTCCTAACATAATTACTAAAAATTTGACAAATTATCTTTGAAACAAATAATGGTTGTTTATATATACACATACATATATATACACACACACACACATACATATATATATATATATATATATATATATATATGGATATAAGAAGATTTTAAATAGAAATATTATTATTTTCAAACAAATTGAATCTGTGTTTGTTTAAGTAAAAATATTTGTGTGAGTTAATTTCAAATTGGATTTTAAATTGTATTTGAATTTGAATTTGAATTTGGAATTTAAAGGAAAGATATATATCTTAATATATTTGGATTTTTAAATTGACAAATTGTTGTTTTCAAATAATAATAATATGTTGTTTTTATACATAAATATAAATAGATTTTTAAAGAAAATAGAATTGTTATTCTCAAAATTGAATGTGTTGCTATATTTATATATAACTTGATTTTAAAATTGGATTTTTAAATCTAATTTGGATTTGAATTTAAATTTAATTTTTAAATTCAAAAGATAGATATTTAAAAATATTTGGTTTTAAAAATATATATGTAAGCTTTTATTTATATATAATTGGTTTGATTTTATATTTTCTTTAAAGAAATTTATATATATATATATATATATATATTTAAATAAGAATTTATAAAGTAAAGGCTTTTTATTTATATTTAAAATAAATAAAAACAACTTGAGTGACGAATGCAAATTTATAAAGGCTTGGTTTTAACATGTGTTAACTAATAAACAATACTATATGACAAATGTTGAATGTTTTAACAAGTGTCCTTTATAATTTTCATTTTTCTTTTATTTTAAATAAATCACATTTTTCACTTATACAAACATATGTTTTCCTACTTTCATTTTTTCTCTCTATCCTTTTCATTCCTAAGGCTAAGAAATTCAGCCTGTAAAATTAAAAGCCTGCAAATTTTCTCAAAGGCAAATCTGAAAATCAATTCATTCTTCAAACTAAAAACTTATCAAATTCAACAACCTGTAATTCATTTTCAAAGATCAAAACCAAACCTGAACATCTTCTTCAACCTGGGACTTATCTAAAACAAGCAAACTTGAGACTCCAACAAAAGTAAAATGTTTCATCAGCAAGCAAATCAAACTTTTTCAAGTTTTCAACAGAAAAATAAGATCAGACCCAACTCTAACATCAAGCTAGATTTAAGCTTCAGATCTAAACAAATTGCTAGATCAAAAATTCAAATCAAGGCAGTTTCAAATCAAGTCCAGTTCAACCTGTTCTCTGTTTTTTTTTCTTCAAAGCCTGGTGAGTAAATTCTCTTTTAAAAACAGTTTTAAATTTTTGATTATATGGATGCATGTGATAAATTTCTTAGAAAAATTGAAACATGGTTTGCATTGATCTAGAATATATGATGGATTTGCTTCGTTTATATGTGTGATTGTCTGTATATATGCATGTCTGTCACTGTTACTTCCTCAGGTTTGATTTACCTTGTAAAATTTATTGCACTTGAAATCAGAATTAAGTTATAATCTATGAATGGAAAATAATCATTATAGCATAAGGTTAGTTTTAAGAATAGTTTTAGGACTTTATAATTAGGAATTAACTCAAATTTTAAAAAAATTACAGTGGAAATCAAATTTGGTCGAAAACCAACAAATTTAATTTCTGGTTTGAATTGCATGAGTGAATTCATGACTAAAAATCATGATTTTTAACATACATTTCATGATTTTTAATTTGATATTCGATCAGAATTTTTGAGTTGATCGTTTTCGACATTTGGGACGACTGCCGTTAATTGGCACGGTGGATGGATGCGAGGTTGTAGGCGATGATGTTCTGAGGCATGAGGGTCTCAGGAAAAATGCTGAAGGAATTTTTCATGG
The DNA here is from genome assembly GCA_030765085.1 of Allium cepa. Classification (NCBI taxonomy): domain Eukaryota; kingdom Viridiplantae; phylum Streptophyta; class Magnoliopsida; order Asparagales; family Amaryllidaceae; genus Allium; species Allium cepa. Next base: position 1,053,350,029 of record CM060931.1, read on the forward strand.
ACCGTGGCGATCGGAAGTGGATGACGTAGGGTTTGGTGATGTGTTTTTTTCGATGAGAATCTTGTCGTTTGCCCCGCCATATAATTACCGAACCTGATCGCGTCAGGGTTGTAGCTGCTGATGGACGAGATACTTCGATTGGATGGGTCGGCGGAGTTCAACGAGGTTTGGTTCGTTGGCGATGGTCATTTTCTGATGAGGTTGGCTTTTGACTTTGGTCCAAAGCATTGGATTTTGACTGAATTGCATGCTCACTGATATGGGTTCACGTAAGTGTTTGTGTGGGATAGAGTGGTCGTCGAGGGTTGCCGCGATGACCTCCGGTGGTCGGAGGTGTTGGTGTACGTGCACCACATGTACGTCGTGTCTGGAATTGTTGTGCTCGGGTTTGGTCTCGTGCGAGTGATGGAATGTCTCGAAGCAGAGGAGAGCGTGGAAAGCTTCGTGTTTTGATCAGGAGAGTTTGTGTTTTGCTCGGGTTTTATGATGAACAAGTTGTTCAGGCTTTAAGATTTGTACAAGAAACATTCAAGGTTTATAAAAACAAAGAATTTGATTTTGCTATGCTTCTAAGTTTTAAAAACAAAGGTAAACAAGTTTTGACCTATAAAACTAAATTGTTTTCAAGATGATTGTTAAACAAATTTATATATATAAATAATTAAGTTTTTAGGGGTAGAATAAGTGCTTTTAAAAATAATTGTGTATTAAAATTTATAAACCATTTTGGAAGGCTTCAAAGATTTTAAAGTTTTAATTAGATGTTTAAATTTTTTTAATTTTAATTGATTTTTAAATGTTTTATTTTTAAAATAATGTTTAATGATATAATTAAGCAAAATCAATTATAAATGAAGAGTTTATCTTTAAGTAATTAAGAATTTGATTAATTTAAATAGTTCATTTGTGAAGATAAATAAGGGTTAATTAATTATTGTTATTGATTTAAGAATAGTTAATTAATGTAAGTGATTTATTAATAAGTAAAATTTAATTAAGATAAATGATTTTGGATTTTTAAATATAAGGAGTTAACTAATTATTTTATTAATTTAAAATAATCACTTAATTATGAATAATTAAGTATAATTACTTGATAGAGTAATTAATGGAAAATTACTATATGTAATTAATTAAAGAAGGATTTCATAATGAAGTGATTAGAGAATAATTAATTAATGGAAGTAATTTAGAGTTAATTACTTAATGTAATTAATTTAGTTAAGTAATTAATTTAGTTAATAAATTAATGTAACTAATTTAGTTAATTAATTATTGTGTTTGATTTAAGTTAATGAATGGGATCCATTAGTTAATGAAGTAATTAGAGGATCATTAATTAGTATGATTAATGAAATCAATCAAGGTTGATTAATGAAAGTGATTAAATAAAGTTTGATTAATTAATTGTAATTAATTAAGGATCAGTGTAGTTAATTATAGTTAATTTATTAAGTAAATGGAGGGTCATTAATTAATGTAATTAATGAAAGTAATTAAAAAAATTAATTACTGTGAATGGTTAAGGATAACTAATTTATGTAATTAATTAAAGGTTAATTACTCAATGTAACTAGAGAATAATTAATCAAGAATGATTAATTAAGATGGAAAATTAGAGGATGGTTAATCAATTGATTGTAATTAATTAATGTTGAGTAAGCAGAATTTAAAGATGATGAAGTAATTAATTTAAATTAATTAGAATGGTATGGCTAATTTATCTTGCTTATGAATGATTGAATGATATTTGAATGCCTTGGATTATTTGTTATCCATAATCTGTGATTGTGATGCTTTGTGAAATGAATGTTTTTGTAATATGATATGTTGAGTTGAATAGAGATAATGTGGTTATCTATGATGAATTGATGTGTAAAAGTGACATCCAGTATTTAAATTTAATCACTTGAATAACTTGGGTTAAGATGACATTGGATTCGAAGAGACCACGGTCGGGTATTAATTAATACCTGAAAACTACTTCGATTCCTTATTGATTGATATGTAAAATCAATAGGCTGGTATGGAATGATTTAAGTGAATTGGACCATTTAATTTAAGTTTTGGTACTTAGATATGGAGGTTTGAGGTAAGTGATGTCTATAACAAATTGTGAATTTGTAAATTGATACAAGTTACCCCGGGTTTTATGTAGTTTTATGCTGTTGTATTCCATGTTAGATGGGCTTACTTATGCTAGTTTCCAGCCTAACTCGGGTGTTACTTTGATGTAATGCTCGGGTCAGACCAAGTATTACAGATTTTCAAGTAAGGACGTTCTGGAGCTCAGGAGACGAGCTGGATGGTGGGAACGTATGGAGTATTTCTGCTGTGTTATATTGTTGTATTTCTGGAACAAGTTATTTTAACTGTGCAGTGATTGTAAAATGATGTAACTCTGATGTATTAAAATGTAATTGACTGATACAACTTTCTTTGTGTAAAGAATATTATTTGATATTATATTTTATCCGCTGCAAATGTGAGATTCTGAGTTTGGTTTTCTGTTTCTTCTTCTTCTATCTCTTTCTTCTTCTTTTCCTAACTATCTGGAATTCTCGGGATCGAAAATGCCGGGTTGTTACAGTTATGATTTTTATAAGATGGATAATGATTTGCTCATGACTATCGTAGATAGTAAGAAGTTATGTACTTATAGTTGTAAACAACCCATAGAGAGGCTTATATATGTTATCATATTTAAGTCAAATAAGATCTCGCATGATGATGTGCAATAGTGTTTCTACTCAAGAGTGTTATGGATTCTAAGAATCGAGACTATACTTCAACTATGGACAATTGAATGATACTATATTATGTTACCATCATAGTTGGGCATACATCAAGACTCGTGAAGTTAAATACTATTCAAGATAGAATTCGTCGCCTTTAATATAGAAGGTTAGTTTCGACGTAATTGGAATCTAACAAGAAATTATAAGCCTCTGGTTAGAGCTCTACACTTTTAAGTGTAACATTCCTTATGAAAAGGCAAAATATGCAAAACATATCATCGCTTAATGGTTCACTTTAAAAAAAATTGAACTATGACTTCACATAGATGGTCTGTAAGCATTTGACTTGTGTCTATTATTATGCTTCAGCGAAGGCCGTACAACATTTATTGTTCAAATCAATCAAATACTACAGAGGATCAGTGTCACACCTAGGAGTCTCACAACCGTAACTCTTAGTATCTAACCGAAGTTAATTTAATAAATTATTATGGAGATATTTATATATAAATGTCATATATTATTGTATATTACAAATTTATATGGAGGTGAGTGTGTGCGTATTATATGTTGAATTATTTAATTCATACGGGCTTGAATTAAATTTTTGTGTATAAGTGCTACGAATGTTTGTTTAATTCAAACGATCATTTAAGCAACTAAGAAATTACCCATAATTTATTAGCCAAAATCATCAATAAAAATTGATACATGGGCAGCCATGAAACAAGGGGGTAGGGAGTCTAATAGTTCGAATTCAAATGGAAGCATGAGCTATAGATGGTTGAGAATCCTATGGTGTCATAAAGATGACATTAATTAAAGTCTCCCCTATAAATAAACTCCCAAGGAGCTGTGATTATGATGCACAAGTAATCATCTCCTATCTCCTTTTGAATTAAATCTCTACTCTTTTTCTTGAAATACAATTTGGAGTTGGAATTTGAAGTTATCTGCAAGGTGGTACTATCAGTTTTACATGACAACTTTAGGCATAAACATCGAAATAAGATACTATTTTACCATCATGTAATTCTTCATAGATAATCATAATTCTTACTATTTTATTCAACCAAATTCATAAAGAATATGTATTTATGTATGCGTGTGTTTATGTGTGTATGGGTTTTTTAATATGTAAATTTTATTTTAATAAATTACTTATACACATAATTAACATGTTTTAAAATCATCTTATATTTATATACATGAAATACAAAGATGAATCTTATTTCATAACGCATACAAAATATTCTAATTTAGTAGTTTTCCATTTTAATCAATCTTAATTTATTATAAACATTTTTGGTTTTATTTTAAATATGCATACATACATATTTAGTTTTCTTTTTTAACCAAAATTAACTTTTTAGAAAAATATACCCCAACATAAATAGTTAAATGCAAAAAAAGATGGTTGAATTATTTTGTTTGAATTAGTTGTGGATCTAGACACTAATTAAATTCTTTTGGCCATAATAGTAATAACAAAAGTTTAATTTAATTAGTCGACTTAAGTTATATTAGTGCTATAGTCAGTGTAAGTTACTTTGGATCAATATAATGAAGGTCCTTATGTTATGTTAGTGTAAGTTACAATTAGTTGACTAAATAACCAAATTTAACTTCAACGGACTTCATATTTGAATTAACATCTTATGTTACATTATAAGTTTTAACATATAAATGATTTATCGAAAAAAAGAACTTTATTTTAACTAATGGTTGAATATTATTTTGTTGCCATTTGCATCCGTTGCGAAACTTTCACATTGTAGTTCTAAAAAGTTGCTTATGTAAGTTGTTTAAGATTTATTTTGATTTTGATTTTACATTACATTCTCATGTCATACTACATTTTCATTATCATTCTAGCAAAACAAGTGCACTTAGAGCACTCAAGTGGTATGAACTTGTAGTCAACATTTTATTTATAGAGTATGCGATTATAATCTTTGGTCCTTATAACCCTGTCGAATTTGGATGGTTCCTTAACTTTACTAAGGATACTAGTAAATTTGAGTCATATACTAGTTTTGTATTTTCATTCACATCGATCAATTTCTTTATGGCACTTGCGAAAGCTAATCCCTTCTATATTCCATAGTGTTATAACTTATAGCTAATCTTGAAGTCTCAACTAAATAGCATTCCAGTTCAAAGACATATTTTTGAAGAGTGGATTTGATTAAACAATGACAAATTCTATTGACGTACCATATATCGTCTAACATACACCATTATTTTGCTAAGAAAATCTACGACTAAATTACCGTTCTTTCTAATTGCAGTTTATAGTCATTTCTTATAACCGTCGTGTTAAAACATCAAAATTAATGGTATTTGACTAAATTTATACATTTTTAATGAAGTTAATAAAACATATAATATCAATTAACACAACTTCTACAACTATCTACTCTAATTTAAAAGTAGTTAAATTTGTTTTTCTCAAATTGAAGTTGATTTTGATGAAACTGAGAATTTTTTAAAAACAAACAAAGAAGCTACAATACATGTTGCAAAATTGGATTACTAGTTTTGCGTAAATGAGTTTTCAATTTTAAAGAGGGAAGATGATAAAAATGAAAAAATTATAGTTTTGTAGAATATGATGGTATATGCAAAGTAATTTTTTATGTACATTAATTTATTGTATTTTTCTAATATATGTTAAAATATTATGGATATATGAATACAATTTGATTTAAATGATTTTTCTCTCTTGCTACAGCTTCGTTCTCTCTCACTTCCTATGGGGCATTATAATATTAATTAAATAAAAATGTATGATCAAAAATAAGAATATTAAAGGAGTGCTACAAAACAACGATGTTATTGAATTTCCCTTTTATATATACATACATATATATATATGTATGTATGTATGTATGTATGTATGTATGTATATGTATATGTGTATGTGTATGTGTATGTGTGTGTGTATATATATATATATATATATAATTCTTCCGCATCACACAGTGTTACGTTTTACATATCATATTCTTCGCCTTCACTAGCCTTAAGGACTTCGAAGTTAATCTCTTCGTCGCATTTGCTTATGGTAGCGGGTTCCCTTGGTTTGCTCATTGGATTAACCTATATCAAAAGCAAAATGCCAAACAACTTACTCTCAATATGCACGTGAATGCCTTCTCAAAAGGAAATACTCTTAGAGCATTCCCAAAGCGTGGGGGTGGGTTACGTCAATTCGAGGGAGTCAAATGAAAACCCACTCCCAACGCATAGGGAAAAAAGCACAAAGTGCTTCTCTTAGCAGGCTAAATTATAGCCAGCTAATGGCGAGGTTGGGCATTGCAATACATAGTCGTTGGATTGCAATCCGTGAGAGTTGTGTATTGCAATCCATTACGTACACTTAGCCGGCTAAATGTACGCGGGATAACCGGCCATAAATTAGTCGGTTACCCTATTTCCTTCCATCCACAATTCTCCTTCTACTTCCCTTCTTCCCAGCTCCCATTTTTTCCAACAACCGAGGGCTACGGAAAAAAATTCAAAAAGGTTAAAAAATAAGAATAGCTTGAGGAGAATCCGAGGAAGTGGCCGTCACAGCGGTGGAAATGTTCCACCGGCCGTAGAAAACACCCCTACCGAAGAAAGCGCAGGCGTACGGACGATGGGTACCGGAGGTCAACGAAGCACAGGGATTAGGCGAAGACGTACGGGTAGAAATACAGCAAATACGATTCTAAATCCCCACATCGACCAAAATTTAGGACACGAGGATTGATCAATTTACGTATACTCTCGAACGATAAAGTACACGTGAGCACGTATGTTGAAAATTATGTAAGTTATCTACCTTTAAATTATGTTTTTAGTTAAAATTGTACAATAAAAATTGAATATGCAACTTATAAATTAGGCTTGTCGTGAGCGCATCTATGGCTCTTGGGTTAGTATAATCCGCCTATATAGAATGATCTGATGTTATGATGCCGACGGCATTATTCATGTTTTTCTTCGAGATATAGGATTTGAAGATTTCTTGAGTGTTGTGTGCATTTCCACCACCGAACCAATGCTTCCCCCCTACATGCCGAACCAGAAACTTTGCTCTACTACATGCCGAACCAACCCCTTCTCCACCATGTCTCACCGAACCACGCGCTTGCCGAACCAAAGCGCCAACAGCCAAGCCGAACCAAATCACCAATGCCGAATCACCCTACCTCCCAAGCATCACCGAACCAACGCGCTACCGGACCACCACCACCGAATCTACCCAACACCGGACCAACCCTCACCACAACTACCGAACCAAACCAAGACCGAACCAACCTCTACTAGCCCATCACCGGTCCAAGCTCCATACCGAACCAAGCACACACCTTCGGCACCGGACCAACATGAAGCAGTTGCCACCGAATCAAACTCCACCCAGCTACGGCCGAACCAAGCTTCGCCGAACCAGATATGCCAGACCAGATTGCTTCAGCCCAGGCCCATCAGCAGCTATATACATCCAAGACCCCTGCCCCCAGCCTCACTCTATAAATAGAGGGGTAGGGGTACAACAATGGCAGACAAGTTTGAGAGCTCAAGCAAGGAAGGAACTTTCAAACAACTTTCTTATACTTGTACTTAAAGCTTTGTACTTGTAATCTGAAAGAAAGAAGAGAATAACATATAAAGTGGACGTAGGCACGTTCTGGCCGAACCACTATAAATCTGCGTGTCTTTTACATTTTAGTCCTTGCTTTTTACATATTTGCATAAGTAACCTAAAACCTTGAAAATAACATATAATCAACTAAATAATACGGATTGGAGGTGTTTGTCCATTTTTTGTGCAAACATTTTTTGTGCTTTCACTGAGAACTTGGAACTCGAAGCTTCAGCTTCCCTCATTCAACCTTCTTCCCCAATAGCACCCTTCATTGCCTAGGAAACATGACTTCCAGGCCGAGAAAAGACGCCAACAAGGGAAGGAACGTTGCAACCAGCAGCGCTCCAGATCCAGTGGATCCAGATCAGGAGAATCAACCCACTACGACAGCAGTGCCAAATGTAGATCAGGCAATTCCGACAGCCCCTGCCGCGGAACAACCGGCAGCAATCACTAGGGCAGATCTAGACAGAGTTGTGGCTGAAGTGACTAACCGCTTCGCATCCCAACAAGAAGTTTTGGTGAACCAACTCATGTCACGCTTGAGGGATGCCGAAGAATCCAACCGCAACACTGAATCGTGGGATGAGTCCCAATCTGGAGGGTCTCGGAGACAATAAAGGTCTTCCCTCTTCGAAGAAGCTATCAACATGAACAACAGTGATAGGGGCCGCGTCCGGACTCAGCCCGAACTCCGACTCGAGGAAGCGCTTGGAACTGAACCAATCGGGGAGGCACCAAGCGAGGGTCGGATGTAGATGAACTGGTCATGCCGCCTAATCATGGAAACCCCGCTGAACGGAGCCGAGCTAGAACCCAGCCCGAAGTTGACCCCATGGAAATGCTCGAAACAGAACCCCACAGGGGAAGATCAAGGCAGGGGGCAACTGTAGCTGGTCCTAGCATGCATCCGAGCAGCCAAAGACAGCCACTGCATAACATCAGAAGTGATAGGCTTTACCATCCCTACAGGTCATCTGGACGAGATCGATCCCGCAGGGAAGAGCCAAGCTCATTTTTGTCCGCTCCAAATTCTGATGAAAGAATGGCACGATTATTCCGAGAATGCGTCCGACGGGAGCAAAGGGATCGAGGGATAGGCGCTAGGGTAGCCAGCTCTTTCACCCGCGACATCGAAACCGCCATCACCCCTCGAGAATGGAAAATGCCGGCGATGGAACCGTACAAGGGAACTTCCGACCCCGTTGTACACTTGCAGAGATACACGCAGCATATGCTCATGAGCGGAGCAACGGAAGGAATGTTGTGTAAATGATTTTCGCTATTCCTAGCAGACCTAGCTACCTCCTGGTTCTGCCATCTACCCCAAGGATCTATCAGCTCATGGGAGATGTTGAAAGAAAAGTTCATTAGCCAGTTCCGCATTCATGTGGAACAACCCAAGGATGCTTATTCTCTATCCAATGTCAAACAGAAATCCAGAGAGACGCTGCAACAATATCTAACCCGGTTCAACGCCGCAGCGGCCGCAGTCCAAGATGCCGATGAGAAACTCACCCTAATGGCCCTCTGTAGTGGTGTACACCCAGATACCAAGTTTGCTAGAAGACTAACTAAAGAAAAACCGGCTACCTTGCCCGATTTCTTCCATGAAGATGGGAAGTACATGAGACTCGAAGAGGCTGCCACTGAAAGACAGACAGGACCACAGGCTAAGACGGCTCATGGAAACGCCCCCGCCGCAGCAAAGGACATTCGGAGAAATGACTCCAGAGACAATACAGGGGGCAAGAAGGGAGAAAAGCGCCTGTACCGACCAAGACCGAGATTTGACGCTTACACTCCCCTGAATGAAACAGTCGAGAACATCTTCCTGGCCACCCAGGACGAACTTACATACAAGCGCCCCCCGTACAAGAAAGAGTCAGATCGCGCAATCCAGTCCGGAAAATTCTGCCGTTTCCACGAGTCTCATGGGCACGATACCAATGAATGTCGTCATCTCCGGGACTTAATCGAAGAACACATCAGAAGGAAGAGGCTGGAATGCTATGTGAAAGGTCAGGATAGAACTCCAACCCCTGTAAGTGGAAACCCAAGGCCACCTCCCCCAGAAACGGGTGGAGGAAATCGCAACACCAGTGGCTCCAGTCAAGAAAAGATAGTGGTCCACACCATATCAGGAGGGCCACACATCGCCGAAAAAAGCTGGGCAGAAATGGAAAGATATGGAAACTCACTCAGAAGCGAGGGGGACCGCGTCAATTCTGTTATGGAGGAACGCCACCCTAAGCGGAAGGAAAATAATGACATCACATTCAGTGGGCGCGACCTAGAAGGAAGGCAGTACCCACACATGGACCCTATGGTCATCTTTGCCTGGTTCGGTCCAGCCAAAGTTTTCCGAATTTTAATAGACACTGGAAGCTCAGTGAATATTCTGTTCAAGCATGCTTTCGACAAAATAAAGCTGTCAATGAAGGACGTTTCTCCCTGCAACAAACCGCTGCACGGTTTCACTGGAGAAGCAAAGATGCCTCTTGGACAACTGGATCTCTTTGTTGAATTGGGAAGTCATCCCCGCTCCACCGTTCGGAAACAGACATTCGTGTTAATAGACAATCATTCAGCCTACAACGCCTTTTTGGGAAGGCCAGCTCTGTCCGACTTCCAAATTGTCCTAGCCCCATGGTGTCTGAAGATGAAATTTCCAACAGATGACGGAATAGGAGAAGTGGAGGGAGATCAAGACGCTGCTCGAGACTGTTATGTAACTGAACTTCGCAATAACCGCAGGAAAGATAAAGGGAAGAATGCAGAGACTGTTCTCTGCATGAAAAGCTTGGAAGCATAGCAACTAAAGAAAGCCCTTCCTCTTCGATATACAAGTGATCTCTTCAATGAACTAGATCCCAGGGACGGAGAGGAGGAGGCTACCGCCGAGCTTGCAGAGGCTATGGAGTTTGTATCTGTAGACAAACACGACTCAAGTAAACTATTGAAAATCGGATCTCAGTTAAAAGCAGAACTAAAGGATCAACTCATTGATTTTCTCCGCCATAACCTAGATGTATTTGCATGGACGCATGCTGACATGACTGGAATCTCCCCAGATATAGCATGCCACGCATTGAACATCGACCCTACCAAGACACCAGTGAAACAGAAAAAGAGAAGCATGGGGGCGGAACGATCGGCAGCCCTCGAAGAAGAAGTAAGGAACCTACTTGCCAATAACTTCATACGAGAAGCCATCTACCCAGAATGGATCGCTAACCCGGTACTGGTAAAGAAGTCTAATGGAAAGTGGCGAACATGCATTGAATTCTCCAACCTAAATGATGCTTGCCCAAAGGATTGCTTCCCACTTCCCCGAATCAATCAACTTGTGGACAGTACCGCCGGGCACGAGCTCTTATCTTTCATGGATGCCTACTCCGGATATAACCAAATCCCTATGCACGCCCCCGATCAGGACCACACCAGTTTCATCACGGACCGGGGGTTGTACTGCTACAGAGTAATGCCTTTCGGACTTAAGAACGCCAGAGCCACTTATCAGCGCCTCGTCAACAAGATGTTTGCAGAACTGATAGGACGAACTATGGAAGTTTATGTGGATGACATGCTGGTTAAATCAAGAAAAGCCAACGATCATGTAAGCCACCTGGGCAAGATGTTCCAAGTGCTCCGCCAATACGGAATGAAGCTGAATCCTCTAAAGTGCTCCTTCGGAGTGTCATCAGGAAAGTTCTTGGGATTCATCGTCCATGCCAGAGGGATCGAAGCAAACCCCGAACAAGTCCGAGCCTTGCAAGATATCAAAATACCATCCACTCGGAAAGAAATGCAAAGCCTAAACGGGAAGGTGGCCGCCCTAAGCAGATTCATCTCCAAAGCGACTGACAAGTGCGTCCCTTTCTTCGAAGCCCTAAAGAGAGACAAAGGAAAATTTGAGTGGACCGACGAATGTTCAACAGCTTTTCTTAACCTAATCGAGCACCTCCGACGGCCACCAGTACTCTCGACTCCGAATGAAGGCGAAGAACTATACCTATATCTTGCTGTGTCATCCCATGCTCTGAGCGCCGCTTTGGTAAGAGAAGAAAACAGCGCACAACGGCCAGTATACTTCATAAGCAAAAGGTTCATGGGAGCAGAAGCCCGGTATCCCAAACTCGAGAAACTGGCGTACTGTTTACTAATCACATCAAGGAAGCTGCGACACTATTTCCAATCTCATCCCATCAGAGTCCTAACCGAACAACCATTGAGGCAAGTGCTCCATCGTCCCGACACCTCTGGGCGACTGCTCAAGTGGTGCATCGAGGTAAGCCAATATGATATCACTTACCATCCTCGCACCGCTATCAAGGGACAAGCCATAGCTGATTTCATTGTCGAATTCACTACTAGCGAAGGTAAGGACCAATCTAAAGTAGCAAAAGATATCAAGTGGAATCTCTTCGTAGATGGAGCGTCGAACGAACAAGGCTCGGGGGCAGGTGTCGTGATAATCACCCCCAGGGGAAAGAAGCTGCACTACGTCCTAAGATTGGAATTCGCTGCCACAAACAATGATGCCGAATATGAAGCAGTGATAGCCGGATTAGAACTTGCACTGGAAATTGGAGTCAGTTCTTTATGTCTCCATAGTGATTCTCAACTTATTGTGAATCAAATACTAGGAGAGTTTCAGACTCGAGGAGAATGACTCACAGCATACCTAAAAAAGACCAAGCTGCTACTTAACCAACTGGATTGCTATTTGATCAGACACATTCCTCGAGAGGAGAATCAAGAGGCCGATGAGCTGGCAAAGCAAGCTAGCATGGGAGATGATACCACTTCTGGAACGACAACTGTCTCAAGGCTACTAACCCCGAGTTTCGAGCAAGTACACCTGATAGCTGCGACCGAAGAAGAAACATGGATGACCCCTATCCGAGAATACTTACAAAACGGCACCCTACCAGACGGGCGAAATGAAATTAAGAAAATTCTAAGGAAAGCTTCCCGCTACACAATGCAAGAAGGCATCCTCTATCGGCGCGGCTTCTCTAACCCTTTATTGAGGTGCGTTGCTGGGAGAGAAGCCAGGGAAATTCTATCCAATATCCATCAGGGAAGTTGTGGAGACCACACCGGAGGGCAGACTCTAGCAAAAAAGATACTCCGATATGGATATTTCTGGCCCACCCTGAACAAAGACGCCTTAGACTTCGTCAAAAAATGTGAAAGATGTCAGAAATTTGCCAAAATCCCTCGACTACCAACCAATGAAATTACTCAGATGACCAGCCCTTGGCCCTTCGCAATATGGGGGATTGACTTAATCGGCGAACTGCCAACGGGCCCAGGCGGAACCAAATATGCTATAGTGGCAGTTGACTACTTCACCAAATGGGTGGAGGCGGAACCTCTAAATAAAATATCTTCGACAAAAGTTATTAACTTCTTGATCAAAAATATTCTGTGCGGGTACGGAGTCCCACTCAAGATCATATCAGACAACGGACTTCAATTTGACAGCGAAGAATTCGCCGATTGGTGCCAAGAGCACGGAATTCACAAAAGCTTCTCATCTGTAGCTTATCCTCAAGCAAACGGCCAAGTCGAAGCTGTCAACAAAATTCTCAAGACTCTAATCAAGAAGAAGCTTGAAAAGTCAAAAGGCGCTTGGGTGGACGAACTTCCTACAGCACTTTGGGCCTACCGCACATCCTACAGAACTTCAACCGGGCATACTCCCTTCTCTTTGGCATACGGATCGGAGGCCATACTCCCAGTTGAAACTATAGTGCCCTCTCACCGTAGGATCCACTACAAACCGGAAGAAAACGAAGAACTCCTCCATATGTCTTTGGATCTAATTGAGGAAAGAAGGAATGATGCAGCAATCAAAGCAGCAGCTCACAGACAAAAAGTGGCAGCACTATACAACTCCAGAGTCAAACATCGCAGCTTACAAGAAGGAGATCTTGTCCTCAAGCGAATCTTTCCGCGCCCAGGAGCGCTGGACCCAATCTGGGACGGACCATATGTAATTCATAAAGATCTCCACAACGGAGCTTATATTTTGTCAACAGTGGACGGAGAGGTGTTTCAGAGGGCATGGAACATCCGACACCTCCGTCGATACTTTTCTTAACTTGTACTGCCCATATGAAGTGAATTAACAAAGAGAATCAGTGGACGTAGGCATTTTCGTGCCGAACCACTTTAAAAAACTTGGCTCTTGTTAACTTGTTCCTTTATATCTTGGCTACTTGTTAAGCTTTATCCTTTGCTGTTGAACAAAATCCTTTGCAGATGACATTTCAATTCAGAGCTTCACAGCACAACTCCACCTGGACAAAATCTAACAGGTACGCTACGATCCTATGCCCTCGCCAATGAGACACTTTGCTCCGGTATCCCTCTACCGCGAGTTAACTCATTGTTTGCCTCGGCCCTTAAAGCCGACTGTAATGAGCCGAGTATAAGTCATCATAAAAAAGGCCGACTATAGCCGATGGCAGCTCATTACAGCGATTCGGCTCGCCGGCGACTGTGAACCGATCGTAAGCCCCAACATAAGGTGTGGCCAGCCAGGGGCAGTTCACAGTTGACGATCGGCCCCCACGCTAGCCGGCCACAGTAAATCGAATAATACCCACGATTACGGGCCATAATGGTCCGGGTAGTTACTGTGCGCGATCGGCTCCGATGTGTCTTAAGTGCGACTGTGGTAAAAAGGAAAACTCCCCGCAGTAGGCGTAAGATGGGTGACAAATGTCTCCAAGACCCACAGATAGGGAAAGTGACTACAAAACCCGTTTGCCACGAACTTAAGCACATCGACGGCCTTCCGTGACTGGAAGTTTTACTTTTCCTATATTTCAATTTCATTTAAAACTTTTCTCCTATTCTCCGTAACGGTACTTGAAAGTACAGGACATGAAATAGGGAACGCTCGCTAATGGGAACAGAAACTTACAATTGAACGACGAGATACTCAACATCATCCCGTGCTTAGTCTTACAAGGCGCACGAAGTTGCCGTCCACGGCCGAAACATGAAGGGCGGTACCTTCTACTTTTGTACATTAATGCATAACTGCAGTTCATATTCACACATCACATTTACATTGCAAAATGAGAAAATTATACTTCAAGCAAAAAACTTGGCATCAGGAACATGCATAGTTACATCACTTACACAGCACAGCAAAATAGCAATAACATTCCAACATAAAGGAATCAGCTTATATTATGAAATTACATAACATCATTCATCACAAACAATATTATTCCAGTTACATCAATGTTTTGGACTAACATGGACAGCAATAAAAAGAAATCAAAAGGTGACCGGCTGCGTTCGCGCTTCGCCCTCATCCTGCCAACTCTCCAGGACTACTTAGCCGCAGGGTCGGAGCTCCCAGCATGTTGACTGGAAGTCTCACCTGTCCAATTCAGAAGAAGAATCCATCAGATAAACAGCGAACGATCAAGATATGAAAATCTAAAAGGAAAAGAGAATGGAGACTCACCAGCACCCGCTTCTCGATCCTCATCCCCCAACTGCACACCGGCTTCCTCCGCAGCAAGCAGCTGCATCCCCTCCTTCACCGCTACCTTCTCCTCCTTTGAGAACTGGACGGTTAGCACGTCCATCCTGAACGCCGCTCCACCTTCCTTATCCGCATCGGCCTTAGCCTCCTCCAAAGCCCGGAGATATATTCTAACCATAACCCGGGGGTAGTCATCCATCCAGGATAGATTTCCCTGCTTCCAAGTACGGAAGTACATATCCTGCAACATCTCATTCATCATCCCCTCATTCTCCTCAAACTCCCTCACCCGGGCCTCGGAGGACGACAACTTAGCGACGGCTACATCCCTATCCGATCGATATCTCAAGCGGTCATCCTGGAGAGACCTCCTCATTTCCTCCATCTCTTCCTTTAGCTTGGCCTGAGCAAGCTCTGTGGCCTCAAGCCTCCCAGACAACTCTTCAATCCGCTCAAGATCCGCATTCCGAACCTCATCCACCGTCGCAATGGCCATATCAATCCGCCCCTTGCAAGCAGCCTCCATTTTTCGCAATTCTCCCCTACTGACCTTTTCCAGATTCTCCTTCAACTGCCTGGAGGCTGCCTCGTGCTGAGAAATCTGAATAGCGTGATCGGCAAGCTGTTTGGCCTGATCAGAAACCTGCAGCCGCAGCCGGATGTTAGCACTCCCAATTTCCTCCCCAGCCCTAGCCAGCCGAGCATGATGCTCCATCAATTTCTTGACCTCCTCCGCGACCCGGTCAATGTTGGCCTTGGCTTCGTCCCCCATGGCAGCTATCCGAGTAGTGAGCAGATCCAGATCTAGGGACTTAGCCTCATCAAGAATCCGAACCATGGGATTGTGGGGGAGAAGATGCTCGCCCGTGGCCTCGTCAAATAATATATCCTGAGAACTGGGGTCTAAATCCGGGTGGCCGGCAAAGGGATTGTGAGGCACGTCGGGGCGCCTTATGCGGATAACGGTAGGATTTTCATACGGATGCGGGGAGGGAATATGCTCAGTGTCCTCCTCCGTGATATCATGAATAGGTTGAGGAGGAAGCTGCGGACCGGGTGAAGATTCAAATAAGGAGCGACTCCTCTTCTTTTTCTGAATACTCTCTTCAATGACCCCAAGAAGAGGACGGTAGCTAACTACGTCTCCTGGACGACTAGTGGGAGGCTTAGGCTTGGCAGAAGCTCTAAGTAACTTGTATTGTTTCAGGCGGCGTCGAACGTCTGAAGTTTTGGCCACCTCGCCTGCCCCTGTAATAAAGATCAAGTGTTACGAACAGACAAGGGTCCATAATTCAAGAAATATGTTAACTTAAAAAGAATGAGAAGGCACGTCTGTCATACAAACCCTGCGGAGAAGGAGAATACTGCAATAAGTCCTGAATCTCAGTCCAGGACGGAAGCGAACCATAAAATATTCCTAAGTCCCTATCATAAATGGGATCTGCAGAAGTCAAGAGTTCACCTTGAATCGCTGGAGCCACCTCAGCTGAAGAACTCTTAGGGAATGGGTCGGCGCCAGCCCCAGCCTTGTCAACCTCCTTTGCCTTCTTCACCGAGGCTGATCCTTCCTCCAACCCTTCAAAAGCTTGACGGAGAGCCTCATCCGTCCACTCCTGGATCTCCCCTGCCTGCTCAGAAGACTAAGCCCCGGCACCACTACCACCCTGTCCTTCACCTTCTCCATCTCCTCCGCTCTCCTCTTCGCCTCTTTCCTCCTCTTCGCCTTCCTCCTCTGGAATATCTGGACATGTACTAGGAGAGGGTCCATCAGACTCCTTAAGCTTCTTTCCCCCAACGGCTGGAGGTACCGAGAAAGGTCTCCTCTTGCTACTCTTCGCAGTAGCCCCATCCTTGGCTTTAGCAGCCCTCTCCTCGGCTGTATCTCTCAGTTTAACCACAGATTGATGCGGCAGAATCAAGTTATACTCCAAGAGAGTGGCATTCCTGATCAGGAAAGAAGCCGATTTATCCCTTCCCGAAATGGCCTTTATTTCAGTAGCCATCCGAGCCAAGGAATCAGTCTCCACGACCGCAAAACCACCTGTTGCTAGCAAGAAATAAAAGCATATAAGAAGAAGCATTGTGATCGGGACAAGTAAAATATAAATGAAGTTCAACTTACAGCCGGAAGTGAAAAGGCGGAAAGAAACAGAGTCATCCTTAATGAAAAACCATTCCTTTTTGAACATACTGAACTTCGAGTACAAATCCAGAACAGGCTTGAAGGGCACGGCCGCTTCCAAACTGATGTATGGAGACCCCTTCTTGTAGCCTCTCAAGTTGTACAGATACCGGATCTCCCGGTTGGAAGGAGGACGCCCATATTTCCTCTGAAAGATGACGAAAAGACTCACCAGAATGGTGTAGGAGTTAGGCTGAAGCTGGAAGGGAGCCACCTTCAGATATGTGATAAAGCTAACTATCCAGGCGTTGAGAGGCGGGATAGCACCACACATGCAATGATATCTGCTGTAAGCAAAATAGCCTTCGGGGGGGTCATACGGCATCACTCCTTCCCCCGGCAGTAGCATGCGCACTCTATCTATTCCGAAGGAACGAGATATGACATCGAGTTGCTCCTCCTTCAGGGAGCTGGGAAAGCAGTCGGGAGGGGAGAACAGAAGTTCCTGGGGACCATACCCATCCACTAACGACCTCGGGGCAGGTCCATGTCGCGCCGGCCTTGGTTGGGCTGGGGGCACGGAAGAAGACTCCCCCCTATCCTTGGACTTCTTACTATCTGATCGAGTTTCCGCTTTGCGAGACATTTATCTGCATACACAAGAAAAACATGGTATTAGAACAAGGAGTATGGAAATATAAACAAATAGGTCCAAGTTTCATTTGGTATTGAGGTTCCAAGTTTCATTCGGTATTGAGGTTCCAAGTTTCATTCGGTATTGAAAATCCAAGTTTCATTCGGTATTGAGGTTCCAAGTTTCATTCGGTATTGAAAGTCCAAGTTTCATTCGGTATTGAGGGTCCAAGTTTCATTCGGTAATTGAAAATAAAGTTCGTTCGGCCTAGTAGCTCCTCACCTGATTCGGCAGAGACTTTGATTCGGCGAAGATAACTCTTTGATTCGGCAAAGACAGGGAGATGGTTCGGCTGATAAGAAATAACGAAGGCATATAGCCCCTATATATAGACAAATGTAGGACACCGGACCAATTGGTTCGGCACTCAGGGACCGAATGAAGACCACCTAGCTAAAACAAAGCACGGCATATACTAGCATATGCCCTACTTTGGGGGGCAAGTGTTGTGTGCATTTCCACCATCGAACCAATGCTTCCCCCCTACATGCCGAACCAGAAACTTTGCTCTACTACATGCCGAACCAACCCCTTCTCCACCATGTCTCACCGAACCACGCGCTTGCCGAACCAAAGCGCCAACAGCCAAGCCGAACCAAATCACCAATGCCGAATCACCCTACCTCCCAAGCATCACCGAACCAACGCGCTACCGGACCACCACCACCGAATCTACCCAACACCGGACCAACCCTCACCACAACTACCGAACCAAACCAAGACCGAACCAACCTCTACTAGCCCATCACCGGTCCAAGCTCCATACCGAACCAAGCACACACCTTCGGCACCGGACCAACATGAAGCAGTTGCCACCGAATCAAACTCCACCCAGCTACGGCCGAACCAAGCTTCGCCGAACCAGATATGCCAGACCAGATTGCTTCAGCCCAGGCCCATCAGCAGCTATATACATCCAAGACCCCTGCCCCCAGCCTCACTCTATAAATAGAGGGGCAGGGGTACAACAATGGCAGACAAGTTTGAGAGCTCAAGCAAGGAAGGAACTTTCAAACAACTTTCTTATACTTGTACTTAAAGCTTTGTACTTGTAATCTGAAAGAAAGAAGAGAATAACATATAAAGTGGACATAGGCACGTTCTGGCCGAACCACTATAAATCTGCGTGTCTTTTACATTTTAGTCCTTGCTTTTTACATATTTGCATAAGTAACCTAAAACCTTGAAAATAACATATAATCAACTAAATAATACGGATTGGAGGTGTTTGTCCATTTTTTGTGCAAACATTTTTTGTGCTTTTACTGAGAACTTGGAACTCGAAGCTTCAGCTTCCCTCATTCAACCTTCTTCCCCAATAGCACCCTTCACTGCCTAGGAAACATGACTTCCAGGCCAAGAAAAGACGCCAACAAGGGAAGGAACGTTGCAACCAGCAGCGCTCCAGATCCAGTGGATCCATATCAGGAGAATCAACCCACTACGACAGCAGTGCCAAATGTAGATCAGGCAATTCCGACAGCCCCTGCCGCGGAATAACCGGCAGCAATCACTAAGGCAGATCTAGACAGAGTTGTGGCTGAAGTGACTAACCGCTTCGCATCCCAACAAGAAGTTTTGGTGAACCAACTCATGTCACGCTTGAGGGATGCCGAAGAATCCAACCGCAACACTGAATCGTGGGATGAGTCCCAATCTTGAGGGTCTCGGAGACAATAAAGGTCTTCCCTCTTCGAAGAAGCTA
The DNA here is from genome assembly GCA_030765085.1 of Allium cepa. Taxonomy (NCBI): domain Eukaryota; kingdom Viridiplantae; phylum Streptophyta; class Magnoliopsida; order Asparagales; family Amaryllidaceae; genus Allium; species Allium cepa. The sequence goes on from CM060931.1 coordinate 1,053,369,440, forward strand.
TCAACATGAACAACAGTGATAGGGGCCGCGCCCGGACTCAGCCCGAACTCCGACTCGAGGGGCACCAGCAGTTTCACCGCTTATATAGTGTACTTCTACAACTTGACTTACGAGATGGACTATTCTTCGGATTGCAGATTAGATGTTCTTACATTAGACATACAATCTATGAATTGATATATGGTCGTAGCATAGACAACCATTCGAAGATTGCTCGACTTTTTATTCTGTACATGATGGAGAACTTATTCTTTATAAATGCATCGAACACGTTGCCAACCGGATATGTTGCAGGCGGAGTTCTTGTTTGATAGTCCAATCGTATATGATTGGGGGACTACGATATAGCGTAATTCTATCGGTCGTTGGCTCATCAGTGCGTCGTTAGGAGAAGATCCACGCCATTATAGGTTTTTTCGGAGATTTTACAGTACTGGTACTATGAATACTTTTGCAACATGACTTATCCGATGTTGGACTCCACATTACACCTTTTCTTCCCTCCGAGTCAGAGCATGGGTCCGAGATAACTGCAGAATGGTGCCAGGAGGGTAGGCACGTATATTTTTGTTGTGGCCTGAAACCATATCGAGTTACGGACCATACGAGAGAGTATTGTTTGGCATCCTTATGATGGTTCATCTTTTATGACCGACCATATCGTAGTGTCCACTGCATTCCTATCTGCTAGACGTTTTCCATTGGTATCATCTCCATCCAGTTTAGAATGATATTGGTTCCTCGATAAGCGTAGTTGGAGACAGACGTTGGATGGTGATTTTGTTCCTGACAATCCACATCTGCATACACCTTTTTTGAAGATGTATGACAGCACTACTTTACAGGAGTATGCAGTGGAGTGGTGGTCTGCTAATTACTTCATCATCATGAATTTAGATTATGCATCTTTTTGGCGTCAGTTTTGCACTCCACCGATACGGCTACTTTTGTTCTTGCTGCATCCGTTGATTTGGTATGGCCTTCAGGCATTCGGTTTTACAGTCCACCGCATACGGCTACTTTTACATTAATTTACGAATTTGGTGCTTGTTGAGAATGATATTGATTTTGACCATGTTGAGAATTAAACGTATTCTAATTGAGTAAATCAGATTCTGCTTATCTGATCTTAGTTGAGATAGAAATCTAGAAGATGAAGATTTTTGAGATTTTCCTTTTAGATTTTTCGACTGAGATTGTTTGACGAAAATTTGTCGATAGGAGTAAAAAATACAAAATGGTGTAAATAAAACTTTGAGATTGATAAGTTATACAGATGGAGATAGAAATGGAGAGGGATAGACAACGGTCATCTACATGACCGTTGGCACTTGACAGGCTTTAATATAGCTGGCCAAGTACCCACGGTCATGTAAATGACCGTTGCTAAAATCAATGCTTAACCAGCTTTATCATAACCGGCTAAACACCAAACCCCTTGGTTGCTTTGGCAATCTTTCGGGTTTCCAAAGCAATACAAAAAACCTCAACCGATCGCTTCCCAAACGACAGTCGGCTGGGAATGCTCATAGAGCACTTTCAATAGAGAGTCAGTTCACTTGGTGTCACATCATCTTTTCATACCAACTCACCCACGCTCAATGACACAAATCAGTTCAGAATCAACGGGAAACCGATTAACCAGTTACCAAACATTCATAATACCGGCTATGTAGCAACACTGAAGGTTGTGTGGTCCAAATAGACTAATCTAAGCGCTGCCTTTGATCTTTAGCTTGTATTATCAATATTATTCGTAGTCAAAATACTGTACTCTTTGACCATAGTCGTATTTACAAAATACAAATAAATTAAACAAATTGTATACAATCAATCAAATTTAACCCATACCCACTAACATTAACAAACCAGATATAGCAATCCCTGCTCCTAACTTTTCTTGTTGCTTGTAAACAAAAGAATCTGCACAATCAATCGGAAACTACACCCTACTTTAACAATCCAAGAAATTAAAATCATTAGCGAGTAACAGCGTCATATAGACAATTGAATTTGTCGTCCTTCACTTCATCATTTGTATGCGAACGACCCATATTTATAAAGGAGACTATGCCATTTCTACACATAGGACAAGGAACCGAACCAGGTGGGCTCGCTTCCGATGTGTTATTGCTTGTAGAACAGAGATACAGTGCACACTTTACACAGAGTTCATGCATGCATCCTGTACACAGAATCAAAAGTAACAATTAATAATTTTATTTCACAGGTATATGAAAAAACATTGAGTATTGTAGTAATTTTACAAAGTTTCATTTTCCTTGCGCAAAAATTTAAGAAATACTGAAGTTAAACAACCTGCAGCAGCAACAGAGCAGGCATTTTCCAGACAAACAGCACAAAGATCATTGTCGTCCGAAGAGGAAGTTAATGATTGCAATTTGCACTCCCTGAAAATATATCTTATGTTAACTGTATGTCATTTTCAGTGACTGTATAAAGAATTGCTTTTGTGACAGAAGAAAATAAAGTTTGCTATACCTTGCTATATTCAAAATACTCATAAGAGGCAAAGTTATGTAATTTGAAGGAGGAAATGCTTGAATCTTGAGGTCAGAATGTGGCGATAGTATAGGCACAAGATAGCGATGTCCCCAGTGTTTTGCAACATCAACTGGTAGCCATCTATTTTTCATAATCAAGCCTTAGTAAATATGTTATTCACGGTTTTAATCAGTTACGTGCCGAAAAACTATAGGAATAGAAAGATGCAATAAAAATTACCCATTGCAGTTCATTGTTAATCTACAAGCACCTTTAGCAATGAGCAACTGAAGAAATAGCAAAAAGAAATAACTTCAGCAAATAAGTAGAAGGGTTAAAAAAATGTTTTTGATTATAGAATGAAAAAAGATCAAAAGTTACTTTGCCTGACAACATTTAAGATTTCCTCCAAATGCTGCAAAATGCAAAGCAGTGCTTCCTGATCCTGTAAATTTTAAGTACAGAAGTTCAAAGTTTTGTTTTATAAACATTTGATTATCATATTTAGAGCTTGGTCAACGACACTCTTAATATTCAGTACTGCAATTGCACCTGAATATAGTCCATTAAATTGATGTGATTAATGGCTGTTAGTTGTTGATGGTAATCAATAGTAATAACTAAAGTCGCTAAATAAGCATGTGATCATCACTATTACACATGAATTAATTCAGCCCAATACATCATATTAGTATGCAAATGGCAGCCGGAATTAGAGGTTTCATTGAATACTTTTCTATTAATAGCTGATGAAAGTATAAATAACACGTTTAGCAGAAACTAACCAATCATTTTAGCTGTGGATGACCCATAATGATAAGTCATTGCAGAAATATTTGCTTGAAGATCGAGTAAAAGTTGCAAACAATCAGAGTGACCATATAACGCTGCCAAATGTAAAGCCGTTAAACCGCTATCCGCTGCTTTATTCACAAACCTTGAAAGTGCACTGCCATTAAAAACAAAAGTAAATAAATAAATCATATAACTAAACTGTCAGAAAGTTGAAATCATGAAAACATTTATGCATCTGAGTGAACTCACACACGATTGTTTTTAATGTCCAAAGAAGACACAGAGCCTTTCGCGCTATACATGTTTAAAGTTTCACTGGGAACAAAATCAGCTAGCAATAATCTAATACATCTGATGTGTCCACCTGCTGCTGCAAAGTGAAGTGCTGTTTTTCTGCTAAGGTACTCCGATTTTGTCACCTTTAATACACAAAAAAGATAAAATGTAAGAATAAATAAGTATCCTAAAACTGAATTAATCGATTATTTGTTATAACAAGGATTGTTTTTATAATAAAAAAAACTCACAATAGCATTAAAGATCATCAGAGTTTGTACAACCTCCCATTTGCCTTTACGACAGGCTTGCATCAATGCAGTCTATCAACAAACCAAAATCAAATACAAATTTATTGTAAATACTTATTTATAATTAAAAAATATTCAAAAAAAAAAAAAAAACCTGTCCACAAAGATTCCTGGAATTTACATCTGCTCCTTTCTCTAATAACAACATCACCATCTAAGAACAAACTCATAATCAACCTCTTGATAATACATATGTATAAAAGAACATTTTTCGAAAAGTGATATCTAACCTCAGTATGACCTTTAGAAGCAGCAAGATGAAGGGGAGAATTCATAGCAGCGAAAGAAGAATAAGCAGCAATATGACTATCATGCTCCAGCAAATACTTAGCTTCTGCCAAGTCACCATCTCTTGCTGCAGATGCTAACCTCTCTCCTGAAACAGAACACCATATTGAGTTCCCCATGACTCAGATTAGATATTTTTCTCGCGTGTTCTTAGATATTATAATAGACCAGTTTGGTCGCTTATTGGTGTAGTGTAAATAATATGACAGTTACAGGTTATATTGTTGTTTGTAAGAAAGCAATTTCCTTTTTAGTTGGACTACTTGTTTTCCATAACTTCTTTATTTTTCATTTTATTTTTGAATTTCCCACAATTTGGGAGCACCCAGTTTTTGAAATATTTCCCGTAGTAGGAACGTATACGACTTTAAATGGTTGATTCTACACGGCACATAGATTCATATTCCAACCTAAAGTAAATTACGCTAAGAGAATATTTGGTTCTTACTAGCTTAGTTATCTCAAATTTAATTCACCGTTGAATGGAAGAAGAAGAAAAATATGCATACGTGTGATACATAGGTGGACCATGTAGGTAATGAAATATACAACGGGTAGATAAGGTAACCTGTTGCTATCAGTTGATTTGTAAGTGATTAACCATCACAACTTGTTTCTTTATAAATTGATGAATTAAAGATGAAATGTGAACCAGTGATATGCAATTGGCATATGTGTCGCTAAATAGGTCACAATCGTGTATCAAGAACAAGCAACTAGTTGAAAATTAACTCAGGTAATATGTGAGCAGCAAGTGGTCTTAATCTATATTTGAACCTTGTTCTACGAACGCGTTTTTTTTTTCCCTTGCTTTGCTGTAAATTTGTTATCTACCTCAACAAGAATACTGTGTATCGTCCTGTTTCGCAGCAATTTCAGGCACTAAAGTCTTACATTAATTCGAAGCAAATTTGGCCATTATAAGACATGAAACGGAAACTTACCCGATTTCTGATGACTCGTATTCAAGCATTTCTTTAAACCCTAAATTAATTACAGCCTCTTAGAAATGTTTGATGCCATAAAATTTTGGTAATTAAACGTCACGTACCCTAACTGCTAAGTCCCATGATAATTGTTCCATAGACCAATTACATATCTGAATGTTTGCAAAAATGAACATGCTTTGCTTTCATTGTTAAGATATTTAATGAACAGTTGAAAATGAGAGTGAGGAGGAGGAGGACCAACTCACAGGATATACGAGATTGCTTTCAACCCAAGTTGTGCTCTTTTACCTCCTTGTCACATTTGACTTTTCTCCCACGTTAATTTCTCGCAGGAAAAGTAGGGGCTTGGATTATAAATCATGGGTTTCAGATGTTCCAATTTTGACAAATTTGTTTCCTTGGACTATGGCAGCATTGCATTTGTAGGGGATGGACTCATTTTTTATTTTTTGGTTAAAAGGAAGGATCTCTTAGTACTTAGGTATGGAGGACGGGCCGGCGATATAAAACTACTGCTTTTTCATCGTTCCTAAAAATTCATCGTGTTTTTTGAATTTTTCAGTTGTGCAATCCATCCTATCTATTCTACATATTCACCTTTTTATATCTCTCCTCAGTTTCTTTTAGTTTCAAACCAGTGTACACCCGTGTTATGCACACACGTTTTACTAAATAGTTATATTAAAATGATTTAAACATAAATACCTGGACGTACCATTAAACTATCTTATGTTTGTAATCATCGTAGTGTACAATGTATTTGTTAAAAGAACATCAAAATAATTCGATTTCAAATGAATTTAAATCTTGTTTCTTGCTAAATGGTTTCAAAATAAAGCATTCATACGCATTTTCTTGTTCAAATGAATTACATGATTACTATTTCTAATTCATGCCAGATCTAAAATAGTAAAAATAAAATTCTGTCAAAATATCTTGTATAAACTAATTTCAACATAAAATTAATAAATCAAAATATTTGAGAAATGTTAATTCATAATTTTTGCAAACATTTTACTTTTATTTGTACGAAGATAAAATTTGATACCAATATGAAAAAATTGCTTCTACATTGAGTATGCATTTATATGGTACACAAAAATAAAATGACACAAAATATACAAGGGCGTGCATATTGATAAAACACATTATATGTATAACTCAAATTTATTTCATGGCAAAAATACACAATACACCTTGTAACAAACAATCTTATGCACATTATGTATTTTATGATGGATATATATATTAGCTTTCATAGAACTAAGCAGAAAACATATTTCATAGTAGTTCCTATAACTATATAATAACGGGGATAATACTTATAAATAATTTTTAAAAAAAAGGCTAGCGGGCTTTTATATGGGCCTCTAATAGTGTTATTAAACCAAAAGAAAGAAAGTACAGCAATACACAAGCTGGAAACAAAGGAAAACAGAAAGTAAAAAAAGTAACATAAAATGAAAAATAAAACAAAGGGAAATATAAAGGGCATAGAAAAAACACTACTCATCATGTAGCAGAATTCTCTTCTATGTGTACATATAACCTCTAAATTTCTCGATGGATGACGACTTTAATCATATTGAAAACAGCTAATTCAAAATAAGCTAGATTATTCAATAACCTCGCATTCCTCTCATGCCATTCTCAACTGCAAACTTTTTTAGAATAAGGAGTAGCAATCCGTTGTGGGGTATTTCATTCTCGTGAACTTGAAGATGGAAAATCATTCCTTGAATGAGTCTATGTGAGGTGCAGTGTATTGAAATGCATTAAGTGGCTTTGACCATTGGCTGTGAACATAAGGACAGTAAAAAAAGAGGTGAAATCTTGTCTCTGTGGCAGAAGAACATAAAACACACCAATTACTTTGAAGAAAACCCATTTGAACCAGTTTGTCTTGAGTGGGAAGCACATTACTCGGTACCTTCCATAAGTGCAGGTTATCCTTCTAAGAGCCATATTTATTCCAAATCCTCTTGTACCATGGATCAGATGTAGTGTTGTTACAGCTATTCATGGTTGTGAAACAGCTTTAATCGAATGCCTATAATTTTTTGTTGTCCATGACTAACCATTGGTCTGCATATCATAGTTCTGAGACATAAGAGAATTCCATAAGTTTCTTATATTGGTGCAGTTAGCATATGGCAACATTATACTTCATAGTGGATATTGTCATAAATATTGCAAACACATTGAATATGAATTTTTTTATTAATAACATTGATTATATACTTGTATATGATTGAAGTTTCAACAATGATATGTTTTCTAATCAATACCACTATTAAGATGGATACGAGACTAAAATGTAAATTATTTTTCTATAGTATTACAAAGCCCTTTTTCAACATACTATAAGAAAATGATCACCATTCTTTTCAAGTTTAAATGTAATATCTTTATTATAACAAAAAAAATACTAAATTATATAGAGCAAATTTTCTTTGATTAAAAAGTTAAACATAACATGCATGGGTAAATATTTATGAAGAAAGAAGATATTTGTCTTTTACCAATTGTTATATGTTTCAACGAGACAAAAACATCAAAAATTTCCAATATACAAAATTCATTTGATATCAATACATAAATTTCTTTGATATCAATACATAAATTTCTATGCATAAAATTCATTTGATAACATGATTTCCTTGCATTCTATTTAAACTGGAGAAAGACGAAAGATGCTAAATTTCCATAGTCTTTTTGTAGCATACCGAAGCAAGAAAAAAACAAACAAAGTTTAGGTTATTCTTCCAAAATAATGGACCTTAACTTGAATTGATTTCTCCAACATTATTTAAACATCAGCAACCTATTAAAATAAATTAATGTATAAAAAGTTATTTTTCGTTGTTTATAACCATTACAACAAATCTATTCTTTTGAATTAATGTTTCACAAAGATTAAATATGATATTTAAACATGAAACTTAAATGAAAGAGTATGTCAAAAAGGCACCACATTAAAAAACGATAATATATAATTATACCCGCATCATATAACATGTTTAGTATTTCTTGTCCTAGGCATAACTTTAACAAATTAAAATTAAAAAATACAATTTAACCTGATTTGGGTTTAAAGAAGATCAGTGTTTTGCTCGGCGGTAAATGAGACTAAGGACTAAGAAGGAGTTAGCAGAATCTACAGTGTTGAAGAACATGTAACCAACAAGAAATCATGAGAGAGTAATCAATGAGTATGTATTTCTCCAAAAAAAGAGGATAAAGAGAATAAGCAGATGCTTGTAATAGTATGGGTTATAGTTTTGTATAATAGAGTAAGCATAAGCAAATATTTTGCCCTTATAAATTTTATCATTTTTTCTATAATTTGCCCTTATTTTCTGTTCTCCTAATTTAAGTTGATTTTCTGTTTAATAGTTCATAGAATTAAAATGCAATGATTGGTAACTTCCTCAAATTAAAAAATAATATCATCTTCTTACATACAATGAAAAATGAATGAGATAATTAAGGATTGATTTATCAAAACTTGGATAAAGATACTTAGGAAGAAAAATAATGAACAAAATAAATCAGGAAGTTGAACAAAAGAATAATCACAGGAAAACCTATTAAAAAAAGAAGAGAATGAGAATTTAATGTTACGTATTATAAAATTTAATGTTATGAAGGGTGAGTATTTTATTTCTAGAATAAAATAAAATAAAAGCTTCATGGTAGAAGATTGGGATTTTTTAAGATAATGTGAAATACGACTATTTTTTCGTTATAATTGAAGTTAAGAAAAAAAAATATTACGGAAATTATCTAATTAGAAGGTATAAAATGCAAATATATAACATAAATTAAGGAGAAAACAAATTATGTTTTTGAAAGCATAAGAAAAAAAGATGAGAAAACACGCATTAGACGTTTTATGTAATTTAATTAATAAGGTAGATGATATAGATAGTTTTCTCAAATGAGAAGCAAACAACTGCAGTAATAATCATTAACTAAATCAAATATGAAGATAATCAAACACCTAAAAAATGACCATTTTTAGAAATTAAAATCATAAAGTGTAGAAATAGTAGTAATCAATCAATTCAAATATAAAACTTCATTATTACTATTGAAAAATAATAATGCTAAATAAAATACATATAGAGGAAATTTTATCAAATAATCGATACGATTGATGAAAAATGATTAGAATATAACCAAGGATCAATAAGCTTTGATTCTAACAAATTTTTTAGTTTTCCTCTGGGAAAATTTTCAATTAAGATCGACTATAACTTTAATTCAAAATATTAATTCCTAAGCATTCAACATTTAATAGATGAGTACCTTTTTATAAGTCTTTTTGACTTTCCCTCTTTTAATTCTTCGAATTTGTTAAGCATAATTACAAAAAAGTAGGTAAACAAAACATTCATCGTTCTTAAAAATTATGGTTTTTACTCTTTAGTTTTCTTTGATTCCACTTGGTTTTGTGATTTGATATTTTTAAAATGAATGGTAAACTTTTGATTCTTATTTCTGATTTATCAGTTATTCAACAACATGTTTCCTTTTTTATTTCCTTCATTGTCAAAAGTGTTCTATTATTATTTTTCTTTTCATATTGTAGTTAATTATCTAGAGTTTTATTTGAATTCTCATTTTCTTTCATTCATGTTATATATTTCTACAATTAATGGTTTGATATTTCTCTACTGAATAGATACCACACTTTTACATGGCTTTGATTTTCTATATAGTCCAATTGTTTATGTGAACTTAAATGTTGTTGTATTGATTTTAAATTATTCTAAAAATAGGTTATTTATTTCATGTTTAAAAATGTCAAGTTATTAATATATTAGTACACGGAATCATAATATTTTATCGTATTTCCTACTCTGTTAGAAAAAAATTGATATCTTGATAGAAAGTTAGGTTAATATTGTACTTTTGCGTTCTTTCATGAATTTCAGAGAAATGTATTATGTTTTTCTCCATTCTTATTTTTTGATATTTGGTTTCTTAGAAAATTATGTGGTGTTCCATTGTATTTGAGATGACCGAAAGTTCAACATATTATTAATAAATGTTATATATTGAATTGTACATGTTTACTCAATGGTTTGGTAATGTCTTTAGGTTTACATTTGCAGACAGGATCGACTCAATATGTAAGCATAATAGGCAATTTCCTAAGGCTTCACATTTTATAGGGTTCCATACAGAAAAAAGTTGAGAATACATTGTGGTAGAGTGTGCATTAAATTTAACAGCTTATGTGCTATATATCTCAAGTCTGGTTCATTTATAACAAAATTTAAAAATAACTAAATGGTAGTAACCAAAGATTTGGTTTATGCATGGTGGAATCCAATTTAGTATAGAAAGCAAATATGCACGGTAGAATTCATTACAAAGGTTATTTTATATTTACATTTTGTTAAATATTTTATGCAATTTATATTTAGTGATAGAAATATAAATACCTAATTTGTGAAAGGTCATGCAAAAAATTTGTGTCAAAATAAATATCATTATAGATCCACTATTTCAAAATAATCCATTAACTAACTAAAATTATAAAAGTAGAGCCCACTATCAAATTTGTCTCTTTAAATATTATGCCCCCATACTATATACTATAGAATAACAAGGAATTTGAATAAAAAATTAAATGCTAAAATTATTTGTTAAATACCTAAAGCATTCTTTTGAAAATACTGTATAGGGCCTTGAAATGACTTGAGATGGTCATATTTTCAAATATCAAAACTACTCTTCTTAGAATTAAAGTCTAACAGAAATAATTAAAAGGGTGACCTTGCAACTACACTTCGATTTATTTTGGGTTAGATTACATTGTGAATAATACAATGAAGTTTGAAATGAAGTTTCTTATGTTGTATACCGATTACGTAGAGATTCATTTTTTAAATATTATTTATTCTTTTCTTATTCAAACATGTGCCTTCAGTAAAGCAAGCTAACATTTTCAAATGTAAATTTTGATCAATATTTTATGGAAGTCGGATATCACTTAATCTTTCATAATTTGAAAACTCATGTTAATATGATGAATAAATTGTAGTTTTGAATATGTTTTTTGATTTTCTTTTGTTGTTTAGCTTAGGAATTCTATTTTAAATTTGAATTTATTTTCTTTATTTGAATTAAAATATTTTGATCAAATACCAAACAATGAAGCTTCAAAGGTTAAAATTTGTCTATGAATGTATTATGATATAGGATTATTTATTGAAAAAAATAATGACCCAAGTGATGAATTATTAAAATATGACCCAAAAATATTAAAAAAAACATGTTAACAATTTATTGCACCTTAATTTTGTATTAAATTTACATGATATTACTATTATTTTTGTTACCTAATTACATATATATAATATTTGTAATAATTACATATATTACGACCGGTGTTTACTAAATATCTATCTATTATCTATAATATGATAAACAAATATAGATCCATGTGACCCTTCATTTCCAAATTTGTCAAAAAAATTCTGTATCATCACGTGTTCTCTAATATTAGTTAACTATTATAGGAATAGAAAATTAAGTTCAATGTATAAATTATAATGTTTGCTGCAAACCATTATTACTTCATCCCCTCCTCTACACCCACTCATCCATCTGCTTTAGTTTAACATAGCTAATGCATGTATTTAATTCATTTATTTTTCTCCCTTTTGTTCAAGTAAAATTATAAAAATAATACTCCATCATCTAACTTCTCTTTTTTTTTGGACACTTCTTCATCTTCCTTTTGGTACAATATCATTATAATTTCTTCTCCTTTTGTAGACATGTCCTAATAAATCAATTTAAATGTTTGCCTTTTATGTTTCCTTCCAAGCTGAAATACTATAGACCTCTAAGTGGATTGGTATTTCAATTAGTCGACGAAGAATAGATCATTAAAGGAGTACTAACTTATGGATGTATATATGTACAATACAATTGTATGAAGATGTATGACGCCTTTTCACCTTTTAGGTAGAGGATGGAGTCTATGGAATGGTACCGTTATGTCACAAATTTTGTATATGTTCATATGTAACCATTTTATTTAAGTTTATTTTTTGTGAACATTTGCATTAGTGTTTTAATATCACACAAATTTTTTTACTAAATTTGAAATCTTTTGAGTAAGAAATTTTTTAGGATGATAATATATGATAAGCATACAGTGTTTTAATAATCAAATATTTATTGTCATTTTGAAATATATTATATTTACATGATGTCCATCCTTTGCAAATCTTTATCTTTTTTTCTTACTTAATATCAAATTATTTTATGCTTTTACCTCTTTTCCTAAGCCAAAAAGCCTTTTTATCAACTTTAATGCTCACTTTTATTGTCCACATATCACTACTGTCCTTACGGTATGAAAGATTTTTATCATTTTTTCTAAAGTTTTTCTTATTAAGTATTTATTATTACTTAATATTTTGCTCATGACTATTGACTAGAGTTTTAGCCAACATCGGAATTAAACTATATGCAAAGGTTACTTCCTAACACTATCTTAAAAGTAAAAAAGGAATAAAGTAGTTAAAGGCAAGTGACACCAAATATAGAGTGGTTCAATAAGCCTTCCTACGTCTAGTAAGAAGTTCTCTTAATATATATTTCTCTTACAATTATAAGAAATTACAGGAGAATAATAAGGAAAAGGAAGCACTTAAGACTAATAAAGTTGTTAATGTTAAGGGCTTGTGGTGTAAACACCTCGGAATACTGTATAATACTCGGAATTCTTATATTTTCCAATCCCTTTGAAGTGGTTATGCATGATGTATTTATAGTGGGTGAAATAGATAATAGATGGTTGAGACTATGCTGTAAAATTGGCGGAAGGAGCACCTGACCGTTGGTTTGGTTGCATTGGTTGATGGACGAAAGGTGTAAAGGTGCAAGGGATGTGTGGCTAAGAAATATATTCATAGCCCCTCTACACCATGTGCAAACTGCATTTAATGCCGATGGTTTTCCATGTCAATTTAGTCGCCTATCTATAGTGCTTTGTTCAGATGGATGGACATTTTATCGTTTACTCTTGTGTGCTTATGAGGCAAAGCTTATTGAGCAAGCTGGTCAGCTGTTGAAGATGTGAAGGAAACTAAGAATCGTTAAGGCTTATGTTGGGGAGATGGTATCAAGACAGATGCAGGATGACAGGGAGAGTTGCTTGGGACCGGCTATACTAAAGCCAGGATAAGGATGGGCCATGATTGACCCAACCTTGCTTGATGTACTATTTGCTGAGGCGGACTGGAGTGGTGTCAGCCATCAAATGAAGTGACACCTAGTGAATGTGCCTTGGATTCATGCTTGAAGTAAGACGATGTAGGAAGGTCGGATGCTATTAAGATAGATATGATCGAACTGGCCAAGGATAAGCTTAGATCTGCTTTTATGAGTAGGTTGTGAGGGTTGCCTCATGATAAGGCAACGGGGCATCATTTTGATGTCTTCCTAAATGGATAGGCTAGTGTGAGACCTTGAGTCTGGGCCGCCCGATGCGTGTCAGGCATAGTATAGCTAGGCCGGCTTTGGTGGGGCTAGATTGTGCCTAACCAGCCTACTAATTACTTGCAAGAAAATTGAGCAATATTTTTCCCTCAAATTCCTATATTTATATGGGTATGGGCTTGTCAAATCATGAAAATCTTGTCGATCTACAGCTCTGCTACATATTTACACTCTCCGCATGGCATTGTGCCAATAGTTGTACGATTCGCTTTTCCAAACGTGGTAGAGACGTGTCATGTCTTCCACGTGCATGAAGTGACACAATGCCGATATTACATAAAAGGTTGAGACTTTTTTGCCTTTTGAATCCAACACACATGATTAAAGGTGTAGTTATATAAATACCCCCTTCTCTTTATTTTGAACCAACGAAATCTTCACTATGAAACTCCTTAGCAGCTTATAGTTCTCCATAATTCTCTACTAATGCAAGCAGCTAACTTTTTCTTCTCCTCCCTTTCCAAATGCCTTTGAGCATCTTTTGTTTTGTCAAATTGTTTTGTATTAAAAAAGGAGAAATCCTTCTTAGTTTCGAGCTGTTCTTGTTGATTGCAGTTTAGACCACCGTTTAGAGCTTTTGTTTTTTGAGATCGATCTTTCTTCGTTGCTTGGTATAAGCTCATTCTCTCTGGCCAAATTTTCGATGGTGATCGAACATCGCTGTCATTTCAATGGTCCAGCTGATGTTGGTGAATTTACTCCCCATCTTGTCCTAGCATTCCTGAATCTAGGTCGGCTTGGATACATTATCGCCTTCATGGAAAGAGTAGTGGTTGTCATCTCTACCTCTGATGTCATAGCTAAAGTCCCAACCAGCCTATTGGCGTCGTTCACTAGTAGCATTTCGAGATTTCTTTTGAGATTTGATATGGATGGCTTTGAAGGTGGCAATCCACCCCTATTTCTACTGCAAAATACCAATCGGGTGGTGCCAGGAACGCTCATATGTGAATTTGAAGATGGCACTTTATGGTGCATTTCTTTTCTTTTTCTTTTTTTCTTTTCAACTAGTTACTGATAGAATATCTTTGTAAGCCTAGCGAGGCATGCATTGTGCCTTCGCACTCTTTGAAAGAAATAAAATGGATCTTTTGTTGCGAACTTTTACTAAGAATTTTGTTGCTTTCTTTGCATGTTTATCTTTGCATGACTTGTTGGGTAAAATGCTCCAAATAGACAACAGTTCCTAAATTTTTTGTAGAAAAGCTTTTTTTTAGGATATGTCAAATACAGTGCAATAATAAGGTGGGTTGTGTGAGGTAGTTTATGTAGGACATGTACCAACCAGTTGCAGAGTGATGGACTGCATTAGCATTAGTTGAAATGCATGCCAGCTTGTGAGTTCTCTTGGGTGGAAAGCGGTCAAGCGTAGAGTGGCAGACGGATCTGGCACGAACCTAAACACATGTAGGCAGTGAGGTTCTCCTAGATGACACATCGCCTGTCATGAAGAGGCTGCTAATCCCGAATCGAATCGGAGCACATTACAGGCTCTAGCACTTATGTAAAAGTGAGTTGCATGATGGTGAGATGGGCTAATGTGCCATCCGCTCTGTAATGACCCGTGTTTTATGTATCAATGGATCGTAACATATATATTTTCATTCATATGAGGTCTTTTGACTCTTAAATATTTGGAAAATAACTCTAAGGGACATTTTCCACATCTATGATTTTTACCGAATTTCTATGTGACTATTTCATCCTGAAAATATTATTTGGACAATAATGTTTTATTATAGCCGAATTAGGGTCTCAAACCACTTCCATTGCCCCGAGATGATGATTTTTTTTCCGTAGGTTGGTCATAATAGAAAAACGGACTTATTGTTTGAAAGTTATAACTGTTTTAAGTTTGTCTCCTACTTGCCCGTTTTAATGGATAATTAACTAAGCCCGTGCTTAGGCCCATCACCCCATTTCAAAAATGTGCTAAGAGGAGGTCGTAGGAACTGACTTAAGTTGTTTCCATTTTCCTAAAATAGCTCTAAACCTCTATTAACCCTAATTTCTTAAAAAAAAATTACATTTTTTCCTTATAATCTTAGCTACATCACCGGTTAGAGGTGTAGTTAGCATAGGAATGCTTTAGATTATCTTTTTTTGCTGATTTGGTTCATCTTATTTGTTATCTACTTCAAATCTAAGGAGAAAAATTGGTGTTTTGGTATTTGATGAGTGGTTCTTGACCTCGCACTCTACTATGCATGTTTATATAGTTAAAACCATTTTTTTGACGTGATTTTGGCCCTAAAATATTTTCTAACCTTAACTACATTTTTATACATTTTCATGGACAATTTATAAAGGCTTTAAAAATGGTTTTGTAATACCTTGTATTCATATGAATATACCAGTGTAAAAGCTAGATCTAGATTAAGATTTGCTTAATTATCATATTCGTATATACTGCATATATGAATGGATGCACATGCATTGCTTTCTATCATTGTATGTTGTACTTTGAGGTTGTTTGCTAGTGTTTTAGGACGCTGGAGAATAGGTTGATGAAACCGACAAATCGAAGGCAAAGATGGTCAGAATTAGATGAAACTTGAAAGAGGGGTTCTGTAGTATGGAAGGAACCTAAGCTACAAGTCGCAGTAAAATTAGCGCTAAGGGAATAGGTTGGTACATAGTTATTATAGCCCGGTATCGAGTTATTTTTGTTGACCAAAATAGGTAGATGAGTTAATGGCTCGATGGGTAAGGTCAAGAGGAGATGTATAAGAGCAAGATGTAGGAAAACGGCTAAGGATTACGTACTATGCCAAGCTATTTCTAGAACTTGGAAACCATAGATTTAATTTGATGTCGAGTTATTTTAAAGGATCGATCGGGGTCTAAAGCACTTGGGAAATGAAGTACTAGAATTTGGGAAGGAGACTTATCCAAAGGTGGTTAAGTATATATCTCGGTGCTAAGTTATTACAGCTCGGTACCAAATTATTTATGTTGATAGGATTAAAGTGCAACTTTCAGTAAGGGAAGTAAATGCTTTGTAAGTTGTGTTGAAGGTGTTTTTTTGTTCGATTGGGGTTTGATGGTGGCATAATAGCATGATGATATTTTCAGGACTTTGGTGATAACTCGATGATGAAAGGAGTTAGGTTCCAATGATGGCGGCTCAATGTTGAACGAAGTCATGAGAATGATTATCGAAAAAAGGCACATTTTAAGAAAGGCTACCCATGGATAGAACGGTTAAATCGTTCTATCATAGAGTGGAGGAATGTTGAATGGTTCCTCGAGAATAATGGAAATTAGATGGAGCAAGGAAAGGGCTTGGATACGTATGCTAAGGGATCGTTTATACTCATAGTGTTTTCTAATGAGCTTAACAATGCATCGGTGTTAGTCATTTCGAGTGGGAATGAGGAGCTGACAGTATACACATACGCCCGTGGTACTGGACTTAGTGTGGTATTGGTGCAAAGGAGAAAGGTTATCGCATACGCTAGTCGGCAGCTGAAATCGCATAAGAAGAAGTATCCAACTCATGATTTGGAGTTAGCAGCGATAGTATTTACTTTGAAGATAATGAGGGATTATTTGCTTGAGAAGGGTTTCAAGTTGTATACGGACCATGAGTCGTCGAAGTATCCATTCTTCTAGAAGGACCTCAACCTTCGTTAACAACGATGGTTAGAATTCCTAGCCTCTATGACTTTGACATTTCCTATATGCCTGGTAAGGGAAATGCGGTTGCTGATGCATTAAGTAGAAGACATGCTAGCTTGAGAGTGATGTTCCTAGAGCGGAAGCGGTTGGAGTTCATCGTTGGCTATGATTTTAGACCTCGATGTGGGCTAGAGCCGGAAGTGTTGGCTAGCTTGATGGTAATACCTATCTTGATTGAGCGGATCAGTGCTAGTTAGAGGCAAGAGCTAGGCTAGTGGAGATTATGGTGAAGATACAGGAAGAGGTAAAGTCTGAGGTGATGAAGCGGTATAGGATCAATCGTGACTATTGCTCTGTAAGGATGGGAGGTTATTTGTTTTTGATGTCGATGGATTAAGGAATGAGGTGCTACGTGCATGTCATAATTCAAGATTGACTATACGTCCCATTGTTAATAAATTGTACCATGAAATGAGGGAGACATTTTATTACAAATGGATGAAGAAGGATGTTGTGACATCCATCTCAAAGTTATAAACTGTCAGTCGATAAAGGCAAAGTAGAAAAATTCTAGTGGTTTGTTGCAACCGCTCAAGATTCCCAAGTGAAAATGGAAATAAGTTTCGATGGACTTCATCAATAGATTGCCGAGAACCAGAGGAGGGTACAATAGCATTTGGGTCATAGTCGATAGATTGACAAAGAGTGCCTGATTCATACCCATCAAATCAAGTAGAGTGGAATTCAAATTGGCCAAGTTGTATATGAAATGGGTTGTGCGATTTCATGGTGTGCTGAGGAGCATTATGAGCAATCGAAACCCTTTGTTCACTAGCGGGTTTTGAAAGAGCTTATAAGAGGCACTGGGAACAGAACTGCATCTCGGTACGGTTTATCACTCACAAACTGATGGGTTGACCAAGAGGGTGAATCGTATTTTGGAGGATCTCTTAGGAGCTTGCATTCATGATTTCGGTGGCTCGTGGGATGATCATCTATACTTAGTAGAGTTCGCACACAACAACAATTATCAATCAAGCATCAATATGACACCATTTGAGGAGTTATATGGCGGAACGTGCAATGCTACTTCATATTGGTAGGAATTAGGTGAGAAACCAAGTCGGACTTTACTGCTTCATCTCCTCAGACTTTACCACTTCATCTCCTCATTCAGCAATGAATGAAAGCTTCGTAGGATAGAAAGAAGAGTTATGCTAATAAGAAAAGATGCAACTAAGCATTCTCCGATGGCGATATGGTGTTTGTTAAGATCTCTCTTCTAAAGAATGTCGTTCGATTCAGTACTAAGTGTAAGTAGGCATCGAGATTCGTTGGACCTTTTCCGATACCTGAGAGGATCGGGAATCTGGCATACATAATTGACTTGCCATAGAAGATGGCGGGCATGCACAATGTGTTCACATATCTCACTTGCGGAAGTTTGTGCATGGCTCGAGCATAATAGTCGAACCGAATTAGTTTAATGATATTGAGATTGAACTAGAAACGTAGGCCTATCTGTATTGTCGGACGTGATACAAAGCAACTTAGTAAGAAGACGGTAGAGCTGATGAAGGTTCAGTGGAGTGAGAACGAAGGCTGTACTTGGAAGACCGAAAAGCGCAAAGGATAGCTTATCTAAAGCTCTTAACTAGGTGAGACTTTTGATTATCGCATTTACTTTCGCTTTCAATACATATGGTAGTTTAGTAACATGCATGCTAGGATTGGCATTGATACCAGTCATTTCTTTTGTGTGCATGTTTGAAGTTAGACATGTTTACTCGTGGATGATAGGCATGTGCAATAGCTGTATTTGATTTATCTTAGTTGTATAGGGGATTTCAAGGGCGAAATTCCTAAAGGGGGGAAGAATATAACGACCATATTTATGTATCAGAGGATAGTAAAATACTATTTTTAAATTCATATGAGGTTATATAACTTTATAACATTGGGAAATGCCTGTTAGTGAATTCCTATTTTTAGAATTTTTTTCGAATGATTTTACCCCTGAAAACATGCATCGGCTACAAATTTTGATAGGACCTGAATTAGCATCCAAGACCACTTCCACTGGAAAGATATGATGGTTACCCTTTTACGTAGAGTGATCATCGTAGCCATTTGGATTTTTTGGCTAGAAGATATGGCAATTTGAAGATTGGTAGTTTTTGGAGCAGCTTAGTGAGTAATTATTTAGTTTGAGGCAAGCCCACAATGCATTTCGGGTTTAAAGACCTTATATAGCTGAACCATCATCCCTAAATTACTTTTACACCTTCTCTCATGGATCTACGCCTCCATTAACCCAACTTCTACCCAATACCTTCTCTTTTCTCCTCAAATTCAAGTCTAAATCATAGATTATGTTTAGATTAGTAAGGAGATTCATTAGAGATCATTAAATCTACATTTTGGGGAAGGAAAATCTCGTCTTTGCTATTGATTCTCGGATTTGCCTCAATTTTCGTGTAAATCTCCACTTTTTGAGATTTTGGTGATTGATTTATCATCTTTCACCTTATTATATATGATTCTATAGGTTTTGGCATGTTTTAAACTCATTTTTAAAGTCAAAATCATGTTATGGAGCTAATTTCTAAGTCAAATTTGAAGTTAAACGAATTTAAAATATTTCAAAGTGTTCTAATGATGTTAATTTGGTGTTTGATTTCCTTGATGTATGATAGACTATATTAGAAACATATTATAGGATGATTTTGAAATGGATTGTTGTATGTTAGCATGCTTAAATGCTTGAATATTGATTGTTGCATGTATGGTGTTTGTGTGAATGCTTGTATGGTTGAAACGCTCATCGAAGTGACTTATAGTTAGGAACCGTGAAATCGGGCTTCGATGAATTGATTTGAGGTTGTTGAGAGTTGTATCGTTGCATACGGGGTGCACAAAAGTCAAATCACAAAGCACAGTGGTGAAATCAGTGCAAAAATTAAGAAGTGGGGAACAACAGGATTTTGGTTCGGTGGTAGGCTTGCTCGGTGGTTGTTTAGCTTGGCTTGGTTCGGTATTGGCTGGGTCGACTTGGTATGGTTGGGAATTGGAGTGGTTTGGTGATGCAGGACAACATTTGCTGTTTGGTGGAGCCATGATGAACCAGACAAAAATTTCTATTCGGTGCTACTGTGGAAGACCAGACAGACTTCTCTATCCGGTGGACCTATGGGGAACCAGATATAATTTTCTGTCAGTGGTGCTATAGAGGATCGGATAGAATTTTTTGTCCGATGGTGCTAGAGAAGACCAGATTGACTTCTCCATCTGGTGGAGTTATATCCAAGTACAGAACAAAGAAGGATACTTGGCGTTTCATAGTGGTAGGCCGGACAGGACTTGGACAGAATAGAAGTGCGGTATGAGGGTCTTTGATGAATTAATTTGGAGCAAGGATGGATAGTTACAAGACAACTTAGGATGACCTTGGACTTCATGTACGCTTCGGTGTCGACGACGACGAATTGGGAACCTTGGTGTGTTGGCTATACGACTTACGATTGGGGTCTAAAAACGTTTTCAAGACGATGACTTAACAATGGGAGTCATGGTGGTGATCCACAAGGGCAAGTTCAACGATGGAGGCCTACAAGTGGGATTTAGGATTATGTCCTACTATGGAGATAGCCATAATGGAATAATGATTGAGTTCCATTTTGGAGACGCATGCAAAGGGATCGTTAAAAACGTGGAGGCTTCTGTTTTGTCATTAAGAAGGGATACATAGGGATGCCTGCTAGAATTTGCGATTGTGTCTAGATCTTGCGATAGTTGATTGCCCTAGGCTTTGCGATTGTGGGCCTGATTCCTAGACTTTCGGAGTGGCATGGTTCGAGCACCAATGACGTTGGGATTACGATTGGGTCCCTTATTCACGATTGTGCCATACGAGTTATCATATATCCAGCGCACACGAGTAATGGCGAGGAATGTTTATGGATGCTATTTTTTCAACGGTTATTTATCACTCTAAGATGTCACATAATGTTGGTATTTTGACCATATACCTAGATAATGAATATTGTACATCGATTGTAGTATACTTATATGGATTTAATAGTATATTAGCATATATCGACTATTATATGCTAACTTTTTGAATGCAAGGATAGATCAGGTATGATTCTACATACTACTATATTTACTATATATGATTTTTATAATATTTTTGAGATGATGTGTCACTCACATCAGACTGTTGTCTGACTATATATTTTATGCTTTGTTTTTTATTACCTTGGGTACTCTTAAATGAGTAGATTAGGGATAACAGTCTGGATAGCGCATGGAGCTGTATGAAGTATGAGCATGAGGCTACGCTTACGTATATCTATACTTGGAGCTTACTATCTCTTATATTCTGCTATGCAGTACTGTGTAGCTGTATCAGTACTTTTATTATTAGAGACAGATATAGGGTTTATTAAGGAGAGTTGGGATGTATGGACTCTTTATTTCAGTGTTTGTATAATCCGTGAAACTAATGCACTCTGATGTTCTTATTTATGGTTCATTTGATTGTAACACTCCGCATTTTTATATAATTAAATAAAATCAATTGAATTACCATAATTGCAAAACAGAATATAAATGTCAAATATATGCATTAGAGAATTAAGAGGTTACGTACATTTATGCAAGCAATGAATGAGTGATTAATTGACGCATCAATCAATTAAAAGGGGAATTAATTAAGAGCCATAGAGACGTCAATTATTCCAAGAATATGTCACTTTTATAATATTAATTAATTAAGGGATCTTCTAATAAAGATAAATGTATGTGGGGCATAAATTAAATGATAACATACATATATCAATTTATAATTGACGCAATCAATTAATTAAGAAATTAATTAAAGACATTAAGTAAGCGTCAATTAATAAAAGAGGGAAACTTATATGTCAATTGGGTAATGAATTGGTTGTTTAAATATATACAACTACTAAATGCATGATTGAGTGACGCATAAGAATTAATTTGGATATCGATTAAAATGGGACAACGTGTCAATTAATTAATTGGAAATTTGTTGAGCGTTTTAAAAAGGGTGTCAATTAATCAAAGAATATGCCCTTCTTACAATAGCCAATAATGTAAATTAATTATGTAAAAGAAAACGTCATTTATAGAATTATTTGTTTCTAAGTTAAAAAAAGAATTGGAATGCGTATAAAAATCAAACGGAGTAATTAAGTTTATGATGAAGATAAGTTAATAAGAATAAATTAAAAAGTATAATTTTTATACACAATCAATTAATAGAGGTATTAATTGACGTGTTCAAATAGGTAAGAAATTATAACATATAAGAATCAATTAATATTGGATATATATATATGTGTGTGTATGATCTAATTAATTGGATAATCAATGGAAGAATCGTATTTGGAAGGAAACGTGAATTAATAGGCTCTATAACAAAGGAGTAAATGAACAACATTGAAGAATTATACGTTATAACCTAACGTAGACAAATCAATAAATGATGATGAGGATTGTTTTTAGGGTTAATCAGATGTTTCATAATTGTTCACTATACCTAAAAATTGAATGTAACTTAACCCTAGCCCACATTATTTTTTCTGAATCAGTTGCTGTCATTTACAGCAAACTCCTCTTCTCTTCTCCCTCTTTCTTTCTCCTCTGTCAATTAAATCATTCTCCAAAAAAAATTAAGCAAGGAAATACATACAAGCAAATCAGAGAATTGCGCAAACAAATCAGGAAATTTACAGCAAATCGAAAAGGAGGAAAAACGGAGACTAGCGTAGCAATTTAAAAGGGATAGAGATTGAAGCTAAGGACAACATGTGAGTGGATTTATTTATATATCTTTTAAGTTTAAGATATATTATCGTTAAATTCCCGTTTAGATAAATTTATTCAATAATTAATCCTATTAATTAAGTTATGATGAACTATAAGGAATTTACAGTTTATTTACAGTATTAGTATTTATTTACATCTGTTTCTACGTTTTTGGATTTCTATGCAAGCGTTATTCTTCCTCTGTTTTCTCCTCTTTCTTCGCATATGTATTAGAATAGATTAAACATGAATATGGATTAGATAATTTAGAATATTGAAATGAAGGAAATAAGATGTAAAGTAATAAAAGTTTGAGGAATGGAATTACTATAATAAATTGCGTTAAAATGAGCAAGGTTAATTAATCTAATAACTGGATTTAGGAGTAACCAAAAGGTTAGTTGGTTGGTTTAGAAAATATGATATATTTCTATAATTTAATATTTAAAAGATAACATTGAACGTAATTGCTAGAAAGAAAGAAAGAAAAAGAGAATTAGTGTAAAATAGAGAAACCGTTGTATTTTACACCAATCCAAAATAGTAAAAGAAACATCTAGCAATGACGGATTATTGTTTATAGTATTTTTTAATATTAAATATAGAATTGGATTTTTATATATAGTTTTCATAACCAACCAAATAAAATAGAATTACATCTTAGAATAGAAGGTAATAAAGCAAAGTATGACATGAATCAAGTAAATTATTAGATAAGAACTTGAACCTATAAACGATAATGAATGCAGGTCTGCATTCATTGCTCAGACTATTTAAGAAGATGGTTATTATGAAAAGTGAATAATATAATATAAGAGAATAGAAGAATATTCAATATCATAATAAAAGAAAGAAGATTAGAACAAAAAAGAAATGGTGGAATTCTGTGCGGACTATAAAAGAAGAGAAAATTACAATTATTGGTAGAATTACAACATAGGTTATAATTAAGTAATAAGAACGGAAAAGCTTATTTTGAGACTTTAAATAAATTACTAAGCAATAATAATGTTAGAAGCTTATTTAAATAACTTATATTAAGTCAATAATCAAATAAAGCAGGAATGATAAAAGAGGCTTATTTTAACGAACTTAAAATTTTTATCAAGTTAAACAAGCAAGATAATGAATGTGGCTCATACCAACAATATTCCCTATTAAATAAATGGAAATCCCACAATAGAAAGAGATGAGACAAGGGAAAGAATATGCTAATTAGGGTAAATAAGTAGCCAACAAAATAATAAAGTAAATGAAACGCAAATCAAAAGATTAGACTTAGGGTCTAATAAAAGAATTGAGATGTGTTTGGAGCAGCCCAAAGGATGAAGCGTCTAACGAAGCAGTTCATCACGGATTTCAAAAATGGAGAAACATGTCCAACTTAGTATTTTTGGACTTTAAGGAAGTACGAGACTTCAACAGGATGTGAAGATACTCTAGGATGGCCCTTTGGGTAGGCCTAACAAAGCTGCACCCCCGAAGGCAGGTCTGTAGGTGTTCCATCAAGAGAGTATACCTTGACTGCATTTGCATTGTAGACCTAACAAAGCAGACATTTGTAGACTGTCCAAGGGGCTTGGTGTTTGGAGTAGGATATTCATATGTCCAGTACTTGCAGGTATATTTAAGGATACTCACATGCGGATATCAACCGGCATCAAGACCAAGAGCGATTTCGGGAAAGACTAGAGTTAAACCAACAGGCCAATGATTGTTTCATTATCGAGACATTGGATGAGGGGCATCTCCATTTGGGTGTTAGGTTGTTTGTAGTAGAGCACGATTACTTAACTATTTAGAAGTCTTTCGGTTAGTTGAGGTGTAGCTGCGTCGGGCCATATACACGATGAAAAAATGGCAGACTAACTAGAATATCTGTATTGTAGGCTTAATGAAGTAGCCTTTACAGGTATAAAAAATCCCCGACTGAATTCCGTACGAGGTAGACCTTGTTGGCATGGTTCAGATAGTAGACAGAATGATTACGTAGTCCTCAGTACGTACTGGGTGGTACATTGTGGATGTCCGAGCAACTGCATAGACTAGTGCGGACGTGATTTATGTTTTCAGAGTAAGTAGTGGAGCATCTATATTGCAGGCCATACGAAGTAGTCCTTTACAGATGTTGTTAGGGACGCTCTCGAAGAAAGACGTAGAGCCCTCTTCGAGAAGGATATAGAAGGTACCACGGGTGGTACATAAGACCAATATGGTCATTGGGCATATAGCTACAGAGATGTATATATTAGTTATTAGGTTTAATTCTAATATGGAGTAGATGGGAATGGTTCACGAAACAGAGGCGGGAGTATTATAACCTAATGAACCTAATATAAGAGTAAATCAAAATAAAATGATATATGTAGAATTAGGCCTAGAAGTTTGTAATTTATTCATACACCAGAACTTTTATTATGACCCCCTCCTCATAACATCCTATAGTTAGGTAGATGGCAGAGACCTCTCAGCTTTATAACACTTGCTTAGAAAGTGTTATCATTTGGGTGAGTATTTACTTACTACTATATTTTAGTCAATCCCGTTGTGAAATAAATTATTGAGATTCGATATATTTGTCTTTGACTATTTGCAGGATACCAGATACCAAACTTGGGCTTTGGTTGGCTTGGTTTTTAGCATTTTTGTGAAAAATCCGGACCACTGGAATTCGGGTTGTTACATTTAGTTTCAGAGCCTAGGTTTAGGATTCCTAAGTAGATAGTGAGTGAATGTATTTGTATTTTTGAATAGAATATAAATATATTATGTGTTAAAATCCAAATAGTCCTCAATCATAGATTGTAACATATGGATTTTTTTTGGATATTTTCTAGTTGGGTTTGGGGTGACCCAGTATGTTGAGCACTATGTTAATTACCGATTTATAGCATATAAATAAGCCATGTTTTGAGAGAAGATTGATATCCATAAGTTATAGGAAGTGGGAAAGTTCCCCAAGGAGAGTAGGGAGAGTGTTTTTATTTTGGAAAGAATAAGAGGTTTTAGTAAGAAGAAAATCCACTTCATGTCTAACTAAAAATGAAACTTTTGAATTGAAAAGTTGAAAAATATATTTGAGGAATTAAATATTGGGTTTTTGAAAAAAAATAAAAGTGCTAAGGAATTTAAATTGGCTATTATAGTTGTAAATTTTGTTAAAGGTAAAATTCTTTTTGAAGAATTATAGAGCATGTATAGCTAGCTAGTTTCTTTGTAGGTAAATAAAGATTTTAAATATAAAAACCTAGACTTTGTTAAGTATCGAAAACGTAGGATACAATATTTATTGTTGTAATAAATGTTTTCAGTAAAAATAAACGAAGCATAGACTATGACACTATTTTTATAATAGATGACTCCCAAAGTAAATGTTTTTACATAGCATACGGGATTTATTAATATTTATTTTAATTGAGTCCATATATTAGTATTTTTGAGTTGTAGTAACGGTATTTTACGCAACATCTGTTTTGGCCCAAATGAGTTTTGGAGATAATTTATAAAGTGATGTTTATGTACACTTATTATTTAAATAAGTAATTGAAAATATTTTTTTAGTTATAAAGAAGTTTTAAAAATGAGTTCTTTTGAAAAATAATGTATAATAAATTAATGAATTTGTAGGAAATATCTTATATAAGTAAATACTGAGTAAACATACCTTAATCTATTGGAATGAAATGAAGATATAATTTATGAATCGCAAATAAAGATGTTTTTTGCAAGCTATAAGGAATAAGAGAAAGAGATGTACAAGCTATGGAAAGCACTATATTTTGTATAGCCCATTTCGGTAAAATATAAAATAAATTCTTTATAATTTCACATAAACATGAAATTCTTCTTTAAAGGATTCATAAAAGGTTTTAGCGTTAATATTTTCTCATAAGAGAGTAATTCCAATACATTAAGGTATAAAACCAATAAGCGTGGTAAATTAGTACTACTTCAAGGTTAAGTAATTGGAAGAGTAGGAAAGTTAAGGGATTTTTGGTAAAATATGTTTTCTTATTTACTCTAATTTTAGTAAATTTGAAAATCTATAAAAATAGAAGGATATTTTGAAAAATATAAGGACATTTTTTTTAAGTCAAGAAAAAAGAAAAATGTTTTAAAAACAAGCAAGACACGTTTTAAAGAAAGATGATTTGATGGAAAAGTAAATAATTTTTTTGGAAGGATAAAATTTTAGGTAACCAGTATCTTTGAATTTAATAGAAAACTTCGAAATAACACTTTCAAAGGCAAGAATTTTAGGATCTGATCTTTCAAAATTTTAGAAGCTTTAACTTTTGAAGTAAAATGATAAATACCAAACTGAACCAGACTTTTAAATATGGAGTGGTTAGAAATCGTGTTCTAGGTGTAACGGGAAAAGTACAAGGCTATAGTAGTAATTACTCCTAATAATTAAAAAAAGGTTCCCATAAGGTGTATAGGACGCTAGTAAAAACTAGAAATGTTGCTTTACGTGTGTAGTCTTGTAGACTATAGAAAAATAGTGAAGTGATATTAGTAAGATAGTAAGACATGCGTGGTTGGAAAAGTAGACCTTAGTTGGGGAAAAATGAAGGGTAAAGAGAAAATTTCCCCAAACTTAATTACCTTATTAGATAGAAACTGCATAGACTAAAACTCTTATCCATTGCAATAAATGAGACTTGGTTATTCCTTTTTAAGCATGGAATAGAAGAGATGAATATATCTTATTCGTCATGAGTAATACAACGTCTGTTGGTAACAAGTAATAAGGGGAAGAATGAGCATATGAGTTACTTGAATTCCTAAAGTAGGACCTTTCCATGTCAAAGTGGACATGGTCCTAGACCCTCTTGCCTTAAATGATAGCTGCGTTTAGTTGCTGTATAAAAAAAGATTAAAAGCATAATAAGATAACTAAAAAGAAAATAACAAATTTAAAGAAATCGGCAGAAACATTAACAAAAAATTTGAAAAGATATAT
This sequence comes from Allium cepa, assembly GCA_030765085.1. NCBI lineage: Eukaryota > Viridiplantae > Streptophyta > Magnoliopsida > Asparagales > Amaryllidaceae > Allium > Allium cepa. The sequence continues at coordinate 1,053,397,510 of CM060931.1, forward strand.
TTTCTTATGTAAATTGTGCTTGGGGAAGTAAATAATTTTTTTAGAATGGTAGCCTAAATCCCAAGTACGGAGAAAAATGCGCGTAAAAGAAAATCGGAGAAACATGAAGTTTTTCCATTTTCTACCATCTTTCTGACATAAGAAATTAAATTCAGAAATTAGATTTTTTTCGAAATTCGAATATTTAAAGTTGTATGGTAAGGTCCGGATGCAAAATTCGTTGAACTATACTCCTATTCAATAGGAGTGTGGGAAAAATTGGATGAAAAATATTTTAAATTTTCAAAAGATTGCATTCATATACAAATTGCAAGTATATTTAGGATGTGTGCATCATGTTTTAAAAATAAATTTTTAAAGAAGCAAATCTTTCATATAGGAGGTACCGCTTAGAAATTCATGTACATGCATATATTTTGTATAAAATAACACTTTTGCACAAGAGCGGATGGTCAAAAAATTAGATATACACAAAATGGATGTGATTGATGCGAGGAATTACATAATTTTACCCTTATCGAATTTCGAGGATGAAATTCCCTAAAGAGTGGGAGAATGTAACACCCCGTATTTTTATACAATTAAATAAAATCAATTGAATTAACATAATTGCAAAATATAATATAAATGTCAAATATATGCATTTAAGAATTAAGAGGTTACAATGATTTACGCAAGCAATGAGTGTGTGATTAATTGATGCATCAATCAATTAAAAGGGGATTTAATTAAGAGACATAGAGGGGTCAATTAGTAAGAAAATATGTCACTTTTATAACATTAATTAATTAAGGGATCTTCTAACAAAAGGAAATGTATGTGGAGAATAAATTAAATGATAACATACATACATTAATTTATATTTGATGCAATCAATTAATTAAAGACATTCAGGAAGCATCAATTAGTAAAAGAATGAAACTTATATGTCAATTAATTGGGTAATGAATTAGCGGTTTAAATGTATACAACTAAAAAATGCATGATTGAGTGATGCATAAGAATTAATTTGGATATTGATTAAAATGAGAAAACGTGTCAATTAATTTATTGAAAATTAGTTGAGCGTTTTAAAAGGGTGTCAATTAATCGAAGAATATTCCCTTCTTACAATAGCTGATAATGTAAATTAATTATTTAGAAGAAAATGCTAGTTATAGGATTATTTGTTTCCAGGTTAAAAGGAGAAAAAAAGAATTGTAATGCATATGAAAATCAAACAAAGTAATTAAGTTTATGATGAAGGCAAGTTAATAAGAATAAATTAAAATGTATAACTTTTACACACAATCAATTAATAGAGGTAATAATTGACGTGTTCAAATAGGTAAGAAATTATAAAGTACAAGAATCAATTAATATTGGATATATATATATAAGTATGTATATGTATATATATATACCGTAATCCCGCCTTTTAGCAGGCCGTGATAACAAAAGATTAACTGAAAACCAAAGATAGTTCGTCCCGAGGATTGGTTATGCATAGGCTCGCTATGGGTAACGATGAATCTTGTCCGAGTCCAGATTAAGCTACAATTGGTATGACACGACGAGAAAAGTCGTAGAGGGTTCCAAATTTCGAGTCAATCCGAGTCCGTATGCTCAAGATATGATCGATGTAAACTAAGGAAATCGATTCGTTCGTATCCATCTCATCGCTCTCTTCGCACCGGTTCTGCTTTCACTAATCAGACTCTGCATTCTTCGTATCCATCAACTGTAGGGTCTTGTTCGATCCATTAATTGAGCACTAGTTCTTATCCATCAAAGTATGTTGCTTCGTATCGAGCAAATGCGCTTTGATTCATATCCATCGAATTTTCCTACCAATAGGCAATGTTTCATATCGATCCCCATCATATCGTATTTCGTATCGATCAGCCCCAGCTTAAATCGTATCGATCACTTAGCTTATCGATACGAAGAATACTATTAAAACAATCGATGCGAAGCATGACATGCAAGGCAAATAATATGAAGCGCCTTTGAATCGCCGATACGAACAGGGTTGTGATCATCGATACGAACAAGGCCAAGATCAGTCGGTACAAACAAAGCATATGATCGATATGAACAAGACAAAAACCTTGGAATGACTCGGTCAACTCGGCTTAGAAAGTGGATCGATCCGTAGAGTGAGCGCCACTCAACTAGCAGGCACGTGTTTGATCGATTCGAACAGATGGATACGAAGTGCATCGACACGAACTAAACAGCCAACCAAAGAACTCTAATTTGCATCGATCATAAATGGAGATGCATAAGTACAAATCCTATGAAATTTTCACAGGAGCTTACGCACAACCCAAGGAATGTTCATGCCAAATTTCGACTCGATTGGATCGAATCTTGATCGATACAAAACTCGTTTGTATCGATCACGGATCGAGTTGAAATCGCTTAGGATCAATCATGTGGGCCCACTCCTGTGCCAGAAGAGGTCTCCCGAGATCTAAGCGAGATATTTGACTCCTATGCCTATAAATAGAGCCTTAGGGTTTACAAAAAAGGACTTTTAGCTCTCCTACGTTCGGACTCTGCTGGAATCATCACTGCACTCGAATCCTACTATTGTACTCGAATTTCATTACTGTAACCCGTTGTAATCAACGAGCATTCATCAATAAAGTCATCAACTTCAAAGTGAACGTAGGCCGAATTTCCAAACTACTATAAATTCTGTGTTCTTTACTGTTTTGCTTTTGTTTTATGAGGGTTCTTCATCTTTAATTCTCTACATACTAATTATCCGTGGTCTGTGATTCTGAATTGGTGCTTTCATCGATAATTGGGTGTTTATGACCAATTTTGACGCAAACATTTGGCGCTTTCACTGAGAACAGCTAACTTAGGGATTGTACCGCTTAGAAGTTGAATTTGAAGGCATAAGGATTCAGATCTGAAAAGCTATGACAATGCAATCAAGTGGAAGGCAAAGAGAAGAAAGGAGTCAACATGAAGGGAGTCAACAGGCTTCCTCTAGAGCAAATTAGACCTCAATCTTCATCACCCAAGATGAAATGGAGACGATGATGGGAGCCATGCATGATGAGTTATTTAAAAGGCAAGAAGAGATGATGTAGAGCATTCTTAGACGAGTTGAGCAAGTGGGATCAGCTAGAGTTATTGAAGTTCAGACAAACGAAGGAAGATCGGAAGGACCAAACCAGGAACCAGATAGAGCGGGATCATCGAGGGCAGCCCCTAAACTAGGAGGCACCCCCAGAAGCGTGTTAATCCGACCTTAGGCAGGATACCAGCTGAAACTAGGCCACAAAGAGTTAACAAAGGAGCGAATGCTCGTCCAGAAGAGCATATTTCAGCAAACCCTTACAAACTCGGGAGGTAGATCAGAGGCAATGTATAAGGACCACGTCTTGGCGACAGTGACCGGTTGGCAACGATGGTCAGACGAGCCATGAAAGGTGGACTAATGAACAAAAATCTGGAAGACGTGAACAGATCCCCTTCGCTCCCACAATTAAACAGGCTAGGAATCTGCCAAAATTCAAGCTACCAGCCTTAGAAATGTATAATGGGAGGACGGATCCTGCGGTTCATCTGACAAAGTATATGAGGCATATGGAAGTGCTGGGAGCATCAAAGGAGGTCATGGCCTGGTTCTTTCCATTATATCTGACAGACATAGCAACACTATGGTTTAGACAATTGGAGGGCGGTTCCATTGGAACATCGACTGAGTTGATCGAGAAGTTTATGAGGCAGTTCAGAGTTCACATTTCGAGGCCCAAGAATGTGATGAATCTCGTGACACTTAAATAGAAAAATGGGGAATCTTTGAGGAATTTCTTAACACGATTCAATGCGGAAATGCATCGGTGGATCGTCCAGATCCATTTATGGTCTTAATGGCAGCCGTAGACGAAGTCGCTGATGGAACGGAGTTCAAGAATTCACTGACAAGGGATCTGCCTACGGATCTCTGAGAATTTTATCATGAGGCGTGTAATGGGCCGCGTCTTTTTGGACGGCTTAAATCGATAATAAACCACACATGTCTAATTCAAACCATTCAAAAGGGAGGATTGTTAATGTGGTAAATAAGAAAATAAAAGAAAAGAAGGAAAAATAAAAAACAGAATCTCGCAGCGAAATGACAAAATATAATAATCAAATAAACAGTTCATGAATCTGTTTTACAAATAACATATGATTACACTTTTACAATTCAAATCAAAGTTATACATACAGCAGGAATAAACAAATAATGCAGCAGAATACATGATGTAGTGGAATAATTATAATAAACAGTAATAATATGTTGAATCTTCATCTTCGTCCTCCAAAAAATAGTCTTCAATACACTGAAAAGCTCAGACTGACCCGAGCGTAATGAAAACAAACACTCGAGTCAGAACTAAAAGATCTTATGTAAATAAAATTAATCCAAAATAAAAGGTGAGTGCAATGAATTTAGAGATGTTAGGGGATTTTCCATCTCCTATCAAGTGTACAATGTGAATATAATTAACAAAAGATTTAAAACGATTCGAGGTATTAATTTTAACCATTTTAATTTAAAAAAATTCAAAGTATAACTTAAACCTTTTAAATAATTCAATTCCAATACATAATCCAAATTCAAGAAATTTTATGTGTGTGTGTGTGTATATATATATATATCATTTCAACCATTATCTAAAATTAAAATTTTCAATCAATGAAAACCGATCGGGTTTATCATTTCAACGCAAAACGATTTTCCTAATCTACAAGATCATTTGCGTATGTATTATTTCAGTCCATAGTGATAACAGAGACATAAGCATAAATAAATGTCCAATCATCCAAAATTTTAACCAATAACATACATCACAATCTACATCCAAATTAACAAATAAATCACACTAATTAATTGGTTGTCATTATTAGGTGTTTAACTAGAAATTATATTCAATATTAATTACATGGCTATAAAATTTAATATCAATTCAAATTAAATCTAAATAACAAATTAAAACATCGAACAACAATTACTAATCTTCTAATCACATTATAAATCTAGTTTAACCAACATAAGATAATTTAGTAGTTGTGAGCGGGTTAAAACACTCACCTTTGATTTTTCGACGATTAAAAATCCAACTAAATGCCCAAATATGAACTGCGGACAAACCAAAAACTAGGCCATCTTTAAGAAAACATACGAACCAACATATTAATACTGAATCTATAAAGGTGACTAAATAGAAAGTTGTTGCAAATTATTTTCTCTCCATTTCAAAAAAAGAATCACTGAAAAAGCTTTTTTCTTGAGGAAGCTATGGTCAAAACAAACAGAGGTGTTTTCTGAGTTGAAAATCTGAGTTCAAATATACTTCGAAAAGATTTGAGTTTTTGGCATAGAAATTAAGGAATTTGAAGAACTTATCTAAAAGAAAGTTGAACATTGGAAAAATAAATGATTTGAAAAAAATAATCACATGATTTGGTTCATTGCTTAAGGAGATATGTTTGATACAATATGGTATATTTTCGTCCAAAACTGGACTCGAGAAAGGACTTGAAGAGTAGAGTTTTTGATATAGAAATATTCGAAATGGGAAGAAGGGTTCAACGACAAAGTTGTTGCCATTGGAATTATACATGGTTTCAAAATAAATTGGTTTGGAGTAGTTTATTGGAATATAGAAGCCATGGAAATAAGGAAAAAGAAGGGAAAAAAGAGAAAGAAGAGAAGAGGAAAGATAGATCTTTGGCCATGGGTTACCGTCGTGGGTTGTGATTGAGGTGGGTGGCGGAAAGAGAGTGAAGTAGGCTAGGGTTTTGAAGGAGGAAGGATGGAAATTGATTTTGAGATTTAGGATTTTTAGGGTTTGGAGTTTTCTGCAGATCTAAGGAGGAAGAAGAAGAGTACGCAGAAAGTTTCGCAAATGAGCAATTTTTATACGTAATTGGTTTTAGTCAGGTAGGAAAATAGAAGGTCAATGTGTGACAAAAGGAAGGATCCAAAGTCTCTTAAGGTTCCTAGGGTCTTTTGGTTTACTAAGAAGCCCATTAGTCTAAAACAAACCCGATAAGACTTTGCCAGAAAAAATAGAACACAAATATACACTGCAAATGAAAGAAATAAGCTGTAGGTTATTTAATAAATAGGAAACTAAGGTAGAGAAAAAATAAATGTCACATTTTATTTTGAAAGCTTTAGGCATTAATAATGCATAAAGAAATATACGTAGAAATGGAAAAGTTTGCAAACCAAAGGAAAGTGAATTTTTTTATACGCGAAAATAAGGTGGCAATAATTAAATATAACCTAAAAGTCTAGGCTTATGTATTAAACAGAAGGAGAAATAAACAGATCAAGTATTAATAATGAGGTAACTATTTTAAAACGTACATGCAACAATTAATAATAAAAGAAATGAAGGGACCATGTACATTGCACAACCTTTTTGAAATTCAATTTATGAAATGTAACCAAATTAACTTCACTAACTCATATAATATTCAAATTTGTACGCATTTAGTTTTTTTCTATGCATAATAAATAAAATTACTTACCATAAAAATGAAGATGTTCAATTTGGTTTTCCCAAAATGATCTTTTATTTCTATTAAAACATCTTTTCTGTTTAACACAAAAGGTGTGTTTCTTTTATTAAATCTATTAATTGCAATCAACGTTTTCTTCCCTTCTAATTCAAATATTTCAATTACATTATTTACAATTACTTACAAAGTTAAATTTCAAAACAGACAACTAAAATGGATGAAAAATAGAATAATTGTTTCCTTTAGTTATTTAAACACGTTTATAAATTTGTTGTTCATACAACAGAGTAATAAATAACTTACTTAAATAAATTATTTTTCTACTCTTGCAATCCATCTATATGCTAAAACACAGTTCAAATATACATATATTTCTTCCTTTAAATCAATCGTTCTATTCTATATTTTAGTGAAACTACACGTGCATTCACAAATGAAACATTCATTTTATCTGACATAAATGTTCTTTTCATTAAACCAACTTTCCTTTTATCTTCACAAAACATAAGCTGCGTTTAACTACACCTATTAATTTCCAATTTGTTGTCATCTCTATCATTAATTGAAATTATTCAATTACATTAATTCAATTGTTTACAAAGATGAATTTCAAAATGGATAAAATAAATGTAATGAGAAACAGAACAATTATTTTCTGTCTAATAGTAATTTAAACATATTTATACACTATTGGATATAAACAAGAACTATATATTTCTTACCAAATAATAGTTTCTTATCTCCGCAATCAATCTTTCAACTACCAAACATTTCAAATAAATAAACATATGATTTCTTCTTTTATGAAGAAACATTTGTTATTCCTTGTTAAGATTTATTATTCCAACCAATTGGAAATTTACATTCAGACAATTAGTTAATTTCACTCAAACCAATGTTATTAAAATACTCACTAGAATTTGTTATCATCCTTACATTATTGCAAACATGTTTCGTTAATAGAAATTTTACTTAAGCTCATAACTTGTATCATAATTTAATTTGTATCAGTAAAGTCTTCATTTTTTTCCTAACAATTTTATTCAAAAATCTTATTTAATTTAATACTTTTAAATGTTACAAATATGGGTCGTTACAAGGCAGATGGATTCCTGCGATTAGAAGACGCAAATGTTGAAAGAGAGGAAGGGAATTGAATAGAAGTTTACGCACTCAAAGGCGGAAATCCTTCCGAAAAAGATTCAGGCAAGGATAAAGGAAAACGAAAAACCGAGGATAAAGACGATGGACCAAAATGATCATGAAAGGAACCGAATTCATCTCTTATGCGTAGTTGAATGAGACTTTAGAGTGAATCTACCAGGATACTAGGAGGCAGATTCCTTATCGAAAGCCAATAAAAAGAGAACTTACTAGCAATGAAAGAAAACTCGACAGGTATTGCTTATTCCAGAACTGAATGGTCATAGCACAAATGATTGCAGGCACTTGAAGGATGTGGTTGAGGGGAATATCCGGAATGTTCTGCTATTGTAATATGTGAGGAGGACCATGATGGTGGAACAAGAACGATCACCATCTATACCAATTGGGGATGACTCAAGATCAAGGCGTCAGCTTATTATCAACTGATTGAAATAATGACGAATAAGTGGTAAACTCCACACCGACACGATTAAGTCATTTTAAACATGTACAGAATCACGAACGGTCTTCAGGCATGCTTTGATACGACTATAAATTGCATCAGTGTAGGTGTTTGCACTTTGACGTCTCTGTTTTGCTTTTGTTTTCTATTTCTCATGTTTGGACCTAATTTTGTTAGACATTTCTGTTGAGAGAATTATTTTGAATGCAAATATGCTATTTGTGATTCCATAACGGCTAAGCCACTTACATATGTAAGGGATCGCGAACGGTCCTCGGGCATGCTTTGGATGACAATAAACAGCCATAATAAACAATACAGAAACTCACTCGAACGTGAAATCTGACATTAATGATATTAAGACCCCATCGGGCACACACAGTTCGCCTCGAACGACTCCCGACCGCGAACGGTCACAACTCGCCTCGAACTGCACCCGATCTCGAATGGTCACAACTCGCATCGAACGGCACCCGACCTCGAACGGTCACAACTCGTTGCGAACAGTACCCGACCGTGAACGGTCAAACTCGCCTCGAACGGCATCCGACAGCGAACGGTCACATACCGCCCCGAACGGCATAGGTTTGCGAACGATCACTATTCATTGTATTATAAGATTATCGCTTTCTTTGCAGATCATTAACAGGATACGAACATCCAGCTTATTGAGCTACAAAACATACATTCCTATCGCAAGGCATGTTTTGGGGGGGGGGGGGAAATGTTATCCCACCTTTTAGCAAGGCTGTGATACCAAAAGATTAACTAGAAACCAAAGATAGTTCGTCTCGAGGATTGGTTGTGCGCAGGCTTGGTATGGGTATCGATGAATCTTGTCCGAGTCCGGATTAAGCTATAATTGGTATGACATGACGAGCAAAGTCGTAGGAACAAGCGTTCCAAATTTCGAGTCAATCCGAGCCCGTATGCTCAAGATATGATCGATGCAAACTAAAGAAATTGATTCGTTCGTATCCATCCCATCTCTCTCTTCACACCAGTTCTACTTTCACTAATTAGACGCTGCACTCTTCATATCCATCAACTGTAGGGTCTTATTCGCATCCATCAGTTAGCACTAGTTCGTATGCATCAAAGTATGTTGCTTCGTATCAAGCAAATGCGCTCCGGCTCGTATCCATCGAATTTTCCCACTAATAAGCAATGTTTCATATCGATCCCCATCTTATCGTATTTCGTATCGGTCGGCTCCAACTTAAATCGTAACGATCACTTAGTTCATCGATACGAAGAATACTATTAAAACAATCAATGCGAAGCATGACATGCGAGGTAAACAATATGAAGCGCCTTTGAATCATTTATACGAACATGGCGGTGATCATTAATACGAACAAGGCTAAAATCAATTGGTACGAACAGAGCATATGATCGATACGAACAAGGCAAAAACCTTGGAATGACTCGGTCAACTCGGAATAAAAAGTGGATCGATCTGAAGAGTGAGCGCCACATCAACTAGCAGGCATGTGCTTGATCGATTCGAATAGATGGATACGAAGTGCATCGACATGAACTAAACAGCCAACCGAAGAACTCTAATTTGCATCGATCATAACTTGAGATGCACAAGTCAAAATGCTATAAAATTTTCACAGAAGCTTACGTACAACCCAATGAATGTTCATGCCAAATTTCGACTCGATTGGATCAAATCTTAATCAATATGAAATTCGTTCGTATCGATCATGGATCGAGTCGAAATTGCCTGGGATCAATCGCGTGGGCCCACTCATATGCCAAAAGAGATCTCTCGAGATCTGAGCGAGATATTTGCCTCCTATGCCTATAAATAAATCCCCAAGTCCTACAGAAAAAGGACTTTTGGCTCTCCTACGTTCTGACCCTGCTGGAATCGTTACTGTACTTGAATCCTACTGTTGTACTCGAATTTCATTACTGTAACCCATTGTAATCAGCGAGCATTCATCAATAAAGTCATCAACTTCAAAGTGAACATAGGCCGGATTGCCGAACCACTATAAATTTTGTGTTCTTTACTGTTTTGCTTTTGTTTTATGAGGGTTCTTCATCTTTAATTCTCTACATACTAATTACATATGGTCTGTGATTGTGAATTGGTGCTTTCATCGATAATAGGGTGTTTGTGACCAATTTTGGCACTTTCACTGAGAACAGATAACTCAGGGATTCTACCGCTTGGAAGTTTGGTCTAAAAAGAATTCATCGTTTGGGTTGTGCGACTCTTGGATGTAAATTCGGTCAGCGATTAACGTTGAACAATTCAAATGTTAAGTTCACACTTCACTTAGCAGGTGATGCGATATTATGGTTAAATTTATCCCTTAATCATTTTTGAAAAAATTTCATTTTAATTTAATAAGCATAACCCAGTTGTGAAAGTTATTTGCATCAATTCTCTTCGTCAAAATTATATCACTTTGGACTTGCTGAATTTGGTAATGGTCAAAATTCCAACATCGTCCATATTCAACCCTATAATTAAAAGCTAACTCCTTGATTTAATAATAAAAATTATTATCAACCGAACTACTTTGGTCAGAGATTTTGGCTTTGGGTTGGCTTGAGTTGACCGTGATATTAACCCCATATAACTGAGTTGATGAATCCTCTCTTGAATAGTGCTTCACTTGCAATACTACCACTGACCCAACTATAGTTACTCGATGGACGTTGTGCCATGATTTGACTATAATCAAAGTGGATCTTTCATATTGAAGATTCACTGTATTCTCAAGTCGAAAGAACTGTGTAAATTAGCCATATTGATATTTTCTATTTGACCGTAGTTATATTAACCAATAGAAAACTAACGAGTGATTCGTTCTATAATTATCCAATAACTATTAGTACATCAAGCCTAGGTACCCCTTGCAGTTATGAGTAATACACCGCCCAACATTTGGAGAGTGTTACATAATCTAGTCTCAATGGAGACATCGATATCCAATCTCGATACATCTTGTCTAGGAACATTTAAAATGATATATCTGTTTCATTGTGATAAATTACTCACGGTTACAACACTATGTAACTACATCACAAAACATATCATTTATGGATTTTCTATTATATATACTTTTAATTAAATTAATTAATTAATATAACCACATTATATCAAGTATATAATAGAAAGAAAACACCTTTATTTCGAACAAGAGTTGTCAACAGGTAGATATATGTAAGAAATTACATAATTGCTCCTAGGGCATACCCCTAACTCTATCAATGAAATATTCTTTGCAAATTCCATCTTATTGGAAAATTCGTCGAGAAGAAAGAGGTCATGATACCAAGAGTAGATACCAAGGTCAACATAACAAATCCATTCACTAAGAGTCTAGCTCGGTCAGCTCTCGAGAAGTTGATATAAGGGATGAGCCTGAGATTCCATAATTAGCACCAAGTGGAAGTGGAAGATTGATAGAGTTAGGAGTATGCCTTATAGGCAATATTGTAATTTATTAAATTATTAACTCTGTAATCAATTCCCGTTCATAATATAAGGTGTTTTCTTTTTTTATATGCTTGTTATAATATATTATAATTAATTAATTAATTAGTTTAAGTATATTTAATAGAAAATTCATAAATAGCTTGTTTGTGATATTAGTTGTAATCATGAGCATTTTATCACAATATAATAAACATATCATTTTAAATATTTCTAGTTAAGATGTATCGAGACTGAATATCGATGCATTCATTGAGACTATAATACTTAATGCTCTTCAAATATTAGGTAATATATTACTCATGACTACCGGTGGCACCAAGGGGTTATGAACTGATAGTTATTGGATACCATGGAATAACTCACTCGATAGTTTTCTATTGGTTAATATAATTAAGATCAAACAAAAAATATCGATATGAAAAATTTACAAAATTCTCCCGACTTGAGAATATTGTTGATCTTCAATATGAAGCTCCACTTTGATTACAGTCAAATCCATCGAATGGCTATTATTGGGTCGATTGAAAGTATTGGATGTGAAATACTATTCAAAAGAGAATTCGGCTTCTTAGTTATATGAGGTTAGTATCACGGTCAACCGAAGTCAATTCAAAATCAAAATATCTAATTAAAGTAATTTGGTTAATAATAATTCCGCACTGGCAAGCTGGGTTTTATAGTGACCATACTACTTTACAAATTATAATAGGTGCGAGGCAAAATTGCCCTAACAACTGAAAAATAAGAATACAACAAGCAAGCTAAAACACAAGAGTTAGTCAACATGCCTAAACTACTAATAAGTCCTAAATTAGACCACTCTAAAGAGGAGGAACTAGTACCATCATCTGACGAATTAGGTCCAAGGACATGTACAAACTCAGAAAAAAGTGATGCAATGTTAGGAACAAAATCCAAAGAGCCACCGTCGAAGATCAATTGTCTATCCCAAGAAACATCCATAAAAATTTTCCTATTCAATTCACCAAGTACCCCATCGGTACATAGGGAAAGACCTTCTCCCATAATACGATAATATAAGTACATAGTTTCACCTTCATTTTCACCAACTAATGGGTGGCCAGGGTTGCTTGGCAGAGCTCTGAGTAATAGAAACACATTCTACAGCCAAAGGAGTATCATGTACAATAGGAGGAAAAATTGGTGGATCTATAGCATAAGCATGTGAAGATGTATCAATAGCTTTAACATAAACCATTGGAGAAGAGTGAAGTTTAGACATGGGAATCCACTTCATAATAGGTTGCCTAGGCAATGGTATCTTTGGAGGAATAGGAAGTGGTGTCTCAGTCACAATAGGTAGAGAGGGACTACTATGCTTACAAGAGTTGGAAACATGGCTAAAAGATTGGCAGGTTATGCAAATGTTAGGTTTCCAACTATAGGAGAAATCGACGATAGCAATTTAACATACAACTGGTCTAACTCTAAGTTTAGTTGGTAATGATTGATTCAGAGTTACTTTAATAAGAGCTTTTGGCATACACTAGTTTTCTATTATTTACGGTACCAACATTAAAACATCTTATCTTACCTACTTGACTAGCCAACCAATCAAGCCCAATAATCGGTTGTAGAACGGACAGGATATGCGTAAAGTGTGCTCAAATCGGAATTGATAGAACTTGAGATTCAGTCATGTCAATCTAATAGGATCATGGAGTAATAATGAAAGGTTATTTGTGAACAAAAGTAGAATCTGCTTCCAGGGCACGAAGACGTTCTTCCAAATTGGAGAATTTAAAGAAAAACATAAATTCGTCAATATGGACCCTAAGTCCCCCATGTAGTCGTCTAACCTTTTTACAATGTTTTTGAACAACGTCATATAGAGGGTTTGAGTCTAAGAAAAAATCCACGAAGTAATTAGACAAAAAAGTTAGTACCCGCTTTAATCACCTCTTCTAGTAGACACACCATGTTCCACTACCGTTTCAGAACTACGCAGGGAATAAGCACCCGCATTTCTTGGCAACTTAGAGATTAATGAAGACCATGAGGTAGAGTTCAACTTTTACTTGCAAGTTAAAACTTTGGAGCCTCCGTCAATGGAGCAACATGGGAACCAATAGTTGGTAACAAATTATCAGGGATATTTAGACAAACAGATGGAGTGCCGTAAATTCACAAGCATTTTTTAAGGATTGGTGGATTGGAACGTCATCAAACAACACGTCAATAACCCCAACAATTTGCACAATACTACCATCACCACCTACCATAGATACCCCAGTTGAATCTCCTGAAACAATGTTCGTAAAATTGGCAATGGCATCTGAGAGACCCACCAAAACATGGTCAATAGCTTTGCAGATGTTAACAGAAGGATCACCTAGCAGAACATCAGAATTCATACCAATATAAACTGAGTTAGTGCCAGGAATGATTGTAGCAAAAGGCAAAAGTGAAAGTGGACTTTGCGGAGATGGTAATAAATTGATGGGATGAGCAAGGTCCGAAGTAGAAGCACATGGGTATGCATAAGTACGACTAGAGCGAGTGTGTAATATTGAATGATGCTCAAGAGAAGTTGCAAATCTTGCCTTAGCCATGTGATTTTTTGCCATTAGTTGGATGGGATGAGTGTGAGAGGAAAGAAGAGGATAAGGGTAAGAGAAAGATGAGAGATTGAAGGATGCGAGGCCGAGGAAAGTAGTAAGTACGGTAGATCTGAAGGCGTGGAAAACTCCTAAATCGTCATTCGCCACTTTTTCAGTTTACAATTCATTATTATTGCAGTTCATAATAATAATTGCTATTATTGAACCAAAGACTTTGTTTTTGGACTATAAAGTTGTATATTGATGATATTGGAATTTTGACTATTATCAAAATCCATAAGTCCTAATGTGATATAGTTTTGACGAAGAGAATTGGTGTAAATAATTATCACTATAGGATAACGTTTAATAAAGTAAAATTTGATTTAATAAAAGTGAAGTAAGAGATAAATTTGGTCATAATATTAACAAGTAACGTGTGAACGTTAATATTTGAATTGTTTGATATTAATCGTCGGCTAAATTTACACTAAAGAGTCACCAACTGAAATACTGACTACTCTTATTACCACCGGATTTAGTTAAATTATAATTGCTATAAATTAATTAATATTTATGAAATATTTATTATAAAATGTTATTTGATGTTTACCAATCAATAATACTTGTTTGCATATATAATAGTTTTAAATAGACTGATCAATAAACGATATCGATACACGTTTAAACTGGATTTAAATGTGCTAATTATCGAATGGGCATGAAATGATATTGAGGCCCATATGGATCTTGGTAGTATGTGGCCATGATTAGCCTAGGGGAGGCCGGCCATATGATGGCTAAGAGTGGGTTAGATTTTGAATTAAAGAAAAGGGATTAGGTAAGAGAAAAACGAGGATCTAGATCCTTATTTTACTCCTTTGGATCTTCTTTAATTAAATAACTTTAATCCTCATTTGCTCGGTTTACATTTACTTCGCCTCTACATCAGATCAGGCCAACCTCTCCCCTTTTCCATATCTCAAATTTTCAAGCTTTAAAACATCAAATAAAATTCAATTCGATTGCCGATGGTAGCTGCATTCAATATCAATTTTTGGATTCAGGATTCGATTCAAAGAGTGTATAGATTCAACATTTCTAGGTGTATCAATTAGCCTTTGATGAAAAGTATTAATCTACTTTATAGCATATATATATATATATATATATATATATATATATATATAATTCATTATGTAACTGTGCTCTCGTTGTTTATATGCTTAATATCACGAACTGCATATATCAGTGATGTCATCATTAGATGGATTATATGTATTTGTATGTAAAATAAAACAATTTTTTTATACATATCCTACTATATGTTTACGGCCAGAAATTAAAAAAGTTATATTTTTTGTTTTATGAATATAGATATTATTAAATCGATTTTGATGTAAAGAAATAAAATAATATTATATGAATGTATTTAATGAATATATTTTATGTCATTAATTTTACATATGAATGTATTGTATTCGAATATAATAAAAAAAGGTTTATGTAAGTATTAAAATCCATACATATATATGACCTTTGATTCATAATTAAATTTGAATTCGTGTAATATAAATACAAGAAAAATTAAACAATAATTTTATAAAACCTGTATGATATACAATGATTCAAATTTTTTTAGTTTTTTAATTATATTTTTTATTTAATTATTTCTATACGAAAATTAGAAATTAAAAAAAAAACCGTAAACAACCTGTATGGCCTAAAGCATAGTCTGGTCAGTATATTTAAATATTTTATTATACATTTATATGTTTCATTTATGTTATATATAACAATTTAAACATTATTTACTATATAAAAAATATTAGTTATATATATAGATATATTATATGTATATGTCAATTTATGGTTTTGAAATATTTCATGAATATATTAATTGTATTAAATTTGAAACTATTTTAAACACATATAAAATTTTAAATTAATTTAATATATTAAAATAATGTGTGTGTGTGTGTGTGTATTGACATCAATCATGTATACAAAGGACCTAAGAAGTCCGTTGCGGTGTAAATCCTAGCATCTATACACCAGCATGTTAAACTATGTACACCTTATTATGTTGAACATGCATGTATACACATATGTGTATATGGTACACATATCATATAACATGATACAAACCTAGTTATAAGTAAATCTTGTTTATAAAATAGAATAAAATACTGATTTTATTTGAAATAGAATTGGATAATATCTAAATAAAGTTAGACTTCACAGACCCAATAAGATCCAATTGGAATAATTTTTTGAAATTTACACATTTACTCTACTACGGGATGACCCAGTTCCAACACTAGACCCTAGATACAAAATGAAATTAATTGAGTTTCGTTTTCCAAAGATTTTTCATACTGCAAAATCAAACCAAAATATGAAATATATTACTTGTTCTTTGCAAGATCTGTATTCGGAGTATGTTTTGAACTGCCCATTGAACATTAATTCTAGTAGAAAAAGTGATAACAACTGTGACTCTAATAATAAACTAATGGAAAAGAGTAGATCTGAGTTTGAAATATTGGCTGAAGAGTCAGATATTATAGAATCATCCGAATCAGAGTTGGATGTATATTTGAAGGAACCTCATTACAAATATAATGGGTAAGATGATAAATTCAATATCCTAGACGGATGGAAATTTAACGCTTCAAAATATAAATTATTATCAGTCATTGCTCATGATATACTTTCTATTCCAACAAGTAGTGTTGTTCTGAATGCCTCATCTAGTGCTGGCAGTAGAGTTCTTGATCGGTTGCATAACACTTGGACGTCTGAGACGGTTGAAGTTTTAATCTATAGCGATGATTGGCTACGATCCAACTATGCACTGAAAGAGGTAAAATATGTCATTTGTTAGTAAAATATTTAGAAATTTCTTATTTATTAAATTATACTCACTGTGCTACCACAAAACTTAACAATTCGATAACATGCTTTTCTCTTTCTTGTTTTGTGATAAGGTGCAACATGAAGAAGAGGATACCCGGTACATCTAATGTGACCGAATATTATTTAAAACAAGGTCATGGGTAATCAAAGTTTTGCATCCTCTTTTGATCATTGTACATTCAAATTTCATTAGCTTTTGTTCATTGAAAGGTACAATAATTGGTTTGAATTTTCAATTGTCATTTCATTGATGAGTTGTTATTTCATGATTAAGATATCATGTTTCAATGAACACGGTATGGTGTGAACTATACTTTCATTTTTTATTTTATTCTTCAAACACTGGTTTTAAACCAATATTATAAATTTGCTATTAGCACAATATATTTTTGCATTAAATTATCTAGTACTAGTTACAAAGAGGACCATTCGATAAATATAGCTACATAAAACATGAGAGCAAATGTCTGTTTTAAGAATATTTTGTAATTCTGATTTTTATATGTACTTATATTTCATAAAATGGGTTAATACTATCTACATCATGTTTATTATTAGCTAATTTCTTTACCAATATGTTTGATGAATGTATATATTTATCCTTTCTTCATTGTTCTAAGTTAGAAGAACTAACACAAGGATGCTTACAAGGCTTTTGCACTTTTTGCTACTAGAACAATTATGACATTTTGTTCGCTAATATATTTAGTCATATTCTTTGGTTTTCTTTTGTGGACAGTGGAATATTGCATCTAAACTATGTTTAGTTAGATTAAAGTTAAGCTATTTCTATTGCATTGAATATTTATTTTTGTTTTTTTGGATGTTTTATACTATATGCAACGTTATCATCCTTAGAGTATAATTTATAAATGTATCATGCTTCACCAGAACATGGTATATTTATTTCAGTTTGGAATTTCATCAAAATATAATCTCTAAGTGATATGTTGTTCAACATGGACTATATATTTGATTCAGTTTGTAAGCATTTATATGCTTCTAATGCAGTTTATTTGGTGAATGTAATTCTATGAAAACTTATCATGGTTTTATCCAAGTCAAACAAGCTTCATTCGAGTCCGAATGAGTCTAATGGGTCGGACATGGTCCTTGTAGATTTCTAATAGATCGGGCTTGAGCATAATGTTTGCAGTCCATATATAACCGAGTTGAACATTTGTCCTTTAGATTTGTAGTTCGATCTTAGTTCATGCACTTTGTTATCCAATCATACCCATCTGTTTTAACCCTACTTGTAATGCCACAATGGTAAAAATTAACGTAGTATTTGGTTCGAAATCAAATTTTTTGTTTTGCATTTTCAACGTGCACTTTAAGTGCAAGGAAGAGGGGGAAATTGTGGTAATAGTTGATTTGAAAAATGGTATTATCATATAAAATAAAAACGAAGTTTTCTTTATTCCCATCCAGCGGGGCATATCAAAACAATTATCTTCCTTCCTCTTTTTCCCTTTGTTAGTGTAAATAGGCTTTCCAATCATACATTCTCTTCCATGACATACATACTGAAAATACAAAATGCAAAATCCGTTTTTGACCCAAACACTACATAAATTTTCAAGCTCACATTTTTCTAATGTTATAATTCAACAGTAAATGCCCAACCTATTGATCCACTATTTAAATATTACTATCAAAAATTAGTTCTAGACACTTTTTATGTTCATGTGTTGAAATGAACAAATAATGAACAAAATCATTAAAAATCGACTGTTAATAGATTTAATCAATATATATTGGAAAATATAAAAGAATATGGTATAAGCATTTTTGTTGGGATACGCATTCGAACTCATGACCACATTTATATATAAAAAGTTCTAATTGAAAATAAATTTTAACTTTTATCGCTAGTAACACCAAACTATTGACATGACAAAAAAATCAACTGAAAATAAAGATAGATTATTGTCATTATTAACACTTAAACTTGTGATCTCGTTCTTATGCCAAAGTTGTTTTGAGAACTTTGCAATCTAATCAAAAATAATGTTTCTATTACAATATTAATAAAGAAAAGATAGAGAGTCTCCTTTATCTTATAATCTTATATCATCCTTTATGTGTGTGTAATATCTTAGTAGCGGATCTCTCCCAATAATTTTTATATTTTTTCATAATTTGAAAATTAAAATACTTCACGGTCATTGATCCACTCAGTCTTAAGCGTTATTCATTTGATGAGCCCACCACCCAAGTTCGAATCCAAGTAAGCACATTTTATACAGTATTTTTTTATTCACTCAATTCTCATTAATATCTTCTATTTCAAGCAAGACAATTATTGGAATCCTACCATCCTCATAATATTAAACACATTTTAGAATTATAAAGTTCGATGCTACTGCTTTACTTCTTTCCTTTAGGTCTCTTCTTTTCTTTACAATTTCTATCAGAACCCGAATTCAAAATTCTACAACAATTGATGTAGTATTAAATAAGTACGCATGGTTAATTTTAGCATTTAGTGGTTTTAATTTAAGAAATTATAAACATTTGATAAAAATAAGTACCTTTAACAATGTATAGTACCATTAATAAGAATGGAAAACAAATCAATTATAGCATAAAAAGTAATAAATATTGATATATAATTAGTGAATCTTTATATTTGTCGGTTCAAGAGTTATTGTTTCCATTTTGATGAAAATGGATTGTTCAAACGATTGTAGGATGTTTTAATATAAAAAATTGTTAATTATTTATTTGTTTAGACTTTATTTTATTGCTAAGTTCTCTCAATTTAGCGATTGTGATATGTTTATGAAGGAAAGTTTAGGTTCAACAAAAAATGTTAAAAGAAAAGTTAGGTATAGATAGATTAAGCGGTTTGAATTATGTTGGCGAAGATGGAATTTTACGAGGGATTTTATTCGGTATTGTAAAAAAATCTTTTTATTCCAAGTTGAAAGAGATGAATCTGTCTCCATAGTATAAGTTCCATAATTTCGATTAGGTTGTAATGATTATCAATGTTGGATGTGGTTTTTTTCTCTTTCATTCCTTTTTTTAAAGAAAAGTATGGTTTATAACCTTTCTATACGCCTTAACAACTATATCATAGAAATTATTTCAACACACACGACAATATTACACCTCCAACTTTCAATAAAAAACCGAACTTCCTATATAAATTTCAACTCAAAACATATGTCTTTCAAAAGAGATATTAGAGCTATATCATTACTTGAAAGATAAACGTAAAGCATTTAAATGTACCATTAGCTAAAACATGTAATCTCTAACAAAATTGTAATGACCGGTATTTCGAACGCTTCGTATTTAAATATCTTAATTATCTAAATATTTGAATCTTGGTTAAATGTAATTAAATTGGATTTATAACCATGCTAACCCACTTTTTGGTTAATAATTAATGATAAGAAACTTGTTTTTGAATTATGCTTACAACATTAAATACTTTGATGAATAATCAATAATGTGACCGAAAATTGTTTTATCGATAAATGACTTTTTACTTTATACAAGCTGTTCGAACTTTTTAAGCTTACTTAGAATATTAATGTGTAAATAATTAGAAACTAAAAATATTTTATGGTTTATAGTTAACTAAATCCATTTTGATGGTTTCATGGATGATGTCGTAAAGTAGAAGATGTTTGTGCGTAAGGAGATATTTTAGTGGTGGAAGCACATGGAAATGAGGGTGTTTGATGACCTTTCGTAGGAGGTTTAGAGGATAGGGTGACCTATTGAATAATTCTACTTTAGTCGTGATGACTGCCCTACACCTACGGTACCTAGTATACCTGAATGATAAGCCGTGGAGGTATCGATCGGTGCATGATGATAGACAAGAACGCAAAGTAGAGAAAAATCCAAGAACATAACCTATAGAACATTTTGCAGCACACATATAAAATATAATATAATAACATAGATTTAAAACAGGCGAGAAAGTGACATAATCAATGTAACAACCCGAATTCCAATAGTTCGGATTTTTCGCAAAAATGCTAAAAACCAAGCCCACTAAAGCCCAAGTTGGGTATCTCACAAATAGGTAAAGACAAATATATCAGAGCTTAATAATTTATCTCACAACGGGATTGACTAAAATGTAATACTAAGTGAATACTCACCCAAATAATAACACTTTCTAAGCAAGTATCATAAAGCTGAGAAGTCTCTGTCATCTACATAACCTGTAGGATGTTATGAGGAGAGGGTCAGAACATAAGTTCTGGTGAATGAATAAATTATATACTTCTAGGCTTAATTCTAAATATATCGTTTTATTTCGGTTTACTCTTACATTAGGTTCATTAGGTTACAATACTCTTGTCTTTGTTCGTGAATCGTGCCCATCTACTCCATAGTAGATTAAAACCTAATATAATATATACATATATATAGCCATAGCCCAATGACCATATTGGTCCTAGGTACCACCCCATGGTACCTTCCGTATCTTTCTCGAAAAGGGCTCCATCGCCTTTCTTCGACAGCGTTCTGTAATTACATCTGTAAAGAACTGCTTCGTAAGGTCTACATTACAGATGCTCCACTACTTATTATGAAAACGTAAATCGCGTCTGCATTAGTCTATGCCAGTACCCGGACATGCACAATGTACCATTCAGTGCATATATTGAGGACTACGTAATCGTTCTGTCTACTATCTGAATCCCGCCAAAAAGGTCTACCTTGTACGGAATTCAGTCAGGGATTTTCTTATTAGTAAATGATTGCTTCGTTAGGCCTACAATACAAATATTCAAGTTGTTTTGTCTCTTTTTCATCATGGCTATGACCCCACGCAGCCACCCCTCAACTAACCGAAAGACATCTAAAGAGTTAAGTCATCGTGCCCTACTGCAAACAATCTAACATCCAAATGGCGGTGCCCCTCATCTAATGTCTCGATAGCGAAAGAATCATTGGCATGTTGGTTTAACTCTAGTCTTTCCCGAAATCGCTTTTGGTCTTGATGTTGGTCGATATCCCATGCGCTATCCCTATTTACTTGCAAGTACAAGACATACGAATACCATACTCCTAACACTTGGGCCTTCACACTGCCTACAAAGGTCTGCTTCGTTAGGCCTATAATGCAAATGCAGTTAAGACATACTCTCTTGATGGAACACTTACAGACCTACCTCCAGAGGTGCAGCTTTGGTAGGCCTACCTAGAAGGTCATCCTAGAGTATCCTCACATCCCATTGAAGCCTCGTACTTCCTTGAAGCCTAAAAATACTAAGTTTAACGTGCTTCTCCATTTTTGAAATTCGTGATGAGCTGCTTCATTAGATCCTTCATCCTTTGGGCTGCTTCAAACGCATCTCAATTCTTTTATTAGACACTAAGTCTAATCTTTCAATTTGCGTTTAGTTTACTTTCTTATTCTGTTGACAACATATTTACCCTAATTAGCACATTCTTGCCCTCGTCTCGCCTCTATCTATTGTGCGATTTCCATTTATTTAATAGGAAATGCTGTTGGTATGAGCCACATTCATTATCTTGCTTATTTAACTTAATATAAATCTTAAGTTCATTAAAATAAGCCTCTTTTATCATTCCTGCTTTACTTGCTTATTGACTTAATATAAATTATTTAAAAAAGCTTCTACCATTATTATTGTCCATTAATTTATTCAAAGTCTTAAAATAAGCTTTTCCGTTCTTATTACTTATTTATAACCTATGTTATAATTCTACATGTAATCGTCATTTTCTCTTCTTTTATAGTCCGTACATAATTCCAACATTCCTTTTCTGTTTTAATCTACCTTCTTTTATTATGATATAGAATATTCTTTTATTCTCTTATATTATATAATTCACTTATCATAATAACTATCTTTTTAAATGTCCTACGCAGTGAATGCAGACCTAGGTTCATTATCGTTTACAGTTTCAAATTCTTGTCTAATAATTTACTTGATTCATGTCATACTTACTTTATTACCTTCTATTCTAGGAAGTAATTCTATTTTATTTGGTTGGTTATGAAAACTATATTTAAAAATCTATTTCCATATTTTAATATTAAATAATACTATAAACAATAATTCGTAACTGTTAGATTTTTTTTTTACTATTCTGGAATGGTGTAAAATGCAGTGGTTTCTCTGTTTCACTTATAACCCTTAAGATTTGGAGAGGATAGGCATTAGTTTGGAGAAAGATAGGAGGAGGCTACAACATGTGTGATTAGGTTTTGAGATGTGTGGTTGAGATCATTGTTTGCTTTATTGTTCTATCCATATAAAAGTCAATCTCAAAACCCTAATTACAAGCTAATTTATTTTTGAGCTGCCACTTTATTCTTCCTCTTCCTCATTTTAATGGCAGCAACTTTCCTTCAAAATCCCCCCTTAAAATTCTCAAATCCAATTAAAAATTAATAATACTAAGTTGTAGTAGAAGGTTTCTAATCTCGGATTAGCAACCTGGCGGATTGTGAATTGTTCTTAGAAGAGAAATCATTGTTCAATGTGGACTCAACGACTTCATTATGAGGTACACTTTTATCTATTATCATTTTTTGGATTTAGGTTTATCTTATAAAATTTTATTAATATCCAAATCCTCTGTTTGTATTCAGATTTGTTTATGGTTTAGATTAGGTGAGATTTTTATAGGTGCATGTGTTTGTTATAATTAGATTGGTTATGTTCTTGTTATAATACTATGTTTATTGATTTACTGTTGAATTAATTTTATAAAAAATGGGTTTTAATTTTGATCTATATTAGTGTGTGTGTGTGTGTGTGTGTGTATACGTGTATGTGTGTGTGTACGGATCTTTAAATTACGAATATGTACAATTGTATATGTGTTAATATATCATATATATTTAATCTTAGAATTTTCTTATGATGATTTGTACCTATTATGAATCATAAAATAAAAAATATTTTATTAAAAACGTACATGCATATTCTATTATTATTTAATGATTTTTTGAATTGTTTATTATGAATAAAATAATCAATGGCTAAAATTTCAATTTTATATTTTCTGCACCATGTAATAAGATTACATTAAAATTTTCAGATTTTTTAAACTTAATTTATCATTTTAAAAATTAATTTACTTTTGGCCTGCAATCAATTATTTAATTAAAAATATAATTTCAATTGAGAAAAATCTAGAAATTATTTTTAATGCTCGAATATGTATCTAAAAGCTTTAAAAAAGTTTATGATTTTTTATGACTTAATTTATTAATTTTTATTTAGTTTATTTTAGAAATGCAATTAATTATTTAATTAAAAATATAATTTCAGTCGAGAAATTTCCTGAAATTTTTCTTAGGCCCAAAATATGTCCAAGATACATTCGATTTTTTTTAATAATTTTAACTTGATTTCCTATTTTTTAAAATTAATTTGATTACAGGTTATTATCAATTATTTAATGATAAATATTATTTTAATTGAAAAAATTCCATAAATTAATCTTAAGCCCAAAATATGTTTCCAGATTTTCTATAATTTTAAAAAGGGGACTTTCACTTCAAGG
Source organism: Allium cepa (assembly GCA_030765085.1). NCBI lineage: Eukaryota > Viridiplantae > Streptophyta > Magnoliopsida > Asparagales > Amaryllidaceae > Allium > Allium cepa. The sequence continues at coordinate 1,053,422,099 of CM060931.1, forward strand.
GCTTATTTGTGCAGGTAATAAGTTTTAAGGACGTTATTTTTGAAAAATTAGTTTTAAGAACATTTTACAGGAAAAAGATAAAAGAATTTATCATTTTCAGTTATACAGAAATAATGATAAAAGGATTTATCATTTTCCTGTGTAACTAAAAAAGATAAATGAATTTATCATTATGCTGTAAATTGTCCTTAAAACTAATTATTCAGAAATGTTGTCCTTAAACTTATTACCCTGCAAATAGAAGCCCTTCAACCTAATTTCCACTTTTAAAAATTTGTATTATTATCATTTGATTATTTTACATTGATTCATTACGGTAGAAACTGTTTCATTCAATAAATTATACACACACATATACACACATATTTGTATTTTGTTCTGACATATTACACAATCACATATTTGAACAAATTACAGTACATACAAAATGAGCTAATGTGTCCGTTGCAATAAAAATTCCACCATAGATATACGGGCACATTATACTCTTAACGGATTATGATGTTAACCATGCATACACATATACATGTATACATATATTTATATTATATATATACTTGTGTAAATTAAAAAAAATAAAATTAAATAAATCTTAAACTACAAATTGTACAATTAGAATACATATGGACATGTAATAAACACTACCATGAATAAATTATTAATAATGATATGTAATGAATCAATCAATTCAAATTAAAGAGATAAAATGAAAGGTTTCTCTCTCCATTTAATACAACTAATGCTCTCAAGTAATTCTTGTTTTAGGAAAAGAAATGAAAGGTTTCATTCCCTATACATTAACACTTATAAATAAATGTTAGGTGTATTTAATACACTATACACTTGAAATTAAATTTATATAAACTTCCCTTTAACTATTTTAAATAGATACAAGATTTTATTTAAAACAAATATAGAGAAATTTTAGATAAATTTAGACTCTGTAGGCCTATTAAAGTTCTAAAATGGTAAATTTTTATAAATTTCATCAATTTCTTCCACTGCAGGCGGGCTCAGTTTCTTTAGTCAGGACTTCTTGTATGCTCTGGGCACTTTGCAATCTGTATCGCCATATTTTTATCACTGAACAATGCCACTGGATTCTCTATATCAAGAATCACTTCGAGCTCACTTAAAAACTTGCGCATCCATAATGCTTCTTTAACTACTTCATTTAGGGCAATGTACTCGGCTTCCATTGTGGAATCAGCCACTGTTTCCTATTTGGAACGCTTCCAATTGACAGCCTTACCATTAAGTGTAAAAACATAACCTAATACTGACTTACTATCATCGATACCACTCTGAAAGCTAGAGTTAGCATACCCCTTCGTAATTAGGTCTCCATTTCCATATATTAGGAATAAGTCCTGAGTATTTCTTAAATACTTTAGTATACATTTTATAGCCATCAAATGTTTTTCTCCATGATTAGACAGGTATCGGCTTATGCATCCTAATTTGTATGCCACATCCGGTCTAGTACAGAGCATAACTTACATTGTGGATCTAATGATTGAAGCATACAAAATCCTTTAATATACTCTTTTACCTCATCAGCATGAGGATCGTCCTACTTAGCAAGGACAATTCTAAATTGCGTTGGAACATTTCCATACATGGAATTCTCCATACGGAACTGCTTCAGTATGGTACCTATGTACATGGATTGAAACAATTACAAAGCCTCTTAGATTTATCTTTATGGATCTTTATACTCAGTATGTAGGTTGCTTCTTCCGAATCCTTCATGGAGAAGTTCTTGGAAATCCAAGCTTTCACTATTGCAATGACGAAACATCATTGCTAATCAATAGAAGATCATCGACATATAGCACGAAGAATACAATAGCCTTGCCTTATTCCTTTCGATATACACACGCTTCCTCTAAGTATTGATAAAAAGCAAACTGTTTGATTACCTTAGAAAAACACTTGTTCCAACTTCTTAAAGCTTGTTTAAGTCCATAAATGGACTTTAACAATTTACAAGCCTTGTCCTCACTCCCACTGACCAAAAACCCTCTAGTTGCGATACACACACACACACATACATACATACACACACACACATACAGTTTCTTCTAAATCACCATTTAGAAATGTCGTCTTTACAACTATTTGCTGTATTTCGTAGTCATAGAATGTAGTATTGACCAACATAATCCGCGTAGACTTCAGTAGGCTACGGGCGAAAAGGTCTCGTCATAGTCACCTTGAATTCTATGAAATCCTTTTGCAAATAGCCTAGCCTTATAAGTCCCTACTTGTCCATCTGCATTTAGCTTTTTCTTAAAAATCCATTTGCAGCTGATGAATTTTATCCCTTCAGATACATCAGATAAAGTCCACACTTTGTTTTAGTACCAGGAATCCATCTTGTATTCTATCGCTCTAAGCCAGAGTGCAGTGTCTTTACTCTATAGTGCTGGTTGGAATGATAGAGGAGTATCGTCATCTAAGACACAATACTTCTTCTCACCATCCATGAGAAAACTATAGTATCTCTCTGGTGCGTAGGATTTCCTATTAAACCTTTTTTTAGGTTGCATGTATTTTGTATATGGTTATACTCGGTTCTCCTACTAATTCCACCTCAATGTTAAATTCTTGGATCTCATTCAAGTCTACAACCTTGCTATTAATTTCATTTGATAGAAATTCTTTTTCCAAAATGATAGCATGTCGAGAAACAACAACCTTTTGTTTCTTGATATTATAGAATATATATCCCATCGAGTTTTTAGGATATCCTATAAATTTAAATAATATTGATCTTGCCTCGAGTTTTTAGAACCAACATTCTCAACGTCGGTTAGATAACCCCACACCTTCAAACACTTGAGTTGGGGTTTATGCCCACATCTCAAATAGGATTTTTGGCACAGATATGGTATGTTACAAGTTCAACATATGTACTACAGTTTTCAGCTCATATCCCTAATAAGACAGATGTAACTTAGCCTTACTCGTCATGAAACGACCTATATCTAATATGATTTGTTTCCTTCACTCTAACGCACTATTATGTTATGGAGTATAGGCTGGAGTAATATGAGAGATAATCCCATTATCTTTTAAGTACTATTGGAGTTCCTGTTCAACGTACTTACTTCCTCGATCAGATCGAAGAATCTTAATTTTACGGTTTGTTTGGTTTTCTACCTTATTCTTATGTTCAATAAATTTTTCAAAGACATCGTATTTGTTCTTCATAAGATATACATATTCTACTCCTGAGAAATCACCAGTGAAGGTAACAAAGTAAGAACTATTATCCTTAGTGATTATAAGCATCGAACCACATACATCACTGTGAACATGACCTAAGATTTCATCAATCTTTCATTGCTCCCACTGAAGGGGTGCTTAGTAATCTTTTCTTTGTGACATGACTAATGCATATCGAATTATTTAGAATTAAATGATGGGAGAAAACCTTCGGTTTTCAATTTGTATAGTCATTTCTCACTTTTATGACCTTGCTTACAATGCCAAAGATAATTATTATTCATATTTTTATTCAAAGAACTATTCATAGAATAGACATAATTTGTGTTGATCACATAAACGCCATTTTCTAAAATACCATTTCAAACTTTATTACCATCTGAAATAATGTTTATAATATTAGTAACACGGTGAAAAACATAACCAATCTCAGATAATCAAGACATGGATATAATTCCACAAATAAAGTCTTTAACAAATAGAAATTATTTAATATCAACACAAATCCACTCGGCAAACGAAAATGAAAATCTCTAACTATCGTTGCATCTAAAATAGATCCATGAACAAATTGAAGTCTTATTTATCCCTTTTCCATGTGATGCTAATTCCTAAGCTTTTGTAATAAATTACAAATATGAGTTTTAGATCTAGTATCTAAAACCCAGACAATTTATTGATTGTAAAAAAAATTCATATCATAAATGCATTGATGGAGCTATAGAACTATTATGTTTCTTTTCTTTAACAATCTTCAAATGCTCCAAATAGTTTCATTTCTAATGACCTTTCTTATGACAATGATGATATTCACCCTTATCAAAAGCAATAGTCATCTTACGTTTCTCGGTAACCCTCTTTTGCTTCGAATCTTTTGAAGATGATGTGGCACCATTTATAGCAATGTAGTCCCTGGATTTTTGGATGTAGACACGGCCAACCTCGACATATTGAGGAGCTCCACGAAATTTACATGCAGTTGGTTCATATTTTAATTCAGTACGAACGGTTCATACTAAAGCGTAAGAGAACAAAGGATAAAATCAACCTGTAACTCATTGCTTATCGCTATGGCTAATTGTGAAAGCCTATCAATATAGTCCTCCATCATCAGAATGTAACCTTCCACTTTGTGTTCTTCAGTCATTTTGGTATTAAGTAGTTTCTTTTGTAAGCTCATTCCCTAAAAAACGTGATTATTCACCAAACAGCACCTTGAGACTATCAAATATCTCATGGACAGACATGTTTTCAAGCTACCTCTACAACAGCTTGTCTAACGTAGACAACACGAAAACCTAGACAATCTCTAGGTATGAAACCCATTTCTCGTAAGCAAGCTAAGTTCAGGGTCCGCATCACTAGTGGGTTGTTCTTTAGGATCACAGGTAATAGACGACCAAAGACCCTCATAAGTCAATGCTATCTTAATCACTCTTAACCGATCGATATAGTTGGGTCTAGTAAGCATGTCACTTTTCGAAAATAATTTTGGCACAGTCATTTTCTGCAAGTTTTAAATTGCTAGGTTAGGATATTTCATAATAGATGTCCTTATAATATTAGCAAGATTAAACTTTATGTTTCATTTTACTAGTTCTTCATGTTTCATCAAAGCTTAAGTGAAACACAGAAGTCTTTTGACTTCACTAGTGGGTGTTAGGACTTTGGGATTTTGATATTGAGTTTGCTTAACAAGTCATATCCCTACAAACAATGGATAACTCTTTATCGGCTGTATCATATACGACACCTAGCCTTTAGTTTCTTATCCTATTCTCATTCCGACCTTGAGTCTGCTCAATAAATTGAAAGAAATTATTCACTCGTACCTACCATTTCATGGGGCTTAACTACAGTATATATACCTTGAGCTAGCTTAATATATATATATATATAGCCATCTTACCTTGTCTGTTCTATATACTAATAATACTACATATAACATCTCTAGCTTGAGTTTGCTTAACAATTAGAGAGCATGCAAGTAATTTATTAGTCTAAATGGTAGATAACAACTTTATATTAACAATTCGTAATCTTTAATATATATTATATTGGGTGATATCGATTTATGGAATAATGTATTTCTAATGAAATACCCTCGCGATTCAAGTGTTAGACACATTAGAAATCGTAGTACACGTGCAATACATACGTATTTATCCCTTAACTCTATTCAGGATTTCTTGATGTTCCACCTTTAGTTTATACACTCATATTATATAAGCTTTGTTATATAACTTTTATAATTTAACTTAGTTAGATAATAGACTTATGTATAATTTAATATTAATTAAATCTCATTTAATTAATTTAATTAATTAAATCTCATTTAATTAATTTAATTAATTAATTTTTTTACTAATTTTATATTATTCAATTATAACATTTATATTGAATTCTACATTATAACACTTACAGTTATACACATATATCTATATATATATATATATATTATTCATTACTTAACTTCTAGTTAATTTATTTAATTAAACAATTTTAATTAAATATTATTAATTTCGAAAATTCTATTTTATACATATATATGCTTCTTAAACATTTCAAGAGAACATAACATATATCTTTTATATATTGTACATGTATATTTATTTTTAATTAATTAACTATTTAATTTGTTTATTTATTTTATTAATCCTATTAATATTTTTATTCTTAGAATTTTAAAATTTTTATTTTCAAAACATTTTTGAAAAATTACATTATAAAATTTATTGTTAATACCACACATATTGATTTTGATGGCAATGACCACATAAATATAGGTACTGATGTTCTTCCAACTTGTATATATATCATGTAGGATATTATACATGTTTATATAAGTACAAGATAATCGAGTTTGACTGACTAGTAAAAAAGTAGAGATCAAGATTCAAAGACGATCAAGATAGCAGAAGACTCATGAGTTTATAGGTAGAGACAAGAAGAGTTAAAGACTATAGTTTATAGTTAATAGACATTAGATTAATTTGTTAAAATCATTAAATAACAATTTTCTTTGCATTGAATACTCTCTTATCAAATTATTATTTTATTATCTATATATCTATTTTATTTTTAAATTGATACAAATATTTTATAAAAAGTTAGACATTTTATTCGAAGAATTCAAGAGTCCGAGGTAAATAAGATGCTAAAACGGATGAAAACGGACAAATTAAATTGAGGTATGGAGATGCCTTGGAGATGCAGAAATAACCTGACTAACTAAGTTGTTCAATAATATTTTCAAATCAAACAGGATGCTAGATGAATGGAGAAGAAGCATATTAGTTTCAATCTTCAAAAATAAAGAGATATTCATAGTTTCACAAATTGCAGAGGAATTAAGCATATGAGTCATACAATGAAGCTTTGGAAGAGAGTCATCGAACATCGATCAAGAAGGATGACAAGTGTTTCAAAAAAACAATTTGGTTTCTGTTATCCCATTTTTTGGACAAAACTGGAATATCAATGTTGTGTGCATTCCCATCACGACCGGAACAAGAAGAAGCAGCCAGCAAGCCATACCAGAGCTCATTCGGCACTCATCTCATTCGGTGTGCCTTAGTTCATTCGGCATTCACAACCCAAAGTTCACCCAAAGTTCCATTCGGCCTAACTCATTCGGCATTCCCATCCGGTAGTACAAGACAAAAGTCACATTCGGCACTCAGAGCATAGAAGTACGTCTGGCATTCGCCATATACAAGTTCATTCGGCATTCACATTCGGCCACCGAACCAAACTCCTCACCTATGCCGAACCAAACTTCCCCCATACCGAGTATAGCCTCACCGGTCCAAACCCTTCCCATGCTACCACCAAGCTAACAACCACCGAACCTTGCTACCACCGAACCAGTTCCATTTCCCACCATCACCGGACAGTTCATGGCCGGACCTCACCACCGAATGGACCTCCATCCCACTCCATCACCGGCCCATGCTCCATACCGAATGGAGGCTCGCCGAACCAGAATTGCCAGTCCAGATTGCTTCAGCCCGGGCCCACCAGCAGCTATATCCATCCAAGACCCCTGCCCCCTACCTCATTCTATAAATAGAGGGGCAGGGGTACAACAATGGGGGACAATTTTTGGAGACAAGTTTGGGAGCTCAAGCCTGGAAGGAACTCTCAAACAACTTTAGATACTTATAATCAAAGCTTTGTACTTGTAATCTAAAGAAAAAAGGAGAATAACATATAAAGTGGACGTAGGCACGTTTTTGCCGAACCACTATAAATCTGTGTGTCTTTTACAATTTAGTCCCTGTTTTTCATATATTTGCATAAATCATCCAAATCACTAAATACAACATAAAATCAACCAACTCATACGACTTTGGGTGTTTGCGGCCATTTTTCACGCAAACATTTTGGTGCTTTCACTGAGAAGAACCAGCTTCCGCTACACAGACAGAAGTTGAATTTGAAAATCTAAGAGTTCAGATCTAAGAGTTATGACGAGACAAACAAGTAAAAGGCAAAGGCCAGAGAGAAGTGAACACCAAGGAAGTCAAGAGGCTTCCTCAAGAGGGAATCAAGCGTCGATCTTCATCACTAGGGATGAGATGGAGGTCATGATGAGAAGGCAAGAAGAGATGATCCAGAACTTACTTCAACAAATTGGGCAAATTGGAGCACAGATCCAAGGAGCGGCTGGAATTCAAAACGGAGCAGGACCATCTGGTGCAGCACCAGAGCTAGGGGGCACTCACGCAGAGCATGTTGATCCGACCCCGGGAAGTGAGATGGGGGCATCCGAGCCACCTGGTAGCAATAGAGGAATGAACGTTCAGCCAAGGAGGCATACACATGGAAACTCCCGCGGACTTGGGGGGCAGGTCGAAGACAGTGAACGAGAACTACAGCTTGGAGACAATGACAGATTAGCAGAGATGGTTAGAAGAGCTATGAGAGGCGGTTTAGTAAACAGAGACTTGGAAGATGTAAACAGGAGTCCTTTTTCTTCTGCAATTAGGATGGCTAGGAACCCACCAGAATTCAAGCTACCATCATTGGACATGTACAACGGGAAAACGGACCCCACGGTCCATCTAACGAAGTATATGAGACATATGGAAGTGCTGGGGGCATCAGAGGAGGTTATGGCCCGATGCTTTCCACTGTATTTGACGGACATTGCAGCGTTATGGTTTAGACAACTGGAGAGCGGCTCCATAGGAACATGGGCAGATTTAACTGAGAGATTCATGAGGCAATTCAGGGTTCATATTGCGAGACCCAAGAATGTGATGACTTTGGCAACCTTGAAACAGAAAACTGGAGAGACTTTGAGGAGCTTTCTAACGCGATTTAATGCGGCGGCAGCATCAGTGGATCGACCAGATCCATCTATGGTCATGATGGCGGCTGTATCTGGAATAGCTGGTAATACAGAGTTCAAGAATTCATTAACCAAGGACCCGCCTATGAATCTGGGAGAGTTCTATCATGAGGCTGAAAAGTTTCTGCGTTTGGAAGATGCTAGTGTAGAAAGAGAGGAAGAGGATGACGTTTACACAATCAAGAGCGGAAACCTACCTGGAAAGGGTGCGGAGACTAGCAAAGGAAAAAGAAAGGCTGAGGATAATGATGACAGGACAAAGTGGCTACGAAGAGAGCCACGATTCACCACCTATTCAGAGCTCACTGAGAGTTTGGAACGGATTTATCAGGATACCAAGGGGCAGGTTCCGTATCGTAGACCAATGCGAAGGGATCCAACCTCTGACAAAAGAAAATCAGATAAGTTTTGTGTATTTCATGAATTGAATGGTCATAACACTAATGATTGTAGGCACTTGAAGGACGAGGTGGAAGGGCATATCAGGAACGGTATGCTCTTTCAGTATGTGAGGAGGCGAACTCCAGCGGTGGAGCCAGAGCGACCACCCTCTACATCAGCTAGAGGTGACCCTAGATCAGGGCACCATTTGATTATCCATTGATTGCTTGATTAAAATAACGATGAACAAGTCGTAAGCTTCCACTAAAGCAATTAAATCATTTACACATGTACGAGATCGCGAACGATCTCTAGGCATGCTCTGAATGATCATTGACTGCTTCGGGGTGGGAACTTACACTTTGACATCCTTGCTTTGCTTTTGTTTCGATTTGAACATTTGAATTCTTCCTGTTTGGACATTTCTGCTGTAAGGTACTATTGCTTTAACATTTACAATTCTATGAAAAAATTATTTACTTGTATGCCCGTTGGATCGCGAACGGTCCACGAGCACCTATTGCATGGCAACGAACTGCCGAAGTCTTTGATTCGAAAACTCCCCCAAACAATAACTCCAACACTGATAATATTAAGTCCCCCCCGGGCACACTCATTCGCCTCGAACGGCACCCGACTTCGAACAGTCACAATTCGCCTCGAACGGCACCCGACTTCGAACAGTCACAATTCGCCTCGAACGGCACCCGACTTCGAACAGTCACAACTCGCCTCGAACGGCACCCGATCGCGAACGATCACAACTCGCCTCGAACGGCACCACTCGCCTCGAACGGCACAACTCGCCTCGAACGGCACAACTCACCTTACCTCAAATGGCTTGATCGCGAACGGTCGTCATTTGAGGACCGCCACTTGACCGCACACTGTCGCACCTTACCTCGAATGACTTGATCATGAACGATCGTCATTTGAAGTTAGGCGCTTGACCCTGAACGGTCACATTTCATCACAAATGGCTCGGTCTCGAACGATCGACGCGTGGATTTACAAGCTTGACCGCGCACTGTCGCACTTTACCTCGAATGACTCGATCGCGAACGATCGTCATTTGAAGTTAAGCGCTTGACCTTGAACGGTCCCCACTCGACCGCGCACTGTCGCACTTTACCTCGAATGACTCGATCGCGAACGGTCGTCACTTGAAGTAAAGCGCTTGACCTTGAACGGTCACATTTCACTGCAGATGACTCGATCCCGAACGATCGACGCACGGATTTATGCGCTTGACCGCGCACGGTCGCACTTCACCTCGAATGACTTGATCCCGAACGATCGTCATTTGAAGTTAGGCGCTTGACCATGAACGGCCGCGTTTCATCCCAAATAGCTCGATCCCGAACGGTCGTCATTTGGGGCCATATAAACTATCAAATTCTTTACAGGTTGATGATAGGATATGAACATCCGGCTCATGGCATTACAAAACACGCCTTCCTACCGCAAGGCATATTTTGGGGGCAAAGTGTTATCCCATTTTTTGGACAAAACTGGAATATCAATGTTGTGTGCATTCCCATCACGACCGGAACAAGAAGAAGCAGCCAGCAAGCCATACCAGAGCTCATTCGGCACTCATCTCATTCGGTGTGCCTTAGTTCATTCGGCATTCACAACCCAAAGTTCACCCAAAGTTCCATTCGGCCTAACTCATTCGGCATTCCCATCCGGTAGTACAAGACAAAAGTCACATTCGGCACTCAGAGCATAGAAGTACGTCTGGCATTCGCCATATACAAGTTCATTCGGCATTCACATTCGGCCACCGAACCAAACTCCTCACCTATGCCGAACCAAACTTCCCCCATACCGAGTATAGCCTCACCGGTCCAAACCCTTCCCATGCTACCACCAAGCTAACAACCACCGAACCTTGCTACCACCGAACCAGTTCCATTTCCCACCATCACCGGACAGTTCATGGCCGGACCTCACCACCGAATGGACCTCCATCCCACTCCATCACCGGCCCATGCTCCATACCGAATGGAGGCTCGCCGAACCAGAATTGCCAGTCCAGATTGCTTCAGCCCGGGCCCACCAGCAGCTATATCCATCCAAGACCCCTGCCCCCTACCTCATTCTATAAATAGAGGGGCAGGGGTACAACAATGGGGGACAATTTTTGGAGACAAGTTTGGGAGCTCAAGCCTGGAAGGAACTCTCAAACAACTTTAGATACTTATAATCAAAGCTTTGTACTTGTAATCTAAAGAAAAAAGGAGAATAACATATAAAGTGGACGTAGGCACGTTTTTGCCGAACCACTATAAATCTGTGTGTCTTTTACAATTTAGTCCCTGTTTTTCATATATTTGCATAAATCATCCAAATCACTAAATACAACATAAAATCAACCAACTCATACGACTTTGGGTGTTTGCGGCCATTTTTCACGCAAACAGTTTCATGCCTAGGATGTCAGCCACATAGGAGATTTTTTTGATAAGACAACTTATGGAGAGATTTAGGGAGTAAAAGAAGGATCTACACATGGTATTTATCAATTTGGAAAAAGTTTATGGCAAAGTACCGAGAAAGATTATGTGTTGTGCTGTGGAAAAGAAGAAAATTCCAACAAAGTACATTACCCTTATCAAGGATATGTATGATAATGTTATGACCAGTGTCAGAGCATGCGATGGTGAAACCTGTGACTTTTCCATTAACATAGGATTACATCAAGGGTCGGCTTTAAACCCTACATTTTTTCCCCTAGTGAAGGTTACAAAGGGTATACGATGTGAGATTCCTTGGTGTATGCTCTTTGCTGATGATGTTGTGCTAATTAAAAAGAGTAGGATATAGGTTGATAGACAACAAGAGTTATGGAGACAGACTTTAGAATCTAAGAGTTTTATCCTTAGCAGAACCAAAACATAGTATATGAAGTGTGAGTTCAGCGACGTCAGGTCAGAGGATGGAGATGTTAGTTTGGCTGGACAAGTAGTGCCCAAGAAGGAATAATTCAATATTTAGGATCAATGTCGCAGTATGATTGTGAGGTTGATGAAGATATTAGTTTTAAAATTTGAGTGAGATGGGTGAAATGGCGACTGGCATCTGACATTCTCTGTGATAGCAAAGTCCTAAAAAAGCTTAAAGGAAAGTTCTACAGAACGACAATCAGGCCTACGATATTACATGGTGCATAATGTTGGCCTACTAAAAGACAACATGCCCAGAAAAGAAGTGTAGCAAAGATGCTTATGCTGCAATGGAGATGTGATCATACAAGATGAGATTGAATTAGAAATGATGATATACGTGACAAACTTGGAGTAGCACCAATTGAAGAGATTCTAGTCCAATACCACTTAAGATGGTTTGGACATCTTCAACAGACACCTCCCAAGGCACCTTTGTGCATTAGAATTATAAGTCACGTCGAATGCTCAAAGAGAGGTAGAGGTCAACCAAGACAAGGAAGGAAGTAGTAAAAAAGGACGTGAAGGATTGGAATACATCCGAACAGCTGGTGTTGAACATGGGCATGTGGAAGTTAGCGATCCACGTACTAGAACTATGAGCTATGAGTGTTTTTGTTAGGGTTGGTTTAGGGGTAGTGTCATAAGTTTTACATTACAAGACTAGTGAGTAGGAGCCTAAGACTTAGTGTTGGGTCTTCGGTCCTATTACTATTAGTACCATTATTATTATTATTATTGTCATCATCATCATGGTTTTTTTAACTCCTTATATATTTTTATTTTTTATTTTGTTTTTATTTTTATTTTTATTTTACTTATTTATTAATATTATTATTATTAACTAATCAATTATTTTACTTTATTTTATTATTATTATTATTATCATTATCATGTTTATTATTATTATTGATATTGTTACTTTTAAATTGACTTTGTCATCTAGCTTTGGGTTCCGTCTCTAGTCGATCCAAACTTGTTTGGGAATAATGGTTTAGTTTTTGTTTATACGTTAAAGTATTTAAAAACTATTTTTAAACGATTTTATAAGAGTTCAGAATTCTGCAACACATTTAAACATGCTTTTATTTTCAAACATTGACGAGAGTATGTCGACATACCCTGCTTATATATGTCGACATATATACCATTAAAGACATGTCTTTTAAACTATGAATAGTTGTGATTTTTGGTTACATCTCTTTATAAATAAACATATCCTCCCAAACATTATATAAAAGGGACAGAAAAACAAACTTTAATAACTACTTTCTCTGTATTCTTCTTGCTCTAAATTCTCATTATATATTTCACAAAACCCACTTTTTATACTCTTCCAATTCATTCAAATTCAATCTCTATTTTACTACATTCATTCTCTACAATTTACTCACTGATTTTTAAGTATCCTCTTATCAATTCAAAGATCAAAGTGATATTATAAGGATATGGGATATTTTGTAGTGGAAATTTAGATCGCATCCTTAAAACGGAGAATATTGCAAAGCGTGTCCCTGTGTAAGTATCATTATAAAGCGGGTCCCTATTTTTGCTGTAGAATAATTGCTAACATTCTATTCAGGAATACTTGCTGATAGTAAATATTGTTGCTGAAATGTCAGCAACAATTGAATATTATTGCTGATAATCATGCAATTGTTGCTGAATAATTATATATCAACTAAAATTTATATTGGTGCAAAAATATTGCAATTATTCTACATTGTTGCTAATATGTGCGTAGCTACTCCATAAAATAAGGTATTTTTTGCTTATTATTGCTGATTTGTATGCAACTTTTATGAATTATTACTTTTTTCGCTGCAATTATTAGGAATAAGCTGTGTGTTCTATGCAATATTGATTATTTTTCAAATATACTCAATTTCATTATTTTTTCCTTGATTGTTATTCTATAATGTGTTGTTTGAATAAATGTGGATAGTAAATTTGGAAGATTGAACTAAACGGAAAAAATTGCATGAAACAACACAATTTTTTACTAAAGTTGCTGAAATATCAGCAATTTCAAGAAAAATGGCAGAGTTTCCTGAAATGCGAATTTTATTGTTTTTTAGGTTTTGATGAATTTTTTTATGTTTTTCTTTCATTGATATGAAGACGATTATATGTTAGATAAGTTTTGAAGTTTGGCAATTTTTTACGATGTTTTTTGTTGTTTTTTGTTGATTTTCGAAAAACAGGGACCTAACTATAAAGTTTTAACACAGGGACTTTTTGTGTATTTTGAAACCTAATAGGAACTTGTGCCAAAAGTACCCTATTTTGTATTCATGGTATAACTATTTGTATTTGGAATCAACAACTCTCTACTAATATTATTTAGGTGTGCTTGTTGCTCGTATAAATCAAGTAGGTGTGTTTATTGCCTGTTCAAATAAAGTAGGTGTGCTTGTTGCCCGTTTAAATCTAGTGGGTGACCTTGTTGCCTAACTAAATTAAAAGAGTCTACCCTGAGCTCGAAAATTCAAGATGGTGTATCTCATTGCCTTAAAATCGAGATTTTATTATGGTTTGTTTGCTACCTGAGGTGTTGGAAAGGAAATCTATACATACACTGTCCAGGACTGATCGTAGGATTATTTAATCCAAACCAGTATAAAACTTCTGGTGCCATCTCTCTTACTTTTACTTTATTTTTACTATGTTTATTATATATATATATATATATATATATTTGTGACTTCCATTTAATATATCTATATATCTACGTTTAGCATCTATATTTGAATTTTAATCTTAAAATAAATTAAAAAAGATCCATATAAGTTATAAAACACTATTCATCCCATTTAGTGTTAAAGTAGCCTTAAGATCCATTTACATTAATATAATTTGTACTGTAATGTTTCCCACATTTATGATATATTTCTTATTTCAAATTTAAATTTTATTTTAATTTCAAAAAAAAATTGAAAATTAGCCTAAGGCCAAAATTGGGTCGTATATATTAGGGGCAACCTTTAACTGACATAACTTTTCAGGCCAGGCCAGTAGCCGGGTAGGGCAGGGTACTTGATTATCCAAACCAAATCCTAGACACTACCTTTCCAAACACTCTACTAATTAGGTTGTAAGCTTAATTAGTTAACCATAATATGACTAATTTAGATCGTATGGGGGCTATGATAACATTATTGGAATAGGGCCAGCCCGTCGCGGAGTAAATGGGTAAATTTCAAGAAAAAACTTCCATTTGGATCTTATTGGGCCTATGAATTCTAATTTTATTTATATCTTATCTGAATTTATTTCAAATAAAATTCAATATTTTATTCAACTTTATAAACAAGAAAACAACACAGAGGACAAATTCATCAATTTTTTAGTTTCAAGCACATCCCCTTAAATTTTTAGTGAGCGGGACAAACCTATCACTCAAAATATAGCAGAAAGACAAAAATTCAATGAGAAGGACAATGCTACTGTGTAGTATCAGCTTTGTATTTATTGAATTAAATGAAGGATAAAACACTTATGTTTTAATTTTATTATGTAGTAGTTGATCTTACTTATTGGTAGAATATTTTTTCCAAATGATGTGACTTAGTAGCGTTTTGTACTTGATAACTTTCTTTTTTCATAACGTTTTCATATAATGATTCTGTACAGTATCATTTCTACTTATTGTGTCCTTATGACAAAATTTTGAAGTGGTTGTCCTTAAGGTCAAAAGCTTTGAAAATTTATCCTTTGGACAAAATCCCTTTTTTGTAAATAAGGTTTATTTATAATTAGATTTTTATCATATTATATGATATGTGTATCATATAAATATATGTGTGCACGTGCATATGCAAATGCAACATAATAAAGTGTACATGGTTTGACATGCCCGTGTATATATGTTGGGATTTATATCACAATGAACATGTTAGTCCCTTTGTATATATGAGTGTTGTCAATACACAACACGCATGCACGCACACACGTGTGTGTGTACGAAATATATATATATATATATATATATATATAATTTTATATATTATGAAATAATAATTGTAACATGTAAAATTTTATAAAATGATATATATATATATATATACACACATACATCTCTCTGTGTGTGTCTATGTGTACGTATATGTCAATTTAACATTATTTTAATTTATTATATTAATTTAAATATTTAAACGTGTTTAAATTTATTTCAAATTTATTACAATATATTAATTTAACTAAATAAATATGTATATATGCATGGAATATTTCAAAACTTTAAAGTGACATATATGTATAATATATATGTATATGATTTAATTTTTTATATAGTAAATAATGTTTAATTTTTTTATATAATTATATATAACGTAAATAAAACATATAAATATATATTACAAAATATTTATAAAATACGAGTATATATGCACATCCAGGTCATCCTACATTTAATCACATGTGCATGCATTTTTAGTTGCACCAGTGGAAGTAGAACTGATAGTAGCATTGCCAGCATAAACTGAATCCGAGGCAACGACCAAAAAGACCGAGACAACTGAAGAACATTCATAGAACCAATAACTTGAAAGCATTCGTAGTTTTATCATTCTTTTCTTTTCTTTTGGTTTATTTTATACTATTGGAAATAGAAATAATACTTGTACTTTTACATGCTTATACTCTTTTAGCTGATGTGAGCTGTGAGCAAAAGTATATCAAAATATATCAGTGATTAATTGTTTCTTTGTCCCTCTTTTGTAGATTTTTTTATTTTATGCTTTCAAGCTACTCTTTTGGAAACTAGCTTTCAAATTACTATATTTTTCTTTGGTAACCAGTAATTTCATATTTATCTTTCTCAAGTTTGTGCTACTGATTTTAATTGGGTTAATTACTTGAGCAAAATCTTTATATTTTATTTCCACTTTAATGATTTTTTTTCTTTATTTGTTTCAGCTTTCAACAAAGGAAACATGAACCTTAAAAAGTAGACATGAAAAGAATCAGAATACGAAGTATAAAAGATTTATTGGTTTGTACATGCAAATCTGGTATTTAAACTTCGCCTAGATAGAAGCAACTATTTCTTTTGTTCAAAATGCAGTAACTTCTTCCTACTAACCGGAATCAAGTGAGACTTCAACCGATGAACTCTCACCTAAATTACAGACATATGGTATACTCGGATACTTCAGCTTATGAATGTATACCGTAGTTCTCCATGATGATTGACAATTGTACTTAGAAAGTAATAGACCATATCTCCATATTTGAACTTCCTCTAAGCAGAACCTGCTATTTTTTATAATACATATTGCACTAACCTTTTCATAATAGTTGGGAATCATGCGACTTCGACCGATGGACTCTCACCTAAATTATAGACAATATTAAACATTCAGATACTTCGGCTAATGAACATATACCCTAGTTCTCCATGGTGAGAAACGGTTATACTTAGAAAATAACTGGCTACATCCCCATATTTGAACTCCGCCTAGGTAGAAGCTGCTTATTTTTTTGTTCATTCTGCAATAACTTCTACATGGCAACTTAGAATCAAGCGAGACTTCCATCAATGAACTTCCATCTAAATTACGGACAATGTGCAACACTTGGATACTTCATCTTTTGAACACGCACAGTAGTTTTCCATAGTGACTAACAGTTGTACTTAGAAACTAACAGGCTATGTCCCCATATTTGAACTTCGCCTAGGTAGAAGCCACTATTTTTTTTCCAGACAACAATAAATTCTTAATACTAACTCGAAATCAGGCGAGACTTTCACCGATGAACTCTATCCTAAATTACAGACAATATAGAATACTCGGATACTTTAGCTTATGAATGTATATCGTAGTTTTCCATGTGATTAAAGTTGTACTTAGAAAACAACAGGCTACATCCCCAAATTTGAAATCCGCCTAGGCAGAAGCTGCTATTTTTTTATTCATACTACAATAACTTCTTTATAATAACTCATAATCAGAAGAGACTTTGATCGAAGAATTTCCACCTAAATTACGAACAGTATGGAACACTCGGATACTTTATCTTATGAACGTATATCGTAATTCTCCATAGTGACTAACATTTGTACTTGAAAAATAACATGCTACATCACCATATTTGAACTCCGCCTAGGCAGAAGCCGCTATTTTTTTATTCAGCCTACAATAACTTCCTCACACTAAGTCGAAATAAGGCGAGACTTTAACCGACGAACTCCACCTAAATTACGAACAATACAGAACACACGGATACTTTATCTTATGAATGTATATCGTAGTTCTACATGGTGACTAACAATTATACTTAGAAAATAACATGCTACATCCCATGTTTGAACTCCGCCTATGCAAAGGCCGCTAATTCTTTTCCAAACTGCAGTAACTTCCTCATACTAACTTGGAATCAAACGAGACTTCGACGGATGAACTCCTATCTAAATTACAGACAATACGAAACACTTAGATAATTCAGCTTATGAACGTATACCGTAGTTCTCTTTGGTGACTAAAAGTTCGTAACAACCTGAATTCAAGTGGGTTTGGATTTTTCGTAAAAATTCTAAAATCCAAGCCCACTGAAGCCGGAGTTGGGTATCTGGTATCCTACAAGTAGGCAAAGACAAATATATCAGAGCTTAAATAAATATCTTACAGCGGAACTGACTAAAATATAATAGTAAATAAATACTCACCAAGATAATAACACTTTCTAAATAAGTGTCTCAAAGTTGGAAAGTCTCTGCCATCTTTCTACCCTGTAGGATGTTATAAGGAGGATGTCAGAACTAAAGTTTTGGTGAATGGATAAATTATACACTTCTAAGCTTAACTCTACACATACCCTTTTATTTTCATTTTTTGGTATATTAGGTTTATTGCGTTAATAATACTCTCACCTTAGTGCGTGAATCATACCCATCTACTCCTTAGTAGATTAAAACTAATAACTAATATATATATATATATATATATATATATATATATATATATGCCCCATGACCGCATCGTCCTAGGTACTATGCTTAGTACCTTTCGGATCCTCCTTGAAAAGGACTCCATCAACTTGCTCCTAGAGCATGCTATAACTACATCTGTAAAGGACATTTTCGTGAGGCCTACAATATAGATGTTCTGTCATCTATTATGAAAACATAAAACTATGTCCATATTAGCCTATACTAATGCTCGGACATCCACAATGTACCACCCAACGCATACCTTGAGGACTATACAGAATAATTCAGTCTACTTCCTGAATCCCGCATAACGAGGTCTACCTTGTACAGAACTCGGTTAGGGATTTTCTATATCTGTAAAGGATTGCTTTGTTAGGCCTACAATACAGATATTCTACTTGGTCTGCCTCTTTTCTCATCGTGGCTATAGACCCACACAGCCACCGCTAAACTAATCGAAAGACCTCTAATGAGCGAAGTGGTTGTGCCCTACTGCAAACAATCTAAACATCCAATTGGCTGCGCCCCTCATCCAATGTCTCGATAGTGAAAGAATCATTGGCCTATTGGTTTAACTCTAGTCTTTTCCGAACTCGCTCTTGGTTTGATGATGGCTTGTTCTCTGCATGCGACAATCCTTTTGGGTCCTGCCTACTAAAACCTACTTGCAAGTCAGAGTACGGTGTCATACAAATATCCTACTCCATTCATCAACCTTTTGACTGCCTACAAAGGTTTGCTTCGTTAGGCCTGCAATGCAAAACCAATCAAGGCATGCTCTCTTGATGAACACCTACAGACCTGCCTCCGGGGGTGCAACTTCGATAGGCTTACCCCAGAGGGCCATCCTAGAGTACCCTCACATCCTGTTAAATTCTCGTACTTCCTTCTAGCCCAAATTAACTAAGTTGGCGTGCTTCTTCTATGTTGAAATCTGTGATGAACTGCTTCGCTAGGCTCTTCATCCTTTGGGCTGCTCCAAACGCATCTTTTTATTTTATTAGGCCCTATGACTAATCTTTTATTTTACGTTTAGTTTACTTTTCTTATTTTGTTGGCTACCTATTTATCCTATTCAGCATAAGCTTGTCCCAGCCTCACTTAACTATTGTGAGACCATCGGTTCCTGACTGAAACGGAATGCTGTTGGTATGGCCTCTTCTTCAATATTTTCTATATTACTTGGTGTAAGTTCTAAAACAAACCTTTTTTGTTATCTCTAATTATAACCTATGTTATAATTGTACTTGCAATTATTACTTCTGTATTATTTTATAATCTATGTTATAAATATAATTACAAGTGTCTCTTTTCTATGCTAGTCTGTTTTCTTTTATTACGATATTGAATTCTCTTTAGTTCTCTTATATTACATAACAAATCTTGGATTCTCTTTATGCTTTTATCTTACTATCTGCACAGTAAATGCAGACCTAGGCAATTTCTATTTGTTGACTCTAGTCTTGTCAAATAATTAACTTGATTTCTTCTTTAATTTCTTTAAATCCTTATTTGCTTTTATACTAGGAAATATTTCTATTCTATTTGGTTGATTACAAAAATGTGCTAAAAATCCATTTCCATATTTAATACTAAATACTAAAAGGAATGCTATAAACAATAATCCGTAATTGCAAGATATTTCTTTTATTATTTCTTTAGTTTCTAGGTAGTGCAAAATACAGTGATGTCTCTATTTTGCACTAATTCCATTTTTTCTGTTTTCATCCTTGCAATTACGTTTATCATTATTCTTACAATATTAAATTGTGGAAATATATTCTCTTTTCTAAACCAACCAATTAATCTATTACTAACTTCCCAATCAAGTTATTAAATTTTCCCTTTTTATTCATTTCTCCCATTTTAGCATGGTTTGCCGTAAATTTCCACTTTTCTCGTTTTATTTCAGTTTTTCTTATTTTACATCTAATTTCTATAAATTTAGTTTTTTTCTATTTCAATCCATATTTGTGAATTCTTCCCTTTAACTATTATATTCGCATAAAAAGAAATAATAGGAAGCTAACATTTACAGGCTAAATTCCAACTTAAAATAGATGTAAATAACATCAAATAACTATAAATTTCTTCTTTTTGCCTTATGTCTTTCTCTATAACGGTTAAGCCTACTATTATTCATATTTAACTGGATTCCTTCCTTTTCCATATAAATAATAATTAAATATTAGTTCTCATATAAATTTACAGTCTCAACATAACTAATTAGCAGAACTAATTTCTGAAATAAATGCTGAATTAAAATATTTAATGCGAATCTAACGATAATATATCATAAACGTAAAAGATATATAATTTAAATCCACTCACCTATCTTCCTTAGCTTTGCTCCATGCCTTCCTGGATCCACTAATAAGGTGTCTAATGTTTTTATTAAAAAGATCTTCTTCCTAAAAATATTTTCTATTTAGGGTCCAGCCTTAGACAATGAACCCAATTAGGAGAAAATAGCTAGGCCTAGGGTCCTATCTATAGTGTAGCTTAGGGATCACAGACCATTGGGTTAAGCAGATTGAATCTGAAGTCAACACATCACGGGTTTGTTTGGATCCATCAGATCCCCCAACGTATGGCTCGGATTGAATAAAAATAAAAATAATTTGGTTCGGTACGTGCCTGGACGAATTGTCATCTAGGACACTACATAGGTCGTCCTTAAGGTCGACCTGTTTCCTCTTTGGGTCAACTTGTAGCTTTGTGGGTCGACCCATATATATACACACACACACATATGTATGTGTGCGTGTCTGTATGTATGTATATTCCTGCTTTCTTATCCTTTTGTAACTTTTTCGTATTAACTCAGATTTCGACAAGTTATATATGGAAATTGATCAGAAAATCACCACGGACCCAATGGTATAAGTTTGAGGGCATATTCTAAAAATTTCAAAAATATTTATTTTCACTATTTATAATATTTGATTATTTAATTATCTAAAAATACGACATTCTTCCATCCTTTAGGAAATTTCATCCCCAAAATTTGATAAGGGTAAAACTATGTAATTCTCCGCATCAATCACATCCATTCTGCGTATATCCAATTTGGCGACCATCCGTGTCCTTGTGCAAATTGTCATTCAATATAAAATATATGCATGTACATGAATTTCTAAGCGGTGTCTCCTATATGAATGCTTTTCTCCTTTAAAATTTATTTTAAAACATGGTGCACATAACCTAAATATACTTGCAATTTCTATATGAATGCAATCTTTTAAAAACTCAAATCATTTTTCATTCAACTCTTTCCACACTCCTACTGAATAGGGACGTAGTTCAACGAATTTAAAATCCAAATCCTACCATGCAACTTTTAATATTCGAATTTCAGAAAAATCTAATTTTCCGAACTCGATTTCTTATATCAGAAAGAAGGTAGAAAACGAAAAACTTTGCATTTACTATTTTACTTTTGTGCACCTCTTTCTCTCTACTTGGAACTTATGCTACCATTTAAAAAAAACTCTATTTTTCCATCCCAAGCATAGTTCACATAAGAACATTTTTCTTTTCAAATTTTTCATAAGCTTAATTTATGCAAAAAATGTATTTTGCTTTTGCAATTCTCATTTATTTTTATAGACGTTTCTGTTGCTTTCTCTATAGATCTTACTGTTTTTTCTTTTAGTTACTTTTATTTGCATTTACCTTTTCTTTTAATATAGCAACTAAACACAGCAATCATCTATGGTTAGGAAGCCTAGGACCATGTCCACCCTGACATAGTAAGGTCCCACTCTAGGGATCTAAGTAACTCATATGCTCCTCCTACCACTTATTACTTTTTACTAACTTATGCTGTATTACTCACGATGAATAAGATATATTCATCTCTTCCTTTCCATATTCAAAATGGAATAACCAAGTCTCATTTACTGCAATGAATAAGGATATTAATCTATGAAGTCTCTATCTAAAAAGGCAACTAAGCTTGAGGAAATTTTCTCTTTAGCTTTACGTTTCGTTCTTCCCCAACTAAGGTCTTTTTATCCCAATCGTGTGTGTCTTACTACTATCACTTAATTATTCTTCTACAGTCTACACACATAAAGCAACATTCCTAGGTTCTTACCAGTGTCCTATACATTTTATGGAAACTTCTATTATTACTACTAAAAGTAATTACTGCTATAACCTTGCTCTTTTTTCCAGCATACCTAAGAAATGATTCATATCTACTACATATTTAAAAGTTCGATTTGGTATTTATTATTTCATTTCAAAGGTTAAAGCTTATTTTTAAAACATCAAATCCAAAATTCTTGCCTTTAAAAGTGTTACTTCGAAGTTCCTATTAAATTCAAAAGTACTTGATTACTTAACATTTAATCTTTTTAGACTTGCATCTTTACATCTCTTTAAATTATTCCTCAAACCTAATGGAGAAAACTTACAAATTCTAAGTTCAAAACTTATTCCTCTTTTTCTTTAAAGACATTTATAGCTTTCCTTTAAAATATTTTAGACTTTTTATATTTAACCGTTTACTAAGTTTGTCACTTCCAAAAACCTATCTACTTTTTCACCAAACCATTTTTCTGTAAAACATGCCTTGCTTGTTCTTAAAACATTTTTTTTCTTGACTTCCAAAAATGTGCTCTCATGTTTTCAAAACATTCTTTTTTCAAATATTTTTAGATTTACTAAAACTGGAGTAGATAAGAACAACCAAAAATCCCTTAACTTTCCCGCTCTTCCAATTACCTAACCTTGGACGAGTTTCTAACTTACTACACATGGGGACTTTCTACAAAGGCAAGCGACCAATGTGCATAATTAATGAAAAAATATGAAATTTCCATTGCTTAGCTTTCCTACTAAGGCTCTCTAGCACTATCTCTAATTATAACACTTCTTATTACACCTAATGGTTTTATACCTTAATGTATTGGAACTACTTTCTCTTATGAGAAACCATTAACACTAAAACCTTCTATGAATCCTTTAAACGAGGATTTCGTGTTTATGTGAAATTACAAGGAACTTATTTTATATTTTATAGAAATAGGCTATACAAAATATGGTGTCTTCCTTACCTTGTACATCTCTTTCACGTATTCCTTATAACTTGCACAAAACATCTTTATTTATGATTTTGTTTCATAGAAAATTATAGCATTATTCATTTCATTCCAATAGATTAACATATGATTAATCTATATTTACTTATAGACATTTCCTTTAAAATTTATTGATTTCCTAATATTTAACTTACATTTTTTTTCCAGAAGAACTCATTTTCAAGACTGTTTCGATATTATCATAACTAGAAAACATTCCATATACATTTAAATAATAAGTATGCTTACAAACCACTCTATTTCTATACTTCAAAATTATCTTCAAAACACATTTTTATTTAGGTCAAAACAGATATTGCGTAAAATACCGTTAATACAACCCAAAAATACTAGTAAATGAATTCAATTAAAACAAATATTAATAAATCTCATATGCTATGTAAAAACATTTCCTCTAGGTGTCACCTACTATAACAATAGTGTTATAGTCTATGTTTCCTTATTTTTCACGAAAACATCTATTACAACAATAAATGTTGTAACCTACGTTTTCGATACGTAACACACTCTAGATTTTATAGTTAACTTTTTTTGTTTACCTTCAATAAAACTAGCGATCTATACATGCTCTATAGTTCTTCGAAAAGAATTTCACTTTTAACAAAATTTACATCACATAAAAACCAATCTAAATTTCATACCACTTTTTTTCTAAAACCCAATATTTACTTTCTCAAATGTATTAACAATTATATTTTTCAACTTTTTAATTCCAAAAGTTTTATTTTATTGGGTTAGACATTCTTACTACCCTAGGGATACCCTTTCTAAACCGTAGAAATCTCATTCCCTTACTACAACCTTTGATTCCTTCCAAAATAAAAATACCCCCTACTATCTCTAGGGAACTTTCCCACTTCTTATAACATATGCATGCTAATATTTTCTCAAAACATAACTTATTGTACACTATAAATCGATAATAACTTAGGCTCAACACGCTTGGGTCATCCCAAACCCAACTAGCAAACTATGCACAATTGTACTTCTAAAAACTTTTGATATTTAAAATCTATAATTCGGGACTATTTGGATTTTAATACATAATATATTTATATTTTATTCAAAAATACAAATATGTTCACTCACTATCTACCTAGAAAACCAAAACCTAGACTCTGATACCAAATGCAACAATCTGAATTCCAGCGGGTTTGGATTTTTTGCAAAAATGCTAAAATCCAAGCCCACTGAATCCCAAGTTGGGTATCTGGTATCCTGCAAATAGGCAAAGACTAATATATCAGAGCTTAAATGAATATCTTACAGCGGAACTGACTAAAATATGATAGTAAGTAAATACTCACCAAGATAATAACACTTTCTAAACAAGTGTCTCAAAGCTGGAAAGTCTCTACCATCTATCTAACCTATAGGATGTTACGAGTAGGGGTCAGAACTAAAGTTCTGGTGAATGGACAAATTATACACTTCTTAGCTTAATTCTACATATGTTCTTTTATTTCCATTTTCTATTATATTAGGCTTATTGGGTTTATAATACTCTCGCCACTATACGTGAATCGTGCCTATCTACTCTCTAAAAGATTAAAACCTAATGTAGAAATATACCCAATGACCGAATTGGTCATAGGTACTACCTTTAGTACCTTCTGTATCCTCCTTGAAAAGGACTCCATTGCCTTGCTCCTACAATGCGCTGTAACTACATCTGTAAAGGATAGCTTCGAGAGTCCTATAATATAGATGTTCCGTCATCTACTATGAAAACTTAAAACTGCATCCGCACTAGCCTATACTAATGCCCGGACATCCATAATGTACCATCCAGTGCGTACCTAGAAGACTATATGTAATCGTTCTGTCTACTCACTGAATCTCGCTTAACAAGGTCTACCTTGTAAGAAAATCGGTCGAGGATTTTCTATATCTTTAAAGGACTGCTTCGTTAGACCTACAATACAGTTATTCTACTTAGTCTGTCTCTTTTCTCATCGTGGCTATGGCCCCAAGCAGCCACCCCTCAACTAATCGAAAGACCTCTAAAGAGCTAAGTGGTTGTGCTCTACTGCAAACAATCTAAACATTCAATTGGTTATGCCTCTCATCCAATGTCTCGATAGTGAAAAAATCATTGGCATATTGGTTTAACTCTAGTCTTTCCTGAACGCGCTCTTAGTTTAATGATGGCTTGATCTCCACATGCAACTATCCTTCCTGCCTACTAAAACCTACTCGCAAGTCAGATTATGGTGTCATATGTCAACCTTTTGACTGCCTATAAAGGTCTGCTTCGTTAGGTCTACAATGCAAAAGCAGTCAAGGCATACTCTCTTCATGGAACACCTACAGACCTCCCTCTATGGATGCAGCTTCGTTAGGGTTACCCCAGAGGGACATCCTACTGTACCCTCATGTCCCGTTGAAGTCTCATACTTTCTTCTAGCCAAATTAACTAAGTTGTACGTGCTTCTTCTATGTTGAAATCTGTGATGAACTGCTTCGTTAGGCTCTTCATCCTTTGGACTGATCCAAACGCATCTTTTTATTTTTGTACACCCTACGGCTAATCTTTTATTTTGCGTTTAGTTTACTTTTCTTAAAGAAAGGGAATGCTGTTGGTATGGGCCCTTCTTTTATATTTGCTTATTAACTTAGTGTAAGTTCTAAAATAAGCCTTTTCTGTTATCTCTAGTTATAACCTATGTTATAATTGTACTTGCAACTGTTACTTCTATATTCTTTTATAATCTACATGTTATAAATATAATTGGAAGTGTCTCTTTTCTATTTTAGTCTATCTTCTTTTATTATGATATTGAATTATCCCTAGTTCTCTTATATTACATGACAAATCTTGGCTTGGGACTATGTCCGACTGTCACGTATTTACTTATCATAATTGAATGCCTTGCTTTTATCTTACTATTTGCGCAGTAAATGCAGATCTAGGCACATTTTTGTTTATTGACTCTAGTCTTGTCAAATAATTAAATTGATTTCTTCTTTAATTTCTTTAACTCTTTATTTGTTTTTATTTTAGGAAGTAGTTCTATTCTATTTGGTTGATTACAGAAACTGTGCTAAAAATCCATTTTCATATTTGATACTAAATACTAAAAGGAAAGTTATAAACAATAATCCATAATTGCAAGATATTCCATTTATTATTTCTTTATTTTTTGGGTAGTGCGAAATAAAGTGATGTCTCTATTTTGCACTAATTCCATTTTTCCTCTTTTGTTCTTGCAATTAAGTTTTTCGTTATTCTTACAATATTAAATTATGAAAATGTATTTTCTTTTCAAAGCCAACCAATTAATCTATTTATAACTTCCCGATCAAGTTATTAAATTTCCTTTATTTATTCATTTCTCCCCTTTGTGCATAATTTGCCGTAAATTTCTACTTTTCTCTTTCTATTTCAGCTTTTCTTATTTTATATCTAATTTCTATAAATTTAGTGTTTTTCTATTTTAATCCATATCTGCGAATTCTTCCCTTTAACTATTTTATTCGCGTAAAAAAGAAATAAAAAGAAGCTAACATTTATAGGCTAAATTCCAACTTAAAATAGATGTAAATAACAGCAAATAACTGTAAATTTCTTCTTTTAGCCTTATGCCTTTCTCTATAATGGTTAAGCCCAATATTATTCATATTTAACTAGATTCCTTCCTTTTCCATATAAATTATAATTAAATATAAGTTCTGATATAAATTTATAGTCTCAAGATAACTAATTAATGGAACTAATTTTTGAAATAAATGCTGAATTAAAATATTTAACGGGAACCTAACATAATATATCATAAATGTAAAAGATATATAATTTAAATCCACTCAACTGTTGTCCTTAACTTTGTTCCATTGCCTTCCTGGATCCCCTTCTAAGGTGTCTAATATTTTTATTAAATAGATCGTTTCACTAGAAATATTTTCTATTTAGGGTCCAGCTTTAGGCAATGAAGCCAATTGGGAGAAAATCTGATTGTGAGAAAATAGCTAGGCCTAAGGTCTTATTTATAGTGTAGCTTAGGAAACTCATACCATTGGATTAAGTAGATTGAATCTGAAGCCACCACATCACGGGTTTGTTTGGAGCCATCAGATCCACTAACTTATGGCTCGGATTGAATAAAAATCAAAATAATTTGGTTCGGCACATGCTTGGACGAATTTTCGTCCAGGACACTGTGCTGGTCGACCTTAGGGCCGACGTGTGTTCTCTTTGGGTAGACCTTAGGGTCGACCTGTAGCTTTGTGGGTCAACTCATATATATTTATCTATTTTTCCTGCTATCATATTCTTTTTTAAACTTCTTCGTATTAACTCGGATTTCGACAAGATAGATATGAGAATTGATCAGAAAATTATCACGGACACAATGGTATAAGTTTCGAGGCCATAATCTGACAATTTCAAAAATGTTTATTTTCACTGTTTGTAATTATTTGATTATTTAATTATCTAAAAACGCGGTGTGTTGCACAGTTGTACTTAGAAAATAAAAGGCTACATCTCCATATTTGAACTCCACCTCGGTAGAAGCCTCTATTTTTTTTAGACTACAGTAACTTCCTCATACTAACTTGGAATCAAGCGGGACTTCGATCGATAAACTCCCACCTAAATTACAAACAATACGGAACCCTCGGATAATTCAGCTTATGAACATATATCGTAGTTCTCCATGGTGATTAGCAGTTTTACTTAGAAAATAACAGGCTACATCCCCATATTTGAACTCCGTCTAGGCAGAAGCCGCTATTTTTTTATTCGTACTGCAATAGGTTCTTCATACTAACTCGGAATTGGGTGAGGCTTTGACCGACGAACTCCCACCTAAATTACGGACAATGTGGAACACTCAGATATTTTATCTTGTGGACATATATCGTAGTTCTCCATGGTGAATAACAATTTAACTTAGAAAATAACATGCTACATCCCCATGTTTGAACTCCGCGTAGGCAGAAGCTGCTGTTTTTTTATTCAGACTGTAGGAACATCCTCATACTAACTTAGAACCAGGCGAGACTTCGACCGATGAACTCCCACCTAAATTACAGACAATATGGAGCGCACGGATAATTCAACTTATGAACGTATACCATAGTTCTCCATGGTGACTAACAAGTTTACTTAAAATAACTAGCTACTCCCCATATTTGAACTCTGCCTAGGCAGAAGCCACTATTTTTTTCGTTCATACTGCAACAACTTCTTCGTACTAACTCGGAATTAGTCGAGACTCCGAAGATGAACTCCTACCTAAATTACAGATAATATAGAACACTCAAATACTTCATCTCTTGAATGCGCACTGTAGTTCTCTATGGTGACTATCAGTTGTACTTAGAAAATAATAGGCTACATCCCCATATTTGAACTCTGCTTAGGCAGAAACCGCTATTTTTTTTGTTCAAACTGCAATAACTTCCTCATAATAACTCGAAATTAGGCAATACTTCGACCGATGAATTCCCACCTAAATTATGGACAATATGAAGTATTGGGATAATTCAGCCTAGTTTTCCATGGTGGTTAATAGTTATACTTAGAAAATAATAGGCTAAATCCCCATATGTGAACTCCTCCTAGGTAGAAGCCATTATTTCTTTTGTTCAAACTGCAATACCTTCCTCATACTAACTCAGAATCAGGCGAGACTACGACCGACAAACTCCCACCTAAATTATGGACAATGTGAAATACTCGGATAATTCATCTTATGAACGTATGCCATAGTTCTCCATGGTGATTAACAGTTGTACTTAGAAAGTAACAGGCTATATTTCCATATTTGAACTCCATCTAGGTAGAAGCTGCTATTTTTTTCATTCATACTGCAATAACTTCTTCATTTTAACTCGGAATCCGGCAAGACTTCGACCGATGAACTCCCTCTAAAATTACGGACAATATGGAACTCTTGAACGCACACCGTAGTTCTCCATGACGACTAACAATTGTACTTAGAAAATAATAGGCTATATCCTCATATTTATACCCGCCTAGGCAGAAGCCACTTTTTTTTTTTCAGACTTCGATAACTTCTTCATACTAACTTGGAATCGGACGAGACTTTGACCAATGAACTCTCATGTAAATTACAGACAATATGGAACAATGGGATATTTCAGTTTATAAACGTATACTGTAGTTCTCCATGGTGATTAGCAGTTGTACTTAGAAAATAACAGCCTACATCTCCATATTTGAATGCTATTTCTCTATGAGATGTAAAAGGGTATATTTGAAATTTCAAAATGAGATCGACTAAATCTATTCATGAATTCTCTTTGCCTCGCTTACAAGTATTTGAGCAATCCTTCATGTTGCTTTTACAGAACTTCCCTCTTGTTAAATGTACAAGAGAGAATATGTTTTCGGCTGCATAGGTTTTTTCCTAGTTTTCGTTTTTTTAATTTCTATATTCCGTATGAAAACAATTAAATAAAAATATAATTAAAAATGTCAGAAAATAATTTAAGTCATTATGTATCACCTAGATTTTGCATAATTAATATTTAAGGTTTCATGTATTTCTTTTACATGAATTTAAATTTAATTATAAATCAAAGGATATATATACACATATATGGATTTTAATATTTATACAAAAAATTAATTTTTTATTAAGATTTGAATACAATATATAGATATATAAAATTAGCGATATAAAATATGTTTATTATATATACACACACACATTAGTGTTATTTTATTTCTATGTATTAAAATCAGTATAATGTATATTTTCATTCAAAAAATAAAAAAAATGATGGCCATAAGCATGTAGTAGGAAATATATACAGATTTTTTATTTATTTAAGTAAAATACATATAATCCATCTAATGGTGAAAACACTGACATATGCATATTTGTGATATTGAGCATATAAAAAATGACAGCATAATTACATAATGAATTATATTTATGGTATAAAATATATTATTACCTTTCACTAAAGCCTAATTGATTCACTTATAAACGTTGAATTTGTACACACCTAGAATTAAATCCTGAACTTAGAAATTCCTACAGAATGCAGCTACCATCAACGATCGAATTGAATTTTGCTTGATGTTTTAAAGATTTTGAGACATAGGAAAGGGAGAGGCTGCTTAATTTGATATACAAGGGATATAAAAGTAAAAATGAGAAAATTGTTGAATATGCGAGTATATGATTTTTGTTTGATGATAATAAACATATATATATATATTCATTCAAATGTATTTGTTAAGGTACTAATTTATTTTTCACAAAATTAAATAAATATTTGCTGAATAAAATAAACAACACGGTATTTAAATTCAAATAGATATTTTATTCAAACAAATATTTATTACAATTTTGAATAGTACAAATTCGAGCTCTCACTATACATACACAATTTTGATTACAATATAAGTTCAATTACATCACAATCTTTCATTTACAAATGTCCTCACTACATTTCGCTCATTCACTCAATTTTATCTTCAACTTCATTCCAGATTGAATCCAGCATCTGAGCAATCTGCAAAAATACACACTAACGCAGTAAAATTGAAAATAAAATATTTTTGCACTATAAAATAAAATGTGATTTTGGAAATTTTGTTTGCCTCAATTATTTGGTTTGTTTGTCATCATTTAATTCGAATTCATTATACACGAACAGGTTGTGCA
Source organism: Allium cepa (assembly GCA_030765085.1). Lineage (NCBI taxonomy): Eukaryota > Viridiplantae > Streptophyta > Magnoliopsida > Asparagales > Amaryllidaceae > Allium > Allium cepa. The sequence goes on from CM060931.1 coordinate 1,053,453,697, forward strand.
TGCACAGTGTATCACTATACATACCACAAGGCCGTGCACACTGATATACACTTGATAGAATTGTAGGGACAGGTAAGCACAAGGTCAAACCCAAATCAAATGTCGGGTTCAACTCAAGTGTAATATAAATAAAGTCACGACATCAGCACAAGGTCAAACCCGAGCTATAGGCTGGATTTAACTCAGGTGCGATTTCAAAAATCAACATGAACTTCAATGTGAACCAAACTAAATTGAAACAAATACCAAATTAGTAGAACACAACTACAAACTGCACATTCAAGTGCAAGCTTGGATGAGCAAGTGTCGACCAAGCAAAATTGACAAACAACAGCAAAATGCAAATGAATTCAGTGGTCAGTGCAAAGCAAGACCAAATCTTAATCAAACTGCCCAGGCTCAAAGAAAAATGAAAATACAATGCATCAGTACACATGAGGACCAACTCAGTGCACATGTTCAACCAAGTTAATATGTCAACATACACGGTGGAAAAGATGAATGCATATAATACATACACAGGCAATGCATACATGTACAAGACTCAAGATTGCACATCAAAATTATACCAGACTACATGAAGTGTAACCGCACATACCAAAGTGAAGCAAGAAGGCTTCAATATGTAGAGGGTCAAGGAAATGTATAAAGGAATGATATAGCAGCAGTTTCAAATAAATGCAGCGGTATATATGTATGTGTGTGTGTGTGTGTGTGTGTGTGTGTGTGTGTGTATGACAAGCATACTGCACAATCAAACTACAATAGAAGTGTAGTCATATGAAGACTCCAAACAAACCACTTCTAGTAAGAGTAAACAAAAAGGCAGTGTAATAGGATTCAATTCGAGTACACGTGAAAACAAATGAACGAAGAGCACATATATACACATGACAGTGAAATAGGCCAGAGGTGAGAACAAAACAACACACTGACTCAAATCAAATACAACCAGACAAGTTTTCAAACACAAACCAAAGTTCAAAATGCAAGTTCAAAACATTGTCTAACATAAACATATATACATACATGAATGTATGTATACACATGATGCAAGACCAGTGAACTGCAAAAGTCAACCAGGATACACGATGAACTCAAGTTCAAGTGAATACAAGTATAGCTAGCAAAACCAAAATGGACAGCAGCTACAACACATCAAATAAAACAATACCAGCATAAGCAAGTGACGCAGCTAGTTCGAACAAAGACAGAGAAGATTTCAAACTGCAGTTCAAAGTAATGGTCGAAGTCAATACTGAAAGCAAATGCAAAGTCAAAGTAAATTCTCATTTAAAAATATTTTCACAAAATTAAGTTTGCAGATTTCGAACCAAAGTCAGTGCCGTGATGACCAAGGCAACAAGTTCGAACCAAGACAGAAATCATCAAGCCATGGTAATCATAAATGAACAAGTCAAGAAAAAAATCGAACAGTTCAGAATTAGAGCCGTGAGAAGCAAGAAATCAAAATATACGAAATTGAAGAACTCAGCAATCATCTCAAGCAATCAAACGAAAATCAATGGCCAAGGTAAAGCAATTGACGAATTCTAATGATAATATATGAACGAAAATACAGGGGTTCGAACCCTATATAAACGATGAACATCATCGGCAAATTCAACAATTCAAGTTTAAGTAATAACAAAGAAGATTATATCAATAACTCAAATCATTGGTCGAGTTCGAGCAAGCGTTCAACCAGTAAAGTTTTCTAAAAAGGAACAAACCACATATCATTATAGTCGAACTTATCAGATTGAGCAGCCTTGTGCAAAGATAGAAGAGACGATAATTCGATCGAGCAACCAAAGCAAGATTGAATAATCGAACGATCAATTGAAGAGGCGCCTCAATTGCCAAAACCCTAATTTCAAAGGAACGAACAAACAGAGCCGGCATTATCACAAACACAAAGGAACGGGCCAATAAAAGAAAAAGAGGAAGAATACTTCAGGCCGGCCTTTGTATTGGGTTTATAACTATAAGTCTTATAATTCTTTAATTAAGGTATTGTGTTTAATTTGTTTTTAAATTTGTATTTTCCTTTCTAAATAATTGTAATTTCTAGTTGTGTGACTAGAGGACAAACTACGTGGCGTAGTTTGAGAATTCGCAACTCAGTGGCTGAGTTGTGGCAGAGTTTTGAGCATAGAGTTAAGTCTAATCGATAACGGGTGTCGCAAGTTTACGTGTGTAAGCGTCTGACTGCTTAATTTCTAGTAGAAACCTTGAGGGCAGCACGTAGGCAGTGTTTTGCCGAAGTTGGGTAAATTCTGTATCGTTCTATTTCTGCATTTATTATTCTGCTATTATCTGTGTTGCTATTTTGATATATCTGTGTTGAAAATATTTTATAAACTTCCGCAATAATTTTTATAATTAATAGCATCACCTTATTCACCCCCACTCTATGGTGAAATCGATCCTACAAGTAGTATCAGAGCTAGGAACAAAAGACATTTTTGTTTTAAATATTTGTTTTTCCAAAAGCCGATTTTTTTTTTAAAATTTGAATTTTTAAAATGGCCTCTTTTAATAACGCTTTTGCAAAGGGTCAGTCCATAGCTAGACCAACAATGTTCAATGGTGAATATGCTTACTGGAAAAATAGGATGGAAATTTTTCTGAAAACCATTGACACTTGGGATACTGTTGAGACAGGATGTAGAGCAACAACTATAATTGTAAATAATCAGGAAATAATTAACCGAAGGATCAATGGACAGATCTAAAAAATAAGTTACAGAATACTAATGCCAAAGCTATGAATTCGATTATTTTTTCATTAGATCAGTTTGAATTTAATCGTGTTTCACATTGTCCAACTGCGCAGGAAATATGGCACACACTAGAAGTGACTCACGAAGGAACATCTCAAGTCAAGGAATCTCGCCTTGCTATACTGAGTAGCGAATACGAGAATTTTACAATAGCCAAGGAAGAAAATGTTACAGAGATGTACGGACGGCTTTCCAACATCGTATATAAATCAAAAGCTCTCGGAAAATCATACACGGAACTGGAAATAGTCTGAAAAATCCTCAGAGTCCTTCCACGAAGTTTTGAAGCAAAAGTGACTGTCATTCAAGAATCGGAAAATTTAAAACAAATCAAAGTTGAAGAACTCATCGGAAATCTCACCACTTATAAGCTAGAAATGAAATTCAAGGAAGAACGTGAAGGAGGAGATACTCAAAAGAAATCAATAGCTCTCAAAGGAACAACTGAAAGTGATGACGACGACGACGACGATGGAGCAGCAGAGTTGGAAATGTTAATAAAGAGATTAAAATAGTGGAACCGCAAATACAGAAATCCAGCTCTAAATCAAAAATTAAAAAGCAGAATAATCAAAGTTCTAAATAACACAGAACAACAAGAAATCATCTGTCATAAGTGCAACCAAACTGGACACATCAAGCTTAATTGTCCTCAAAATCGACACGACTTTGAAAAGAAATCAAAAAGGAGAAATTTTGCAGCTACGTGGAATACAAGCGATGAAGATAATAAAAGCACTAGCAGTAAGAGTGAGAAAGTAGATATGCGCCTTCAAGGTAATATAACTGATAGCGACGATGACAAGCCAAGCGAGGTATCAAAACTCACTCAATCAGAATTACTTATATATTTCCATGAAGTAAATGGCTGTTTTGAACAACTTAGGGAGAAGTATGCCAAACTTGAATCACAAAAAGATACTTGATAGATATAAATAAACAACTTGACCAATCAGTTAAAACCTATCAAAGTAGGATCCCTAAGTGTGATAAATGTCCAACATTCGAAGAAGAGATTAAAAAATCAGAAATCAAAATTAAATCGCTTGAAAATGAAATTCTGATTTTGAAATAAAGTGAAAATACAAGAAGGAAAAATTCTATCAAAAAGTGCACACAATTATTAAACTAAAATGAATATCTCAAAATACAAGTCCAACAACTGTCAACGACTTTAGGTAAATTTTCCAAAAGTGAAAAATCGTTGAATATGCTCTTAGGGAAACAAACTGTCAATATAGTCAGACAAGGACTTGGATATAATCAATCTGAACCTGTTAAAAGAAAAATTAATCAAGTCAATTCAATGTGCACAATTTGTAGAAAATTAGGACACAATCAAAACAATTGTTGGTATAGACCCAAACATGTGAAAACTATACCAATTTGGGTTCCAAAAGGCACAAATATAAAATCTCCCAAAGTTAAACAAATCTAGGTGCCGAAAGGAACATATATAAATAGTTTTGGGTCTCCACAAAATTATTTTTAAAAATATTCTGCCACTAACAATCATGGACCTATAAAAACAAATAGGTCACAAAAATCTTTTAACATGTAGGTGTGGTTGCAGGCTAAGGAACAACAACCGTGTTACTTGGACTCTGGCTATTCCAGGGACACAACGGGCGACAAAGCAAAGTTCCTTAGCCTAGTAAAAAGGTGGCAGAATCACAATGGGAAACAACGAAAAATTATCGTAAAGGTAAAATAAGTAATGATATATTTTTAACGATATATTAAATGTGATAATCTGCCCCGTAATCTGAACTAAATCAACCAGTAATGTGATGATGAAATAAACGATGATGTTGATTCTGACTTATTCAAAATTGTTGGCCAATTATATTCTTATGCCAAGAACACTATAAAAATCTCTAGAATCTTTAGAGTACTTAATATATATTAGTTTGGATTAATAATAGTGTTTTATTGGTTGATGATAATACATTTGATTATTTTACGGCTGACTCTATATTCTCGGTTTTTGGATTATTTACACGGCTTCAATACAAATTCAAAAGAATATTCATTTAAAAGTTGAAAAAAAGATTTCAAGAAATTGTTGAAAATTTCACAGTCTGGTCTATAACATTAACCAAATGATAATTTTGAGTGAAAGAAAAATTCAGATGAAGATTACACTGATAATCTAGTTGATAGAAAAATTACTGGTGGAACGTGATTTATGTTGAGACATTTGGTAACTGCATCGTTTTTCAAAGAAAACATTTGCATATTTTTCATTTCAAATAATTTTCAAAAAGCAGACATTTTTTTATAAAACCCCTTCTAGAAAATCATTTTTGACCTTGTTTCAGATTAATCATTTTGAAAATTTACTTTAATAATTATTTTTGAATTTGAGCTTAAATGACTACATTGACTAATCTGACTCCCTACTAATTATCAAAAAGATAAACAGTGATTGAAAAAGTGATGAGTGTTGATATTTATCATATATTATAACTCGAGACGGTATAATTAGTAAATTTCTTTAGAAATTTAAACAAGAGTTATAAAACTTTTTGTTGGTAAAAATTGCACGACCATTTCTATTTCTATCATATTTCTATCAACCATCACTCATCAAAATCCATTATAGTATGTCAATATGTGGTGATTTAAACAGGAATCATTCGTTTTTCATTTTATATTTTTAAAAAAAACAAAAAAAACCTAAAGTATTCACTCTCATTTAAAAGTCCTCACGGTTATGCATGGGTGAATTACTTGGAATTTTTTATTATGTGCTTCCATGCTCATTTAAAAGTCCTCACGGTTATGCATGTATGGAACGCATATCAAAATTGATTTATTAAATAAAAAAGTTGATTCTAATCCCATTTAAAAGTCCTCACGGTTATGCGTGGTTAGAAGATACTTGAATTCATTTTTAAAATAAAATTAAAATACTACTAATCTCATTTAAAAGTCCTTACGGTTATGCATGGTTGGTAGATATTCAAATTCCTGAAATAAATATGCCACAAATAGACACAACTGTATGGTCTTATATGATGACATCATTCCCATCATTCTAAAAGTGGAATATGCGCTTAACAAGGTATTTATGGATTTTGTTTGATTTTTTATTGAAATTTAATATTTATATTCGATTGAGTTTTAATGTTGTTTAATGTCTATCACTTTATCTCTATTTTTCTATCACTATTATTCTTTTGCTGATAACAAAAGAGGGAGAGAAAAGTTAAGATTTTGACAAATAAAGGTCAAATATTTTCTATTTGCATTTAGGCTCACTTGCATATTTTTAATTGTATGCATATATGAAGAGGGAGCTTTGTGTGGAGAGGAAGCATTCAAATAGAGGAAGCAAATTGAATGATCAAATACATTTAATAAATTCAAAATCTTAAATATATGTTTGTTGTCATCAAAAGGGGGAGATTGTTGAATATGCGAGTATATGATTTTCGTTTGATGATAATAAGCACACACACACACACACACACACATATATATTCATTTGAATGTGCTTGTTAAGGTACTATTTTACTTTTCACATAATTAAATAAATATTTGCTGAATAAAATAAATAACACGGTACTTAAATTCAAACAGATATTTTATTCAAACAAATATTTATTACAATTTTGAATAGTACAAATTCGAGCTCTCACCATACATACACAATTTTGATTACAATATAAATTCAATTACATCACAATCTTTCATTTACAAATGCCCTCACTACATATTGCTCATTCACTCATATTTTATCTTCAACTTCATTTCAGATTGAATCCAGCATCTGAGCAATCTGCAAAAATACACACTTACGCAGTAAAATTGAAAATAAAATAGTTTTGCAGTATAAAATAAAATGTGATTTTGAAAATTTTATTTGCCTCGGTTATTTGGGTTGTTCATCATCATTTAATTCAAACGCATCATACACTAACAGCTTGTGACATGTACAGTGTATCACTGTACATGCCACAAGGCCGTGCACACTGATATACACTTGATAGAATTGCAGGGACAGGTGAGCACAAGGTCAGACCCAAATCAAATATCGGATTCAACTCAAGTGCAATATAAATAAAGTCATGACATCAGCACAAGGTCAAACCCGAGCTATAGGCTAGATTCAACTCAGGTGCGATTTCAAAAATCAACATGAAGTTCAATGTGAACCAAACTAAATTGAAACAAATACCAAATCAGTACAACACAACTACAGACTGCACATTCAAGTGCAAGCTTGGATGAGCAAGTGTCGACCAAGCAAAATTGACAAACAACAGCAAAATGCAAATGAATTCAGTGGTCAGTGCAAAGCAAGACCAAATCTTAATCAAACTGCCCAGGCTCAAAGATAAATGAAAATACAATGCATCAGTACACATGAGGACCAACTCAGTGCACATGTTCCACCAAGTTAATATGTCAACATACACAATGGAAAGGATGAATGCATATAAGACATACACAGGCAGTGCATACATGTACAAGACTCAAGATTGCACATCAAAACTATACCAGACTACATGAAGTGTAACTGCACATACCAAAGTGAAGTAAGAAGACTTCAATATGTAGAGGGTCAAGGAAATGTACAAAGGAATGATATAGCAGCAGTTTCAAATCAATGCAGTAGTACACATATACATACATACATACATACATACATACATACATACATATATATATATATGTATGTATGTATGTATGTATGTATGTATGTATGTATGTATGTATGTATGTATGTATATGTGTGTGTGTGTGTGTGTATATATATATATATATATATATATATATATATATATATATATAACAAGTATATTGCACAATCAAACTACAACAGAAGTGTAGTCATGTGAAGACTCCAAACAGACCACTTTTAGTAAGTGTAAACAAAAAGGCAGTGTAATAGGATTCAACTCGAGTACACGTGAAAATAAATGAACGAAGAGAACATATATACACATGACAGTGAAACAGACCAGAGGTGAGAACAAAACAACACATTGACTCAAATCAAATACAACCAGACAAGTTTTCAAACACAAACCAAAGTTCAAAATGCAAGTTCAAAACATTGTCTAACATACACATATATACATACATGAATGTATGTATACACATGATGAAAGACCAATGAACTGCAAAAGTCAACCAGGCTACACAATGAACTCAAGCTCAAGTGAATACAAGTACAACTAGCAAAACCAAAATGGACAGCAGCTACAACACATCAAATGAAATAGTACCAGCATAAGCAAATGACACAGCTAGTTCGAACAAACACAGAGGAGATTTCAAACTGCATTTCAAAGTAATGGCCGAAGTCAATACTGAAAGAAAATGCAAAGTCAAAGTAAATTCTCATCTAAAAATATTTTCACAAAATTAAGTTTGCAGATTTCAAACCAAAGTCAGTGTCGTGATGACCAAGGCAACAAGTTCGAACCAAATCAAAAATCATCAAGCCGTGGTAATCATAAATGAATAAGTCAAGGAAAAAATCGAACGGTTCAGAATCAGAGCCGTGAGAAGCAAGAAATCAAAATACACGAAATTGAAGAAGTCAGCAATCATCTCAAGCAATCAAATGAAAATCAATAGCCAAGATAAAACAATTGACGAATTCAAATGATAATATACGAACGAAAATACAGGGGTTCGAACCCTATATAAACGATGAACATCATCGGCAGATTCAACAATTCGAGTTCAAGCAATAACAGAGAAGATTATATCAATAAATCAAATCATTGATCGAGTTCGAGCAAGCATTCAACCAGTAAAGCGAAAGGAACAAATCAGATACCATTATAGTCGAACTCGATCAGATTGAGCAGTCGTGTGCAAAGATAGAAGAGACGATCATTCGACTGAGCAACCAAAGCATGATTGAATAATCGAACGATCAATTGAAGCAGCGCCTCAATTGCCAAAACCCTCATTTCAGAGGAACGAACGAACGAGAGCCGGCATTATCACGAACACAAAGGAACGAGCCGATAAAAGAAAAAGAGGAGGAATACTTTGGGCCAACCTTTGTATTGGGTTCATAATTATAAGGCTTATAATTCTTTAATTAGGGTTTTGTGTTTAATTTGTTTTTAAATTTGTATTTTCCTTTTTAAACAATTGTAATTTCTAGTCGTGTGACTAGGGGACAAACTACGTGGCGTAGTTTGAGAATTCGCAATTTAGTGGCTGAGTTGTGGTAGGGTTTTGAGCATAGAGTTAAGGTTAGTCGACAGCGGGTGTCGCGAGTTTACGTGTGTACGCGTCTGACTGCTTAATTTCTAGTAGAAACCTTGGGGGCAGAACGTAGGCAGGGTTTTCCCGAAGTTAGGTAAATTCTGTGTCGTTCTATTTCTGCATTTATTATTCTGCTATTATATGTGCTTCTATTTTGATATATCTGTGTTGAAAATATTTTATAAACTTCCGCAATAATTTTTATAATTAATAGCATTACCCTATTCATCTCCACTCTAGGGTGAAATCGATCCTACAAAAATAAGGATTAGAGTGATTTAAATAAAGACGATCCTAAGGAGTAAAATAAGGATCTAGATCCTAATTTTTCTCTTACCTAATCTCCTCTCTTTAATTCAAAATCTAACCCACCCTTAGCCATAATATAGTCGGCCTCAGCTAGGCTAATCATGGTAACACTCTATCAAGCGCCATATAGGCCTCAAAATCATTTGAAGCACGATCTATAATTGGCACATTTAAATCTAATTTATACGTGTATCGATATCGTATATTGATTAGTGTATTTATAACTATTATACGCACACATTTAATATTGATCAATAAACATCAAATAAAATTTTATAATTAATACTTCATAAATATTAATTAATTTATAATGGTTATAATTTAATTAAATTGAGTGGTAACAAGAGTTTCAACGTTTTGGTTGTATGATATTAGGTGTAATTTCTGTCAGTGATTATCGAACAATTCAAATATTAATGTTCACACATTACTTAGTAGGTGGTGTGATATTATGACCAAATCTATCACTTACTTGGGTTTGGTAAAATTCAATTTTACTTTATTAAGTGTTAACCTATAATGAATTTTTTTACACGATTCTCTTCGTCAAAATTTTATAACATAAGAACATATGAAATTTGGTAATGGTCTAAATTTTAATATCATCCATGTTCAGCTATATATTCCAAACGCAAAGTCATTGCTTCAATAATAACAGTTATTATTAAATAGAACTATTCTAACCAGAGATTTTAACTTTGAGTTGACTTTAGTTGACTGTGATACTAAGCTCATATAACCGAGGAGAGAAATCCTTTCTTGAATAGTTTTTCACTTTCAATACTTCCACTCGATCAAAATATAGTCATTCGATGGACATCGTGCCATGATTTGACTATAATCAAAGTGGAGCTTTCATATTGAAGCTATACAGTGTTCTCAAGTTAGAAGAATCATGTAAATTTGTCACATCAATATTTTCTATTTGACCTTAGTTATATTAAAAAAAACTATCGAGCAAGTCATTCATGGTTATCTAATAATTATCAGTACGTAACTCGTCGATACCCCCTAATAGTTATGACTATCAAACATTTGTAGAGCTCTAGTCTCAAGTATGCATCAATATCTTGTTTTGGTACACTTGACTAGGAATATCTAAAATGACGTGTTTATCATATTATGATAAAGTACTCATGATTACAACTGTTTGTAATTACTTTAGAAACACATCATTTATGGATTTTTTGTTAAAAAAAAATTATTCAATGATTGTTCAAGGATTAAAATATGTGTGTAATCCTGTTTTAACTGTCAAAAAGGATTATTCAAGGACAATCTCGGTTCGGATATGTCTAGTTCAGACTCGAACCAAGATTTTTGAGCGTATCGTCAATGATGTTCAATTTTGAAATGTTACTTATTTGTACAAACCAAGGTCGAACAAATATTTGAGTTGGGCGTGGATGGACAGCAAATAACTTGTTTGATTTACAGCCCTAATCATAGGCTTTGGTCGCTTTTTCTAAGCTCCGACCATGAGATGACAAAATATTGACACGACGCGGCTTCTCACTAAGAATTATCTAACCAAGCTGCAACGTGTACTGATTGTACCAACAAACAATGCGGTAGGCTCCATCACACATGACAAACTTGTGCGCCACAGTCTCGCGCTACGAGCCCAACGGTCACAGCCCAATTGCACCTCACGTGCAAATGGAAATTCTTAGCAGCAACGGTCAAATTTCTTTTGGATTAAAAATTCCCTAACGTTCATATTTTCTCTCCATCTCAGCCGTCTGATTCCCAAAATGACGGTCATCTAAAATATCGTTATAAAGCCCTGCAGTTAAACTCTTTCTCATTTTTTTTCACCCGGGCTTTTTTTCCTTGAAGAAGTTGCAGCAAAGCAAATGGAAGGAGACGAAGGGAGGAGGAGAAATATTTGAAGATTATTCTTTTTTTATTTGATTCATTTTTTCTTGTTTCATATTATTCATTTTTATTTGATTCGTTTTTTGTTGTTTCATATTATTTGTTTTACTCAACTGACCAATATTGAACTGTTTAAAAATTAGGATCTTGGGCTTTTGTTTATTATCAGTTGTGCTAATTTTCGTGCTTCTTGTTTTTGTAGGTTATTTGGACTTCTGGAAGCTAAGGATTTCTTCTTGAAGGCACAATGGAGATCATAGAAGGTGAGCAATTGATTCATTTCTTTGAACCTTATACGGAATTTAGACGAAGTTTTAACTATCACTATTATTTTAGGTGCTGAGATTTGTTGGAGAATGATTCAATGAAGCTGATTGGTACTTGGATCGAATTCTTTAGTTTCTGGCTTTGAAAATTTGGTATGATTGCAAGTCACGAATATCATATTTTTGTGAATATACGTAGTATGATAAGCACTGATCATGTGTTGTTTGTGAAAATGTGCAGCCTAAAGGAAGAAAGCCCTAATGGTTCTATGATATGGATTAATATACGACTAACTTCCATTTGATTCATTCATTTCATTCAATTTAAAGAAGACTCCTGCATTTGTAGAAGAAACAGAAGATGATTACTCTATAAATGAAAAGGATTCATACACACGCTAATCAAAGATAACAATGTTAGGATACCGGGTTTTTCAAACTTTTCATCCGTCTCGCCAAATAATAACACCTATGGACAGAGGTCATGATCCAGTTTTCACCACTTCTCAATTAGTTCAACCAATCGAGGAGGAAGAAGAAGAATTCGATTTGAATTCAAATACAAGCGAAGAAGGTTCAGCATTTTCACCAAATGAAGATTTTTTTCATGCCACAACCCAAACAGAGAATCAAGCTCTTGAGCTTTTGAGTTTGCTTTCACTCTGTGCAGAATCTATCAGCATGGAAAATCATGCAGCTATAAATTGCTTCCTTTCTAGACTAGGAGAGCTCGCTTCGCCCAGAGGCTCAACTATTCAAAGACTAGTAGCATATTTTGCAGAAGCATTAGCATTGCGAGTAGTCAAACTCTTTCCTCGTATCTTTTCTATTTCACCTCCTAGAGACATAAGCGATGAAATTGACTATGAAGATGATTGCCTAGCACTTAGAATTCTCAACCATGTTAGCCCAATTCAAAAGTTCATACATTTCACTATCAACGAGAGACTACTCAAAGCATTTGAAGGAAAAGATAGAGTTCATATCATAGATTTTGACGTAAAAGAAGGCATCCAGTGGCCAAGTCTACTTCAAAGCTTAGCTTCTAGGCCAAACCCTCCAACTCAAGTTCGTATCACTGGCATCGGGGATTCAAGGCAAAATTTGCAAGAAACGGGCAATAGACTTAAACACATAGCAGAGTCACTGCATTTGCAATTCGAATTCCATTGTGTGGTGGATCGTTTAGAAGATGTGAGGCTTTGGATGCTTCATGTGAAAGACGGAGAATGTGTAGGCGTAAATTGCATATCTCAACTGCATAAAACACTATACAATGAGAATCAAAGTGGTCTTATGAACCTACTTGCTTTGATTAGAAGCACAAATCCTTCTATTCTTTTAGTGGCGGAGGAAGAAGCAGAGCATAATGATCCTAGGTGGGAAGTGAGGTTCGGTAATGCATTGAAGTATTACTCTGCTATATTTGATTCTCTGGATGCTAATTTCTTGCATGAAGATAGTATTTTGAGGCTGAAGGTTGAAGAAATGTTTGGAAGAAGAATAAGAAATATAGTTTCTTGTGAAGGAGATGAAAGAATGGAGAGGCATGAGAGATTTGAGAAATGGAGGGAGATGATTGAAGGTTGTGGATTTAAAAGTTTAGAACTTGGTGAGAATGAAGAGATGCAAAGTAGGCTGATTTTGAAGATGTATTCGAGTGGGGAAGATTATGATGTGAAGAAGGAAGAAGGTGGGCTTAAGATGAAGTGGTTTGATCAAGCTTTATACACGGTTTCGGCATGGGAGATGACTAGTTGATTCAAGTAATTCGTTCATAGATAGAAATTCTTTATATTCATACACACATTTAACAATTCTTTTCATTATTTAAAAGGTTGTTTAGCAAACAAAGGTATAGAGTAGGCCATTTAAGATTCTTTTGTAATAGTATTTCAGTTCATAGATAAAAAATATATGTCAGCAGAAAGGTTGAAATCAATGAAAAGATATAATTTTTATTCTTCATCATAATCTGTATTGTGTAATTTGTGTTGTCGCTAGCTTTGTATGGGTTCGTTTTTTGTTATTCAATTAGGTTCTGATAACATATACTATCATTCAATCTGATACCATGTTTTTCTTTCTCTCTCTCTCAATTTTTTTCTTTCGAAATTTCAAAGACGAACATATTTTCAACTTAAACTATATATGAAAAAGGTACTCGTGATATTCATTGGAAGTTTGATATAAAATGCTACATATTAGAAAACTCTCTATTCTCCGATCAATTCCCATTTTCTCAGATGTCAGAAACCACATAATCCTGCGTTTCATCTGCACCGTCCATCTCAACCCATCATCAGACCTCCGTTGCTCCAACATTCAAATAACTCGCCTTTCAAACCTGAACCAAATCGCAGAGGCACGCAAGCTGTTCGACAAAATTTCTAATCCGGACCTAATCGCATGGACTTCTTTAATCTCGGCTTACGTCCGTAACAATCAAATCCACATCGCTCGCTTCTTGTTTGACAGACCCGATTCTAAGAAAAATGTAGTCACTTACACTGCATTGCTCAATGGCTATGTTCGCAGCCGTCACATTCAAGAAGCAGAAAATCTTTTCGACGACATACCCGATAAGGATAAAAACGTCATAACTTACAACACGATGATTGAAGGATATATGAGTCGTGGACTAGTGGATAAAGCTTTGAACTTGTTCTATACAATGCCGGAAAAGAATTTGGTTTCATGGAACGCCATGTTGATTGGTTTGTGCAAAAGCGGATATTCAGAGAAGGCCTACAAGTTGTTCTGTATGATGGAGGAGAAAGATTTGATTTCATGGAATTCGATGGTTACAGGATTGGCAATGAATGGGAAGGTTGATTTGGCTAGGGACCTGTTCGAGAAAATACCTGAAAGAAATGTGATATGTTGGAACGCTATGATATCTGCATATATGAAGAACAAGAGACTTAATGATGCAGTAGAGCTTTTTGAGAGGATGGATATGAGAGATTTATCTTCTTGGAATGCGATGATTACTGGGTTTATTCAGAATGAAGAGTTGAATCGTGCAAGGTTTTTGTTCAACCAAATGAGAGAGCGAAATGTAGTTTCTTGGACTTCTCTAATTACTGGTTATGTTCAAAATGGTGAGAATGAAACTGCTTTAAAATTGTTTGTATCAATGTTGATTGATGGTGTGTGGCCGAATGAAGGTTCCTTTGTTAATGTTCTGAGTGCTATTAGTAATCTAGCAGCATTAAGGGAAGGGCAACAAGTTCATCAGATGATAAGTAAAACTTCAGACCAGTCAAAACCTTTTGTGAACTCAGCACTGATAAACATGTATTCAAAATGTGGTGAGATTGGCACTGCTCGAAAGGTGTTTGAGTTAGAAAAGTGTAAAGATTTAGTGACATGGAACTCGATGATAGCAGCATTAGCTCACCATGGTCGGGGAAGGGAAGTAGTTAACTTTTTCAAAGACATGCAAAGTAACGGGTTTAAACCAAATGATGTGACTTATATAGAAGTGTTATCAGCATGCAGTCATTCTGGTTTGGTTGATGAAGGGGTGCCAATTTTTGAGTCCATGATAAAAGATAAGTCGATTGAAGTGAGAGAAGACCACTATACGTGTTTAGTAGATTTATGTAGTCGATCAGGCCAAGTAGAAAAAGCTATAAATTTGATAAAAAGGTTTGATCTCAAACCTTCTGGGTCTATATGGGGAGCATTGATAGGAGGATGCAATAATCATGGAAAGGTAAAAATTGCAGACATAGCAGCACAAAAGCTGTTAGAAGTAGAACCAGATAATGCTGGGACATATACATTGTTATCGAATGTATATGCTTCAGCTGGAAGATGGGATGAAGCGAAGAAGGTTAGGTTGATGATGAAGCAAAGAGGATTAAAGAAACAACCGGGATGTAGTTGGATCGATGTAGGGAGTGGATCAAATGTGTTCCTTGTGCATGATAAATCTCATAGAGATGGAGACTTGATATATAGTGTTGTGAAAGATCTCCATCGCAAGATGAAATTGGAAGGATGTGTGCCTTATCTTGATGATCAAATGGTAAACTGTTTTGATTTTACGGATTGATGATTGATTATTTATATATATAATTTTATTATTTCATTGTATGTATTAAGTACAATGAAATATATGTTCTTCCCTATAGTAGAGCTTTCTTCATTATTAAGTGCAATATGGTTTATGTTTGATTTACTGCTGTACAGTTACAATGTCAAATTTCCATAAAGATAAACCTTTCAATCAACTATATTAATGTTTGAATATTAATCTTTAGGTTTTCATTATTTTATATTCTGATGTAAACAAATTTGTTTTAGCATAAGTTGCTGAATTTGTCGTACAATTTACAGGTTTGCAAATGCATTTATGCCGGTATTACTATTTCTTGTTTTACAATTCACTAAACTTATACTTATTGCAAAACATAGAAGCATTGATAGTACTAGTTTTGAAAGTCATTTCATGCTTGATAAATTATAGTGATGGGATTTTCAACAAAGTAGGTTTGCGTGAGGCATTAAATAAACACCGATTAATTAACATCCTCTTCATAATTGAATATACTGCTGATTGCCCTTGCTGTGCAAGTCAATTTGCAGGACTTCTGTCAGTTCAGTTGCCGTCCACTTTTGTAGAGCATAGGTACATTTCTATGCTATAATCCTTAAAACATGATTAGTTTGTTTTGATTTTTTGACCACAAATATAAACACTTCATTTTTATTACATAAGCATCTTTGACGATAATTTTTTTTTAACGATGTTGTATGTCTTCTCCAAGTAATCTTATATATATTGCTTGTACCCCTTGAAAACTACTTATTCATTTGAAACAAAGGCACATGTGATAACAGGTGACGTTATAGTGTGCAATATATGATTCACGGAGCAATTGAATGAGGACTGAGTGGGGGTTATATCTGTGATTGACCCAAAAGGAAGTAGGAATATATCACTGTTAGGGATTCAATCATCTTAATGTTTTGAATGTTTGTAGGGGTTTTCTGCACATAACTCGCTGGAATTGCGCTATTCATGAATCTTCTTATGTATACATCTAACATTTTTATTTTACATAAACGCTAGATGATGGCAGCTTTATGTTGCTATCATATTTGTATTGACCGCTCAAATATTGATTAGGGCGTTAATGTATAGCTTTAAGTTGTCACATTTTTATATCAGTGGCATAGCTATAGAATACCAGTACTGTGACAGGGTACCTTAGTTAGTTTGATGAACTTAATGATAGGATCAATGCTAACGTATGCCTTTCAGACATAATATTTGAATACCCATACTCACATTCACCCGAGCAAGTGGACACAAATGTATGGTTTCACCAACCAAAAATCACAAATTCATGTATATAAGTTTGTAGAATGTAGATGTATTAACCAATGTTGTTTGTCATGTAAATTTTGTATCTTGATCAATTTATACCATACCGCGATGCTTTGGTTGCAAATTACAAGATTTTTCATTATAATTTTTTCCTTCTAAAGAAATTCAAGGTACATGTAGAAAAGGCATTAAATTAGAGGTATATGATACATATTGTTTTTCTGTCCATTACACTATTTGCCTTGCCATTAATTCCTTTAAATTACGAAGTACTCTTATTTAAGTGAAGGATTACTACTTCCTCTTCATATTTCCCTGCATCTACATTTGTATTTTCACTGATTAGGTAGTTGCTTTGAAGTTCAATTTGATAAAAAGGTTTGATCTGAAACCGTCTCAATCTATACGAGGAGCACTGATAGGAGGATGTATTAATCATGGAAATGTGAACTTTTGCAGATATAGCAGCACAAATTTTTTTAAAAGTAGAACAAGATAATGCTGGGACATACACATAGTTACCGAATGTATATGTTTTGGCTGTGAGACGGAATGAAGTGAAGAGAGTTCAATCGACGATGAAGCAAAAAGGATTACAAAAATAACCAGGATGTAATTAGATTGATCTTGGAAGCGGCAAAACACACACACACACAAATAAGCGTCACATATTTCAGACATGCCAATTTTAATGGTATGATGGTAGAAAGTAACTACACAGAGATTTTGGATGATGATTTACAACCGGTCATTGATACAAACAAATATTTTCTGCATTTTTATAGATGTATACATTTCATTAAATGTTTGTGCAGGTATTTACAGATATTGTAAAGCCTGCAATTAATGTTGGATTCATGAGGTATTAAGGGTGGAAAGTGATGTGTCTATGGATCCAAACTGTCAACTGCAACTACTGTTAGCTTTTAATTCATTTTCACTTAGTCACCTCATATTCCCTCATAACCATGAGAATGGCTTGAATTTTAACACAAAATTAACGGCACTTCTTCTTGTTTTTGGTTCAAAAACTTTAGTAGAAAAAGTACATACCATATACCCCAATGCTTAACTTGCTTGATTGAGTTGTCTTTGCTATTTTCTTTACTCCTAATCAGTGTTTCAATTTCTGATGCAAATAGATGTGTTCTAACATGAAGTTATATCAAACTTTGGCTTACAGGTAAAAATTTGTAAAACGTGTGTTATTATGTACCCAGTTGCTGAAACTTTGAACATAAAAGGTTCAGTGCATGTACCAGAGTCGATCATACAGTGTCCCAATGTTTAGTTTCACTCTTCCCACTTTCTTGGTTTAGTGAACAACCATACAGAGTTGGGTTTCTCGCATAGGTTTTTCTGTCAGTACAATCGGCCTTTAAACTTGATAGAAGTACTATAATTTTTTGGCCAATTTCTAAAGCTTTGGTTACAAAGTAAAAAAATGTTCATACGCTGAGCATTGAACTTGCTAATAAAATGAGATTGCCGGTTTTAATTATATTGTTTGTTATGGATTAGGGCCATTCCTAATAATTGTTTAGTACACTTCATCTTTTTTTTTCTTTTCAAAAACTAAACAAAATAATCCCAATATGCTGCTATGCAGAAGTAACGAAACCAATCACAACCCCCTAAAACAATAATAAACCTCCATTCAAAACAAATAAAATAAAATAAAAGTTTTAAGTAAAATGTTACGGCGTTTGCCATTTTATTTGTTAAACAACTTTATAAACAAACAAATTTTTTTTAAGAGAAACTGAATAAAAATTAAGGTTTTTCATAGCCATGGAGGAAAATGGAGGAAATAAATCATCTTCTCAAAAACACTCCACCAATTCCTAACATTAATCTCGACCGACCACCTGACACTTCTCACATCGGTTCCGCCCCAAGGAGGCCTCTTCATTGATGAAGAAGGCTTTCAATATATACAAAATCGCGAAAGGGCTGCTTCCATCCATCGGAAGATTGCCCAGAAGGAGTTGCTGGCTAGTTTTAACAAAGCTAGAGGTTTTGTTAAGAAAAGAAGGGATCCAAGATCCTAAGTACCCCAAAACAGATCGTAAAAAAAGAGAGATGCAACCGAAAATGTTAAAAAATCAGCTGCCTTCTCACTGAACAAAAATAAAGAGATGAAAGTGAAAGTCTACGTGGATCGTATAAGTATATAATATATGATAAGTGGATGTATAATAGTATGAATTGCATAGAATAATAATGCAGGTAAAAATTTAAAATAATCACACCAGAAATTTTATAATGTTTCGGACATCCCGTCCTACGTCGAGTTTCGAAGTTCCTCTTCGAAATTTCACTAACCAATTGCCCTCGCTTTGCCCGAAGGAACATGCTTTTACAAGAATATTTCCTTGACAAATGTGTGTTCTATGCGACACTGATTTTGACTATAAATACAACTTATTCCTATAATCTCCTTGAGTAATATGTAGTTTAAACTTTGATTTAAGGAAGAGATGATATTTTTGAGATTTTTTGTAAATCACAGAGATATTAGAAAATAAAGAAAGTTCAGAATAGCAAGTTAAGTTCTAACTTTCAATTTCAAGTTTATTTATAGATGGTGAAGAGTTTTGTCTAAAGAGTAGTGACTTTTGATTCATTCTGTTTCAGTCTAAAAGCCACAATGCTTGAGAAGAAACAGTCATGATCAAAATAAGGGGATGCAACCCTTTTTTTGAAGAAGATGTCTTTTGGAAGAAAATGGTCGTTGCCCAGCTCAGACATCTGGCCATTTGTGTCAGATGTCAGGTTAGTAAAGAATTTTTAAAACAGAACGTGTTACCAGACGTCTGAGCTTATAAGCCAGACGTCTGGTTTGTTACAGAACTTAGAACCAGAACATATTGCCAGACGTTTGATAGTAGATGTCAGACATCTGACACATGTACACTTTGTTATCTTTGTTTTATAAGTAGCGTGTAAGAGCAAGTGTTTGTAAAGATTGCTCAAGGAGATTATACATATCATCTATTTACAAACTTAACAGAATGTACTAGTTTGTGCCGGTCTTCAAGTCTTGGATGCAAAAGTCTACCTACATATAAATGATATATATATACCTATGTATATTGACTTCAAAAGCTTGTATAGTTGTTGTCATCAAAATCAAGATTGTAACATTCTCTCCCTTTTTGATGATGACAACTATACAATTAATTTCAGAGGCTCCTTCTTTCTTTTGTAATATATTTTCTCCTCCTTTGTCATAATCAAAAAAGACTTTATGAAACAAGATGAACTCATAATGTTAATATGCAAAAAAAATACCATAGTTTATACAAACAGGAATGGAAAATACCATAGTTTGTTTTTCCAGAGAAAAGAACCAGACGTCTGGTTTATTATTCAGACGTCTGAGCTGAGTGATATAATTTTTCAGAATGTTGTTCCAAACGTCTGAGATGATAACAGACATCTGGGGTGTAATATGAGCTCTGTTGTAGTAGAATATTTGAAAAAATTTATTATAGATATAATTTTTATATAAGAACAAGATAGAAGTTATGGTTTTAATCTTATTACAACTTGGAATATACATATTTTATGAAATATAATTTGTAGAAGAGCAGAGTTTATTTCTTCTCCCATGAATTTGTTTTTAACCGTGTATTTTCTTTTGATGCTCGTATTGAAGACTAATTTAAGGAGGTATTGGACTATGGTCTTCAGATGTTTCTTCTCCCCATAGTCTATGTGAAGTTATGTGACGAGCATGCGGGAGTTTCGGTTATACGAGGATATCGTACATGAACACAATCCTTGGTAGGAGAATGTCCGCATACGACAATGATACACTTCTTCAGAAAATTTAAATGTGCTCCGTGGCGTTTTTGTTCGTAATACATTCTCTTTATACATTCATCATTTCTTTCTGATAATGATGAATTTCATCGGCTTTATTTGAGAGAGAAGATGTATGGAGATTAATACCATGTTTGGCTTTCTTTTCTTTTGGAGAGTAGCCAGTATGATATGATGATGAGAGCACAATGTGGAGAGATGGAGATGATTTTGGAGTTGTTTGGGCAGGAGATGTGTATGTACTACTAGACGAGGGAGATGAAAAATCGATGGTAGAGTAAGAGGAGTTGTGATCAGATGACATGTTTGAAAGCTTTGATATTGATTAATATATTATAGATGGAGTTTGTATTGTGATTTTGTTTGGAAAATTATATGTATATATAAGAGAAGAAATTTGCTATTTTAATCAATCCATTTGTTATAGTCTGTTAATTTCTTGTGGTTTTTAGAGAAAGCGTGTGAGCCATAAATTTTGAGAGGTATAAAATAAATTCTAAAATTTTATTCATGTTTCAAAAGATTTTGTTTACGGATTAAAACTTGTTAAACCAATAAATGGAATGAATGAAATTTACCATTAGTTGATAAGATCATTAAGAGAACATATTTCTAAATCGCATCGTAGTTTAACAGACGTCTGTTCATTTAGTGGTTTTGTGAATATATCTGCTATTTGATTCTCAGTATTTACGTATTCTAATGTAATAATTCTTTTTTCTACATTGTCGCGTAAAAAGTGTTGTCGTATATCTATATGTTTAGTACGTGAGTGATTTACAGGGTTTTCTGATAAATTTATTGCACTTGTATTATCGCAATATATTGGTGATTTATCGATAACTTTTCCGAAATCCTTAAGCGTTTGTTGCATGTATATCACTTGTGCACATGCTAAGGCCGCTGAAATATATTCGGCTTCGCAAGTGGATAAAAAGACACAGTTTTGCTTTTTACTAAACCATGAAATCAATGTTTGTCCGATAAAATGACACGTTCCGCTAGTACTCTTACATCTGTTTCACATCCTTCGAAATCTGCGTCGCTATATGAAACAAGTTCAAACGATGATCCCTTAGGGTAAAACAAACTGTAATCTCTAGTACTGGATAAATATCGTAAGATGCGTTTAACAACCCTTTGGTGAGACTCTTTTGGATTTGCTTGAAATTGGGCACAAAGATATATGCTCATCATAATGTCGGGTCGATTAGCCGTCAAATATAGTAAGGAGCCAATCATACCACGATATAATTTTTCAACAAAATCTTTTCCATTATCATCCTTTTCTAAGTGAACACTAGTACTCATTGGTGTTGGTTTGGTCGAACTTTTATATTCCAAAACAACGTAATAAATTGTTACAATATTTTTCTTGATGAATAAAAATACCCTTTTTAAGTTGTTTTATTTGTAAACCTAGAAAGAAATTTAATTCATCCATGTGAGACATTTTAAATTCACTTTTCATAATATTTGAAAGTTAAGTACAAAGATTTTCGTTAGTTGAACCAAAAATAACATCGTCTACACAAATTTGTACAACTAAGATATCATTATTTTCTCGTTTAATAAATAAATTTGCCTATTTGAAAACCAGATGCAATAAAATTATTCTTAAGACGTTCGTACCGGCACGGCAGGGCTTGCTTTAAACCATATAGAGATTTATGCAATTTAAAAACATGATCGGGATATTTTTCATGAACAAATAATGGAGGTTGTTCAACGTATACGCTTTCTTTAATAAAACCATTTGAAGAAGCACTTTTGACGTCCATTTGAAATAATTTGAAATTGTGATGACTTGCAAAGACAAGTAATGTACGTATGGCTTCGAGTCTTGCTACTGGAGCAAAAGTTTCGTCATAGTCGATATCTTCTTCTTGATTATAACCCTGGGCAACTAAGCATGCTTTATTCCTAACTATATTTCCATTTTCATCTGCTTTGTTTTTAAATACCCATTTTGTTTCAATAACTGATTGATTTTCTGGTCTTAGTACTAATTCCCAAATATTATTACGTTCAAATTGATTTAATTCTTCTTGCATGGCTATTATCCAAAAATCAATATTGGAAGCTTCTTTATAATTCTTTGGTTCAAAATTTGACACAAATGTAATATGATTTATTTCGTTAAGTTGATTTCTAGTTACTCTGGAATTAAGATTCCCAATGATATTATCTTTTGGGTGATCTTTTAGAATTCTAGGGGTGACACTAGAGTATTATTTTGTACATTTTTCTCACTATTAGATGAATTTGTTGTATTTGTAATTTCTTCATCGTCATTAGTATGATTGTTAAGAAAATTTTCATCAAACGAAACATTTAAACTTTCATCAATTGTGTTAGTATGTTAATTAAAAATTCTATATGTCTTGCCACGATCTGAATATCCAACAAAGATTCCTTCGTCGGCCTTTAGGTCGAATTTTCCTAAATTATCTTTTGTATTTAATATAAAACATTTTGATCCGAAAATTTTAAAATCTGATACTTCAGGTTTTCTTTCAAAAAACATTTCGAAGCAAGTATGTTTAGTCATAGGTCGTATGCTTACTCGATTTAAAACATAACAAGCCGTAGCAATAGCTTCAGCCTAAAAATGTTTTGGTAATTCACTGCTATTTAATAGCGTTCATGCACATTCTTCTAACGTACGATTTTTTCTTTCTATTACATTTTGTCGTGGTGTGCGAAGAAAAGAAAAATTATAACTTATGCCATTTTTATTACCAAAATTAGTAAAAGGATCATTTTCGAATTCTCTACCATGATCACTTCGAATATTCTTAATTTTCAAATTCATTTGATTTTTAACTCTTTTAGCAAAAAATTTAAACATATCAAAAGTGTCACTTTTATGTTTTAAATGTAAGGTCCATGTATACCTTGAAAAATCATCAACTATTACGAAAACATATTTGTTGTGATTTATAGATCGTACTTGAGTTGGACCAAATAAATCTAAATGTAATAATTCTAACGGTTGTTTTGTAGAAATATTATTTTTAGATTTAAAAGAGCTTTCCTTTAGTTTACAGATTTGATATTCCTATTTCAAGTTCTAATCGGTTTATTTTAGCTACGTGTTCTTTATTCAATTTTTTGATTTTTCTAAATTTATCATCTAATTTTATGCTAAGCTCTAATAATTCATCGTAGCTAAGTTTGAGACATACTTCATCAGTTTGTGCCATAAAACATACATTAGCTTGTTCTCCGTTACTATCGCTGTCACTATCTGATGATGATGAAGAATCCGAGTCATCCTATGTTACTTTGAAATCTTTCTTCCTTTTGAATTTTTCACATTTGTTCTTCTTTATATCATTGTTGAGCTTGGGACAATCTTTCTTCATATGTCCAAATTGATCACATTCATAGCATTTGATTGACGTTTGATTTGTTGAGCTTGATTTTCCTCCTTTCTAAAATCTGGTCATTTTCCTAAACTTCTTGAATTTGTTGTAGTTTTTGGCAATAAATATAATTTCTTCTTCGTTTAAGTCGGAGTCTTCATTTATTGCTAGAAATGTTATGTTTTTCTTCTCTAAATTTTGTTCTTTTCTTGCCTCCAGATTAGCTTCATAGGACATTAAATTTCCTACCAGTTCTTCAAGTAAGAATATTGAGAGGTCATTAGCTTCTTCGACAGCTAATACTTTTCTTCCCACTCTGGAGTTAAAGAATTGAGTATTCTAGATACTAAATCAAAATTGGAGAATTTAACTCATGGTGCCATTAAATCGTGTTGAATAGTGTGGAATCTAGTGTACATATCCACTCTAGATTCATTTTTTTTCATTTCAAATGATGAAAATTGATTTTGTAAAATTAAAATTTTAGTTTGCTTAACTTTTTTGTGTCTTCACGTGTAACTTGTATGGTATGCCAAATATCATACGCAGTATTACATAACATGGCATGTGAAAATTCATTATGATCTAATGAAAAAATTAAAACATTCATAGCTTTGGAATTATTAGAAGCTGCGGTTTTTTGTGCATCATTCCATGTGTTCATAACAGTGTCAGGTGCTTCATATTTATTTTGAGTGGATGACCAAATTTTTAATCCATTAGCTTCCACAAAAATTCTCATACGTGTCGATCAATATGCATAATTAGAACCATTAAAAAGTGGGGGACGTGCTGTGGATTGGCCTTCTTGGAAAATATTTGCCATTTTAAAGTGATTCAAATACGTGTTACCGTACTTTGATCAAACCTTGCTCTGATACCAATTGAAAGTCTATATGGATCGTATACGTATATAATATATGACAAGTGGATGTATAATAGTATGAATTGCACAGTATAATAATGCAGGTAAAAATTTAAAGTAATCACACCTGAAATCTTATACTGGTTCGGACCTCCCATCCTACGTCCAGTCTTGAAGCTCCTTTTCGGAATTTCACTAACCAATTGCTCTCACTTCGCTTGAAGGAACATGCTTTTACAAGAATAGTTCTTTGACAAATGTGTGTTCTATGCAACACTGATTTTGACTATAAGTACAACTTTTTCCTATAATCTCCTTGAGTAATATGTAGTTTAATCTTTGATTTAAGGAAGAGATGATATTTTTGAGTGCTTTTTTAAATCACAGAGATATTAAAAAATAAAGGAAGTTTAGAATAGCAAGTTAAGTTTTAACTTTCAATTTCAAGTTTATTTATAGATGGTGAAGAGTTTTGTTTGAAGAGTAGTGACTTTTGATTCATTCTATTTCAGTCTAGGAGTCACAATGCTTGGGAAGAAACAATCATGATCAAAATAAGGGGATGCAACCCTTTGTTTTTAAAGAAGATGTCTTTTGGAAGAAAATGGCCATTGGCCAGCTCAGACGAGTAGCCATTTGTGCCAGACGTCTGGTTAGTTACGAATTTTAAAACAGAACGTGTTACCAGACGTCTGAGCTTATAAGCCAGACGTCTAGTTTGTTACAAACTTATAACCAGAACATGTTTCCAGACGTCTGATAGTATATGTCAGACATCTGATACATGTACACTCTGTTACCTTTGTTTTATAAGTAATGTGTATGAGCAAATGTTTGTAAAGATTACACAAGGAGATTGTACATATCATCTATTTACAAACTTATTAGATAGAGTGTACCAGTATAATCACCCTTGTGTCGGTCTTCAAGTCTTGGATGCAAAAGTCTACCTGCATATAAATGATATATATATATATATATACATATGTATATTTACTTCAAAGCTTGTATAGTTGTTGTCATCAAAATCAAGGTTGTAACAGAAATCTTGGAAAGAAATCGTTTCAAGGGACAAGATGATCATGAATATGAAGAATGCATTCTAGAATACGTCCCCATTATTAAAATCAGTCATAAAAGAATAAGTTTGTAAAAGAATAGAAAATGAGTGGAAAAACATCATACTAGCATATGTTATTGGTGCAAAGCCTTATGTTGTATATTTTAAAACTATACACAAAGAGTATGGAAACCAATAGACGAGTTTGAGGTGTATTCCATAGAAAACAGATTTTTTCATCAACTTTAAAGAATCATCTGATTGTCTAGAAAATTCTCAAATGCAATCCACAATTTTATGATGGAAGACTCATCATAATGAGAAGGTGGTCGGGTAGTATAAAACTAGACATAGATCTTCAACACCAATTTGGATAAAACTGCCAAATGTGAATCTCAAAATTTAGGACAGAGAAGCTTTCGGTATAATGGACAACATTGTAGGAAAACCAATTAAATGTGATGCAGCCACGACAAAGAAAACGAGATTAAATTTTGCTCGAATTCCTTCAGAGGTAGCGGCAAATGAAGAATTACCAGACGAAATCGGTCTGACATTACACAATGGGGTAATCATTGTACAAAAAGTAGAATATCATTGGGTTCCACCCAAATATGAAATATGCTTCTGTTTTGGTCATAACAGGAACCAATGCAATTCAAAGAAAGCCTAAGTTCCAAGGGAGAAAACAATGCAAGAAAATTATAAGGAAGTAGAAGACTAAAATGTGAACCAAAATTCTCCAGTGGATCAACCAAAAAAATCAAGAAAGCAACAAAAAGGATTCTTAGAATAATCTAAATGCAGAAAGGACTAATAAGAATCCCAAAAAAAATGTGATGACTCACAAATCCGTATCCTTTGAATCGACAATAAACCACGCATGTCCAACCCAAAAACACGGGCTGACTGAAAGTCATGAGAAAGAAAAGAAGAGAGAAGAAGAGAAGAGAAGAAAGAGAGAACCAAACAAAACAATATAGAATCTCACATTGCAGTGGAATAACATATAGTATCATATCAATGATCTTTATAAAACAGAAACTGTAATATCATATACATCAACTAGAGTTCAACAATCAATCACTAATCATCAGCCAGGACAGTTATTATAACCCGTCCTTACTATTGCCGATAATATAAACAACAACAATGCAGCGGATAATAAACAGATACGCGTATACGAAAATGAAGATATCCAGCTCGCCTGCTGAAGCTTCAAAAGCACCAAATCTGAACTTGTAAATATACTTTGTCTGACCTAAGCATTGAAAGGGAAGAACGCCTAGATCAGTCTGGTAAAACAGCGTGAGAAACACACTCAACTGAATTTATTAAATTGCTAAACTTTTCCTTTCAAAACAACAATATCTCGTAAGACATGCCCACACATAAACACAGACATGTTTTTATCTTACGATAACCAAAACCTTTCATATCAAATCATGTTATATTATACTAGTGTCTATAGGATCGATTTCACCCTAGAGGGGGGGTGAATAGGGTGATAGTGTCAATTATAAAAATTAATCGCGGAAGCTTACAAAATATTCAATTCAGATCACAGAATAGCAGTTCAGATATCGCAGAATATAAATAACAGAAAAAACAGAACAACACAGAATTTACCCAGCTTCGGCAAAACCCTGCCTACGTGCTGCCCCCAAGGTTTCTACTAGAAATAAGATAGTCTCTCGCTTACACACGTAAACTCGCTATACCCGCTATTGACTAATCTAACTCTACGATCAAAAGCTTGCCACAACTCAACCACCGAGTTGCAAATTCTCAAGCTACGCCACGTAGCTTGTGCCCTAGTCACACGACTAGAAATTTAAAACGGTTTAAAAAGAAAATACAATTAAAAACAATAAAATAAAACCCTATTTAAAAAATAAACTAAAGCATTATAATAAAACAAGGCCGGCCCCTATTCACTTCTTCAACCCGTTCCTTTTTCTTTTTATTTGCTCCGTTCGTTGTTTTGAGATAGCAGCGGCTTTGTCCTTCAATCCAAATTAGGGCTTTCGTTCGTGCAATCCAATTTAGGGTTATTGGAGAAGTCGACTGATTTGTTGGTTGATTGCAATCGCTGTTCCTCTGATTTGCTTCGGAAATCGACCGTATCTTCGATTTGAACACGACTTCTTATTTGATCGAGTTCGACTGCAAATTGGTATGTGATTTTTGCTTTATTGCTCTAAGTTAATATTCTTGAACTCGATACATTGCCGATGATGATTCGTGGTAATTTATAGGGATTGAATTCCTAAATTTTCGTTCGTTCAGCTATATTTGAATTTGTCATACTGATATTGCTCTGGCCGCTTGATTTTGTATTGATGATTGAGATTGTATTGACTTGTTCATAAACGTATATACTTCGATTGCTTGACATTCACGGTTTTGAATTGCGGCATTGAATTGCCGTGCTCATCACGGTGTTGATTTTTGACTTTGTCAATACTGCATACGCACTTGAATTTTTACTTTCAGTATACATTCATGAATTCTCTTGTTGACTTCCTGCAGTTGCATTCATTGATCATTCTGGCCTTGAATCTGTACTTGTAGTTGTTCAACCTGGTTTTGATACTTGCTTTGAATTTGATTCACCGATCCATTGTAGCTGTGTTGATCTTGCTTGCTTCCTGTACTGATGCATTAGTTGTTGGCATATTTGCTTGTTGTTGTTTGGATCATTATGCAGTCTGCATTGAACTGTAGCTTGCAATGTGCATTCATCCTTACTGACTTGATTCACTTCATGTTTGTCCTGTCTCACTTCCATGTATGGCTTGTTCTTGGTCTCTGTTACATGCTTGCTGTTGCATGCTTTTTTGCATTTACTTGGTGCATTCATGTTTACTTTCATGGAGTAGTCATCTTGACACTGTTGTACACTTGTTGTCTCTTAAGCTTGGTTTAGAGCTGTGTTGATTTGAATTGTTGCATGGTTCATGTCACTGGTTCACTAGCTGTTGGTTACTTGATTCAGTTGTGTTGGAACTGGATTGATTTCTTTTGGCTTCACTTGTGTATACTGTGTCATTTACTTGATTGCTTCTGATTCATTTTTGAGGCAGTTTGCATGTATGGGCTGTTTAGTATGTTCATTTGAGTCAGTGGAGTTGTTTCATTTGAGTTGTAGTTGTACTGTCTTGAGCTCGTACCACAGCACTGCATGTTATATTTCTTGATCATGTTGGCCATTTGGTCGAGCTGTAGTCCAGTGATGTTAACATGTGCATTTAATTTACATTGAGACCTGTAGTATTCATTTGTGCTCTCTGCTTTGGGTAATTTCCCATGTGTACATGTCTCTTCCCTGTATCTTCATTCATGTTGCTGTGCAGTAGCCGTGGTCTTTGTTGTTGTAGCATGCACTCGTTGTTGTTTCCAGTTGCACTTGAATCTCTTGGCACTGCTGTTAGCTTTGGTGTATGTATCTTGGTTCATGTGTTGCATTGCAGTTGATTCATTAGCATGCTACTGATTGTTCTGACCTGAACTTGGTTCACTTCATGTTGATTTTTGAAATTTCACTTGAGTTGAATCCAGTTTCAAAAACTCGGGTTTGACCTTGTGCTTGAGTCGTGATTTTGAATATATTGCACGTGAGTTGAACCTGTCCGTATATTTGGGTTTGACCTTGTGCTCACCTGTCCCTGTAGCATTATCAAGTGTATATCGGTGTGCACGGCCTTGTGGCATATACAGTGATACACTGTGTATGTCACAAGTTGTTCGTGTAATTCAAATTTAAATTATGACGAACAACCCAAATAACTGAGGCAAATCATATTTTCAAAAATGTCTTTTATTTTTGAATTGCAAAAATATTTCTTTTTCAATTTTACTGCGTTAGTTTATATTTTTGCAGATTGCTCAGATACTGGATTCAAACTGGAAGGAAGTTGAAGATAAATACGAGTGTGAGTGTTATGTAGTGAGGTTATTAATGTAAACTGAATTGTGATGTAATCAAAATTGTATAGTGAATAGTGAGAGCTTGAATTTGTACTATTCAAAATTGTAATAAATATTTGTTTGAATTCAAATTCCGTGTTATTTATTTTATTCAGCAAATATTTATTTAATCTGTGAAAAATAAAATAGTATATTATCAAATACATTTAAACGAATGTATATATGTTTATTATCATCAAACAAAAATCATATAAGCGTATATTTAACAATCTCCCCCTTTTGATGATAACAAACATATATTTAAGATTTTGAATATGTTAAATGTATTTGATCATGGATATATCCTAATTGCTCCCCCTATTTAAATGCTTCCTCTCTTCACAAAACTCCCCCTACATATATGCATACAAATAAAAATATGCAAATGAGCCTAGATGCAAATACAACATTATTTGACCTTTGCTTGATTTTATTTGACAAAATCTTAACTTGTCTCTCCCCCTTTTGTTATCAGCAAAAGAATAATAGTGTTAGAGAAAATAGAGATAAAGTAATCGATATCAATCCAACATTTAAACTCAATTGAATATAAATATTAAATTTCGATAAAAAGTCAAACAAAAATCATAAATATTTTGTTAGGCGCATATTCCACTTTTAGAATGATGGAAATGATGTCATCATATAAAACCATGCAGTTGTGTCTATTTGTGGCATATTTATATCAGGAATTTGAATATCTACTAACCATGCATAACCGTTAGGACTTTTAAATGAGATTAGTAGTATTCCAATTTTATTTTTAAAAAAAATGAATTCAAGTATCTTCTAACTACGCATAACCGTGAGGACTTTTAAATGGGATTAGAATCAACTTGTTTATTTTAAAAAAAAATCAACTTTTGATATGCGTTCCATACTTGCATAACCGTGAGGACTTTTAAATGAGCATGGAAGCACATAACGAATTCCAAGTAATTCACCCATGCATAACCGTGAGGACTTTTAAATGAGAATGAATACTTTGGTATTTATTATTATTATTATTATTACCTTTTTTTTTTTAAAAAAACGTGAAAATGAAAAACGAACGATTCCTGTTTAAAGTACCACATATCGACAAACTATATAGAATTTTGATGAGTGATGGTTGTTAGAAATATGATAGATATAGAGATGGTCATGGAATTTTTTACCAACAAAAAGCTTTATAACTCTTGTTTAAATTTCTAAAGAAATTTATTAATTATACCGTCTCAAGTCATAATATTTGATCAATGTTAACACTCATCACTTTTTCAATCACTATTTTTCTTTTCGATAACCATTAGGGAGTCAGATTAGTCAAAATGTCATTTAAAATCAAATTCAAAAAATAATTATGAAATTAATATTTCAAAATGACTAATCTGAAAATATGGTCAAAAATGATTTTCTCCAGGGGGTTTTAAAAGAAAAATTTTCTGCTATTTGAAATGAAAAATATGCAGATATTTTCTTTGAAAAACGATGCAGTTACTAAATGTCTCAACAAAAATCACGTTTCACTAGTAATTTTTCTATCAACTAGATTACCAGTGTAATCTGCATCTGAATTTCTTTTTCACTCAAAATTATCATTAATTGAATTCGATTGACCAAACCATGAAGTGTGCACCAAAAAATTTCAAACTTAATTTTACAGCAATTTAAATGACATTCTTTTGAATTTGAATTGAAGCCGTGTAAATAATCAGAAAACCGTGAATATAGAGTCAGCCATATTATAACCAATTGTAATATCCAACAAAACACTATTTTTAATCCAAACTGATATGAAGTAGTTCAAAGAATCTAGAGAATTTTATAGTGTTGTGGCATAAGAATATAATTTGGCCAACTATTCAGAATCAAAATCATCATCTTTTCATCAATCTCAATATTGGCTGATTTTAATTCAGAATATGGTGCAGATTATTACATTTAATATATCGTTCAAATAAATATACTTTTACCTGTTTTTACCTTTACGATATTTTTCGTCGTTGTCCATTGTGATTCTGTCACCTTTATACTAGGCTAAGGAACTTTGCTTTGTCGTCCGTTGTGTTTCTGGAACAGCCAAAAATCCAGAGAACACTGTTGTTGTTCCTTAGCCTGCCACCACACCAACACGATGAAAGATTTATGTGACCTATTTGTTTTTATAGGTCCATGGTTGTTAGTGGCAGAAAATTTTGAAAAATAATTTTGTGTAGACCCAAAACTATTTATAATTGTTCCCTTCGGCACCCAAATTTGTTTAACTTTGAGAGATTTTATATTTGTGCCTTTTGGAACCCAAATCGGTATAGTTTTCACATGTTTGGGTCTATACCAACAATTATTGTGATCGTGTCCAAATTTTCTACAAATTGTGCACATTGAGTTGACTTGATTAATATCGCTTTCAACAATTTTCGAACAATTATATCCAAGTCCTTGTCTAACCTTGTTAACAGTTTGCTTTCCTAATAGCATATTTAACGATTTTTCACTTTTTGAAAATTTATCTAAAGTCGTTGACAATTGTTGGACTTGTGTTTTGAGAGATTCATTTTCGTTTAACAATTGTGTGCACTTTTTAATAGAATTCTCTCTCCTAATATTTTCATTCTCTTTTAAAATCAGAATTTCATTTTCAAGTGATTTTATTCTGATTTCTGATTTTCTAATTTCTTCTTCGAATGTTGGACACTTATCACACTTAGGGATCCTACTTTGATAGGTTTTAACTAATTGATCAAGTTATTTATTTAAATCTATCAAAGTATTTTTTTGTGATTCAAGTTTGGCATACTTATCCCTAAGTCGTTCAAAACAGCCATTCACTTCGTGGAAATAAATAAGTAAATCAGAGTGAGTAAGTTTTGCTACCTCGCTTGGCTTGTCATCGTCGCTATCGGTTATATTCCCATGAAGGCACATATCTGCT
Source organism: Allium cepa (assembly GCA_030765085.1). Taxonomy (NCBI): domain Eukaryota; kingdom Viridiplantae; phylum Streptophyta; class Magnoliopsida; order Asparagales; family Amaryllidaceae; genus Allium; species Allium cepa. The sequence continues at coordinate 1,053,486,518 of CM060931.1, forward strand.
TTCTCACTCTCACTGCTATCGCTTTTATTCCACGTGGCTGCAAAACACCGTTTTGATTTCTTTTCAAAATCGCGTTGAAATCGGGGATAATTGGGCTTGATATTACAGGGTTTGTTGCAAATGATCCCGTGTTCTTCCGAGTTGTCCAGTGCTTTGATTATTATGTTTTTTAATTTTTTATTGAGAGCAGGATTTCCCTATTTGTGATTCCACCTTTTGAAATTCTTCATTATTAATGTCAGCTCGGCTGCTCCATCATCATCATCCTCATCACAACTACTATTTACCAATCCTGTTAAGCACATTTCTTTAACCGAGTCAGTTGTAGAGGACTTCTCATTGCTGTTGACTTTTGCACCATATATTGCATCGAAAGTATTCCAGATTTCCTGTGCATTTTCACAATGAGAAATGAAATTAAAATTATCTTGATTAATATGAGAATATAATATATGCATAGCAAGAGCATTAATCGAGATAATTTTCTTATCTGTTATGTCACACCCATTTTCAATAATATTCCAACATTTAATATTAACAGATTTTAAATAAAATTCCATTTTCACTTTCCAATTCAAAAAATCTGTTCCATCGAAAATAGAAGGAATAATATTGGAACGACCCTCAAAATTATTCTTAAAAGAAGCCATTTTAAAAATTCAAATTTTTGAAACAAAAACCGATTTTTGAAACACGAATTTTTTAAAACAAAAATTGGTTTTTGTAAAATCAAAATTTTAAAATAAACGGCTTTTGAACCTGCTCTGATACCACTTGTAGGATCGATTTCACCCTAGAGGGGGGTGAATAGGGTGATAGTGTCAATTATAAAAATTAACCACGGAAGCTTATAAAATATTCAATTCAGATCACAGAATAGCAGCACAGATATCGCAGAATATAAATAACAGAAAAAACAGAACAACACAGAATTTACCCAGCTTCGGCAAAACCCTGCCTACGTGCTGCCCCCAAGGTTTCTACTAGAAATTAGATAGTCCCTCGCTTACACACGTAAACTCGCTATACCCGCTATTGACTAATCTAACTCTACGCTCAAAAGCTTGCCACAACTCAACCACCGAGTTGCGAATTCTCAAGCTACGCCACGTAGCTTGTGCCCTGGTCACACGACTAGAAATTTAAAATGGTTTAAAAAGAAAATACAATTAAAAACAATAAAATAAAACCCTATTTAAAAAATAAACTAAAGCATTATAATAAAACAAGGCCGGCCCCTATTCACTTCTTCAACCCTTCCTTTTTCTTTTTATTTGCTCCGTTTGTTGTTTTGAGATAGCGGCGGCTTTGTCCTTCAATCCAGATTGGGGCTTTCGTTCGTGCGATCCAATTTAGGGTTATTGGAGAAGTCGAATGATTTGTTGGTTGATTGCAATCGCTGTTCCTCTGATTTGCTTCGGCAATCGACCGTATCTTCGATTTGAACACGACTTCTTATTTGATCGAGTTCGACTGCAAATTGGTATGCGATTTTTGCTTTATTTCTCTAAGTTAATATTCTTGAACTCGATACATTGCCGATGATGATTCGTGGTAATTTATAGGGATTGAATTCCTAAATTTTCGTTCGTTCAGCTATATTTGAATTTGTCATACTGATATTGCTCTGGCCGCTTGATTTTGTATTGATGATTGAGATTGCATTGACTTGTTCATAAACGTATATACTTCGATTGCTTGACATTCACGGTTTTGAATTGCGGCATTGAATTGCCGTGCTCATCACGGTGTTGATTTTTGACTTTGTCAATACTGCATACGCACTTGAATTTTTACTTTCAGTATACATTCATGAATTCTCTTGTTGACTTCCTGCAGTTGCATTCATTGATCATTCTGGCCTTGAATCTGTACTTGTAGTTGTTCAACCTGGTTTTGATACTTGCTTTGAATTTCATTCACTGATCCATTGTAGCTGTGTTGATCTTGCTTGCTTCCTGTACTGATGCATTAGTTGTTGGCATATTTGCTTGTTGTTGTTTGGATTATTATGCAGTCTGCATTGAACTGTAGCTTGCAATGTGCATTCATCCTTACTGACTTGATTCACTTCATGTTTGTCCTGTCTCACTTCCATGTATGGCTTGTTCTTGGTCTCTGTTACATGCTTGCTGTTGCATGCTTGTTTGCATTTACTTGGTGCATTCATGTTTACTTTCATGGAGTAGTCATCTTGACACTGTTGTACACTTGTTGTCTCTTAAGCTTGGTTTAGAGCTGTGTTGATTTGAATTGTTGCATGGTTCATGTCACTGGTTCACTAGCTGTTGGTTACTTGATTCAGTTGTGTTGGAACTGGATTGATTTCTTTTGGCTTCACTTGTGTATACTGTGTCATTTACTTGATTGCTTCTGATTCATTTTTGAGGCAGTTTGCATGTATGGGCTGTTTAGTATGTTCATTTGAGTCAGTGGAGTTGTTTCATTTGAGTTGTAGTTGTACTGTCTTGAGCTCGTACCACAGCACTGCATGTTATATTTCTTGATAATGTTGGCCATTTGGTCGAGCTGTAGTCCAGTGATGTTAACATGTGCATTTCATTTACATTGAGACCTGTAGTCTTCATTTGTGCTCTCTGTTTTGGGTAATTTCCCATGTGTACATGTCTCTTCCCTGTATCTTCATTCATGTTGCTGTGCAGTAGCCGTGGTCTTTGTTGTTGTAGCATGCACTCGTTGTTGTTTCCAGTTGCACTTGAATCTCTTGGCACTGCTGTTAGCTTTGGTGTATGTAGCTTGGTTCATGTGTTGCATTGCAGTTGATTCATTAGCATGCTACTGATTGGTCTGACCTGAACTTGGTTCACTTCATTTTGATTTTTGAAATTTCACTTGAGTTGAATCCAGTTTCAAAAACTCGGGTTTGACCTTGTGCTTGAGTCGTGATTTTGAATATGTTGCACGTGAGTTGAACCTGTCCGTATATTTGGGTTTGACCTTGTGCTCACCTGTCCCTGTAGCATTATCAAGTGTATATCGGTGTGCACGGCCTTGTGGCATATACAGTGATACACTGTGTATGTCACAAATTGTTCATGTATGATGAATTCAAATTTAAATTATGACGAACAACCCAAATAACTGAGGCAAATCATATTTTCAAAAATTATCTTTTATTTTTGAATTGCAAAAATATTTCTTTTTCAATTTTACTGCGTTAGTTTATATTTTTGCAGATTGCTCAGATACTGGATTCAAACTGGAAGGAAGTTGAAGATAAATACGAGTGTGAGTGTTATGTAGTGAGGTTATTAATGTAAACTGAATTGTAATGTAATTGTGATGTAATTGTGATGTAATCAAAATTGTACAGTGAATAGTGAGAGCTTGAATTTGTACTATTCAAAATTGTAATAAATATTTGTTTGAATTCAAATTCCGTGTTATTTATTTTATTCAGCAAATATTTATTTAATCTGTGAAAAGTAAAATAGTATATTATCAAATACATTTAAACGAATGTATATATGTTTATTATCATTAAACAAAAATCATATAAGCGTATATTTAACAGTGTCTAGCATACAAATAATATTAATCATTGCCAAAAATTTTACATTGATTAAATTCCAACATATAGCCCAAAATGGATAATACAATCAAAATGGAAGGTACGTAGCGATGTTTGGATTTTCATACAAATGACCAGGTGAATGGACTACCTTCCGATGGGTACACCTCTAGATGGATGTCCCAGGCATAGAACATCTGTCCTCTACCAACACAAGACTGACTTACCTTTGTAACTAGGTAGTACCGAATATGTCATCCACCGTCGTTATCAACCTTTCCGAGGGCCCTCATAGCATATAAACCACATTAATTTACATCCCGAACATCATAGCGGGAAGAAATATATTTAGAAGAGGATGATCATATCCTAATTGGTAACGAACACTTAGCCCTGGTGCATCTAACCCTGTTTCGGTCATTTTCGGTTGATGAGGCCTGATGTAATGATTACCTTTCACATATCATTTGTCACATCATTTTGAATGCCACATTGCTATTTCCGTTGACCACTAATTGGCTTCCAAAAAAAATACAGCCCTTGAGCTCCTACGTCCCAAGGGGAGTGTTAAGAAAAGAGAAGTTGACTTCTCCGCCACCACTAATGTACGTTTGTAAAAACTAATGCACATAATCTTAGAAATGTAATGTCAGACACTCATCCATACAAGTTGTCCAGTAACAGGACAAACTAATGGTACTTTCCTACCACATCCTATCGGGAAATCCCTAGGACTAGTAGCGAATAGTCATTGCACTGGATATTTCATAACGAAGAGACTACTACTGGATGTATATTAGGATTTTAACCACAAGCGATCAACAAGAAGTCCTTCACTATGAAAATCCTAAATATCAATATAATCGACCAAACTACACAATCATCGCATATACATTGGTTCGAAGTGGTTTTTAGATAAACCGATCCCAGTCTCTTTGCACCAACAATGCAAAAGTGTTTCTCAAAATCACACTGAAACTAAGTCTCATTGACTTATCATGTCTCCAACTTTCAACTTGTTATCCTTCGGTCAAGAAGGAAGCTCGATAGATTGGAATAATACTCCGCACTACACGAATCAACATCCTCAACACAAATGATAATCAAGCCTATACAGATGGCTAGGTACTAAGTGTACAGCTAATTAGTTCCCACATCAAGTCGAGGAACTAAAACGACTAAATTTGAAAGTTGGTTTTTTAACTATCAAAGCAAACAAACAAGTTTTTAGCACCAAGAAATCACTAGGCCCTTTTGATTAATCTTTATTAATTAAATCACCTTTCCAAGTATTCACTTCAAATTATCTTTAAAAAAGATATATTATCAAAACCATTTCAATATTTCACTATTTGGAAAATATTTCCATATACTTATTTCAACAGTATAAGCATATTCACAAATCTCTTTAGTAAGCTTAATATTTTTCAACATATGCTTTATTGGATCAAAACAAATGTTGCGTAAAACATCATTACGACATCCCAAAATCATTAGATAGATATATAAACCATATACTATACAAAACATCTCCTTTCGAAAATCATTTACTATAACAACAATGTTATAGTCCGTGCTTTAATTGCTTCTCGAAAACATTTATTTCAACAATGAATGTTGAAATCTAAGTTTTCGATGCTTACACCTTTTGAAACATCTTTAGTTCATTTAAAAGATCCCTTTTCAAAGCATTCATTAAATTTAAAGATTATCCACTATCCAAAATCGTGAATATAATTCTCTTACCAAATTCATTATTTCTACATATTTAATTTAAAAGATTATTCACTATCAAAAATTGTGAATATAATTCCTCTAATAAGATTTCATATTTAACATATCAAAATAAGTTGATTTCACATTTATAAAACAGTGTTTATAAATTCCATTTATATCTCATTTACATGCCAAAATCCGATTATAAGTTAATTCACTTATAAGTCTCTTATTACTAAAAAAATTCCCTTTTTATAACTTCATCAATTTATAAATCTTATTTACTTATAAGATCCATTTATAACTTCATTTTAAACACTTATAAAACTCGTTTATAATTCCATTATTTTGATTTATAAAAATTCAATTTTATAAATCTTTTACCTGAACCATTTATCATAAATTCAAAATCTCACTTTAACTTAATTTTCAAAATAGTTAACTCCATATTTCAAAAATCACATTTTAGTATATTCCAAAATCATATTTTTTATAACATAAAAATTATAACTTTTTATTTATTTACAATATATTCATTCCTTTAACAATTCAAAAGAATTAATAAAACCTATATTTTCAAAAGCACTTTGAAATCCTTTTTAATTGGAAATCATCATTCTAATATTTTTAAATTTCCAAAATATGGCCCAATGTTGCAACAACACTAAATAAAGTGATTCACATCAATCATGGCATCCAAACATCATATAAATAAAAATCAACACCAGTGAGGAATAAAATCACATGATTATTTTAAACATCCAAACATCATGGCATCCTAACATCACATGATTATATCACAATATCTATAAATAAAATCAACATTAGTGAGGAATCTAGTTGGATCTCTCCAACTGTCACCTGCAACATATATACATATGAGAGAATATATATAATGTCCCCTATGAGGTAGACGCGCATACAAAAGGTCATCCTCTTATACACGGAAACGTATAGGGTCTCATATGCTCCAATTGGCAGGAATATATCCAAATACCAATCAATATATATATATATATATATATATATATATATATATCATCAAAACAATCATCAATCATCATAAATAAATTTATTCTCACTTATATAGAAATATAAGCGAGTCAAAATGTGAGTTGTACTCACTTTGATTCCAATAGACATTGCAGCATTTTATTCTGAATAAAATTAAACAAGCATTTAATTTTACCCAAATTTTTTTAGCTCCAATCAACTCCAATCTAGCTCCATCGCTAGTGTTCGTGAATATGAACCCAATGCAACTTGTTTCATCAAATTTTGGTCTCATATGAAGAAGTTATAAAATTTTAAACTTAACACAAATTATAAACAATATAATTTACATTTTTTTAATTTATTTACCAAGCCACCCTGGCCGCATTTCCCTATCTTCATTTTCCATGCAAGAATCTCCAAAATCGAACCCATCGTCGTGTTCGAATCCTTTGATGCCGCACCGCCTACGTTCGTCGAAACGACGATCAGTGACCATCATCTTGTAGTGCTACACCCCACGCACCACCGCCCAAAGGCACGGTGTGCTCGGCCACCTCTTGGCCTCAAGATTCGTGCTCGAATGTGTGGCTTTTGTGGCCAATTTGTCGTCGATCCACCACGTAATTTCTGATCACGACCGTTGGATAGAGAGTACTCGTTGAGCTCTAAAACATTGCAATTGGAAGTTTTCGATGAAAGTGGATGGATGTAACGACCCGCAAATCCGTACCACTTTAGTCAACACTATTCTACATCAATCCACTCAAGATGAACGGAAATATGAACCATTTGGGTTAAGGAAGAAGTGGTAGAAGAAGAAAGTAGAAAACAACATCAGAATCTAACCATCGCAGCGGAATAAAATACAATAGATAATCACAGATCTTTACACCAAAAACAAATATATCTGTTTATACACACAGCACCAGAGTCATCAATCACACAACACACAATTAGACAGCAATCATAACCTGTCCTCACACAACTGAATACACAACGGAGTATAAATCAAGTACGGAGGTACGTCTCGCCATCCAGCTCGTCTCCTGAGCTCCACAGCATCCTTTCCTGTATTCTATAATACTCGGTCTGACCGAGCATTATAGTTAAATAACACCCGAATCAGTCTGGAATACCAGCGTGAGAAAACCACATCCAAATTGATTATTAAAGTTTCAAAAATCCTTTGGAAACAAAAGCATCTCTTAAGACCACACCACAAATAAACATGTTGGGTTGGACCTTACGATGGCAAAAACACTTTTTATTAAAATTCTCTGATATTATAATAGGATCTATTTGCAAATACTTATTTAAATAGCCGAAATTGTTACATCTATTAAATTCCAGCTACTAGCCATAAAGTGGGTAATACAAACAAAACTCGTAAAAGGCACGTAGGGAGAATGGATTTCCAACTAATGACTAGGCACTGTGGTACCACCTGTCACGGTACATGGTCTAGATCAGCATACCGAGGATCACCTCCGACCCCCTGCAACACAAGATCGGGACTACCCCTTACTGGATAATCCCGAGTAAGATCACCCCACGGTTGTGATCAACAACCGCACCACTAAGCTGAAATAAAAAGGACATCTAGACAGGGATGACCTCACCTTGAAATGGATGCTACCCACCCAGCCTTGCTGCATAACCCCTGATTTTCAGTCATTCCTGGTTGATGAGGCTTGAGGCTAACCGTTACCTTTTTAGAACATATCCCTTAGAATGCTCATCACCCACGTGACGATGTTCCAAAAGCAATTATCCATACAAGTCCATCCCGGGCTCGAATGGAACCGAAGGCACTACTCCTACTACATCCATTTTGAAAATAACCTTAGGATTAGTAGCGACTAGCCCTTGCACTTCACTGCTCCATCTTCGACTCCGAACTCGTTTCTCCATGAAAACATACAAACCGGATCGAAGTGGATTTCAAGAAATTAATCTCGATCCTGGTCTCTTCGAAACGATCAGCGCATTGGCCAATACTGATAGTCGGTTATTTAACTATCAATTAAAATTCACAAACAACCATCACACAATAAATAATCTCCCAAATTATTTATTATTCTCAAAATATCTTCAAGATATATTTCCATTTCAAACCCTTTGAAAACAGTTTTCAAACCACACTTTTCTCATGAAATAGATTTTCCCAAATATTTATTTCCACTGAAAACAACCAAGCACAAAAATTTAGATTTTTAAGATAATTTAAAAAAACTATATTATAAAATATACTTTAACATTTAAATTGAAAACTACTTCAATACTTCATTAAAAATATATACTGTAGGAATATTTGAAATAAGATTACTTTATAAAATATAAAACTAGGTTCTCTCTTTTAAAACAAAATATCAAGTCACCTTCAAATAATTACTACTATAATAGATTTGAAAGGTACTTACTTCAGAGTTTAAACAATTAGAAATAATTTTTTTTTAAACATTCTCTTTAAAACGACATTAAAACTTTTAACCTATATTTAAAAATTTACTTTGAAACATACTTGGCTATTCAGGGAAATATACTTCTCTTCGCATTCTTTAAAAATAAATCACCATTTATTTTTTTAAACAAATTTTCCATTTCTTTAATAACTTTCCATTGTGGATTTATTTCTCCAAATATCTACTGATATATTACTTTACTTTTATAAACCCAGTTTATAAATTCCAAGTCTCACTTCTCTTTTAAAGTTCCAACTTCAACCACTTAAATCAATTTTCAAATTGATTTCCAATTTACTCCATTGTGAAGTAAATTTCTTTACTTACTCAATTCATTTCAAAATCCATTAATTGTAGACTTTATTATTATTTTGTTTTTTTCGTTTTGATTTTAAGTCTTTTAACTGAAACATATCAATTTCAGATTTTCCAAATTTCTTCTTTATTCTTTTCAATAATTTAAATCTTAAATTTAAAATAAATGCTTTATTCTTTTAAATAATAACACTGAAGTTTGAAATTTATTATCTTTCTGTTTATTCAAAATCCCCTTTTCATATACGGAATTTATTTATTAGAATTTTAAATCCACTAATATTCTTATCCAGTTCATTCTTAATTTATTTAAATTCTCTATCATCCTTTTCTTAAAAATTCACTCTTTTATTTTCTTTTCAAAAATCAAATTCTATATATTTTGATAACTTAGTGTACCGAAATATATTTAAGCAAACCATAACATTCAATATTCCAGTTATCAATAATATTCATCACAGAATATTGAATATTCATAATAGAGAATGCTAAAAAATATAAATAATTTTGAGGAATCAGGTTGGATCCCTCCAACCTGTTTCCCTGCATTCACAGATGTTAGCACAATATAAAATACCAATTCCACTTCGAGGTGGAATATCGTGGTATATGGGTTTTTTAAATATAATATCATCCGCTATTATGCGGCGCATATGGTCTCATCCGCTATATAATGCGGGAAATCAATCATTCCAAAATATATTATATACTACTATATATAATATTGCACATCAAAACAATTCAATCATTCATTCAATTATTTAAATTTAACTATTTAAATCTTAACAACCTAGATGAGTGAGATTAACTCACCTTTGATTTTGTTTACAACCCAATCCAAACTGGCTTGTTTCCATGATTTTAAACCTTGTATAAAACATTATACAATTTATTAATATTCGAAATAAATCGAACAATAAATCTTTCCATTTACTAAATTTAATTACTAATGATTCAATTTAACTTAATGATTTAACTTTAAACTTATATATATATATATATATATATATATTCTTTTGAACTACATATACACTTATAGAAATAGATTATAAATTTCAAAATCTAACTTTTATAAATTTTACAAACAAATTTAAAAATTCCTATATTCCTTTCAAAGTCTTCTCTAAATATATAACCCTTTTTTTATTTTATCAAAAAAATATTTTCTTATTTAGAGATAATATCAGAGATTCATTTGTTGTTTATATACATAAATATTTTTAGTATGCACGCACACATATATATAAATAAATAAAAATAAATAAAAGCAGTATCAATACCTCACCAAAGATCGCAACGCCCTAGGCCACGTGCATGATAACCCAGACCCTAGCCCACGACTGGAAATCGAACGCTGCCTTGTAAGCGCCATCATGTCAATTACAACCCCCCCAAATCGATCGACAACCTCTGCTATGAACTCGAGATTACCCTCAGGCATCATGATTTGCCTGACTTCATGAAACCCTAATGCACGCGAGCTCGCCTCCTAGAGCCGTGACAATGCCTTAGTCGAACTCCAAAACGCCGCCGCATTCTCGGCCATGTGATAACATTGCGTCGAGCACCTCCATTGCACTGACGATTAAGTGCCACCGCCGCCCTTTTCCTCGCGCAAATCGCGATTCAATCATGACCCGATCGCGATGCCGTACCCCCTTCCCGAAGTCAAATGAATTGATTACTCGAATCGTTTTCGAGCTTGAATACGAGGCTAAACTAGGGTTGCTTGAGTTTGATATCGCATAAACCCAGTCGCCCCTGATTCGAACAAGTTTCGTTCATATCATTTTATTTCTTTTCGGGTAATTTATTTGAGTGAAAATGAATATGAAGAGAGGGGAAAAAAAGGAAAATCTCGTTTTGATTTGAACTGAAAAGGATGAAGGAGGAAAACAACAAATTTTGCTTATAAAAAGAAGAACAGGATTCTCATTCGACCCTTTTTTTTCTAGCATGTGAATTCGAGTATGAAGGCGAAAGAGGAAAGAAGCTTGCGTTAAAAGCTGAAAGGATGTGGCTTATATGAGAAGGTTTGACTATTTAAATTAAATTACATTAGATTATTCTAGACATTTTCAGATCGTACGACCAAACGGTAACTCCAAACATTGCGAAATTTGAAATCCGATAATAATATAATATTACGGATCCAATGGAACTGGTTTCGTCAAATTCCGAGACTGTGCCTCGGAAAGCTATTTTAAATATCAATTTAAACGATATATTTTTAAAACAGAACAAATCACTTCCAAATCCAATTTTAACACTTCTATTATCTTTAGTATTATCGATATAAATTTTAAAAAACCTTAAATTATTTTTAATAGGTTTAAAACTCCAGATCTAACATTTTACCCAACTTCAAATTATTTAATTCAATAATTTAGTTATCAAATAAATAGTGATATTTGAATTCAAGTTAAAAATTAACTTTTAAATATTTAAAATCAATTAAATATTCCAATTTCAAATGCTCAAAAATTCTGGGTCGTTACATTCCTCCCCCTTAAAAGAATTTCGTCCTCGAAATTGCTAGTTAAGAAGAATGATTCAATACCTATTACTATTTTTCAAAACCAAACAGTTTTTAACAACAACCCAACAATCTTTATTAAAGACATGTTATACATCTTACCAACTTTTCAAATTTTACCGCAGTTCTCAAACAACTTTACTTATTCAACCATTCAAATTATAATTCAAAACCAAGTTTTAAATTTTCAAAATTTCTCAAAAATTTTCTAACTTTCTAAATTTTTGAAAAATTTCTCCAGCGTCTTCTTTGCGCGGCTAGCTCAGTACAACTACAAAATGCCTCTACGGGCTCCCAAATTCCAAAAGAAAACAAAAAGCCAAGTGGCAAGATAAAAAACCCAATCAAATTTCATACAGAAATTTAAACACATACATTTTTAGTCGGGCAATTCAAATTTATCTTCCGAAATCAAAACCAATTTTCCTTGCCCTTTATAATACCTGCATATCCTATTTAGCACTAATATCCAATCATAGCATTCAAAAACATTTTATTAAATCTTCACTCCTATGCTTATTCAATATATTTTCCCAACACCCATATTACTTAAGAATCTTACCGTTTCTTTTTAAGTTCAGCATAGGTATTTTATATGCTTCTTATATTTATTTTCACTTTACCACTTTAGTTTATATCTACTTCTATTCAAATTGATTCTCCCATTTACATATGAATTCAATTATCTCCAATTCTAAATATTTAACTTTATCTTCCATTCATAACTGATTCATATCATTATTTTAAATTAGTTTCATCCACTAATTTATTTCAAATTTTCAATTTGAAATCGTTTTGTCACTAACAAAAAATTTTCTAAAAATTTCTAACTCCCAGAATTTTCTGAAAATCTTGGTAGAGTCTCCTTTGTACGGAGGAGCTTTTGCAATTTGACAAAAGATATAAATATATATACATCGACCCACCCGGTTAGATTCCTATTTTTATTGCGTAGGCGTATTTTTATTTAGCATTTTTAAGCAAGCGGCTTATTTATTTAGCAGTTAGCGTGCCCAAAATCCAGCCAAACGGCTTCCCGGTACCTGGACTTACACAATTCAAACATGTAAGTGCCATATATATGAAGTTTAACAACATTTCACTTATTTGCAATAGTTAAACACATGAATTCTTAAAAGCAATGCACACTAAACTTTCCGTAAGCAATTCATATCGTTTTAATACTAATTCAACTATTTTCAATTAATTAATATACCATTTTCATTCAATTTGAATGGTTTACAATCCACTTACTTACATTCAATTCATTTTTAAATTTTAAACAAACCCGTATTATTCCAATTGATTAAAAATTCAATTTTATTCACCTCTGTTAATACATTTGTTTCGTTTACGAAAAAATGACAAATTTTCTGTGCAAATTTGATGTTATTCATGCAAATAACAATTACTTCAGCCTATAACCATTTTAAATTGATTCCACTCACTTTATATTAATTTTATTCCATTCTACATTACTCACAACCCATACACTTGCATTTTCATTTCATATCCGTATTTGTTTATCCAAAACTATTTTATTTAGCTTGAAAACAATCCAGGCTAATTCATTGAATAACTATTTCTCAACTTATTTAAACCACACTTCTATTTGAGTTTAGCTTTCATTCAACACTTACTTAAGTTAATAACTTAAGTTCATTTCCATTTGACCAACCTCCATTTCTTTTTGCAGCAAGTTCTATTTCCATCTTCAAATTTATTTGATTAGTTATTATAAATTTTAAATTTTCAGATTCAATTCATTTAATTGATTACAAAGCCATTTTCAATTTATTCCCACCCATCTGGGTTTTATTTGCAACTAAAACCATCCCTACCTTAATCTATTTTCATTTATATTTACTTCACTAACGATTCAAGTCGAATTTGATTTATAACTCGAATTTTATTTCCAAATTCCATTATTAACTCACAATTCAACTTCTATTTAACTACATTAGGTTCCATTTACATATTTCATTAACTAATTTATTATCTAATTAGTTCTCCCCTTATTTATAATTCAATACTTGATTTTTAATCTCAAAATCTCTTCATTTAATTTTCTTAAGTGCAATTTATTTAATAATTCAAGTTTGGATTTTTGTTTTATTTTCCAATTCATCAAACAATATTTATTTTAGGTTTTCTGTTTCACTTTTCAATTTTATAAGTCACAACTTATTTACACATTTCCATTCATTCTAGGCTTGAATATATTCATCTTTATTTTTAACTCAAGATTTTCCGCTTATTTAGAATCCAAGCATATTTTTATTCCATGGATTTTTAATTCTTTTATGAGTTATTCTAATTAATTTATTCCAATCCAATTCTTATCCAACTTATTTCTTATCCAACTTCCATTTATTTAAGTAAGGATCTAATTCCATTCAATATCACCTATAACTCAAATGAATTTTATTCCAATTCAATTCTATTCTAACTCAGTATTTAGTTTAATTCGATTCAATTTTCTTCCTCAATCCAAGTTAATTTCATTTTTAACGTTTCACTTCAAATTTTAATTCGAACACTCAAAGCTCATATTTCCTCCCTGATTTAAAAATCATCTCATTTTATAAGCTTATAACCTATCTCATCAGGATTTTTAAACATCTAGCTTGTGGTTTCAGATCATTTTGAAATTTCCAACATCTCTCTCAAAATTTTTAAACCAATCCTGGTTTTTATTCGCAACAAGTTTCCTTTGAAATTTCAAAAACAACTGGATCTTCTGAACAAATCAATTTGGCAGCAATCCGTCGCCTAGAAACTCAAAAATGAACATCGATGATGTTGCAGTCATCACCAAAATTATTTTCTAGCGACTGAAGTGAGTTCAATGTTATATCCCTTCCCAAAATTTATTTGAAACAATTTCCTTTCAGAAATACTTCTAAAATAATAATGCTATTATTTATCTTCAAAACACTTTGAAAACACTTCGAAAATCTCCAGGGTTTTTAATTTTCAAAATTTGACCTAAATCAAATTTTAACTATATTACATTTGCATAGTTTATGCTCATACCAATTCCCATTTAATTATATTTCAATTTATAAATCACGTTTATAATTGACATTTATAAATTTCATTTTATAAATGAATTTATTTCCTTAACCTTTGGTTATATTTTCGATTTCTAGTTAAATTTTCACACAACAATGATAATAATTTAATATTATCATTCCTAAAATCCAAGCAACCATATATTAGCTAAAATAGTTTACAAAAACTTTTCTTTTATATCAAAATATATTTTGGATAAAATTATTTCACGCACCCACCTTTAAAACAATATTGTGTCAATTTATCGTGTCAGGTGTTTATAAACTCTTCTCGAATAGAGGCCAACTTATTCGATCAGAATTCATATTCCACTCAACCAATGAGTCAACACAATATTAAAACAATTTATATTCACCAACAAATACGCGCTCATATCTATTAATACGCTCAAACTCATTCTAGAGTACTACTGACTCTATTTGAGTAATTCCCACTAGAGCCAAGGTTATCACCAACCTAAGCTCTGATACCAAGTGTAATGACTCACAAATCTGTACCTCTTGAGTCAACACTATTCTACATCAATCCACTTAAGATGAAATGGAAATACGAACCATTTGGGTTAAAGAAGAAGAGGTAGAAGAAGAAAGTAGAAAAACGACATCAGAATCTAACTATCGCGGCGGAATAAAATATAATAGATAATCACAGATCTTTACACCAAAAACAAATATACCTGTTTATACATACATCATCAGAGTACATCAATCACATAACACACAATTGGATAGCAATCATAACCTGTCCGCACACAACTGAATACACAACAGAATATAAATCAAGTACGGAAGTACGTCTCGCCATCCAGCTCGTCTCCTGAGCTCCACAACATCATTTCCTATATTCTATAATACTCGGTCTGACCCGAGCATTATAGTTAAATAATACCCGAGTCAGTCTGGAATACCAGCGTGAGAAAACCACACCCAAATTGATTATTAAAGTTTCAAAAATCCTTTGGAAACAAAAGCATCTCGTAAGACCACGCCACAAATAAACATGTCGGGTTTTTACCTTACGATAGTTAAACACTTTTTATTAAAATCCTCTGATATTATATTAGGGTCTTTTTACAAATACTTATTAAAATAGCCGAAATTGTTACATCTATTAAATTCCATCTACTAGCCACAAAGTGGGTAATACAAACAAAACTCGTAAAAGGCGCGTAGGGAGAATGGATTTCCAACTAATGACTAGGCACTGGGGTACCACCTGTCACGGTACCTGGTCTAGATCAGCATACCGAGGATCACTTCCGACCCCTTGCAACACAAGACCGGGACTACCCTTTACTGGATAATCCCGAGTAAGATCACCCCACGGTTGTGATCAGCAACTGCACCACTTAGCCAAAATCAAACGAATTGATTACTCGAATCGTTTTCGAGCTTGAATACGAGGCTAAACTAGGGTTGCTTGAGTTTGATATCGCATAAACCTAGTCGCCCCTGATTCGAACGAATTTTATTCATATCATTTTATTTCTTTTTGGGTAATTTATTTGAGTAAAAATGAATTTGAAGAGAGGGGAAAAAAGGAAAATCTCGTTTTGATTTGAACTGAAAAGGATGAAGAAGGAAAACAACAAATTTTGCTTATAAAAAGAAGAACAGGATTCTCATTCAACCCTTTTTTTTCTATCATGTGAATTCGAGTATGAAGGCGAAAGAGGAAAGAAGCTTGCGTTAAAAGCGGGAAGGATGTGGCTTATATGAGAAGGTTTGACTACTTAAATTAAATTCCATTAGATTATTCTAGGCATTTTCAGACCATGCGACCAAACGGTAACTCCAAACACTGTGAAAATTGAAATCCGATAATAATATAATATTACGGATCTAATGGAACTGGTTTCGTCAAATTTCGAGGCTGTGACTCGAAAAGCTATTTTAAATATCAATTTAAATGTTATATTTTTAAAACAGAACAAATCACTTTCAAATCCAATTTTAACACTTCTATTATCTTCAGTATTATTGATATAAATTTTACAAACCCTTAAATTATTTTAACAGGTTTAAAACTCCAAATCTATCATTTTACCCAACTTCAAATTATTTAATTCAATAATTTAATTATCAAATAAATAGTGATATTTGAATTCAAGTTAAAAATTAACTTTAAATATTTAAAATCAATTAAATATTCCAATTTCAAATGCTTAAAAATTCCTGGTCGTCACAATGGATGAGGAGATCGAAGGGGTTGAAGTATGGAACGTTTTCGGCCATTCAATTGTTAGAGGTAGCGGCTACAATTAAGGTTAGGGTTTTGACTAAATGAATGATAAAGATCCTCTATTTTTATGTAATATAAATTTATTATTCATCCGAAAATATTTCTAGCTCCAATCAAAACGTGCTACTTGGTGTTTATAATGTTTTACCCTTGTTCCGAACACAATGGAAAATATATCAGGAGCCAATTCCATTGTATTTGGAAGATAAGTTTTCGAATCGATTTATTTTAAATTAAAATTTACTTAAATAAATTTTTACGCGTTTCAGCTTCGCATGACCAAACCGTAAGCCCAATTGACACGAAATTTGAAATCCTACAATATATAACATTACGGATCCAATGAAACTGGTTTCATCAAAATCCGAAAGAGTATCAGAAATGACTATTTTTACACGTTAGTTAAATATTAAAATTTCCAGTTTCTATAAATTTACTTTTAATTCAATTTTAAAAGTCTACCAACATCATTCTAATTCAAATAGAATTTATATCAACTTTCTAAATCATTTTCATTCACATAAAATTCAAATCTCAATTATTTACATAATTTCAAATATTAAATTAACAATTTAGTTATCGAATTAAATTAAGATATTTGAATTATAAGTTATCCAACTTATAAAATTAACTTTTGAATATTTAAAATTAATTAAATATTCGAATTTCGAATGACTAAAATTCTAGGTCGTTACAGAAACAGAAAGAAATAATCAAGAAGAGAACTCAATGAGCCAGAAGTCCATGTCATTATCGATGAACCCCATTGCTCCCAGCAACTCAATGAGCAGGTTGATCATACCATAGTTGAAAAATCTCATCAATTCCAGCAACCTATATTAACCAACAGTATGATAAGCAGGGAAGAAAGTGGGAACAAAATAATACGCAATTCATTGAATTTGATATCCCCTAGCACCAGATCCAAGTTTACATACAAACAGAGTGCAAGAAAATAATTGCAACACTGATTCAAGTTTAGATCTTCAATCAGATCAGAGAATGTCTGAAGCAATTGCAAACCCAAAAGAAGTTGCAATATCAAGAGCGAAAAGTAATTCCAGTGATGGTATGTCTCTCAACGCAGATGAACATGTAAAGTATTCTATGCTGCAAATGATGAAAGAGGGATTAAAGGAAAAAGAAAAGAGCCAGATAGTTTCAAGAAAAAGTACATTTCAAATAATCGAGAATTGGATGATCTCTCAAAAGGCTAAAAACTACAGGAACATAATGCAAAAGAAGAGATAGAGCATTAGGTTCAGTTATGAGAACCAGAGATTCTTTACAACTTACTTTATAATGTTACTCTTAGCTTGGAATATTAGGGGAATGAATGCCCCTTACAAACAAGTAGATGTCCTAAGTATGATTAGGAGGTATAAGGTAAATATAACATGTTATAGTATAGAATAAACTAAATGATAATAGTTATGATCCATTCTGTTTAAAAATTCCAAATAATTGAAAAGGTATAAATAATAATATTTGTGGATTCAAAGGCAAAATAATGCTATTATGTGATACTAATTTTTGGAATATTAATGATATAACTTTGGATTACCAATTTATAACTTGAAGTATACAAAATGCTGGTGGTTTAATCATTTTAGTAATTGGAGTATATGCTAGTAACTTTAAAAGTGAAAGAGATATTTTATGGAAAAATAATAAATATTAATAAAACAGTAATGAGCCATGGTATTGGCTAGGGATTTTAGTACTAAATTTCAAAGAAAAAAGTGGAGGTAATCCTATTCCTTCAGAAAAAAGTGTTGAAAATCGAGAAATTTCTATTTGAAACTGGTTTAACTGAACTTTTACCGAATGGTAATAAATTCACTCGGAGATCAAGTGAGTTTAGAAACATTTAATGTAAATTAGAAAGAGTTCTTGTTAATGATAATTTTATGAGAAAATTTCCTAATTTTTCTTGTTTAATAGTTGAAAAAAACACTAGTGGTCATACCTCTATTTTAGTAAATCTAAAGGAAACTGAAAACAAGACAATAATTATACATTTTAGACTTATAAATGGGTGGATTCAAAATGAAAAATATAAGGAAACAATGTAAGAATATTTAAACTTTAAAAGTAAGGGTTCAAATCAATTTCAATTCAATATATTTTTGAAGAATACTAAATATCAATTGAAACAATGGAATAAACTTAATCCTAAGCATTCATAAGTAATAAATGAAATAAAGATAGAGGGTAAGTAATTATAGGACTTGCTAATGAGTAATCCGGGCGATGTCGATATAGCCTCAAGTTTTTACACCAATCAAATTAACATGTCAAAAGAGATGCAATATATGTTAGTAATCTTAGGCAAAATGCAGATTAATGCAAGGAGACGAAGCAATTAAAATTTTAAATGCTAGAATGTCTAGTTGAAGGCATAGAAATAATATAAATAATATTTATGATAATACAGGAAGATCAGTACATAATTTTTTACAAAATAGTTAAGGAAGCAATTGAATATTTTGAAGAAGTGTTTAATGGTTATAATGACTTAACCGATTTTCCTCATATAATATGTAAAAAGAAATTCTACAGCCTCTGAAATTCCACTAGAAAGAGTAAATGAAACAAAAATCAAACAAATTATTTTTAACTTTAGTGATAATAAAAGTCCTGGTCTTATAGTTTTAATTCAAAGTTTTATAAGAATAAGTAGGACAACATTAAAGATGAAATTATAAATATGATTAATGAATTTCTGGAAAATGGAAAGTTACTTAATAGTTTTAACCATACTTTTGTAACTTTAGTTCCAAAATCTAAAATCCCAGAAAACATAAGAGATATGAGACTAATATCTTACTGTAATTATATCAATAAAATTATTGCTATAGTTTTAAGCAAAAGGATTGAAAATTTTCTACTATATATTATTCCAGAAAATCAAAGTGCTTTTGTGCTTGGAATATATATATGAGAATTCTTTATTAGCTCACTAATGGTAAGAAATTTTAACAGAAAAATTGGTAACAGTATGTGTGTCAAGATAGACTTACCAAAGGCATATGATAAAATAAATAGAAATTTTATCCATAGAATGATGATAGAAATGTAATTTAATAGAAGATTTTGTGATCTTGTTTATGAATGTATAAATTCAGCTACTTTTCCACTTTAATTCATTGTCAACCAATAGGGTTCATGAAGAGAAATAGGGGCATTAGACGGGGTGATCCCCTCTCCCCATATCTATTTACAACTGTAATGGAATATTTTGCAATTTGAATGGAAATGGAAGAAATTGAAAGGATATTAGCTCTTTAAATAGAAATAAACCAAGCATAACTCATCTCACATATGCAGATGACCTTATGTTATTTATTAAGGCTAATAAAACTAATACCAATCTACTAAAGAGATCTATGAGTTGTTGTATAAATATGTAGGGTTACAAGTTAATGAGTTTAAGAGTAAAATCTACTTCGATAAGCACTGCAGTAATTGAGAGGATACACAAGAATGTTTACACATCATAGAAGGAAACCTGCCTATAAATTATTTGGGTTGCCTGTTTCAACGAATCAAATCAAAGATATTGACTATAGCATTCTTTTGGATAAAATCAAAGAGAAGATGGAAACATGATCATGCAAACTTCTATTAATAGCAGGCAGACTAGAGTTAATAAAGACATTAGTCTATGCTATCATTCTATATTGGATGCAAACACGTCAAATTCCAACAGCAACATAAACAAAATAGAGAAATTTTGTGAAAAATTTATATGGAGAGGGAGATATCATAATATGTAATAGAAAAAACTTTGTAGGCCAAACAAGGAAGGAGGTATTGGCCTTAGAAATCAATATATCAGTTTAAAACTTATTTGAAGACTCGTAAGTAGAGATTCTATGTGGGCTAGATGGCTTAATAATAAATACATCAAAAAGGGTTTTTTGAAGTGTAATAATTAAGCCAAATCATTCAAGTTGTATGAAACAGATGTTAAAGCATAGAGATAAAGCAAAGAAGGTTATTAAAAGAAATTTTAAAGATGGTTCAAATATTAGTTTACGGTTCGATCCAAGGTACAACAATGAGTCACTTATAAACATTTGGGTGTGGAATAATCTGAATATTACATGAAATATGTGACGATCCATCCTTTTTGACCCTTAGAAATTGACATTAGTACGTCCTCGGCATTCATGTGCCGTAGATCCAAGCATCGGAGAGGTGGATGGTCAAGTGTAGAAAGAATAAAATAAATGAACATAATCTTACACGAATGGAATAACATATATTATTTCAACATATAATCTTTAAAGTAGAAAATTTTAAATACATTTATTAGAGTTTAACTTAACATTAACATGGACAGTTATAAATATCCATCCTTATAAATGCGGAATACAATAGTACATGAGTGCGGTGGAAATGGATTACAAT
Source organism: Allium cepa (assembly GCA_030765085.1). Lineage (NCBI taxonomy): Eukaryota > Viridiplantae > Streptophyta > Magnoliopsida > Asparagales > Amaryllidaceae > Allium > Allium cepa. The sequence goes on from CM060931.1 coordinate 1,053,507,807, forward strand.
CTTCAGTAGATACATATAACTCCATGCTTCGAGCTCTTCCGAAATGCTCCAAACGAAACCTGACTACTAGGCTTCTGGAAAAGTAGGGCATCTATAGTTTACGGGAAAAAGAAATAAACTCCGAATCAGTCATAGGACTGGTGTGAGAAACACAAAATACGAGTTTTTGACGAAACACAAAATACGAGTTTGTGAAAATAAGGGTATCCCATAAGACCATGCCACACATAAACACGGAACGAGTTTTACCTTATGATAACCAAAACATTTCTATGAGAAATCCAGTGATATTATTTTTAATGACATTCTTTTGAAAGCACTTTTCTAATAAACTTATTCAAACAGCCGAAATTATTACACTAATTAAATTTGACGGCATAATAGGTTTACAACTAAAAACTGAAGACACTTATTGTAGATTTGGATTTTCAACAAATAGCGAGATAAGGGACTACCTCCCGTACAGTGCATCTCTAAAGGAATGCACCGAGGCCACCCACAGAAGGTCCTATGCAAATTAAGACCGGCCTACCTGAGACCAATAGATGGTACAAATAACATCGAATATGATATCATCTTGGTCGTTACCGATTGATCTGGGACCCCATAGCATACCCCATATAATTTAAACCCGACATTATAGCGGGTAGATATAAATGGATCTAGAAAGATGATATCATACCCTAATGGTTGTGAACCGCTTAGCCTTAAAGAACCCCATATTTCACAATTCCCTGGGTGTGAGGCTTAAGGTGACCTTTACATTTCTCAGAACATTTTCACTTAAAATGTCACATTGTCATCTCCAACAATACGATATTGATTTCAACAAAAGCACAACCTTTGAACTCATATGTCTTAGAGAAGGGTGTTAAGTACAAGAGGGTTTACCAACGACACCACAAAATGGGTGAACATTTGTAGAGATTAACGTACTATGTTCTGAGAAATGCAGTTTCAGACATTCATCCATACAAGTTGTCTAGGAATAGGACAAACCGAAGGCGCTCTCCTACCACATCCTATCGGCATCAACCCTTGAATTAGTAGCAAGTAGTCATGCATACGAAGATCGCAGAACGAAGGGACCACTGCTATTTATTTATTTATCTCGAGAGCTACTCCGAAATTATCAATAAGCAGTCCTTTCGTTACGAAGATCCCCGCCTTCACCTATCTTTAACATATTTTAACTTTCGAACTCATAAATTAGTTCAAAGTGGTTTTTGGATAGGAATTTCCTAAATCCGACCTTTGTTTCTCCGTACCAATTACCAATAAAAAGATGTTAAGTAGGTACGTGCTTATCATTTGATTAATTACTTTCTCTTTATCAAAAAATATATTTCTAGAGATATATATCTTTTTATACATCTCTTTTCAGTATATATAGAATCATTAAACCTCTCTTTAACTTTGGAATACCAAATCAAAATTATTTCTCATAAATCGTATTGCAAAACCTTTCTGAGTAAAATAGGTTGATAGAAATTATACCAATTCTACTCAATATCAATTTCCATTTTCAATCTTTACTATCCATCGAATAATGGTGGAATTGCCTATTAAATTCACAAGGATAGTATGGGTTCACTCCTTGAATTTAATACCAAGTATAGGAATATTATTTCTATACAATCCAAGTTATTTCAAATTTGAAAAACCGAATATGCATTTCGACCTTATCTATTCCTAGCCCAAGGAAAAGAGGCCAGGTGAGCCAGCGCACCGGTTGCACCTAAACATCCCCTTAGTTTAAGCACCTCACATCTAGATCTCACGAATAGAAAAATCCAGTCTACTCATTGGCTTTTGGAGCTAGATTAAACCATTTGATTATAACAGCTTTTCTTTAAATCATTTATTCAAACTCTTTAAAATAAATTATAAAACCTCCACATTATCTTTAAAATATTTAATTATTTATTTGAAAACATTTATAAAATATTTAGGAAATAATACTTAAGTTTAAATCTATATTTCAAAAGTAATTAAAATTGCTGCAAAAAGTGCTGCGAATAGTGCTGCGGATAGTGCTTTTAAGGCTTATTTGATCAAAAAATGTTTTGATAATCTAAAAATCCATTTTTATAACTCAAATATCTTTTAAAACATTTTAACATATATGTATAATTTATTCCTTATCTTTAAAGTATTAAAAATATTAATTTTAAACACTTTATCGCTTTGGTTTCCAAACTGCCAAACCGCGACTATTTGAAAACTTGATTTGCTCATATTTCAGAATCTTCTAAACGAAATCTCGATATTTTTCTTTTGTTTGAAATTATGACTATAAAACTTTGAAAAATTCTTACTACAAGGAATTCTAACTTCGATTCCATCGTATAAATAGATTTAAACTTTTACGGCACGAAAATCGTGAATTGCCGTTACGCGACGTGCCTATTTTTGACTCAATTTTCATAACTTGTCAAAACTTTATAAAATTGGATTTAGTATTTATGAAATACGCGACGTGCCTATTTTTGACTCAATTTTCATAACTTGTCAAAACTTTATAAAATTGGATTTAGTATTTATGAAACATTTATACACCCTTTTCAAATCATTTCAAAGGGGTTTAACGATTTCATATCACTTTTATAACTTGATTCGGAAGGTGATTTCCTTGTGTAATATCGATGTGTATTTAACGCGACTTGTTTACACAATTAGACACTATATTAAAACAACCAATACTTGATGATCAAAGCATAGTAAATATCCATAACAATCATATCACATCATCATTATATATATATATAGTTAAATAGAGTTTTTCATCTTCATTGGTTTCTAACGTCATGAAAATCCGCTATAACTTCGCTACGATAGAATCAAAGCCTATGGAATCGGGCCTTGGACCTTTAAATGGGCTTGGCCTATGCTTGCAAGTGGAGATGGGCTCGGCCTGGCATGATGGACGATGTGGATGTGGGTTTGGAGAGAGGAAAGGAGTAGATTTGAGCTTGTTTGAAGTGGATTGCTAATGCATATATGCTTGTATAAATTTATTTGTTTTTTGTTAACTGTTCTTCATAATTTTCCTAAGGTAGGAAGCCACTAAAGAGGAGTATAGGTAAAAGAAGAAGCTTAGGAATTTATGAACAAATGAAGTGAAGATGGATGGTGGTATTATTGGAAAATTTGTGAACTAAAATATCATAATATTTATATGCATATACATCACCATTTCATCACCACCACACTCTCTTCCTCCTTCAATATGCATGGATGAACACCCTCCATGTGTGTTTCCATGTGTCTGAGTTGACGTGCGTAAGAGTGAAATAAAGTTTGCTTTTTAAGTGTGAAAATATCATAGATCTCTTGTAATATATGTGTATATATACAAGTGTATGTGTATATTTATATGTATATATGTGTTCATGTATATATTAGGATGTGCATGTATATGTTATATATGTGCACAAAACATATAAACAAGGTTGCGAAAAATTTGAACAACTTTCGTTCGTTAAATCGTTGAAAATTGAGAAGCCGATTCACAGTCACATTTTCACTTATAAATTAATTTACATATAAATTTAAACAAAACTTGAAAAATAATTTCACATCATTATTAATTAATTAAAACGATCTCATTTGAAATATAAAACCATATAAATTAATATTAATCAATTTTTTTTACAAAAAGTGCTGTTGTATCGACAAAGTGATACGACTTTTCTTATTTTCAAATCAATTATACATCTTTATAAAATTATTATAAATGATTTACTATCACTATATAACCAACTAAAATGAATTATTACCATTTTTAAAACAATTTTTGAATAATATTAAATTATTAAATCTCAATTTAAATTCATAAATCAATTATTAAATGTGATGCCATTATTGGTGATGTCATAAATACATTTTATTTTCAAAAATAAAATAAATAATTTTATTTCACATTCTTGTTCAAATGGATAGACAATTGTATGTATCCGGCTCCGTGTGGGACTTTTGATAATTATAAAGCTGCTTATTGATAAGACGATTTTCGGTCATTTTATCGATATTTTTTCAAAATATATATTTTTGTAAATACTTATTCAAAATAGGATTACCATCACTATTTATTGTTCAAAACTACATACCTTATGTTAAAAAACATATATTTGAATATTTTAAAAATAAATATAATTTATTAAAGTGATAAATGTGTGGGTTGTTGCAAAATGCAAAAGAAATAGTTGTAGAAATTATTGAAAACCATCAATGGAGTCAAGAAAAACATGCAGCAACAAGTGAGTATAGTAGTAATATTAGAAAATTCCCTATTGATAAATATGCTATTCGTGATGATTGGGAATGGCTATTATATAACAATTATAAGTTTTTTCCCAAAAGACATGAGAATTCATCAAAGGAGAACAGTCAGAAATGGAATGGGCAAACATAATTTGGGATGCAATTAACTATCCTAAAATGTTCTACTGCCCTTTTTTCGCTATTACAAATATAATTCCATCTAAAACAATAATAAACAAGGGGTAAAATAGAGGACATGACTTGTTTATTATGTTGCGAAGAAATAAATACCAACAAACATTTGTTCTTTCAATGTAAATATGCCAGTTACTTGTGGATGAATGCAAAGTCTTAGTTAGGTATTAATCCAATAAGTTTCGTGGAATTAAAAATAGAAATCGAATCAATTAGGAAACATTTCAGCAGCAAATCTAAAGATAGAGACATGGCTCATATTCTTATTGCTACAACAATCTATCACAACAACAAACTTCATAATAACAAGGATTTAACGAAAGAGAAAAGACATATTTGTATAAATAAAGAGCATAATTATTCTATTGAAGTCTAAAAAGAATATGAAAAGATTATACCCATCTACATACAACGGAATTCAAATGGTTGAGGAATATCTAAAAATGTCAAATCAATAACCACCTTCAAAGTTTGACAAATCTAATGCTGCTTCTTCAAAACCTCGTCGAGATTTAGACCCAGGAGTTGCTATTTCAAGCCTTACAATAGATCTGATATCACCGAAGATCTGAACTCGAATGTTGAAATTTTTTTAGATCTAAGTTCAGATCTAGTGTATAATCAACCTTCTGAAGTCAGGTGAAACAAAATCTCTCAAACCATAGGGAAAGCTCCAATTAACATAGATTCGCTTACGAGAAAAAAGCTCAATCATGATCTATCATATCGAGAAAGAGTAGAATCAAGCAGAACAACAAAGTAGAAGAAGAAATATAGAATTCTTTAGAAGAAATCGATTTTCATTTTCTTCTATTATTTTGTCTCAAAGACATTTTATTCATCTGTAGTTTATTTTCCATAATGAGTAATGGAGTTAGGGTTAGGGTTTTAAGATTAGATGAGATAAAGAGTCGGGTTTGTATACTTGATCCAAGTTATATAATGGGCTGGGCTTCTTGTAATTTTTTGCAAAGTTTTAAAAAAAAATTATAAACAAACTAGAATTGGAAAAAAGGAGATAAACAAAGAGTGGAAGCTACCACTTTTCTTATGTAAAAAGTAACATGAAAAGTACAATCAACTAACCTGAAACATAAAGAGTTATCTATAGCCTTGTACTAAAGAACAATAAAAAAACTAATTTACCCTTCCAACATAATATACAAAATTCTAGGACATATAAAAATATTCTCTAGCACTCTCTCTCAAACTTACGATATGACAACTTTGAGCATTGAGAGTTTGACCAAAAAAAGAAAATGATAAACGGAGTGTAACTCGGCAACAAATCTCTACAGCCTACAAGAAAAAGGTACAAAAAGAAAACCGATGATGCGTTTCTTGGGATGATGACATATAAGGTGACAGTTAGTCTCAGTTTATTTGGTTAGTTCATGAAAGAATGAGTTGTGAGAAATTTAAATTGCATTCTTATTATCACAATGCATAAGAGTGTGATGATGAAGAAATACTCCAGTATCCTCATGTAACTATCACAAATAAACAATCTGTTTCTTAGTAGATTTCATAGTATGATACTCTACTTTAATTGAAGAATGAGAAACAATAGATTATTTCTTACTCTTTCAAGATATAAGAAAATAATCCAAAAATATACAATAATCAATAACCGACTTACGATCAGTAGGATCACTATCATAATCTGCATCAAAGTACGCATGCAGATCTATGGCAATCAATTTATGGAATCTCCTATATGTGTGCTATCAGCTAAATCACACTAAAACATTCTATAACAATATAATGTTAAGTTTTGACAAGAGATCGAAGTGTAGAGTGTATATATCAAAAAATTCTAGAATGATGTTTCATTAAATATATCCAATAATAACGAATATGATCATTAATAAAAGAAACATAACAACGGGACTCTCCTTTAGTGGAAACAGAAGTGGATTCCCACACATTAGAATGGACAAATAAAAAAGAGCGAAAGAAATAATGTTACTATTATTAAGAGGTAAAGCATAAAATTTTGCAAGTTTATATCTACTACAATCAGAAATATCATCAGTTTATAAATTTCCTAAAGCCCTCGTGGATGCCAAGAATATTAAATTGAAAAAGCAAACATGATCAATAAGTGAATGCCATAAACAAAAACTAAAAGAAGAATGACACAAATGAAATGAAGAAAAAAAACAATAGTAGAACCATTGGTAATTGGTACTTTCGGTTCATCCAAAACATACAGCCTCCTCCTCGATCACACATCCGAATAAGGTACCGAGACTGACAATAAGAAGAAGTGAAGATGACTATATTACCAAATCGCATAATTAACAAAAAGATGCTAAATTGTTGTGGGATTTGGAATACAATAAATACTAAAAAGATATAAGTTAGAATTAACGAAAAAACCAATACTGACGAAGGCATATGAGTATCATTAGTAGTACTAATAACAGAAGTTACAAAATCAATAGATGATCTGGTGGCATATGATGAAAAACCATTCCTAGATTCGTAAAAAATATGACATGCATGGAAACTTCTAAAGCAACCAATCTATTAAAGAAGAGGCAAACATAACTAGGGGCAGCAAGGAGAGAAAATTCTAATCTTTCACCCAGCCAGAGTACAAAAGTTGGCGAATGGAGCCAATATAGGTGTTCTTGTATTATTGGACTATGATTGATTTTCGAATCTAGAACTTTGAAACTACTGATTTGGTCAATTCTTCAACATAGAACATTATGACTTCCACTAACCTTTATGCCTATAGTATCTGTAGTAATCAACCTTTATAAAAGGCTTGCAAGTGGGTTGGAAGAGGCTAGAAGGTACTACAAGAAGGAACACCGTTTGTAACGACCCAAATTTCTAGTCGTAAATTTTGAACATTTAATTCATTTTAAATGTTAAATATGGATTTTGAATTGATTTTGAAATAAGGATTTTGTTAAATCAATAGAATTTAGTTGTAATTTTCAACATGCAAATTCAATTGAAATTTGAATAATAATAATTTAATATTGGAATTGGGATAATTGGTGAATCTGGGTGTAAATAAATATAAAAATGATTTCTAAAATTTATTTTAAGTCTATTTGGATTTAAATAATGATGTTGGACTTTTGGATGAAATCAAAAGTCGATAAATTAAATTTGGGATTTTATATTAATTTAGTAATGCAATTTAATAATATAATAAAGCAAATAATCAGATTTTGGTTCGAAGTGAATCAGAATGGTCTCTAATGTAATTATAAAGTCTATATGATTTATAATAAAGTTAGTAAATTTTAAAAGTGAAATTTTAAGGGATTTTGACAATTTTGGAAATCGCTCGAATTCATCGACGAGTTGAAATAGCCTTCCGGGGCACAGTCTCGGAATTCGACGAAACTAGTTCCATTGGATCCATAATAGTTAGTTATTATCGAATTTCAATTTTCGTAGCAATCGGAGTTGTCATTTGACCCTGGCAGCTCAAAATGCTTTGAAACTTTTTTTTATCGATTTAATTTGAAATTGATCTTTTATTTCTGTAACTCGCACATATGACTAAATTAGCTTCCAAAACACGTTCCATTGTGTTTGGAATGCAGGTAAAACCTTAAAAGCGCTAGGCGGCACGTGTGATTTGGAGATCGTTTGAAAAAGTTGCTTTAAAATGAATTTAATATTAAATTAATATGTATATACGTATATATATACGTACTTAAACCCTCTTAACCTAACCCTAACATCAGTCGCCGCCTCCTCTTATATCAATTGCCGACATACATCGCTTTTCAACCAAATTTTTCGAACGATCCATCGAGTTTTAGTTAATTCGTTCAACTGGAAAGATGGAGCGCTCGCTGAGCACTTCGATTCGTATGGTGGTGATAAAAAATCATTGAGCGGTTTGTCAGAGATTTCGCCACGAAGGCCGCGAGTTCGTGCACGCTTTCTGAGGCCTAGGGTTGACCGAGCTTGAAACTGCTCTGGTCGTGGGTAGAGCACGCCTTGGCGCACGTCATGGCGGTGCCTGATCGATGAATCGATGGTTGTGAAGGCTTCGATTTTTGGGCAGTTGGAGCGGCCGATGGGATAGTTGCTACCTGGACGAGCGAAACACGATCGAGGAAGATTGATCTTGCGGCTGTGATGAGTTTTGGTAATTATAAAAAAGAAAATAAAAGAAAAGAAATTTGTTTTAAATTAAAAATTGAAACTTATAAATTTCATATCTATTACATACGTTATCAGATTTCGATGAAACCGGCGACGCCGGTATCACATAGACGAGTACTACGCAGTGGAGCAATTCTAGGATCATTCTGAACAAGTAAAAATTTTAGGTCGTTCGATTTAATTTAAATTTGAACGCTCGTCGAAAATCGAAGGTGAGTTAATCTCACTCACATTTGGATACCAGTTAATTTAAATAGCTAATATTTAAATGTTTGATTGGTTGTTTAGCTGAATATGATAATTATTATCAGATTGAATCGATATTTATTGGTTATCCTAATATTTGTGGACGAGGGTAACAGGTTGGAGAGATCCAACTAGATTCCTCACAAATAAGAATTTTATTTATATTCTGTTATATATCTCATTGATAAATTTATTTTATCTACGAGTCTGTGAATGAAGATAAGCGTTATGGATTATACCACTTATCGATGTTGATATGATTGAATCTGTGATGGTTGATGTTGTGCACTATTGTCTTAAAACCCTGGACTACACTATGCACACACAAATATGGATTGCATGTGGAAATTGATTAAGTCATAGGTTTTTGAAATAATTTTTGAATTGAATTTTTGAATTCAAATGGTTTTGGAAATAAATCGGACTTAAAGTGGAAAAACTTTCGAAAAGGAATTTCAAAAATAAAAGTTATTTTTGAATAACTTAATTTAGTTTTGAAATTTGATTTAAATTTGAATAAAAAATTTGAAATTAAATTCTATGTTGAGAACTTATGATTTTAAAAAGGTTATATATGTTTACATGAATTTAAACCATTTTAGAAAGTGTTGCTTTGGGAATTTAAATTAACCCAAAGATCTTAACTTGTATAAATGAAATCGGATTTTTCCGAAATAAAATGTAACGTTTCGAATTTTTCGTTGCCGAAAAACCGAATAGTTATGGGTTTAAGAAAAAGAAAAGAAAAAGAGAAAGAGAGAAAAGAAAATAGGGATAGGGAAAAGAAGATAGAAAATTTTAAAATAGAAGAAAAAGAGAATAGAGGAAAAAGAAAAACAGAAGAAAATAGGACGGAATTTTAAAATAGGACGGAAAAGAAAACAACAGAACAACATCAGAATCTCACAATTCGCAGCGGAACAACATATGATAATAAATGAATAATCTTTAAACAAAGAACTATATCAGTTATTACATTACATCACATTACATTACATCATATCATCAGAGTGTACAACAACAACAACAACAAATAGTGCAGCGGGAAAAGAAATACTATATACTAGTATACGCCATGCCATCCAGCCTGCCTCCAGCAATTCCTGAATATCCAGAATATCCTGATAAACCTTAACTCTTGACTGCCCGTGTGGAAATTGGTGGGCACCCAGAGTTTAGGAAGGAAAACAATAAACTCCAAGTCAGTCATGTGACTGGTGTGAGAACTCAAAACAGTTTACTTAACTTTAAAATCAAAATAGAGGGATATTTTTAAATTCAATTCGCAATGCTTTTAAAAATGAGACTACCATAAGACCTCCTGCCACACACACAATGCAAACGCAGACTTAGAGAAGATTTCTCCTTATGATAGTCAAAGATGCTTGATACGTATTAAAATCAAATCAATTTTGATATTATTATTAGTGCATAGTGTAGAAAAAATTCATTTCGAAAGTAGAATATAAATCTTAGCCAGCATAGGTACCATTATATTATGCCTACTATAGCTACTTCCTGAGGAAGCAGGTTCTACAACTAAAACCGTACAAGTTTCGTATTGGGAATTGTATTTCCAACAAATGGTCAGGCCAAGGAACTTCCCATTGCTACATGAGAATGCCTCTGGAAAGACATCCCCGAGAACCAAACCGGAACTCTGCCAACACAAGGCCGGGTTACCCCTAACTGGGTAACTACTGACACGAGCACGCCATTCCCCGATCGTAAACGACCTTTCTCACGGGATCCCCAAAACCAACAACTACAAAGTAATAAATTCGTAGTAACCACATAGGTTAAATATCTGGGCTCCATACCATGATACCACCTCTATCCAGAAGGAAATGTACATACCCTAAAGGGTGCTACCCCTCATAACCTTGCCGCATCTTTCCTGTTTTGACCATTTCCGGCGTGTGAGGTTCGATGAAGTCACGTCCACAAAAACATACTTTATACAAAAGCCATGCTTTGGGTCAACAAATGATCAACACAATGATCACCAAGATAGACGATCAAATAAACGATCCTATCACAATAGTCAACACAATGATCATTTACAGCATCACTCAGCATGTCACATTACCAAATTGGGAATATATCCCTGATAACTTCAACTATATAACCTCTGAGCTCGTACGTCTCAGAGAAGGGTGTTAAGCTAAAAGAATAAATTCTCCGCCACCAACAGAAATATATTTGAATGAAATCGGCTTTATATCTCAACTTGTAATGTCAGACATACAATCCATACAAGTCTGTTCCGGGCTTGAACAAAACCGAAGGCACTTACAAAGAAGTCCTTGCAATCCGGATATTCACAATCCTGATCGGATTTCCCATCACTTAGGGAGTCTCTATACTGCTGCAACTCAGTGCAGAGACAATCGACAGGTCATCCTATCGCTCTCGCAAATACCGGGTCTTCAACACCGATCTTCAATGCAATTCATAACGACGTATCACATATTCGGAATGGGTTATACGACCCCATGGTCCTTTCCCGGTTAACCCGAATAGTGAGCGCTTATTCAAAAATAAGTGTGGCATTCAAATTCAAACAAATCACATCAATTACCCATTCAAAGGGAAATATTGATAGTCGGTTATTGAACTATCAATGGATATGCACACATCACCAGTTTCCAAATAATTTTCTAAATTATTTATTTTCCAAAATATCTTTACAAGATATAAAATTTCACACTTCAAAAATAAATCAATATTTATTTTTAAACAAGTTTCCCCTTTCATTTATAAATTCCTTAGTGAATTTATAATCCAAAATATCTATGAATATTCGATTTCAATTATTCATTTCAATTTATCTTCAAAAAGATAAATTCTCTAATATTCACTTTATATTGGAAAATATTTCCATACTTATTTATTCATAAGTAATTCACAATTTCTATTTATTTTCAACACTTGGAAAATATTCAATATACTTCAATCGAAATTAAGTATATATTTCATTCTATTAAGGAAATCATTCTCTTAAACATATTTATTTGGGCCAAAACGAATGTTGCGTAAAACATCGTTACGACAACCCAAAATACTAGTATAGGGATTCGAAATTAAAATAGATATATAAATCCCAATACTATACAAAACATTTCCTTTCGGAAATCATTTATTATAACAACAGTGTTATAATCCACTATTCCCTTTTATTTCTCGAAAACGTCTATTTCAACAATGAATGTTGAAATCTGTGGTTTCGAATCTTAACATATTTTAAAACATCGTTAGATCGTTTTAATTCAATTTAAAAATCTCATTCAAAACAATTTTTCTTTAACATATTATTCACTATTCAAAAACGTGAATATACTTTAATTAACAATTTCATCATTTCTATTCATTTTATTTTAAAGTATTATTCACAGTCCAAGATGTGAATATAACTCCATTAATAGGTTTCAATAATTTACTTATCAAAATAAATCATTTGTGAATTTATAAAACACGTTTATAAATTCCATTTCTATTTATTTATAAAAACTTCCTTTTTATAAATTCTTTTATTAACCTATTACAGTTTATAACTCAATTATAAACTAAAAGTTCATATTATAAGTTAAATACTTATAAAACGATTATTTTACAAAATCGTTCTTTTAAACTTCATAATTATAAATCTTATAACTTATAAGATTCATTCATTTATCCAAAACCATTATTTTAATAACTTAATAAATTTTATAAACCTACTGTTTATAAAATTCCATTTATAACTTCACTGTTTATAATTCTATAAATTCCATTCTTTAATGAGATTCATTTTCACTTCATTCAAACACTTATAAAAACTCGTTTTATAATATCCATATTTCAATTTATAAATATCCATTTATAAATCTCTTAATATAAATCAATTTATATTATCCTTTTAAAACGTCTTTAATCTCCTTTATTATTTCATCATTTTGATTTATAAAATAATCAAATTTTTATAAATCCTATATTTAAACTTTTCACAATTATTTCAGAAATCCCAATTTAACTATTTTATAAAATCAATAGCATCATATTCTCAAAAATCAGTTTTTAACTATTTTTCTCAAAAATCATAATTTTTATAACATTAAAAATTATAACGTTTACTTATTTAACATGGATCAATTCCAACCTATTTTATAAACGTATACTTTCAAAAAATTACTTTGAAATCATTTTAAAATTCCAAATTTGGTCCAATGATGCTACACACCAAATAGTCAATCACGACAACAACGATATCATATATCAATATGAAAATCCATCAAATATCAAAATATCTGAAATCAAATAAAAACTGTTGAGGAATCCAGTTGGATCCCTCCAACCTGTTTTCCTGCATCCACAAACATTAGCACAATACCAATTTCGCTCCAGTACGAAATTATCGCGGTATATGTTCTTATTAAATATTATCCGCTTAATAACGGCGTAATAGTGTCTCATCCGCTAAACAAAAAATGCGGGAAATCAATAACTCCAATATATACATATGCCAATATATATATATTGCTACTATATATAATACCAATTTCACTGTTTATGAAATATTCGCGGTATATGTTTTTATTAAATAACATCCGCTTACTAACGGCGTATAATGTCTATTTTAACAATCAATAGATATCAATCAACATTCAAACATGCATTCAAATATTTTAAATCTAACTATTTAAAATAAAATCGAAACTGATTCGATTGAGTGAGAAATTCTCACCTTGATTTTAAATCCCGTTTTTAGCGATTTATTTCGAATAAAATTAAACGGACGTTTAATTTTACCCAAAATTCTCACTAACTCCAAACGACTCCAAACCAACTCCATCGCGTAGTGCTCGTCCATACGATTCCAACGCAATTGAGTTTGCATTTTTTCGACCTCGTATGAAAAAGTTATGAATTTTTGAAGTTACACGAGTTTATACTTAATAAAATTACAACATAACTTAATTAATTTTAAACCTATCTAGTATAGGCCGTTAGATCCTTGCCTCCATCAGATCCTAGCCGTGCCACGCAACCCCTTCTCCCTCGTTCACATCCGTTCCCATCTCCAGGAGCAAGCACGCAAGCAAGAACCCAACAACACCAAATTAGGTTTAAACTTTACAACCTCATTTCTCGACGAAACTCGATCACACCACCGCCACGCAAAAGCCCTCGACAAGAGCCATACTCGGCTTGAAGCTCATAGAGCTCGGCCATCCCTGTAGCACGCAGTTCGAGGCCGAACTCCAGGCCTTTGAGCCCAATTTGCCGCCAATCCGAAGCTCCAAACACGATCATGACCGTTGGATAGATGGATCTTGGCATGCTCTTCAATCTTCTAGTTGAAACTTTAGCCTAATTGTCGACGGATTGAAAGATAAAAGAGAGGGAAGGGGAGAGTTTTCTGGCCATTCATTGGGGAGGGTGGCGGCTAGGGTTTTAAGTTTTTTTTTTTTTTTAATTTATGAAGAGGTGGGTGCTATTTATAAAGAAAAATCGAACACTATTCATCCGGAAATTCCGAACTCCGATTTACGCGCCGTAACCAGCGTTTCTAGGGTTTACCCCGCGTTCTGGACACAATGGAACATGTTTCGGAAGCTAATTCGGAAGTATGTGCGAGTTATGGCTGTAAACGCTCAATTTAAATTAAACCGATTTAAGTCGATTTCTAGGCGTTTTAATTTGTACCGGACAAACGGTAAATCCAATTGACTTGAAATTTGAAACCTTACAATAATATCACATTACGGATCCGATGAAACTGGTTTTGTCGAAATCCGAGACTTTTTGAAAAATGGCTATTTTAGCTCGCCAAATTTAAATTAAAAATAAATCGATGCGTTTCGAGCTGCCACGATCAAACGATAGCTCCGATTGACACGAAAATTGAAATCCGGTAATAACTAACTATTACGGATCCAATGGAACTGGTTTCGTTCAATTCTGAGACTGTTCAAAAATTGGCTATTTTACAGTCGATTATTAAATATTAAAATATTCAATTTTCACAAATTAACTTTTAATTCGATTTTAAAAGTTCAAAAATATCATTCTAACTTCAATATGATAAAATAAAATTTTACAAATCATTTTCAATCATATTTAATTATATTTTCAATTATTTCCATAATTTAACGTATTAAATTATCGATTTAATTATTCAATTAAATTCAATAATTCAAATAAAAATTTATTTGACTTATAAATTCACTTATTAATATTTAAAATAAATTAAATATTCAAATTTTAATTAATAAAAATTCTGGGTCGTTACAATCTTCCCCACTTAAAAGAATTTCGTCCTCGAAATTACAAGTAAGAGAAGTTATATAATCTATTAATTTTCCCAAAACAAATTTAAACTTCTTTACAATACTTTACTAAGTTTTCAAATCATACTTAGTTATCTTTTCAAAAACAATTACTATTGTTTAACTTTCAATTCCAAAATCAAAGTTAAAGTTTTCAAAATTTTCCAAATTTTCTCAAATTTTTCTAACGCCTTAAATTTTCGGAAAAATTCGCCACAGTCTCCTTTGCGTGGCTCGATCCAAAAAAAAATGACAGTATATATATCACAAATATACATCTCATCAAGTAATGAGGCATCCCGAAGGGAAAAAATGTAAAAGTACGATATTTAATCCGAGATATGTACCTTATATTTTTATTAGCAAGCATATACGGCTAATATAGCGCAAAAGCGAGCTCCAAATGCGAAGCAAACGCGATCCGCACCTACTAAACTCAACAAACAACATGAGAATCATGCATATAGACAATAATATCGATATACATCATATAGCAACATAATAACTATACATGCTAACATAGCAAATGCAACAAAACAACAAATGCAAACATCAACCAACTATCATCCAACTAACATCCATAACCAATAAATATTCATTTATATTCTCATTAATATTCAATGAATTGATTTTCAATCTAATCACATTTTATTCATTGCAGTGGATGTTCTTACTAACATTCACTTTCAATTAGTTTGTATTCACTAATTCACAAGTTGGTTCACTTCCAAATCAAATTCAATTCTATTCAAATTTATTTACTTCTAATTTGAATTCAATTTACATAGCTTTAAATTTCATTAACACTTAATGAATTATATACAATCAACTAACAATCATATATCAATCAATGTATATTAATTACAACCAAATTCCTTTACTTATCAATTGGTTTAATTAAATGATTTTCATTCAATTTTTCAACTTCTAATATCATTAGATTTTAATGAATTAACACTTATATTCATTATTTCATATCAACTTAAGTTATATTCCATTTAACTTTAAATTCACTTTTACTTTCAACTCATATTCATATATATATCCATATAGTTTCACTTCTCATATATATAAGTTTATTTCTCAATTGTAAATCACTTTAATTATAATTCAATTCTTATAATTCATTTTACTTATACAATTATTCTTCCATTTAGATTATTCAAACAACTAAACAATCAACTTATATACACTTTAATAATTCTGAAAAATTATTTCTTTATATATATAAAATATAATCAAGGTAAAATTATTTCATTTACCCAATTTAAAACAATACTATGTCGAATTGTTCTATTCAAGTGTTTAGAAACCCCTTCGGCATAGTTGTACATACCGTGCTGACGAAGGTTCATATGCCACTCAATAAACCAATCATCACAATATAAAACAATTTTATATATTCACTAACAAATACGCTCTCATAGCTATTATTACACTCAAACTCATTCTAGAGTACTGCTGACTCTATCTCTAATGAGTAATACCCAACAGAACCATGGTTGTCGCTTAACCATAAGCTCTGATACCAAATGTAACGTTTCGAATTTTTCGTTGCCGAAAAACCGAATAGTTATGGGTTTAAGAAAAAGAAAAGAAAAAGAGAAAGAGAGAAAAGAAAATAGGGATAGGGAAAAGAAGATAGAAAATTTTAAAATAGAGGAAAAAGAGAATAGAGGAAAAAGAAAAACAGAAGAAAATAGGACGGAATTTTAAAATAGGACGGAAAAGAAAACAACAGAACAACATCAGAATCTCACAATTCGCAGCGGAACAACATATGATAATAAACGAATAATCTTTAAACAAAGAACTATATCAGTTATTACATTACATCACATTACATTACATCATATCATCAGAGTGTACAACAACAACAACAAACAGTGCAGCGGGAAAAGAAATACTATATACTAGTATACGCCATGCCATCCAGCTTGCATCCAGCAATTCCTGAATATCCAGAATATCCTGATAAACCTTAACTCTTGACTGCCCGTGTGGAAATTGGTGGGCACCCAGAGTTTAGGAAGGAAAACAATAAACTCCAAGTCAGTCATGTGACTGGTGTGAGAACTCAAAACAGTTTATTTAACTTTAAAATCAAAATAGAGGGATATTTTTAAATTCAATTCGCAATGCTTTTAAAAATGAGACTACCATAAGACCTCCTGCCACACACACAATGCAAACGCAGACTTGGAGAAGATTTCTCCTTATGATAGTCAAAGATGCTTGATACGTATTAAAATCAAATCAATTTTGATATTATTATTAGTGCATAGTGTAGAAAAAATTCATTTCGAAAGTAGAATATAAATCTTAGCCAGCATAGGTACCATTATATTATGCCTACTATAGCTACTTCCCGAGGAAGCAGGTTCTACAACTAAAACCGTACAAGTTTCGTATTGGGAATTGGATTTCCAACAAATGGTCAGGCCAAGGAACTTCCCATTGCCACATGAGAATGCCTCTGGAAAGACATCCCCGAGAACCAAACCGGAACTCTGCCAACACAAGGCCGGGTTACCCCTAACTGGGTAACTACTGACACGAGCACGCCATTCCCCGATCGTAAACGACCTTTCTCACGGGATCCCCAAAACCAACAACCACAAAGTAATAAATTCGTAGTAACCACATAGGTTAAATATCTGGGATCCATACCATGATACCACCTTTATCCAGAAGGAAATGTACATACCCTAAAGGGTGCTACCCCTCATAACCTTGCCGCATCTTTCCTGTTTTGACCATTTCCGAGGTGTGAGGTTCGACGAAGTCACGTCCACAAAAACATACTTTATACAAAAGCCATGCTTTGGGTCAACAAATGATCAACACAATGATCACCAAGATAGACGATCAAATAAACGATCCTATCACAATAATCAACACAATGATCATTTACAGCATCACTCAGCATGTCACATTACCAAATTGGGAATATATCGCTGATAACTTCAACTATATAACCTCTGAGCTCGTACGTCTCAGAGAAGGGTGTTAAGCTAAAAGAATAAATTCTCCGCCACCAACATAAATATATTTGAATGAAATCGGCTTTATATCTCAACTTGTAATGTCAGACATACAATCCATACAAGTCTGTTCCGGGCTCGAACAAAACCGAAGGCACTTACAAAGAAGTCCTTGCAATCCGGATATTCACAATCCTGATCGGATTTCCCATCACTTAGGGAGTCTCTATACCGCTGCAACTCAGTGCAGAGACAATCGACAGGTCATCCTATCGCTCTCGCAAATACCGGGTCTTCAACACCGATCTTCAATGCAATTCATAACGACGTATCACATATTCGGAATGGGTTATACGACCCCATGGTCCTTTCCCGGTTAACCCGAATAGTGAGCGCTTATTCAAAAATAAGTGTGGCATTCAAATTCAAACAAATCACATCAATTACCCATTCAAAGGGAAATATTGATAGTCGGTTATTGAACTATCAATGGATATGCACACATCACCAGTTTCCAAATAATTTTCTAAATTATTTATTTTCCAAAATATCTTTACAAGATATAAAATTTCACACTTCAAAAATAAATCAATATTTATTTTTAAACAAGTTTCCCCTTTCATTTATAAATTCCTTAGTGAATTTATAATCCAAAATATCTATGAATATTCGATTTCAATTATTCATTTCAATTTATCTTCAAAAAGATAAATTCTCTAATATTCACTTTATATTGGAAAATATTTCCATACTTATTTATTCATAAGTAATTCACAATTTCTATTTATTTTCAACACTTGGAAAATATTCAATATACTTCAATCGAAATTAAGTATATATTTCATTCTATTAAGGAAATCATTCTCTTAAACATATTTATTTGGGCCAAAACGAATGTTGCGTAAAACATCGTTACGACAACCCAAAATCACTAGTATAGGGATTCGAAATTAAAATAGATATATAAATCCCAATACTATACAAAACATTTCCTTTCGGAAATCATTTATTATAACAACAGTGTTATAATCCACTATTCCCTTTTATTTCTCGAAAACGTCTATTTCAACAATGAATGTTGAAATCTGTGGTTTCGAATCTTAACATATTTTAAAACATCGTTAGATCGTTTTAATTCAATTTAAAAATCTCATTCAAAACAATTTTTCTTTAACATATTATTCACTATTCAAAAACGTGAATATACTTTAATTAACAATTTCATCATTTCTATTCATTTTATTTTAAAGTATTATTCACAGTCAAAGATGTGAATATAACTCCATTAATAGGTTTCAACAATTTACTTATCAAAATAAATCATTTGCGAATTTATAAAACACGTTTATGAATTCCATTTCTATTTATTTATAAAAACTTCCTTTTTATAAATTCTTTTATTAACCTATTACAGTTTATAACTCAATTATAAACTAAAAGTTCATATTATAAGTTAAATACTTATAAAACGATTATTTTACAAAATCGTTCTTTTAAACTTCATAATTATAAATCTTATAACTTATAAGATTCATTCATTTATCCAAAACCATTATTTTAATAACTTAATAAATTTTATAAACCTACTGTTTATAAAATTCCATTTATAACTTCACTGTTTATAATTCTATAAATTCCATTCTTTAATGAGATTCATTTTCACTTCATTCAAACACTTATAAAAACTCGTTTTATAATATCCATATTTCAATTTATAAATATCCATTTATAAATCTCTTAATATAAATCAATTTATATTATCCTTTTAAAACGTCTTTAATCTCCTTTATTATTTCATCATTTTGATTTATAAAATAATCAAATTTTTATAAATCCTATATTTAAACTTTTCACAATTATTTCAGAAATCCCAATTTAACTATTTTATAAAATCAATAGCATCATATTCTCAAAAATCAGTTTTTAACTATTTTTCTCAAAAATCATAATTTTTATAACATTAAAAATTATAACGTTTACTTATTTAACATGGATCAATTCCAACCTATTTTATAAACGTATACTTTCAAAAAATTACTTTGAAATCATTTTAAAATTCCAAATTTGGTCCAATGATGCTACACACCAAATAGTCAATCACGACAACAACGATATCATATATCAATATGAAAATCCATCAAATATCAAAATATCTGAAATCAAATAAAAACTGTTGAGGAATCCAGTTGGATCCCTCCAACCTGTTTTCCTGCATCCACAAACATTAGCACAATACCAATTTCGCTCCAGTACGAAATTATCGCGGTATATGTTCTTATTAAATATTATCCGCTTAATAACGGCGTAATAGTGTCTCATCCGCTAAACAAAAAATGCGGGAAATCAATAACTCCAATATATACATATGCCAATATATATATATTGCTACTATATATAATACCAATTTCACTGTTTATGAAATATTCGCGGTATATGTTTTTATTAAATAACATCCGCTTACTAACGGCGTATAATGTCTATTTTAACAATCAATAGATATCAATCAACATTCAAACATGCATTCAAATATTTTAAATCTAACTATTTAAAATAAAATCGAAACTGATTCGATTGAGTGAGAAATTCTCACCTTGATTTTAAATCCCGTTTTTAGCGATTTATTTCGAATAAAATTAAACGGACGTTTAATTTTACCCAAAATTCTCACTAACTCCAAACGACTCCAAACCAACTCCATCGCGTAGTGCTCGTCCATACGATTCCAACGCAATTGAGTTTGCATTTTTTCGACCTCGTATGAAAAGGTTATGAATTTTTGAAGTTACACGAGTTTATACTTAATAAAATTACAACATAACTTAATTAATTTTAAACCTATCTAGTATAGGCCGTTAGATCCTTGCCTCCATCAGATCCTAGCCGTGCCACGCAACCCCTTCTCCCTCGTTCACATCCGTTCCCATCTCCAGGAGCAAGCACGCAAGCAAGAACCCAACAACACCAAATTAGGTTTAAACTTTACAACCTCATTTCTCGACGAAACTCGATCACACCACCGCCACGCAAAAGCCCTCGACAAGAGCCATACTCGGCTTGAAGCTCATAGAGTTCGGCCATCCCTGTAGCACGCAGTTCGAGGCCGAACTCCAGGCCTTTGAGCCCAATTTGCCGCCAATCCGAAGCTCCAAACACGATCATGACCGTTGGATAGATGGATCTTAGCATGCTCTTCAATCTTCTAGTTGAAACTTTAGCCTAATTGTCGACGGATTGAAAGATAAAAGAGAGGGAAGGGGAGAGTTTTCTGGCCATTCATTGGGGAGGGTGGCGGCTAGGGTTTTAAGTTTTTTTTTTTTTTTTAATTTATGAAGAGGTGGGTGCTATTTATAAAGAAAAATCGAACACTATTCATCCGGAAATTCCGAACTCCGATTTACGCGCCGTAACCAGCGTTTCTAGGGTTTACCCCGCGTTCCGGACACAATGGAACAGGTTTCGGAAGCTAATTCGGAAGTATGTGCGAGTTATGGCTGTAAACGCTCAATTTAAATTAAACCGATTTAAGTCGATTTCTAGGCGTTTTAATTTGTACCGGACAAACGGTAAATCCAATTGACTTGAAATTTGAAACCTTACAATAATATCACATTACGGATCCGATGAAACTGGTTTCGTCGAAATCCGAGACTTTTTGAAAAATGGCTATTTTAGCTCGCCAAATTTAAATTAAAAATAAATCGATGCGTTTCGAGCTGCCACGATCAAACGATAGCTCCGATTGACACGAAAATTGAAATCCGGTAATAACTAACTATTACAGATCCAATGGAACTGGTTTCGTTTAATTCTGAGACTTTTCAAAAATTGGCTATTTTACAGTCGATTATTAAATATTAAAATATTCAATTTTCACAAATTAACTTTTAATTCGATTTTAAAAGTTCTAAAATATCATTCTAACTTCAATATGATAAAATAAAATTTTACAAATCATTTTCAATCATATTTAACTATATTT
This sequence comes from Allium cepa, assembly GCA_030765085.1. Classification (NCBI taxonomy): domain Eukaryota; kingdom Viridiplantae; phylum Streptophyta; class Magnoliopsida; order Asparagales; family Amaryllidaceae; genus Allium; species Allium cepa. The sequence continues at coordinate 1,053,529,925 of CM060931.1, forward strand.
TCAATTATTTCCATAATTTAACGTATTAAATTATCGATTTAATTATTCAATTAAATTCAATAATTCAAATAAAAATTTATTTGACTTATAAATTCACTTATTAATATTTAAAATAAATTAAATATTCAAATTTTAATTAATAAAAATTCTGGGTCGTTACATAAAAACTATTTGTTTTCAAATGATATAAGCTTTCATATAAGAAATGAATTTCCAATTTGTATTAAAGGAAGTTCAAGTTGAACTGAAAATGGTTTTCCAAGTTATGAATGAATCTTCGGAAACGGTTTTGGAAGCTATAAGTTAAATCTTTGATTTAAAGATTAAATGAGCTAATCTAATTGGGGTGGAATTGTTTTGAAACCGTGAATTGATCTTTATGAAATTGGGTGAACTTTTTGAAATGAATCTTTTCGTTTAAAGATTTGAAATGGTAATTTGTTTAAACCATTTAAAAGAAAGTTTTGAATTTTAAAGTTGTGACTTAACTGAAATCTCATATCCATATGTTTTTAAATTTTACGCTCATTATTCGGTTTAGCCGGGAGAGGACCTTTGTGTCATATAACCCATTCCGAATAATGATACGACGTTATAGATTGCATCTGAAGACCGATGGTGAAGACCGGGTATTTGCGAGAACGATAGGATAACTTATCGATTGTCTCTGCACTGAGTAGCTACGGTATAGAGATTTCCTAAGTGATGGGAAGTCCAATCGGGATTGTGAATACCCGGATTACAAGGGCTTCTTGGAAAGTTCCTTCGGTTCTGTTCGAACCCGGAAAAGACTTGTATGGATGTGTGTCGGACATTACACTTTGAGATGTAAAGCTGTTTTCTATCAAATACATTTCCGTTTGGTGGAGGAGAATTTATTCTCTTAGCTTAACACCCTTCTCTGAGACGTACGAGCTCAGAGGTTATTTAGTTGATGGTTATTAGTGATGCATTTCCCAATTTGATAATGTGGCATACGAAGTGCTGCTGATCTTTTGTTGATCAAAGCATGACTTTGTTAAAAAGTGTAGCTTTGTGGACGAGACCTCATTGAGCCTCACAAACCGGTAATGGTCGAAACAGGAAAGATGCAGCAAGGTTTCAGGGGTAGCTCCCCTAGGCTATGTCCATTCCTTATGGAAAAGGGTGGTGTCAGATATGGAGCCCTGATATTTAACCTTTGTGGTTACTGCAAATACTTTTCTTTGTGGTTGTTGGTGAAGAGCTTCCTCGGATAAAGGTCGCAAACGACCGGGAGTGGCATATCTTAGGTTTTACTTCCCAGGAAGGGGGTAACCGGCCTTGTGTTGGCAGAGATCCGGATAGGTTCTCGGGACGTCCCTCCAGAGGCGTACCCATGCGGCAGTAGGAAGTTCCATAGCCTGACCATTTGTTCGAAATTCAATAAAACAATACGCACCCTGTACTGTTTTAGTTGTATAACCTGCCATGGAATGTGGTAGTAACCTGCTATTGAACATGGTAGCTATAGTAGGCATACAATAATGGTTGTATGCTGGCTAAGATTAATATTATACTTTCGAAATGTTTTCTGCACTGTGCACTAATGATAGTATAAAAAAAGATTTTGCGTATTAAGCATGTTTGACTATCATAAGGAGAAATCTCCTCCAATTCTGCATTTGCATTGTGTGTGTGGCGGGAGGCCTTATGGTAGTTTCATTTTCCAAAAAAGCATAGCGGATTTCTTTTCTTTTCTTTGTGAAAAAAATTGTTTTGAGATCTCACACCAGTCCCACGACTGACCTTGCTTATCTTTATGAAACGTGATGGGGGGTTCTCGCTTTTTGTTTGGTGGCAAGCAGGAGACTCTTACCCCTACACGTCCTCTCTAAGAGATTGGTTAGCCGTAAGGCATGACAGTCGAAAGGCTGTCCGTAAAAGCAAGGCCAATGTACCAATGTATGCCACGGCGGGGCTGGGATCGTTGAAAAGCCTGCCAGCTAAGATTGGCCGCTGTCGATGGTTGAAAAGCCTAGATGTTTACATGTAGTATCAGAGCATTTGGTTTAATGACAACCTTGGCTCTATTGGGTGTTACTCATTAGAGATAGAGTCAGTAGTACTCTAGAACGAGTTTGAGTGTAATAACAGATATGAGAGCATACTTGTTAGTGAATATAAAATTGTTTTTATACTGTGTTGACTTATCGGTTGAGTGTTTATGAATTCTGGTCGGTACGGGAAGTACAACCGTATCGATAGGGGTTTCTAAACTCTTAAACAAAATAAACCAACATGGTATTGTTTTAAAGTGGGTTAAATGAAATAATTTTACCCAAAATTATATTTTGATATAAAAGGAATAATTTTTCTGAAAAATATTATATATATTTGGATGTTTGGCTGTTGATATTATATTCAAATATAAGAATCTAAAGTTTGAAAAGGTTTATAACCAAATAAAATTCTATAAGTATGATTTATCCAAAGGAAGAATAACTAAATTTGAATTAAACCAGAATTTAAATCCCGGGAATTTTGAAAAGTGTTTAAAATGAGCTTAAACAAAAAGTTTGGAAATTTAAAATCTTGGGAATGTTTGAAATGTTTCCAAAATGTTTGAAGGCAATGATGGAGTATTATTTTGGAAAATATTTTTGAATGTAAATTGTTTTGAAATGAATTTGTGGAAGCGAGGAAGCACTGAACTTACTTCAAGCGCTGGAAAATAATCCTGATGATGATGACCACATCATTAGAATTCTTTTTTGAGTTTCTAAAGTGATGGATTGCTTCCATAGTAATTGGGTATGATATCTGTTTAGATTTGTTGATATACAAGGTGTTTTAGAAATTTCAAAGGGGAAATTTGTTTTGGTTAAACCAAGTGTTTTGGAATCCGAAGATTTGATTTCATATACCAAGTAGGTATGAGTTGATTATCACTTCAAAATGGTTTTGAAATAAAACTGGGTAATTGAATTCTGGAAACACTATTTAAATAATGTGGAAGTTAAGATAAATCAACTATTGAACCTATAAAGTGAAGATGATTTGAATAAGAAAGAAAAATGAAAATTTTACTCTTGGAATTAAAATTTAGCTTGAAAAAATGGTGGTGAATAAAATATATTTGAATTTAACTCAGGATAAGTTAAATAAAATTGGAAATTGAAATTGAATTAAATTGGATATAAAGTTGAAGTTTAAAATGACTATAATTGAGTAATGAAAATTTATATCTTTAAGCTATTAAGTGTTATATATAGATAATTTGGAATTGTGATTATAAGATGTAAATGGATTAAACTGAGTAATATAAGCTTTTAAGTAAATAAGTTAGTAAACTTATAAATAGAAAATGGAATTATAATCACAGATGGGAAATAGTTGAATGGTATGGTAAATTCAAACTTAATCCTAAGAGAAAGGTAAAGTAAGATAAGACAAAGGAAAATATAAGATGTGAATGGACTTAAGTTAGTAAATAAGTTTTAAACTTACATATTAGACAGTAAAAATTTAAATTGAATAGAGAAATAAAATTGGACCGAATTGGATTTAAGTTAGAAAAAGAAATTAAGTTAAATTTGGATTGAATTGAAATCAAAATTCAGTTGTGTTATAAATAATATTGAATGAAATTCAATTCTTATTTAAGTAGTAAATGAAGTGGAATGAATTTAAGTTGGCTAAATAAAATTTAGGTAAACTTGAATTAGAATTGAAAAAGAATTGAATTGAAAGAAAATTTAATTAAGTTGAAAGGATATTGTATGAATAGAATTTTAACTCAACTAAATTTAAAAGAATAGGATGAAGATGAATTTAGTGTAACTAAATTAAATGGAATTTGTATTGGCATGGAGGAAATTTTGGTAGTTTGTTAAGAAAATTTTGAAAAGAAAAATAAAAACCCAGTTCTGGTATGGGATTTAATTTTGGCCATAAAAAGGCGAGAGTGTGAATGAATAATGGAATTAGATTATAATAGTGATGGTTTGAATTCTAAATAAATTCAAATGAGTGAAATGATTATAAGTGGTCTCATTGTTAGTAAAATAAATTTTTAATGGATTGAATAAGTGAATAAATTGAGTTAAAATTTGTAATGGATTGGAATTTGATTGAATGAAAATCAATTTAAAATGGAAATAAAAAATGATGTATGAAGAAATGGAGTTATTTTGTTATTGAAATAACTTAAGCAAATTGGAATTAATTAAAATGGTTATAAACTTCAGTAATTGTTGTTTGCTTGAATGACATCAAATTTGCATTGAGGTTAGTCGTTTGGTTGTAAACAAAGCTAATAAACTAAGGAAAGTAAATGAAGTTAGTTTTTAATATATTAGGTTGAGATGAATTAATTGAAATTGGTACAAGCTTATGTAATTGTTGTTTGTATAAACAACATTAGAATTTGCATAAGAAAATAGTCGTTTGTGTAAACGGAAGTAAGTTGTTTAAAGTAAGTAAATAAGTGGTTTTTGAATAAATTGGAATGGGTCGGAATTTAATTGAGTGGATTCGCATATAAATAAAGTGAGTTATGAATATGAAGCAAATAAATCAAATTGGAGATAAAATTGGTCATGGATCAATTTAGAGTTGCTTAAAGGTAAATTTATATAATGTAGGCATATGTTGATCATATTGTAGTGATTTTGAGTTGGTCGTGATAAATATGTATTGAACGTAGCAAACTTGGTTGTGAATCCTTTTTGAGTAAAATGAAGTTTGGATTTGTCAGGAAATTAAAATGGTGATTGAAATCTTTGGATTGCAGTTAAAATATGGTTAACATGTTAATTATGAGGTTTATTTGTTTAAACTGTGTAATTGATGTGTTTGGCTAGTTTAATGAATAGAATGTTAATAAATTCTCAATTAACTCTTGTATTTGTTTAAGTAAGTATAGGTACGGGAAGCGATCGATAGAGTTGAAGTGCGTATATGCAATATAATTAGCCGCTTGCTTTTAAAATGCTAATCAAAAGGTACGCCTATGCAATATAATTGGGAAATGATATATATATATATATATATATATATATATATATATATATATATTGTGATATATTTGGTTTTCGGACTGTGTGGGTCGATGTATATATATTTATATCTATTGTGATATTGCAAAAGCTCCTCCGTACAAGGGAGACTCTGTCAAAAATTTTCGAAAATTTTGGGAGTTAGAAATTTTTTTGAGAAATTTTGAAAATTTAAAATTTGAATTTAAATTTAAATTTGAATTGTTAGGAAAAAATGTTGTTGGAAACCATGAAATATTTTAGAAAGTTAGTTGAAATGATAATGGGTCTCTAATAGAAAGATTTATTTTGAAAAGTTGAAATTATTTGGTTTTGGGAAAATGATAAATGGGTTAAGGATCATTCTTCTTAACTAGTAATTTCGAGGACGAAATTCTTTTAAGGGGGAAGGATGTAACGACCCAAAATTTCTAGTCGTAAATTTTGAACATTTAATTCATTTTAAATGTTAAATGTGGATTTTGAAATAAGGATTTTGTTAAATTAATAGAATTTAGTTGTAAGTTTCAACATGGAAATTCAATTGAAATTTGAGTAATAATAATTTAATATTGGAATTGGGATAATTGGTGAATCTGAGTGTAAATAAATATAAAAATGGTTTATAAAATTTATTTTAAGTCTATTTGGATTTAAATAATGATGTTGGACTTTTGGTCGATAAATGAAATTTGGGATTTCATATTAATTTAATAATGGAATTTAGTAATATAATAAAGAAAATAATCAGATTTTAGTTCGAAGTGAATCAGAATAGTCTCTAATGTAATTATAAAGTCTATGTGATTTATAATAAAGTTAGTAAATTTTAAAAGTGAAATTTTAAGGGATTTTGACAATTTCGGAAATCGCTCGAATTCATCGACGAGTTGAAATAGCCTTCCGGGGCATTGCCTCGGAATTCGACGAAATCAGTTCCATTGGATCCGTAATAGTTAGTTATTATCGGATTTCTATTTTTGTAGCAATTGGAGTTGTCATATGACCCTGGCAGCTCAAAACGCATAGAAACTTTTTTTATCGATTTAATTTAAAATTGATCGTTTATATCCGTAACTCGCAGATATGACCAAATTAGCTTCCAAAACACGTTCTATTGTGTTCGGAATGCGGGTAAAACCTTATAAACATCAGGTGGCGTCTCCACTTATATCAATGGCTGACATACATCGCTTTTCAACCCATTTTTTCAAACGATCCATCGAGTTTTAGTTAATTCATTCAACTGGAAAGATGGAGAGCTCGCTGAGCACTTCGATTCGTACGCTGGTGATAAAAAAATCATTGAGCGGTTTGTCAGAGATTTCGCCACGAAGGCCGCGAGTTCATGCACGCTTTCCGAGGTCTAGGTTTGACCGAGCTCGAAGCTGCACTGGTCGTGGGTAGAGCGCGCCTTGGCGCACGTCGTGGCGGTGCCTGATCGATGAATCGATGATCGTGAGGGCTTCGATTTTTGGGCAATTGGAGCGGTCGATGGGATAGTTCCTACCTGGATGAGTGAAACACGATTGAGGAAGATCGATCTTGCGGCTGTGATGAGTTTTGGTAATTATTTAAAAAGAAAAAAATGAAAAGAAATTTGTTTTAAATTCGAAATTGAAACTTATAAATTTCATATCTATTACATACATTATCAGATTTCGATGAAACTGGCGACGCCGGTATCATAGAGACGAATACTACGCAGTGGAGCAATTCTAGGATCATTCTGAGCAAGTAAAAAATTTAGTTAAATCGAACATCGTTCGATTTAATTTAAATTTGAACGCTCGTCGAAAATCTAAGGTGAGTTAATCTCACTCACATTTGGATACCAGTTAATTTAAATAGCTAATATTTAAATGTTTGATTGGATTTATTGGTTATGCTAATATTTATGGATGCAGGGAAACAGGTTGGAGAGATCCAACTGGATTCCTCACAAATAGGAATTTTATTTATATTCTGTGATATATCTCATTGATAAATTTATTTTATCTACGAGTCTGTGAATAAAGATAAAAATTATGGATTATACCACTTATCGATGTTGATATGATTGAATCTGTGATGGTTGATGTTGTGCACTATTGTGTTAAACCCCTGGACTACACTATACACACACAAATATGGATTGCATGTGGAAAATGATTAAGTCATAGGTTTTTGAAATAATTTTAGAATTGAATTTTTGAATCCAAATGGTTTTGGAAATAAATCGGACTTAAAGTGGAAAACTTTTGAAAAGGAATTTCAAAAATAAAAGTTATTTTTGAATAACTTAATTTAGTTTTGAAATTTGATTTAAATTTGAATAAAAAATTTGAAATTGAATTCTATGTTGAGAACTTATGATTTTAAAAAGGTTATATATGTTTACATGAATTTAAACCATTTTATAAAGTGTTGCTTTGGGAATTTAAATTAACCCAAAGATCTTAACTTGTATAAATAAAATCGGATTTTTCCGAAATAAAAACTATTTGTTTTCAAATGATATAAGCTTTCATATAAGAAATGAATTTCTAATTCGTATTAAAGGAAGTTCAAGTTGAATTGAAAATGGTTTTCCAAGTTATGAATGAATCTTCGGAAATGGTTTTGGAAGGTATAAGTTAAATCTTTGATTTAAAGATTAAATGAGCTAACCCAATTGGGGTGGAAATTGGTTTGAAATCCGTGAATGGATCTTTATGAAATTGGGTGAACTTTGTGAAATGAATCTTTTTGTTTAAAGATTTGAAATGGTAATTTGTTTAAGCCATTTGAAAGAAAGTTTTGAATTTTAAAGTTGGGACTTAACTGAAATCCCATATCCATATGTTTTTAAATTTTACGCTCATTATTCGGTTTAGCCGGGAGAGGACCTTTATATCATATAACCTATTCCGAATAATGATACAACGTAATGGATTGCATCTGAAGACCGGTGGTGAATACCGGGTATTTGCGAGAACGATAGGATAACTTATCGATTGTCTCTGCACTGAGTAGCTACGGCATAGAGATTTCCTAAGTGATGGGAAGTCTAATCGCGATTGTGAATACCCGGATTGCAAGGGCTTCTTCGAAAGTTCCTTCGGTTCTGTTCGAACCCGGAACAGACTTGTATGGATGTGTGTCGGACATTACACTTTGAGATGTAAAGCTGGTTTCTATCAAATACATTTCCGTTTGGTGGCGGAGAATTTACTCTCTTATCTTAACACCCTTCTCTGAGACGGACGAGTTCAGAGGTTATGTAGCCGATGGTTATTAGTGATACATTTCCTAATTTGTTAATGTGGCATAGGAAGTTCCGCTGATCATTTGTTGATCAAAGCATGACTTTGTGAAAAAGCGTAGTTTTGTGGACGAGACCTCATCGAGCCAATGGTCGAAACAGGAAAGATGTGGCAAGGTTTCAAGGGTAGCTCCCCTAGGGTATGTCCATTCCTTCTGGAAAACGGTGGTGTCAGGTATGGAGCCCTAATATTTAACCTTTACGGTTACTGCAAATACTTTTCTTTGTTGTTGTTGGTGTAGAGGATCCTCGAATAAAGGTCGCAAACGATGGAGGGTGGCATATCTTAGGTTTTACTCCCCGGGAAGGAGGTAACCGGCCTTGTGTTGGCAGAGATCCGGGTAGGTTCTCGGGACGTCCCTCTAGAGGTGTACCCATGTGGCAGTAGGAAGTTCCTTAGCCTGACCATTTATTGGAAATCAAATAAAAAAATATGCGCCCTGTACGGTTTTAGTTCTATAACCTACATGGAATGTGGTGGTAACCTGCTGTTGAACGTGGTAGCTATAGTAGGCATACAATAATGGTGTATGCTGGCTAAGATTAATATTATACATTCGAAATGATTTTTGCACTATGCACTAATGATAATATAACAAAAAAGTTTTTTCGTATTAAGCATGTTTGACTATCATAAGGAGAAATCTCCTCCAATTCTGCGTTTGCATTGTGTGTGTGTGGCGGAAGGCCTTATGGTAGTTTCATTTTCCAAAAAAGCATAGCGGATTTCTTTTCTTTTCTTCGTTGAGATCTCACACCAGTCCCACGACCGACCTGATGTTTGTTGTTCCTTTTCTAAACTCTGGTTGCCCATAATTTTCCACATGGGCAGCCTAGAGTCAAGTTATCGTTATTCTGGAGCGAAGTCAGAAAAGAGATGCTGTGGAGATCGGGAGCAAGTTGGATGGCGAAGCGTAGCACTAGTATATGTTATATTCCTTTCCGTTATTTGTTGTAGTAACACTCTGATAATGTAATGTGATATAATGTAATAACCGATATAGTTCTTGGTTTTAAAGATATTTATTTATCTATTTTATATTGTTCCGCTGCGAAATGTGACATTCTGTTTATTGTTTTTTTTACTCTTCTATGTTCTTCTTCTTTAAACCCTAATGGTTCGGTTTTCCGGTATTCGACAGTGCAGCATTCGATACAGTGGACGTATTGATGTCGACTTTCGGGCGTCGGAAAAATCGGGTTGTTACACCTTTTTTGGAGCAGGACTTAAGGTGTACTTCTTTAGTCAATAATTAGCTAACAATTAAATCAATTGATGGAAGGAAAAGCGATGCAAAATTTAACATTTTCTTCCTTCAAAACCACTATGGACCGCCATCAGAAACTGCCAAAATGGTTGTTGTTCTCTACGAAAAGGATGTGCACTACATGTCTTTAACTCATTAGATTCTATAAGAGCCAATTTGTCCTAAATATTCAACATAACGTGATAAATTCTTATATACTTATTTTGTTCTTTTGAAGAGCCCGTGACAGTACTGTTGTGTAGAGTTTGATGGAATGAATAACTTCTTCAACTGAACTCAAAATTATTTCCCTATCTTATGCTTTGCGATGGTATACCTATGGAGTTCTCAACAAAATTATTAATCCATGTGATAATTTTTTCGTTATTTGTAGTCTAGGGATCCAATTACAGTCGCATTATTTGCATTTGTACTTTTGGGTTGTACAGAGGTTCCATCAATATATCCTAATATCTTTTTTCAATTTTTTTTCATCACATAACTTGATCAGAATAACTCTTTCAATCTGATCTCACACTTTGTGCCCACACTTCGGGCCTAAAGTGAATCGCCTCTTCCACTAGCCATTATAAAACAAGAAATATCAAATCAAAAGAAAATCTAAAAATCATTAAGACCTGAAACCAGTAAATGCCAAACAAAACACCATTCAAAATACAAAATTCGATATTTGAAATAGATTCGAAATGAATCTTGTATTTGATACCATGGTAATCAATATCATAAATAAAATTGAGTTGAAAGAAGAATATGGGATAAAAAAAGTGGAAGCTGTCTATAGAATATAACATGAATGATACAATTATTTAACCCTAAACATAAAGAGTTATATATAAGCCTATAATAAAAAACTAATTTATCCTCATAATATAATAAGAAGCCACATGATACCCAAAATAATAGGAAAATAGGAATATTTTCTAACATTATTAAATAAGTTACATTATATAAGTAAAACTATAAACATTTTACCATGTTGTTATATTGTCTCTTAAAATTCCGTTTTAAGGCTCGTCCGCTTGTTCGCTTAACCAACCATGGTTTCAGTGTATCGTGGAATAAATGAACTAAATAAGATACACTTAGGTGCTTTGTCGCTTGTTTATCCGCTAAACAAGCCAATGTTCGCTAGGCCTAACCCTGGCAGTAAATAAGCTGAAACTTTTACATAATTAACTTCAAGTCACATTTGCATTATCATTGTATATATTAGAATGTTGGAAACCTACATAGAAGGGGGCTAACACAAACACACTACCCATTTTAAAAACTCATCCTGTTCGCAAGAGGAACATTGGATACATATGCTAATAATTGGTGTTGTGATGTGTGTATGTATGTTCATAGAATACTTGCGTAGGGCTAAATATGAGCGTCTCTATGATTGAAGCAAAAGGATATTTTATTAACCTATTACTTAATTCATCGCAACCAATGTAACTCCCCATAAGTTAAATAATAATCAATTAAAGTGAATTAATAAATAATTATTAAAGCCGAAAATGAAGCTTTCACAAACATCAGAATTTAGCTATGGAACCTATACCATTGTGTTCGAGCATATTTTCTAATCAATTTTCATATATAAAGTTTTATGATCGGAGTACAAATAAAATAGTTATTAACGTTTGAAATTTTTGGATTGGAAATAATTCAAAACCAATTAATGGAGTAAATGTTAATAACTTAACCTTAAAATGGGCATTAAATATAAATGTTAATGTTCAAGGAAGTCGATGGAGTAAATCTAATTAAATCAGTAACGAAAAGGAAATAAATAAGAACTTATGTAGGTGAAGATAATGATATTAACGTTAAAAAAAGAATGCAATAAATGTTAGTAGCTTAGCATTTAAGTAATCATTAAATATAAATGTAGCGTTCAATCAAATAAGTCTAATTAAGTGAGCGTGGAAGAAAATAAATAAATTGAACGCAAAAGGAAATAAATATTGTAATTAATGGTAAACTAATTCTTCATTCCTAAGTAATGTTAAAACTAACATTAACATTAATTTCTAATGGAATAAAAGTAGTTACATAAGGAAATAAAAGTAACAAAATAAAACTTAACATATATACGAGCGACCGATCGACTCCTTATTCGAATCGATCGACCTCTAGTTGTCGACTTGTAGAGGTATAACGATCAATCGGTGGCTGATACGCCTGAATATAATTTTGGAGTTGTAGGCTTAATTATATATATGTTTAATAGAATTTGAAAATTATGTCTACATATTCTATAAATTTTTAACTTTGATTGAATATTGCATATACTTGAATCTGGAAAGTAAGGGTGAAAGTATTCCTTAAATTTATAGTATTGTATAATAATTCCAGGTTTGTTAGTTGAATGATATATGTTAGTAAACATGAAGGGGAAGTTAGATTGGGGTTAAAGTAATATTTCAATTCATTGGAATAAAGTGTGTTGCAATGTAAATTTCTATAAATTATCTATTTTTATAAATATGAATAAAAGTGTATCGTTTGAAATAACAAGGAATATGCCTAAAGAAAGAAATGCATAAAATAGGAATGTTTACCATATTTTGTACCAACTATTTCAATAAGAATGGAAAAGATAATTTCTCATTATTCTATTCATAACATAAGTCCTCTTTTAGATAATTTATGGAAAATTACAGTATTAATGTTTCTTTTTGGAGAGATGTAATTCCAACGCATTAAAATACAGAAATCCTTAAGTATAAACCAAAGTATTATAAGTATAAATAATAATAATAATAATTTAATTATAAATCTAATATATGTGATAAGTTAGAAAATGAATAAATAAACTATGAAATATGTGTAAAGCAATGAAATGAGTAACTAAGAAAATTATAGCAAGCAAAGAAAGATGGTAATAGTGGAAATGGTATGGTAGGATATACATAATAGTATCAAGTGTAAGTCAAATAGTAAAAGGTATTTGATCTATTAAATTAGATGTAAGCGGTAAACAACATTAAATTGGCGTTAACGAAACAAGAAGTAAGTTGGATAAAATAACTAAATACTAATAGTTGAACATAGGAGGCATAATACTTGAATAAATTTGTGTAGCCTTATATGACAAGTGTGACTTATTGAATTTAGTCAATAACTTAAATTAATTAAAAATGACTTAGTCATTAGTAATAATTGAAATACAGGGTCAGTAGTGTTGCACAATTGAGGTTTGCCCTCCGAAAGGGGATACTAATGGTTGTGTATACATTGTACTAATGTAAGATATCTCCAACTATAGGACCCGTGCGATTATACTTTTGCGTATAAGTGAAAGGAATACACCAAAATAGGGGTTCACCTCAGTTAAAGTGTCGAAGGGCCTGAAAGAACCATATATGGTGTTTTGATGATAACAACCATACAACAATGCTACTAATATGGTTATTAAGTTATTTCAGGCCAAAACAATAATGGAAAAGATGAAAGATAAATTGGCTAAAAATATGCGAAGCTCAGACTCAAGCCTAGGTGGGCTAAGAGATAAGCACATGCTTTTACCACCGAACTAGCGAGCTTTTTAGAAATTGTGCTTATTCAGTCAACTGAAACCCTTGCCCAGTCAATCGAACTAGCCTAAGTTGACCAATTTATCAGAAACAGTCTACCGAATCAAGCACGAAGTTCTGGACCAAAATTAGCCACTTTCAGTCAATTGAATTTAGTTCTTAGTCGACAGTGCTAGTGTGAAAACGGCTATTTTTTTAAAATCGGCGCCTTCTTGTCTTTTCTCTCCAGAAGTTGCATCTCTTCGCTCCTATGGTCGCTTCTCTTCATCAATGGCCAATTTGCACTCCTATATTGGCATCCTTACAACAACTATATAATCCTCTAACCATTCCTGAATCAAAACACATTGAAATATAACTCTATGCTTTGAATTCTAGGCTGTATACTCTCAATTCCTAAGCAATAATCCGAATTCCAAGAAATTCATGTGATTCAGAGATTTTAACCAGTGTGCTTCATTTCCACATCCCATATTCTAGTTGAATAAACTCCTTAGCCTCTACACCTCCACTGAATATAGTTTGGTCTAGTTATAGGTGTTATTGTTCGTCAAAGTGACATTTTGTATATCAAGATACGTTGTGTCAGAAAGTAACATTTGTTACACTGCTTGTAATTGTTTTTCAAGTCCTGTTCGATTATAAAGGCGGAGTCTACAAATCTGTTCCTCAAGGTGAAGTGAGGATGTTGATATTGAAAAACCGAAGGGGAAATCTGGGACTGGACGTAGGATGGGAGGTCTTAACCAGTATAAAATCGATAATATGATCTGCTATTTTATTTCCACTGCATTTACATCTTTTACAACCGTAGGCCATCTTCGATCCTGTGCATGGTAACTAACAGGGCCAAGTATGGTCTGCTTCAATACTTAGGAGGTATGTCTTAAGTGACCAAGTTGGCATCTCCCTGACTGCATTATGTAATCTAAATGGGATAGTGAGCGTATGTTTGATGCTATGTTAGCAAGGTTGGTACCATATATGTGAGTAGTAGGGACGTACACAACGTTGAGAGTGTCATAGGTCCTGGGATGGTCATCAGAAAGACGAGGATTATGCCTAAATAGGCCATACCTCCTACTAGTGTATATCACATTTAGGATACACCGTCTCACATTTGTTTATTAGTTTATTTGTTGTCAGGAGGCAAGGCTATATAACCATTAGTGGAGGTCTTTCAAGCGAATGGGTTAGTCCTTGGAGCCGAGTCCATGATTAGTCCGAGGAACGGAGTCCTCAATGAAAGCGGCTAGATAAATCTTTAAGACATGGTAGAGTACAAATAAATAGTTGGAATGCCATTACCATGCTCTAATGGAAAGATCCTATGTACGCGGACAATTCAGTCTGAACACAGATGGTGGATACCTAGCGCATGTGCAGAGTTACAGATACTAGTGCGGAAAGTATCATGGTTCAAAGGCGGATTGGAGGACTATAGTACTTATACACACACACATATACATTTGTAGTTATTTTATACCTTGAGTAGGTGGGCCATATCATACATGTATATGAAGTCAAGACGACTAAGTTTAAAAAGTAGACATAACATGTAATGGAAAGCAATCGACATAAACTAGCGTTACGTATAAAGTATGTAATTTGTCAGTCACCAGAACGTTGTTTTGACCCCCTCCTCATTACAACCCAAGGGATAGACTTAGTAGCATAGGTACTGGTACAAGGCTTGAATAGTGGAAGGACAAATTTCTCATGCATGCTCAACACTGACAAGGGCACTGGATACCTGAGTTATTAGCCTTGGTCAGTAATCATATGCTTTTATTATACTTTACTATTCTGCTGTGAGTTTTTTCGATAGTGCTTTGGTATATGTTTTTTATTTACAAGATACCAACACTAATGATCCACACTTTAGTGGACTTGGGTTTTTGATTTAACAAAAATTCAAAACCAATCAGGTGTGGGTTGTTACAACATGTAAGGGATTTTGTGCGCATAACATGCTAGAGTTACCCTTCATTCATTAAATTTCTAATTTATAAATGTTACAAAAAATATTTAATAGATACTAGTTGATACCAATTTATTTTCTCTCATACTTGTGCCGACTAAAAGAAATGCTAATATTGAATGGGAATTAATTTTAACTGGTTAGCATTGAATAAGTCACACACCCATATTATTGATATACCCATGGAATAGAAGTATTATGAACTTAGTTAGTTTGATAGTCTACTGTTGAATCAGGTGCATTGGCAGTAAGGTAGAAATAGTAAACTTCCAAAATTCTTTTCAATAATTTGCACAAAATCTTATTTTATGTCTATGTGAATAATATTTTGTTTATGCTAAATAAAATTTAGCATTTTCATTAATAAAAGTGTTTGAAGATTATCTTAGTAAAACAATTTTTGTTTATTGATATTAAATATATTGTTTTATTGTTAAATTTATTTAAAATTTATTTATTTATTTTATATTTTATTTTAATTTTTAAGTATTGAGACGTTCATATTCAAAAAATAAACATCATAACAATATAAAATTTATAAGCTAGCCTAGGAGTTCATGGGGAAAATTGACCATTGTATATTGTGGTTAATAAAATGTCATGTGTCAAAATGACATGAAGGGATAAAATAGATATTACAATTTGAATAAATTATACATACATACACACACATACATACATGTATGAATATGTATAATCGGTAGTTACAAGTTTCAAATAGTTTAAAATACACACATATAGATATATAACAATTTGAAATATATATATATATATATATTATTTTTGAAACTAATGTTTTAAATAAATAAATGTGTGTGCATGCTGATATATTAATGCTTGGTTTAATAAAATTCAAAATTCAAATTAAAATTGACTTTTTAATTCAAAATATATTAAATAATTCAAAATAAATATTTTAATAAAATATTATATATACATATGACCGAAACTATATATAAAATATTTTTTGATTTAAATTTTAAATCAGATCAAAATGAATTATAAGTTGAAAAAATATAAATATTTGAAATTTAAATTTTATGACTTGGTTTTAAAAAAATATACCTTTTAAACCTGTATAGGAAGATTTTTTATTACCATACGAAAACTTTATATACACACACACATTTTTTAAACCAAAACATTATATATAATTTTTTTTAGAAATTAAAACCAATTTTTTTAAGATAAACTATATATATATTATCTAAACTGCTAACAAATTTTGCACATAATATATATATATATATATATATATATATATATATAATTTACATAAAATAATTATTAAATCATATATACACACACATACAGAAATCTATAAAAATAAATAAATAAAACAAGACCGAATATATATAATAAAAGGGCTTGATGATTTATGTGAACATAGAGCTATATATATATAGCCGTGTGTGTATCGATTAACTAGTTAAAAATATATAACGTTTAACAAATTTTTCCTGTCGAGTGTTAAACCCGTTGTTTGCTTACTACTTCCTCTTGTAGTATCTTGATTCCTTTACTTGAGTTTGCATAGATGAGAGCAAGATACCACCCGTGGAAGAAGTAGAGGATGGAGAGTTCATAAAAAGTGCATGGAAAAATGTATTGAGGCAAGACTATTTTAGCTAGAGATTAACATCTTTCTCTCTCCACCTTTTCCTTTAATCCTATGCTTGACTGAGAATGGTCAATAAAACTTTGACTCCTATTTAAATCAATTTTTAATTATTTAATTTCTAGCTCCTTAACCGATCAAATTGTTATATAACTTTTATACATAATTATTTTTGATTTTAAGTTTTAAATAAATAACTAAACAGTCATAAAATATTAGTATAACATTTGTATTAATTTATAATAATTATGGATTTATTTTACCATTGTAAACTTGGAAATAACTATCAACGTCATTGTGTCGACTCTCGATTGTGAGATTGGTCCTTAATTGATATTTAAATAATTTAAATATTAAAGCATATGGACGTTGCAGAAGCACGATATTAGGCCAAGTTCAATGCTTATAGATCATTTAGGCAAATCTAATTTTTGATCTAAAATAAGCTTAAGTAGTAATAATATTTTGTACACGTATTCTTTTCATTGTCAACATATACCTTAGTTATCTAGTCTTGGGTTAAAAACTCTATTAATATTTGTATTTAATTGTGTAAACAACTTTTAAACTTTTTGGTTCAATTTGATATCATTTGTCGATTAAACGGTTTACCCTTCCAATTACAGTGATACTAACCTTTTATAATGAAGGTGGCGAATCCTCTATTGGGTGTGTCTCACTTCAAGTAGTTTAGCGTATACCCAATGTAACAACCTACCTTTTGGACATTGTACGCAGACACATACGTCAAACTCAAACATTCAAAAGGGCAGATTGTTATGGGATAAATAAGAAAAAGAGAAGAAATAAAAGAAAATACAGAATCTTGCAGCGGAATGACAAAATATAATAATCAAAATAACAGTTTATGAACCTGTTTACAAAACATTGATTATACTTATACAACACAGAATCAGAGTTACACATACTGGGGAATGATAAAAAATGCAACGGAATACATGTTGTAGTGAAATAATAGAATAAATAATAATAGTACAAATCTTCGTCTTCATTCTTCAGAAATTAGGTCTTCAAATCCTGAAATGCTCAGGCTGACCCAAGCGAATTGAAAAGACAAAACACTCGAGTCGGAACTAAAAGATCTTATGTAAGTTAAATCAACGATAAATAAATATGAGTAGAATGGCGTCGGAGATGTTACGGGGTTTGACATCTCCTATCCAGTGTCTAATGTGAGTGTAGTAACTTAAGAGATGTTCGGGATTCACATCTCCTAAGGATCCGTTAAACAATCTACTATGTAGTACAATGCGCTATTATAATATGTCTATAGTAAAGTAAACTACTAAAATATTGTTAAGGCATTACCCACATCCCCCTTAACACATTTTATAGTGCCAATAGTCTATACAGTACCATAATACCTCCTGATCGGAAGGCTACCAGAGGATACTCCATAGGTACGACACAAAACAAACTCATAGTGGGCGCGCTAGGGCATGTGGACATGACACAACTAGGCGATGTCTACACTTCTGGGCTGGTGGTAACACATAACAGCTACTATCACCCACCTCGGAATACATTCCCAAATCAAAATCAAGGGTGGCCACCAAATGAATCACAAAGTCAGAATATAGTATCAAAGGAATGTGCCCGATCGGAGAAATGACCTCACTTGTCCCATCAGTTGCTCCTGTTTTAGTAACATCTAAGCTGACTTACGGGAGTCAGGGTCACGTCATACCTCATACATAAATCTTTCGCCAAACCGTCCTACTTCATTTCTGGAATCTCCACCACGTACATAGTTGTTAAAGTGATTTTCGCTATTGGCAGAGAGAATGATAATATCCGATCCCGGTCTCTTTAACAACCAATCGCTTATTACACACCAGATGGTTCTTTTACATTTCAAAAGACAATTCATAATTTATACCAAAGTATCATATTTCAAAACCATCATACGTTCAAAATCATATTCACTTTGAAATCATGTTCACCCTTTTAAACCATCTCATTTCCAAAATCATAATTTCTTTCAAAAATCATACTTCCAAACTAGGTTAAATCCTTACTTCAAAATCATCATATTAAATATTATTTATAACATTTAAATCCCAACTGTAACGACCCATAAATTTTCGATAATTAAAACGATTAATTTAATAAGATTCGGTGATTAAATATTGAAAGAAATAAAAATTTGTAATTTAATGATGAAATAATAAATAAAATGAAAATGTAACAATGTTAATTAAAGTTAATTATTAACAACTTGAATGGAATTCCAGTCAATTAAAATAATGTAAATGTTATAATTTGGTTATGAATTGAATAGAGAAAACAAATGTAATATTGGATTTATTAATAAAATAACATAATTAAAGGGGATTGATTTAAAACAGTGTTAGGTAAGTAATTATAACATTTTAGTTGTAAGTAGTAAACCTAAAAATGTAACTAAGGTTAATGGTGATAATAATTATATGTTACTTATTTAGTTAATCTGTTAAATGAAAATTAGAAATCAATTGCAGTTAATTCACTTAATTAATGCAGTTAATGTAGATTAAATTAATTATTGTATAATATTAATTCAATAGGATGTAACCAATGGAAATTTTAATCATAATATGACAAATGATTTGAATAAAAAGAATTGGAATCAAGTTTGACCAAATTATTGGAATTTAAATTATAATAAGTGAACTCATTACAATTAAATATAATTAAAGATTACTTTAATGGAAAGTAAGTTAAAATGGCAAATATATATATTGTAATAAAGGTATGGGAAGGTCATTATAAGTGCAAGACAATAATTGATGTAATGAAAGGAGTGAAACAAAGATAAACTAAATTTGTTCAGATTCTGAATTAGAGTATAACTGAAAAAAAATTCAATAAAAGAAAACTATAGTAATAATTACTAATAAAAAGGGGAAATTAAAGAATCGTAAGGTAATAAAATATAAACAATGTTAATTATGAATGTAGAATAATAAATGATTGAATATAAAGATTGAAATCAAATTGAATCAATTTATTTGGATTAAATTATAATTAATTTGATTTAATTACAATGGGAATTAAACACTGTAATTGGTAAATCGATTAACTTTAAATTGATATCTGAACTTGTTTAAATTATTGCGAATGTTTAAGAAATCAAAAATGGTAAAATTGTTAATCATAGAATTCGAATTTATAATTTTGGTTTAATTAGTTTAATATTAATTTATTTAATTTACGTGAAAATGGCCATTTTGGCCATTGACTCGAATTTCGATGAAACCCATTTCATCGGATCCGTAACATTGAATTATTGTAGGATTTCAGGTTTCGTAGCGATCAGACTTATCGTTTGATAGTACGGACTCGAAATGCCTAAAAATCAATTTAATTTAAATCAATAGAAATAAGCTAATTTTTACATATCTTCTTCACATGATAGAACTTGAAACCTATTCCATTGAGTTTTACATCGTCAAAAATATCTATTTTGATATATGGGATAACCCATTTTCATTCTGGAGACAGAATGGGCTTTTCAGGTCATTTATCGTTGGATGTGTATATCAATCTAGTCCATTCTTCTCCACTTCAGCTATACCTATAAATAGCCTGCTATAAACCCTAGTTATTTCTTATTCCATTTGTCTGTACGTACATTTCTTTCTCAACTCCTCATTCCGATGGCAGACAAATCAAAACCCTAATTCCCAAATTGCAAAATTGCAAAATTCATTTCAAAAAAATTCAAACTCCTCAAAAAAATTCGAGAAAAATATATTTCGAAGATCACATCGATACGAATCTGCACCTTGTGTCTATTTTTGCAAACGATGCTCGAACCAACGGTAAACCTCGGTTAAAGCTTTGAACGGCGAAACCCTAAGAAAAATTGGGTATTTTTGATTCGGGGATCAATTGGCAGAATCAAGTTGTGGGTTTTGGATGGTTCGTCAAATGGGATCGATTGATGATGGAATCGTGGGCTAATTCGACCTGTGGAGGTCGGAATTGGCGAACTAGGGTTTCGAAACCCTAGTTAACGGTGGTAGCCGGAGGCGTTGCTGGGTGATCAGAGCAAGGCCTACAGGCGCGGCTCAACAGGGGCAGGACAATGGTGAAGGTGGCTTGGCGTACGGTGGTCGTAGGGCGACGTTAGCGGCGGTCAAAGTCCTAGTTAATGGGTTCAGTCGCGTGAGAAGGAGGGGTTGACGTGGCAGAAACGTTTCGTTTCTTATATTATTATTTAATTTATTTTAATTTTAAATTCCAATATGTTCTAACAATCATAACTTTCACAAACGAGCTCGGATTCATGCACAATTTTCTTCGTTAGGATTATATCGAAATTCCGGATATTATGGCGCTGGTTTGGTCGAATTCTAAGATCAATTGAATTTTGGCCCGAAATTCAATTTAAATTCAAAGGTGAATGTTTTGACCCACTCACAACTTCTAAAATTTCTTATATTTGTTAAATAAGATTTATGATGTGATTGTAAATTTATTTATGACTGCTTGGTATATTTTAAATCGTCAACTCAGTTAATTTGAATTATTTTGAATTAAATTGTTATTTAATTTATTATTGAACGTGAATTACCAGTTAATTACCTGTAGATGATAACCTGTTATCTATTGATGTTATTGATTGGTTTGGATGATGATTGTGATAAATGTTTGATTGTTGATATTGGATGAATGGATGTCGTATTATATATCGTTGTAAGCTGCAAGTTCACTATGGGTTGAAATGATACATACCAGAATGATCTATAGGTTAGGGAAAAATCGTTATGGGTTGAAATGATAGACTCGAGCAATTTTATGGATTTTATTATTTAATTCGAGATTGTGATTTGAAATGAGATATAACCGTAAAATATTTAATTGCGGATTGAAATGATAAATATCCGTATCACTTGGACCTTGGGTAGAGAATTATATATGGACACCGGATTGGTTAAATTAAATGATTTTAAAATCCTAAATTTTCGAAGTTAATTAAATAATATTTTAAAGAAAAAAATTTGATTTATATAAATTGAATTATTATTGGAAATCAAGTTTTATATTGAAATGTGCGTTGATTTAAAGGAATTGCTTTAAGAAATTTAATTGAAAGTTTAAAGTTAAATTTTTTAGTATGAATGAAATTCTATCGGAATTGAGCTATTGAATTCGTTTGGAATATAACTTTGAAATATTTTGAAATTGGAGTAATTCGAATTGATATTTGAACATGGATTGAAAACGATATGAAATTCAATAGTTTATTGAAATTTGAAATTGAAAGGTTTGAAATTTGGTTTGTTTATTTGGAAATTTAAAATGGTCCAAATGTGTTGAAAAGAAATGAATAGTTTAATCTGATATAAATTCCAAATTCATATTTTAATATAAACTGTTTAAGAATATATTATTTTAAAATTTATAATTATTATGATTTTCAAATTTATTGAACTATTTAACCAATATTGACTATATAGATAATTTTCCTGTTTTAAACCAATTAAATTTATTTTAAACTAATTAAACCATTTTAATTCATTTTAAATCTAATTAATTTATTTTAAAGCTATTTAATCTATTTTTAATTATATTTCATCTATTTTAAATCTATTTGACCATTTTAAGCAAAAAAATTAAACCTATTTTAAATATCTTAGAGTATTTTAACTGTTTAAATATCTATTTAACCATCTATAACTGATTAAACTATTTTTCAAAAATTTCAAACTAAGTAAAGTTGATGTGTTTATATTCAAATTCATTGATTTAAAAGTGAAGACAGCTAAATGATGTTATAACCTAAGTTGGGATTTAAATGTTATAACTAATTGAAAATGATGATTTTGAAGTAACGATTTAACCTATCTTGGAAGTATGATTTTTGAAAGAAATTATGATTTCGGAAACGATATGATTTCAAAAGTGATTATGATTTCAAAGTGAATATGACTTTGAGAGTGATATGGTTTGAGAATATGATATTTTGATATAAATTGTGAATTGACTTTCGAAAATCTAAAGAACCATTCAGTGTGAAATATGCGTTTGGTTGTTCAAGATACCAGGATCGGATATTGTCATACTCTCTGCCAATACCGAAAACCACTTTAACAACTGTATACGTGGTGGAGATTCCAGAAATGAAGTAGGATGGTTTGGTGGATGATTTATGTAAAACGTATAACGTGACCCTGACTCTCGTGAGTCAGCTTTGACGTGACTAAAATCAGGAGCCATGCCGGGCCAAGTGAGGTCATTACTCCGATCGGACACACTTCTTCAATATTATATTTTGATTTTGTGATTTGATTTGCGGTCACCCTTGATTTTTGATTTGGGAGTGTGTTCCGAAGTGGGTGGTAGTAGCTGGTACGCATTACCACCAGTTCGGATCCGCAAACGGTATATCAACCTTGGCATTTCCTCGTGTGCCGTGTTCACATGCCCTAGAGCGCCTTCTATGAGTTTGTTTTGTGTCGTACCTATGGAGTGCTCCCTGACAGCCCACTTGCGACTGGGGTTTACAGTATCGCTATAGGCTACGGCATTATATAAAATGTGTTAAGGAGGATATGGATAACCTTTTAGCGCTATTTTAATACTTTACATTACTATAAACACTATTATAATAGCGTATTATACTACATAGTAGATAATTTAACGGATCCTTAGGTGATGGTAATTCCGAACATCTCTTAAGTTATTGCATTCACGTCAGACACTAGATAGGAGATGTCAAACCCCATAAATATCTCTGATGCCGTCATACTCATATTTATCGTTGATTTAGCTTAAATAAGATCTTTTAGTTCTAACTCGAGAGTTTTGTCTTTTCAATTCTCTCTGGTCAACCTGAGCATTTCAGGGTTGAAGGCTATATTTCTGGAGGATGAAGACGAAGTTTGTACTATTAATAGTTACTATATTTATTCCACTACAATTGTACTGTTCCGCTGCATTATTTATTTATCTCTGATATGTGTAACCTTGATTCTGTGTTGTACAAATATAACCAAATGTTTTTGTAAACAGCTTCATGAACTGCTATTTGATTATTATATTTTGTCATTTAGCTGCAGGATTCTGTTTGGTTTTTTTCTTTCTCTTTTCTTATTTACCCCAACAACAATCGGCCTCTTTCTATATTTTGAGCTGACATGTGTGTCTGCTTAAAACGTCCAAAAGGTAGGTCGTTACACAACTTAGGTTATAACATCATTTAACCTTATTCTCTTTTAAACTAATGAATTGAATATAAACACTTTTACTTTACTTAGTCTAAAAATTTAGGTGATGGTTTAAATGGTTATAAATAGTCAAAATGGTTATAAATAGTCAAAATAGTTATAAATAGTCTAAATAAACTTTTGATGGTCAAAATACTCTAGAATAGTTAATGTTGATTTTAAAATAGTTGAGTCGATTTAAAATAGATTAAATATAATTAAAACGGATTAAATAGCTTTAAAATAGATTAATTAGATTTGATACGAGTTAAGATGGGTTAATTAGCTTTAAAATAAATTAAATGGTTTAAAATAAGTTAAATTGATTTAATATAGTTGATATAGGTTAGAATAGTTTAATAATTTGAAAATCTTAAATTCTAGAATCTTTATAATGATAGATAAATTCTAGAATCTTTATAATGATAGATTTTAAAACGGTTTAGTTTTTGAAACATGAATTTGGAAAATGTTTAAATTTAACTATTCATTTTATTTCAACACATCTAGACCCTTTCACATTTCCAAATCATTAAACCCAATTTCACAGCTCTACTAACAATAAAATTATTAAATTTTATATTGCTTCCAAACCATGTTTGAAATATAAATTTAAATCACCCACATTCCAACATATTTCAAAGTTATATTTCAAACAATTTTAATAAATCATTTCCATTTAGTTCCATTTATACTTTAAAATCAACTTAAAAATTTAAATCTAATTTCTTTAAACAATTCCTTTAACCCATTCAAATTTCAACATAACCTGATTTTCCATAATAATTCAATTTATAAAATCAAATTTCTCATTTCAAAATATCATTTAACTAAATTCAAAAATCAAAGATTTTTAAATCATTTAATTTAACCAATCTGATGTCCGTATATAATTCTCTACCCTAGGGTCAAGTGATACAAGTATTTATCATTTCAATTTGCAATTTAAAATATTACGGTTATATATCATTTCAAACCGCAATCCCGAATTAAATAAAATCCATAAAATCGCTCCAGTCTACCATTTCAACCCATAATGATTTTCCCTAATCTATAGATCATTCGGGCATGCATCATTTCAACCCATGGTGAACTTGCAGTTTATAACAATATAAAGTACAACATCCAGTCATCCAATATCAAAAACAAACATCCTTCATAATCATCACCCAAATCAATCAATAAACATCAATAGATAACAGGTAATCATTTACAGGAACTTAACTGGAAAATTTAAATTCAAAAATAATTTAAATGATAATTTAATTCAAATATATTCAAATTAACTGGAATGACGATTTAACCATACCAAGTGGCGATAACTAAATTTATAATCACATCATAAATTAATTTAACTAACATAAGAAATTTTATAAGTGGGTGGGTTAAAACACTCATCTTTGAATTTCAAATCAATTTGAAACTCAAAATAGGGCCCAAATTTGAACAGTCTTAGAATTTGCCAAACTTGCGTTAAAATATCCGAAATTTTGATACGATCCCACTGGGACAAACTGCGCGTGAATCAGATCTTGTATGTAAAAGATATGAAAGTTTAAACGATTTCAAAGTTAAAATTAAATAAAAGAAAAAAAGAGCCGTTGCCCTAGCCATGTCAGCGCTCCTTCATCGTGTAAAACCATTTCACGCACAGGGTTTCCACACGCCTCCACCACGTTTTGACCAGCCACAGCCCTCACCAGAGATCACCTTAGGTCATGTCGTGACCACTGCTAGCCTCGCCTCGTCGGGCGCCACCCATCTCCTAGGGCACGATCACCCAAATCTCTAGCCGCTGCTGCTGATTACAAGCCCTAAACCACAAATTCTAACCACCCCACCTACCAATCGAGGCCGCGATTGCCACCAAACGATTCTACACGTTGATCTCACCAAAACCCTAAAATAATTTCACAAATTAATGATGAAATCAGAAACCCCATATCAAAATTATGGTTTCGCAATTTTAAGGTTTGACCGAGGTTTCTGATTGATTTGAGCATCGTTTGTAGAAACAGACACTAGATGCAGATTCGTGTCATAGAGACCTTCGATTTATATGTTTTTTCGAATTTTTTTTGAGGAGTTTGATTTTTCAATTTGATTTTGGTTTGCTGTGTGAATTTGGAATTTCTTTGTCTGGCATCAAGAAAAAGAAGCCGGAGAAAATTATACGTATAGAAAAATAAAAAAAGAAGTAAGTAGGGTTTATAATGGGCAATTTATAGGTATAGCTGAAATGGAAAAGAATGGACCAGGTCGATTTGGATTGGAACGATAAATGGCTCGAAAAGCCCGTTCTGTCTCCGAAACGAAAATGGCACAACCCATATATCAAAATAGATGTTTTCAATAATTTTAAACTCAATGGAACATATTTCAAGTCCTAATTCCATCGTATGAAGAAGTTATGTTAAAATCAGCTTATTTCAAATTGATTTCAATTGATTTTAATTAAATTAATTTGTAGGCGTTTCGAGTCCAAATGATCAGACGACAAGTCCGATCACTATGAAACTTGAAATCCTATAATAATTCACCGTTTCTCATCCGTTGAAACATGTTACGTCGAAATTCGAGATAGTTGCGAAAATGGCTAATTTCACGTTAATTAAATAAATTAATATTAAATTAATTAATCACTTTAATTCAATATTTATAAACTAGCAAATTTTCATCATTTTTGATTGCAAAGACATTTATAATAAATTAAAATAAGTTTACATATCAATTCAGTGTTAATTATTTCAACAATTACACTGTTCAATTTCAACTTTAGTTATCCAATTAATTATAATTTAATTCAAACAAATTGTTTTAAATTTGATTCCAACGTTTATTATCAACCAATTAAAATTTAATAACATAGTTAACATTTGTTTTAAGTTTCATTACATCAATATACTCTAATTTCCATCTTTTATTTGTATAAATTACTATATTTTAATTATATTGGATTTTCTCAATTTCACACATATGAGTAGAATTTTAAAATCCTAAATTGATTTGCTTATCTTGATTTCACTATTTAATTAAATCAATTATTACATTATGAATATAATTAACGTTTCTATCCAGTTATTACATTCACACTTTTTAGTTATTCTATTAACTCACATAAATGTAACATTTGATTACACTTAATTGCAACAAATCCATTTATAATAATATAAATTGAAATTTAATTTAACAGGTTAAATAAATAGGTAACATACAACAGTTTGTCACCGATTAAATTTTATTCACATTAGTTAGTTTATTATTTCAACCAAATTTTATAATTACTTTTCTAACATAAATTTTATCCCATTACCATTAATTATTTATTATTTCATAAATGAATTCGTTACATTTGTTTTCTTATATTCATCTTATAACCAAGAGAAATCTTTACAATATTTCAATTTATTGGAATTTCATTCAATTTATCAATAATTAACTTTAATTAACATTGTTATGTTATATCTTAGTTATTATTTCATTAATAAATTCAAAAATTTTATTTCTTTCAATATTAAATTACCTAAATCTCATTAATTTAACCAATTTAAATTATCGAAAATTAGGGGTCGTTGCACCTGTGACGACCCGGAATTTTTAACAATTTAAATTGGAATAATTAATTGATTTTAAATATTTAAAAAGTTAATTTCCACTTGAATTCAAATATCATTATTATTCAGCAATTGAGTTATTGGATTTAATGAACTGAAATTGGGTAAATTATTGAATCTTCAGGTTTAAGCCTGTTAAAAATAATTTGAAGGCTTGTAAAATTTATAATGATGACACTGAAGATAATATAATGGTTGAAATTTAATTTAAAGGTGATTTGTTCAATTTTAATAATAAATCGTTTAAATCGATATTTAAGAATAGCATTCCGAGGCACAGTCTTGGAATTCGACAAAACCAGTTCCATTGGATCCGTAATAATTAGTTATTATCGGATTTCAATTTTCGTAGCAATCGGAGTTGTCATTTGACCCTAGCAACTCGAAACGCATAGAAACTATTTTAATCAGTTTAATTTAAAATTGATCGTTTATTTCCGTAACTCGCATATACGATCGAATTAGCCTCCGAAACATGTTCCATTGTATTAGGAATGCGGGTAAAACCTTATAAATGCCTGGCGGCATGTCTGATTCGGAGTTCGAGATTTTGAGTTGCGTAATTTGATACGGTTTAATTTAAAATTTAAATTCAAATATATTGTTTGACCAGTCGAATTCCATTAACATCAGAGGTCAATCTCCATGAGCCGACATAGGAAGCGTGCTTGAGACGCTTGCTCCCTTTCTTTTTTTCAGTCTGACATTTCCCTTTGTTTCGTTTAAATCACATCACCCCTCCTTTTGCTTTCAGACAACTTCATTTATTTCAATTAGAAAAAAAAGAAAAGGAAATGGCTGCTAAATAGAATCGCGTCCCTCTTTCATTCGATTTTTAATTTATTCGACCCAAATCAAAATCGAAATCAAGGAGCCGAGGAAGCTCGAGCTCGCGAGCAAGGTCGCAACTGATTTCGCGTGGAGGAAGGGATATCGCGCGGCGGTGTTGGGCCGACGATCGAAGTGTGCGTGGTCGAATAGTGCGGAGCCGATGAAAAGGGGTGGATCGCGTTGAGCACCACGCTTATGAGGGGGGTTCTGTTCGCGTTCGAGTTTGGAGGGATGGCAGTCATGGTCAGATCAAGCAGATCGAGTTGTTTTGGAGGCGTTCGAGTTTGGGGAAGGAGATGATTTCTTGGCAGTAAGGTATATCAGTTGTTTAATTTAATTTAATTTAATTTAATGAATACTTATAGATTAGAGAAAAAAAATTATATGTTACAGTGAGCACAAACCTCTTTTGTTTAATATATATATATATATATATATATATATGAAGGAGTTTTTATTTTAGAATTTAATGGACATATGTATATGTAGAGTAATATAGATATAAAAATTGGATTTAAAAAAATTTATTTAATTAAAAAGGAAATTAGTTTAAAATCAAATTTTAATTTTAAATAAAATCATTGGTTAATTTAATTATCAAATGGAGATTTAAATTGCTCGATTAGTTCGAATATAAATAAATATATATACAAATTTTCTAGTTTATTCTAAAATATTGTGGTATGGAGATTAACCTGTTTATTTAACTTATTAAATTATTTTAGTTACTAAATTGTTTTATTAAAGGAAAATTATTAATTTAAGTTTAAACCATTAGCTAATAAAATTCATCAACTGCAGATATATTGTTCGATTGTTCAAATATTAATAAATCGTATAACTGTTTATACAAGGTTTAAATCTGAAGGAAAGAAATCGAGATCGGATTTGGATTGCAAAATCAAAGGTGAGTAAATCTCACTCTGTTGGATTTTTATTTAAATTTAAATGGTTAAATTTAAATAATTGGTTGAATAATTAAATTGATTGGATGTGCACTAATGATGATGTGACTTTGGTTTTGGTTGGTTCTCGAGTTAATTGTGGTTTGACTCGAAGTATTTGGGTTTTAAATTGTTTTAAACTTAAGTCATAAATAAGAAAAATGTTTTCATTTTAAATGTTGATAAGGGCTTAATGATTTGTGATTCATCAAATTAGAAGGGTAATTAAAATGGATAATTAATTAACTCAATTAATCAATGATTGGGTTAATTAATTTAGCAATTAAGGATTTGAATTAATTAATGAAGGTTTAAGTTAATTTATTTAGTTTAATTAATTTAGGATAATCAATGGATGGTTTGATAGGTAATTACTTAAGGTAGCTAATAAAATATAATTACTTTGTGAAATTAATCAAGAGATTAATTAAGATAGTTAAATAAAGGAGTAATTAATTTATTTAGTGAAGTAAATAAATAGGTTGAGATAAATCAATAATGATTAATATTTGTGGTTTAATTTATGATTAATTATTTAATATAATTAATTTAGGTTAGGATAAATTGAAATATAATTGGAAATCATTAATTTATATAATTAACGATGTAATTAAAGATTGATTAATTAAGATGAATTAATCAATAATAAGTGACTTATGAGAAGTCGATTAATATAAGTAATTAAGGATTAATGTAATTAATTATAGTTAATTAATTTGTGAAGTAATTAAAGATTACTTATTGATTTTGGTTAAGAATAATTAATATCGTGAAATTTATTAAAGTTAATTACTTGAATGTAATTGAAGGGTAATTAATCCAGGGTGATTAATTAAGATGAATAATGAAGGGATGATTGATTAATTGATTTGAAATTAATTAATGTTAAATGAAGAAATCTAAGTCTTTGAGGTTAATAATTCAATCAGGATTAATTAAATTAAATTTGCATGTGATTAAGCTTTGCTTACGAATGATTGAATGGTATTGGATGCTTTGAATAAGTTGATATCTCTGATATGAAATATTGTGTATTTCATTCGGATAACTTAGGTTAGGATGACATAAGACTCGAAGAAACCGGGGTCGGGTATTAGGAAATACCCGAAACCACTTTGAATTTTTCATACATTGATATGTGGAATCTATAGACTGGAATGAAGTGATTTAAAGGAATTGGACTATTTAAATCTAAATCTTGGTACTTAGAAAACGGATGTGTGGAATAAGTGATGTCCTAAAATAAATTGCGTTTTGTGAATTGATACGAGTTACCCCCGGGTTGTATATAAGTTGTATGCTTGTATTCCATGTTAGATGGGTTTACTCACGCAGGTTTCCAGCCTGACCCGGGTGTTACTTTGATGTAATGCTCGGGTCAGACCGAGTATTACAGATTTTCAGGTAAGGACGTTCTAGAGCTCAGAAGGCGAGCTGGATGAGAAGAACTGTAACGACTCGGTATTTTCAACCATTCGCATCCGCACATGTCGGACTTGAATTGTTCAAAATACCGCGTTGTAAAAATAAATTTGGCAAAACTCAGAATATGCAGTAAATAATTAATCACAGAATCACAGACACAGAATCAGAATACTCGCAGCGGAATTTAAAAATACTTAGTGGTTCATGAAGCCACTATAAATAGTCTCAATCAAATAAAAATTACATAGTCTTTAATCCAAATATAGTTTTAAATCATCAGTAGAACAATTCAAATGTCCACTAGTCTTGATTTCATAAATTTAGATAAAGAACTGGAAAGGAAGTTTGCCAGCAGCTTGAAAGTGATCTACAGAAATCCTAGCTCCGGGATGAAAACTGAACTGCAACTCAGGCTGACCCGAGCGTAAAATAAAACATAAACACTCGAGTCAGGACATACATACTTATATAGTGTAAGCTAATTCAAGTATACTGTAATATAAGGCAAGTAACTTAAAGGATGCTTGGGACCGCCCATCCTCTAAGGATCCGTTAAACTATTTACTATGTAGTAATACATCGCTATTATAATAGTGTCTATTTGTAAAATAAACTTACTTTTAAATAGCGTTAAGGGGTTACCCATATAGCCCTTAACACATAATATATTCCCATAGTCTATACAGTACCGTAATCTCCCCCGTACTGGGCGTCGTCAGAGGGCACTCCATAGTTATGGTACAAAACCAAAATCGTATAAGGCTCGCTATGGTAGGTGACACGGCACAACTAGGCAATGCCAGGGTAGATATACCAATTACGATTCCGGACCGAGGGAAACGCGTAGCGCGCAGCTACCGCCCACCCCGAAAAACACTCCCAAATCAAAGGTGCGCACCAAAACAATCACAAAAGTAATAGAATGGCATACGAAGAAGTGCGTCCGATCAGAGGTGCTACCTCATTAATCTGTCAATCGCTCCTGTTTTAGCCACCTTATGCCAACTCACGGGAGTCGGGTCCACGTATTTACCTCAAAGGAACCGTCACCACCATCCTACTTCATTCTGGAATCTCCACCGCGTACACGGTTGGTAAAGTGGTTTTCGGTATCGACAGAGAGTATGCCAGATATCCGATCCCGGTCTCTTTATCAACCAAACGATATTATAACCCGTGGTTACAGCTTAATTAAAAATGGTATTTATACTTTACAAATCAAAATTTATTTCAAATACTTCAATATCAAAATATTGTTTTTAAACATTTGTCATTTTATAATATACCATTTAAATCTATTCAATTTATTTAGGAATTAATTCCCTTTTCTCACCTTTCAAAAATTAAATTCTTCCATTTAAAACTCATTCAAAGTCAATTCCTTATTTTATTAATTACATATTAAATTCCAAAATTTAATCCCTTTTTCCCAAAGATTATTTCCATAAATTTATTTAAAATATCAAATTTCAGTTTCTGTAGCACTTATGAAATGCTACCTTAAGTCTATAGGTTAAAACAGTCCGTTTATAAAAGACAGCATTTAAATGTTGTAATAGATTATTGATTTAACAATTTAGTTTTAAATTTCCAAATATAACTTATTATCAAATTTTACTTAACTGAAATCTTCTTTTAACAAAATTCAGAATTTCCCAAAATAAGTTATATTCCAAAAATTTTACTTAAACATTTATTTATTTAACATTTTGACTTATTCAAAAATCATTATAAATTTTATAAAAAAATCCTTTAAATACATTTGAACCAGAATATTATAAATTCCCATTTAAAATATTTTTAAACATTTCAAAAAAATATTATATAAACCACGGGTCTGTATATAGTTTTCTAACCTAGGTCAGGTGATACGGATTTATATCATTTCAATCCGCAATTTTCAAAACCCCGGGTTCTATCATTTCAAACCCGTAATCCCAAGTTAACAAATAAAATCTTAATCAATTAAATAAATAGATGGATAAATAATTATCGTTCAGGCCTATCATTTCAGCCTATAACGATCTCAATTTTACAGGGAACTTGCAGTGATGATTTAATAGTAAATAAGCATTAAATAGTATAACTGCAATAGTATAAAATAAATAACAACTGATGATGTGTCAATTTAAACAAAAGGGGTTTAACATCATACGTTATATCACAGACAGATAAAATTTAATAAATAATTTACAAATACACTTGCGATAATTCACAGATATATAGGTATGTTTGTCTGGTGAGAAATACTCACCTTTCCTCTGCTGAAGATTCAAATCAAACAACGGTATCTATCCCGAAAGAAATGAACATAGGCACGATAAATCCAACAGATGTGACACCTCAATTACGAACTTGAAAAATAAACGAAAAATAAATTACGCGATTATGAAGCGATCAAAGCAAAATTTAATAACAACCGGAACGAGATTTAAAAATTAAAAGATTTTTGACACCCGCAGCTTGACCACTCCATCACTCAATTTGTTCAACATCTCCAATCCTCTTCCCTTTCCAAATTTGTTATTTAAATGCTTTGGGAAAAATGCTTTGTAAAAAAAATGCTTTGTTAAATCAAATAGGCTGAGTCTTGAAACAAAACGTTATTAGATTTTAATAAAAAAAATACTTTGAAAAAATGTATGCATGCACTTATGAAATGACAAGGTCGTGTGATTTGTTTCACACGCAACTAATAAACCACAAATCATTTTCCAAGTTTGTCTCCATTACACACTCCCATTTGTTAAAATCTTCAAAGTGGCTCACGCATGCAAATTCACATGTCCACCAAAACTACAGGCATATATGGTTTCTTCTCTAGTGATGCAAAAATGAAAGATATTTATTTTGTTTGTTAACATTTTATTCAAAAGTGACACCCTTATTCAATTTCACGTGGCCACAACTATAGGGACGCAGGCTAATATGTTCTACAGCATGCAAAAGAAAGAAACTAGGCTTGATTCCCTATATTATTGGACATGCATGGCAAGATCAGGAGGAAAGGAGATGCATACTTATCAGGGATGGCAACGACATACTTGAGAGGTGGAGTAGTCGAGCATGGTGGAACGAGAAGAAGGAGCAAAGTATGCAACGTGAAAAGCATGAGAAGTAGAAATAAAAATAAAATAAAAGACAGATGCGTACCTTCAACACACGCATGCAAGAAAAGAAGGTGAATCTCTCCAGGTGATGTAAAAATTGTTTTGAACGTGTGTTGTATAAATATAGGGGAAGGTCACGTTGATTTTAAGGATGAGCAAGATTTCAGGTAAGGAGAAAAATTAAATGCGTGAAAGAAAAAGGCAGGAATCTTTGCATTTGAAATTCAACGTTAAAAGATATGACTTCTTGCATTTTTAAGAGTGCATACATTTCAAGTAACGGTTGAAAAAAATAAATGCGCAAAAGAAATTTGATTGATCCAAGATACCATTTCAAGAGAAACGTGCATTGATTTAGATGAGCAAATAGATAGAAAGAATATAAATAGTAATTTTTATCAATTGAATGCAAATGGCTACGAAATTAAAACAAAAGAAACGGGTAGTTAAGATTAGATTATGGGATAATATTTTCAAATAATATTGAATGCGTTTATTTTATCCTTTTTGTTTGAACGTGTTATAAAAATAGGAAGCTGCATGATTTATTTCTTTAGAGATTTAGAAATTTTGTTCTCACAGGTAAGGGATAAGTTGTTTCCATTAAACGTTTATTCCCAGAGCTACAAATGAGATGCATGTTTCCAGTATTTAAATGAAGGGAATATGGAAAATATTTAGGAAGCAAGAGAAAACGAATATGCCTAAATTTACGCGCTTAATTATAGGAAAGAAAAGAGGCAAGAATTAAATTTCTTCAAGAATGACAAAATTTCCACTTAATTGCGTAGAAAGAATGGCGACTGAATTTAATTGTTAACCGAAAAAATATATTTCATTGCATATTAAAGGTTGCGTGAAAAAAAAATTGTTAGGCTAAAAGATGTATACATATACAAAAAATTTCGAAATCTGGGTAAGAAATAAATGCAGACAAGAAAGAAACGGCAACTAGAAAATTTGAAATTTCCGTGCGTTGATAAAGAGGGATGAGTGAAATTTATGGTGAAGAAACGGCAAGTGATTAATAGATTGGTTCATTTTGAACTTTTTCTTCAATTAATGATTGTGTGCGTTTCTTTCTTTATATAGGCTAAGTGATTTTAGCAAGGATTTTATGCCAATTTAAAACCAATGAAAGCTGTGAAAAAAGTAACGTTTTGCTATAAAAATCTACTAACTGATTTATTAATCCATATAGATATTGCAGTATGCATTTTAAAATACGCCAAACTGACGCAATACAATACGCCCAAAATTTAATCAAAAGTAACATTTTTAATTTATACGCTTATACATTACTTATACCATTACAATGTGTACCTTTTTTAAATGCGAAATTTAACCGTCTGTAAAACACTGAATTTTACAAAGTTATTACTTAACTAAAATTTTAACTTGTTTACATTCTTCGTATTTAAAATATACATAATTCATTTTTATTAAAATTCCAATTGGAGTTGTCTTTTAACAAAGTAAAAATTTCAAAACTTCCAATTTTATATTTAGACTTTTAGGAAATGATTAAATTAAGTTAAAATTTATATTAAATTTCAAGGTTTTATAAATAAAAAGAAATAAAGAGTAGGCAATTAAAAAGGCAAGCAACTAAGACAATATAACGCATACCCTTTTAGTTTCTTCCAAGCCATAAATAAAAGATATAAACTAGCAATAATCTAATAAATAAACATGACTATCAAAAATAAAAATAGAAAGATAAAATAGAGGTGGATATATGAAATAATAATAATAAGAACATATATATATATATATAATATGTAATAAAAGTAGAAAAAATTTATTGCGTGTAAAATGCTGTATTTTATCAAAAAAAGTATAAGTTTTAAATTCCCAATAAATCCATATATTTGATTTCTCAATCACGTTGTTGAATCGACTATTAACTTATCCTCTTATGGGTAATATTAAAATTGGTTTTTATACTAATACATAAAAAAATTCCCAATTCATCCAAATTTCAATTAATTAATTTTCAATAACTACCATGCTTTAATCCTACTCTTTTATTAAATCTGTTATCACTTTATAAACCTAGTTATTATTTGTTTATCTTTCCTTATAAAAATATATATTTCAATTTTCATCTTTCTTTTGTAATAACTTGTTATTTTCAATTATATTGAATTTCCCAAATATATACATTTATCATAAATAAAACCTAAATCAATTTATTCAACTTGGTTTCATTCCTTTATTTCATCTTATGAATATAAATTTCCATTTATGTCATTTCATTTACATTCACACATTACAGTTACAGTCCTATCTCACATAAATGAACATTAACTACATTTAAATGTAATTGACTTCCTACTTTGAATTTAGCAGCCCTAAATAAAAAGGTGACTTGCATAAATGTTGTCACTAACTTTATATTACACTCAAGTTTATTATTTCCACTAATTATCAGAATTGCTTATATAATGTTGAATTGCTTATATAATGTTGAATTCACTCCATTACCATACGTTTATTTGCATATATTCAATTTAATACCCAAATGTAACAGTTGAAACTACATTAATAGACCAATTAAATAGTAACTTACAACCGTTACTATATCCCTATTATTTTCATTTCATTGTAAACACTCACTTCATTATAAATTATAAAGGTTTTTTTCTTCTTCTTAAATTTAATTACAAAAATCTTATTAAATTAACCAATTTAATTATCGAAATTTACAGGTCATTACACTCTCCCCCACTCAAAACTTTTCGTCCCCGAAAAGGAAGGAGGTAGGAGAATAGAACACCCTGAAAGAAAACTAAATTGAAACTCAAAATTGAATCATTTATTTAAACCATATAAATTCAATTTAAATTAATTAATATTCAATAATTGATTTAATTCATTTAATTTTTACTGAAGTTAAATCAATCTTAACTATTTCCAAATTAATTATCTTATTACCCAATTATTTTCTAAAATCAGAAATTTGTATAGTCATTTATAATAATCATCTTTTATTCAACAAATTTAATTCTTCTTTATTCCAGATTATTATTAAATATATTCTACTTAATATATCTTATCGCACATATTAAGTAGATTACATTTATTATAAATATTCCAATTTATTTCTAAATTTCCTTTAACACCATTTGATATTGTATATTATTCAACTATTTTGTTATTCTATTTCATCTATTTGTCTTTTTGTAATTGAAACTTTAAGTGTACATCATTTATTATAACCACTCAAATTTTATTTATAAAATCCTTTTATATTGTACATAGTTAATTTCTGAATGATTTAGGTAAGTTATATTGGCATGCAATTTAATATTATACAAGTAAAATTTTCCAATTCTATTATTCAATTTTAAATATTCATTCAAAATTTGACTTTATTTTATCATTAGAATCACCTTTTAACATAAATTTATGAATTAAATTTCCAATTAACTTCAAACACTTTAGAGATAAATAAATACATACATATAGTATATGTCAAATCAAATTTAAATCATATATCTATATTATAAATGAAGTCATATTTTAGAAATTCAATCAATTAAATTTTTGAAGCAAACTACAACGTGGTCTCTTCACTTCGATACACGAAAATGAATGTCGATGATGCGGCAGTCATCACCGAAATTATTTTCCAGCGACAAAGAGAAGCGCACTAATTTTTAAAAATTTTAAAATTCTTTGGAAACAAGTTTATATTCGAAAATAATTTAAATAATAATATTTATTCTTTTAAGACTTTAAACACAAGGTTTGAAACTATCAGAAATTAAATTCTTAAATTCTTGTTTTAAATTCATTTCTGTTTCCTAATAAATTTATAACCATGTTTTATAGTTCAATTATTTATATAAGACAAAACCAATGGTTTACAAAACCATAAATAAAATCAAACACTATTATCTCTAAACAACTAGTTAAATTCTGAAAATTATACTTATATATATAATATTAGATTTTTCCCAAATATAGGAATAATTTTTTTTCAAAACAAGTATAGAGATTCAAATTTGAAGGACTCAAACCAAAGAGAATTTTGATTTGAAGATAAGTTGGAATCAGAAGATCCAATGATTAAATAACATAATAAGGAACCAGATAAGTTTATATAAATCGCGGGCAACCTTAACCGGGTCAACCGTGACTTAAAGAATAAGATCGATGTGGATTTTATAGGGTAAATCTACATTCGATCTGAAGAAATAAAGTTCAGAATAACCAAAGATACTAGCAACTAAAACGAGGATAAATATAAATCTCCGGTGAATCAATGCTGGTTGTAAAGGAGTTTCACCCTTTTATTAGAATATTGGCGAGACCGCAAATTCACTATAAAGATCATCCGAAGTGGAGTTATGGGATACTCCAGAATCGAAAGAAAATGAATAGTGAGGGACACGAATGAACTTCGGAACCGCAGGGAACGTTTCAAAATTCGAAAAGGAAGAGATTCAAGCTCAAATGAAAGTGATTCTGTAAATCAATTTTACCATACATTCTAAGTTTTCCCTAGAGCCAAAGCTCTGATACCAAATGTAACGACCCGGTATTTTCAACCATTCGCATCCGCACATGTCGGACTTGAATTGTTCAAAATACCGCGTTGTAAAAATAAATTTGGCAAAACTCAGAATATGCAGTAAATAATTAATCACAGAATCACAAACACAGAATCAGAATACTCGCAGCGGAATTTAAAAATACTTAGTGGTTCATGAAGCCACTATAAATAGTCTCAATCAAATAAAAATTACATAATCTTTAATCCAAATATAGTTTTAAATCATCAGTAGAACAATCCAAATGTCCACTAGTCTTGATTTCATAAATTTAGATAAAGAACTGGAAAGGAAGTTTGCCAGCAGCTTGAAAGTGATCTACAGAAACCCTAGCTCTGGGATGAAAACTGAACTGCAACTCAGGCTGACCCGAGCGTAAAATAAAACATAAACACTCGAGTCAGGACATACATACTTATATAGTGTAAGCTAATTCAAGTGTACTGTAATACAAGGCAAGTAACTTAAAGGATGCTTAGGACCGCCCATCCTCTAAGGATCCGTTAAACTATTTACTATGTAGTAATACATCGCTATTATAATAGTGTCTATTTGTAAAATAAACTTACTTTTAAATAGCGTTAAGGGGCTACCCATATAGCCCTTAACACATAATATATTCCCATAGTCTATACAGTACCGTAATCTCCCCCGTACTGGGCGTCGTCAGAGGGCACTCCATAGGTATGGTACAAAACCAAAATCGTATAAGGCTCGCTATGGTAGGTGACACAGCACAACTAGGCAATGCCAGGGTAGATATACCAATTACGCTTCCGGACCGATGGAAACGCGTAGCGCGCAGCTACCGCCCACCTCGAACAACACTCCCAAAT
This sequence comes from Allium cepa, assembly GCA_030765085.1. Taxonomy (NCBI): domain Eukaryota; kingdom Viridiplantae; phylum Streptophyta; class Magnoliopsida; order Asparagales; family Amaryllidaceae; genus Allium; species Allium cepa. The sequence continues at coordinate 1,053,569,129 of CM060931.1, forward strand.
CAAAGGTGTGCACCAAAACAATCACAAAAGTAATAGAATGGCATACGAAGAAGTGCGTCCGATCAGAGGTGCTACCTATTAATCCGTCAATCGCTCCTGTTTTAGCCACCTTATGCCAACTCACGGGAGTCGGGTCCACGTATTTACCTCAAAGGAACCGTCACCACCATCCTACTTCATTCTGGAATCTCCACCGCGTACACGGTTGGTAAAGTGGTTTTCGGTATCGACAGAGAGTATGCCAGATATCCGATCCCGGTCTCTTTATCAACCAAACGATATTATAACCCGTGGTTATAGCTTAAAAATGGTATTTATACTTTACAAATCAAAATTTATTTCAAATACTTCAATATCAAAATATTGTTTTTAAACATTTGTCATTTTATAATATACCATTTAAATCTATTCAATTTATTTAGGAATTAATTCCCTTTTCTCACCTTTCAAAAATTAAATTCTTCCATTTAAAACCCATTCAAAGTCAATTCCTTATTTTATTAATTATATATTAAATTCCAAAATTTAATCCCTTTTTCCCAAAGATTATTTCCATAAATTTATTTAAAATATCAAATTTCAGTTTCTGTAGCACTTATGAAATGCTACCTTAAGTCTATAGGTTAAAACAGTCCGTTTATAAAAGACAGCATTTAAATGTTGTAATAGATTATTGATTTAACAATTTAGTTTTAAATTTCCAAATATAACTTATTATCAAATTTTACTTAACTAAAATCTTCTTTTAACAAAATTCAGAATTTCCCAAAATAAGTTATATTCCAAAAATTTTACTTAAACATTTATTTATTTAACATTTTGACTTATTCAAAAATCATTATAAATTTTATAAAAAAAATCCTTTAAATACATTTGAACCAGAATATTATAAATTCCCATTTAAAATATTTTTAAACATTTCAAAAAAATAGTATATAAACCACGGGTCTGTATATAGTTTTCTAGCCTAGGTCAAGTGATACGGATTTATATCATTTCAATCCGCAATTTTCAAAACCCCGGGTTCTATCATTTCAAACCCGTAATCCCAAGTTAACAAATAAAATCTTAATCAATTAAATAAATAGATGGATAAATAATTATCGTTCAGGCCTATCATTTCAGCCTATAACGATCTCAATTTTACAGGGAACTTGCAGTGATGATTTAATAGTAAATAAGCGTTAAATAGTATAACTGCAATAGTATAAAATAAATAACAACCGATGATGTGTCAATTTAAACAAAAGGGGTTTAACATCATACGTTATATCACAGACAGATAAAATTTAATAAATAATGTACAAATACACTTGCGATAATTCACAGATATATAGGTATGTTTGTCTGGTGAGAAATACTCACCTTTCCTCTGCTGAAGATTCAAATCAAACAACGGTATCTATCCCGAAAGAAATGAACATAGGCACGATAAATCCAACAGATGTGACACCTCAATTACGAACTTGAAAAATAAACGAAAAATAAATTACGTGATTATGAAGCGATCAAAGCAAAATTTAATAACAACCGGAACGAGATTTAAAAATTAAAAGATTTTTGACACCCGCAGCTTAACCACTCCATCACTCAATTTGTTCAACATCTCCAATCCTCTTCCCTTTCCAAATTTGTTATTTAAATGCTTTGGGAAAAATGCTTTGTAAAAAAATGCTTTGTTAAATCAAATAGGCTGAGTCATGAAACAAAACGTTATTAGATTTTCATAAAAAAAATACTTTGAAAAAATGTATGCATGCACTTATGAAATGACAAGGTCGTGTGATTTGTTTCACACGCAACTAATAAACCACAAATCATTTTCCAAGTTTGTCTCCATTACACACTCCCATTTGTTAAAATCTTCAAAGTGGCTCACGCATGCAAATTCACATGTCCAACAAAACTACAGGCATATATGGTTTCTTCTCCAGTGATGCAAAAATGAAAGATATTTATTTTGTTTGTTAACATTTTATTCAAAAGTGACACCCTTATTCAATTTCACGTGGCCACAACTACAGGGACGCATGCTAATATGTTCTACAGCATGCAAAAGAAAGAAACTAGGCTTGATTCCCTATATTATTGGACATGCATGGCAAGATCAGGAGGAAAAGAGATGCATACTTATCAGGGATCGCAACAACATACTTGAGAGGTGGAGTAGTCGAGCATGGTGGAACGAGAAGAAGGAGCAAAGTATGCAACGTGAAAAGCATGAGAAGTAGAAATAAAAATAAAATAAAAGACAGATGCGTACCTTCAACACACGCATGCAAGAAAAGAAGGTGAAGCTCTCCAGGTGATGTAAAAATTGTTTTGAACGTGTGTTGTATAAATATAGGGGAAGGTCACGTTGATTTTAAGGATGATCAAGATTTCAGGTAAGGAGAAAAATTAAATGCGTGAAAGAAAAAGGCAGGAATCTTTGCATTTGAAATTCAACGTTAAAATGAATGACTTCTTGCATTTTTAAGAGTGCGTACATTTCAAGTAACGGTTGAAAAAAAATAAATGCGCAAAAGAAATTTGATTGATCCAAGATACTATTTCAAGATAAACGTGCATTGATTTAGATGAGCAAATAGATAGGAAGAATATAAATATTGATTTTTATCAATTGAATGCAAATGGCTACGAAATTAAAATAAAAGAAATGGGTAGTTAAGATTAGATTATGGGATAATATTTTCAAATAATATTGAATGCGTTTATTTTATCCTTTTTGTTTGAACGTGTTATAAAAATAGGAAGCTGCATGATTTATTTCTTTAGAGATTTAGAAATTTTGTTCTCACAGGTAAGGGATAAGTTGCTTCCATTAAATGTTTATTCCCAGAGCTACAAATGAGATGCATGTTTCCAGTATTTAGATGAAGGGAATATGGAAAATATTTAGGAAGCAAGAGAAAACGAACGTGCCTAAATTTACGCGCTTAATTATAGCAAAGAAAAGAGGCAAGAATTAAATTTCTTCAGGAACGACAAAATTTCCACTTAATTGCATAGAAAGAATGGCGACTGAATTTAATTGTTAATCGAAAAAAAATGTTTCATTGCATATTAAAAGTTGCGTGAAAAAAAATTTGTTAGGCTAAAAGATGTATACATATACAGAAAAATTCGAAATCTGGGTAAGAAATAAATATAGACAAGAAAGAAACGGCAACTAGAAAATTTGAAATTTCCGAGCGTTGATAAAGAGGGATGAGTGAAATTTATGGTGAAGAAACGGCAAGTGATTAGTAGATTGGTTCATTTTAAACTTTTTCTTCAATTAATGATTGTGTGCGTTTCTTTTTTTATATAGGCTAAGTGATTTTAGCAAGGATTTTATGCCAATTTAAAACCAATGAAAGCTGTGGAAAAAGTAACGTTTTGCTATAAAAATCTACTAGCCGATTTATTAATCCATATAGATATTGCAGTATGCATTTTAAAATACGCCAAACTGACGCAACATAATACGCCCAAAATTTATGCAAAAGTAACATTTTTAATTTATACGCTTATACATTACTTATACCATTACAATGCGTACCCTTTTTAAATGCGAAATTTAACAGTCTGTAAAACACTGAATTTTACAAAGTTATTACTTAACTAAAATTTGAACTTGTTTACATTCTTCGTATTTAAAATATACATAATTCATTTTTATTAAAATTCCATTTGGAGTTGTCTTTTAACAAAGTAAAAATTTCAAAACTTCCAATTTTATATTTAGACTTTTAGGAAATGATTAAATCAAGTTAAAATTTATATTAAATTTCAAGATTTTATAAATAAAAAGAAATAAAGAGTAGGCAATTAAAAAGGCAAGCAATTAAGACAATATAACGCATACCCTTTTAGTTTCTTCCAAGCCATAAATAAAAGATATAAACTAGCAATAATCTAATAAATAAACATGACTGTCAAAAATAAAAATAGAAAGATAAAATAGAGGTGGATATATGAAATAATAATAATAAGAACATATATATATATATATATATATATATAATATGTAATAAAAGTAGAAAAAATTTATGGCGTGTAAAACGCTGTATTTTATCAAAAAAAGTATAAGTTTTAAATTCCCAATAAATCCATATATTTGATTTCTCAATCACGTTATTGAATCGACTATTAACTTATCCTCTTATGGGTAATATTAAAATTGGTTGTTATACTAATACATAAAAAAAATTCCCAATTCATCCAAATATCAATTAATTACTTTCCAATAACTACCATGCTTTAATCCAACTCTTTTATTAAATCTGTTATCACTTTATAAGCCTAGTTATTATTTGTTTATCTTTCCTTATAAAAATATATATATTTCAATTTTCATCTTTCTTTTGTAATAACTTGTTATTTTCAATTATATTGAATTTCCCAAATATATACATTTATCATAAATAAAACCTAAATCAATTTATTCAACTTGGTTTCATTCCTTTATTTCATCTTATGAATATAAATTTCCATTTATGTCATTTCATTTACATTCACACATTACAACTACAGTCCTATCTCACATAAATGAACATTTACCTACATTTAAATGTAATTGACTTCCTACTCTGAATTTAGCAGCCCTAAATAAAAAGGTGACTTGCATAAATGTTGTCACTAACTTTATATTACACTCAAGTTTATTATTTCCACTAATTATCAGAATTGCTTATATAATGTTGAATTGCTTATATAATGTTGAATTCACTCCATTATCATACGTTTATTTGCATATATTCAATTTAATACCCAAATGTAACAGTTGAAACTACATTAATAGACCAATTAAATAGTAACTTACAACCGTTACTATATCCCTATTATTTTCATTTCATTGTAAACACTCACTTCATTATAAATTATAAAGGTTTTTTTTTTCTTCTTAAATTTAATTACAAAAATCTTATTAAATTAACCAGTTTAGTTATCGAAATTTACAGGTCATTACAAGAACGTATGGAGTATTTCCGCTGTAATATATTTTTGATTATCTGAGACATGTTGATTTGTATATGTTCAGTGTTTGAGTATGTGTGCAACTCTGATGTATTAAAATGTAATCGACAGATATAGTACTGCTTTGCAAATTGTTATTATTTATTATTATATTTTATCCGCTGTGATTGTGAGATGTTGGTGTTTCTGATCTTCTTCTTCGATCTCTTTCTTCTTTTTCATAACTATCTGGAATTTTCGGGTTCGAAAATTTCGGGTCGTTACAGTTGGTATCAGAGCGAGGTTAAGCGAGAACTTTGGCTCTGGTGGGGATTACTCATTAAATAGAGTCCAAAGTACTCTTGAGTTGAATGTGTATATGTATGAGAGCGTACTTGTTATTTTCTTATATAAATTTTTTAAATGATTTTATATGAAAATATATTTTGATATATAAAGCAATATTTCCTTCTAATAAATATTTCTAATAAATATTAAGGTGACTGGATGTCAAATAAATGGAATTAAATTAAGAAGTAATATAATACAACCAAATTGAAATCTTGAATTGGAATTACATTAAGTGGTAACAGAAATACAACCAAATTAAAATTAAATCGACTGAAATGAAATTCTAGAATTTGAGCTCAAAAATTAAATTGTTTAAAAACTTTAAATAAAGGTAAGTTTGAAATGGATTCAAACTGTAATCTTGAATTTATAGAAGTAAGAATAATATAAAAAGGAATTGGTATCTAGATATGATTACCTTGGGTATTATCATAAATAGTTATTGTGTTTAGTAATGATATATTTGTTATTAAGTAAGCCAAATGAAGTAAATTTATAAGATGAGTATAACTTCTAAATTAAAGCAGGTTTTAAAATTTTGAAGTTTTAAAACCTAAGTCTAGAAACAATCAATTGTTTCAAAGAGTTAAAGAAAATAACAAATAATATAATTCAGACTATTTTGAATATAGCTTTTTTTAAAACAAGAAATGTTTGGAAGATTTTTAAGGGATTTGTTTTGAAATTAAAACCAAGGGTGGTTTAAAATTTAAAACTAGCCTGGTGTGTAAAGGAAATAATTATGAAAATAAACTCGAAGGTTGAGTTTTGAATTTTCCTTGGAATGTGATGTGTAACCCAAAGTGAAGCAAGTTTTAAACTTAAGTGGAAAGGTTATTAATCTGAAGATTTAAAATTTGAATGGGAATTGGGATTAAATTCAAGCAGGAACTGAAATGATTTGAAATTGAAGTGGATCCAAATTGAAATTAGTCCAAATTTATTTGAATAATTTGGAACTGCAAATAAAGTTGAATAAGTAAGAATCAAATGGAATTTGATTTGAAGTTGGAAAGGAATTGAGAATTAATTCAACTTGAATTGGGAATAAATCAAATCCAATGGAACTTGGAGTTATTTAAATTAGAATTGGGTCAATTTAAATGAAAGTGGAAATTTAAATTGTATTGATGAAAATGGAGATTGGGAATTGAACAGTTTGACTCTAGACTATTCTTTTTTAAATAAATTGTTTTAGTACAAATCTATTTTTTCAAGTTATTTATTATATATACAACTTTTCTTATTAAACCCAAAACTATCTTATACTTATTTTATAACTACTTTTGGAGTTATTTAACTATTTTTCAACTATTTTACAATTAGTTAACTATTTTACAGCTATTTTGCAAATTAATAATCATTTTTTAACTACTTATCTATTTTTAAAAAAATGAAATTTCAAGCTATTTTCTAAATATAAACTGGTCGGAGTTCAAACTATTATTGATTAAATACCCAACTGAGATAAGAACTGAAATGATAATCCAAATGAGGATTAAGGTAAATGTGAATAAGTGAATAAAATTGAAGTGGGGATGGATAGATAGGAAAATTGATTTAGTTAATAACCAATGGAGATAAATACGTAGGATGTACGTATATTATTCTATTCACATAATGATTTGATCCAGATTCGTGCACAGAATTTCGCGATAGTTGTATCAATCCAAGTTGGAATTTTTCACTCGATTTTCGACGGCGAGCCTGGATATGGATTGTTGATTGGTTCTGAATATTCTCTACCATAGTTATGGCTATGCAAGGAGAATGACGGGTTTTGATCAAGAAACCTGATCTGTGTCCGCACTAGGAAGTCAGGTAGACGATACTAGTTCGGAAGTGAAATTGTGTGATCGAGTGAGCGATCAGATTGGTATAGCGTATGGATGCTAAGTATACATCGTACAATTTTGAATGAAATTGATATTGGAAAGAATAATCAAATTCGATTTGATTTTGAATAAACAAAGTTATATATCTTTATTATATAAGATAAATCTCCCCTTGTTGAATCTATTGCCAGAAGGAAAGGATTTTGAAAGTGTTTGAAGTATGAAAGGAGTTTATACAAGTTTTAAATGATCCAAAGTGTAAAAAAATTATATATCTCTGAATATATATAAAGGATCTTATGAGGATTTTGGGAAAAGGTTTTGGGAACCTTTGGATTTGGAAAGGCTTTTGATTTTTGGGTAAAATAAATATTGAAGTTTGGAAAGCCTAGTTTGAGAATTATCGATTTCGGGATAATCGATTTTGTGTAAAGGAGCTTTGTATGAGATCATACTAGGTGTATGATTTGAAAGATACTATATGTGTATAGTATAAAGTGTTTTGATGATGGCTCCGGGGAAAAAGATGCTCCCTTGAAATGAACTTCTCAGAAGTGCCACCGGGTGGTGCTGCCTTGAGCCCCAAGAGGGGTTCTAAAGATGATCCTGTGAGGAGTCCGGACAAAACTAGTTCCTGAGGATTATGAGTAGTGTATACCATAGCGAAAGTCGTGTGTGCCGTTGAGAGCCAATGGTTTACGTTTGATTTAATATCGGTAGACTATGACCTATGGTAACATAGCGAAAGTCGTATGTGCTACTGAGAGCCAACAATCTACGTTTGACTTTACATCCGTAGACTGCGACCTATGTAGGAGTTGAGAAGTTTGATTTTGAAAGAGAAAATCGAGCGGCGCTGATGCCTACAGTTACATGGACTTTTGCTGCGACGGCAACGTAACCCTGGAATGTAACTGCGATCTGTTGTGGGTTCCAAGGCGTAATCGAGGGGCGCGGAGTGCCACAGTTACATGGACTTTTGCTGCGATGGCAACGTAACCCAGGATGTAACTTCGACCATTGATGGAGGTGATGATTTCCAGAGAATTCTCATAAAGATATTTCCTCTATCTTCAAAAAACTATTTTCTATATTTTCAATAAAATTATTTTCCAAGTATTTTCACTGGATGTTGAAAACGGGTTTACCAAGTACTTATAGATTTACAGTCCTACGCCTGATCAACGTATGACTGAATTTCTATGAGAACAAGGATGGACTGGTTGAGACATCGAGTTATAAGAAGTATTTTTATAAAAAGCTATTTCAATAATATTATGGGAATTTAAAAGTATTTCTAAAATTTTAAAATAAAAGTGTTGGAATTTTGAAAAAAAATGGAAGAAAGTCCAAACTGGAATTAAAAAAACTGAATTGAATTCAGGAAAATTTAATGAAGTGATTTTTTGTAATAAAATCGAATATTGATATAAAAGTTGGAAGTAAGCTAATTAACTAAATAAATTATTTGGAAGAGTATATTAATAGAATTTAACTTGGTTAAATAAAATGGATTCTAAGTTAATAATGAAGTTTGGAAATAAATTTGAATTATAAACAGAATTCGACTTAGATTTGATGTTGAATTAAAATAAGTGGAGATGTTGTAAAAATAAAATTCAAGTGAGTTATAAATAATATTTAACGAAATTTGCAAGTAAATTACATATAAGGGAAGTGTTATCGAATGAAATGAAATTGAATTATAATAGACATGGTTTGAATTGCAAACAAAACCCAGGTAAGTAGAAATAAATTGGGAATGGCTTTGTATTGATAAAATAAATTTGAAAATGAATTAAGTAGGTGAATTAAAAATTTAAAATGGGGTAAATAAATAGGTTAATTGAATTAAATAATAAATGGATGAAGTCTAATTGAATAAAGACTAAATTAAAGTTTTAATTTGAAATTGGGTTATCATAATGGAAGACTACTAAATAAAGTTTTGGGTTAAATTTATTTGGAAAATGGATATTAATATAAGCATTGAATGTTGTCAAGCTCATTGAAATAGTTTTAAAATGAATCCAATGCGGAGATCAAATGAAATGCATGTGCGTAGCTATTGGAAGTAAGTGAAATGCTAATAGAAATGAAATTAAATACAAAATAAGTTGAAATTAATTTAAAGTAGTTATAACTGCAATGGATACTCTATTAAGAAAATATCGCCGAATTTTCATAAAAATAGTTGTCGTTTGACGTAAACGAAATTTAATTAAAATTCTATGAGTTGATAGAGGTTAAATAAATTGATTTTAAGATCAATTGAATTGAATATGAGCTAGTTTGGATTAAAAATAAATTTAATATAAGTAATTGAGTTGTAAACCAATAAAATTGAAATGGTATACGATTGGTTGAAAAGAAAAAAAATGAATTAGTATTGAAAATCATATCGGTTGTTCGTAGAAGTTATTTAGAATGCATTTCTTTTAAAGTTGATGTGTTGTAGTTGTTTAAGTAAGAGAAATGTTATAAACTTCATATATATAGTGCTTACATGTTTAAATTGAGTAAGTACAGGTACCTGAAGGCCGTTTGGCTGGATTTGGTTGCACTAATTGCTAAAATAATAAGTCGCTTGCTTAAAATGCAAAATAAAGGTACGTCTACGCAATAAAAATATGATATATGAACTGTTTTTGCTTTTCCAACCGGATGGGCCGATGTTATATATTTACATCTCTTGTCAAATTGCAAAAGCTCCTCCATACAAAGGAGACTCTGCCAAAAAAATTCGTAAATTTTGGGAGTTAGAAAATTTTTGGAATTTTTTTGTTAACGACCAAAACGATTTCAAATTGGAAATTAAAGTAAATTAGTAGATGAAACTAATATGAATCAGTTATAAATGAAAGATAAAATTCAATACTCAGAAGTGAAGACAAATTGAATTCATATGCGAATGGGAAAACTAAGTTGAATAGAAGTAGATGTGAAAACTTCTGTAAGGAAATATATAAATGATTTTAAAAGTTACGACTGGATATTATTGCCAAGTAGGATATGCAGGTATTATAAAGGGAAAAGAAAATTGGATTTGATTTCGAGAGATAGTTTGAATTGCCTGACTAAAAGGCATGTATTTAAATTTCTGTATGAAATTGGATTGGATTTTTGATCTAGCCACTTAGCTTTTGTTTTCTCTTGGAATTTGGGAGTCCGTAGAGGCATTTTGTAGTTGTACCGAGCTAGCCGTGCAAAGGAGACGTTGCAAAAAAATTCGGAAATTTATAGAACTAGAAATTTTTGAGAAAATTTTGATAATTCAAAATTTGGTTTTAAATTGAAATTTGAATGATTAAGAAAAAGGGTATTGTTTGAAAACTATGGGAGAGTTTGGGAAGTTAGTAAGATTGATAAGGGGTCTTTTATAAAAAGATAGTTGGTGGGATGTTGAAATGTTGGTTTTGGGGGAAAAGTAAATGGGTATTGGACCATTCTTCCTAACTAGTCATTTCAGGGACGAAATTCTTTTAAAGGGGGAGGAATGTGACGACCCAGAATTTTTAACAATTTATATTGGAATGATTAATTGATTTTAAATATGTAAAAAGTTAATTTTCCAATTGAATTCAAATATTATTATTATTCAGCAATTGAGTTATTGGATTTAATGAATTGGAATTGGGTAAATTATTGAATCTTCCGGTTTAAGCCTGTTAAAAATAATTTAAAGGCTTATAAAATTTATAATGATGACACTGAAGATAATATAATGGTTGAAATTTAATTTAAAGGTGATTTGTTCAATTTTAATAATATGTCGTTTAAATCGATATTTAAGAATAGCCTTTCGAGGCACAGTCTCGGAATTCGACGAAACCAGTTCCATTGGATCCGTAATAGTTAGTTATTATCGGATTTCAATTTTCGTAGCAATCTGAGTTGTCGTTTGACCCTGGCAGCTCGAAACACATAGAAACTATTTTAATCAGTTTAATTTAAAATTAATCGTTTATTTCCGTAACTCGCGCATACGATCGAATTAGCCTCCGAAATATGTTCCATTGTATTTGGAATGCGGGTAAAACCTTATAAACGCCTGCCAGCATGTCTGATTCGGAGTTCGAGATTTTGAGTTGCATAATTTGATACGGTTTAATTTAAAATTTAAATTCAAATATATTGTCTGACCAGGCGAATTCCATTAACATCAGAGGTCAATCTCCATGAGCCGACATAGGAAGCGCGCTTGAGACGCTTGCTCCCTTTCTTTTTTTTAGTCCGACATTTCCCTTTGTTTCGTTTAAATCACGTCACCCCCTTCTTATGCTTTCAGACAACTTCGTTTATTTCAATCAGAAAAAAAGAAAACGAAATGGCTGCTAAAAAGAATCGCGTCCCTCTTTCATTCGATTTTTAATTTATTCAACTCAAATCGAAATCGAAATCAAGGAGCCGAGGCAGCTCGAGCCCGCGAGCAAGGCCGCGACTGATTTCGCATGGAGGATGGGATAATGCGCGGCGGTGTTGGGGAGACGATCGAAGGGTTCGTGGTCGAATAGGGCGGAACCGATGAAAAGGGGTGGATCGCATTGAGCACCGCACTTATGGGGGGGAGGGTTCTGGCCACGTTCGAGTTTGGTAGGATGGCAGTCGTGGTCAGATCAAGCAGATCGAGTTGTTTTGGAGGCGTTCGAGTTTGGGGAAGGAGATGTTTTCTTGGCAGTAAGGTATATCAGTTGTTTAATTTAATTTAATGAATATTTATAGATTGGAGAAAATTTTTTATATGTTACAGTGAGCTCAAACCTCTTTTGTTTGATATATACATATGAAGGAGTTTTTATTTTAGAATTTAATGGACATATGTACATGCAGAGTAATATAGATATAAAAATTGGATTTAAAAAAAATATTTAATTAAAAAGGAAATTAGTTTAAAATCAAATTTAAAATTTAAATAAATTTATTGGTTAATTTAATTATCAAATAGAGATTTAAATTGCTCGATTAGTTCGAATATAAATAAACAAATATACATACAAATTTTCTAGTTTATTCTAAAATATTGTGGTATAGAGATTAACCTGTTTATTTAACTTATTAAATTATTTTAGTTACTAAATGGTTTTATTAAAGGAAAACTATTAATTTAAGATTAAACCGTTAGCTAATAAAATTCATCAACTGGAGATTTATTGTTCGATTGTTCAAATATTAATAAATTGTATAACTGTTTATACAAGGTTTAAATCTGTAGGAAACAAATCGAGATTGGATTTGGATTGAAAAATCAAAGGTGAGTAAATCTCACTCTGTTGGATTTTTATTTAAATTTAAACGGTTAAATTTAAATAATTGGTTGAATGATTAGATTGATTGGATGTGCACTGATGATGATATGACTATGGTTTTGGTTGGTTCTCGAGTTAATTGTGGTTTGACTCGAAGTATTTGGGTTTTAAATTGTTTTAAACTTAAGTCATAAATAAGAAAAATGTTTTCATTTTAAATGTTGATAAGGGCTTAATGATTTGTGATTCATCAAATTATAAGGGTAATTAAAATGGATAATTAATTCAATTAATTAATGATTGGGTTGATTAATTTAGTAATTAAGGGTTTGAATTAATTAATGAAGGTTTAAGTTAATTTATTTAGTTTAAATAATTTAGAATAATCAATGGATGGTTTGATAGGTAATTACTTAATGTAATTAATAAAATATATATACTTTGTGAAATTAATCAAGAGATTAATTAAGATATTTAAATAAACGAGTCATCAATTTATTTAATGAAGTAAATAAAAGATAGTTAATTATAGGTTGAGATAAATCAAGAATGATTCATACTTGTGGTTTAATTTATGATTAATTATCTAATGTAATTAATTTAGATTAGGATAAATTGAAATATAATTGGAAATCATTAATTTATATAATCAACGATGTAATTAAAGATTGATTAATTAAGATGAATTAATCAATAATAAGTGACTTATGAGAAGTCAATTAATATAAGTAATTAAGGATTAATGTAATTAATTATAGTTAATTAATTTGTGAAGTAATCAAAGATTACTTATTGATTTTGGTTAAGAATAATTAATATCGTGAAATTAATTAAAGTTAATTACTTGAACGTAATTGAAGGATAATTAATCCAGGGTGATTAACTAAGATGAATAATGAAGGGATGATTGATTAATTGATTTGAAATTAATTCATGTTAAATGAATAAATCTAAGTCGTTGAGGTTAATAATTCAATCAGGATTAATTAAATTAAATTTGTATGTGATTAAGCTTTTCTTATGAATGATTGAATGGTATTGGATGCTTTGAATAAGTTGATATCTCTGATATGAAATGTTGTGTATTTCATTCGGATAACTTGGGTTAGGATGACAGAAGGCTCAAAGAGATCGGGGTCGGGTATTAGGAAATACCCGAAACCACTTTGAATTTTTCATAGATTGATATGTGGAATCTATAGGCTGGAATGAAGTGATTTAAAGGAATTGGACTATTTAAATCTAAATCTTGGTACTTAGAAAACGGATGTGTGGAATAAGTGATGTCCTAAAATAAATTATGGTTTGTGAACTGATACGAGTTACCCCGGGTTTTATATAAGTTATATGCTCGTATTCCATGTTAGATGCGTTTAGTGACGCTGGTTTCCAGCCTGACCCGGGTGTTACTTTGATGTAATGCTCGGATCAGACCGAGTATTATAGATTTTCAGGTAAGGACTTCTGGAACTCAGGAGGCAAGCTGGATGACAAGAACGTATGGAGTATTTCCGCTGTAATATATTTTTGATTATCTTTGACATGTTGATTTGTATATGTCCAGTGTTTGAGTATGTGTAACTCTGATGTATTAAAATGTAATCGGCAGATATAGTATTGCTTTGCAAACTGTTATTATTTATTATTATATTTTATCTGCTGCGAATGTGAGATGTTGGTGTTTCTGATCTTCTTCTTCTTCTATCTCTTTCTTCTTTTTTCATAACTATCTGGAATTTTTGGGTTCGAAAATTTCGGGTCGTTACAACACCCTCCGCCACTCAAAACTTTTCGTCCCGAAAAGGAAAAAGAAGGGAAAAGAAGGAATTAAGAAAATCAACATCTTATTCAATATGTTATAAACAATTAATTTATATAATTAATAATTTAAATAAAATATGTCAATTTATAATAATTAAATCCTTTTATACTCTAAGTAATAAAGTTTGGAAAACATTTCTCAAAATTTTCTAAGTCCGAAATTTTTGAAATTTTTCGACAGAGTCTCCGTTGTATGGAGAGGTCTGCGAGAAATAATAATATAAATAAAACAATATATATCACACAAAATAATATATCCCAAAAGTGGGAGAAACAATATAATATCGCTAAAACCATAATCCGAGGGTGTACCTATTTGTCGGGCAATTAACGCTTATTTTATGAAACTAAAAGCAGTAGCAATTGCTTCCATAACCTGTATTTCACTTATATAATTCAAAAGAGTTAATAATTATACAAATGAGAAAATTTAAGTTGTTTCAACTAATGACAAAGCAAGTCAATGCAACACAATAGTAATCACTTGCAACCAAAAGAATACAATCATCATATGGAGTCAGTAAAATCAATCATACATCCATATTTAAACAAAACAAATGGTTTGTTTTGGGTTTAGACACTTAAATCGTATAGAATGACAAATAAACTACTAAGTATACCATTTATTCAACAGTCTTAGATATATCTCAATAGATTATTCACACATCCCAACAATTAGAGGTATCCAACCCCAAACAACTCATAAGCCACAACAAACAACAAATTCCAAACATTGTTTTAAGTTTTTTCTTATAAATTTCTTTTCATATTTTTTTACCTTCCTTCAGTTTCATTCATTACTTACTAAATTCATTTCATTTATTTGATTGTTGAGAATTTCTTCTCATTACTTTATATTAATTTCTTACATAAATTATATCCATTCAATTATTTATAATGATCAACGAATTCATTACTCAAGTATTTCACACTTTTTTCATTACAGCTTAGTTCACAAAATTAGTTTATATACTTGATTTCAATTAGACATTAATATTCATTTGTGCATAAGTTCATACTTTAGTTTCTTCCCTTTTTAATTTACATTCATCCTCTTATTTAATGTCATTGAAAATCAAATCCATTTTCTAAATCATTTCAGCCTTCCTAAAGTAATAAGCATTTAATTTAGTAACAGTATTCATTTTATCATTTTCTTTAATTATCCATTGTTTCAAACATAAACTTAAGTCCAAAATCTTCTGCTTACAGCATTCATCTTTCTATTTATTTTTATTATAAATAACTTCAAACATTTACTTAAGTTTATTATCATTTATTTATAATACTCACTTTTCTATTATATTTGATTAGTAGCATTTCAATTATAACTTAAGTTTATAGCAACTATAGTATCACAATTCTTATTTACAAAAGAATTTCATTAAACACTTTCATACTTTAAGTTTTACTTGTATAATATTCCATTTCATTTTCTTATTAAACATTACAACTTTTAATATTTGGCAAGTTATATATATATATATATATATATATATATATATGTCTTTAAGAATGCAATTGAAAGTTACGCAAGTTTATCTTATTCCATTTTAGTAAATAAATGTTCAATAGTTACCATTTATTATATTTTATATTCTATTTATTTACAGGCTACCAGTTTCAAATTTCTCATATGCTTTTTTTATAACTTTAGCATTTAATTTCTTATTTTCATTTTAGAAGTTCCAACTATTAAATAGTTAGAATTTTCATTTCATTTTCAATAATTAAAACCTCTAATTTACAGAAATTTAAGAACTAAATGTCGGGTTCTATTTCAATCATTTCGATATATATATATATATATATATATATATATATATATATATATATATATGTAAAATCATATCTTTTATATCCAACCACATTTAAATTTTTGAAATTTATGTTTGTTCATCAAAATAAATGTGTAGTAAAACTACTATAACAGTCTTCCCACTTTGAAACTCGAAAATTAATATCGATGATGCGTGCACTCGTCACCGAAATTATTTTCCAACGACAAAGAGGGGTACAAAACTTATTTATTCCAAAATTTCTTTCAAATTATGTTAAAATATTTATATCCGAAAATACTTCTAAATAAGACTAATATATTCCAAAATCTTTCGAAAGGATCTTTCAAAAATCCTTGAATTTAGGTTCTAAATTTTCCAATTTATATTTATTTATTTATAGATTTTTATTTTCAACCAATATTCATAAATTTCCACTACCTGACAAATAAATATATTACAACCAAATATATCATTTATGAAATTATTATTTTATATACAAAAATATATAATAGGCAAAATTATTTCATTTATCTATATTTTAAAACCAATATTATGTCGGGGAGTCCTATCGAGTATTTAGAAATCCCTGTCAATACCATAGCATCTCATGTATTGACTCAAAATTTATAAATGCTAAACAGAACAAACTAACATAATAAAAAACCCTTTTACAACACTAACAAATACACTCTCTCTCATATATATATATACACACACACACTCAGCAACTCATTCTAGGGTGTTACTACCATATTCAATATGAGTCAGACCCTATAAAGTCAAGGTAATCTCTAAACCAAAGCTCTGATACCAACTGCAGCGACCTGCCTTTTTGGTCATTTAAGCAGACACACACGTCAAACTCAAACATTCAAAAGAGCAGACTGTTACAGGGTACATAAGAAAAAGAGAAGAAATAAACGCAAATACAAAATCTTGCAGTGGAATAACAAAATATAATAATTAAAATAATAATTCATGAAGCTGCTTACAAAACATTGATTATACTTATACAACACAAAATCAGAGTTACACATAACAGAGAATAATAAATAATGCAGCGGAATACATGATGCGGTGAAATAATAGAATAAATAATAATAGTACAATCTTCATCTTTGTTCTCCCAAAATAAGGTCTTCAAATCCTAAAATGATCAACTTGACCCGAGCGAATTGAAAAGACAAAACACTCGAGTCGGAACTGAAAGATCTTATGTAAGTTAAATCAACGGTAAATAAATATGAGTGGAACGGAGTGGGAGATGTTACGGGGTTTGAGATCTCCTATCCAGTATCTAACGTGAGTGCAGTAACTTAAGAGATGTTCGAGATTCACATTTCCTAAGGATCCATTAAACTATCTACTATGCAGTACAATACGTTATCATAATATGTCTATAGTAAAGTAAACTATTAAAATAACGTTAAGGCGTTACCCATATCCCCCTTAACACATTTGATAATGCCAATAGTGTATACAGTACCATAATGCCTCCTAATCGGGAGGCTATCAGAGAATACTCCATAGGTATGACACAAAACAAACTCGTAGTGGGCACGCTAGGGTATGTGAACACAACACAACTCAGCAATTCCAGGATAGATATACCAATTACACTTCCGGACTGGTGGTAACGCATAGCAGCTACTATCGCCCACCTCAAAACACACTCTCATCAAGGGTGGCCACCAAATCAATCACAAATTCAAAATATAGTATCGAAGCAATGTGCCCGATAGGAGGAATGGCCTCACTTGTCCCGTCAATTGCTCCTGTTTTAGTCACATCTAAGCTGACTCACGGGAATCAAGGTCACGTCATGCCTCCATACAGAAATCGTACGCCAAACCATCCTACTTCATTTCTGGAATCTCCACCACGTACATAGTTGTTAAAGTGGTTTTCGATATTGGCAGAGAGCATGACAATATCTGTTCCCGGTCTATTTAACAACTAATCACTTATCACACGCCAGATGGTTCTTTTACATTTCAAAAGTCAATTCACAATTTATACTAAAATATCATATTCTCAAAACCATCATACTTTCGAAATCATATTTACTTTGAAATCATATTCACCTTTTTAAATCATCTCATTTCCAAAATCATAATTTCTTTCAAAAATCATACTTCCAAACTAGGTTAAATCCTTACTTCAAAATCATCATATTCAATATCATTTATAACATTTAAATCCCAACATTGGTTATAACATCATTTAACCGTATTCTCTTTTAAACTAATGAATTGAATATAAACACTTCTACTTTACTTTGTCTGGACATTTAGAAAATGATTTAAATAGTTATAAATAGTCAAAATGGTTATAAATAGCTTAGATAAACTTTCAATTGTCAAACTACTCTAAAATAGTTAATATAGATTTTAAAATAGTTGAGTCGATTTAAAATAGATTAAATATAATTAAAATAGATTAAATAGATTTAGAATAGATTAATCACATAATCTTCCTTCTCTTCCTTCATGGGGACCCCTTCATGTTTAATTTCAATTCCCGCCGACCCATCCCATCCTTCTACTTTGCATCAGCCTTGTCCTTCATCACCTATCCTTGTACCTCCTTCTGTCACTCCTTTACCTTCCTTGCCAGTCGCTGTCCCTTCGCTCATCCCTTGTCCAGTCCCTGTCCCTTCCATCTCCCCCCTCTTGCTGAAGCTTCCTCTGTTCTTCCCATCCTTTCTGCTCCTTATCTCTCATCTCCTTCTCTGCCCCCGCTATCCTCTTCATCCCTTGCTTGGAACTCTCTGTTCAAGGCCAAACCCATTAATGTTGGTAAATATGTTCCTCGAGACATCCAACTTGTGTTCAATGGTGATGCTATTGTTCCCCCAGTTGAAGTTGTTCAGGCTGGAAGTGCTATGTGGAATGATTTCCTTATTGGTTTATTTCTTGATAATCCATTGCCATACACCACTCTCTTGTATTTCCTGAAGAAGGCATGGAAATTGAAGGGCTCTACCACTGTTAAATCAGATGGGTTTCTGTTTTTATTCAAGTTCACTAATGAGGAAGATAGGAATAGGATTGCTGAATCTGATCCATTTGTGATGAAGAATAAACTCTTTATTGTGAAGCCTTGGGATGAGAATGTTGGTAACAGTTGTAGTAGTATCAAAGCTGTTCCTGTTTGGATTAAGCTATCTAATATTCCCTTGTATGCCTAGTCGCCATTGGGTATTAACTGGTTAGCTTCAAGGGTTGCAAAGCTTCTTTGTATGGATGCTTCAACAGAAAAATTTGAACATATTTCATTTGCTAAATGTTTAGTTGAAGTGTATCCTAAGCATGAACTTCCTAAAAATTTCTCAGTCAAATTGCTTGATGGTTCAGAGCAGATTGTGAATGTTGATTATATGTGGAAACCTGAAATTTATACAATATGTAAGGAATTTGGGCATTTGATAGCTAGTTCCAAAAAAGTTTCAGCAGAAGGAAATGCTAATTTGTGTGAAAATAATGTGCAACAAAAATATAGTGAAGTGGAACAGAACAAAGTGCAGACAAGGAAAAAGGTGGCTAAGGAAGTCAAAGTGAATCAAGTTTGGCAAAAAGTTAATAAGAATAGGGCAAAAAAGGTCATATGCGAGAAGAAGTGGAAGTTACTATATTGAAAATGCCAAGTGAGAAAGGGAAGTATGCTCCAAATGGAAATGAGGAAAACATAACTAATCTTGATGAAGGGAATTGTATACACAGTGTTGACCAAGCTTGTACTGTTACCACCTCTAAGAAGTATAACTTGCTTCAAACTGATGAGTATGAACAAGGCATATTGGAAGACATAAATGTGGAGGAAGGTGAAATTTCAACTGATATGAATTGTGAAGTGAATAATAAGGACCCTTCCCTGAATAATGTTAGCATTATAGATGGTAATGACTTTGGAAGTAAAGAAATAATTCAAAATACTTATGTTGTGGAGCAGCCAGTGCCTATAATTGCTAAAACTGCTTGCAATAATAAGAAAGCGTGCATTGTTACTGCTGATGTGCATGAAGTTGGTGATACCCTTGTATCATACTTTGATAGAAACTGGAGCTTTTCTTTTGATACTCAAGTAAAGGAATTAATTTCTTCCATGCACATATCTGATATGGATGTACAATCTGCACAACCTTCACATTATAATTTTTCAATTGAGTTACCGGGTTGGCCATTAATCTCCCCCCTCCCTGTTCCACAATCTGTCCCACCTCTTGATCCTTCCACCTCTAATCCTTCCATTCCTGATCATCCCTCCCCCCGGTCTCTGACTCTTAGGAAAATTGAAACTAGGGCT
This sequence comes from Allium cepa, assembly GCA_030765085.1. Taxonomy (NCBI): domain Eukaryota; kingdom Viridiplantae; phylum Streptophyta; class Magnoliopsida; order Asparagales; family Amaryllidaceae; genus Allium; species Allium cepa. The sequence goes on from CM060931.1 coordinate 1,053,589,409, forward strand.
CTTTCTGCAAGGAGAAGAAATAAATCCCTCTTATCTCCATAATTTATCAATGAATAAAAAAATTGCTTCTTGGAATCTCAGAGGTGCCCACCGCAACTTGAAACTCGATCAGGCGAAAAGTCAGATCATCAAGTATGATATATGTCTATTTGGACTTCTTGAAACTAAGCTCGATCAATCATTAACCATTAAAGCTGATGCTTATATCAATCCTGCTTGGGCCTATCACCATAATCTTGATTCTGCTTCTTACGGTAGTATTCTTGTTCTTTATGATCCTACTATGTTGACTCTATCTCCAATTCTACAATCAAGACAATCCATACAATTTCATGTCCTCGTTTCTCAAACTCAAACTTCCTTCTACATCTCTTTTGTTTATGCTGATAACTCTGTTTCTTCCAGGAATCTCTTATTTAATTCCTTTCCTCCTCTTAGGCAAAACTCTCATCCTTGGGTCATTATGGGAGATTTCAACTCTTGTTTTGATTATGATGAAAAATTTGGTGGATCTCCTCTTCTTCCTGGAGATATTGCTCCCCTGAATCTTGCGATTTTTGATTCTGATCTAATCTTGGTTAACAAGTCTGGAGCTAAATATTCTTGGAACAACCGAAGCCGTAGTGGTGTTCGAACTTTCACAACTATTGACCATGCTTTTTGTAACATACAATCTCTCTATATTTGGCCTTCCTTGTCTGTGTTTCTTCCTCAACCCATTATGTCCGACCACTCTCCCTTGATTTTGTCTCTTGGTCCTCATTTAAGAAGAGAAAAAAGAAGTTTTAAATTTTTTAATGCTTGGGTTAAGCATGACCATTTTCTTGTTTTAGTTTCTCAAGTTAACTCCAACTTTAATTGTTTTGGTAATCCTATGTTCAAGTTTTACATGAAGTTAAAATGCATCAAATAAGCGATCAACTTGTGGGCTTCTTCCACATTTGGTACTGGCAGCCTGCTATCTACCACCCTGAAGGAACAACTGAAGATATGTCAAGGCAATATGATGGAGCATCCTGAAGATGTTAATGCTGCTGCTGAGGAGGGAAGATTATTCAAGGAAGTAAACAATGCTCTTCTTTTGGAAGCTAGTATGAAAAGGCAACAACTTCACAACAAATGGATTGAAGAAGGTGACAAGAATACTAAATTCTTTCATGACTCTTTAAAGGTTAAACGTGCCAATGAGAATATTTTAAGTATTACTGATGAACATGGCACTTTTTTTCAACTGCTGATTCCGTTGACAAAGCGTTTATTGGTTACTTCTCTAAACTTCTTGGCAACTCTGATGGTTTCTGTCCAGATTTAGACCAAATTTCTTCACTTGACTTGCCATGTATAACTCAGCAGGAAGTTGCTTCTCTAATTAAGCCTGTCACTGATGTAGAAATAAAGTCTACCCTCTTTTCTATGAACCAACAATCTTCTGGTGGGCCTGATGGTCTCAATGTTACATTCTTCATATCAACTTGGAGTGTGCTTGGCCATGAGTTTGCCAAGCTATACATAATTTCTTTAACAAATGCAAATTACTAGGGGAAGTCAATTGCACTAACATTGCCTTAATTCCTAAAGTCTCTCCTCTTATCAGTGTGCCCTCCTTCAGGCCTATTTCATGTTGTAATATTGTGTACAAATGTATTTCTATGATTCTTGCTTCTCGTCTTGTTTGTGTTCTGCCTACTATTGTTTCTTACAACCAAGCTACATTCATTCCAACCAGAAATATTCTAGACAATGTCCTTCTTGCTCAAGAGTTATTAAATGGTTATAGTAGAGGAAATATGTCTCCTGCAGCTGCTCTTAAACTTGATATATCCAAAGCTTATGACTCTATACATTGGGCATCTATTGTTAGGATTATGGCTAAGATGGGATTTCTAAAAAAAATTGTGTCTTGGGTTTATGTGTGCATATCCACACCTTCTTTCTCTGTTGTTACTAATGGTAGGCCTGTTGGTTTTCTCAAAAGTAAAAAAGGCATACGACAAGGTGACCCTATATCTTCTTTTTTATTTCTATTGGTCATGAAAGTTTTCACTGTTATTCTTAAAATTAAATATTCTCAAAAGATCATCAAGTATCACCCGGAGTGCTCCAACCTTTGAATATCTTCTATCATGTTTGCTGATGATGTTATGCTATTTACCAAGCCTGAGTTTTCCTCCTTATGTGATTTAATGGAGGCTCTGCTATCCTTCAACCTAATGATTGGCCTTTCAATAAATCAATCAAAATCTTCCATGCTTGTTGCTGGTGTCAGCGATGTACGTGCTGCTGCTCTGTACCAACATTTTGGTTTCTCTTGTATGGCTTCTGATATGAGGTATCTCGGTCTTCCATTAATTACTAAAAGAATAACTAATGCTGACTGTTTACCACTATTCAACAAAATTACTTCTGTCATGTCCATGTCGGGAAATAGACATTTCTCCCAAAATGGAAGGCTTGTTCCTATAAAATTTGTTGTTTTTCCTTCCCTTGTCTATTGGGCTCGTACTCTTATCTTACCTGCTAAGCTTGTGCTGTTAGTTAGGTCTGCCATGAATAGATATTTTTGGACTAGAAGTGCTCACAACAGGAAGTTGTTGCCTTGCTCTTATTCTTTATTTGAGTCTTCTTTGAAACAGGGTGGGCTTGGTATAATTAATGTTAGGAAGTGGAATATTGCTTCTTTTAGTAAACACTTTGATGATCTTATCAATAAGAAAGACAGTATATGGGTTAAATGACATAGCAATTCAATATTAAGAATATATATTTTTGGTGTATGGATATTCCTCAGAACTGCAGTTGGAATTGGAGAAATCTGTTGAAACTTAGGGATGTTTTCCTTCCAATGATACACTATCATCTTAAACCTAATACTGATATTAGTTTCTGGCATGATCCTTGGGTTTGAAAGGGCTTGATTCTATCCAAAGTATGTGAGTATTCTCTGAATCATCAAACGGGTATTCATTGTGATGCTAAGGCTAATGATTTCTTTAATGAAGGCAATATGCAGTTGCCATACAATAGCAATCAGATGATCAGGCATCTGTGGAGTGATATTCATCATTTTTACAACTCTGCTAATCATCCTGTTTCTGTTACTTGGGAACAGAAGTCTCATTCTATTAACAGTGTGTACAATCAGCTATCAGCTACTGCTCCCTTGCCTGCTGATAGCGGTTCTCTGTTATCTGGATTGAAGACTCTGTGCCTAAAGAAAATTTGATGATGTGGAAGGTTGTTAGTCATGCTCTGATGACTAGGAATGTTTTGAACAAGTATGGTATGACATGTTCCACTGAGTGTGTGTTTTGTGATTTGCGTGAGGAAACTATTGAGCATCTTTATTTTGAATGCCCGAATTTAATTTTCATGATGAATAGAATAAGTTGTAAAGCAGGTAGTATCTTAACCTCTGCCAACTCTAGCATTGTTTGGAGTATAATTTATAAAGCAACAAGATGGAGGAATGATGAGGCTAGAGCTTTGGTTGTCTGCTTGAAAATATATTTGGATGTGATTTGGAGAGAAAGGAATGCTATTGTCTTTGAGAATCCGAAGAAAAATCTTGAAACTATTTGGTATGAAGTCCGGACTAAAACTTTCATGCACCTGAAGAGGAGCATTAAGCCTTACCCTGATGTCATTATTCATGCTTGGGATCTCTAGCTCTGTTTTTCTTTGTTTTCTTCTTTGCTTTTTCTATTTTCTTTTTACCTTGCTTCAAAGCTTGTTTGAATCTTCTTTTATTGTTATGCAATAAAACTGGTAGGGGTCCAGCCAACCTCGCTGGCTTTGCCAAAAAAAATAGATTAATCAGATTTGATGCAAGTAAAGATGGGTTAATTAGCTTTAAAATAAATTAAATGGTCTAAAATAAGTTAAATTGATTTAAAATAGTTGATATAGGTTATAATAGTTTAATAATTTGAAAATCTTAAATTTTAGAATCTTTATAATGATATATTGTAAAACAGTTTATTTTTTTGAAACATGAATTTGGAATTTGTTTAAATTTAACTATTCATTTTATTTCAACATATCTAGACCCTTTCACATTTCCAAATCACTAAACCCGGTTTCATAATTCAACTCATAATAAAATTATTAAATTTTATATTACTTCCAAATTATGTTTGAAACACAAATTTAAATCACGCAGATTGCAATATATTCCATTGTTATATTTCAAACAATTTCAATAAATCAATTCCATTTAATTACATTTATACTTCAAAATTCAACTTAAAAATTTAAATCTAATTTCTTTAAACAATTCCTTTAACCCATTCAAATTTCAACATAACTTGATTTTCCATAATAATCCAATTTATAAAATCAAATTTCTCATTTCAAAATGTCATTTAAATAAATTCAATAATTGAAGATTTTTAAATCATTTAATTTAACCAATCCGGTGTCCGTATATAATTCTCTACCCTAGGGTCAAGTGATACACATATTTGTCATTTCAATCTGCAATTTAAAATTTTACAGTTATATATCATTTCAAACCGCAATCCCAAATTAAATAAAATCCATAAAATTGCTCGAGTCTACCATTTCAACCCATAACGATTTTCCATAATCTATAGACCAGTCGAGTATGTATCATTTCAATCCATGGTGAACTTGTAGTTTATAACAATATAAAGTACAACATCCAGTCATCCAATATCTACAACCAAACATCCATCATAATCGTCATCCAAATCAATCAATAAACATCAATAGATAACAGGTTATCATTTACAGGCAATTAACTGGCAAATTTAAATTCAAAAATAATTTAAATGACAATTTAATTCAAATAAATTCAAATTAACTAGAATGACGATTTAACTATACCATGCACCCATAATTAAATTTCTAATCACATCATAAATTATTTTAACTAACTTAAGAAATTTTAGAAGTTGTGAGTGGGCTAAAACACTCACCTTTGAATTTCAAATCAATTTGAAATTCAAAATAGGGCCCAAATTTGAACAGTCTCATAATTTGTCCAAACTAGTGTAAAATGTTCAAAATTTTGATACGATCCCAACAGTTCAAACCGCACGTGAATTGGATCTCGTATATAAAAGATATGAAAGTTTAAACGATTTTAAAGTTAAAATTAAATAAAAGAAAAAAAAGAGCCGTTACCCTAGCCGCGTTAATGCTCATTCATCGTGTAAAAACTGTTCACGCACAAAGTTTCCACGTGCCTCCACCACGTTTTGACCAGCCATAGCCTTCACCAGAGATCACCTTAGGTCATGCTGTGGCCACTGTTAGCCTTGCCTCGCCGGGCCGTCCCCATCCCCTAGGGAACGATTTCCCAAATCTCTGGCCACCGCCGCCAATTGCAAGCCCTAAACCATAAATTCTGACCACCCCAGCCACCAATCCAGGTCGTGACCACCACCAAACTATTCTACAAGTTGATCTCACCAAAAACCACAAATCAATTTCGTAGATTACCTATGAAATCAGAAATCCCAAATCGAAAATAGGGTTTTGCAATTCCAGGCTTTGACAGAGGTTTCGGCTGACTTGAGCATCGTTTGTAGAAACAGACACCAGATGCAGATTCATGTCGTTGAGATATTCGATTTATATATTTTTTTGAATTTTTTGAGCAGTTCAATTTTTCAACTTGATTTTGGTTTGCTATTTAAATTTGGAATTTGTTTGTCTGCCATTGAGAAGAAGAAGATAGAGAAAATTGTACATACAGACAAATGAAAATAAGAAGTAGGTAGGGTTTATAATAGGCTATTTATAGGTATAGCTGAAATGGAAAAGAATGGACCAAATCAATTTGGATTGGAACGATAAACGATCCGAAAGCCAGTTCTGTCTCCGGAACGAAAATGGGTCAACCCATTGATCAAAATTGTTGTTTTCAATCATTTTAAACTCAATGGTATAAGTTTCAAGTCCTAATTCCATCGTATGAAGAAGTTATGTTAAAATTAGCTTATTTCAAATTGATTTCAATTGATTTTAATTAAATTGATTTCTAGGGGTTTCGAGTCCAAACAACCAGAAGACAAGTCCGATCGCTACGAAACTTGAAATCCTACAATAATTCACCGTTTTGGATCCGATGAAACTGGTTTCGTCGAAATTCGAGACAGTTGTAAAAATGGCTAATTTCACGTTAATTAAATAAATTAATATTAAATTAATTAATCACCTTTAATTAAATATTTATAAACTAGCAGATTTTCATCATTTTTGATTGCAAAGACATTTATAATAAACTAAAATAAGTTTACATATCAATTCGATGTTAATTATTTCAATAATTACAGTGTTCAATTTCAACTGTAATTATCCAATTAATTATAATTTAATTCAAATAAATTGTTTTAAATTTGATTCCAACATTTATATTCAACCAATTGAAATCTGATAACATAGTTAAAATTTGTTTTAAATTTAATTACATTTAAATACTCCAATTTCCTTCTTTTATTTGTATAAATTACTATATTTTAATTATATTGGATTTTGTCAATTTCACACATATGAGTAGAATTTTAAAATCCCAAATTGATTTGTTTATCTTAATTACATCAATTATTACAATATGAATATAATTAACATTTCTATCCAATTATTACATTCACACTTTTAAGTTATTGTATTAACTCACATAAATGTAACATTTATTTATACTTAATTGCAACAAATCCATTTATAATAATATAAATTCAAATTTAATTTAATAGGTTAAATAAATAGATAACATATAACAATTTGTCATCGATTAACTTTTATTCACATTAATAAGTTTATTATTTCAACCAAATGTTATAATTACTTTTCTAACACAAAATTTATCCAATTACCATTAAATATATATTATCTCATAAATGAATTCGTATTTACATTTGTTTTCTTATATTCATTTTATAATTAAGAGAAATCTTTACATTATTTCAATTTGTTGGAATTTCATTCAATTTATCAATAATTAACTTTAATTAACATTGTTACGTTTCATCTTAGTTATTATTTCATTAATAAATCCCAAATTTTTATTTCTTTCAATATTAAATTACCTAAATCTCATTAATTTAACTAATTTAAATTACCGAAAATTTCGGGTCGTTACACCCAACTATGGTCGTACAAGGTCTCCATGCCAAGTATTTAACTCTATTTAAAGTATATCCTAGCCACTTAAGATCTATAATACTCTCAAGTTGGTACGCTACATGTACGTCGTTACCATGAGATCTTATATTTTGACTTAATTATATTAACATATAGAAAATAATTGTCGAGTCATTGTGTGACTTTTCCAAACAACCACAAGTGCGTAATCCCTTGGTGCCCTCAATGGTCATGAGTAAATCACCATCCATCATATGGAGAACATTACATACACTAGTCTCAATGGATGTATTGATATCATTTTCTCGATACATCTTGATTAGGAACATTTTAGGAGTTGTTTTGTATAATATCTGTAACAGCCCACAAATCCGTATCCCTTGAGTCAACACTATACTACAATAATCAACTCAAGTTGCACAGAAATACGAACCATTTTAGGGTAAAGAAGAAGAAGTAGAAGAAGAAAATAGAAACTCAACAACATAATCTAATCATCGCAGCGGAATAAAATATAATAGATGGTCTTTACACAAAATCAAATTTATCTGTATATATATATATATATTACATCATCATCAGTGTTCATCAACCACAACAAAGACAACAACATACAGATGGATATACACAGCAACTCAACACAGCAGAATATATATATAACAAGTACGGTAGTATGTATCGTCATCCAGCTCGTCTCTTGAACTCCACAGCATCATATCATGTATCCTATAATACTTGGTCTGACCCGAGCATTACAGTTAAAAAACACCCGAGTCAGTCCGGAATACCAGCGTGAGAAAATCATACCCAATTGATTATTAAAGTTTCAAAATCCTTTTGAAAACAAAAGCATCTCGTAAGACCACACCACAAATAAACATGTCGGGTTTTTACCTTACGATAGCTAAAACATTTTTATTAAAATCCTCTGATATTATAATAGTGTGTATAGAAAGTAAAATAGAATCTAGCTGAAATGCTTGCATCTCACGTTTCGGCAATAGTTGGCCATAATCAAAACCGTACGGGCGCGTAGGGAAAATGGATTCCAACTAATGGCTAGACACTAGGGTACCACCTGTCACGGTAGCTGGTCTAGATCAGCGTACCGAGGAGCCACCCTTACTCCCCTGCAACACAAGACCGGAACCATCACTTACTGGACAGTCCCGAGCAAGATCACCCCGCGGTTGAGATCAGCAACCGCCCACTAAGCCGAAATAAAAAGGGACATCTAGAGAGGGATGACCTCACCCTCCAGTGGGGGCTACCCCGAAGCCTTGCTGCATAACCCCTGATTTAAGCCATTCCCATTTAATGAGGCTTGAGGCTAAGCGTTACCTTTTTAGAATATATCCCTTAGAACGGCCATCGTCCACCTGACGATGTTTCACAAGCATTCATCCATACAAGTCCGTCCAGGGTTCGAACGGAACCGAAGGCACTATTCCTACTACATCCATTTTGGAAATATCCTTAGGATTAGTAGCGACTAGCCCTTGCACTTCACTGCTCCATCTTCGAATCCAAACTCGTTTTTCACGAAAATGTACAAACCGGATCGAAGTGGTTTTCGAGAAATAAATCTCGGTCTCTTCGAAACGATCAACGCATTTGTCCAATATTGATAGTCGGTGATTTAACTATCAATTAATATGCACAAACATCCATCAACCAATAAATAATTTTCCAAATTATTTATTAATTTTAAATATATCTTCACAAGATATATTTCCAATTTCAAATCCCTTTGAAACAGTTTTCAAACTATCTTCCTTTCTCAGAATAAATTTCAAGTATTTCTATTTCTACTGAAATTACCAAGCATAAGATTTTGGATTTTTAAAATAATTTCAAAACACTTTATTGTAAAATATGTTTAACATTTAATTTAGAAAATTTACTTTAGTACTTAATTTAAAATAATACACTAGAAATAATTAAAATATGATTACCTTATAACTATACATTAGATTTTCTTCTTTAACAAAATACCAAATCATTCTTTAAATAATTATTACGGTAATAGATTAAAATAAATACTTACTTTGGAATTTACTTTAAAACATTAAATTAGGACTACTTCAATAACTTACTATAAACATTTGAAAATATAGTTACTTAATAAAATATAAAACTAGATTTCTACTTTTAAAAACAAAATACTAAATTACTTCTTAATAATTACTGCTAAAATAGATTAAAAGAAAATACTTTAGACTTTAAATATTGGAAATAATAAATTTTACAAAACTTGCTTTCTTTAAAAACAACTTTAAAACATTTAATTTATATTTAAGAATTTACCTTTAAAAACATGTACTTGCCTGTCCATAGAAAATTCCAACTTCAATCACTCAAATCAATTTCCCCAAATTGATTTCCAATTTATTACATTTGAAATAAGTTTCTTTAATTTCTCAATTCATTTCAAAATTCATTAGTTATGGACTTATTATTAAAGTTATTATATTCCCGTTTGATTTTAAACCTTTTAACTGAAATACACAAATTTCAGGCTTTTCCCAATTCTTCTTTATTCCTTTCAATAATTTAAATCTTAAATACTAAATAAATGTTTGTTTTATTAAATAATATCATTGAAGTATTCAAACTTCATTAACTTTCTGTTTATTCAAAAATTCCTTTCCATATACAGAATTTTATTAATTAGCATTTTGAAACCACTAATATTCTTATCCAATTCACTTTAATTTATATACATTCTTTATAATTATTTCTTAAGAGTTCACTTCTTTTATTTCCTTTCAAAGTCCAATTCTATATATTTTGATAAAACAGAGTACCGAAATATTCAAGCAGACTATAACATTCAATATTCTAATATAGTTCATCATAGAATATCAATCAATCACAGCTGTGGGTGTTTAATAATTTAAATAAATGTTGAGGGATCCAGTTGGATCCCTCCAACCTGTTTTCCCTGCATCCACAGACGTTAGCACAATGTAATACACCAATTCCAAATATACCATACTATAGTACATCAACCAATCCAATCATTCAAACAATTATTTAGATTTAATCATTCAAATTTAAATTTAAATTTAAACTGAGTGAGATTAACTCACCTTTAATTTTATTTGCAATCCAATCCAAACGGCTTTATTTCTTCCGAATATTGACCTTGTAAAAACAATCCACGATTTATTACTATTTGAATAAATCAAATAATTGATCATCATTTACTTATTAAATTTTAACCAATTCTTTGATTTAAAATTTTAAACTAATAGTTTCCTTGACAAATTATTTTTAGCAACCCAAAAATTAAATAAATAAATTAAAACAGTTTAGTTATCAAACCCATTCCTTTATAAAACTTCATTTATACATATTTAAAAATCTAACTTTATATAAACATTTAATCATTTCAAAATTTCTATATTTATTATATATATATATTTTAAAAGTCTGCAGTAAGTAACATGTATACGTATATTAATAAATTGAAGAAAATAAATCGTTTATGAACTTACTATCATTTTTTTTTTTGAAATCATACTTATAAGAAAAATCTATATAGATTAAAACTAATCTCTATACTATTTCCTATATTTTCCAAGGTCTTGCATATACATAAAATTTCTATCTTACTGTATATATAAAATATGGGTGTACTTATATACACTAATGAAGATTAAAAATCCAATTTTCAATTTTTTTTCATAAATCCATAGATTCTCTTTTCTGTGAATAACAAAATAGGGTTTGCTTTACTGTAAAATTTTTGTAATACATATATATTTGTAAAATAAACAATCTGGATATAAATTCCTATATGTATGCATAAAAATGTTCTTTTTTCTCTGTTAACTATATACACATCTATATATATTAGATTTTAGTTTTCGAAAGTAAATTGATAATTAATTAATATATATACCTTACAGAATCGAACCCAGTCAACTGCAAATCGAACGCGGCCGCCATGCTCGATTCCCAACTGCTTCGACTTCGACGAGGGGAAGTCGCGCGCCCTAGGTCGTTGCGAAACCCTTCACCGAACTGCAACCCTCAACCACGTCGCCATCGCCAATCGTACTCGAGCTTCCCTCGTGTGCGCGAGCGCGCGAGCGCTCCTTTGGTTCGCCATGCCTTGAGTTCGAACAAAGGAGTGAGGGTTTTTTCGATTTTGAAGACACAAGGCTTCGGCCATATTTTTTTTTATCGCCGAGTGGTTTTGGGGTTTGAAAAGAAGAAAAGGGGTATGGCCCCTATTGTGTTGCTCTTTTCTTCTTTATACACGGCTTACAGCTTCCCGCAGAAGCTTCTTTTATTTATCTATTTATTATATATAAATATATATATTTTTTTCGATTTTAATTTTCAAAAGGAATTGAACTTGCCTGTCCTTTTAGAAGAGAAAGGGAAACACGGTTTTAAGTTAAAAGAAGTGGCGTATACGAGAAGCTTGACTAAGTAAATTTCATTAAATTATTATCAATTAAGTTTTCAGCGCGTTATTATATCGTATACTCACGCACTTACTCCAATCAATACGAAATTTGAAATCCGATAATAATTCAATATTACGGACCCAATGGAACTGGTTTTGTCTAATTCCGAGACTGTGCCTCGGAAGGCTATTTTTAAATTCAATTTAAACCATAAAATTTCAAAACTGAACAAACCACTGCTAATTTCAAATTTACAACTTCTATTATCTTCAGTGTTATCAATATAAATTTTACAAGTCTTCAAATTATATTCAACAGGTTTAAAATGTCAGTTTCAACATTTAGCTCAACTTCCAATTATTTAATTCAAAAATTTAATTATCAAATAATTTGTGATATTCGTGATTCAAGTTAAAATTACTCTATTGAATATTTAAAATCAATTAAATATTCCGATTTTAAATGCTCGAAAAATTCCGGGTCGTCGCAATATCGATTCAATACTCACGGTTATAGACACATTCGTAACTGCAAACTATAAAATTCACAACTCCTAAGGATTTTCTTCTTATATATGTTTAATGTAACTAATTCATTATTTATTCGTAATATAGTTATACATATAACAGAAAACAAAACCAAAAGCATACCTTATTTTGAACACAATTGTTCATGGAGTTATGTTTACATGAAAAAAATTATATTATTGCCCCTAGGGAAAAAAATTACTCCACAACCTCCCTCTTGTAATTGGGCCAATTATGAAGCCTCATCCCCATGCCCTTGATTACTCTTCCTAATGTAGATTAAGAAAGCACCTTAGTGAATAGATCTACCATGTTATCATTTGTCTCTATTCCCTTGATGATGATCTCTCCATCATTGATAAATTGCCTTATCATTTAGTACATGCAGAGGATTTGACTCAATTATTTTATGAGCTTGAGGTTTGTTGGAAATCCGCATTATTGTTGCAACAAAAGAACCGGACCTTTGATGCTTGGGATCTCTCTTACCTCCTTAACGAATTTTCACATCCATACCGCTTCTTTTGTGGCATCCATCAAGACTATATACTCGACCTCCAAGGTAGTATTAGCCCCAACTTCTTGTTTGCAACTTTTCAACTAACGGGTCCTCCGTTGAGGGTAAACACAAAACCCGAGATGACTTACTGTCATCAATATTTCTTTAAAACTTAATCCCATATACACCTTCATAAGAAGTTCATTGTTTCCATATATTAGAAACAAATCTTTCATATTTTTAAAATACTTAAGGATTATCTTTACTACCTTCTAATTATTTCCACCCAAGTTTGACTGATATCGACGTACTACATCTAGTGCAAAAGCGATATCCTGCCTTGAACGTTGCATGGTATACATGATCGATCCTATTGTTGAAGCATAACAAATCCAACTTATGTGTTTTCTTTCCTCATCTATAAATGGGAAGTCCTTTATAGAAAGGATAATCCCATGTTACATTGGAATATTTCCTCACTAGGAATTTTCCATACTAATTCTTCATAGTGTGGCATCTTTGTACATAGTTTGAGACAATCCCAATATCCTCTTAGATCTATCATTCTAGAACTTTATACCTAGTATATAGGATGCTTTGCCTAATTCTTTCATCGATAAATTATTAAATAACTAAGCTTTTACCCATTTTAACATTTGTACATCATTACCAATCAATAGCAAATCATTGACTTATAATATTAAAAATGTTACAATAACATTTTTCTATTTCTTGTATACACATGCTTCCTCTATTTTGTCAGAAACCAAACTTTTTGATTATGGTGTCAAAACACTTGTTCTAACTTCTTGATGCTTGCTTTAGACCATAAATCGATCTTAAGAATTTACATGCCTTATCGTCGCTTTAACTAATTTTGAAACCCTCTAGCCGAGACATATAAATTGTCTCTTCTAAGTAACCATTTAGAAACATTGTTTTAATGTCCATTTTCCAATTTTCGTAGTCATAATAAGTAGTCATTGCAACTAGTATCTGAATGGATTTAAGCATGAAGACCAACGAAAATGCATCATTGTAGCTAGTGCCTTGAATTTAACGAAACCCTTTCGTGACCAACCTTGCTTTATAGGTTTCAATCTTTTCCATCTGCATCAAATTTTTCTTAAAGATAAATTTGTGGCCAATGGGTTCTCCCCTTCAAGTACATTCTTCAAGTCCATACTTTGTTTTTGTACATGAAATCCATCTTGGATTTCCTCGCATCAAGTCACAAGGCAGAGTCTTTACTCTCTTAGACTTGTCGGTACATGAGGGGATCGTCATCATAAATGACACAATCCATGCTCTTGCCATTAATGATAAATCCATACTATCTCTTTGGCGTGCAAGACGCCATATTAGACCATCTAATGGGTTGTGTATTTTCAACAAGTGTTGAATTACTATCTATATATTTGGTCTCTATAAAAGTTTCTTGGATCTCATTTATGTCATTCTTACTTTCATAATTTTTCATGACATTAAATTACTTTTCCAAAATGGTGGTATGTTTAAAAAAAGAATTTCATTCCTCATTAAAATAGAATATGTATCCATTAGAGTTTCTTTGCTACCTTATAAACTTACAGAAGATCGATCTTGCCTCATTCTTACTGAGATTTACATTCCTAACATCAGCTGGATAATCCCAAAGCTTAATATGACTAAGGTGGTGCTTCTTCCTAGACAGTAATACGGATGGAGTCTTAGGCATAGATTTAGACGGTGCTCTATTCAACATATATGCTACAATTTTAGGACATAGCCCCAAAACGAAAGAGATAACTCAGTATCATTCATCATCGATCAAACCATATCTAATAAGGTTCGATTTCTCCTCTTCAAAACATCGTTGTATTATAGAGTATATGGAGGAGCAACCTAAGAGATAATCTCATTCTCTTTTATGTACTCTTAGAGTTCGGATCCTAGTACATACTTCCTTGATCAAATCGGGTTATTTTATTTTCTTATTAGTCTGGTTTTATACTTCATTCTTGTTAACCCAGAAAATGAATGAACACATAAAAATCAGATAAAAGCACCAACATATTCAAAATAAAGCAAAAGAAGTAGAAAAGGTAGGAAAGTAAAATGGCACACAAGAATTTTTGTAGTTGTTCGACAATTTCTGGCATACTTCCAATTTATAGTTTGTTATTCATTGTCTTTTGTCCAGATTACAGTGAGTATATCAGATTTGACCACAATTTGGTGGTTCTCAGATTTACAATAGAGGTTTTGGAGTGTTTGAAACGTAGATGATAGAAGTAAAGAAGAAGAAAACGTCTTCAATGGCAGAGAAATAAAATTTCGAGTGAAGAGAAGAAGAAGATCCCTTTTAGTTGCAGGTAGGCTAGTATTTATAAAGAAATAGAGGTAATTGGTCAGAAGCCCGCTTGCATTAAGGTCCATGAGACAGCCTAAAGTCGCACACGAGAAATCAAAGCACCACGAGTCAAGGTCATAGCTCAATACCGACGTAGGGTCCTTAGCACCGTATCGACTTTTGGTTTTTGGTTACTCTTCTATCTTCTGTTCGGTGTGTTTTAATCTCTTTTCTATCAACTTTGGGTTGATTCTAGTGATCTTTCCAATAGCTAGGTTCTTTGCTTTCTTCCCAAAAATCCCTAGAATTGCTCATCCAAATCATGGGAAAACCACTTGATTACGAGTATTCAGAGTGATATAGGAGATGTACGGAGTTTGGGAAGTGGATTGGGAGGAAATGATAGGTCGGTACTGATCTATGGATAGATCGGTTCAAGCTATACACTTAATTCCAAATTAAGTGGAACTTTCCCAAGTTTTTTATCTTCTCCATTTAGGTGTGTTTGCAGGTTTTTGAATTGTTTCATCTTTGTTTTGATCTTCTAGGTCCAGTTGAAATCTGTTTGGCTAAAAAGTAGGTTAACATTTGCCTACCTAATTATGTCTTTCGAATGTAAAGTGTGTTATGCTCAAGGACAAGTTCTAGCAATCAACTTTCTAGTTAAACTCTTTGGCTATTCATTGATCCTAATCTTGGTGAGTTGTCCAGAAGTGTCATTCTACATATCCTAGACATTCGACCATCACCCAAGGCTTATCTTCCTTTCTCCGGTTGTAAGGCATTCAAATCCTTTTATCTAGTCTATATCCACTCCAGGGCTCGGCCTTGCTGGACAGTTGATCTTCCAATCCAGGATTTGATCTCTATAGGTCATCTTGTCACCTAATCTAAGGTTTCAATCTCTTTAAATTTTTAGTGGTCCAATCCTCTCACTCTCCAGCGAGGAGACCCAATGACCAAACAAGCCTATCCGCTCAATCTTTGGTGTAGGGACTTACTTTTCGTACAAGCCCAACCACTCACTTTCTGGCTAGGGAGCTTGCACCCTGCACTCTGGTCCTTTCTCTTTGGATGGGACTTAAAGCAATTAATATTGTACAAGGCCATCCGCTTGCTTATCGGTGAGTGGATTTGCACCCTGCACCCCTGTCCCGTATTTTCGGACCAGACTTAAAGCGATCAATATCACTCATCACATTCAATGAATATTTTTCAAAAGGTCAAATATTCAAATCAAAGAAAACAAGAAAAACTCCTAATTATCCACCCCAACGACTCTAAGCATGCCGAGGAACCAATCCAGGTCCCATACACGTGTAAGTGGTCCGAGGTTATTGTCCTAAATAGTCATCCTGGACATCCAACTTAGAGCGTGCATAGAGAAAAATCTAGGCCTCGTATAGATATAAGTGGTCTGAGGTTATTATTATCCTTATTATTCAAAGCAAGAAAAATCAAAGTGAGGGAATCGAACCTGACTCCCGACCATCCCGATCAGGGATTTCGAGTCTCAGACCTGTTCCCGGTTGTTCCTTAATGCATTCGTTACATATGGTGGTTGCTCCGACCTCACCATTGCAGTTCGATTCCTCACGTACTGCTGCACCTAGTTGCTGCAAACCAATTCTTCTATTAGATTACGAAGATAGCAACCTCGTTCCTTTCATATCCCTCTAGCTCATGGAAGATGCAGAACTTTCCAGATCTTTTCACTCAATCAGTACGCTCTTTCCTCGCTGGCTTCTGATAGGAGATCTACCCCTAATTTCCAAATATATCCTCTCGGGGGTGTCTGTTTCCTCAATGTAAGAAGAGAGCTTCGTTTCCCTCCTTTGCCATTTTGGTTCTTTGAAGTCATCATCACCTTTTCTCTTTCATTTGTTTTTTTCGTTTCCTGCTTCGAACAGTCCTTGTTATCCATATCATTAATTTCAACATTTTAAACTATGGCGTCTTCCTGACACACATATCTCTCGGTCATGGTAGAATTCCATAAAATCCATCGGTGGATCCCTTTCCACTGCAACTTTGAAGTCAGTCTTGCTCACGACTATAGATAATACCGCCATCGAGATTATAGTTGGATCTGTTTTATTGACGGCTACAGCTACTTCATCGAACCTTGTCACAAAGATTCTCTTGGCCTTTCCGAGCCTTTTTTCATGCTTGATAGCGTCATCACATTCTTCAGTTACAAGACATGAACACTGAGTTTTTTTAAGAACTTATTCGCCAAATCAGTCCACGTTCTTATGGACCCATTCTCCAGTTGTTTGAACCACATACCACCAAGTCCATTAAGTATAATGGAAAGCATTGCTCCATTACCTCCTCAGAAGCACCCACCACCTCCATTTATAGGTACCTCATCAGATGAACCGTCGGATCCAACTTTCCATTGTACATATCCAGTGTCGGAAGCTTAATATCGAGAGGGTTCCTTGCATTTTTGATATTAGAAGTGAATGGATTCATGTTTACGTCCTCTAAACTTTGATCTTGTGTTCCACTCCTAATTATCCTCCTTACAAACTCAGAAATTGGGTTTCTCCATCCAATGATGGTCTTCGACCAAAAGCGATATTCTGCACCCGCTCTTGTGGGGGAGCTCCGACATATACCCTGAAACTTCTCCTCTGGTTGCACATTAGCATTCTGACCTGCTTCTCTGGCTTCATTCTATCCTTCATTTCTCTAGGGAAGCTCTGGCACATATTCCTTTGGTTTTTGCATAGTTGCATTCTAATTTGCATTTCTAGCTCCAACATCATTTGCTCTTGACACTCCAGGACGTCCCAAGTTCACACCGGCATTGCCCCTGCGTATAATTCTCTCCGTACCTAGTTGATTTAGGTTAGTAACCGAGTTGTATTGTTTATATGAAAATCGTTATAGTTTGCTCCACTCCAACTTTAGCTGTTTCCGCATTAGCTCCTAACATTTGGTTCTGAATTCTACAGCTCTAGCTATTCCTTATTGTCCCGTCCTTTGGAAGAATCCTTCAAGCTTTTCCTGTTGTTTACTCATTAATCCATCCTGCATTTCCCTCATCATTTTCTCTATCCCTTCTCTATTCATGTAAAATGGATTGATGGGAATTTGATGATACCTCCCAACTGCCTCCACGCTTTGGTTGGCTTGCTTCAACCTTAGATCAAGTGTTAAGTCTCTTTATCTTCTCCAAATATTAGTCTGAAGTTTCAAGTCTTCAGATCTGGTTCCCTTCTTAGTGAAAGCACTAAAATGTTAACCTAGAAAATGGATCAACACCCAGAAATCAGATGAAAACACCTGTTCTATTCAAAATAAAGCAAAAGAAGTAGAAAAGGTTGGAAACTAAAAGGGCACGCAAGAATTACAGTAGTTCGACAATCTTTGTCCTATGTCCACTTTATAGTTTGTTATTCACCGTCTTCTCTTCGACATCAAATCATCCAATAATCTAGTGGATCTTAGATTTACAATGGAGTTTGTAGAGTATTTAAGAGGTAGATGATAGGAGTGAAGAAGAGAAAAATGTCCCCAATGGCAGAGAAATCATGCGACGACCCGCAAATTCGTACCCTTTGAATCGACAATAAACCACATATGTCCGACCCAAAAAGCACAGAATGACGGAATGTCATGAGAAAGAAGAGAGAGGGTGAGAAGGAAGAAGAGAGAAGAAGACAAGAGAAGAAGAAGAGAGAAACAGAACCATAACAATACAGAATCTTACATCACAGTGGAATAACATATAATATATATGAATAATCTTTACAAAAAAGAAACTGTAATATACATACATCAATTATAGTACAAAAATAAAAAATTATCGGCCTGGACAGTTATAAAAACTTGTCCTCACAAATGCTGATAATTTACAACAACAATGCAATGGAAAATAAACAGACACGTGTATACGACATGAAGATCTTCAGCTCGTTTGCTGAAGCTCCAAAAGGACCAAATCTGAACCTGTAAATATACCCGGTCTGACCCGAGGGGAAGAACCGTCAGATCATCTTGGTAAACCAAATGTAAGAAAAACACATCTCAACAGAATTTTAAAGTTTTAAGATTATCAAGCTTTATTTATCAAAACAAAGGGTATCTCATAAGACCACACCCACATATAAACATAGATGGTTTTTCCCTAACGATAACCAAATCATTTCAAATCAAATCCTATTATATTATAATAGTGTCTATTATATAAATAATAATTAATCATAGCTAAAATTGTTACATTATTAAATTCTAGCACAAGAGGTTTACAACAAAATGGCAGACATGTAGTGGATATTGGATTCCATACAAACGATGTGGTAAGGGACTACCTTTTCGTACAGTACACCACTAGAGGGATGCACCTAGGGAGCAGATACTGCCTACCTAAACCAATACAAGACCGACCTACCCCTTCCTGGATAGAACCGTATATGGCATCACCTCGGTTGGTTACCAACCTTGAATGGGTACCCGGGTCATACATTGACCACATACTTAGACATGTGTAGAGTATATCTAAAAGGAAGATGACATCTCCTAATATGAGCGACCCACTTAGCCTTGCTGCTTCTACCCTGTTTTAGTCATTTCCTGGGGTGCAAGGCCAAAAGAGGTATCGAATACCTTTCACATATCACACCATCATCATCTTTGAATGCCACATTGCCTATTCCGTTGACTACTAATTGCCTTCCACAAAAATACAACCCTTGAGATCATACGTCTCAAGGAGTAGGGCTGTCAAAATTCAACCCGACCCTTTAACCCAACCCTTTTAACCCGATTTTAATAGGGTTGGGTCAAGGCTAATATGATTATTCTTGAATTGGGGTAATACCCACTTAGCTCACTAAAAACTTGACACAACCCGTTTGACCCTTATACCCGTCCAAACTCCAAAACCCTAATTTTCATTTTTTCTCTCGTTTCCTAAAAAATGAAGACGTGCGACTCTCTCTCCCCCTAAATTCCTAATCGATCAGCTCTTGCTATCGCGACTTCTCTCTCTCAATTCTTCAAATGTCGCACGATTTAGCATTCGAACTTAAAAGCTCCAATCAATCAATGGTATGATATTTCTGTTTGAAAATTTAATTTATGGTTGCTCATTGGATAAATCAAGAGCTAAAATCTTAAATATATTGAATTTGTAGCAAACCCTTCTTGCGGTGCAGCTTCTAGTATAGCACAGATCTAAGCTGCCGACTATTGCACAGATCTAAGATATGATATTTCTGATTAAATAGCTTAAGCTATCATATTGAATTTAGCTAGTGTTGATGGTTCTGTTGGATGCTTTATGATAATTCACTGGCAATAATTTGCTATGTTGTATATTGGGTTTACAAATGATCGCTTTTGTTGTTCAATCATCAATCTCAGCGTTTGATTTTGAAAATTATGGTTATCTACAGTGGTAATAAAATAGGGAAACCAGATGTGTGCATGAGTGCAATTAAAGAGATTTTGTTGGATTCATAATGTAGTTTTTGTTTACAGGTTTCAGATTGATGGCAGTATGTAAAGTTTACATAAAACAATGATGTTTATAATATCAAGGAATTATTCATCTACAACAATTTTGGTAGCGGAACTTTCAAACTATGTCTTTGAGCTAGTTGAACTTATTAGTTTAACATTTAGTACATTTGTTAACGCTGCCAGTAACACATAGGGGAATTAGTGAAAGACTGGAGTAGGCTGTTGATATTTGGTTTTGAGCGCGACTGAGTGTGAGAGTAAGTATAACATAGTGTTTAGATAATAGAAGAAAATAAAAGATGTGTAAGAGTGAGTAAAACTTATTATGTTCTGGTAACAACCATTTATGCAGAATAAAGTGTAATATTGAACCAGCCTTTATTAATTACTTGAATTTATAAGTTGAATTGATGCATTTTTGTTATAGCTATATCAAAAATAGCACTTGACAATACGTTTTTTCATGGTTTAGGAATGATCCACCACTGAATATTTCTAATGCTGTACAAAATTCAATATTTATTTATATAACCAGTTTACAAACAAATGAATATATATATACATGCAGTCTAAAAAACACATATATAATAAAAACTAACCTAAAAATGGAACTTGTTGGTTGACATGATCCTCTTATAACCCATCTTCTTATGTTAATGCTGAAGTAATTAGTCAATATAATGAATGTATCTTGAAATGGGAGAAGGATTAGATGGAGAGACGGATATGAAAAGAAAGGAGAATTATATGTATTGAGATGTAGTAGGAACTATACTGACAATTGTTAGAGCAACTTCACCCATGAATCAATAACTAAAACAATTGGCAACTATACTGACAATTGTTAATGCATCCATAAATCATTGCTTGAGAAATTGACGAGTCTTACTACACGACCGAAAAGAACAGTTTTTCAGTTCAGACCCCAGAATTATTTGATTTAAATGACCGTTATTACTTGCTAATTTTTGATGTTATTACTTTCTAATTTTCCAAGCCCAACAACCTTAAACATTAGCACTACAATTTAAATGACTGTTATTTCTGTATTATTTCCCTTGTTTGTGTGAATTTTTCTAGTTTCCGCTACGTATTTCTTATCTACCAACAATTAAAATATACCTTTTCGGATTCGTTAAGCTTTTGACCTATGTATAGTGATTAGTCTACCTTCCTAGCTCCAAACAGATAGAATTAACTTGACCATTCATTATGTGTCTATCCAAATATTGTAATTATTAATGAATGTTTCATGATGAAACATATATATTTAAACTAGATGCACTTAATGAAGTGACAGTACAATGTAGCTTAGATAGTATTGTGTCCAGTTCGGATATATCCAGTTCAAATGAATAATGGAAATATATGTTTGTACCGTCACTTCATTAAATGATATGTATCTAGTTATATATTTGCAAATATATGTTTAAACTGCAAAAAACTCTACCCATCATAATAGTATATATGAAAACGCTGCAACATGCTTGGTATCCTTATATGATTGTACTGTCACTTCATTCTCTTTATTCAATTTTTGAAAATTTATGGAATTTTCCACTTGAATGCATGATACGAGTTGTATAGGACTGTGCCAGATTTTTGTTGCTTAAATTGTTCACTGTCATGTTATTTAATATGCCAAATTTTGTTGCTACATAAATAGGTTGTACCTTGCACTTGGTTGGGATTTTTTATATTTGCAACATTGGTTCCGAATATTATTGATAACATACGTGGTGACTAGGACGAGTTGAGTCTAATGGAGGTCGAATTGTATTCAGCTTCCTCCTGCGAAGCTCATTTAGATATTCATTTCCTATCCTTAAATATGAATTCATGAAATTTTGCCATTTATTTCTGTATTTTAATCAAATGTAAAGGATGCTTTATGTCTGAGTATGTAATTTAGTTATAGATTTCCCATCTCAGTTTAAATATATGATGCAGCGGATTAATCACAAATCGATGTAAATCGATGAAAGTAGTACTTGGTGGATTGAAGATACCGAAATGCCCAAATCCGTTGATCCAAAGATGCCGGATTCTAGCTATCTTCGTCTCGTTGATCGCGCACGATATCGAGAAACAAAGATCTACGATTCTTCGTACGTTGATCTAACGCACTAGATTCCGTGAATCGGCTTCACAAATGTGGATTTGAACGCACTCGAATGACGTAAGTGGAGATAGGAGATTACACTCAACTACCAATTAGAGAAGAAAGCACAAAGCAATCAACAAGAAATTTTATTTCAAAATCAACCACCAAAAAGTTACAACTCACTCCCTATTTATAGAAGTTTACAACACAGCCCATAAGTCACGTACGACTCAAGACCAGACCGACTCATCACAAGACTTACGACTCGTATTGACTCGGCAGCGACTCAAACACCATGCGACTCAATATATGTCAACAACGACCTAACACCAATATATACAGACGACTCAAAGATACAACGACTCATATATACACATAACCGAGACAACTCTTAAGTCGGCACCGACTTAACATGAAGCGACTCATCTCCTTTACAACAAACAAAAATGAAAACGACTTAGGCAAGGTCGTTACCGACCTAACTGACTCAAGATACAATGACTCATCATAGGTCGTGAACGACTTACGACTCAGAAACTACAAACACACATCCTTCTACCGACTCAACTTCATGCCGACTCACGACCTATGGAGTAACCGACTCAAGAAAATACACTACACAGACACATTGCGGCATAACTCCTTAACGACTCAATTAGGGCGACTCATCATGAGTCGTAACTCGTTGACTCGGCACAGTCTCCTTCTGATATCCAGTTAGCTCGGAAGCGACTCATGCTTCCATTGACTCGTAAACGACTCAAGTCCGATAGCTCCTCCATTCGACCTATGGTTATCACTTCCCCCTGTAACTCCTTAGGTCGGAAACGACTCAAGCTTTCATTGAGTCGTGGACGACTCATCAAACTACACCACAAACTCATGCTTTCAGGAATTAAAGATTGCACAATTTCTTCTCTGGCCTTAGCTGCATCATCCTCCCCCGGTTGAGAAAAATTCGTCCTCGAATTTGTACATTCTTCTTCATCTGATTGTTTACCTCCGTAATATGGAACAAGATGTTTAACATTGAACACGTCAGACGTGTAAACATCTTCTGGCAGCTTCAACTTATAAGCATTTTCATTAATTTTCTTCACAATTTCAATTGGACCAATTTTCCGCGCCTTCAACTTGTTATAAGCACCCACTGGAAAACGATCCTTCGTCAATACAGCATAAACCAAATCACCTTCCTTAAATTCAATACTCCGTCGTTTCAAATCAGCAGGCCGCTTATACTTCTCATTTGACTTTTCTAATCGTTCTTGAACGATCTTATGACATTCTGTCAACCCGTCAACAAAGTCTACAGCTCGTTTAACCGTCCCCTTCAGTTGTGGTACTACTGCCAAATCCAACAGTCCCCTAGGTAAATTTGAATATACAATCTGGAATGGACTGAATCCTGTGCTACAATTCACTGCATGATTATGAGCAAACTCTGCCTGGCATAACTTCATGTCCCAATTTTTCAGATTATCTTTCACCAAACATCGCAACAAATTTCCCAATGATCTGTTCACAACTTTGGTTTGACCATCTGTCTGCGGATGATACGCGCTGCTAAAGTTCAACTTTGTTCCCATCATCTTCCACAAACTTAACCAAAAGTGACTCAGGAAACGAGTATCCCGATCAGAAACAATAGATTCTGGTAAACCATGCAATCGATACACCTCCTTAAAGAATAATTGTGCCACTCGAACTGCATCCGCTGTCTTCTTGCAGGCAATAAAATGTGCCATCTTCGGAAATCTGTCCACTACAACAAATATCGAATCATTTCCCTTTTGAGTTCTAGGCAAACCCAAAACGAAATCCATGCTGATATCAACCCATGGCTTAGACGGTACAGGTAATGGCATATACAACCCTGCATTCGTCGCTGTTCCCTTTGAAACCTGGCAAATATGGCATCTCTCCACAAATCTTTCAACTTCTTTTCTCATCGACGGCCAAAAATAAGATTGAGAAATCAACTACAATGTACGATCTCTACCCACATGGCCTTCTTCATGCAACTCCTTGATAATTTTCATTCTCAAGCTGCCCTCTGGAATACATAACTGATTTCCTTTAAACAAGAATCCATCAACCAACATAAATTCATCGGTACTCCCATCCTTCACTTTTTCAACATATTTCACAAAGTAAGGATCTTCTTCAATCATCTCTGGAAGTAATTCAAACCCCGTCACTTCAACTTTCAATGTTGGCAGCAAATGACTCCGCCTACTCAAAGCATCAGCCACACGGTTCGTCACCCCCGATTTGTGCTTAACAACAAAGGTAAACTGCTGTAAATATGCAATCCACGATGCATGTCTTGCTGAAATCTTATCCTGCCCCTGTAAATGCTTCAAAGCTTCATGATCAGTATAAAGAACAAATTCCTTCTGAAACAGGTAGTGTCTCCAATGCTTAACAGCTTGCACAACAGCGTAAAATTCAACGTCATATGTATTGTATCTCATCTTTGCCCCTGATAACTTTTCACTGAAATATGCAATAGGTCTCCCCTGCTGACTCAACACTCCTCCAATCCCAACCTTTGATGCATCAGTGTGTAGCTCAAACAACAACTGAAAATTAGGTAAAACAAGAATTGGCGCTGTCGTCAACAGTTCTTTGATTCGTTCAAAAGCAACTCCCGCTTCCTCTGACCATACAAACTGCTTCCCCTTCATGCAATCAGTAACTGGAGCCATCACGCTACTGAAGTGTGGAATGAATCTCCGGTAGAATGACGCTAGCCCATGAAAACTTCTCACTTCCGTAATTGTCTTTGGCTGTGGCCAATTCCTGACTGCTTCAACTTTATTCTGATCAACTTGAATACCTTCTCCTGAAACAACATAACCCAGAAATAAAACACTTCTTGTCATAAACACACATTTCTTCATAGCAGCATAAAATTGTTCTTCACGAAGAATAATCAACACTTCCCTCAAATGTAGAACATGCTCCTCCATACTCCTGCTATATATCAGAATATCATCGAAATAAACCACCACGAACTTCCCAATGAATGGTCTAAAGATTTGATTCATCACCCGCATGAATGTACTAGGTGCATTTGATAAACCAAATGGCATAACCAACCATTCGTATAACCCCTCTCTCGTCTTGAAAGCTGTCTTCCATTCGTCTCCCGGTCTAATTCGAATCTGGTGATAACCGCTTTTTAAATCAATCTTTGAAAAGATAGTTGCCCCACTCAACTGATCTAGCAAGTCATCCAACCTTGGCATTGGGAATCTATATCTCACAGTAATCTTATTCAAGGCTCGACTGTCAGTGCACATCCTCCACGTCCCGTCCTTTTTGGGTATCAATAAAGCCGGTACAGCACATGGACTCAAACTCTCCTGCACTCGTCCCTGTTCAAGCAATTCTTCCACCTGCCTTCTCAACTCTTCATGTTCCTTCGGACTCATTCGATAATGTGGTCTATGTGGTAATACTGCCCCCGGAACAAGATCGATTTGATGTTGAATGTCTCTCAGTGGCGGTAACTCCTTAGGAAATTCCTTTGGAAATACATCCTCAAATTCTTTCAAAACAGGCTTCGCTTCTTCTGGAATTTCAACCTCTTTACTACAATCCCGTCCAATCAACAAAAATACTTCCGGCTCCTCTTCAACCTCCTTAACGAACTCCTTTAATGATAGCAACGTTTTCAGCTCTTCAATTTCTTCCAACTTGCTTTCTTCTGGTTGTCACTTCTTAGGAACCAAAGTGATCTTTGTACCCTCGAACATGAAACTATAATTGTTAGAACGACCATCATGTTGCACCGCCCTATCATACTGCCACGGTCTCCCCAGCAACAGATGACAAACATCCATATCGACTACATCACACCAAATCTCGTCTTTGTATTACTTCCCAATTGAAAATTTAACACAAGCTCTTCGTCCAACCTTCACCTCTCCTCCCTTTCTCAACCAAGCCAACTTGTACGGTTTCGGATGTTTCTCAGTCTTCAATGATAACTTCTTCACAGCCTCTGTGGAAATAATATTATCACAACTCCCAACATCTATGACGAACTTGCAAACTTTCCCCAGAATAGTACATGTCGACTGAAATATGTTACTCCTCAACCAACTACAGTCCTCCTCTTGCTTTGGTGTGAGACAAGACCTCCTCATCATCAGATTACAACCTTCGTCTCCCGACAACAAGTCTTCCTCGTCAACCGGTAATGGATTGGAACAATCAGCTTCTTCCTCCTCATCCTCAGCTTCAACTATCATAGTTCTCTTCTTCGGCTTCGGACATTCATTGCTTTTATGACCCATCTCCTGGCAGTTGTAACATTTGAACCCACTGCTAATCTTCGCCTTCTCACCTTCCTTCACAACTGGTTTGGCAACAGCTTTAGGAACATTAGAACTTCCACTAGCACCCTTTAATTGACTGTTAGAATTGGTAAACACACCACCTCCACGCCTTCCCTGCTTCTCCCAAGCCAACGCTTTCTGATGTGCCTCCGCCACAGATCTTGGATCGAACATATTAACCATATCCTGGATCTGCATCCTCAACCCTCCAACAAACCTAGCAATCAGTTGCTCTTCTGTCTCTATTATATCGTTCCTGGCAATGAGTTGATAAAATTCATCTGCATAGTCATTTACTGATTTCGTCCCCTGCCGTAGATTCTGCATTATCTGGTACATAAGTGATTGATAGTTGTATGGCAAAAATGTCGCTCTCATCAACTTCTTCATCTTCTCCCAAGATTCTATCTTTGACTTCCCCATTCGTTCACGAGTAAGTTTAGTTTGCTGCCACCACGCCAAAGCTCTTCCCCTCAACCTAGTAGCAACTAACTTCACCCTTCGATTTTCCGGAACCTCCTTAAAGTCAAAAATTTCCTCCACATTAGATAACCAATCCAAGAATTCTTCAGCTACCATCCCTCCTTTAAACTCCGGAATCTCCATCTTCATTCCCGATTCCCAACGTCGATCATCATCAATAACCCAATACTGACGTTGTTCCTGATCTCGGTCTCTGAAATGAATACTTCCCCTCTCACCATCAAACTCCCCATCAAAGTCTGATGCATATCGTTGTCTTTCTCGCCCTCCAGCATCTCTACCACCACTCCTACTACCAACATCCCGTCTATCATGATCATCAACATTCCTCCTACTTCGATTATCAACACTTCGACGATCTTGACTCTCTCTCCTTCCCCGTTCAGAATGTGGCGAAATTCTACTTCCTCCATGGATAGATTCAGGTGAATTTCTTCTTCTACTTTGATTCATATCAATCATAAGCTTCTCCAACCTACCAATGCCTTCATCAATCTTCTCGTGCATACGTTGCTCCATTTGATCGGCTTCTTCTCTTCGGTACAAAGCTTCAACGTTTTGATGTCGGTTAGCTCTTCTAGGCGGCATGATTGAACTTCACAAACACTTCAACAAATCAATACCAAAGTGATGCTTCAACTTCACATACAACTTCACAAGGCTCGGCCTAACTCCTTAGCTCGAAACAAGCTTCCAATGATCCTCCCTAGGCTCGGCTACCTCACTAGTATACACGGCCTACTTCAAATTCAAACACTTTCAACACTTTGATCCAAAATGGAATGGATCGAAAGTTCTCCCTCTTGTTGCAACTTCAATATGAACACGATGAACAACTTCAAACTTCAACACTTGGCTCCAAGACCCGATTTAGCTATGATTGGCTAAACAAGCTCTGATACCAAAAACTGACGCAGCGGATTAATCACAAATCGATGTAAATCGATGAAAGTAGTACTTGGTGGATTGAAGATACCGAAATGCCCAAATCCGTTGATCCAAAGATGCCGGATTCTAGCTATCTTCGTCTCGTTGATCGCGCACGATACCGAGAAACAAAGATCTACGATTCTTCGTACGTTGATCTAGCGCACTAGATTCCGTGAATCGGCTTCACAAATGTGGATTCGAGCGCACTCGAATGACGTAAGTGGAGATAGGAGATTACACTCAACTACCAATTAGAGAAGAAAGCACAAAGCAATCAACAAGAAATTTTATTTCAAAATCAACCACCAAAAAGTTACAACTCACTCCCTATTTATAGAAGTTTACAACACAGCCCATAAGTCGCGTACGACTCAAGACCTGACCGACTCATCACAAGACTTACGACTCGTATTGACTCGGCAGCGACTCAAACACCATGCGACTCAATATATGTCAACAACGACCTAACACCAATATATACAGACGACTCAAAGATACAACGACTCATATATACACATAACCGAGACAACTCTTAAGTCGGCACCGACTTAACATGAAGCGACTCATCCCCTTTACAACAAACAAAAATGCAAACGACTTAGGCAAGGTCGTTACCGACCTAACTGACTCAAGATACAATGACTCATCATAGGTCGTGAATGACTTACGACTCAGAAACTACAAACACACATCCTTCTACCGACTCAACTTCATGCCGACTCACGACCTATGGAGTAACCGACTCAAGAAAATACACTACACAGACACATTGCGGCATAACTCCTTAACGACTCAATTAGGGCGACTCATCATGAGTCGTAACTCGTTGACTCGGCACAGTCTCCTTCTGATATCCAGTTAGCTCGGAAGCGACTCATGCTTCCATTGACTCGTAAACGACTCAAGTCCGATAGCTCCTCCATTCGACCTATGGTTATCACTTCCCCTTGTAACTCCTTAGGTCGGAAACGACTCAAGCTTTCATTGAGTCGTGGACGACTCATCAAACTACACCACAAACTCATGCTTTCAGGAATTAAAGATTGCATAATTTCTTCTCTGGCCTTAGCTGCATCAATATAAGACACACATGGAACAAAATATAAGCAAGACAGAACACCTATTAGCATTCGAAACTATACACACTCCCTACTCCTTCCTAAATAAAAAGCAACCTAAGCTTTCATGTTATTAATTTATTGATATTATGTATAAAAAGTTATACATGTGATCTAGTATCAAACAATAATATTGCATGTGGATTTCAGTGCATCTCTTGCATGATCAAAATTACTACTCATCGCATTATGTGTACAATTACAGTAATATTAAATATCTGGCATTGGATATAGGAAATCTTCATCTATGGTATTTGTATTCTGGTTATAATCCTTCAAATTTTTGTATTTTCAACATGGAGACTAAGGGCAAATTTCTTTAGCAAATAGAAGATTGAGCTCATATTAATTGCATAGGGGTATCTTTTTTTTGATGTATGCTTTTTCGTCATTTTTAATAATCAATCCACTATGGTTAGAGGAAGTTTAATTTTGAATTGTTGGCAAACATTTAATACTAAAATATGTTTTTGTATTTGATATCAAAGGGATTTATCATACTTTCTTACATGCAGGAATTACATAAGTCCATAATACTTGCTACAACATTTATAATGCAAAATATATATTTTTCCAAATGGAAAATTATTGTTGATGTTCTTTTTATGTGTTCTACAAGTGTTGAAAAAAGATACAAAGGTATATTAGGAAATTGAGAAGGTTATCTTTAGTTGCTTTAGGATTCACATTTGAGAAGAATATGCAATTTGATGTGTTAATAGCTTCAACTGATGTTAGTTTTAAAACTTATTTAGTGCAGTTTTTGTAATATTCTTGCTATTTTCATGATACTTAGAGTTGTTTCCGTGAATGCAGTTTTTACTATGTGTTGTAATTTAGGACATTTTTTCAGTATGCAATTTTTATTATGTGTTGCAATATTAAACATTTTCATGTTCCAAATGTGTTTTACGTGTGTAGTTTTCTGTATATGTGCAGTTTTGTGTATGCAGTTCTATGTATGCAGCTTTTATATGTGTGCAGTTTTATGTATGCTGTTTTTATTATGTGTGTAGTTTTATGTATGCAGTTTTTATTATATTTAGGATGTTTTATGTATGCAGTTTCATAAAATTTTTGTATGCAGTTTCAAATTTTGGATGGGGTTGATCTATATATGAATAGGGTCGGGTTAATTGACCCTTTTAATGAATATATTAAATGGGTCGGGTCAAAAAACGGGCCAGGTCAATTTTGATCCGACCCATTATGACCCGGCCCGACCCATTTGACGTGCCAATCAAGGAGGGTGTTAACCTAAAAGAAGTTTCCTTCTCCGCCACCACAGATGTGTGTTTGTAAAAACCAATGTACGTAATCTCAGAAAATGCACTGTCGGACATCCATCCATACAAGTTGTCCAGAAACAGGACAAACTGAAGGTACTTTCCTACCACATCCTGATGGATACGAATAAACCTTGCATCAGACATTTCATAACCAAGAGACTACTGCTACTATATGTATATTTAGATTTTAACCCCAAATGATCAATAAGCAGTCCTTCACTATGAAAATCCTAAATATCAATATCATCAACAAACCTACACAATCGTCGCATATAGGTTGGTCCGATTGGTTTTCGGATAAACCGATCCCGGTATCTTCGCACCAACAACGCAGAAGTGTCACTCAACCTCATATAGAAATCAAGTCTCCTAGACTTATCATGTTTTCAACTTTCAACTTACTATCCTTCAGCCAATAAGGAAGCCCGATAGATTAGAATAATCACTCCGCACTACTCGAATCAACATCCTTTATACCAAACGATAACCAAGCCTACACAGATGGCTACATACTAAATGTATGACTAGATAGTTTCCACATTAAGTCGAAAAACTAAAATGGCCAGAAAATATAATTTAGCATTAAAGCAGCCACTAGGCCTAATTTATTAATCATTTATAAATCAATTCACTTTCCAAGCTATTTACTTCAAATTATCTTTAAAAGGTATATTTTCAAAACCATTCAATATTTCAATATTTGGAAAACATTTCATAAAATTATTTTAGTAATAAGTGAATTCACAATTTATTATATTTTCAAACCATTTAAACTCCATTTTGAAATATCACATTCCAAAAAGTTCATTTTAAGGATTTTTCACTTTAAAAATGTGAATATATAAAAATCCATATTTAGCTCATCAAATTAAATTGATTTCACATTTGCAAAACAATATTTATATTTCATATTTCTATTTTATAAAAACTTTCATTTATAAAATTCCTTTATTAACCAATTTGCATTTGTATCTCATTTATATGTCAAAATCCCATTATAAGTTTATTTACTTCTAAATCTCTTTATTTACAAATTCATTCTTTTCTAATCTTATTATTTATGAAGCCCATTATAAATTCATTTCATAAATTTCAATTGCAAATCCATTTATAAATTTGATTATAAATCCATTTCTAATATTTATCAAACACTTTTTATAAAAATCCATTTCATTAAATCTCTTTATTGATAGGATTTCTTTTATAAATTTTCATTTTAACACTTATAAAACTCGTTTATAATTCCATTGCTTTTTTTACAAAATATCAATTTTATAAATCTTATATATAAAACATTTATAATAAGCTCAAAATTCTCAATTTAACTTATATTACAAAATAGTTAACTTCATATTTCAAAAAGCATATTTAAGTATGTTTCACAAAGCCATAATTTTTATAACATAAAAATTTTAACAATTTATTCATTTAAAATAAATTCACTTCTTTAAAAATTCGAAAATTATTAAAAACTATATATTTTCAAAATCACTTTGAAATCCTTTTTAGATTGAAGTCATCATTTTAATATTTTAAAGTTTCAAAAATATGGCCCAATGCTGCAAAGTAAGTAAGGAGATTCACATCAATAATAGCAAACATGGCATCCATCACATCAAAAATCACATAATACAACATATATAACAATATGTGTAAATAAAAATCAATAATGGTGGGGAATCTAGTTGGATCCCTCAACCTGTAACCGGTAATAAATATACATATGAGAAAATACGTACAATGTCTGCTTCGAGGCAGATGCGCATACAAAGAGTCATCCGCTCATACACGAGAACGTATAGGGTCACATCCGCTCCAATAGACATGAATATATCCAATTACTAAAAATATAGTATAACATCCAAACAGTCATCAAACAACATATAATAAATTTATTCTCACTTATATAAAAATATAAGTGGGCCAGAGAGTGGGTTTTACTCACTTTGGTTGCTTTCGTCATAGCGGCTTTTTATTTTGATTAAAAACGAATAGGCGTTCAAGTTTAACCAAAATTCCTACATGCACAAATCAAGTCCAATTTGGCTCCATAGTGTAGTATTTTCAGATATGAACCCAACGCCGCTTGTTTCGTGCAAAACGAACCTTGTATGACAAAGTTATGCATTTTATAAGTTACACGAATTATAATATAATTAATTACATCATTAACTAAATTAATTAACCTAATTAACATTCATAATCCATCTTCCCCTCCTTTCAGTTTATGCACACATGAAGGACCCATAGGCATGCTACTTCCATTGACTACAACACCTTCTACGTTCACCTTGAGATCGATCAACCAACACCACGACGAAGCCCATGCTCCAGCGCACCCATGGCCAGAGACCGGTCAAACTCGGCCTTCCTCATGCCTCAAAAATCGCGAATTAATGCAATGCATACACGGCTAGATTTCCCCTCGATCGTCGCATGAAATTCCATCACCACCGTTGGATTCGTAGATCTCGCTGTGCTCTACAAGTTTGTAGTTGAGAGTTTTTGCTAAATGTCAACAGATTGAGAGTTATTTAGGAAAGAAATCACATCATTTCTGGCTATTGAAATTAAAGGTGGCGATTGGCCCTAAATTCCTAGGGTTTTGGCAAATTAAAGTGGGCTTGAGGTCCTTTTATACAAAATATCTCAAAATACTATTCACCCGAATATTTTCCGAACATCAAGTGAAGCGTGCCGCCTGGCGTTCATAATGTTTTACCCATATTCCAAACACAATGGAATATATATCGAAGGCCAATTCAATTGTATTTGGGAGATAGGTTTTCAAGTCAAGTTATTTTAATTAAATTTCCTTCAATTAAATTCTGTGCGTTTCGAGATCGCATGATCAAATGGTAAGTTCCATCGACATGAAGTATGGAATCCTATAATAACTCACTATTACAGATCCAATAAAACTCATTTCATCGAAATCCGAGACAGCGTCAAAAATGACAATTTTACACATTAATTAAATTAATAAATTTCCAATTTCTATTTATTCACTTTTAAATCAAAATTAAATGTTTACTAACTCCATTCTAATTTAAATAGATTTATATCAACTTTATAAATCATTTTTCGTTCATTTTAAATTCAAAATCCAATTATTTCAGCAACTTCAAATATTAAATTAAATAATTTAATTATCCAATAAATCACTTATTCGAAATATAAGTTATTTAGCTTATAAAATAAACTTTTGAATATTTAAAATAAATTAAATATTCTAAATTTAGATGACTGAAAAACTAGGTCGTTACATTCTTTCCCACCTAAAAGAATTTCATCCCTGAAATTACTATGTAAGAAAAGTGCTACAACTTTATTAACTTTTCAAAACAAATTAGTTGAAAAAATTACCAATTTCTTTTAAGTGTTTAACTTTTCCAAAATCAATTAGTCGCAACTTTTTATAAAAACTTTTCTAACTATTCAAATTCATTTATAGTCGTTAGCTAATACAATTCCAAAAATCAACTAATATCATTTCAAATTATAACCCAATAATCAAATTTCTAGCTATCAAATTTTTTCCAAAGTTCTCAAAAGGTTTCTAACGCCTTAAATTTTCAAAAGATTCGGTAGAGTCTCCTTTTTGTGACTCGATCGAAAAAATTACAATATATATATATATATATATATAATCACAAATATACATCTCGCCTCAATGATGAGGCTTCCCATAGGGAAAAAAGTGTAAAAGTACGATATGTAACCCGAGATATGTACCTTATGCATTATTAGCAAGCATATACAATCAATTTTGTGTGAAAGAAAGTTCCAAATGCGAAGCATACGCCATATGTCAAGGTCCAAATTTCAGCGTTCGAAAATCGACACCCGTACTTCACTTGTACTTGAATGCCGCAGATTCAACCGTTGAAATTCGACTTATGCCGAAGCTTATAACATATTAAGTACAACACAGTGGAAGAAAAATGAATATCATTGATACACAACAGATACGAGGGTCTTCTCACCTCAAAATGAAGAACAGAGAGCAGAGTTTTGATCTGAGGCTTGCATGTTGATTTGCTATTTGATATTATTCTCCTCTGGTTTTGTTTTGAGTTTGCAACTGAAAACTGCTACCTGAACCTCGATCTGCTCCAAAGCTTCAGTTTGCAAATTGTTTGAGTTGAATCCTAAATTTGCTTTGATTACTTTTCTGTTTTTTTTCTACTTTTTTTGAATCTGATCTACTGCTTTTGAGCTGGAATCCTTTTTTCCAGGTTTGAGATTTTGAAGTTGTTTATTTTTGATTTGTTTTCTGATCTGACTTTGATTTTGAATTGTTAGCTTGCTTCCATATTTTGATTTTCTATTGCAGGGCCTCAGGTTTATATGTTGCTTTGATTTTCAGATTTGAAGATCGTTTCAAGTGTGAGAAATGAAGAAATTTTTTTTAACTGAGATTACTTAACCAAGTTTCACCTCTTTTACATATCTTTCCATAATTATAAATTAAAAGAGAATTTTATGTTTTTTCTTTTGCCACTTGTCTCTACATATTTTAAACCCTTAATACTTGTTAATTCATACTTTCTTAATTTTTACGAATGTCATTTATATGATACAATTGTGTATATATCCCTAATTCCAATTAATTTATAGGTTTAGCTTTAAACCCTTTCATAAATTTATTTACAAGTTATGTTTAAACCCTTAATTATTTATATTTTATATCTTAACATATGTAAATGTTTTACATTTTAAATTCAAAATTATACAAACTATATTTATTCATTTTAAAAGAAAATGTGTTTTAAATCCTTTTATCAAATTCGTATTCAACTTAGCCTTTATATTTAAATTTTACAAATGTTTAGTTTTATTAGTTTTTCAAAAGATATATGCACATATCAAAGCTTTATATTTATTTTCATACTTTTATATTATTTGTACTTGTACAACTTTTTAAAGAAAATGATTTAAAATTTAATTATACACAAATAAAAATCACACACATATATATTAGTTCCTTTGAAATGTAAAGTTAATAAAACCTAATTTCATTCTCAAAGGTATTTATTTTGACATTCCCAAATAAAATTTCTATTCACAATCAATTGAATTTCCAAATCAATATTTTTATCAAAAATACACATCTTTATTTATTTTGAAAATTTTCATATTAACTTACCAATAGATTCACAATTAAATTCCAAAAATTTATTAATTTTCAAATTAAAATCTGGCTTAAAGACTGGGATCGTTACAGATTCCCCCTTAAGAAAATTTCGTCCCCGAAATTTGCCAGACGGGAAGATAACAAAGAACATATGAACATATCAAAGATATGGTTCACCAGATTAAACTGAATATTTGTTCTGCATTCGGCTTACCAAATCAGAACATCAGCAATAGATACGAGAACAAACTCATTCAATACTATACAAGATACTCGGGTCACAAGTCTATGAAATATGCCGGGGGTCGGTTAGTTCGAAAGATAACTAACCGTTAGTAAAATATATTGGACCCCAAAAATAACAGATAATGGGCTTAATCTTCCATAATTCTCAAACACTAAGTATGGATTCTAAACTCAGGTCAGGATACCCTGAAGTATATATTAACTTGTCCCTTTTCGGACTTTGATACTCACATGAAATTACAATAGAATTTCGAATTTGGTTATAATCGAATATCGACACAATTCAATTTAACTTCATTTTTAATTTACTAATTTATTCCAATAAAATTTCAATTTCGTTAAAGTTGAAAACGAAAAGCTGATAGAAATTTGATGAAGAAAATACGAGATAGGAATTTATCTATAACGATTCGTAGGGCCACCTTCACACCAAAACTTCTCCCTCAAGCTACCACAAAGCCATCAGAGAATTTGAAACTAGATCAATGGAGATTGAGGAGAAAAGTTGTTTTCGTTGTCGCAGGGTATCGACCGTTTGTAGTGGTACTCCCATGTTCCCTACCTCTTCCTCTTCTTGCACTCATACTCACTATCAGTGGATAGTAAGAGAATTTATTGAGGCATACGAACGGATATCTTAGGGATATACTCATTCTAGGGCGTTTATATCCCTATCTCTAATGAGTTACCTAATGTGTTATACTCCTAAACTAAAGTTTCAACCTTCAGCTTCGATACCAAAATGTCACGGTCCAAATTTCAACGTTCGAAAATCAACACCGGTACTTCACTTGTACTCGAATGCCGCAGATTCAACCGTTGAAATTCGACTCGTGCTGGTGCTTATAACACATTAAGTACAACACAGCGGAAGAAAAATGAACATCATTGATATACAAC
The DNA here is from genome assembly GCA_030765085.1 of Allium cepa. NCBI lineage: Eukaryota > Viridiplantae > Streptophyta > Magnoliopsida > Asparagales > Amaryllidaceae > Allium > Allium cepa. The sequence goes on from CM060931.1 coordinate 1,053,626,326, forward strand.
AGATACAAGGGTTTGCTGACCTTAAAATGAAAAACAGAGAGTAGAGTTTTGATCTGAAGCTTGCATATTGATTTGCTATTTAATATTATTCTCCTCTGGTTTTATTTTGAGTTTGCAACTGAAAACTGCTACCTGAACCTTGATCTGCTCTATAGCTTCAGTTTGCAAATTGTTTGAGTTGAACCCTGAATTTTCTTTGCTTTGATTTGTTTTTTGTTTTTTTATTTTTGTTGAACTGATCTATTGCTTTTGAACTGGAATCCTGTTTTACAGGTATGAGATTTTGAAGTTGTTTATTTTTTATCTGTTTTCTGATCTGACTTTGATTTTGAATTGTTAACTTGCTTCCAAATTTTAATTTTCTATTGCAAGGCTTTAGGTTTATATGTTGCTTTGATTTTCAGATTTTCAGATTGTTTCAAGTGTGAGAAATGAAGAATTTTTTTTGAACTGAGATTACTTAACCAAGTTTCACCTCTTTTACATATCTTTCCATAATTCTAAATTAAAAGAGAATTTTATTTTTATTTTTCTTTTGCTACTTGTCTCTACATATTTTAAACCCTTAACACCTGTAAATTCATATTTTCTTAATTTTTACAAATGTCATTTATATGATACAATTGTGTATAAATCCCAAATTCCAATTAATTTATAGTATTAGCTTTAAACCCTTTCATAAATTTATTTACAAGTTATGTTTAAACCCTTAATTATTTATATTTTATATCTTAACATATGTAAATGTTTTACATTTTAAATTCAAAAATATACAGACTATATTTATTCATTTTAAAAGAAAACGTGTTTTAAATCCTTTTATCAAATTCATATCCAACTTAGCCTTTATATTTAAATTTTACCAATGTTTATTTTTATTAGTTTTTCAAAAGATATATGCACATATCAAATCTTTATATTTATTTTCACTCTTTTTATATTATTTGTACTTATACAAATTTTTAAAGAAAATGATTTAATATTTAATTATACATAAATAAATAAACATATATATATATATATATATATATATATTAGTTCCTTTGAAATATAAAGTTAATAAAACCCAATTTCATTCTCAAATGTATTTATTTTGAAATTCCCAAATAAAAATTTCTATTCACAATCAATTGAATTCCAAATCAATATTTTTATCAAAAATACACATCTTTATTTATTTTGAAAATTTTCATATTAACCTACCAATAGATTCACAATTAAATTCCAAAAATTAATTAATTTTCAAATTAAAATCTGGCTTAAAGATTGGGATTGTTATACCATCTGCTCCTACTAAACACTCAGCAAACTCTATAAGAAACATGTGTATAGAAAATAATATCAATATACAGCATAGCTAATACAATAATCATATGAAAATGAAATGCATGCAACATAAGAAATCAAAAAACAAATAACATCCACTAAATTCATTCATTTACCATTTAGTTTTCATCCAATTAGCTGCCATTCAACTAATTAACATTCAATCCATTTTCATACAATTCATTTTCATCCAGTCCCAATCAAATTCAATTATTTACATTAATGTTACTTATATAAATTCTTATTAACATTCATTCTCATTTTATTTTATTTTTCATTCATTCACTTACATTCATTTTGATTCCTATTTATTTAGTTTATATTAAACTAACTTACATTCAATTGACTTACATTTATTTATTATCATTCAATTCGTTAACTTTTATATTCATTCTTCACTTAGTATATTTCTTATAATACTAATAACATTTCATAAACAATGCATATATTCTTTACTTGAATTCATTTCAACATTTTATGTTTACTATCAATTCAGAACTTTAGTTATATTAAAAATTTTAAAATAAAATTTTATTTAACTTAACTTAAATTTCATTTCCAAAGTCATTTTACTTAACTTTTACTTAAGTCAAATTTCATTTCACTATCCAAATTCAGAATTTGTTTCGCTTAACAAAATTGTTTAACCAATTTAATATTTGGTTTTACTTTATATTTTCTTATTTTAAAGGTTATAAAAATTATTTATACAATTTCATAAATATTTACTTAAGTTCATTCACATTCTCATATTTTATAATTCTAATTCATGGTTATGCAATCACTTTACCACTCAAGTTTATATTTAATTTTATTTGATTCCAAATATCTATCTTATTCATTTCAAATTCCAATAGATTTATTTAACTTTTCCTTAGTTAACTTCAATTCATATAGTTCATTTTACTAACTTAACTTTATTTAACTTTTATTTAAGTTAAAATTTTAATTTCATCTCTCAGTTTCACATTTTTCTTTTCTTAACTATACGATTTTCAATTTATAAGTTCAAAACTCATTTTCTATATATTTGTCAAATTATACTTTGGATTTTAAATTCAATTTTTTTTTTCAAAATAAAAATTCATTAAAAAATTGCTAAGGTAGTAAATCCATCACTTAGAAACTCGAAAATGAATACAAATGATGCTGCAGTCATCATCCTTTTTATTTCCCAAGGACCGTAGTGAATTCAGTTCTTTTTTTTAAATCCTTTTATTATTTATAAATCACATTCATAAATTTCTACTTGTATAAATTCACTTTATTTCACTGTGCTTATATAAATTCATTTCAGTTTCGTTTATCTTTGTTTAGATTATGTTTATAATAGCTTTTATTTCACTTATGAATATTATCATTGTATAAACAACCAAACGTCCATATTATATTAGTTTTTAAAAAATTATTCCTTGCAACTATGGAACAAAGTTCCTGGAGGTTGCGGGTTCGAGTCCCGCGGCTGAGATATGTTTCCCTTAAGGCCTTGAGCGGTCTATCCTCAACAAAGCCAAACATGGTAGAGGATTAATGCTCTTGGCTGGGCTGGCTAAAAAGGGGGGTCAGTGTGGCGGACAGCTGTATCCCCTAGCTCTACTTTCCGGAGTAGGGTTTTGTAAAATATACAAAATATAATTAAGGTAAAATTATTTCATTTACTCAATTTAAAACAATACCGTGTTAGTTTGCTTGCTTAAATGTTTTGGAATCGTAACCGATAACGTTAGCCAAACGCATGGACCAGAACCCAAAATTCAAACTTAACAAATCAAACAACCCAATATAAACAATTTTATATCACTAACAAATGCGCATTCATATATATACACTCAGACTCATTCTACGGTATTACTAACCTTATCTATAATGAGTACCCATCAAAGCCTAGATTTATCGCTAAACCCGATGCTCTGATACCATGCTGTGATGACCCGTAAATCTTTACCCTTTGAATCGACAATAAATCATACATGCCTGACCCAAAAAGCACAGAATGACGGAAAGTCATGAGAAAGAAGAGAGAGGGTGAGAAGAAAGAAGGAAGAGGGAAGAAGAAGAGAGAAACAGAACAATAACAATATAGAATCTCACATCGCAACGGAATAATATATAATATGGACGAATAATCTTTACAAACGAGAAAAATGTAATATACATACATTAATTAGAGTACAAAAATAAATAATTATCGGCCTGGATAGTTATAGCAACCTGTCCTCACAAATGCTGATAATTTACAACAATAATGCAGCGAATAATAAACAGATGCGTGTATACGATATGAAGGCCTTCAGCTTGTCTGCTAAAGCTCCAAAAGCACCAATTCTGAACCTGTAAATGTACTCGGTCTGACTCGAGCATTGAAAGGGGAAGAATGCTCGGACTCAGTCTGGTAAACCAGCGTAAGAAAAACACATCTCAACTGAATTTTAAAGATCTAAGGTTACCAAAATTTCATTATCAAAACAAAGGGCATCTCGTAAGACCACGTCCACATATGAACACAGATGGATTTTTCCCTTACGATAACCAAATCATTTCATATCAAATTTTGTTATATTATAATAATGTCTATTATACAAATAACAATTAATCATAACTGAAATTGTTACATTATTAAATTCCAGCACAATAGATTTACAAACAAAATGGCAGACACGTAGTGGATATTGGATTCCATATAAATGACGAGGTAAGGAACTACCTTTCCGTACAGTACATCTCTTGAGGGATGCACCTAGAAAGCAGATGCGGCCCGCCTAAACCAACACAAGACCAACCTAACCCTTCCTAGATAGTACCGAATATGTCATCACCCGGTCATTACCGACCTTTAACGGGTACTCGGGTCATACATTCACCATATACTTAGACATGTATAGAGTAAATTTAGAAGGATGATGACATCTTCTATGACAACCCACTATTTTGTACCATTCCAATCGACAATAATCTACACATGTCGGACTTGTTTGATGCAAAATAACAGATCATAAATAAATTTGGAGCAAATGAAATCAAATACACAGAATCACAGACACAGAAATATCAGAATAACTCGCAGCGGAATATAAAATACCATAGTAGTTCATGAAGCTACTATAAAAAATTCTCAAAACAAATACATAATATCAGTTTGAAAACAACATAATAGGAATTCCAAATACATAGAAGTTCACCAATACATGAGATAAACTAGAACAGCTAAAACTGAAAAAGATATATAAATAGATAGGTAGAATCTCCAGCAAAGACCAGCTCCAGAAAGAGAATCCAAAACTGTGAATACTCAAGCTGACTCGAGCGTAAAGAAAAACAAAAAACACTCGAGTCAGGATATATATACTTATATAATGTAAACCAACTCTAGTGAACTGTAATGAAGATACAATTAACTTAAAGGATGCTTGGGACCGCCCATCCTCTAAGGATCCGTTAAACTATTTACTATGTAGTAATATTGCGCTATTATAATAATGTCTACAGTAAAATAAACCTACTTTAAATAGCATCGAAGGGTTACCTATATAGCCCCCAACACGTAATAGTTCCAGTAGTCCATCCAGTATCAGCATATCTCCAGATCGGAAGACTACCCTAAATACTCCATGGGCTACGGAAGAAAAACAAACTCGTAGTAAGGCTCGCTATGGTAGGTGGAAAGGCACACGAGACAATGCCAAGATAGATATACTGATTACGCTTCCGGGCCGGTGGTAACGCATAGCAGCCACTACCTCCCACCTCGAGCCACACTCCCAAAATCAAAGGGTGCACCCAATCAATCACAAAAGTAATAGAATGATATCAAAGAAGTGTATCCAACCGGAGGAGCTACCTCACTTGGCCCGTCGATCGCTCCTGTTTTAGCCACTTTTAGCCAACTCACGGGAGTCGGATCCACGTTCATACCATAATAGGATCGTCGCCAACATCCTACTTTGTTCTGGAACCTCCACCGCATACACAGTTGTTAAAGTGGTTTTCAACATCGATAGAGAGTATGTCCATATCCGATCCCGGTCTCTTTAACAACCAATCATATCCCGTGGTTATAATTTAAAAATGGTATTTATATTTCAAAAATTAAATATCATTTCAACAATTCAATATCATTTCAAATCCATTTCAAAATATCAAAATATCATATTTTTTCAAAATCCTTATTTATTTTATTTTATTTGAATATCATTTTAAATTCACATTTCCAAATGGTTTATATTTCAAATCAAATTACTCCATTTAAACCATTTAAAATAAAGTCATTATATTTAAAATAAAATAATTAATCCTCAAAATTTTAGCCTTTCAAAATTCATTTATTCACTTAAATTTTATTAAAACAGTGAAATTCCAATTCGCAACACTTAGAAAAATGCTACGAAAAGTTATGTTTTAAAACAATTCAATTAGCAAAACGTAGCATGTAAAAATGTTGTAATAGGTTTTAGGTTTCAAATAACACCTTAGCTAAATTCTGCAACTACAGCACTTACAAAGTGCTGTAATAGCCCTTAGTTCATTTTAGCCATTTAGTTCATTTGTATCAACTATAGCGCTTAGAAATGCTGTAATATCCTTTACTTAAGAAATGATAGCATTTCAAAAATGCTGTTAATTAAATTCCAAGTTTTCTATAAAATTTCATAAAAAATTAAATTTTAATCTAAACCATTTTTAACTTATAAAAAATCATATTTTCTCACTTTAAACTTATCATTTAAATACCTTTTTAATTTATGATTTTATAAAGTGAAATTTTCACAATAATTATCAACTTTTTTATAATTCACTTATAAAAATAAATGTAAAATTTTATAACATTTCATTTACTTTACATTTTAATTTAATTTACCATTTCATAAATTAAATTTAAATTCCATTTTACTTTTCTTACCTTAACCTTAAATTTTAAAAAACACGTTTCACCTTTTTCTAAGTTAAGTTATATTTCAAAATTCAATTTAAATATTTATTTATTTAACCATTTTTAATTTATAGAAAATCAATATCACTTTATAAAAATTATTTAAATTCAGATTTCAATCAAAATATCATAATAATTACTTTTAAAAAATACTTTAAAAATTCTTGAAAAATATATATTAACCATGGGTCTGTATATAATTTTCTATCTTAGGTAAAGTGATATAGATATTTATCATTCCAACCCATAATTTTCAAAGAAAACCCGGGTTCTATCATTTCAAACCCACAGTCCCAAGTAAAATGTATAAATAAAAATCGCTCACGCCTATCATTTTAGTCCACAACGATTTTTCTCTATTCTAAAGTCCGTTCGGGTATGTGTCTTTCAACCCATAGTGATTCTAATCTACAGGGAACTTGCAGTGTGATAAACTGATATAAATAAACAGAATAGCATTATATAACAGTAACAGATGATATGACAGGTGTATAAACAGGGTGAACATCATATGATCATAGCATAGGTAGTTATGACATGATAATATAATTTACAGATTCAAATGCTATTAGTTTACTAATTATATAAGTACAAATTGTCCGGTGAGAAATACCCACCTCTACAAGGTGGAGATAGTACAACCAAACACACAAACCAAGATCCAAAAAGGCACGAAAGCACGACTATGATTCAAATAAGGGGAGAGCCAAAGTAGTTGTCTTGTTACATATCAAACAAAACAATATAAGGCACATGAATTTAAACACCAAATATAACATTGAACACTGAAAATAAGAAACAACAAATAATTACACCACTTGCACTTGCTTTTCACAAATCCTATGCTCGGCCATATGGTGATAAGGCACAACCATGGTGGTGTATTTGGTCAAGTATGGAACCATATATGCTCGGGCTAGCTTGGGTATGAAGGTATGGAAGTTGCAATGCAAGAACATCACAAGCCAAGGCAACAAAGGCAATTTGTGTGCAAATATAAGTCTCGCCCATGGACTTTTGGGGGAACGGCCAGGCTTGGAGGATGTTAGGAGATGGTGTGGCAGTGGTCTAGTGTAAGGTAGGGGCTGGAGAAAGTGGTGCTAGTGGTGGCCGAGAGGGGTGGTGAAGTGCTGAAGGCATTGGTGAGGTCAGCTATGCATATACAAGGGGTGTTTGCTATTTTTTGTATGGAGCTTGCATCTTAGAGGTCACGGCCTGACATGGACAAGGAGATGGAAGGGTTTGTAGCCAAACAAGGTGGTGATAAAGGCGATGGTGAAGGAGGACGCTATGGGTCGAGCAACATAGTGAAAGCAAGGTAAAGGAAATACATAAAACAAAGAAAAGTAAGAAAAAAAAGTAAAAAAAACATACCAAGAAATTTCAGAAATGGTGGCCGCAAGTTTTAAAGATGAGAAACTTTTTTTAGTGTGTGAGAAATGAATATATTCGGCTGAGAATGAAGATAAGGTCGGCCAAATGAATGCATGTGTTGATTTGAAAATGAAAAGGTAGAAAGGATATGAAAAGTCAAAGGCATGTGAAAGGTTGTAAAACTCTTCAAATTTTCCATTTTCTTTTTACATTTTTAAACACATGAAAAATGAAATAAAAAAAACAAAAAAAACAAAATAAATTATGAAAAGAAAGAAATAAATAAATTTTAGATAAATATAAATTAATTAATAAAATAGCTTAAAAAAAGAAACTAGGTTTTAAAATTTGTAAATAAGTACAATAAGCTTTGGAAAAATTATAACATCACTTTATAAAAATATTTAAAAATGAAACCTTGAAATATAAAAATGAATTTATAATAATTTCAATATGAAATAAAGTCAAATTAAAAAAATATTACAAAAATCTAGGGTTGTTACACTCTCCTCCACTCAAATCTTTTCGTCCTTGAAAAGAACGGACAAGGAAAAAAAAGAAAGCAAGATAGAAAACAAAATAGTACCTGAAGCAAACAATTTCGGATTCGAAGCACGAATGCTCCTTCATCTCCCAGGTACAATCTCGATCATCAGTACTCCACTGTACATTGACCAGATTAACATATTTCCTTCTGAGCTACTTCGTACCTCTGTCGATAATACGAAGTGGCTTCCTCTCAACGGTCAGATTAGGCTCAATATCCAAACCATCAAGAACAGAAAGATGGACAATAAGAGATGGATCATGAAGATATCAGCGAAGATGCGAGACATGGAATACTCATGCACTCTAGAAAGCTTCTCAGGCAAATCTAGACGATAAGTCAAAGAACCAATTCTTTTCAAAATGCGGAAAGGACCAATGAACCTAGGAGAAAGCTTCCCTCTACGACCAAAGCGAACGACATTCCTCAAGGAAGAGATCTTAAGGAAAATCTGATCACCAACAGCAAACTCTAAACTCCGCCTACGCCTATCAGCATACTTCTTCTGCCTATCTTGAGTAGCTCTCAACCTCCTCTTAATCTCCTCAACTCTCTCAGAAGCTTCCAAAATCACATAAGGACCTAGAACCAAACGATTACCAGATTCAATCCAGCAAAATGGAGATCTACAAGGTCATCCGTATAGAGCAGCAAACAGAGACATTTTGATACTGGCCTGAATGCAAAGATGGAATGAGATAGATAAAGAGATTAAAATAAGCTTGAAACAGAAGATAAGATTATACCTGATAGCTATTATTGTAGGTGAATTCGACAAGATGGAGATGATCCTCCCAAGAACCTCCATAATCAAGCACACAAGCACGAAGAAGATCCTCGAGAATCTGATTCACTCTTTCCGTTTGACCGTCGGTCTGTAGATAGTAAGCAGTGCTCAGATTCAGATGAGTACCCAAAGATTCCTGAAAAGCTTTTCGAAACTAATTGGTAAAGATAGGATCTTGATCACAAACAATACTGAGAGGAACACAATGGAGACGAACGATCTCTCTCATGTAGATCTCAAACAAGCTAGAAGTAGAGCGAGTAGACTTGACCAGAATGAAATGAGCAGACTTGGTTAGTCTATCCACAATAACCCAAATACTCTCATTACCCCTCCGAGTCCTCGGTAAACCATCGATGAAATCCATGGAAACTTGTTCCTACTTCAATTGGGAATCTCAAGGGGTTGCAACAAACTAGGGTCTTCTGGTGATCGGCTTTGACTTGCTGACAAGTCGCACACCCACTAACAAAGATAGAGATATCCCTTTTCATCCCCTTCCACCAAAAAAGCCTCTTCATATCCTGATACATCTTCGACACACCAGGATGAATAGAAAGCCTGGATCGATGATTCTCCCGAAGCAACTCCTGCCTCAATCCATCAACATTCGGGACACAAATCCGGCCATTAATCCTCAAAATCCCTCTATCATCTATCCGAGCTCCATTACAATTACTACTACCACCAACAACCTTGCTACAAACACTCTCCTTCATCAATCTAAGCATCTCATCCTCATCTTGCTTAGCCATGATACGATCCAAAAGGGGAGAAGAAGAAATAACAAGCTGACACAACAAAGCCTTCTTCCGACTCAAAGCATCGGCCACAACATTAGCTTTACCTGGAGTATAGCTAATATCGAGGTCGTAAGAAGCCAAAAACTCATGCCAACGAACTTGCCTATGATTCAGATCCTTCTGGAAGAAGATATATCACAGGGACTGATGATCGTGAAAAGCTCAAACTTGGTTCCTAGAAGATGATGCCTCAAAAGCTTCAAAGCAAAGACAATAGCAAGCAACACTATATCATGAGCTGCATAATTTGCCTCGTCGGTTTTCAACTGACGGCTGGCATAGGCAATGACATTACCACCCTGCATGAGAACAACACCCAAACTCTCACGACTAACATCATATATACCGTCAATCCCTCACTCCCATTCGGAACGGTAAGAACTGGTGCGGAAGTTAGCTTGCACTTTAACTCATTGAATGCAGCTTCACACTTCTTATCCCAAATGAACCTAGCACTCTTACGAGTTAAAGCAGTGAGAGGTGTAGCAATCCAAGTAAAATTCTCGATGAATCTCCAGTAGTAACCGGCGAGGCCAAGAAAACTACGAATATCAGATGGAATCTTTGGAGTTTCCTAATTCTGCAACAGAATAGCGAGAACATAAGGAAAACCGAAAAGATGGTATTATTAAATGATAAAAAGAAAAGAGAAAGAAAAGCTTACATTGATCGTAGCGATCTTGACTGGATCAACAAAAACTCCATTACCAGAAACAATATGCCCGAGAAATCGGACTTCATCCTTTCAGAAATGGCATTTAGAAAATTTAGCCTTCAGCTGATGATTTCTGAGAGTCTCCAAAACAGATTTCAAATGCGACTCATGCTCTTCCTTGGTCTTAGAGAAGACAAGGATATCATCAACAAATAATAGAATAAATTTATTAAGCACATCACGAAAAACACGGTTCATCAAATCAACAAAGAAACCAGGAGCATTAGTCAAATCAAAAAGCATGACTAACCATTCATAGAACCCATTCTCAATGTGGAAAACAGTCTTGGGAATGCTATCCTAAGCAACCCTGAGCTGATGAAAACCTATGGCAAGATCAAGCTGAGAGAAAATAGTGGCACCATAAAGCTGATCAAACATATCATTGATACGAGGCATTGGATATCTGTTTTTCATAGTAAGCTTGTTCAGCTCCCTATAATCAACACACATCCTCAGAGAACCATCGGACTTGGTGACAAAAACCACCGTTATTCCCCATTCAGAAAAACTAGGCCTAATCAGACCTTTGGAATCTAAGTCCTCAATTTGTTTCCTTAACTCAACCTTCTCACGGGGTGCTATTCTTCTAGGAGGAAGAACAACAGGTCGAGCACCAGGAATAAGATCAATCCAAAAATCAATTTTCCGCTTAGGAGGGCAAGAAGTGACTTCACCAAATACACCGTGATATAGTCTGACCACAGGAGTCGAATCAAGATCACTAGGAGAAGAATCCAGAGAATAAATAAAACTTCCAGCAAAATCCTGGGGCATGCGGCACTGAGTAATCAAAGAATCACCCTTATCTCCGACAAGAGTGGCAATTCTGGATTTGCAAGAAATACGGGCATCATGATTCCTCAACCAATCTTGACCAAGCAATAAATCAAAAGCATCGAAATCCTGAACATAGAAATCACCAGAAAAATGATAACTAGAATGAAAGAGTTTCACTCCTCTATAAATCCTATTAAGGCTCGCGGGACCTCCGATAGGGTTAGAAACACATAAAGGAACAGAAGCATACCCAGAAGAAAGGAGATGCTCGAACTTGTCACACGAATCAACAAAAATTAAACCGTGAGAAGCTCTAGTATCAAATAAAACTCGAACTGGATGATGAAATAAAGTAAATGTGCCCTGAAGAGTACCTTGGTCATCCCCAGGAGCAGGAGCAGATGGAGGAACTGGAGAAGATACATATGAAACAGAAAATACACCAGAAGGATTACCCTTCTGCTGGGTAGGGCAATCCTTCCTAAAATTACCAGGCTGGAGACAGATATGGTAGAGATCACGCCTAGCCAACTGAGTAGGTGGAGGGACAACAACACCAGATAAAGTAGGAAAGATATTGGCATAGTGTCCCTTTTGATCACATCTAAAGCAGGTGATAGAGGAAAGATCAACTGGCTGCCTCTGAGAAGGAGTAAATGATGAAGATCCCAAACTAGGACGCTTGTGCCACTTCTTCTTTTTATGTTGATGATAATTAGGTTTTCTCTTCCTAGAATTAGCAGAGGAAGATTGAGATGAAGGAGCATCAGCGATAGCAGGACCCTTAGAAGTAGGGTTCTCATATCGGATAGCCATATCCATAAGCTGGGTAAAAGTGCCATGAACATGAGCAATGAGACGATTATAGTACTCAAGACGAGCACCAGCAAATGAACTTCTCATTTTTTTGAGAGGAGTGTTAATCAGGCTAGGACCGAACTTGGAAAGTTCATTGAGCTTCCTCACATACTCAGCAAAAGACCTGTTACCCTGCTTGAGATCCATAAATTCACGATAAAGCTGAGATTTCCTGGCTTCGGGCATCCATTTTGCCACAAAAGCTTCCCTGGAAAAGAGATTCAGAAACAAACTAAGATAGATTCAAAAGAAAAGGGAAAAATAGAAACAAAATTCAAAATAACACAAAGGATACCTAAACTGCTCCCAATTAATATCAGCTTCGATGGTGTTAGCCGTAACATACTCCCACCAATCTAGAGCAGCTTCATGCAACTACCAAGCTGCTAACTGGCGCTTCTGGGCATCAGTAATCTCGGGACCAGTAAATATCCTCTCTATACTCTGCAACCACTATTGAGCCTCAATTGATACTCTCTGAACCAGTGAATGGGGTTCCACCAAGTTGAGTGTATTCCTTACAGAGAACAGTGAACTTAACAGGTGCAACAGACTGAGGAGCTGGGGCAATACCACGACCCCGACCTCTGACATTTCCTCGATTCATCCTGAAAAATCAAGAATGAATTTAGGACAAGATATAAAGAAGCCAAAGATAAATTAAGATAAGACAAGACAAATTCACTTGGATGAATATCCTAATGAAGAAAACTCTGACAAGGTAGATACGAAAGGTAGGAAATTAGAAAACATTTGAAAAATCCTTTTAAAACAAGAAAAAATTTATATCAAATAATTCTTTGAAAAATCATTTTGAAAATCATTTTATACTTTGAATATGCGTTCTCTCACAAAGATATGATTTTGAGATTGATTTCACTCATTCTAGGGTATTTCTACCCTATCTATAATGAGTTTTTGCTTCGTAGGCTACGGTTTGCCTAAAAACCAAACATATGATACCAAATGTGACAACCCACTATTTTATACCATCCCAATCGACGATAATCCACACATGTCAGACTTGAATGATGCAAAATAACAGATCGTAAATAAATTTGGAGCAAATGAAATCAAATAACAGAATCACAGACACAGAAATATCAGAATAACTCGCAGCGGAATATAAAATGCCATAGTAGTACATGAAGCTACCATAACAAAGTCTCAAAAAAATACATAATATCAGTCTGAAAACAACATAATAGGAATTCCAAATACGTAGAAGTTCATTAATACATGAGATAAACTAGAACAAATGAAACTGAAATAGATATATAAAAAGATAAGTAGAATCTCCAGCAAAGACCAGCTCCAGAAAGAGAATCCAAAGCTGTGAATACTCAGGTTGACCCGAGCGTAAAGAAAAACATAAATCACTCGAGTCAAGACATATATACTTATATAATGTAAACCAACTCAAGTGAACTGTAATGAAGATACAAGTAACTTAAAGGATGCTTGGGACTGCCCATCCTCTAAGGATCTGTTAAACTATTTACTATGTAATAATATTGCGCTAATATAATGCTGTCTATAGTAAAATAAACTTACTTTAAAATAGCATCTAAGGGTTACCCATATAGCCCCCAACACGTAATAGTCCCATTAGTCCATCTAGTATTTGCATATCTCTAGATCAGGAGACTAACCTAAATACTCCATGGGCTACGGGAGAAAAACAAACTCATAGTAAGGCTCGCTATAGTAGGTGACAAGGAACACGAGGCAATGCCAGGGTAGATATACCAATTAGGTTTTCGGATGGTGGTAAAGCATGGCAACCACTACCGCCCACCTCGAGCCACACTCCCAAAATCAAAGGGTGTACCCAATCAATCACAAAAGTAATAGAATGGTATCGAAGAAGAGTGTCCGATCGGAGGAGCTACCTCACTTGGCCCGTCGATCTCTTCTGTTTTAGCCACCTTAAGCCAACTCATGGGAGTCGGGTCCACGTTCATTCCATAATAGTATCATCGTCGCCATCCTACTTCGTTCTGGAATCTCCACCGCATACACTGTTGTTAAAGTGGTTTTCGGTATCGACAGAGAGTATGTCCATATCCGATTCCGGTCTCTTTAACAACCAATCTTTATTATAACCCGTGGTTATAATTTAAAAATGGTATTTATATTTCAAAAATTAAATATCATTTCAACAATTTAATATCATTTCAAATCCATTTCAAAATATCAGAATATCATATCTTTTCAAAAGCCTCATTCATTTTATTTAATTTAAATATCATTTTAAATTCACATTTCTAAATGGTTTATATTTCAAATCAAATTACTCCATTTAAACCATTTAAAATAAAGTCATTATATTTAAAATCATATATTTAATCCTCAAAATTTTAGCCTTTCAAAATTCATTTATTCACTTAAATTTTCTTAAAACAGTGAAATTCTAACTTTCGCATCACTTAGAAAAATGCTACGAAAAGTTATGTTTTAAAACAATTCAATTAGCAAAAGACAACATTTAAAAATGTTGTAATAGGTTTTAGGTTTCAAATAACATCTTGGCTAAATTCTACAACTACAGCACTTACAAAGTACCGTAATAGCCCTTAGTTCATTTAGCCATTTGTATCAACTACAACACTTAGAAATGCTGTAATATCCTTTACCTATGAAATGATAGAATTTCAAAAATGCTGTTAATTAAATTCCAAGTTTTCAATAAAATTTCATAAACAATAAAATTTTAATCTAAACCATTTTTAACTTATAAAAAAAATTATATTTTCTCACTTTAAACTTATCATTTAAATACCTTTTTAATTTATGATTTTATAAAGTGAAATTTTCACAATAATTATTAATTTTTTTATAATTCACTTATAACAATAAATTTAAAATTTATAACATTTCATTTACTTTACATTTTAATTTAATTTACCATTTCATAAATTAAATTTAAATTTCATTTTATTTTTCTTAACTTAACCTTAAATTTTAAAAAACGCATTTCACATTTTTCTAAGTTAAGTTATATTTCAAAATTCAATTTAAATATCTATTTATTTAACCATTTTTAATTTATAGAAAATCAATATCACTTTATAAAAATGATTTTAAATTCAAATTTCAATCAAAATATCATAATATTTACTTTTAAAAAAGACTTTAAAAATCCTAGAAAAATATATATTAACCACAGGTCTGTATATAATTTTCAATCCTAGGTAAAATGATATAGATATTTATCATTTCAATCCGTAATTTACAAAGAAAACCCGGGTTCTACCATTTCAAACCCGCAGTCCCAAGTAAGATGAAATAAATAAAAACCGCTTAGGCCTATCATTTCAGCCCATAACGATTTTTCCCTATTCTAAAGTCCGTTCCGGTATGTATCATTTCAACCCATAGTGATTCTATTCTATAGGGAACTTGAAGTGTGATAAGCTGATATAAATAAACAGAATAGCATTATATAACAGTAGCAGATGATATGAAAGGTGTATAAACAGGGGTGAACATCATATGATCATAGCATAGGCAGTTATGACACGATAATATAATTTACAGATTCAAACGCTATCAGTTTACTAATTATACAAGTACAAAATGTCTGGTGAGAAATACTCACCTCTACAAGCTGGAGATAGTACAACCAAACACACAAACCAAGATCCAAAAAGGCACGAAAGAATGACTATGATTCAAGTGAAGGGAGAGCCAAAGTAGTTGTCTTGTTACATATCAAACAAAACAATATAAAGCACATGAATTTCAACACCAAATATAACATTGAACACTAGAAAATAAGAAACAACAAATAATTAAACAACTTGCACTTGCTTTTTCACAAATCCTATGCTCAGCCATATGGTGATAAGGCACAGCCATGGTGGTGTATTTGGTCAAGTATGGAACCATATATGCTCATCCTAGCTTGGGTATGAAGGTATGGAAGTTGCAATGCAAGAACATCACAAGCCAAGGCAACAAAGTCAATTTGTGTGCAAATATAAGTCTCGGCCATTGCCTTTTGTGGCACGGCCAGGCCTGGTGGATGTTAGGAGATGGTGTGGAAGTGGTCTAGTGCCAGGTACAGGCTGGAGAAAGTGGTGCTAGTGGTGGCCAAGAGGGGTGGTGAAGTGGTGAAGGCATTGGTAAGCACGATTATGCATTTACAAGGAGTGTTTGCTATATTTTTTTTTGTGGAGCTTGCATATTAGGGGTCACGACCTAATATGGACACGGAGATGGAATGGTTTGTAGCCAAACAAGGCGAATGGTGGTGAAGGAGAAGGCTATGGGCCGAGCAACATAGTGACAGCAAGGTAAAGGAAATACATAAAACAAAGAAAAGTAAGGAAAAAAAATTAAAAAAACATACCAAGAAATTTCAAAAATGGTGGCCGTAAGTTTTAGAGATGAGAAACTTTTTTTTATGCGTGAGAAATGAAAATATTCGGCTAAGAAAGAAGATAAGGTCGGCCAAATGAATGCATGTGTTGATTTGAAAATGAAAAGGTAGAAAGGATATGAAAAGTCAAAGGCATGTGAAAGGTTGTAAAACTCTTCAAATTTCCCATTTTCTTTTTACATTTTTAAGCACATGAAATTTTTTATAATTAAAATAAAAACAAAACAAAATAAAGTATGAAAGGAAATATATAAATAAATTTTGGATAAATATACATTAATTAAGAAAATAGCTTAAAAATAGAAACTAGGTTTTAAAATTTGTAAATAAATACAATAGGCTTTGGAAAAATTATAACTTCACATTAAAAATATTTAACAATGAAATCATGAAATAAAAAATAAATTTAAACTAATTTCATAATGAAATAAAGTGAAATTAAAAAATAATATTACAATTATCCAGGGTTGTTACATCTCCTAATGGGAGCGACCCACTTAGCCTTGCTGCTTCTACCCTGTTTTAGCCATTTCCTGTGGTATGAGGAAAAAAGAGGCATCGAATTCCTTTTATATATCACATCATCATCATCTTTGAATATCGCATTGCCATTTCTATTGACTACTAATTCCTTTCCACAAAAATACAACCCCTGAGCTCGTACGTCTCAAGGAGGGTGTTAAGCTAAAAGAAGTTGCATTCTCCGCCACCACAGATGTATGTGGCAAAAACCAATGTATGTAATCTCAGAAAATGCACTGTCGGACATCTATCCATATAAGTTGCCTAGGAGCAGGACAAATCGAAGGTACTTTCCTACCACATGCTAACGGATTAGTAGCGAATAGTCCTTGCATCGAATATTTCATAACGAAGAGACTAATGCTACTATATGTATATTGGGATTTTAACCCCAAATGATCAACAAGCAGTCCTTCATTGAAAATCATAAATATCAATATCATCAACAAACCAGCACAATTGTCGCATGTAAGTTGGTTTAAAGTGGTTTTTGGACAAGCCGGTGTAACGACCCACCTTTTTGGATGTTTTAAATCAATAATAAACCACATATGTTAGACTCAAACCATTCAAAGGGGTAGATTTTTATGGGGTAAATATGAAAAAGGAGAAAGAAATAAAACAAATATAGAATCTCGCAATGGAATGACAATATTTAATAATCAAATAAGAGTTCATGGAGCTGTTTTACAAATACATTTGATTATTCTTTTATGACACAACATCAGAGTTACATATAACAGGTATCAATAAATGAATGTAGCGAAACAACATGATACAGTGGAATACATATAATAGCTAATAATGGTACAAAATCTTCGTCTTCGTCCTCCAAAAAGCAGTCTTCGATAAACTGAAAAGCTCAGACCGAACCGAGCGAAATAAAAAGACAAAACACTCGAGTCAGAACTAAATATCTTATTTAAGCTAAATCGACATTCAATAAATATGAGTGTAACAGTGTCGGAGAAGTTTATAGGGTTTGATATCTCCTATCCAAGTGAGTACAATAACTTAAGAGAAGTTTAGGATTTCCACCTCCTAAAGATTCGTTAAACTATCTACTATGTACCACAATACGCTATTACAATAATGTCTAAAATATTAAAATAGCATTAAGGCGTTAGCCATATCCTCCTTAACACATTTTATATATTCTCATAGTCTATACAGTATCGTACGCTCCTCCATGAGGTTTACCCAGAGGGTGCTCCACAGGTGTGGTACAAAACAAACTCGTAGAAGGCGCGATAGAGCACGTTAACATGGCACTCGAGGCAATGCCAGGGTAGATATACCAATTGGGGATCCAGACTGGTGGTAACGCATATCAGCTACTACCACTCACCTTGAAACACACTCCCATAATCAAATTCAAGGGGTGGCCACCAAAGCATCCTAAAGTCATAATATGGTATCAAAGAAATGTGTCTGACTAGAGGTGCGACCTCACTTGGCTAGGCGTTGCTCCTGTTTTAGTCACATCTAAGCTGACTCATGGGAGTCAGGGTCACGTAAATACCTCATACAGAATTGTTCTCCAAAACCAACCTACTTCATTTTTGGAATCTTCACCACGTACACAGTTGTTAAAGTGGTTTTCGGTATTAGCAGAGAGTACGACAATATCCGATCCCAGTCTCTTTAACAACCAAACGCTCATTACATACCGGATGGTTCTTTTACATTTCCAAAAGTCAATTCACAATTGATATCAAAATATCATATTCAATTCAAATCATATTACTTTTCGAAATCATATTCGCTTTAGAAATCATATTCACATTCGAAATCATATCACATTTGAAATCATATTGTTTTTGAAATCATATTTTCTTTCAATAATCATATTTCCAAAATAGGTTAAACTCTCATTCCAAAATCATCATATTCAATCAAATATGTCATTTAAATCCCAACTTAGAGTATAACATCATTTAACCATACTCGTTTTTAAATCAAGGATTTGAATATAAATACTTCCACTTTACTTAATCTGAAATTTGGTAAATAGTTTACATAGTTATAAATAGTTTAAATAGTTTAACATAGAAAATAAATTTTTAAATACTTAAAATAATCTAAAATATTTTAAAATAGATTTATAAATATTTTAAAATTGATATAAGAAAGCTAAATAGATTTAAAATAGTTTAAAATAGGTTAAATAACCTAAAAATAGATTTAATAGATTTAAAATAAATTAAAATGGGTTAATTAGTTTAAAATAAATTAAATTGGGTTAAATAGATTTAAAATAGATTAAAATAAATTAACATGGTTTAAAATAGGTTAAAACGATTTAATATAGCTAATATAGGTTAAAATAGTTTAATAATTTGAAAATCGTAATAATTAGAATCTTTAAAATAATATGTTTATAAAAAAGTTTATATTAAGATATGAATTTGAAATTTATATCAATTCTTTCATTTCAAAACAATTGGACCATTTTAATTTCCAAGTGAATAAAATCCAATTTCAAATCTCTCAAATCAAATTCTAAATAAACTATTAAACTCTATATCGTTTTCAATCCATATTTTGAAATATCGATTTAAATTACTCCAATTTCAATATATTTTAAAGTTATATTTCAAAACAATTTTAATAACTCAATTCCAATAAATTTCATTTATACTTCAAATTTCAACTTTGAAATTCTAGTTTAATTCTTTAAACGATTCATTAAATCAATTCCAATCTTAATTTTAAAGCTTGGATTTTCGAAAATAGTTCCATTTATATAAATCTATTTCTCTTTCAAAATGCCAGTCAACTGAATTCAAAATTTAAGAAATTAAAAAACCTTTAATTTAACCATTCCCGTGTCGGTATGTAATTTTCTACCCTATGATCAAGTGATATGGATATTTATCGTTTCAACCCGCCATTTAAAATTTTACGGTTATACATCATTTCAAACTGTAATCTCGAATTAAATAAAATCCATAAAATCGCTTGAGTCTATCATTTCAACCCATTACAAATTTCCCTAATCTATAGATCGCTTGGGTATGTATCATTTCAACCCATAGGGAACTTGCAGTGTTATAACAATATAAAAATACAACATCCAGTCATCCAATATTAATAATCAACATCCATCACAATCAGCATCCTAATCAACCATTAACATCAACAGATAACTAATTATCAATAGCAGGTACTAAATTGACAATTAAATTCAATATTAAATTAAACGATGATTAAATACAAACAAGGTCAAATTTAAACTAGAATGACAATTTAACATACCAAACATCGATCAATTAATTTCTAATCACATCATAATTTTAATTTAATTAACATAAGATAGTCTAGTAATTGTGAGTGGGTTAAAATACTCACCTTTGATTTCAAATCAATTAGTCTTAGAATTCGTCCAAATAGTGTCAAATGTCCAGAATGTCGATATAATCGTAACGGAAGAAACAGTGCATGAATTCGAGTTCATATGCGAGAGATATGTCGATTAGAAGATTAAATTCAAAATTTTAATAATAATAAATAAAAGAAAAAGGAGTCAGTAGAATGTTACCACATCACCAGACATGTGCAGACAAACATGAGAAACCCTAGCTCAAACGCTATTCATCGCACACGAAACAAGGTGCAGCCGCCAGCTTCCATCACCATTCGCTGCTGCCACATGGACAAACAACTCGATCGAGACCCATTACCACGACCGCCTTCCTGCGCCGCACCATCTGTGGCTGACCAGCCAACTTCGACCCCACGTATCTCCTCCGTCGCCGTAATAAACTTGGGCATAGATCACCGATTCCAGGAAAAAAAAGACGACTTTGGAACGAACCAACCATATGGATGTGAGCTACTAATCATCCTCTTCGCAACGGTGCCATTCGATCGTTGATCTGACGATGATCTGCCATTGGATCAAAACCCCTAGGCGTGATGGTGGAGATTAAATCGACGATTTCTGGACAAATGATGAAAACGAATCACATCGGTGAATTACGCTCATCGAGAGCTTCGAATTGATATATGATTTTTCAAGGTTTGACGGAGTTTAAATTTTCAAATTGATTTGGAGATTGAATTTTGGGTATAAATGCAAATTGGGTTTCTGCCATTTGAGAAAGAGAGACTCAGATAGAATTGTACGTATAGAAATGAGAAATATAAAGATTTCTAGGTTTAGAACATAACAATATGTACTAAGGAAGCTGATAAGAAATGAATAATACCCGTATTGATCTGAACGACAAGTACGACCCGAAAAGCCCGTTCTGTTTTCGAAACGAAAAGGGTTATCCCCATATGTCAAAATAGATTTTTTGATAATTTTAAACTCAATGGAACAGGTTTTAGGTCCTACTTCCATCGTGTGAAGAAATTGCTTTAAAATCATCCTATTTCAAATTGATTTTAATTGAATTTAATTAACTTGGTTTCTACGCGTTTCGAGCCTGTACGATCAAACGACAAGTCCGATCGCTACCAAACTTGAAAGCTTACAATAATTCACTGTTACGGATCCGATGAAATTGGTTTTGTCAAAATCCGAGGCAATGGCCAAAATGGCTATTTTCATGCTAATTAAATAAATTAATGTTAAATCACTTTTTTCCAATTTAATAACCAACAATTTTCAACATTTTTGATTACTTGGATATACACAATAATTTAAAATAAATTTTCGTATCAATTCAATGTTAATTATTTTTACTAATTACATCATTTAATTTTTGAAATAAATACAATAATTATCATTTTAAATTCCAATAAATCCATTTATTTGCCTTTTCATCTTGTTATTCAATCAATTGTCACCTTATGGCTATAATTAACATTTGTTTATATCTTATTACACTAATAATCTAAAGTTATCATCTTAATCTTCATTAATGTAATATTTAATTACATTAATTGCAATAAATCCAATTATTATAATTTGAATTCAAATAATTTGATCAAACTTGATTTCAATCTTTATATTCATTCATTCATTGCTCTATGTATACATTTAACATTCGTTTCTATCCTATTACATCAATCTTCTACAGTCATTATCTTGGTTCATTTTAATGCTATATTTAATTTCATTTATTGCAGTTTATTTCTAATTTGATTTCAACAAGTTAAACAAATAGGTAAAAAATAACAACTGTTGTCACCTCTTCTACATTCAATAACATTTGTAAGTTTGTTATCTACACATAAATGTCATAACTACTATCACAACACTACCTTAATCAATTACAATTAATTACATAATATTTCATTAATTAATACAACCTTTAAATTACCAATTACTCCTTTAATCCAATTATTAATTTATACATGTTATTACAATTAATTTACAATCTATAACCAATTATAACTTTTTAATTATTTCATTAATTTGGAATTGCAATTAAAGTAGCTATCAATTACCTCAAATTTATATTATTACCCTTGATTCCAGTTATATTCTTATTATGAAATCATAAATTTTTTATTTCTTCCAAATTAAATCATAAAATCTTATTAAATTAACTATTTTTAATTATCGAAAATTATGGGTCGTTACACTCTCCCCTATTCTAAACTTTTCGTCCTTGAAAAGGAAAACGAAGGGAAAAGAAGGAATTAAGTAATCAGTATATCTTATTCAAAATATTAAATTTATAAATAATTAACTTACATAATTAAATAATTTAAATAAAATATATCAATTTATAACAATTAAATCCTTTTATATTCATGTCAATAAAAGTTTGGAAAACATTTCACAGAATTTCTGAGTCCAAAATTCACAGAAAATTTCGACAGAGTCTCCTTCGTACGAAAAGATCTGGGATAAATAATAATATCAATAGCAAAAATATATATCACATATTTTTAAAATAATATATCCCAAACCATGGAAAAACAATACAATATTGCTACAAAAACGTAATCCGAGAACATGCCTCTTTGTCGGGCTTAATTATGAAACCAAAAGCAGTACCTATTACTTCCATAACCTGTATTTCACTTATACAATCCAAAGAAGTTAATAATTATATAAAAGAGAATATTTAAGTTATCTCTATTAGTCTCAACCAAATCAACTCAACATACAATATTCACAAGCAACAAAATCATCAGATGAAATCAAAGAAATCAATTATCCATCTATAGCAACCAAAATAAGTGGTTTTTTTGGGTTTAGAAACTTTAAACCGTGTAAAATGATTAATAAACTACTAAGTATACCATACACTCAACAGCCTTAGGTAAAACTTAATAGAATATTTATACATCCTTATATAGTTAGAAGTATCCTTTCCCAAACATCCCATATGCCGAACCAAACAATATTATTCAAGTTCATTCTTATTTATTTATGTTCATATCATTTACTATTCATAATTTTCATTCATACCATTATTATTTTCTTTAATTTACATTTTTGTCTTACAAATGTTCAATTCCCATTCATTCATTCAGTACTTCATTTCATTTATTTCCATTCATTACTTACAGAATTCATTTTTTATTTATTCGTATAATGTAAATTTCTTTTCATTACTTTACATTCACAGCTTACATAAGTTTTTTCCATTCAATTATAAAAAAATCAATGAATTCAATATTTAAGTATTACATATATTTTATTGCAGTTTAGTTTACATTTGTTAATTTATGTACTTGATTTCCATTAGATATTAAAATTCATTAGTGCATAAGTTCATACTTAAGTTTCTTAATTTTTTAATTTACATTCATTTCCTTATATAGTGGCATTGAATATTAAATCTATTTTCTGAATCATTTCAACTTTTCTAAAGTTATAGTCATTCAATTAATATAGTACTCACTTTAATTACAAATGGCTTCAACGTTAACCTAAGTTTATAATTATTTACTTACAGTGTTCACCTTTTTCTTACTTTAATTAGTAACATTCAAATTATTTACTTAGGTTTGCAATAAGCTTATACATCTTAAATCTCCCTTTAAAACATAGTTACATTGAACATTTTCATCATCTAAGCTCTACTTGTATAATATTCCATTACATGTTCTTATTAACATTACAACTTTTAACATTTTGTTAAGTTATATATATGTCTTAAGGATGTAATTGAAAATTACACAAGTTCATCTTGTTCATTTATTTCTCTTTGTTTTTCAGAGTTCAATAATTCATCTTTTAGATTTTCATTATTCTTAAGTTTACAGTCTTCCAATTTCTCATATGTACCATTCATCACTTAGCATCTAATTATTCATATTTTTCTTCACTCTAGAAACTTCCAATTATTAAAATAATTAGGATTTCATTCATTTCAATAGTTGGAAACTACTAATTATCAAAATATTTAAGAATTAAACTCCGTGTTCATTTTAGTCACTTAGAAAATAATATGTATATTTGTCCTTTATAGATCAAATCATATTTAGAAATTCAAAATTAAGGTTTCATTCATCAAAACGATGTGTAGTAAAACTACTACAGCAGTCTCCCCACTTTGAAACTAGAAAATGAATGTCGATGATGCGTGCACTCATCATCGAAATTATTTTCCAACGACTGAGAGGGAAGTACAGAACTTTTTCCCTTAAAAGTTTCCTTTAAAACTTTCTTTAAAATCATCGTGAAATATTCATATCAGGATATACTTCCAAATACTACTAATATTATATTCCAAAACCTTTTGAAAGAAATTTCAAAAATCTTGGTACTTAGGTTCTCAAATTTCCATCTTATATTTACTTTACTTGTAAATCCTATTTGAAAACCAATACTTGTAAAAAATTTCTACTTAATAAACAACATATTACATCCAACTGTATCATTATAAAAAATTTATCCTTTTGTATGCAAAATATATTCTAGGTAAAGTTATTCATTTACCCATATTTCAAAACAATATTGTGTCGGTCTGCCCTATTAAGTGTTTAGAAATTCAGATCAATGTCATAGTGTCCTATGTACTGATCGGAATTTGTAAATACAAAGCAGTACAAATTAACACAATACAAAATAATTTATGCACTAACAAATATCTCTCTCAAATATATACACATATCGACTCGTTCTAGGATATTACTACCCTAGTCTAGTGAGTCGGACCCCACAAAGCTAAGTGTATCACTAAACCAAAGCTTTGATACCAACTGTAACGACTCAACTTTTTGGATGGTTTAAATCGATGATAAACCACACACATCAGACTTAAACCATTCAAAGGGGCAGTTTTTAGGGTAAATAAGATAAAGAGGAGAAAGAAATAAAACATATACATATAATTGGTAATAACAACAGAAAATCAGAGTTGCATATAACAAGAATCAATAAATAAATGCAGCAGAACAATTTGATGCAGTGGAATACATATAATTGGTAATAATGGTACAAAATCTTCGTCTTCATTCTCCAGAAAGTAGTCTTCGATAAACTGAAAAGCTCAGACTGACCCGAGTGAATAGAAAAGAAAAAACACTTGAGTCAGAGCTAAACCGACAGTCAATAAACATGAGTGTAACGGTGTGGGAGATGTTTATAGGGTTTGACATCTCCTATAAAGTGTTAGCGTGAGTGCAATAACTTAAGAGATGTTCGGGATTTCTACCTCCTAAGGATCCGTTAAACTATCTACTATGTACTACAACACGCTATTATAATAGTTTCTGCTATAAAGTTAAGTATTAAAATAGTGTTAAGGCATTCTCCATATCCCCCTTAACACATTATATATATTCCCATAGTCTATATAGTACCATATGCTCCTCCGTGAGGTTTGCCCAGTGGGCAATTCATAGGTATGGTACAAAAACAAACTCGTAGAAGGAACGATAGGGCATGCGAACATGGCACTCGAGACAATGCTAGGGTAAATATACCAATTGCGGATCCAGATTGGTGGTTACGCATAGCAGCTACTAATGTCCACCTCGGAACACACTTCCACAATCAAAATTAAGCGGTGGCCACCAAATCATCACAAAGTCATAATATGGTATCGAAGAGATGTGTCCGATCGGAGGTGCGACCTCACTTGGCCTGTCATTGCTCCTATTTTAGTCACATCTAAGCCGACTCATTGGAGTCAGGGTCACGTAAATAATTCAAACAAAATCGTTCGTCAAACCATCCAACATCATTTCTAGAATCTCCACCACGTACATAGTTGTTAAAGTGGTTTTGTATATTGGCAGAGAGCATGATAATATCCGATCCCGGTCTCTTTAACAACTAAACGCTTATTACACACTGGATGGTTCTTTTACATATCCAAAATTTAATTCACAATTGATCTCAAAATATTATATTCAATTCAAACCATATTACTTTCCGAAATCATATTCACTTTTGAAATCATATTCACCTTCGAAATCATATCATATTTGAAATCATATCGTTTCCAAAATCATATTTTCTTCCAAAAATCATATTTCTAAAATAGGTTAAACTCTCATTTCAAAATCATCATATTCAACCAAATATGTCATTTAAATCCTAACTTAGGCTATAACATTATTTAACCATATTCACTTTTAAATCAAGGATTTAAATAAAAACACTTATACTTTACTTAATCTAAAATTTGGAAAATAGTTTTGATAGTTATAAATAGTTTAACATAGTTAAAATAAATTTTTAAATAGTTAAAATACTCTAAAATATTTTAAAATAGATTTAGAAATAGTTTAAAATTGATATAAGACAGTCAAATAGATTTAAAGTAGATCAAAATAGGTTAAATAGCCTAAAAGTAGATTTAATAGATTTAAATTTACTTAAAATGGGCTAATTAGTTAAAATAAATTAAATTAGGTTAAATAGATTTAAAATAGATTAAAATAAATTAGCATGGTTTAAAATAGGTTAACATAATTTAATATAGTTAATATAGGTTAAAATAGTTTAATAAGTTGAAAATATTAATAATTAGAAGCTTTAAAATAATATGGTTTTAAAACAGTTTACATTAAGATATGGATTTGAAATTCATGTCAATTATTTCATTTCAAAAAATTTTAGACCATATTCAATTTCCAAATCAACAAAACCTAATCTCAAATCTTTTAATTCACATTCTAAATAAACTGTTAAATTCTATACGTTTCCAATCCATGTTTCGAAATATCAATTAAAATTAATCTAATTTCAATATAGTTCAAATTATATTTCAAAACAATTTCAATAACTCAATTCCGATAAATTCATTTATACTTCAAATTTCAACTTTGAAATTCCAATTTAATTCTTTAAACGATTCATTAAATCAATTCCAATCTTAACATCTAAAGCTTGGATTTTTGAAAATAGTTCCGTTTATATAAATCTGTTTCTCTTTCAAAATGCCAGTTAAATGAATTCAAAATTTAAGGAATTAAAAACCCTTTAATTAAGCAATCTGGTGTCCGTATTTATTTTATACTCTATGTCAAATGATACGGATACTTTTCATTTCAACCCACCATTTAAAATTTACAGTTATATATCATTTCAAACCGTAATCCCAAATTAAATAAAATCCATAAAATAGCTCAAGTCTATCATTTCAACCCGTAATGATTTTTTTCCTAATCCATAGATCGTTCGGATGTATCATTTCAACCCATAGAGAACTGGTAGTGTTATAATAATATAAAAAACAACATCCAGTCATCCAATATCAACAATCAACATCCATCACAACCATCATCCAAATCAACCAGTTACATCGATGGATAACTGATTATAAATAACAAGTACTAAATTGAAAATTAAATTCAATATTAAATTAAACGATAATTAAATACAAATAAGGTCAAATTTAACTAGAACGACAATTTAACATACCAAACATCGATCAATTAATTTCTAATCATATTATAATTTTAATTTAACTAACAAAAGATAGTCTAGTAATTGTGAGTGGGTTAAAACACTCAACTTTCAAATCGATTTGAAACCCAAATAATGCCCAAAATTGAACATTCTCAGAATTCGTCCAATCCAGTGCCAAGATGTCTGGAATGTCGATAAGATCACAATGCAAGAAACCGCATGTGAATTCGAATTCATACACAAGAGATATGCCGATTAGAAGATTTGGTTCAAATTTTAAATAATAATAAATAAATGAAAAAGGAGCCAGTAGAATGTTACCACGTCATCAGACACATACAGACAAACGCAAGAAACCCTAGCTCAAATGCTGTTCATCGCGCATGAAACATGGTGCAACCGCCACCTTCCATCACCATTCGTCGCCGCCACGTCGACAAACAACTCGATCGAGACGCATCACCGCGACCCCCTCCTTAAGGAGCACCATCTAAGACAAACCAACGATATGGATGCAAGCTTTTAATCACTGTCTTCGCAACGGCGCTTTTCGATTGTTGATCGAACGACGATCCGTTGGATCAAAACCCCTAGGCATGGATGACCGAGGTTAAATCAGTGATTTCTGCAAAAGGTGAATCCGATTAAAAAACGAATCACACCAATGAATTACGCTTGTCGAGAGCTTTGACTTAATATATAATTTGTCAAGGTTTGGAGGAGTTTAAATTTTAAAATTGATTTGGAGATTGAATTTCGGGTTTGAATGCAAATTGGGTTTCTGCCATTTGAGAAAGAGAGAAGGAACAGTCAGATAGAACTGTATGTATAGGAATAAGAAATAGAAAGGCTGCTTGGGTTAGAACAGAACAATATATACTAATGAAGCCCGATAAGAAATGAATAACACCCGAATTGATTTGAATGACAAATATGACACGAAAATCCCGTTCTGCTTCCGAATGAAAATGGGTATCCCATATATTAAAATAGATGTTTTCGATATTTTTAAACTCAATGGAATATGTTTAGTTCCTAATTCCATCATATGAAGAAATTGCTTTAAAATCAGCCTATTGCAAATTAATTTCAACTGAATTTAATTAAATTGGTTTCTACGCGTTTCGAGCCCATATGATCAAACGATAAGCCTAATCGCTATGAAACTTGAAACCCTTACAATAGTTCACTGTTATGTATCGGATGAAATTGATTTCGTCGAAATCCGAAACAGTGGCCAAAATGACTATTATCATACTAATTAAAGAAATTAATATTAAATTAATTAAATCACTTTTTTATTTCAAATTTAATAACTAACAATTTCCATAATTTTTAATTACTTGGACATTTACAATAATTCAAATACAAAATTTCATATCAATTCAATGTCAATTATTTTACTAATTACAACGTTTAATTTCAATTGAAATAAATATTCGTAATTATCGCTTAAAATCCCAATAAATCCATTTATTTGCCTTTTCATCTTGTTATTCAATCAATTGTCACCTCATGGCTATAATCAAAATTTGTTTATATCTTATTACACTAATAATCTAAAGTTATCATCTTAATCTTTATTAACGTAATATTTAACTACATTTAATTGCAATAAATCGAATTGTTATAATTTAAATTCTAATAATTTGGTCAAACTTGATTTCAATCTTTATATTTAATCATTCATTGCCTATATATACATTTAACATTGGTTTCTATCCTATTGCATTAATATTCTACAGTCATTATTTAATTTGTTTTAACACTACATTTAATTTCATTTATTGCGATTTATTTCAAATTTGATTTCGACAAGTTAAACAAATAGGTAACAAATAAAAACTATCATCTCTTCTACATTTATTAACATTTGTAAGTTTGTTATCTACACACAAATGTCATAATTACTACCACAACACTACCTTTATCAATTACAATTGATTACATACTATTTCATTAATTAATAGCACCTTTAAATTATCAGTTACTCTTTTAATCCAATTACCGATTTATACATTGTTTGCACCAAATTTGGTCACAAACACCTAATTTCCAATGAAAGCATCAGTTCACAATCACAGATAACAAGCATGTAGAGAATTAAAAATGAAGAAAACTTAGAAATTTTAGATGAAAGTAGTAAAGAACACAGAGTTTATAGTGGTTCGGCAATCCGGCCTACGTCCACTTTGAAGTGGATAATTTTGTTGAATTTTGCTTGTTGATTACAACGAGTTACAACTGATTACAACATTAAAGTCCGAGTACAATGATGAATTCGGCTGAGTCTGGACATAAAAGAGCTAAAAGTCCTTTTTCTATAGGCTCTAGGATGTTATTTATAGGCATAGGCTGCAAATATGTCGCTCAGATCTCAGGAGACCTCTTCTAGCACGTGTGCGGGCCTACGCCATCGATCCTATGCGATTTTGACTGGATCCGTGATCGACACAAATGAATTTTGAATCGATCAAGATTTTGCCCAATCAAGTCGAAATTGAGCATGTACGTTCTTTAAGTTGTATGTAAGCTCCATCGAAAATTTCATAGCATTTGGACTTGTAGATTATGAGATATGATCGATGCAAGTTCGTGTTTTTCGAAGGCTCTCTCCTTCGTATCGATCGCTGCTGCACTGTTCGCACTCGATCGCTGCGGCACTGTTCGCACTCGATCGCTGCCGCACTATTCGCACTCGATCCCTGCCGCACTGTTTGTACTCGATCGCTGCACTGTTCGCACTCGATCGCAGTTGCACTGTTCGCACTCGATCGCTGTTGCACTGTTCGCACTCAATCGCTGATGCACTGTTCGCACTCGATCGTTGTTGCACTGTTCGCACTCGATCATTGTTGCACTGTTCGTACTCGATCGTGATGGATATGAAATGATGACCACTTGATGGATACGAACCAATATAGCTAATGGGTACGAACAGTTGAGGCTTGATGGATTCAAATAAGGCCCTTCAGTTGATGGATACGAACAGTTCGGGCTTGATGTATGTGAACAAGACCCTTCAGTTGGTGGATACGAACAGTTGAGGCTTGATGGATACGGATAAGGCCTTCAATTGATTGCTTGAATTGCATCAATCATATCTTGAGCATACGAACTCCAATTGACCTAAAATTTAGAACTTTGGTAATTTTGTTGTCATATCTTGTCAATTGTAGCCCGATCTGGACTCGGACAAAATTCGTCTGCATCCATAGCGAAATAGTGTATTACCAATCTTTGGGCGAACTGTTCTTGATTTCCAGTCAACTTTTTGGTGACATGGCCTTGCCAAAAGACGGGATAACACTTGCTCCCTAAAACATGCATTGCGATAAGAAGGTGTGTTTTGTAGTTCGATAAGCTGGATGTTCGTCTCCTGTTAATGACCTACAAAGAAATTGATAATCTTGTCTGACTGTGAATAGTGATCGTTCGAGATCATATGCCGTTCAGGGCGATATGTGACCATTCAAGGCCGGGTGCCGTTCGCGGCGAATGGTGACCGTTTGCGGTCGGGGTGCCGTTAGAGGGAATTTGTGATCGTTCGTGGTCGGGTGCCGTTCGAGGAGAATTATGACCGTTCGAGGTCGGACGCCGTTCGAGGCGAATTGTGACCGTTCGCGGTCGGGTTCCGTTCGAGGTGAATTGTGTGTGTGACTGAGGGAGACTTAGTATCATTAATGTCAAATTTCACGTTTGAGAGTTTTTGAGTTGTTTGTTATGATGGTTTATCGCCATCTCAAATCATGCCCGAGGACCGTTCGCGATGCCATACATATGTATGTGGCTTAGCCGTTATGGAATCACAAATAGAAGATTTACATTCAAAATATGAGTCTTTCAACAAAAATGACCAACAGAATCAATTCCAGACATGAGAAATAGAAAACAAAAGCAAAATAGAGACATCAAAGTGCAAACATCTACACTGAAGTGATTGATAGTCGTATCAGAGCATGCCTGAGAATCTTTCAAGATCTCGCACATGTGTAAATGACTTAATCGTGTTGATGTGGGGTTTGTCACTTATTCATCATTGTTTAAATCAGTTGATGGAAAGCTGATGCCTTGATCCTGAGCCATTCCCAGTAGGCGCAGGTGGTGATCGTTCTTACTCCACGATCGTGGCTCGCCCCATTACATACTGTAATAGCATGCCATTTCGAATATGCCCTTCTATCTCATCCTTCAAATGCCTCTAATCGTTGGTATTACACCCGCTTAGCTCATGGAATAAGCAGTGCTTGTATGATTTCCTATCATTGTTGGTCGGGTCCCTCCTCATTGGCTTTCGATAATGAACCTGTCCCCCGGTGTCCTGGTAGATCTGCTCCAAAGTTTCGCTCAGCTCTGAATAAGAAGTGAATCTCGGTTCTTTTCATGGTCGCTTTGGTCCATCATCGTTACCCTCGGCTTTTTGTTTCCCTTTATCTTTGCCTGAATCTTTTTTGGGAGGATTTCTGACTTTGATTGCATGAACTTCTACTCCCTCTCCCTCCTCTCTTTCAACATTTGCATCTTCTAATCGCAGGAATCCTTTTGCCTCATGATAAAATTCTCCTAGATCCATAGGTGGATCCCTTGTCAGTGAATTTTTGAACTTCGTTCCATCAGCTACGCCAGATACGACCACCATTAGGACCATGGATGGATCTAGACGATCCACTGATGCTGCTGTTGCACTAAATCGTGTTAGAAAATTCTTCAAAGATTCTCCATTTTTCTGTTTTAGCATCGCCGGACTCGTCACATCCTTGGTCCTCGAAATGTGAACTCTGAACTAGCTCATAAATTTTTCGGTCGACTCGGTCCACGTCCGAATGGAACCGCTCTCCAATTGTCTAAACCATAATGCTGCTATGTCTGTCAAATACAATAGGAAGCACCGGGCCATGATCTCCTCTAATGCCCCCAGTACTTCCATGTACCTCATATACCTTGTCAGATGAACGGCAGGGTCTGTCCTTCCATCGTACATCTTCAATGTCGGTAGCTTGATGTCTGGTGGATTCTTGGCCTGCCTATTTACAGGAGCAAAGGGGATCCTGTTAACATCTTCTAGATCTCTATTCAGCAGTCCGCCTCTTATGGATCATCTAACCATCTCTGCCAATCTGTCACTGTCGTCAATCTGCTGTCCTTGTCTATTGCCTCCAATCTTTCCCCCGAGTTCACGAGGGAATCCTGGAATCTGCTCTCCTGGACGGGCGTCCATCCCTCTATCAATGCCATGCTGAACAGCTCTACCTGGTATCCTGCCTAAGGTTGGATCAACATCCTCTAGATGAGTGCCCCCATGTTTGGGTGTTTCTCCGGATGGTCCTACTCTATTCCGAACTCTAGTTGCTCCATGCTCCTGACCTCTATCTCTAGCGTCTCCTGCAGTTGCGTTAACTTGATTCTGCATTCTAGCTCGTCTAGCTCGTTGGAGTCGGTTCTGCATCATCTCTTCTTGTCTTTTCAGCATAGCTTATATCATCGTCTCCATCTCGTCTTGGATGATGAAGACTGAGGTCTGATTTGCTCCAGAGGAAGCCTCCTGACTCTCTTCAGATTGACTCCATTCTGCTCTTGGTCTCCTTGCGGATTGCTTCACTATTGCTTTCCAGACCTATGTCCTTAAGCCTTCAGATCCAAGATCCAAGCTTTAAAATCCCTGAATGCTAGCCCTTCTCAGTGAAAGCACCAAAATGTTTGCGCCAAAATTGGTCGCAAACACCTAATTTCCAATGAAAGCACCAGTTCACAATCAAAGATCATAGATAACAAGTACGTAGAGAATTAAAAGGGAAGAACACTCAGAATATTTAGATGAAAGCAGTAAAGAACATAGAGTTTATAGTGGTTTGGAAATCCAGCTTACATCCACTTTGAAGTTGATAATTTTATTGAATTTTTCTTGCTGATTACAACAGCAAAATCGAAGTACAATGATGAATCTGGTAGAGTCCGGACGTAGAAGAGCTAAAAGTCTCTTTTCTGTAGTCTCTAGGATGTTATTTATAGGCGTAGGCTGCAAATATGTCACTCAGATCTCGGGAGACCTCTTCTAGCTTGTGTGCGGGCCTACACGATCGATCCTATGTGATTTTGACTGGATCCGTGATCGACGCAAATGAATTTTGAATCCATCAAGATTTTGCCCAATCAAGTCGAAATTGAGCATGTACGTTCTTTATGTTGTATGTAAGCTCCATTGTAAATTTCATTGTATTTGGACTTGTAGATTGTGAGATATGATCGATGCAAGTTCGTGTTTTTCGAAGGCTGTCTCCTTCGTATCGATCGCTGCTGCACTGTTCACACTTGATCGTTGCTACATTTTTCGCACTCGATCACTGCTGCACTGTTCGCACTCGATCGCTGTTGCACTATTTGCACTCGATTGCTATTGCACTGTTCACACTCAATCGCTGCTGTACTATTCGCATTCGATCGCTATTGTACTTTGTAACATTCCCGAATTTTGAACAAGTTTAATTTGCCAATTTATTTAATTTCGAAATTTAAATTGTGAATTAATTATGAATTAAATTAAAAATTCTAGAATAAATAAATAAATTGGATTATAATTAAACTTTAATTTGAAATTTAAGAATAAGTATTTACAAGAAGATTTAAAATGCTTAAAGTTAAATATCTTTGAATTGTTTTGATAATTGGATTGTAAGTAATTAAAAAAAATTATTACTTAATTCCAAAAGAATTAATGAAACTAATGAAAGGTGAATTTATTATAATGATAAATTAGAGGTTTATTTATCAATGTATAATTTTATTTTGAATAAAATTTTCTTTTGAAAGATTATGCAAGTAAAATTTATATGTGTGTATATATATATACAATATCCAAGTTTAACAAAAAGGTTTAATTTTGTTTCTCTTAAAAATAATAGTATATGCATAAGAAAACAAAATAGAATGTAAGGATAAAAAAAATTATATACATATGTAAAAGTATTAAAATGAAAAGAGTTTAAAATAAAAATTCTAAATTAATTCAAGACAAGGTTAAAAACATAAATATACAAAATTTTACAAATGTATGAATTGAAAATAAATATGAATATATTTATGTACTAAGCTAAATTTAAAGTTTAAATATAAAATGTATTACATAAACATTTGTGAATATAAAGATCTAATAATTTTAAGGTCTAAACTATAAATTTTAGATTAATTTGAATAAAGGACTTAAACAAAATTTATAATTAAATTTGACAAAAGGATATAAACATAAAAAGTTCATAATTCAACAAATGTTAAAAATAATAAGACAAGTGTCCATCCATTTAAACAAGTGGCAAACTTGGTTTTATTTTCATTTGAAAAGAAAAAAATTTATGTAAAGAAACAAAACCAGGAAAAGAAATATGAAAACAAAAAAGAAATGAATCAAACAATATGTTAAAACAGCCTCTGTTCCTAAATTCCTGGTTTTCAAAGAAAAAAAAAGAAAAAAAAACTTAGATTCAAAAAAATTTAAACCTGGAGATAAAAGCAAAGATAAAAAATCTAGAAAATGAAGAAAAAGCAGATTTTCTAATGCAAGCCTGTAAACACAACAAAGGAGCAAACCTGGAAAACACACAAGCAAGCAAATGCAAGTGAATCAAATTTAAGTCACAAAATATCAAAGCCTGTCTCTGTCCAGACTTCAAAATACTATGAGCAAACTCCTAACTAATTTTTTTTATCTGAGCATAAACTTCTTTTGATCTGATCTATAAATTGAATGTGGTGATTTATATTGAAGTGAAGCTTTGAAATATGGTTGCATGTATACAAAAATGGATATGTATCTGTGCACGTTTGTTGAACAGGCAAAATTGTCTTAGTATTGTTTACAGGTTTCAAAAACCTACTAAAAATCCAAACTCCCTGGAAAATACTGTGAGCAAACTCACATAATTTTGCCTCTATACTTGATATTTATTTGACATTGATGAATGATGAAAACGAAAATTGCTTGAGTAGTTGATAAATAGGCCTGCATGTTTATGTTTAGATATAGATATGAGTATGCCTGTATTTATATAGGTATGTTACAGGGATGTGTTTCTCTATTAAATATCTTTACAAGTTTATAGTTCATCGGAAGAAAAAAAATCATAGCTTCCTATCTAACATGTTCAAGCTATAAATCTTTAAAAGTGAAATGATTGTAACTTAGTAATATCGTTTTTAAAATGAAATCAGGTGGATTCAGTGAACAATTATTTCAAAATTGGAATTTACAGTAATAGCTTAATTTAAGTCAAAAATCTATGGTTTTGATTTTGTGTTTTGGCTTTACCAATGGATTCGTATTACAAAATCACGAATTTTAAGGGAAAAATTAAGAATTTTAGGTAAGTATCAATTGGGAATTTTGGGTTCGAACTAAAAAGGGATTTTTGCAAATTCTCGTTAATTTTCGATGAATTGGATGTTGTGGTCATTGGTGAAGGCTGTATGAGCATCAATGATCAAGGTAAAAATACAATTTGGTTTTATAATTGATCAAGGCATGGGAACGATGATGTTTTAGGGTTTTAAGGCTTGTGTGCTTGTCTGTTTTTGAAGAAGAACTGCATCGTCGTCGAAATGTTTCAAGGTATCAGACCAATAGGAGGAGGACCATGAAGTTGTGGCGAAGCTTGGGTCGAAGTCGCGTGATTTCTGATGGACTAGGTTGTCGGCGTCGGGAAAATTCGTGAGGATGGTTGAGTTTCAGAGGGCGTTCAAACTGCTATATTTTGATTTCCAGTCAAAATTTCAAATCTTGGTTTACGAGATGATTGAAGAGGTTGTCGATGATGCATCAGAGGCCAGGGCGATGGCCAGAGACTCGTCGACCGGTTGTGCATATCCACGTGTGAAGTTGTGCATCTGAGCGATGTTGGGTTGAAGAAGGAAGAAGTTAGTCGGGTATGCTCTCAGGTAAAACGTGGATTTATTCGAAGAAATTGTGGGGTGGCTCGTGTTGTCTGAGTAATAAACGATACAATGGGAAGTTTAAAAAAAAGCAAAGTAAAATAAGAAGAAAGAGGGATAGCTCGTTGGTTGTGCTCGGGTTTTAAGGTGTTGAGTTACCTGGGTTGAAAGAAAATAAAGTTTTAAAAAAGTTTTGAGGATTTAAATTGTTTTAAAAGGTAATTATGGATTAGATTCATCATGTAGTTGAATTTGTAGGTTTTCAAGATATAAAAGAAATAGTAACCAAATTCCTAAATAAAGTTTTCAAATAGTTTTAAAAGATTGAATTTGAATTATTTGAAATTATCTTGGGTTTCGAGTAATTATATTGGGATAATTATTGAATGTAATTAATTTATGAAATGATAATTAATGAGGGGTTAATTTATGTAATTAACTTAAAGTTAGTTTACTTGATGTGATTAATTAAGTGATTAATTTATGTGATAAATTAATGATTACTTAAGGTAATTAATTTAAAAGTAATTAATGATTTAAATTGATTAATTAAGTAATTAAGGGTTAACTACTTAGTGATTAAAGATTTATTAATGATGGAAGGTAAATATATTGATGATTAAAAGTTAATTTATTTATAATTAAAAGTCAATTACTTAAAGTAATTAGGAATTGATTAATTATGTATTTAACATAAGGTTATTTTAATTAATGTGATTTATTAAGAATAATTAATTAATTGAAAATAATTAATTAAGGTGGTTATATATTAATTTATATCAAATGATTTGTAATTAATTAATCAGGATTGGATAATTAATTCATAAGAAATCATTTGGAAAATTAAATAGAATTTATTTAGGATTAAACAATTGAATTAATCCTGTTTATAAATAATTGTCGGATGCTTGAATTGCTTATGAATGATTGTATTGTATGAGATGCCTTGAATTGATGGTCCTATCCGATTTGGATATTCTGTTCTGTGGATTGTGCTGTATATAATTTATTCATTTATTGATGATACATCTGTATATTATCTGTGAATCTGTGAACGAGCGATAAGCGTTATAGTTATATCGCTTATCAACAATATTTTTGTGTTTTAATCTGTGACGATTTAATAATTTTGCACTATTGTGTGTAAACCCTGGACCACACTTATACACACAGAAATATGGATTGCACGTGGAAATAGGTTAAGTCATAGATTTTTAAATAGTTTTGAATTTTAATTTTTAATTCAAATGGTTTTGGAAATAGATTTGATTTAAAGTGAAAGGCTTTTGAAAACAAGTGTTTTAAAAATGAAAGTTTTTTTGAGTAACTTAATAAAGATTTGAAAGTTGAATAATCTGATTTAAATTGGAATTAATATTTGAAATTGAATTCTAGATTGGGTATTTATAATTTAAAAATGGTATATAAGCTTATATGGGTTTCAAACCATTTTTAATAACTATTGTGAGGATTTGAATTAACCTCAAAAATGTTAACTTGTATAAATAAAAAGCGGATTTTCCGAAATAAAAACAATTTGTTTTCAAACAATAAAAGCTTCCATATGATTAATGAACTACCAATTTATATTAAAAGGGATTTCAAGTTTGAATTTAAATGATTTTCCAAATTCTGGAAGAATTTTTGGAAACGAGTTTTGAAAGCTATAAGTTAAATCTTGATTTAAAGATTTAACGAGTTAATCCAATCTGAAATGGAATTGTTTTGAGAAGCTATGAATGAAATTTGTTTAAAAGATTGATGAATCTTGTTTAAAATTGAAAGGGGATTTTGAAAAGTGAATCTTTTGTTTAAAAAGATTAAAATGTGGAAATTGTTTAAACCATTGAAAGGTTTCTGGAAGTGAATCTTTTTGGTTAAAAAAGATTGATAAATGGTAATACGTTTAACCATTTGAAAGAAAAGTTTTGGGTTTTATAGTTGTGACTTAACTGAAAACCCATATCCATATGTTTGTAAATATTGCGCTCACTATTCGGTTTAGCCGGGAGAGGACCTTGTGCCATATTGCCCATTTCGAATATGTGATACGACGTTATAGATAGCATTTGAAGACCGGTGGTGAAGACCGGGTATTTGCGAGAACGATAGGATGACCTATCGATTGTCTCTGCACCGAGTAGCTACGGTATAGAGATTCCCTAAGTGATGGGAAGTCCGATCGGGATTGTGGATTCCCGAATTTGCAAGGGCTTCTTCGGAAGTGCCTTCGGTTCTGTTCGAACCCGAAACAGACTTGTATGGATGTGTGTCTAACACTACACTTTGAGATGTAAAACCGGTTTCTATCAAATACATTTCTGTTTGGTGGCGGAGATTTATTCTATTAGCTTAACACCCTTCTCTGAGACGTATGAGCTCAAAGGTTATGTAATTGATGGTTACCAGTAATACATTTCCAATTTGGTAATGTGGCATACGAAGTGCTGCTGATCATTTGTTGATCAAATCATGAATTTTGTGAAAAGTATAGCTTTGTGGACGAGACTTCGTCAAACCTCACAACTCGGAATGGTCGAAACAGGAAAAATGCGGCAAGGTTATTTGAGGGTAGCGCCCCTTGAGGGTATGTTGATTTCCTTCTGGATAGAGGTGATATCATGGTATGGAGCCCAGATATTTAACCTATGTGGTTACTGCAAATGCATTACTTTGTGGTTGTTGGTATCGAGCGCTCGGATAAAGGTTGGTTACGACCGGGGGATGGCATACTCGTGTAGTAGTTACCTAGTTACAGAGGTAAACCGGCTTTGTGTTGGCAGAGATCCGGTTAGGTTCTCGGGGCGTCCCTCCAGAGGCGTACCAATGTGGCCTGGGAAGTTCCTTAGCCTGACCATTTTTTGGAAAACCAAAGAAACAATACGCGCCTTGTACGGTTTTAGTTGTAGAACCTGCCATTTAAAATGGTAGCTATAGCAGGCATAATATAATGGTACCTATGCTGGCTAAGATTAATATTATACTTTTAAAATGTTTTCCACTATGCACTAATAATAATATCAAATGTTTTTCGCGTATCAAGCATATTTGACTATCAT
The DNA here is from genome assembly GCA_030765085.1 of Allium cepa. Classification (NCBI taxonomy): domain Eukaryota; kingdom Viridiplantae; phylum Streptophyta; class Magnoliopsida; order Asparagales; family Amaryllidaceae; genus Allium; species Allium cepa. The sequence goes on from CM060931.1 coordinate 1,053,666,098, forward strand.
AAGGAGAAATCTTTCCCAAGTCTGCATTTTCATTGTCTGTGTGGCAGGAGGTCTTATGGTAGTTTCATTTTCCAAAAAGCATTGCGGATTTCAAATTTTTGATTCTTTTGTTTGTTTTTAAAGATAAAAATGTTTTTGTTTGCTCATACCAGTCTTGCTTATCTTAGAGGTCTTGGATATTGGAGTCTTTGGTGGACGAGACTTGCTTGTCTTGGTGCAAATTGATGGTGGTTCGAGCTTGTGGTTTTGAGTTTGGCTATGGAGCATTGGATTTGAGTTGCAGTTGCTGTTTTTATTTTTGGTACCGCCGCTACTTCATTTAGTTTTCCGCTGTAGCATATTTACCTTGTATCTCTGATGTTGATTCTTGTTATATCATTGTTGTATCATTCTGGATATTGTATCATTGGTTGTATATGATATTCATTTCTTTTTCTTCCGCTGTGTGTTTTATTTAATTGTGTTATAAGCTCCGACGACTCGGATTTGAACGGTCGAATCTGCGACATTCAAGTACGATGTAAAAGTACGGATGTTGATTTTTGAACGCAAAAAATCCATGTCGTTACCTTTGGTATCAGAGCGTAAGGTTAAAACTTTAGCTCAGGAGTATAACACATTAGGTAACTCATTAGAGATAGGGTGAAGTATACCCTAGAATGAGTGTATCCCTAAGATATCCGTTCGAATGCCTCAGTAAATTCTCTTACTATCCACTGATAGTAAGTATGAGTGCAAGAAGTGGACAAGATAGGGGACATGGGAGTACGACTATAAATGGTCGATACCCTACAATAGCGGAAACAACTTTCTCTATCAATCTCCTTTGATTCGTCTTTTCAATTCTTTGATGATTCCTGGCAGCTCCAGGAAGAAGCTTTGATATATTTCCAAGGGACATAAACTCCAGATGGGTCAGAATTGTTTGTTTGGATGAATTGTTTGCTTTGGTTGCTATGGTTGATAGATATATTTTGGTTGTTTAAACTAAAAGTTTTGGGATTGCATCCATATATCTGTTTATTCTGTTGGGGCTCGATATATTCTACGAGTGATTAGTTATCTTTCGAGCTAACCAATACCTCTGTATATTCGTAGATTTGGTGACCCGAGTATCTTGATTTGTTCTTGTATCCATTATTGATATTCTGATTTGGGAAGCCAAATGCAGAATAATTATTCAGTTTGTTCGGGTAATTCATCTCTCAATCTATCATCTATTCTTGGTTGTCTCACTTACAAATTTCGAGGACGAAATTTTCTAAGGGGGAAATCTGTAACGTTCCCGAATTTTGAACAAGTTTAATTTGACAATTTATTTAATTTTGAAATTTAAATTGTGAATTAATTATGAATTAATTTGAAAATTCTAGAATAAATAAATAAATTGGATTATAATTAAACTTTAATTTGAAATTTAAGATTAAGTATTTACAAGAAGATTTAAAATGCTTAAAGTTAAATATCTTTGAATTGTTTTGATAATTGGATTGTAAGTAATTAAAAAAAATTATTACTTAATTTCAAAAGAATTAGTGAAATTAATTAAAGGTAAATTTATTAGAATGATAAATTAGAGGTTTAGTTATCAATGTATAATTTTACTTTGAATAAAATTTTCTTTTGAAAGATTATGCAAGTATAATTTATATGTATATATATACACACACAATATCTAAGTTTAACAAAAAGGTTTAATGTTGTTTCTTTTAAAAACAATAATATATGCATAAGAAAACAAAATAGAATGTAAGGATAAAAAAAATTATATACATATATAAAAATATTAAAATGAAAAGAGTTTAAAATAAAAATTCTAAATTAATTCAAGACAAGGTTAAAAACATAAATATACAAAATTTTACAAATGTATGAATGGAAAAAAATATGAATATATTTATGTACTAAGCTAAATTTAAAGTTTAAATATAAAATGCATTACATAAACATTTGTGAATATAAAGATCTAATAATTTTAAGGTCTAAACTATAAATTTTAGATTAATTTGAATAAAGGACTTAAACAAAATTTATAATTAAATTTGACAAAAAGATATAAACATAAAAATTCATAATTCAACAAATGTTAAAAATAATAAGACAAGTGTCCATCCATTTAAACAAGTGGCAAACTTGGTTTTATCTTCATTTGAAAAGAAAAAAATTTATGTAAAGAAACAAAACCAGGAAAAAAATCTAAAAAAAAGAAATGAATCAAACAATATGTTAAAATAGCCTCTGTTCCTAAATTCCTGGTTTTCAGAGAAAAAAGAAGAAAAAAAACGTAGATTCAAAAACATTTAAACCTGGAGATAAAAGCAAAGATCAAAAATCTGGAAAATGAAGAACAAAGCAGATTTTCTAATGCAAGCCTGTAAACACAACAAAGGAGCAAACCTGGAAAACACACAAGCAAGCAAATGCAATTGAATCAGATTTAAGTCACAAAATATCAAAGCCTGTCTCTGTCCAGACTTCAAAATAATGCGAGCGAACCCCTAACTAATTTTTTTTATCTGAGCATAAATTTCTTTTGATCTGATCTATAAATTGAATGTGGTGATTTATATTGAAGTGAAGCTTTGAAATATGGTTGCATGTATACAAAAATGGATATGTATCTGTGCATGTTAGTTGAACAGGCAAAATTGCCTTAGTATTGTTTACAGGTTTCAAAAACCTATTAAAAATACAAACTTTCTGGAAAATATTGTGAGCTAACTCACATAATTTTGCCTCTATACTTGATATGTGTTTGACATTGATGTATGATGAAAAGGAAAATTGCTTTAGTAGTTGATAAATAGGCCTGCATGTTTATGTTTAGATATAGATATGAGTATGCCTGTATTTATATAGGTATGTTACAGGGATGTGTTTCTCTATTAAATATCTTTACAGGTTTATAGTTCATTAGAAAAAAAAATCATAGCTCCCTACCTAACATGTTCAAGCTATAAATCTTTAAAAGTGAAATGATTGTAACTTAGTAATATCGTTTTTAAAATGAAATCAGGTGGATTCAGTGAACAATTATTTCAAAGTTGGAATTTACAGTAATAGCTTAATTTAAGTCAAAAATTTATGATTCTAATTTTGTGTTTTGGCTTTACCAATGGATTCGTATTACAAAATCACGAATTTTAAGGGAAAAATTAAGATTTTTAGGTAAGTATCAATTGGGAATTTTGGGTTTGAACTAAAATGGGCTTTTTGCAAATTCTCGTTAATTTCTGATGAATTGGATGTTGTGGTCATTGGTGAAGGTTGTATGAGCATCAATGATCAAGGGAAAAATACAATTTGATTTTATAATTGATCAAGGCATGGGAACGATGATGTTTTAGGGTTTTAAGGCTTGTGTGCTTGTCTGTTTTTGAAGAAGAACTGCATCGTCATCGAAATGTATCAAGGGATCAGACCAAAAGGAGGAGGACCGTGAGGTTGTGGCGAAGCTTGGGTCGAAGTCACGTGATTTCTAATGGACTAGGTTGTCGGCGTCGGGGGAATTCGTGAGGGTGGTTGAGTTTCAGAAGGTGTTCAAACTGCTGTATTTTGATTTCCAGTCAAAATTTCAAATTTGGGTTTACGAGATGATTGAAGAGGTTGTCGATGATGCATCGGAGGCCACGGCGATGGCCAGAGCCTCGTCGGCCAGTTGTGCATATGCACGTGTGAAGTTGTGCATCTGAACAATGTTGGGCTGAAGAAGGAAGAAGTTAGTCTGGTATGCTCTCAGGGAAAACGTGGATTTATTCGAAGAAATTATGGGGTGGCTCGTGTTGTCTGAGTAATAAACGATACAACGGGAAGTTTTAAAACAAAGCAAAGTAAAATAAGAAGAAAGAGGGAATAGCTCGTTGGTTGTGCTCGGGTTTTAAGGTGTTGAGTTACCTGGGTTGAAATAAAATAAAGTTTTAAACAAGTTTTGAGGATTTAAATTGTTTGTTTTAAAAGGTAATTATGGATTAGATTCATCATGTAGTTGAATTTGTAGGTTTTCAAGATATAAAAGAAATAGTAATCAAATTCCTAAACAAAGTTTTCAAATAGTTTTAAAAGACTGAATCTGAAATATTTGAAATTATCTTGGGTTTCGAGTAATTATATTGGCATAATTATTGAATGTAATTAATTTGTGGAATAATAATTAATGAGGGATTAATTTATGTAATTAACTTAAAGTTAGTTTATTTGATGTGATTGATTAAGTGATTAATTTATGTGATAAATTAATGATTACTTAAGGTAATTAATTTAAAATAATTTATGATTTAAATTGATTAATTAAGTAATTAAGGGTTAACTACTTAGTGGTTAAAGATTTATTAATGATGGAAGGTAAGTAAATTGATGATTAAAAGTTAATTTATTTATAACTAAAAGTCAATAACTTAAAGTAATTAGGAATTGATTAATTATGTAATTAACTTAAGGTTAATTTAATTAATGTGATTTATTAAGAATAATTAATTAATTGAAAATAATTATTAAGGTGATTATGTATTAATTTATATCAAATGATTTGTAATTAATTAATCGGGATTGGATAATTAATTCATAAGAAATCATTTGGAAAATTAAATAGAATTTATTTAGGATTAAACAATAGAATTAATCCTGTTTATAAATAATTGTTGGATGCTTGAATTACTTGTGAATGATTGTATTATATGAGGTGCCTTGAATTGACGGTCCTATCTGATCTGGATATTTTGTTCTATGGATTGTGCTATATATAATTTATTCATTTATTGATGATACATCTGTATATTATCTGTGAATCTGTGAATGAGCGATAAACGTTATAGTTATATCGCTTATCAACTATATTTCTGTGTTTTAATCCATGATGATTGAATGGTGTTGCACTATTGCGTGTAACCCCTGGACCACACTTATACACACACAAATATGGATTGCACGTGGAAATCGGTTAAGTCACAGATTTTTAAATAGTTTTAAATTTGAATTTTTAATTTAAATGATTTTGGAAATTGATTTGATTTAAAGTGAAAGGCTTTTGAAAATAAGTGTTTTAAAATGAAAGTTTTTTGAGTAACTTAATAAAGATTTGAAAGTTGAATAATCTGATTTAAATTGGAATTCAATATCTGAAATTGAATTCTAGATTGGGTATTTATAATTTAAAAACGGTATATAAGTTTATATGGGTTTCAAACCATTTTTAATAACTGTTGTGAGGATTTGAATTAACCTCAAAAATGTTAACTTATATAAATAAAAATCAGATTTTCCAAAATAAAAACAATTTGTTTTCAAGCAATAAAAGCTTTCATATGATTAATGAACTACCAATTTATATTAAAAGGGACTTCAAGTTTGAATTTAAAATGATTTTCCAAATTCTGGAAGAATTTTTGGAAACGAGTTTTGAAAGCTATAAGTTAAATCTTGATTTAAAGATTTAACGAGTTAATCCAATTTGAAATGGAATTGTTTTGAGAAGCTATGAATGAACTTTTGTTTAAAAGATTGATGAATCTTGTTTAAAATTGAAAGGGGATTTTGAAAAATGAATTTTTGTTTAAAAAGATTAAAATGTGGAAATTGTTTAGACCATTGAAAGGTTTCTGGAAGTGAATCTTTTTGGTTAAAAAAGATTTATAAATGGTAATTCGTTTAACCATTTGAAAGAAAAGTTTTGGGTTTTAAAGTTGTGACTTAACTGAAAACCCATATCCATATGTTTGTAAATATTGCGCTCACTATTCGGTTTAGCCGGGAGAGGACCTTGTGTCATATAGCCCATTCTGAATATGTGATACGACGTTATGGATAGCATTTGAAGACCGGTGATGAAGACCGGGTATTTGCGAGAACGATAGAATGACATATCGATTGTCTCTACATCGAGTAGTTATGGTATTGAGATTCCCTAAGTGATGGAAAGTCCGATCGGGATTGTGGATTCCCGGATTTGCAAGGGCTTCTTTGGAAGTGCCTTTGGTTCTGTTCGAACCCGGAACAGACTTGTATGCATGTGTGTCCGACACTACACTTTGAGATGTAAAACCCGTTTCTATCAAATACATTTCTGTTTGGTGGCGGAGATTTATTCTCATAGCTTAACACCCTTCTCTGAGACGTATGAGCTCAGAGGTTATGTAATTGATGGTTACCAGTAATACATTTCCAATTTGGTAATGTGACATACGAAGTGATGCTGATCATTTGTTAATCAAAGCATGGCTTTTGTGAAAAGCGTAGCTTTGTGAACGAGACTTCGTCAAACCTTACAACCCGGAATGGTCGAAACAAGAAAGATGCGGCAAGGTTATTTGGGGGTAGCGCCCTCTGAGGGTATGTTCATTTTCTTCTGGATAGAGATGATATCATGGTATGGAGCCCAGATATTTAACCTATGTGGTTACTGCAAATACATTACTTTGTGGTTGTTGGTATCGAGCGCTCGGATAAAGGTTGGTTACGACCAGGGGACGGCATACTCCTGTAGTAGTTACCTAGTTACAGAGCTAACCCGGATTTGTGTTGGCAGAGATCCGGTTATGTTCTCGGGACGTCCCTCCAGAGGCGTATCCATGTGGCCTAGGAAGTTCCTTAGCCCGACCATTTGTTGGTAAACCAAAGAAACAATACGCGCCTTGTACGGTTTTAGTTGTAGAACCTGCCACTTAAAATGTTAGCTATAGCAGGCATAATATAATGGTACCTATGCTGGCTAAGATTAATATTATACTTTTAAAATGTTTTCCACTATGCACTAATAATAATATCAAATGGTTTTCGCGTATCAAGCATATTTGACTATCATAAGGAGAAATCTTCCCCAAGTCTGCGTTTGCATTGTGTGTGTGGCGGGAGGCCTTATGGTAGTTTCATTTTCCAAAAAGCATTGTGGATTTCAAATTTTTAATTCTTTTGTTTGTTTTTAAAGATAAAAATGTTTTTGTTTGCTCATACTAGTCCCATGACTGACCCGGAGTTTATTATTCCTTTCCTAAACTCTGGGTGCCCACAATTTTCCACACGGGAAGTCTAGAGTTGGGTTTTTCAGATAGTAGATATAGATATCGATTTGGTAGCTTCTAGCTTTCTCTTTGGTATTCTTTGGAGGTCTTGGATATTAGAGTCTTTGGTGGATGAGACTTGCTTGTCTTGGTGCAAATTGATGGTGGTTCAAGCTTGTGGTTTTGAGTTTGGCTTTGGGGCATTGGATTTGAGTTGCAGTTGCTGTTTGGAGTTTTAGTACCGCTGCTAGTTCATTTAGTTTTCCGCTGTAGCATCTTTACCTTGTATCTCTGATGTTGATTCTTGTTGTATCATTGTTGTACCATTCTGGATATTGTATCATTGTTTGTATATGATATTCATTTCTTTTTCTTCCGCTATGTTGTTTTACTTAATTGTGTTATAAGCTCCGTCAACTCGGATTTAAACGGTCGAATCCGCGGCATCCAAGTACGATGTAAAAGTATGGATGTCGATTTTCGAAAGCGAAAAATCCGTGTCGTTACATACTGTTCGCATCGATCGCTGTTGCACCGTTCATACTCGATCGTGATGGATATGAAATGATGACCACTTGATGGATGCAAACCAATATAGATGATGGATACGAACAGTTGAGGCTCGATGAATAGGAGCAAGGCCCTTCAGTTGATGGATACGAACAGTTAAGGCTTGATGGATACGAACAAGAATCTTCAGTTGATGGATACGAATAAGACCCTTCAGTTGATGGATACGAATAGTTGAGGCTTGATGGATACGAACAAGACCCTTCAGTTGATGGATATGAACAGTTGAGGCTTGTACAAATAAGGCCCTTCAGTTGATTGATTGAATTGCATCGATCATATCTTGAGTGTATGAACTCCGATTGACCTGAAATTTGGAACGTTGGCTTTCATAGTTTTGCTTGTCATGTCTTGTTAATTGTTGCCTGATCCAGATTTGGACAAAATTTGTCGATATCCATAACGAAACAATGTATAAACAATCTTTGGGACAAACTGTTCCTGATTTTAAGTCAACTTTTTGGTGTCACGGCCTTGCCAAAAGGCGGGATAACATACATGTTATTACTATTAATTTACAGTCTATAACTAATTATAATTTTTTAACCATTTCAATGAGTTGGAATTTCAATTAAAGCAGTTATCAATTACCTAAAATTTATACTATTACACTTCATTCCAGTTATATTCTTATTATGAAATCATAATTTTTTTATTTCTTCCAACTTAATCGCAAAAACTTATTGAATTAACTATTTTTAATTATCGAAAATTATGGTTCGTTACAACCAGTCCCGGTCTTTTCGCACCAACAACGCAAAAGTGTTATTCAACCTCATACAGATACCACATCTCATAGACTTACCACGTTTCCAACTTTCAACTTGCTATCCTTCGGCCAAGAAGGAAGCTCGGTAGATTAGAGTAATCACTTCGCACTACTCGATTCAACATCATTTACACCAAACGATAATCAAGCCTACGTAGATGGTTACAGAATAAGTGTACGAGTAGATAGTTTCCACATCAAGTCAAGAAACTAAAATGGCCAAAAAATATAATTTAACACTAAAGTAGTCACTAGGCCTGACTTATAAAATCATTTATAAATCAATTCACTTTCCAATTTATTTACTTCAAATTATCTTTAAAAGATATATTTCCAAAATTATTCAATATTTCAATATTTGGAAAACATTTCATAAAATTATTTAAATATTAAGTGAATTCACAATATTGTATTTTCAAACCATTTAAACTCCATTTCGAATTATCACTTTCCAGAACATTCGTTTTAAGGATTTTTCACTTTAAAAATGTGATATATTTCCTTTTATAAAAATTCGTATTTAGCTCATCAAATTAAATTGATTTCATATTTGTAAAACATTATTTATAATCAACATTTCTATTTTATAAAACTTCCACTTATAAAATTCCTTTATTAACCAATTTCCATTTGTATCCCATTTATATGCCAAAGTCCCATTATAAGTTTATTTACTTGTAAATCTCTTTATTTACAAATTCATTCTTTTCTAATCTTATTATTTATAAAGTTCATTATAAATTCATTTCTAAATTTCAATTGCAAATCCATTTACAAATTTGATTATAAATCCATTTCTAATATTTATGAAACATTGTTTATAAAAATCCATTTCATTAAATCTCTTTACTAATAGCATTCCTTTATAAACTTTCATTTTAACATTTATAAAACTCGTTCATAATTCCATTACTTTTATTTATAAATATCAATTTTATAAATGTTATATATGAACCACTTACAATAAGTTCAAAATTCTCAATTTAACTTATTTTACAAAATAGCTAGCTTCGTATTTCAAAAATCATATTTAAGTATATTTCACAAAGTGATAATTTTTATAATATAAAAATTATAACTTTTTATTCATTTAAAATAAATTCATTTCTTTAATAAATTCATTTCTTTAACAATTCAAAAATTATTAAAACATATATATATATATATATATATATTCAAAATCACTCTGAAATCCTTTTTAAATTGAAATCATCATTTTAATATTTTAAATTTCGAAAATATGGCCCAATGCTGCAAAGGTACTATATAAGGGGATTCACATCAATAATAGCAAACGTGGCATCCATCACATCAAACATCATATAATATAGCATATATAACAATATGTGTAAATAAAAATCTACAATGGTTAGGAATCCAGTTGGATCCCTCCAACCTTTAATCTCTAACAAATACACATATGAGAAAATATGTACAATGTCTGCTACGAGGTAGACGCACGTACAAAGGATCATCCGCTCAAACATGGGAACGTACAGGGTCCCATCTGCTCCGATAGGCAGGAATGTATCCAACTACTAATAATATAGTATAACATCCAAACAACCATCGAACGACATATAATAAATTTATTCCTACTTATATAAAAATATAAGTGGGCTAGAGAGAGTGAGTTGTACTCACTTTGGTTGCTTATGTCATCGCAGCATTGTATTTTGATTAAAAACGAATAGGTATTTGAATTTGACCAAAATTCTTGCATGCTCAAATCAAGTCCAATCCATCCATAGCGTAGTATTTACAAAGACGAACCCAACGCAGCTTTTTGGTGTGAAACGGACCTCGCTGACAAAGTAATGCATTTTATAAGTTACACGAATTATAATATAATTAACTACATCACTAGCTAAATCAGTTAACCTACTTGATGTTCATAATCCTTCTTCCGCTCCTTCCAGTTTATGCACGCACGAAGAGCCCATACGCACGCTACTTCCATTGACTGCCGTGCCTTCTACATTCGCCAAGAGATCGATCAACTAACACCACCATGAAGCTCATGCTCCAGCGCACCCATAGCCAGAGACAGGTCGAACTCGGTCCTCCCCATGCCTCGAAAGTCGTGCTTGAACGCAGTGCATACATGGACAGATTTCACCTCAACCATCGCATGAAATTCCAATACCACCATTGGATTTGTAGATCTCGTTGTGCTCTATAGGTTTGTAGTTGATATTTTTTGCTAAATGTCGATGGATTGAGAGTTATTTGAGAAAGAAACTGTGCCATTTCTGGCCATTGAAATTAAAGGTGGAGGCTGGCCCTAATTTCCTAGGGTTTTGGCAAACGAAAGTGGGCTTGAGGTCCTTTTATACAAAATATCTCAAAACACTATTCACCCGAATATTCTTCTAACTCTAAACGAAGCGTGCCATCGGGCATTCATAATGTTTTACTCATATGCCAAACATAATGGAGTATATATCGGAGGCCAATTCCATCGTATTTGGAAGATAAGTTTTCAAATAGAGTTATTTTAATCAAATTTCCTTTAATTAATTTCTATGCATTTCGAGCTCGCACAATCAAATTGTAAGTCCAATCGACACGAAATTTGGAATCCTATAATGACTCACTATTACGGATCCAATGAAACAAGTTTCGTCGAAATCCGAGACAATGTTAAAAATGACAATTTTTACACGTTAATTAAATTAACAAATTTTCAATTTCTATTTATTCACTTTTAAATCAAATTAAAAGCTTGTTAATTCCATTCTAATTTAAATAGATTTATATGAACTTTATAAATCATTTTTCATTCATTTTAAATTCAAAATCCAATTATTTCTATAGTTTCAAATCTTAAATTGAATAATTTAATTATCCAATAAAACACTGTATTCGAAATATAAGTTATTCAGCTTACAAAATTAACTTTTTAATATTTAAAATCAATTTAATAATGTAAATTCAGATGACTGAAAAACTGGGTCGTTACAAATCAGATCCAGAGTGAGAAGAAGAAGAAGATCCCTTTTGGTTTGCAGGTAGACTGGTATTTACAAAGAAACAGAGGTCTGAAGCCCACCTGCATTGAGGTCCAGGAGATAGCCTGAAGTTACCCAAGAGAAATCAAAGCACCACGAGTCAAGAGCATAGCTCGGTACCGACTAAGGTCCTTAGCGTGGTACCAAACTATGGTTTTTGGTGCAAGTTGAACTTTTTCACTCGCGTTACTCTTCTATCTTCCGTAGGATGTGTTTCAAGCTCTTTTCTATTGAATTTGGGTCGATTCTAGTGATATTTCCGATAGCTGCATTCTCTTCTTTTTTCTCGTCAATCCTTGAAATTTCTCATTCATAGGAAAACTACTTGATTACAAGTAATTGGAGTGGTATAGGAGATGTATGGAGTTTGGGAAGTGGAATGGGGGTGAAATGATTGGTTGGTACAGACCTATGGTTAGCTTGGTACTGAGCTATACACTTAGCTCCAAATTATGCTAAACTTTCCCGATTGTTTGTCTACTACATTTAGGTATGCTTGCAAGTTTCCAAATCATTTCATTTTTGTTTTGATCTTCTAAGTCCAGTTGAAGTCTGCTTAGCTAAAAAGCAGGTAAACACTTCTTAGATTCAATGAATTTATCATAAACCCCTGATTTGTATTTCATGAAATATGCATATCCATATCTAGATAAATCATCGGTGAATATTAAGAAGTGCGAGGTGGAAACTATAAACATAAGACACATATATCAGCATGCACTAATCCTAAGAGTTCATCAAATCTTTAGGTGCTCCCACTAAATGCGTTCTTAGCCATTTTACCTTTGGGACATGACTCACAAGTATCAAATGATTCAGGTTTAGATGATCTTACTACGACCTTGAGTTTACTCAACAAATCGTAGTCCCAGAAATAGTAAGTGTTGCTTAAATTTCACACAAGTATGAATTCGGCCCACGTTGTCCAATTGGCCCATATAATAATAGTTGTATTCGTCTTGGCCCGCATATTCCAATATCCATCACCTTGATCAACCCTGGCTCAAATGGTGATGGATTACCCATGCACTACACCAGCCCGATACATGGCACTAGCTTGGCATTACACCCAGGTCGGCCTAGGCCCAGGCCAACATGGCTCTCCCAAGAATGTCTTACCAGCATCGATGAAAGAGTCAGGAAAGCATCTCTCCCGCACCACCAGTGGCAACCGTGATACAAGAGTGAATCGACCTATGAGGCACTTCTCCACTGTTGACTGGTCTGTTTAATCAATAAATCGTCGAACAGATCCCACACTTATCTCTAACTACATCTACCTATGCACATCGACTCTTACGACATTGATCAGCTATGGCTACAACCAACAGACTACCGCTGCCTAAATAAGCCTTGCATGCACTATTCCCTTGAAAATATTTGCGCAAACAAGCATGATTCATACAAAAAGTACCATTGTACAGTAACCCCTTCATGTCCTTTGCTGCCATCAGAACATCTCTGCTATAGTCCTTTCCTGATCTCATGCCACATTCCCCTATCCCAAGCATGCTCAAAGTACGGTTAGTCAGTTCTCACCATAATTGGCATGTACATCAACCGTATACCCTTTTCAATGGCCTATAGTGATACTTGGGATTTATTAGCATAATCTCAGCCATCCAAGCATCAATTTTAGCAACTATAAATAGACTAAGGCATGCATTTTTACAAGGGTGGAAAAACTTTAGCTTTCAAGCAATTGCGCTTTTGTCATTACCTCTTGTAGTCTAAACTATTATGACAGAAATAGAGTAATAAGAAATTTCTAACAGTGGACTGGATCACCTTTGATCAAACCATTCTAAACGTTGTCTCTTTGTTTTGTGCATTTAATTTTCTCATAATACATTTTAATCAAAAGTATTTGTACACAAACTTAGCTTGTATCACCTCTAAAACCAAATTCCAAGGTCGGCTAGATTTCTAGTCAATATTTTGACACTAGAAGGAGGACCCCCCCTTAAATGCTCTCATTTTTCTTCACTTTACTTCTCTACAAATTTCTTTCTCGTTTTTACCTTGAAAAATCCTAATGAAAACGAAGTTGATAACTCCAATGATTGCAATATGAGTGGGGCTACTAGAACAAGCATCATCTACCCTATCCCTAGGCCGAGCAACAACATGCGGCCCAATATGATCAACAGTTTGACAAGCATAGCAAAGCTCGCTCGTAAAATGAACAAGCTTCAGGCTAGAATGGACACACAAGCAACTATAAACTTTGGCTTTGTCTCCCCCTAGTTGTTGACCAGACCCTTGTCGGGCCTATCATGCCCAGTACCTACAACATAATGTATGACGCTCGAAAGAGAGAAATACTGGAAACTCCCATAAGAGTCACCCCAGTTCACCATAGGAACATACATACTGCACATGAAAAGGAATACATCTATGAGGTCCCAAAAACTTGAACTGGCAGCATACCACCATTCCTCTTTGGTCGAGAGAGTGTCCATCTTTAGACAGAAGATAAGGCCTATAACCTAAGCTTTGAATGCCTCAGTGGAAGAGGGCAAGGAAGAAATTCATAACGTAAAGAACCATCTATCCACTCCCGGCCCTAGTGGGAGGTACCATGTGTAATACCCCATAACTTTGGTAACATTATATAGGATATTTAATTAGTTAAATTAAATAAAATATGTGTTGATTAGAGAATAGGGATTTGATTTAATTAAAGGTAAGCCGTGCCATTTAACTAATGAATTAAAATAAGAGTCAACATGAAATAGAGGAGGGTAAAATAGGAAAGAGGCCATTCCGATATCCCTAAAACTTGGTCGTGTATTCCTATATAAGTTCATTTCATTTTATCAACATTTTTAAATAAAAGGCCCACCACCATTAATAAGAGAAAGGGGAAACAGATAGAGAAAAGCTAGGAAGAAGCTTAAGCAAATCAAATCCATTCACATTTCAATCTCTCTAATTTCTAAAGCTAAGGTGAATAATGTTTACATCCCAATTTTTTATTGTTTCGGTTTTAAGATGAATTCCGAATATTTTGCAATGATTTGCTATGTTTTTGAATGATGGAATGGTTATATATACTTGTGGATGAAATATGGTTGTTCATATTGAATTTATGATATGTTTTAAGGTGAAAATCCTATAAAATGACATCCAAATACCTTGAGAATTTTTATGAAGATCATAAATGATATTTTAGAGATGGTTTTCAATTTTTAGAATTTTTCTGAATTCATGTGGAATTTATATGAATTTTCTAGAAAAGAAAATGTTGATTTGGATTATAAATTATATATGGCTAAAAAATAAATGGTTTGGGTCTGAAATTTTTATATTAAAAGAGATTTTCTAGAATTTTTATAGAATTTTCCTAAGTGTTTTAATGGATATATAAAATTAGTTAAGGTATAAGATTTAAATGTTTTAATATTTATAAAAAAAGAAGGGGCTTTTTGCAAATAATCCTAATAGTTATTTCTAAAAATTGTAGCACTTTTTAGTGGTAAAGAAAGAGGCAATCAATCAAAATTTGACACTAAAGCAAGTTAGGGGAAAAAACTATTTGCTACATGCTTTTGACTATTTCGTTGCTTTCGGCACCTGCTTCCGCTTTGGTTGGCTTTCGACCAAGTCCCTCCACTTTCAACACCATCGAAACCAATGCGCATTATGCAACAACCCGCATATTTTATGATTATGTATTCAAATGTTTTATTTAAATATAGCATCGTCGTTTGAATTTAAAGTCAGAAATATGACTTTTTGCATACTGTCGAATCCGGACTCGAACCACTTTCATTGATTTTAAAACGACATTTACAACTTGTTTAAGTATAAAAATCGATATTTTTGGAGTTGATTAGGATTTTGGTATTTTCATTTTGGTTTGGGTTTGGTTCTAGCCCACCAACCCAATAAGATAACCCAAACTCCTCTACCAAATACCCTAACTCCACTCCTCTTCATTCATTCCTTTCATAATTTCCTAACACTCTCAAGCAAAAGGAAAAGAGGGGGAAAAGAAAGGAATTTTTTTTCTAAGCCCTAGTTCTCTTAGGAAATTCATGTTCCTAATTTAAGGAGAAACTTAGGTAAGCATCATCTTCATCTTCTCCATCTTAATCCCTCTTTAATTCTTGATTTTTCCTATAACCTAACCTAGGAAAAACTTTGCATTTGATAATAGATTGAAGATTCTAGAGGTGTAGTGAAGAGGAATTGATCTGGCTTTGTTTTAGAGCTTTTCATTAGTTTTTTTTAAGTTTAAAGGTAAGTTCTTGAACTCACACTATTCTATAGCTTTAATTGTTGTTAGGTATGAATTCCTAACATCTATTTCATGTTCGATTGCTTTTGATTGGAATTGATTTGGTGAATTTTTCAATTTTGGTGTTTTGTAGTAAAAATCTTTAAAGATCCTATTTTGGATGTTTGGACATGTTGTTTGGGATGTAACGAAGAGCCTATAGGGCTGTGTTGTCGCTTGGCATAAATCCCTAGCCTCCGTCGCTAGGCCGATCGCCTCCGAATTGATTTGGCCATCATTGGCCTAGACAAATTCTACCTACGCCCAGGCAACCAGATGTCCAGTTCAAAAATCCAGACGTTTGGTAGGGGCTTCTGGAAGAATAATAAAAATGGTAGAAAAATAAAAAAATGGCGGAGCCAAGATCCAAGCGTTTGGTTAAAACCAACCAGATGTTTGGAAGGCTTCAGGGAAGAAAAAGAAAAAGGAGAAAGAAATTATAAATTTCCAGAACCCCAAGTCAGACGTCTGGCTAAACCTACTAGACGTCTGGTACCTTTGAATTTTGCCTATTTTTGAGTGGATTTCCAATTTTTATCGATTTTTGTTGATCCGATTAGTTTTTATCATTTATTATCGACTTTGATGACTTCTTTTCTGGATTTTTAGGAATATCAATTTGATTGAATTTGATATCGACTTTTATGGTTTTAATTCACGTCGTCGAATGTGGATTTTGGTGATATATTGTTTTTACAATCGTTTCTATGATTTTTCACTTTAAAGTACAAAGGTTTCTATACTAGAAGTAAATACTCAAACTCTTTTACCAAAATGGTTTCAACAATTACTTTTAATACAAAGCTCAGTTTAAAACTGTTTTCCAATCTATTAGTATATACAAACCTTTACTTCATTCGTTTGAGAAATCTAATTAAACGACTTAGCAAAACAAGTGGTATGAAACACTTGCGTTTACTTTGTTAGTTAATTCTTGGACTTGTTCGATTAAAATCTCGTGATAATTTTCGAGTGCAAATCCATAATTTTTCATAAATATTTAAGTTAAGCCAGTGGTTATGGGACATGAAGCTAAATTCATTTATTTACTAGCTTAGCGTAATTTACACTTATCGATCAATGATGATCATTTTGTGGTTTAGACTAGCGATATGTGATATCTCTGTGTTAGCAAAAGGGGGACTATACCCTGTTAGGAGGAGCTTCAGCTCATAGTCCACAAAGGGGGACTATACCTTGTTAGGAGGAGCTTCGGCTCATAAGAGGAGCTTTGGCTCATAGTCTGCAAAAGGGGACTATACCTTTTTAGGAGGAGCTCCAGCTCATTTTATGGGATAGCGTCCCATTCTTGATACACGTGTTGGTGAGTTTTCATGCTTCCTTTTGTGATAAACTTTCTCATTTTTTGTGATTTTTGGATTTCTAATTTATGACTTCTGGAATTTATGTTTCACCAACTTTTGTGATTTGCATTGATATGTTTTATCGGTATTTTAGATTCAATGAATAAGCTAAAGAATATGATATTCTTTTTGGATATTTGAGGAGATTTGAGATATTTTATGATTTTCGCTGTTATCAAATATGTACTAGTCGCAGTATGGCATTAGTGTTATCATATACTTTGTCATATCTCTTATTCTATCTCATCTTGTATGATATTTACAGCTAGACCAATCCATTTATTATTTTTCTTCTTAAATAATACTCGGGTCATACCGAGGTGTTTCAAGTGCTTCCACTTGACTTCTTAGCAGGGACTAGATCCTGACTTTTGGCTAACTACTTTAGCTTAGTATTTTTTTTATGCATTCGAGATAGAGACTCCTTGATGTATACTTATTCTTTTGTGACGTAGTGGATCTTTTATGACTACTACTTTTGTGTGCAATTCTATGTGATATGTTCATATCTGTTTCTGCCTTAGTGATATGAATATCTGTGACTAATTTGTGTTATGCTTATTTTGTATTTTTTTCGAAGTCCACATAGCCACAGCGTAGTAGCTTTGAGTTTTTATTTGATATGTATATTTCCTCTTGAAATGAAATGCATGTCATACTGTCTGACCTACTGATACTCGCACAATGCAATTATACAGATGGTCGCTCCTCAACAGCCTTATTCTTCGTGCTAGTCGACGACATTACCCCGTAGTGTCCTTGACTAGTGTGAGTATAGAGGTAGGGCGTCGTAGCTTTGTATCAAAGCCAAACTTTGGAACAATATAGAATATTATGACAAGGATCATTGTCCTAAGTCTCTCTTAGGAATCGTGCTTTAGGATTTAGTTCAAGTCTTAGGACCCGTTCTATCCTATATTCTTTATGATGCCTTTTTTTATCAATCAAGTTTGTTTGGATATTCATTTTGAGAATATATTATTTCTTCTTTCTTTCTTTCTTTCTTCTTTTTAAATAAGAGAAATGTTTAGACCTGGCCGTCCTAGCATCGGTCAATCTAGTGCTACTCCTCAGTATGGCGTATTCATGTCTGCCCAATGGCTTTTGGAACTTGTAAAGAATACCCAAGCTATCGGACCCATTCCAGAGCGTACTCATCCAAAATCTAGGTTTGTACACTTGTGCAGTGATTATACTAATTTGGGTGGAAGGCCATTCAAGGGTTCCGAAAGCAATATAGAAGTCCAAGCTTGGCTTAGAACATGC
This sequence comes from Allium cepa, assembly GCA_030765085.1. Taxonomy (NCBI): domain Eukaryota; kingdom Viridiplantae; phylum Streptophyta; class Magnoliopsida; order Asparagales; family Amaryllidaceae; genus Allium; species Allium cepa. The sequence goes on from CM060931.1 coordinate 1,053,684,352, forward strand.
GGCCGCATCATTTCTCGCATGAATCTTGTGGATCTACATCGAGTCCAAGTGGCTTCTAACATGCTCCAGGAAAGAGCATTGGATTGGTACGATCTTTTGATTTCAGAAATTGTTGAAGAGGAACTTACTTGGGAGAAATTTCGGGAAAGATTTGAGTTGAAGTTTGTGCGAAAGTTGGAAAAATAACTTTAGCTCGACGCTTTATTGACCTTGTTCAAGGTGAATCTTCTGTGATAGATTATGTCGCATCTTTTGAATCCCTCTCTAAATATAGAGTCGAGTATATTAATACCCCATTGAAGAAGAATCAAAGGTTTACTTATGGTTTGAATAAGAACCTCAAAAAGGCCTTACTTTTGAAATTAGAAGTTTCTTTCGATCAGCTTATAGATATCGCTCTTCGATTTGAAGAGGCCGATAAAGAAAGTGATAGTGATGTTGGGGGTGCCAAACAGAACTTCAATAATAGCAAGAAGAGGCATCCTTTTATTATGTTCAAAAGCCCTAATCCCAACAAGAAAGTGAAGCAAGCAACTTTTTAGCAAAGACTCGAATTCCTAATCGTGGAGAATGCTACAATTGTGCTTCTAAGGACCGCTACATAAATAGGCGTCCAAGGCCTGTTTCTTACCGCTATTGCAAAAGTTCGGATCATTATATATCTTCATGTCCCCAGCTTCAAAGCAAGAAAGAGGGAAAGCTAAATGTTGTGCAAACCCCTAGTAACACTTCTCTTGGTCAAGGTATTTCTCATTCTGTCCTTGATGGCATTATTATGTTTCGTGACCATCTCATTCGAGTCTTTTTGATATGGGTGCATCTCACTCTTTTATATCAAAAGAACTTGTTGATACATTTTCTTTAAATGTTGTGGACTTGATGACTTCACTGAGAATTGCAAATCAGTTAGGCGAATCCACAATAACTCAGTTTGTTTTGTAAAGATGTCGAGATTATTTTATGCGATTATACTTTTCGAGCCGATTTGCATGTTATGCACTACCTAGGTTTTAGAATGATTTTGGGAATGGATTGGCTTAACCGTTATGAAGCCCATATCCTATATCCCAAGAGGACTATCCATCTTCGACATCCTCAATATGTTAAGCAGATTTCTATTGTTCTTAAAGATTCAGATTCAGTTCGGTGGCATCCTTATATTCTCTATATCCTCATGATGACGATAATGATGATGAGGAAGATGTCACTTCCCTCATTCACGTTGTTCGTGAATTACCCGATATATTTGAACCTGTTTAGGATTACCACCTAAGCGAGAAATTGAGTTAAGAATTAGTCTAATCCCGGAAGCTCTACCTATCACTCATCCTCCTTATCGTATGTCCAATAAGAAAAATGAACAGATGCGTAAAAAGTTATCCAAATTGGAAGAAAAACAGTTTATTCGTTCAAGTTTCTCTCCTTGGGGAGCTTCAGCTATCTTTGTGAAGAAGTCCGAAGGTACACTTAGGCTTTGAATTGAATACTGCAAGCTTAATGATCTTACCATTAAGAATAAATATCTCTTGCCTCAGATTGATGATCTATTCGATCAACTTTGTGGTGCTAGAGTCTTTTCACAGTTAGACTTAGCAATCAATTTTCATCAGCTTCAAATTGCAGAGGATAGTATTTCTTTGATGTCGTTCCATACTCATTATGGATCTTATGAATGGCTTATTATGCCATTTGGTTTAATGAATACTCCAGCTTATTTCGTTGACCAATGAACAAAATTTTCAAAGACTTCTTTAATCGATTTGTTTATTGGTGATATTCTTTTTAATTTTAAAACCAAGGAAGAGCATGAAAAACATCTTCGGATTGTGTTGGAAACTCTTAGGAGCAATCAATTGAAAGCGAAAATTTCTAAGTGTCACTTTTGGCAATCCCATGTGAAATTTTTAGGACATGTTATTTCTGAATTCAGAATTTCCATAAATCCTTCAAAGATTGAAGCAATTTAAAAATGGAAGAGACCAAAGAGTGTGATGGAAATCCATAGTTTTCTTGGATTGGCGGGCTATTACCGTCGGTTCATAAAAGACTTTTCTAAAATTTTCGTACCTCTTACTAGTTTGCCAAAGAAGGGAGTTAAGTACATTTTGTCAGAAAAATATGAAGCTGCTTTTCAGAAATCAAAAGAACTCCTTTCCAATGCTTCTATTCTTATGACTCTCGAGGGGAATCAAGACTTAATTGTTTATACCGATGATAGTGGTGTTGGTTTGGGAGGCGTTCTCATGCAAAGGGAACGTGTTATTGCTTATGCGTCATGGCAATTAAAGCCAGCCGAGACTAGACATGTCATTCATGATTTAGAGATTGCGGCTATTGTTTTCGCCCTTAGAATTTGGCTTCATTATCTATTGGGAGAGAAATTTGTTCCCTACACCGATCATAAATCTTTGAAGTATTTATTTTCTCAAAAGGAACTTAATTTGTATCAATAATATTGGCTCGAATTCTTTGCATCATATGATCTTGACATTCTTTATACTCTCGAAAGGGAAATTGTGTCGCCAATTCCCTTAGTCATAAGCAACAAGCGATTGTTTTCACGATGATATCTGAATGGAATGATCTCGAGACTTTGTCCACCTGTGAGATTCGAGATCGTGAATCCGATTCATGTTCGTCTTTTGTTTTATGTAGCCTTAAGGCTCATCCTTCTCTTTTAAACCGCATTCTTAAAGCTCAAAAGCATGATCCCTAATTGGCTCATCCTAGCCAAAGTTGCCGGGATAGAAATATTGAAGTTTTGAAAGACTTTAAAATCGATACTTGCGGTGCCATTCGAAAATTTAGTAGACTTATTATGCCAAATATTAGTGATCTTCGTAAAGACATTTTAGAAGATTCTCATCCTTCTAAATTTACCATTCATCCCGGTAGTAGTAAAATGTATGCAAACATGAAACGACTTTATTATTGGAATGGAATGAAATATGATATTGCTAACTTTATTAAGCATTGCATGACTTGCCAACTCGAAAAGGCCAAGCATCAAAGGCTAGGTGGGTTATTGCAACCTTCAGACATTCTTGTTTGGAAATGAGATCAAATTTCCATGGACTTTATTGATGGTCTTCCCCGTTCTCGTTTGGGTCATGACAGTTTATGAGTGATTATAGATAGACTTACAAAATCCGCCTATTTTATTCCCGTTCGGTCCAATCGGACCGTACCTCTTTGGCCAAACTCTATGTCAAAGAAACTGTAAAATTGCATGGAGGTCCTACTTCTATTGTTAGCGATCGTAATCCAATGTTTACTAGTGGATTTTGGAAGGGTCTTCAAAAAGATTTAGGAACGAAGCTTAATTTTAGCACCGCTTATCATCCTCAGTCCGATGGATAAACCAAGCATGTGAATCAAACTCTGGAAGATCTCCCTTGTGCATGTGTTCTTGAATTTGGTAGAAGTTGGGAAGATCAGATTTCTATTGTTGAGTTTTCTTATAATAATAGCTTTCAATCTGGTATTGGTATGGCACCTTTTGAGGCTCTACGGAGGACCATGTCGATCTTCTTCGTGTTGGCTTGAAGCTGTTGAGAAGCTAGTTTTAGGTCCAGATATTATTCATGATTCGGCTGAAAAGATTGACCTTATTCATCGTCGAATCAAAAAGCTTAAAGTGGACAAAATTTCTATGTCGATAACCAAAGAAGGAAATTAGAATTTTTTGTGGGAGATTTGGTATTTATTCATGGTTCACCTATGAAGGGTGTTGGGCATTTCAGTCGATCGGGAAAATTAGCACCTCGATATATTGGTTCGTTTTCCATCACCAAACGCATTGGTTCCGTAGCTTATCGTCTTTTATTACTGACTCAATTTTCTGCTATTCATGATGTATTCCACGTTTCTCAACTACAGAAATGCCTTAGAGATTTCGATTCTATTCTTCAGCCCGACATTATTGAAGAAATTGATGTATCACCTAATTTGACTTATGAGCAACATCATATTCGTATCATCGCTATGGAGGTTAAACGCCTTTGAAATAAAGATGTTCTACATGTGAAGTTTCAATGGTCCTCAAATCCTAAGGACTGCTTTTGGGAATTCAGAGAATTCATCAAGCGAACACATCCGAACTTACTCTCTCGTGCTCCTTAAGGTGAACTTCTCACTTCAAATTTATCATTTTGTGTTAATATGCCTTAGAGTGGTTGTTACTCTTTATTTTCTACTTAAGTATTGTGAGGATGCAATTTCTTTAAGGAAGGGAGTTTGTAACAACCCGCATATTTTATGATTATATATATATATATATATATATGTTTTATTTAAATATAACATCATTGGTTGAATTTAAAGTCCGAAATGTGACTTTTTTTAAACTATTGAATCTAGACTCGAGACCACTTTCATTGATTTTAAAACGACGTTTACAACTTGTGTAAGTATAAAATTCGATATTTTTGGAGTTGATTAGGATTTTGGTATTTTCATTTTTGGTTTGGGTTTGGTTCTAGCCCACCAACCCAATAAGATAACCCAAACTCCTCTACCAAATACCCTGAGTCCACTCCTCTTCATTCATTCCTTTCATAATTCCCTAACACTCTCAAGCAAAAGGAAAATGGGGGGAATGAAGTAAATTAAAATTTCTAAGCCCTAGTTCTCTTAGAAAATTCAAATTCAAGTTCCAAAATCAAGGAGAAGCTTAGGTAAGCATCCTCTTCATCTTCTCCATTTCAATCCCTCTTCAATTCTTGATTTTTCCTATAACCTAAATTAGGATAAACTTTGCATTTGATAATTTATTAAAGATTATAGAGGTGTACTGAAGATGAATTGATCTTGCTTTGTTTTAGAGCTTCTCAATAGTTGTTTTCAAGCTCAAAGGTGAGTTCTTGAACTCATATCTATGTCTATAGCTTTCGTTGTTGTTAGGTATGAATTCCTAACATCTATTTCATGTTCAATTGCTTTTGATTTGAATTGATTTGATGAATTTTTCAATTTTTGTGTTTTTAAGTCAAAATCATTAAGGATCCTATCTTGTATGTTTAGACATGTTCTTTGGGGTGTATCGAAGAGCCTATAGGGCTGGGTTGTCGTTTGGCATAAATCCCTAGCATCCGTCGCTCTTCTGATCGCCTCCGAATTGATTTGGCCATCATTAGCCTAGGCAAATTCTACCCAAGCCCAAGCGACCAGACGTTTGGTTGAAAAATCTAGATGTATGGTAGGGGCTTCTAGAAGAATAATAAAAACGGCAGAAAAATAAAAAATGGCAGAGCCAAGACCGAGACATCTGGTTAAAACCAATTAGACGTCTGGTGGGCTTCAGGGAAGAAAAAGAAAAAGAAAAAGGAGAAAGAAATTATAAATTTCCAGAACCCTTGATCAGACGTCTGGCTAAGCCTACCTGACGTCTGGTACTGTTGAATTTTGCCTATTTTTAAGTGGATTTCCCATTTTTATCGATTTTTGTTGATCTAGTTAGTTGTTGTATTATTGACTTTGACGACTTCTTTTCTAGATTTTTGAGAATATCCATTTGTTTGGATTTGATATAGATTTTTATGGTTTTAAATCACGTCGTCGAATGTGGATTTTGGTGATAGATTGTTTTTACAATCGTTTCTATGATTTGTCACTTTAAAATACAAAGGTTTTTATACTAGTAGTAAATAATCAAACTTTGTCACAAAAATGATTTCAACAATTACTTTAAATACGAAGCTCATTTTAAAACCATTTTCCAATCTATTAGTAACAAACCTTTACACATTCATATAAGATATCTAATTAACGAATTAGCAAAACAAGTGGTATGAAATGTTTGTGTTTACTTTCTCGGTTAATTCTTGGACTTGTTCGATTGAAATCTCGTGACAATTTTCGAGTGAAAATCTACAATTTGTTCGTAAATATTTAAGTTAAGCCAGTGGTTATGGGACACAAAGCTAAACTCATTTATTTACTAGCTTAGTGTAATTTACACTTATCAATCAATGATGATCATTTTCTGCTTTAGACTAGCGATATGCGATGTCTTTTTGTCCACAAAAGGAGGACTATAAACTGTTAGGAGGAGCTTCGGCTCATAGTCCGCAAAGGAGGATTATACCCTGTTAGGGGGAGCTTCAGTTCATAGGAGGAGCTTCGGCTCATAGTCTGCAAAGGGGGACTAAACCCTGTTAGGAAGAGCTCCAGCTTGTTTTATGAGATGGCATCCCATTTGTGATACACATGTTGGTGAGTTTTCATGCTCCCGTTTCTGATAAGCTTTCCCCTTTTTTGTGATTTCTGGATTTCTAACTTATGATTTCTACAATTTATGTGTCACCAATTTTTGCAATTTTCATTGATATGTTTTATCAATAATTGAGATTTGGTGAATAAGCTAAAGAATAAGATATTCTTTTTGTATATTTGAGGAGATTTGAGATATTGTATGATTTTCATTGTTATCAAATGTGTGCTGGTCACAGTATGGCATTAGTGTTATCATATATTTTTGCTATATCTCTTATCCTATCTCATCTTGTATGATATTTATAGCTAGACTGATCCGTTTATTATTTTTCTTCTTAAATAATACTTGGGTCAGGCCGAGGTATTTCAGGTGCTTCCACTTGACTTCTTAGCAGGGACTAGCTTCTGATTTTTAGCTAACTACTTTAGCTTGGTTGTTTTTGTTTTTATACATTCAAGATAGAGACTCCTTGATGTATACTTATTCTTTTGTGATGTAGTGGATCATCTATGACCACTACTTTGATGTACACTTCTATGTGATATATTCATATTTGTTTCCACCACAGTGGTATGAATATCTGTGACTGATTTGTGTTATGCTTATTTTATATTTGTTTTCGAAGGCCACATAGCCATTGTGTAGTAGCTTTGAGTTTGTATATGATATGTCAGATTTCCTCTTGAAATGAAATGCATGTCATACTATCTGACATATCGGTACTCGCACAAAGCAATTACACAAATGGTCGCTCCTCAACAGGCTTATTCTTCGTGCTAGTAGATGACATTACCCCGTAGTGTCCTTGGCTAGTGTAAGTAAAAAGGTAGGGCATCACACATGATATAGATATATTGGTACACATCGAATTGGATAGAAGGTGAAAGGCATGAGGTTGAAACCATAGGTTCCGAAGGGATTGAAACACCACTTTGCTTTTAAACTGAAAATGTGCCTGCTTGCTTTCGACTAAATGATTTTCGACTGAGTAGCGTTTGACTCAGTTAGCTTTCGATTGAGTTTAATAGATTTAAAGGGAATGGTTTCGATTGAGTTGCGCCTCTGTTTTTAAACAATTGCTTTCGACTAAGTCACAACCTTTTGCTGCAAACTTTTTACCTTTTGACCCAGATGGTTTTGAAGGGGTGCTTTGTTTTCTAAAATATGGCCACTTATCCATGAAGGGATGGTTTGGATACCATCACTTTTTTACTTAGGAAATGGTTTCGAAACAAATGCTTTTGACTTAAATGTTTTAAAGACCCATTTTCTATGATTGAAATAAACCCAAAATGGTTTCAAAAGAGATGCTTTTGACTTTAATGGGTTTCTGATCCTTTTGCTCTACTTGAATGCATAATCTAAACGGTTTCGACCAAGACGATTTTCAAAGGCTTTGAAGGGGTAAATTTTTGAATGGTTTCGAAAGGTTTTCACATGTTTTAAATTAAATCCAAATGCTTTCAAAAGGTAGGTTTCGACACCTTTGAAAGGTTTTAATAAATGGTTTCGAAGGGATGGTTCCTTAGGGTTTCAAAAGGATTGGAAGGAAAAGTTTTTCCTATGTTTTCGAAAGGCAATATTTAAAGGTTTTAAAGAGGGATGTCTAAAGTTTTAAAGCTTTCGAAGGAAAGGCTTTTAATGGTTTCGGAAGGGTCACTTTCAATGGTTTCTAAGGGGTTACCTTCAAGGGTTTCGAAAGGGTTGTTTAAGGTTCTGAACAAAGACTTCGAATGTACTAAATAGGCAATATAGCCTAAGTATTTTCAAGTTAAAAAGGGTTTAACTTGTTTGGAAGGATAGTCAATCCTCATTGAAATTCATCAACATTATTTTGAGTAAAGTATATAACATGGAAAAATAGCTTAAAGTAAAGCTAAGAATATATTTTCCTTGTATAAGCATGATTTGAAAGGTTAAATCATTCTGAAAAGGTTTTTAAGGAAAAAGATTATGGGTAGTTGACCTTAATAAAATAATTCAAATAGGTAGTCCATTTTGATTTGGACAGTTAGTCCAATTTGCACACAGTCGGACCAATTTTAGGATAGATAATCCACTTACTACTTATGGACAAACAGTCCATTGGTTACCTAATTATAGCTTAACAGAATTAGCTATTATTATCATTATTATATCAGTTTGATTAACTAGTTTGGTTATAGGAAATGATTTGCAAAATGTATGTTTTAAAGAGGATATTAGTGAGGGGAAACCCGTTTTGCTAAGCGGCATGGTCTCACTTAATATCGGTAAACCGAGATGTAACAGTATTATTCACATCACATTATGTCTGACTCAAAGTTTTTATTTCCCCTTAAAGTCTTGGGTGCTCAAAATTGATTTGAGTAGGCTGAGGTTTGAGGTTTTCAGGTTTTTGAAATGTTGGCAAATAAAGCTTCCGAAGACAAGCAAATGGCTGACGGATAGCTCATTAGGAGTTATAGGTTTTTTTTAATTCCGCTATGTATATTAAGTCAAATATGACTATATTGATTTTGATCAACCAAGGAGGCATCGTCATATGTCGCTCTTCGCACATTTTGTAATGATTATAATTAATCTTTACCTAGGAAACGATATAGCATTATGTAACTTGGATATGAATCTATTGTGAAATTAATCAGTAAAATGTTGTTTTTGGAAATCTATGAATTTGTTCATATTTAAGTGCTTGTGATATTTTGGACACCATTAGTATTACCGTATTTTGTAACCATAAGTTAATACTATGGATAACTACAGCATCTGTAGCGCTTAGTTTTTGGCCTCTAGATATGGATGTTACACCCGAGCCCAAGCCCTGAGAGGCACCCCTACCCACCTAGGTCGCCATCAGTCATCAGAAGAAGATCTTTTGTCACAACCAGGTGTCATCTTTCCCTTTCCATATCTCCATCATAGTTCCCCTATACTAAATAGATGTTAGAGAAGCCATTCCTCGACAAGGGCTAGCATCATCTATGGCAGGAGAAAGCTAGCTTTCGAGAAGAAATGATCGCCTTATGCTAGCAAATGCGCTGAATCCAAACTAGAGATAAGACAGCAAGGGTCTATCAGATGATGATATGGAGATCCTTTCTTCGCAGAAATCCTAAGCACTTACATCTACCGAAGATATGTGCTGCCTTCTATGGAAAAATATGATAAGAATATTGATCCATAAGACCATATCACCACTTTTGACTCATTAACCCGGGCAAGCCAACTGTCTAATCATGCAAAGTGTCTCCTGTTTCCCTCTACATTTAATGTGCCAGCTTCCCATTCGTTCCTTTATTTGCATTCCAACAGCATCACTCCCAGGTCGAATTATGTTCTGGCTACAAAGCTCTCTTCTTCGCATAAAAAAAAGAGTCAAGTTGGCAAGCGAGCCAGGTAACATAAGATAAGGTGCAGCCAAATGCATTTACTCGTACATCAATCGCATCAAAAAGGAATCAACCTAAGCAAGGAGAGCAGACAATAATATCCTTGTAGTCACCCTATGTTTGGGGGTGAGATACCGGTCCTGGATTCGAAAAGGACAACAAAAGCCACCCACTTCATCCTTGACAGACTTTCTTCAAAGGACGAATGACATAACTAGGGTGGAAGAAGATGAAATATCCAACAGCAATGAAGATAGCAGCTAGATAAATAAAGCTGGCCCAAGAGAAGTATTCATCGAAAGAATGGTCGGTAGGAAAGTAACAAAAAGCATGCCAAGGACCGTGCGTTTTTAAAGCCCAGATGCACCAACTACGTAAATCTAAGTCGTGAAATGGAAACTATCTACCTTACGACACGTGATTGTATCCCTTTCAAAGGTCCGCTTTCTCCTGACCTGGATGGTGTAGGAGCCTAGGGTATGAATTCCATCAATTCGATGACCACTCCACCAACGAGTGCTGGTATCTCAAGGATGAAATAGAGTGGACGATCTGCAAAGGAGCATTGGTCCAGTATATAGAACAATAAGCAAAATATCACAATGCCTAAGAAAATCCACATGTCCCACCCCGACGGCTAAACGACAAAAACATGGTCATAGTCAATATTGAGATTATATCAATTTGTTGTGGCTCGCACGTGTTCGAAAGCAATCAAGGGTCTTAAGCCTGATATAGGAGAGAGGTCGGATCTAGGAACCTAGTGCACTCGGTAGATCTCCAGGCCCCAAAGGTCCCTTGGGTTGTGGAAGGCGTAACTGACATTGATTTTACCGTGGAAGACAAGAGAGGACTTAGTTTCCCCTATCACGACCCTATGGTCGTCTTAGGTAGTGTGGCCAACACAAGATCTACTAGGTCTCCATCAATGGGACCACTCCGTTAATGTGATATTTAAAGAAGTTTTTAATAAGATGAAGCTTCTTACCGCCAACCTCACTCCCATATGCATTACCCATCTATCGGTTTAGGGGCATTGACATATTACCCTTGGGGAATACCATTCACAAGTCACTTTCATCCAGTAAGCTTTGGTGGCCAAGATACAAGTACAATATATTGTGGTGGACTTTCCATCCACATTTAACATCTTAATAGGTAGACCGGATTTGGGAGACATGGAGAAATCATGGCATATCGGCGAGTGATGGTGAAATTCCTAATCGAGGAGAACAAGATGCATTCACGAAAACAGGCGAGCCTCTAGAGATTGTTATAACATCTCTTTGTAGTAAGCATAGAAGGGAGAACTTATGTTGTAAAAAGAACTAGCAACACTCAATGGTGACATGCCTAAGAGAATGCATGAGTCCTAATTTCTTATGTTCGTGCTGGGGTCACCCAAAGTCTTGAAGATAAAGCATCCAGATTGATCGTCACCCTAGTCTAGAAAAACACGGTCAACGAGGATAATCTTTTCCCTAGCACACTTGAGTAGGACAAAAGATCTTATAGCTATGTGAAATGAGCAAGTCCACCCCTGCTAATATGCGGGGGTAGAAGATACTACCACTTCTTCTCTCTTAGCATCGGAGGACTCATCTGTGAGAGGCGGGGTAGCCATAGCACTCCGACTCGGCTCATCCCGACTAAAGAGTTATTGAGCACATGATTTATGTGTTGGACTAATGTGATCAAAAATGGAGCATAAGGGTATAGTGATGATGATCCATTTGACCCCAATATGGGAGACTCTAACACCGATGATGGGCCGGTAACTTCGCTTAAAGCAGTATCAATTTACAATGACGACCACAACAAGGTCATCCAAATAGGCATAAAGCTAAGTTCAGAAGTAAGCGATTCGTTGATTTGTTTCCTGAGAAAGAGTAAAGATGTATTTGCCGAGGGAACACCAAAATGGCCAAAATAGATCCTTTAATCATATGTAATGCCCTTAACATTGACTTGATGACTCATCCAGTCCAGCAAAAGAGATGGACCCTCAAGCTCGAATAGTACGAGGCACTCCAGGAGGAAGTAGAAAACTATTGGCAAATGGATTCAGTCGTGAAGCATCATACCTGATCAAGGTAGCTAACCTAGTGCTTGTTTAGGAGCCCAGTGGGGTATGGAGAATTTATATAAATTTCTTAGATCTTAAAAAGGCCTACCCTAAAGACAGTTTCTCTCTGCCCCACATATACCAGATTGTGGACTAAACCAGCAGATATGCTCTACCCATATTTATGGATGCCTACTTTAGATATAATCAAATTGTCATGCATGATTCGGATCAGGAACGCACCTCCTTCATTACCAATGCCAGACTCTATTAATACTATACCATGTTATTTGGCCTTTGCAATATAGTGGCAACATATAAACGACATATCAACCAGATATTGGCCCAGTCGATCGATCGATTGATGGAGGTCTATGTGGATGACATGCTGGTTAAGTTCAAAAAGGCCGAGGGCAGGTAAAGACCTTAATCGAGACTTTCAACATCCTTCGCAGATGTAATATGAAGCACAACCCCAGGAAGTATTCCTTTATTGTTTGATCTGGGTAGTTCCTTGGTTTTGTGGTAAGCATCAAGGGCATTGAAGCCTCTTGAAAATATTTGAGCAATTCAAGAGATGTAGATACCTCGCACAATCAAAAAAGTACAGAGTCCAAATGGAATGATGCAGCACTTAGCCACTTTTTTTCAGAAGCCATAAACCTTGTGTACCTTTCATCAATCTTGCCAAGAAGGGCAAGTCATTTGTATAGGACAAAGAGTGGACAAAAGCCTTTGAAGACTAAAAGAGGCATCTCGCCACACTTCCGGTGCTTTCCAAGCCTATCAACGGGGAAGACTTGTACTTATACCTTGTAGTAACTGACCACACGATCAATCCTGCCTTGATTCGCAATGAATAAAGTACAATGGCCCGTCTACTATGTAAGAATGAGGTTATCAGGCCCAAAATATAGGCACTTTAAGTTGGAAAATGTGGGCCACTACCTGTTGATGGTATCCTAGCTTATACGACCGTATTTTCAAGTTCACCCCATCAAAATCTTTACAAATCAACCCTTAAAGAAAGTACTGAGTTGGCTAGATGTAGCAGCCAACTCTTAAAATGGTCCATAGAGCTTGGACAATAACGTTTTACTCTCCACCTCGCACTTTAATCAAGGGACAAGCTGTGACTGACTTCATTGTGGAATGTTCTTGCCCAGATAGCGGTGATAAGGAGTCGACAATAAATTCACCAGCCTGGCACCTTTATGTCGAAGGTGCAACTAATGAGAAAAGTATAGGGTAGGTACGGTCCTAATCATGCTCGATGGTAAAGAGATTTGCTTTGCCATATGCCTAAGCTTTAAGGCATAAATAATGAACCCGAGCATGAAGCCATCTTGGCCATCCTTTCCGGTCTTAGGATGGACAGAGTGCCGCGAGTAGAATTTTTGCATGTGTTCAGTGACTTCTCACTGGTTGTCAACCAGATTAGGGAATTCTCTATGTTAATGAAAAAACGTTGGCCCTTTATGTCAAGAAGCCAAGAAACACGTCGGCACCTTTATAGACTTCAAGCTAGAGCAAATCCCCCGTGAGAAGAACACCAAGGCTGACTAGCTAACCAAGGTGGTAAGCAATTCAAAGGAGAGCATCCCTTTTGTCCCAATGGAATGCGGGCTACCATTTTCTTTGAATCGAGAGGCAACCTCCATGGAAATTGATGAAGCCCACACTGTCTCCTGGATAACACCATTATTAAAGTACCTCGAAAGCTGCGAACTGTCCACTAAGAAGAAAGAGGCCCTAAACGTTCTGTACTAGACACATAATTATACCATCATGGATGGAAAACTCTACTGGAGGGGGTAATAAACTCCCCTCTACCCAAAAATAGTGTGTGAAAAACATGGAAGCTGATCACATAATGGAGGAAGTACATGAATGCTTCTACAGAGATCATGTCGGCAGCAAAGTCTAGCAAAAAAGGTTACAAGCTAAGGCTGTTATTGGCCCACCAAGATCAAGGACGTAATCAACTATGTTAGAAAATGTGACTGATATCAGTAGTTCGCCAAAATCCTAAAGGCTTCCCCTAGCCTCCTAACCACAATGACATCCTCCCTGTCCATTTGATACTTAGGGGATCGATTTGATCGGTGTAACGACCCATAAATTTTCAATAATTAAGATAATTAATTTAATTAGATTCTATGATTTAATATTGGAAGAATAAAAATTTAGGATTTATCAATGAAGTAATAAACTAGATGATAGGAAATAATGTTAGTTTAAGTTAATTATTAGCAACTTGAATGAAATTCCAATCAATTGAAATAATGAAAATGTTATGCTTGGTTATAAATTGAATATAAGAAAACAAATGTAAATATTTAATTAACTAATGAAATAATATATTTGTTAATGGTAATTGAATGGGATTAGTGTTATGAAAGCAATTGTAACATTTGATGTAAGTAATAAACTTGTAGGTGTGATTAAAGGTTAATGATAAAAATTATTATTTGTTACCTATTTATTTAGTCTATTAAATTTAAAATTGGAAGTAATTGCAATTAATTCACTTAATTAGTGCTGGTAATGTAGATTAAATTGATAATTGAAGAATGTTAATTCAACGAGATGTAACTGATGTAGATTCTATTCATAATATGATATGAGTGAATAAGAAGAATTGAAATCAAGCCTGATCAATTTATTAGAATTTAAGCTATAATAAATAGATTTATTATAATTAAATGCAATTAAATATTACGTTAATGAGAATTAACATGGAATTGAAGAATATTAATATACTAAGACATAAACCAATGTTAATTTTATCCATCAGATGATAATTGATTTAATAACAAGAGTGAAAAATCAAATAAATGAATTTATTGGAAATTTAATTTATAATTACCGAACTTATTAAAATTAAAATTTAACACCGGAAATTATGCAATATTCAATAATAAATTGATATAAAAATTAGTTATAGAGGATTGTAAATTACTAAGTAAGCCAAAAATGATAGAAATTGTGATTTATCAAATTTGAATTGAAAATTTTATTTAATTAATTAATTTTAATTTATTTAATTAATGTGAAAAATAGCCATTTTGGCCACTATCTCGGATCTCGACGAAACCAATTTCATCGGATCCGTAACAATGAATAATTTTAGGGTTTCAAGTTTTATAGCGATCGGACTTGTCATTTGATCGCACGGACTCGAAACACATAGGAATTAATTTAATTGAAATCAATTAAAATAAGCAGATTTTAACGTAACTTCTTCATACGATGGAATTAGGACTTGTAAACTATTCCATTGAGATTATATTTTTTTAAGACATCTAATTTGATATATGGGATGACCCATTTTCGTCCTAAGACCTAACGGGCTTTTCGGATCATTTATCGTTCAACGTGTAAATCAAGTTATGTCTAGTCATTTATATTTTTGACCTACCTATAAATAGCTCGTTATAAACCCTAGGTTATTTTTATTTTCATGTGTCTGTACGTACAATTCTTTCTGTCCATTTCTCCCTCTCAATTCCTTATAGATAACTTCCCAATCCAATTTTAAATCAAATTTCAATCAAAAATTTGAACTCCTCGATATATATCAAATTATATATCGATTTGAAGCTCTTGATGAGTTCAAGTCAAATATGCTATTAGTTTTTCAATCTGGGTCACACTTTGTGGTAAGAATTGGGTGATTAAACCTTGACCGTTCTTTGGTGGTTGATGATCTTCGACTGATCGTTGATTCAATGATACAGTTTCGTAGAGAGGACCGAGGGGAGTGCATCAGCGTAGTTTGTTTGGAAAATCGATAGTCGGATCATCATCAGAAATTCACTAGGGTTAGCTATTATTGGTGGCGGCTGCAAATTTTTCGTGGCTAGCGTGGGACGCGACTAGTCGCATGAGGTCGGGACGAAGCGGAGGTCAATGGCGACAGTTCTTGTGGCTGTGATGGCCGGAGTCGACAAGGAGGCGAGGTAATTCATGGCGGCTGTGTCGATAGTTGCTAGGGTTAGGAGATGATGTGCATAGTGGAGTAGTGACGTGTCTGGTAAAATGTTTTATCATTTATTTTATTTTACTTAATTTAATTTTTAATCGTTTAATTTCTAATAATCATAACTTTCGCATATGAGGTCCTATTCACGCGTGGTTTCTTGCATGGGATCGTATTGAACTTTCGAATATTTTGACGCTGGTTTGGAGAAATTATGAGACTGTTTGAATTTTGGGCTTAAATTGGATTTTAATTCGATTTAAAATCGAAGGTGAGTGATTTGATCCACTCACAACTTCTTAATATTTTTTTATGTTAGTTAAGTTTAATTTATGACGTGATTAAAAATTTATTTATGATTGTTTGGTATTTAAATATCTATTCCTTTTTATTTGAATTTATTGAATTAAACTATCATTTACTGTATTATTGAATTCAAATTGCTAGTTAATTACCTGTATCTAATAATCTATTAATTGTTGATATTTTGGTTGAACTAGATGATGATTGTGATGGATGTTTGAATTCATTATTGGATGATTGGATGCTATATTTGATTTATGAAATGTTATCACTCTGCAAGTTCCCTTAGTTATTGTTTAGGAAAATCACTATGGGTTGAAATGATACATACACGGACGATCTATAGATTAGGGAAAAATCATTATGAGTTGAAATGAGAGACTCGAGCGATTTTATGGATTTTAATATTAACTTGAGATTGCAGTTTGAAATGATATATAACCATAAAATTTAAAATTGTGGATTGAAATGATAAACATCTGTATCACTTGACCCTATGGTAGAGAATTATATACGGACATCGGATTGGTTAAATTAAATGAGTTAAAATCCTTAATTTCCAAATTTAATTAAATGATATTTTGAAATAAAATTTGATTTATATAAATTGAATTATTATTGGAAAATCAAGTTTTATGTTGAAATGTGAATTGGTTTAAAGGAATTTCTTTAAGAAATTAAATTGAAAGTTTAAAGTTAAATTTTTAAGTATAAATGAAATTCTATCGGAATTGAGCTATTGAATTTGTTTGAAAACTTTGAAATATTTAGAAATTGGAGTAATTCGAATTGATATTTGAGCACGGATTGAAAACGATATGAAATTCAATAGTTTATTGAAATTTAACAATTGAAAGGTTTGAAATTTGGTTTGCTGATTTGGAAATTGGAAATGGTCCAAATGTGTTGAAATGAAATGGATAATTAAATTTGGTACTAATTCAGTATTAACTACATAAATTATTTTAACCTATAATTTTAAAGCAATTTAATTTATTTTAAACTACTTAAACCATTTCTATTTCATTTTAAATCTAACTAATCTATTTTAAAGCTATTTAATCTATTTTAATTATGTTTAATCTATTTAAATCTGTTTAACTCTCTTAATCAATTTAAAAATATTTTAAATCTATTTTAAATATCTTAGAGTAATCTGTTTAAACCATTTATAACTATGTAAACTATTTTTCTAAAATTCAAACTAAGTAAAGTTGATGTGTTTATGTTAAAATTCATTGATTTAAAAGCAAATACAGCTAAATGATGTTATAACCTAAGTTGGGATTTAAATGTTATAACTAACTGAATATGATGATTTTGAAGTAAGGATTTAACCTACTTTGGAAGTATGATTTTTGAAAGAAATTATGATTTCAGAAATGATACGATTTCAAAGGTAAATATGATTTCAAAGTGAATATAATTTCAAAAGTATTATGGTTTTGAGAATATGATATTTTGACAAAAATTGTGGAATGATTATGAAAATGTAAAAGAACCATTCGGTGTGTAATAAGTGATTGGTTGTTAAGAAGACCGGGATCAAGTATTATCATACTCTCTACCAATACCGAAAACCACTTTTACAACTGTGTACATGGTGAAGATTCTAGTGATGAAGTAGGATGGTTTGGCAAACGATTTATATAAGAGGTATGACGTGACCCTGACTCCCGTGAGTCAGCTTAGATGTGACTAAAACAGGAGCCACTAGGGGCCAAGTGAGGTCATTCCTCCAATCGGGCACACTTGTTCGATAATATATTCTGACCTTGTGATTGATTTGGTGGCCACCCTTGATTTTGATTTGGGAGTGTGTTCCGAGGTGGGCGGTAGTAGCTGCTATGCATTACCACCAGTCCAAATAAGCAATTGATATATCTATCCTAGCATTGCATCAAGTTCCATGTTCACATGCCATAGAGCGCCTTCTATGAGTTTGTTTTGTACCATACCTATGGAATGCCCTCTGGGTAAATCTCCAGTTTACAGAGGAGCTTACAGTACTGTATAGACTATGAGAATATCTAAAATGTATTAAGGGGGATATGGGTAACGCCTTAATGCTATTTTAATACTTTTACTGTAGACATATTATAATAGCGTATTGTACTACATAGTAGATAGTTTAACGGATCCTTAGGAGATGTAAATCCCAAACATCTCTTAAGTTATTGCACTCATGTTAGACACTGGATAGGAGATGTCAAACCCTGTAAGCATCTCTTACGCCATCATACTCATATTTACCATTGATTTGACTTACCTAAGATCTTTTACTTCTGACTCGAGTGTTTTGTATTTTCAATTCGCTCGGGTCAGCTTGAGCATTTCAGGATTTGAAGACCTTATCTCTAGAGGACGAAGACGAAGATTTGTATTACTATTATTTACTATATTTATTCCACTGCATTATTTATTTATCTCTGATATGTATAACTCCGATTTTGTATTGTATAAGTATAATGAAATATTTTGTAAACAGCTTCATGAACTGTTATTTGACTATTATATTTTGTCATTCCGCTGCAAGATTCTATATTTGTTTTATTTCTTTCTTTTTTCTTATTTAACCCAATAATAATTTGCCTCTTTGTATGGTTTAAGTTGACACGTGAGTCTACTTAAAGCGTTCAAAAAAGGCCGGTCGTTATAATCGGCATGCTACCATATGCCAAAAGCGGATACAACCATGCCACAGTTGCCATGGAATACTTTACAAAGTGGGTTAAGGCAAAGCCCCTCACAAGGGCATTGCACCTAAGATCCTAAACTTTGCGATTGAGAACATTGTTTGCCGATTTGGGTTCCTAAAGAAGATCATAACTGATAATGGCACACAGTTCGAGAGTAGGCTGCTCCAAGGATTCCATGAGAGAAATAACATAGAAAAATTCTTCTCCTCGGTCTTCTATACAAAACAAACAGTTAGGTTGAGGCCGTAAGAAAAACCATTAAGTCAATGCTGAAGAAGTGCCTTACATAGGCTAAAAGAAACTTGGATGAAGGTCTACTGCTTATATTATGGTCATAATACACCTCGAGTAGCATATCAACCGAGCACTCTTCATTGTCCTTGGCTTACTAGTATGAGGCTATGCCACTGCTCAAGTTTGATGTGTCATATCTAAGGCGCCTAACTTATAATCATGAGAAAACTGAAAAAATGCTCGAGCTTAGGATTGACAGTCTAGAAGAAATAAGGGAGGATGAAAGGTTGGCGATTCTGGACTAGCAATCTAACGGATCAGGAAATATTCAGAGAAGGAAATTCATTGTTTCAATCTGGACTCAAAAGAATGTATAAAAGGTAATATTTATTCATGGTATAGATATAATATCAAGTTTTATAATCTATTAATTATAGACCCCTAAATACATATGTATATATTACTCTTATATAATTAGTTATGTGAGATTTCTATTTGTAAATGTAATTGTCACAACCAGATTAGTTATGTGCATATTTTTGATGTTTATGTTTATAATTCAAATATAATCAAACATTACTTGTTATATAAAATTTATTTTAATATTTTGTAAATTAATATATATACATATAAATAGTAAATAAATATACACTATTCGTATAAAAGCATATATGATCATATGCTACATAATATTGACTCAAAAATTTTCTTATACTTTTTTATGTTTATTATGAATTATAAACACTGAAAATTAATTATATATTATATTATATTATATTATATTATATATTTTATTATCAATATTTAATCGTTATATGGATTGATTATTTTATGTTAAATAATTAACGATTCTAAAATTTGATTTCATATTTTTTTAAATTACTATATCATATTAGAAGCTCTCGAAATTTTTCCATAAGTTTCTAAGATTATTTTTTATTTTAAATAATTAATACAAATTTGGGCTGAAAAGCGATTATTTTATTAAAAATAATTTTTTAATTCCAAAAAATCCTAAATTTTTTTGCAACCTCTCTAATATGATCCTAGATTTTTGTAAATTTTGAATTTTGAATTTTTTATCACACAATTATTTTATATCAATTAATTATGGCCGAAACTAGTAATTAATTCATGGAAAATATATATTAAAGTATTGAAATTGTAATATCTTCAAATCTAAGTTAGTTTCAAATTGGAACGAATTTTAAAATTATTTTACATACAAATATTTTATATCGTGTATATATAATAAATCATGAAATTATTTACCTTTAATTATATATTTATTATATATATAATCAAACAATTAGTTTATATTTCACATATGTTAAATAAAATATATATATACACATATATGCATTTATTTATCTACATATATATACATAAATGACTTAAGTTATTAATTAAATATAATTATATATATATATATAATAAACATATGTGTGTATATTGTAATGAAACATATTTATAATGCACACACACATATATAATTATTCGGAATTTATAATGTGTGTATATATATATATTATAAATTCCAAATAATTATATATGTGTGTGTTATATATGTGCATGCACGTATTTGGGCAACATACAATACATACAAAATGAGTTAATATGTCCGTTGCGATATATTTCCAGAATCTATATACCCTCCACTGATTATTATGTTACACTCTCCACCGATTATTATGTTACACATGCGTGCACACACAAATACACATACACACACATATGCATACAATACATGTATGTAAATTAAATCAAAATAAATTAACTCTATATTACAAAATATATAAATTTAAATAATATACATGATTTTATTTAAACCAAATTTAGAAATATTCTAAATAAATTAGACTTCATAAGCCAAATAAACATCTAATATGGTAAAAAAAATATTCACCTATAACTTCTGCTATGTAACAACCCGCAAATTCATTACTTCAATTTTTTTTTCAAATATTCAAATATAATATATTTTTAACATAAATGATAATGTTTTGGACAATAAATAATATCATTAATCTTATTTTGAATAAATATTTACAAAAATATATACTTTGGAAGATATATAATAAAATGATCGAAAATCGTTTTCTTAATAAATAGCTCTTGGGTCATCCAACAACGTGCACGGAGTTGGATACATACATTCGTTTTTATATGTATAAGTAGACTATGTAATAAAATTATTTATATTATTTTTGAAAATAAAATGACATCATCAATGATATTACTATTTTGGAATAAATAATTTTTGGATTTAAATTGATGTAAATGATATAAGAATTATTCTAATTATTAAATAAGCCTTTTTAATTATTATAGATGACAGAAATATTATTATCAAACTTTATATATATATATATATAAATAAGAAGAGAAAATATGATCGAAAATCAAAATCAAAATCCGTAATGATTCAACGAAAAGAAGTTGTGCAATGTTGTGAATTATTTGAGATATACATATGCATACATACATGTACATATACATGAACACATTCACATGCATATGAATATATATATATACATACAAATATACTTTACGTTTATATATATATATATATATATATTAAAAATATCCAAGATACTTTCCTAAAACTAAACGCTTAAGTAAATCCAAAGTCAAACTCTTACACACTAAGTACAAGCACATGGGTACACGCACATGGGGGAAGTTCGGTCGAGCATAATGACTGGGAGGGGAGTGTAGTGATGAGCAAATGGTGATGTGTTTGTGGGGAAATATCACGATATTTTCCTCCTTATTTTTGCCTATAAATAGCATCCACCTCACTTCACTTCATTTCTTCATAAAATTCCTAAGCTTCTTCACTTCTTATACTCCACTTTAATGGCCTCTTTCCTAAGAAAAATAATGGCAAAACTATAGAAAAAAGTTATTGGAATTATGTAGAAAGTGAATATTATCAAAAAAAAACCAAAGCAAATTCACTCCTTCTCCACTTTTAAACCTACGGCCACACCATCCACAACCCAAAGCCGAGCCCACCCGCATTAGCAAGCATAGGCCGAGCCTTCTCATCCAAGACTCGATTCTATAGGCTCTAGTTTACTATGATTATGATGGTTGTTATGGTAGCTAGGGTTGTTTACTAAGTTTGACCACTAAGTTTGGATGTTGACTATATGCTTATTTTGATGTTGGAATGATTCACGCTTAGTACACGTCGAACATCATAAAGGAAAAAAATTTCTTTTAATAAATGAAATGGTGAATAAGAGATTGTTAAACCTCTTTAAAATGGTTCAAAGTTGTTTATAAATATTTTATAAACATTAAAATCCAGTTTAGTAAAGTTATGACAATTATGAAAACTGAGTCAAAAGTAGGCGCGTCGCGTAACAGAAGTTCGTGATTTCATGTCCTAGAAAGTTAAATCAATTTAAACGATGGATTTGGAGTCAGAATTCTTTGTAATAAGAATTCTTCAAAATCTTATAATAATAGTTTTCAAAAAAAAATGATAGAGATTTTCTTTAGTAGATTTTCAAATATGAGCAAAACAAGTTTTCAAAATAGTCGCGGTTTGGTTACTCGAAAACCAAAGTGACAAATCCTTTTACAATGGTATTTTTAATTCTTTAAAAATAGGGAATAAATTGTATAAATCTTTTAAAATGTGTTAAAAGGGATTTAAATTATAAAATGGAATTCTAAATAATAGAAAAGTTATTTTAATGAAATAATGTAACGACCCGCTATTTTGGACCATTCAAATCGACAATAAAACCATACATATCCGACTTGAATAATTCAAAATACCGAATTGTTAATTAAAATTTGGCAAAAACTTAAAATATACAATAAATAAATCAATCACAGATCACAGAGTAATATAATGCAGCGGAATAGATAAAGAATAGTAGTTCATGAAGCTACTATATACATCAGAGTTAGAAATAAAATACAACCGAATAGTTCAAATGCAGTGAAGTCTCCAATGCAACAGATGACTTCTTTGGACCAATCAACTGGAAAGGCTGGAATCTGAATCGATAGTTGGATCTCCAAATGAAGCTCCGAACTCCAAAGGTGAGTCTCTAATGCTGTATCACTCAGCCTGACCCAAGCGTAAAGCAAAACACAAAACACTCGAGTCGGGATTAACATTCTTATATCAATAAATCCAACTCAAGTGAAATATCAACAGAAATACAAGTAACTTAAAGGATGTTTGGGATAACCATCCTCTAAGGGTCCATGGAACTATCTGCAAGGTAAAAATATACGCTATAACAACGTGGTCATTCCAATTTTTTTTTTTTTACTTCATAATCAAAATATCAATGTCATTAGATATATAATTATTTCCAATTTTACCACGTTCAAAGTTACGATTCAAATTTACTAAATTTTCAAATTTAAATCTAGTCAAATCTCAATTTATCAATTTAAATTCAACTCAATTTCTGAATAACCATTTCAAATTTTATAGATCTCAAATTCGGATTTGTAATCACAAAATACCCCTTATATTTCAATATATTCAAAACTTTAAGTATTCAACGTTTCAAACTAAATTCTTATTCAATTTAGTTCTCAAAATAATAATTTCAAATTTTAGTTCAACCTAAATTTTCATTTTAATTCAATTTAGTTTCTAAACAACAAATTCAACTATATGGTTTCAAATACAGATCTAAATCTCAAAATAAACCATTTAAGTTCCAATATAGTTCAAAATTTAATATTTAAATGTTAAATTTAACAGTTTCATATAGATCTCGACTTAACTTTATTATTATTTGATCTTGAAATATTCCCTCATTAGATTCAATATTATTTAAGCAACCTTGAATTTCATTTAGCTCCGTATTTTCCTTAATTTACTTAAACGTGAAATATTCATTGAATCACTTAAATCAAAAATCAAATTATAACATCATACCTTTCAAATTTCTCATTCAAAAATTTCAAATCGATTAAATTAAATAAATCCTTATTTAAATACCATTTTAATAAACCCAAATTTATCTCCCAATCTTAATTATTCAATTTATTACAAGAGAATATATCCGAGATATAGATTTACATAAATACTTACCCATATTATATGTATTAAATCAATCAAACCGAATATTACTACTGAATCTATGTATGAAATTTCCATTTATAAAATATCTTAAGAATCAATTATTAAACCATATATTTCTTCCCAAAATCGTAGAAATTATTTTTTACAATATTTATATATGGACCAACGGTGTCTGTATATATTTTCTATTATATGGTCAAGTGCTACGGATATTTATCATTTCAATCCATACACTAAATATATACGGGTGGATATCATTTCAACCCGTAATCCCAAATTCAATTAAATGAAAATCGCTTGGGTCTATTATTTCAACCCATAACGAAATTCTCCTATTCTAAAGTCCGTTCGGGTATGTATCATTTCAACCCATAGTGATTTCTAAACTACAGGGAACTTGCAGAGTGATAACAGAAAATACAATAAAATAACAGGCATATATCATCAATAACAATATAATATAAACAACAGGATATGGTGTCATATCCCGCAGGTGAATAGTTACAGATAATAACATATATAACAAATTTAAATAACTACATCTGCATATTTCAATTGTCGTTTCAATTGAAATCAAATTTAATGAATAAAAGAATGTTAATTGTGAGTGATTGCTCACCTTTCGTGGTTAGAGAGATTTGAAATGGGTTATGAATCCAAGAATGAATTTCCAAATGAACAACATTGGCACGAATTGGACGAACAGAGCTGATAAATAGAGATTGATGAAAATAGATTAGAAACTACTTGATGTAACCCGAAACAAAATATATATATTATTCTAATACGTTATTTTCTTAACCAATATTAATTTTGAAACCCATTAAAATTATATATACATACGTTTCCAAATCATAGTTGTAAACTAAAACACCTATATAAATCAACAAATATACATCATATAACTTGAGATAACTACTTATATATATACAATTAAAGATGGAATAAATTTGTCAAAACAAAATCTATGAGACAAAGACATAATGAAATATTACTGAAATATATTACTAATTTATAAAACTGAAATAGGTCCACAAATTTATATAAATAAAATAACACAAATAAAACCAATATACTTATATAAACAATCAGTTGTGTATATATCACTTTATAAAACCCATATAATACAAATATATAACTCATCTGGAATTTAAGATCAAAATGAATATATTTATAACTTAAATAAATTTATTTGTAAATACAAAATAAATCTGTTATAACATACATATAAATCAAATGTAAACAACCACATAACCAGTACCCAGTTCTAACTATATATATAAACCTTTTCAAACGTTGTATATGTATATATATAACTACCGTAGCTTATAAAAGATATAAAACATCAACAGGGTATATATTAACCATACATATAAAACAGGTTTACAAATATATATTTTATAATAACCAATACTAACATATAACTCCAAATATAGATATACTAACCTACTATAATCGTAAATGAAATGAAAAACACTGAAATATGCTCTCCTTCTATATTACAATAGGTACTAAAAGCTTATATAAAAATATAGAAAACATATACAATTCGAATGTCACTGATTACATAACATATAGTACACTTTAAAAACTATTTCGTATTTTATAATGAAACCAGGCTTGATAAGCTTTAAAATACTTACACGACTCATACAAATAGATACAAGTAAACATAAAACTGTTAATAAAATAAAAAGAATATAAACATATGGATATAGAACTTTAACAAGAAGGAATGCCAGAGCAAATATATATTCACAAATGCAGTAAACTTACATATAAAATATAAACTAATCTAGCGACAAACATGCCTAAATACAACAATATATATGAATTTGCATGAACTTACCCACCTATATACCAAAGAGAAGAAGAAAGAGCAAAAATGGGGAGAGAGAGAGATGGGGAGAGGCGCGGCTGAGATAGAGGAGGTGGCTGTGAGGTTCGGCCTTCGAGTTGGTGGTTGCGCGAGGTGCTGGCCGCTGATGAGGGGTTTGAACGGCGGCGTGGCTCGGTAGATCTCAGGAGCGAGGAATAACACAGAGAAGATGAGAGGGATAAAGGCGGTGCCACTCAGGTTACTAGTGGAAGTGATGTTGGAAGTTCTCGACGTGAAGAGGACGGCACAGTGAGGCTTCGAAGGGGTCACGCGAGCAGGGAGGCCGAAGGATGCTATGGCCAGGAATACAAAATTATCAAGAAGGGGTAGGCTTCGGTTGTGGACAGCTTTGGGGTGGTAGATGGATCAGTGTTGATGCGGCAGGCGTCGTGGGCGGCTAGTGATCTCGAGTGGAAGAGAAATGTACAGAGGAGTGGAAGATCTGGGAAGAAAGGAAGCAAAGGAAGGACAATGTTTCGGTTACAGGGAATATAAAGGAGGAGAGGAAATTTTCAAGTTGAATTGGATCCGGGAAGATAAGATAAAAGATTGATTATTTAAACGTGCTACAATATGATTTCTTTTGAAATCAACGGTCACTCGCCCCGAAATCAGGTAAGACAATTAAAGCAACTTTTTATTGCTGGCAGGTTATACGTTTATTTTTATTAATTTCCTAGATCTTAATTCATATCTGATTATACTATGCAGATTTATTATTATTATCAAACGTTCAAAAAGTTATCACCCAAAATATAGAAATGACATATCAACGTCTAGAAGCATAGATTTAGGAAAAATTATTAAAACAATAAATTTGATTGGACAGCACACTGAATTTTGAAACGGAAGGGAAATTGATAAGTCATAAATTATGATACCGATACACAAGTCATTCATTGTTTCGCCACGTACCGGACCTCATAACACAGAGATAGATATACCGTTGAGATCAGTCCGACGAGACATTCAAAACGGTATGCGGATATTAGTGGTACGATTGAATTATAAAATTTCGAATTTTCTACCAGGTGAAAATGCAGCAAAAATATACAGAAAATAAGATCGACGGAGCTAAAGAAGTCCGAATTTTTAAAAACGAAAGACGGCATCTCAGTCAGAAGATGATTTAGAATTTTTCTATGTAAAATATTCAGGTTCGAAAAATAATTTATTATCAACAATATTAGCTAGCTTGGATTCAATAGAATTTCACAATGAAATAAACTTTGATAAAATTAATTGAAAATTTAAAATCTGCTATATTTAATTGGACGTAATTCAAATATTAAATTTTTATTTCAAACTTTTGTCATTTAAATTTCTCAAAAATTCAATTAATTACGTTATAAAACCAATTAAAAATTATTAAAATTCTATGGGTCGTTACACTCTCCCCCACTCAAAACTTTTCGTCCCCGAAAAGGAAGGAGGTAGGATAATAAAAACAACCAGAAAGAATGTAGATTAAAAGGCTAGGATAAACAATTAATTTAAGATTATATAAATTTTACTTGAAATATTCATTTGAAAACTTCATTTGCAATTCGGTTATCTTTAATACTTTAATTTTTTTTTCAAAATCCATCGGAATTAAATATGTTAAATAACACTTAATAAATATATGAAACTATTTGAAAATAATTTATTTTATTATAAAAGTATTATTATATCGAAATAAATTTTCCTTTCGAAAATACTTTTATAACTCGATGTTTCAACAAGTTTATCCTCGTTCTTGCAGACTCTGGCCATGCGTTGATCAGGCGCAAAGCTAGAATTCTTCAAGTACTTAGTAGACTTGTTTCAACACCCAGTGAAAATACTTGAAAAACCTTTAAAACAGATATGGAAAGTACAATCCAAACAAAATAACTAAACCAAAACCTTTGTCCGACCATGGTTCGCAGATACACAATGGTTACGCCTGGATCCCCCAGGAAACAATCCATATTCGTAAGCTTTCTCAGCCCTGCAAGTTACTCCATGATGACTAGCAGAGTGCAGGATACACAATGGTTACGCCTGGATCCCCCAGGAAACAATCCGTACCCCTAGGCAAGACTCAGCCAGGCACTTGCGCTACTATTCGCGACCTACACAGATTGCAGGATACACAATGGTTACGCCTGGATCCCCCAGGAAACAATCCATACCCCAAGGAAAGACTCAGCCAGGCAATTGCGCTATGCATTCACGAGAGGAAAAAAAACCATGGGTTACGCCACGGTGGGAACACTCGAGTACTACATCCGGAAAACCAAAAATCAGAAAGAATAATATCGATAGAATGAATCCACGATGTGGCCACAAAGCGGATATCAAGCAGAAGGCACTTTCCATATCTTTACTTCGAAAATATATATCATATAGTACCCTTTTCAAATCACTTTCAAATATCATACTTATATAAAGTCCATTATATATAGGATTCCCTTTTTCCCAAATCGAATACTTTCCAAATCAATAGTAGATCAAATCATACTTATATAGACTTCGATTATATAAAATATCTTTCCAAATTGAGTACCTTCAAATCAATGGATTTCAAATCAATTTCATACTTTTACAAATCCAATTTATATAAGTTCGACCACTCCCAAATCAAGTGCTTAATAATATAAGGTTCTCAATTTCAAATCATTCAATATCCATTCAGTTTCCAAATCATATATGATTTCACCAAATTTTCTTCCAAATTAAGTATCTAAATTTCAAAGTTCCCAAAATAATAGGTTTAGAAAAATTATCCCATTTCCCAAATTAAAATGATTCAAGTCAAACAAATTCATTTCCAAAATCACCTCATAAGTACTGGTTTTTAATTCCAATTTAATTTCAAAACCAAATATTTTCTCAAAATCAATTATACTTAAAATGGTTTCCAAATTTATAATTATCCCTTTAAAATTTTTAAACTATCTATTTTTATTTGAAATATCCAATATACCTTTCTGAAAACCATTATTCAAGACTATTTTTTTTTTCAAAACATTTCAAAACTAAATTTATATTCTTTATCAAACATTTTATACTCTTCGAAATTTCTTAGCTTTGAAAATTTAATCTCTATTTGGAAGTGTTTGAACATTCAAAATAGTTAGGGAAATCAAATTTTCAATTCAAGAGTTGAAAATCAACAATAAATTAATAAATCAATTATTAAATCCAAAACTCGAGTACTGAACACCGGTCTCATTTTAAATTGTTTCAAATATATACTTATATCTTTCTAAAATATCAAAACGGTTTTATAAAATCACTTGCATAGCGAAGCTATTAAAGTGGCCTCTCCCCCACTCTGAAACTCGAAAATCAATGTCGATGATGCATGCACTCATCACCGAAATTATTTTCCAACGACATAAGTGAGTTCCAGACTTCTATTTTCTTGAAAACTTCTTTGAAATTTCTTCAAAATTATTGGAATTCATTTGAACTCATTTGAAACATTTCTTATTCGGAAAAATACTTTTAAATCGTATTATTTTTATATATTTTCCAAAATCTTAAAACCAATTTCAAAATACCGGAATTCAATTCTCAAATTTCAAATTTAACTCTACAGTTATAAATCATTTTTATATAAATCAATTTCTTATAATTTTTCAAAATTTCAAATCCTTTCAAAACTTTTTATATAGAATAACATTTCTTATTTTCTTTATATATATAGGTATAGAATCCTTATCGAAAACATTTTCACTTTTATATATATAAAGAAAATCATAGTTATCAAAATAAAATATCGGTATAAACAATTTCAAAAATACAGACAAAACCCGATTTTCAAAGGATGATTCCAGAATGGATTTCAAAACAAAGATAGAGATTTAATTTAGAGGAACTCCAATCAGTAGAATCCTGATTCGAATATAGACTCGATCGAAGATGAGATAATTAAATTACAAAATTGAAGATGGATATACTTCTATAAATCGCGGGCGACCTTAACCGGTCAACCGTGATTCCAAAATTAGATCGGTGTAGAATTCTGAGGCAATTCGACATTCGATCGCCAGAGATATAGAATTCGGCATAACAAGATATAGCAGCATCATAAACCGAGGATACAGAAATCTTCGGTGAGTCGATGCCAATTGGAAAGGAGTTTTCACCCCCTTTACAAATCATTCAGTGGAGTTATGGGATACTCCGGAATCAAACGAATATAAATAGGGAGAGACAGAACGAATTGCGGAACCGAGGGACATTCCAAAATTCAAAGGAAATCGAGTCAAAAGGAAGCGATTCAACTCGATCGAAAGAGATTCTGTAAATAAATTTACCATATATGCTAAGTTTTGCCTAGAGCCAAAGCTCTGATACCAACTGTAACGACCCGCTATTTTGGACCATTCAAATCGACAATAAAACCATACATATCCGACTTGAATAATTCAAAATACCGAATTGTTAATTAAAATTTGGCAAAAACTTAAAATATACAATAAATAAATCAATCACAGATCACAGAGTAATATAATGCAGCGGAATAGATAAAGAATAGTAGTTCATGAAGCTACTATATACATCAGAGTTAGAAATAAAATACAACCGAATAGTTCGAATGCAGTGAAGTCTCCAATGCAACAGATGACTTCTCTGTACCAATCAACTGGAAAGGCTGGAATCTGAATTGATAGTTGGATCTCCAAATGAAGCTCCGAACTCCAAAGGTGAGTCTCTAATGCTGTATCACTCAGCCTGACCCGAGCGTAAAGCAAAACACAAAACACTCGAGTCAGGATTAACATTCTTATATCAATAAATCCAACTCAAGTGAAATATCAACTGAAATACAAATAACTTAAAGGATGTTTGGGATAACCATCCTCTATGGGTCCATGGAACTATCTGCAAGGTAAAAATATACGCTATAACACCATGGTCATTCCATTTTTTTTTTTACTTCATGATCAAAATATCAATTTCATTAGATATATAATTATTTCCAATTTTACCACGTTCAAAGTTACGATTCAAATTTACTAAATTTTCAAATTTAAATCTAGTCAAATCTCAATTTATCAATTTAAATTCAACTCAATTTCTAAATAAACATTTCAAATTTTATAGATCTCAAATTCGGATTTGTAATCACAAAATACCCCTTATATTTCAATATATTCAAAACTTTAAGTATTCAACGTTTCAAACTAAATTCTTATTCGATTTAGTTCTCAAAATAATAATTTCAAATTTTAGTTCAACCTAAATTTTCATTTTAATTCAATTTAGTTTCTAAACAACAAATTCAACTATATGGTTTCAAATACAGATCTAAATCTCAAAATAAACCATTTAAGTTCCAATATAGTTCAAAATTTAATATTTAAATGTTAAATTTAACAGTTTCATATAGATCTCGACTTAACTTTATTATTATTTGATCTTGAAATATTCCCTCATTAGATTCAATATTATTTAAGCAACCTTGAATTTCATTTGGCTCAGTATTTTCCTTAATTTACTTAAACGTGAAATATTCATTGAATCACTTAAATCAAAAATCAAATTATAACATCATACCTTTTAAATTTCTCATTCAAAAATTTCAAATCGATTAAATTAAATAAATCCTTATTTAAATACCATTTTAATAAACCCAAATTTATCTCCCAATCTTAATTATTCAATTTATTACAAGAGAATCTATCCGAAATATAGATTTACATAAATACTTACCCATATTATATGTATTAAATCAATCAAACCGAATATTACTACTGAATCTATATATAAAATTTCCATTTATAAAATATCTTAAGAATCAATTATTAAACCATATATTTCTTCCCAAAATCATAGAAATTATTTTTTACAATATTTATATATGGACCAACGGTGTCTGTATATATTTTCTATTATATGGTCAAGTGCTACGGATATTTATCATTTCAATCCGTACACTAAATATATACGGGTGGATATCATTTCAACCCGTAATCCCAAATTCAATTAAATGAAAATTGCTTGGGTCTATCATTTCAACCCATAACGAAATTCTCCTATTCTAAAGTCTGTTCAGGTATGTATTATTTCAACCCATAGTGATTTCTAAACTACAGGGAACTTGCAGAGTGATAACAGAAAATACAATAAAATAACAGGCATATATCATCAATAACAATATAATATAAACAACAGGATATGGTGTCATATCCCGCAGGTGAATAGTTACAGATAATAACATATAACAAATTTAAATAACTACATCTGCATATTTCAATTGTCGTTTCAATTGAAATCAAATTTAATGAATAAAAGAATGTTAATTGTGAGTGATTTCTCACCTTTCGTGGTTAGAGAGATTTGAAATGGGTTATGAATCCAAGAATGAATTTCCAAACGAACAAGATTGGCACGAATTGGACGAACAGAGCTGATAAATAGAGATTGACGAAAATAGATTAGAAACTACTTGATGTAGCCCGAAACAATATATATATATTGTTCTAATACGTTATTTTCTTAACCAATATTAATTTTGAAACCCATTAAAATTATATATACATACGTTTCCAAAATCATAGTTGTAAACTAAAACACCTATATAAATCAACAAATATACATCATATAACTTGAGATAACTACTTATATATATACAATTAAAGATGGAATAAATTTGTCAAAACAAAATCTATGAGACAAAGACATAATAAAATATTACTGAAATATATTACTAATTTATAAAACTGAAATAGGTCCACAAATTTATATAAATAAAATAACACAAATAAAACCAATATACTTATATAAACAATCAGTTGTGTATATATCACTTTATAAAACCCATATAATACAAATATATAACTTATCTGGAATTTAAGATCAAAATGAATATATTTATAACTTAAATAAATTTATTTGTAAATACAAAATAAATCTGTTATAACATACATATAAATCAAATGTAAACAACCACATAACCAGTACCCAGTTCTAACTATATATATAAACCTTTTCAAACGTTGTATATGTATATATATATATAACTACCGTAGGTTATAAAAGATATAAAACATCAACATGGTATATATTAACCATACATATAAAACAGGTTTACAAATATATATTTTATAATAACCAATACTAACATATAACTCCAAATATAGATATACTAACCTACTATAACCGTAAATGAAATGAAAAACACTGAAATATGCTCTCCTTCTATATTACAATAGGTACTAAAAGCTTATATAAAAATATAGAAAACATATACAATTCGAATGCCACTGATTACATAACATATAGTACACTTTAAAAACTATTTTGTATTTTATAATGAAACCAGGCCTGATAAGCTTTAAAATACTTACACGACTCATAGAAATAGATACAAGTAAACATAAAACTGTTAATAAAATAAAAAGAATATAAACATATGGATATAGAACTTTAACAAGAAGGAATGCCAGAGCAAATATATATTCACAAATGCAGTAAACTTACATATAAAACATAAACTAATCTAGCGACAGACATGCCTAAATACAACAATATATATGAATTTGCATGTACTTACCCACCTATATACCAAAGAGAAGAAGAAAGAGCAAAAATGGGGAGAGAGAGAGAGAGAGATGGGGAGAGGCGCGGCTGAGATAGAGGAGGTGGCTGTGAGGTTCGGCCTTCGAGTTGGTGGTTGCGCGAGGTGCTGGCCGCTGATGAGGGGTTTGAACGGCGGCGTGGCTCGGTAGATCTCAGGAGCGAGAATAACACAGAGAAGATGAGAGGGATAAAGGCGGTGCCACTCAGGTTACTAGTGGCGGTGATGTTGGAAGTTCTCGACGTGAAGAGGACGACACAGTGAGGCTTCGAAGGGGTCACGCGAGCAGGGAGGCCGAAGGATGCTATGGCCAGGAATACAAAATTATCGAGGAGGGGTAGGCTTCGGTTGTGGACAGCTTTGCGGTGGTAGATGGATCAGTGTTGATGCGGCAGGCGTCGTGAGGCGGCTAGTGATCTCAGGTGGAAGAGAAATGTATAGAGGAGTGGAAGATCTGGGAAGAAAGGAAGCAAAGGAAGGACAATGTTTCGGTTATAGGGAATATAAAGGAGGAGAGGAAATTTTCAAGTTGAATTGGATCCGGGAAGATAAGATAAAAGATTGATTATTTAAACGTGCTGCAATATGATTTCTTTTGAAATCAACGGTCACTCGCCCCGAAATCAGGTAAGACAATTAAAGCAACTTTTTATTGCTGGCAGGTTATAAGTTTATTTTTATTAATTTCCTAGATCTTAATTCATATTTGATTATACTATGCAGATTTATTATTATTATCAAACGTTCAAAAAGTTATCACCCAAAATACAGAAATGACATATCAACGTCTAGAAGCATAGATTTAGGAAAAATTATTAAAACAATAAATTTGATTGGACAACACACTGAATTTTGAAACGGAAGGGAAATTGATAAGTCATAAATTATGATACCGATACACAAGTCTTTCATTGTTTCACCACGTACCGGACCTCAGAACACAGAGATAGATATACCATTGAGATCAGTCCGACGAGACGTTCAAAACGGTATGCGGATATTAGTGGTACGATTGAATTATAAAATTTCGAATTTTCTACCAGGTGAAGTGCAGCAAAAATATACAGAAAATAAGATCGACGGAGCTAAAGAAGTCCGAATTTTTAAAAATGAAAGACGGCATCTCAGTCAGAAGATGATTTAGAATTTTTCTATGTAAAATATTCAGGTTCGAAAAATAATTTATTATCAACAATATTAGCTAGCTTGGATTCAATAGAATTTCACAATGAAATAAACTTTGATAAATTAATTGAAAATTTAAAATCTGCTATATTTAATTGGACGTAATTCAAATATTAAATTTTTATTTCAAACTTTTGTCATTTAAATTTCTCAAAAATTCAATTAATTACGTTATAAAACCAATTAAAAATTATTAAAATTCTATGGGTCGTTACAAATAAGCCTTAAAAGCACTATTCGCGACATTATTGGGAGCACTTTTAATAACTTTTGAAATATTAGCTTAAACTTAGGTATTCTTTCCCAAATATTTTACAAATGTTTTCAGATAAATAATTGAGCATTTTAAAGATGATTTGAAGGTTTTATAATTTATTTTAAAATGTATAAATAAATTATTTAAAGAAAAGCTGGTAAAATCAAGTGATTTAATCTTGGCTCTAAAAGCCGAGGAGCAGACAGGATTTCTCTATTCGTGTAGTGACCTGCAATTCCATACTCCTTGAGTTGATAATAATTCTTCTTCGTTCAACCCAAAATGTGTGAAAGTGCAAATAAATAGGGTAAAGAAGAAAGAGGTAAGAAGAAAATAGAAATAACAACACAGAATCTCACAAATCACAGCGGAACAATATATAACAGATAACAACTGGTCTTATACAAGGAACTATAACTTGTTATTTATTCATTACATCATTAGAGTATAACACAAATCAATAGCATAATTCTGGGCAGTTATAATATCTTGTCCTCACAAAAAGCCGAATATACAGCTTTCGATACACAGTGGAATATATACCAAGTACGTGTGATACATCTCGTCATCCAACTCGTCTCTTGAGGTCCATAGCATCCTATCATTTATCTGTAATACTCGGTCTGACCCAAGAATTATAGTAAAATAAAAACCGAGTCAGTCTGGAAAACCAGCGTGAGAAAACACACTCAGTTTGAATTATTAAAGTTCAAAATCCTTTTGAAAATCAAAGGTATCTCATAAGACCATGCCACAAATAAACACGATAGGATTTTACCTTACGATAACCAAAACATTTCATATCAAATCCTTTAATATTATAATAATGTCTAAGTACAAATACTTATTTAAATAGCTGAAATTGTTACATCCATTAAATTCCAGAAATACTAGGCTCTATAATCAAAACCGTAAAGGCACGTATTAGAGAATGGATTCCAACCGAATGACTAGGCACTGAGGTACCACTAGTCACATTATCCATCTAGAATAGTATACCGAGGAACACTCTCAATCAATTGCAACACAAGATGAAACTACCCCAAACCTGGATAGCCCGTAAGAATATCCCGCGGTTGGGATCAGCAACCGCCAACACAGCCGAATAAAAAGGACTCTAGATAGGGGTAACCTTACCCTACTTAGGTGCGACCAACTTAGCCTTACTGCATCTCCCCTGATTTTCAGTCATTCCTGGTTGATGAGGCTCAAGGATAAGCGTTACCTTTTTAGAAATATTTACTTAGAATGCTCATTGTCCTCCAATGACAATGTACTGATAACATTATCCATACAAGTCCGTTTCCGGTCCGAATGAACCGAAGGCACTATTCCTACTACATCCATTTTGGAATTACCCTCAGGCTTAGTAGTGATTATCCCTTCACTTTACTGCTCCGTCTTTGACTCCAAGATCTTGTCTTCATTTCAAAAACATACTCGTTGGATTGAAGTAGTTTTCGGATCACAAATCCGATCTAGGTCTCTTCGAAACAATGTTGGATATTTTTTCCATAAACTCAATCCCGGTTCTTTAGGAAATAAACAGACGAAAATAAGACCGATCACCTCCAAACAGTTTATAGACGGATTTCCTTAGAAACGTCCTAAAGGAACGAAATGAGTTTATACGTACAATATATCACCTCGAACGGTAACTGTACCATATAAATCCCATGCTTCTTCTTGACATTTCCAAAGTTATATTTAGTCCAGATTTGATAGTCGGTTATTTAACTATTAAATAAACAATCAATTCAACCAAATATTCCATTTCCACTGAAAATATTTAATCTCATTTAATTTAGATTTTAGTTAAATAAATCTCTTTATCCAAAAATGTACACTTACCTTATCGAATTCAACATTTTAACAAATCCTTTTTCTTTCAAAATATTTGAAAACCCTTTTTGATAATATGGAAAGTACCATTGAGGTATCAAACTATAGATCACAGTTCAATGGTTACGTCTCTATCCTAGAGAAATCCAAGTCTTAACTGTAGGCACTCACTGCCTTCGATTTCGCCATGCGAGTAAACCGATACTTTCTAAAAAAAAATTTCAAAAATTCTCACAAAAACAGTATTTATGAGATGGCTATAAATAAAATATTTCCAAGTTGACTTTAGACAACACTACTTTTAGAAAGCTATTATACAAAATATTGATATTGGATAATTATCCTTTTAAAATAATAATACTAATTTAACCTTTAATAATAACTAACTACTATAACCAACTTAATTTATATTTACCTTAACAATTTAAAAAAATTAAATAATACATTTTCTAAAACATTCTTTGTAAACACCTTTTAAACATTCTAATTAATACTTAAAAATCTTTCTCTAAAAAAATGTACTTTACTTTTTCGAAAAATATATTTCCAACCCCAATATAGCAAGTCCAACCATTTTATAAATACCACTCGATTTATTTCCGGCTTAATTTACGTCCAATTCCATAAATTCCCTTTTCACATTTTTAAAAATAAAACTACTGTTTATTTTTAAAATGATTTATCCATTTCCTTATAAATTACCACTATGAATCTATAGTTTCAAATTATCCACTGAATAATTTTACTTCACTTTGTATCATAACTTCATTTCTAATTTCCATAAATCTCATTTCCAGTTTTATCCTGGTTTACCCACACTTAATCGATTCTTGATCGATTTCCAAATTAAATTCCATTTTAAATTTATTTTCTTAGTTAACCCAAAATTATTCCAAAACCCATTATTTTCAGATTCACTTCCTTTTTATGATTTAAAATCTTATTTAAAATCTGGAATATCAATTTCATATTTTATTCAAAATTACCCTTTTATTTTTCCTAACTATTTAATCTTAAGATTTTAAATACATTTTTTTATTTATACTTAAAAAACCTCGCTTAAGTTCTATTCTTAAAAACCCTTTAATTCACATTTTGTCAAAATCTCTATTTTTCCATATTAAGGAATTATTAAACAGAATTTTAAAAATCAACTATTTATTTTTCCTAATTTTTCTTTTTAATTTATCCATCTTTACTACTTATATTTTTACTTTGAAATCTTCCTTTTGTTTTCCTTTAAAAAAAATCCAGATTCTTATTTTTAAAATACCAAAATATACCCAACAATACCATAGCATCCAATAAATCAAATTTTCCATATAATCTATCGCAGATTATTCAAATAAATCATATTACTAAATATGACAATAATTTCAACATTTTTGAGGAATCCAGTTGGATCCCTCCAACCTGTTTCCCTGCATCCACAGATGTTAATAGAATATAGAAATACCAATCCTACTTCGAGGGGGATATCGCGGTATATAGGGTCATCCGCTATTATGCGGGGAGCATCAGATCTCATCTGCTACATAATGCAGGAATATCAATCAATCCATTATATATATAACATATAGACTGATAAAAATTATCAAACTCAAAAGTCAACCACTAGTTAATTTTAACTATTTAAAATTAACTACGGTAATCCAAAATTGAGTGAGAATAACTCTTTTTGATTTTTACTGGCAAACCTTTTCCATCTTGACTCGTTTACACGATTTGGACCTCGTATAAATTTAAAATTTTCACTTATGAGATTTCAAAATAAATTTTTTAAATTTTTGTTAACTTAAGTATAGACCTTTAGAATAATTTAAACAAGTTAAAATGAACTCATCACCTCGGGAGCCACCGAGCCTATCCAAAAATAAAACTCCAAAGATGATGATCGACCTGCTAAACCCAATCCATGTCTAGAGTCACCCATCGCAATCTACAACAATCGCTATCCAAGCCCTAGCCCAATCATAGCCTTCGACCATCACTGCCTCCAGCCCCACCTTCCAGTCGCATGCGACCGTGTTGCAACATCGCCTTCGATCACTGTTCTTCACTTTGTCCACCGTCTCGCCCCAAGCTCATGAACGCCGTTCCACTCCTACAAACCCTAACCACCGCGCCCATCCCTTCCACCTCCGCCTGCCACTACTCATTTGACTTTGGATTCATGCCCTTCCCAAACTAATGCGTACGACAGAAACGAGGTCGCTATCGATTCGATCGTGATGTATATTTTTTTTACGGAACTAAACATTGAAGGAAGAGGGAAGATAAATTTTGATTCATAGGGGAAGTAAATGACGACATTCCTTTAATTTTGATTTCATTCCTTATAGAGTTTTCGGCCTTTTTTCCTTTTAATATTATTTTCCCTGAGCATTCCCTTTTTTTCAAATTTGCTTTTGGCTGATGTTAAATCGATGGAGGGAGATGGGTAAGAAGAAGGGTAAGATGGATTGCATGTTAAAGGGGAAAAGCAGATATGATTTGAATAAAAATACAACAGATGTGAAAAATTTTGACCAGCCAACATATATATATATATATATATATATATATATATATATATATATATATTTGAATTTAAATCGTCTCGAATTTGCAACCTAAAATCTCGACCTCCTATCAAGGCATGCCGCTAGTATTTATAATGTTATACTCCTTTTCTGAATGCAATGGAAAAGGTTTGGAGTCCTAAAATTCAATCGTATAAAGGAGATAGCATTTTGGACCCAATTGTTATATTGAATTTTCGATATAAATTTCAGTGTGTATATATGCCATACGGCCAAACGATAACTCCAAATATTACAAAATTTGAAATCTGATAATAATACGCTATTACGGATCCAATGGAACTAGTTTCGTCGAATTTCGAAACTGTGCCTCAGAAGGCTATTTTTATTGGCGATTTAACGATATATTTTTAAAACTGAACAAATGACTTTTAAATTAAATTTTAAGACTTCTATTTTCTTCATTATTATTTATGTTAATTTTACAAGCCTTCAAATTATTTTTGAAAAACTTAAAAACAAAAATTTCATATTTTACCCAATTTCTAATTATCAAGTTCAATAATTAAATCATCCAATAAATAGCGATATTAGAAATTCAAGTTAAAAATTAACTTTTAAATATTTAAATCAATTAAATATTTCAATTTACAAATAATCAAAATTCCGGGTCGTTAAATTCCTCCCCCTATAAGAATTTTGTCCTTAAAATTTCTAGGTAAGAATAATGGTCCAGTACCCGTTTACTATTTCCTAAAACCACATAGTTTTGAACAACTTCCCAAAACAATCTTTTTATTAAAGACACACTATCACTCTTACTAACTTCTTAAACACATCCACAGATCACAACCGATATTATTCCCTCAATAACTCCAATTGAAATTTTAAATTATCAAAATCTTCTTAAAAAATTTCTAACTTGCGAAATT
Organism: Allium cepa; assembly: GCA_030765085.1. Lineage (NCBI taxonomy): Eukaryota > Viridiplantae > Streptophyta > Magnoliopsida > Asparagales > Amaryllidaceae > Allium > Allium cepa. The sequence goes on from CM060931.1 coordinate 1,053,724,456, forward strand.
TTAGAAAAATTTCGCCCGAATCTCCTATGCGCCACTAGCTCGAAACAACTATAAATTTGCCTCTACAGCCCCTAAATTTCAAAAGAAAACAAAAGCCAAGTGGCTAAATCAGAAATTCATCAAATTTCATACGGTAACTTAAACACATACCATTTTGTCGGGCAATCAAGTCTATCTTCTAAAGTCGAAAACATCAATTTAACCTTTGCTTTTAACTACATGCACCTTATTTACCGATAATATCCAATCATTTAATTCCAAAATCATTTTATTTATTCCTTTTCAAAACATTAATTTTTTTTTTTGAGAGAAATGTGTGATCCTCTAACAAGAGAGGAGAGTACACATGGAATACTATATATATATATATATATATATATATAACAAAAAGATGGAGCTGCCAACATGCCTGATAGGTAGCTAGACTAAAAACAAAAAATAAAATAAAGAAGTAGATACCTCTCAAATGAGCTCCGGCAAAGCCACCGCCCATTACACCCTAATATCGAGCTCCGGCATGGCCACCGCCCAATACTAGAGTGTTAGAGGCATCTAAAAAAACTAGACTCTCAAGAAAAAAATCAAAGAGAAGAACTCCAAAGACAGAACCAAAATGAAGAGCACCACTCTGAAGACCAGGAGAAGTCGAAGAGACAAGACAGGAGCAATCCGAATCCCTGAGAAGAGCTATCCTGAACACCTGAAAAAAGCTAAAAGCTATCCAGCAAACAAGATAAGAGAAAAACCAGCATCCAACCTAAATCAAACCTGGAACAGAACTAGAAAACTAATTAGAATGAAACACATATATGTATATAAATAAAATTTATATACATATATGCGAGAATAAAAACCAAAAAGAGAACTAAAGCAAGGATAAACTAAAAACAAAAACAAACAAGAAACAATTTAGGAGCCTAAAATAGAAAGAGAATAGTGATTAAAAGAATTATTAGAAACAATATGATTGAAGATAAGATTAAATGAGATAATATTATTTCTAACCTTATTAAGATAATCCTTAAAGCAATTATTTTTGGCTAATTTATAATTAGGATTAGAAATCCACTTTAAGCAAAAATTTGAGATTAAAATAATCAATTTATTATTATGTTGATATTTATTATTAAAAATTCTTTGATTTCTTTCAAACCAAATGTACCAACAAGAAATAATGAATAAAGTATCAATCAAATATCTAAAATCCTTATTGAACCTAAATCTAAAAGAGTTCCAATAAAATAAACAATCAGGAACTCTAGAGTTGATATGAAACTCAAAAATGTTAAGGGTCTTAATAAGAATAAAATGAGTATCCAAGAAATCATAATAAATATGATTAATATCTTCAAAAAATGTGTTGCAAAAGAGACATTTATTATCAATACTAATATTTTTCTTTTTTAAAAATTCAATAGTGTTTAACTTACCATGAATGATGAGCCACATATGAATCTTTGATTTTGGAGGAGCATTAGACTTCCAAATAAATTTAAAACAATTGACGAAAACCCCCGAAAAATTGATAAATTTGTAAAAGGAATTAGAAGAATATTTCTTACTCTTGTCCCAATCCCAACCAATAAAGTCATTATTATTGTCAATGTTATAAAGATTAAGTTTAGCATAAAGCAAGTAAAGATTTCTAAGAGTAGGACCTTCTAAAATACAATTAAAATTGAAAGTCCAAGGAGGAGCACTTTCAGAGTTGAAAACATCGGAAATTAATGCAAATTTGAAATTACAAATGTCATATAAATCTTTAAACTCATTCTTAAGAGGAGTAGAGTAAATCCAACTATCATGCCAAAAAGATGTACTATTACCAGAATGAACAATAATATTTAAACCCAAGTTAAAGATATTACTGCATTTTAATATAGATTTCCAAAAACAAGATATATTTCTAAAACTAGAAGAGCTAATACGATATAGATTATAACTTCCATTGTAATAAAAATTAGATATAATTTCCTTCCAAATGGCATTATCACTAATATCCCTGAATTTCCATAACCATTTACCAAGAAGAGACAAGTTCATATTATGTAAATTAATGACTCCTAAACCACCCTCATTTTTAGATTTACAGACAGTATCCCAATTAACTAAACATTTAATACTACTATTAGGGTTATCTCCACTCTAAAGAAAATCCCTTCTAATTTTATCTATTTTATCTATCACCCAGTCAGGAAAAAAGTGCATAGACATCCAATAGATAGGAAGAGCAGATAAGACAGAATTAATCAAAATCAGTCTACCAGCTCTAGATAGAAATCTCACATTCCAATTAGTGATCCTATTTTTAATCTTATCAATAATAATTAACCAATCATCGTGTTTAAGTTTCGAAGGTCTAATAACAAAACCAAGATAGTCGAAAGGAAAACTCATAGTTTTACAATTTAAAGTATTAGCAACTAAAATTTCTACATTATCAAAATCATTTAAAATTAAAATGGAACTTTTATCAAAGTTAATTTTTAAACCTGATAATAGTTCAAAACTATAAAGAATAAACTTGAGAGCAATAATGTGTCTCGGGAGATGAGAGAAAAAAAGCAAAGTATCATCAGCAAATTGAAGGACAGAAAGGCCAAAATTAGAAATATCATTACCGATGACACCCAAAAGGTTATTGCTAACAGCATTTTTAATAATCTTAGTAAAGACATCAGCCGCTAAATTGAATAGAAGGGGCGATAAAGGATCCCCTTGCCTTAATCCTCTCTTAGATTGAATCTTATTACCTAAGACACCATTAACCATAATACTAGAATTACCCGTTTTAAGCAAGATAATAATCCAATTATAAATTTTGCTTTAATTATCCTCATATGATGTACGTATACCATCCGTACGCAATATCAACTCTGATCGCTCACTCAATCACACAATTTCACTTTCGAATTAGTATCGTTCACACGACTCTCTAGTGCGGACTCAAATCTCATTCCGTGATCAGAAACCGTCATTCTCCTTGCATAGCCAAATATTACGATAAAGAATTTCAAGATCAATCAAAAATCCATATCCAGGGTTCGCCATCGAAAATCGAGTGAAAAATCATAACTCGGATCGATATAGCTATCTCGAAATTCTGTGCTCGAATCTGGATTGAATCATTATGCAAATAAAATAATATACGTACAACTTACATATTTATTTCTAATTGATTATTAGCTACAATCATTTTATTCTTACCCATTTCATTGCTAACAATTATTTACAATTATTCTTTTACACAACTTCATTTAATCTTCATTCAAATATTAACTTAGTATATTTTTTTCCAATATTAATTTTACTTAAGAACTCCACCATCCCTTTTCTTAAGTTTATTATAAGTATTTTATGCAACTCCTTATATTTATTTCCACTTCATCACTTAAGCTTATATATCCACTTTTATTCAAAGTGAATTTTCCCAATTCCATATGAAATCAATTTACCTTCCATTCACAAATTTATTTTCAACCAAATTTAATATTGAATTCTATCAACCATTCCCCGCCATATTTAATTACTTAATTACTCTTTATAGTTTCATTTACTAATTTATTTCAAATCTCAATAAATTTTTATTTCAAACGTTTTATTTTATTTAGCCCACCCCAAACCAAATTTTCTATTCACCAATTCCTTCCAACTCACCTCATTTTATTGGCTTACTTTACTAAAAAATTCATTATCACACGTTCTTTAAGTTAACTCTTTTCCAGTTAAATTTCATTCCAAACAAACTTCAAATTTTATAAGTTTTCAAACTTATTTATGTTTCATAAACATTTTAGATCAAACTCCAGAGTTTAAACAATTTCTTAAGTATTTCAAAATCATTTTTATAATCATATATATATATCAAAAATCCTTGGTATATCAAATTATTCTCTTGCATTTCAAAACCAAAACCGGTTTTTTCAAACAAATCCAATTTAAAACACTCGGGTAGCAATTTCTCCCTTGGAAACTCGAAAATGAACACCGATGATGTCGCGATAATCATCGGAGTTATTTTCTAGCGACCGAAGTGAGTTTAGTGCTTTTATCCTTTTAAAAACCATTCATTTCGCCATCTTTGAATATTTTATCTTAGGTATCTTCCAAATAACATCACCATTAATTTTCAACTTTGAAAAACACTTTCAAAGTCGACGGGATTTAAATCCCCAAATTTTCACTCTTTTAAAATCCTTTAAAATCTGTTTTTAAATATTCCTCTAAAATTTTATTCTATTTCAAATTATATATCCCATTTATAAACTCATTTTTACAACTCCATTTTGTCGTATGGGTTAATATTTTAAATTTTTGTTTATAACATTAATTTCTATTTCTATTTCCACGCAACAATAGTAATAATTTAATATTATCATCTCCTAACAACCACGCACATCATATTTAACTATAATAATTTACGAAAATTATTTCTTTTATATACAAAAATAATTTGGGTAAAATTATTTCATTTAACCCATTTTAAAACAATCCTGTGTCGAATTGTTCTATTATAGTGTTTAGAGATCCCTATCAATAACATTAATTATTCGTATTGACCACAATCCATAAGCCACTCAACAAGTAATGATCCATTACATTTTTGATAATTTAATTGTCAATTTTATTAAATTTTGTTATCTAATATTGGAAAAACAGAAATTTGTGATTCATTAATGAAATAATAACTTAAATGAGATGTAATAATGCTAATTTAAGTTAATTATTAAATATTTGAATGAAGTTACAGTTAATGGAATTAATGTAAATGTTATACTAGGCTATAAATCGAATATAAGAAAACAAACGTAAATATTGAATTAATTAATGAATTAATATATATCGAATGGTAATTTAATAAAATCAATGATTAGTAAGAAATTATAACACTGGTTTGGAAATGATAAACTTATAAAAATATGATTGAGAGTTAATGATGACAATCATTATAAGTTAATCATTTATTTAGTCCATTAAATCAAAATTTGTATTCAATTGCAATGAATCTCAATTCAATGTTATGTTAGTGTAAATTAAGGAATTATTTAGGAATAATGTTAAGTCTATTCATAATATGATAATTGGTTGAATGAAAATAATGGATATCAAGATTTATTAATTTATTGGAATTTAAACTCAATAATTGGATTAATTGCAATTAAATGAAGTTTAATAAAATAAGGCTAACACTGAAATTAATAAATGAATCAACTCTAAATTGACACCAAAATTTATTTAAATTAGTGTAAATGATTAAGAAATTTAGAAATGATAAACACTATCAATTATAGAATTGAAATTGAAAATTTGATTTAATTCATTAATTATTAATTTATTTAATTAATGTAAAAATAGCTATTTTTGCCACTGACTCTGTTTTCGATGAAACCAGTTTCATCGGTTCCGTAATGGTGAATTTTTGTAGTATTTCAATTTTGTATCGATCGGACTTGTCATTTGATCATAGGGACTCGAAACGTCTAAAAATCAATTCAATTGAAATCAATTTGAAATAACTGGATTCTAGCGTAACTTCTTCATACAATGGAATTTGGACTTGAAACCTGTTCCATTGTGTTTAAAATATTTAAAAACACCTATTTTGATATATGAGTTGACCTATTTTCATTCCAGAGTCAGAACGGGCTTTTTGGGCCATTTGTCATTCAACTTTTAATCCAAATCAATCTGGTCCATTCAAATTTCAGTTTTGCCTACATATACCTCATTATAAACCCTTGCCTATTTCTTATGTTCATTATTTTGTATGTACAATTCCAATTGCTCCTCTTTCTCAATGGCAGACAAACTCTAAATTTCACCATTGATTGCAAAATCAAAAAAATTTACTTCAAAATTCAAATTCCTCAATTTATATCGAATTATATATGGATTTGAAGCTTTTAACGAGCGCAAGTTAAATCTGTGATTTGTTTTTCGATTTGAGTTTCTGTACTCAGAATTTGAGGGATTGTTCATGACCATTCATCACGCGCTGATGAACTTCGTCCGATCGAAGAATTGAGGGCACAGTCAGGTAGAGAGAACCGAGGGGAGCCCATCGGCCTGGTTCATTCATCGATTCGATGGTTTGATTGAGCGCTTAATTCGATTAGGGTTTCGTTTAGAGGCGGTGGCTATGGGGTTTCTACCCGATCGATGACGCGTGGGGGGCGCCGGAGGCTTCGTGGTGTCTACGGCATGGGCGAGGCGGCTACGGCGGGGAACGTGGCTTCGGCAGTGCGACCGTGGCGACCGAGGTAGCGTTTCCGTGGGTTCGAACGATGGGCTGTAACCGCGTGAAGCAAGAAGAAAGGTGACGTGGCTTTCCTCTATTGGTTCATTTTTTATTTAACTTAAAATATAAAGCGTTCAAACTAGCATAACTTTCACATACGAGGTCTATTTCACGTGCGGTTTTCTCTACTGCGATTCTAGCAAAATTCCGGACATTTCGACGCTTGTATGGACGAATTCTAAGGCTGTTCAATTTTTGGGTTTAAATTGGATTTAAATTCAATTTAAATTCAAAGGATAATTGTTTTAACCCACTCACTTTTTCTAGAATTTCTTATGTTTGTTAACTTGATTTATGATGTGATTAGAAATTTATTTACGACTTTTTGACATATTTTGAATCATTATCTCAGTTTATTTGAATTTATCTGGATAAAATGGTTGGTTAATTTATTATTGAATATAATTTGCCAATAAATACCTATTATTTATTATCTATTCTGTATTATGTTACTGATTGAATTGGAAAATGATCGGATAAATGTTCGATGATTGATAATGGATGAATGGATGTTGTATTTTATATCGTTATGAACTACAAGTTGTTATGGATTTTATTTCATTTGGGATTGCGGTATTAATTGATATATAACCGTATTTATATTTTAATTTATGGGTTGAAATGATAAATATCCATATCACTTGACCATAGGATAGAAAATTTTATACAGACACCATGGTCTATATATAAAACTATTTTGTACCGATTTCTATGGTTTTGTAAAGTAAATATACGGTTTTATATAAATATTGATTCGATATTATATAATATTATTTTATTCTTGATTTTAAGCTTTGTATAAATTTGTTTTAATATTGAATAAGCTTAATAGTAAGTTTGTTTTTTATTGGAGAAAATACGGTTAAGTATTTAAATTATATTTTAATATAGAGGTTATAATGATTTAAATAAATTATGGTTGGAAGATAAATTGGGAATTTATTTGTAATTGAATTTATTCAATAATTAAACTCAAATAAGTTGATGTAAAATTTATTAAATTTGAAAATTTTAAAGGTATGATTTTACAAATTGATTTTGTGTTAAGGTGAATTAAATGAATATTTCAAATATAAATAAATTTAAAGGAAATATTTAGTCATTTGTAATTTGGGATTTATTTAAATGATAACGAATTTATTAAGCAAATGTTTCAAAATTAAATAATAGAAAATGAATTTGATATATATGAAATTATCAAACTTAGCTTTGAAATTGTTGAATACCTAAAGTTTGAAATATACTGAATTTGAATTATTTATTTCGTGGACAAATCTGTCTTGAAATTAATATAATTTGGGATGGTTTATTTGGAAAGTGAATTGAATTGAAATTTATTATTTGAGATTTGGTTAAATAACTGAATTTGAGATTTGGTTTATTTCGTGGACAAATCCACACCTATACACCCAAACTGCCGCGCCCATCCCTTCCACCTCCGCTTGCGACTACTCACGCGACTTTGGATTCGCACCCTTCCCAAATGAATACGTGCAAAAGAAACGAGGTTGCAATTGATTCGATCACGATGTTTTTTTTGTGGAACCGAAAATTGAAGGAGGAGGGAAGATAAATTTTCGAATCATAGGAGAAATAAATGGCGACATTTTTTTATTTTTGTTTTCATTCTTTACAGAGTTTTCAAACATTTTTCCTTTAATATTTTTTCACCAAGCTTTCTAGTTTTTTTTCAAATTTACTCTCGGATGATGTTAAATCAATGGTGGGAGATAGGAAAGAAGAAAGGAAAGGTGGGTTGCATGTTAGAGGGGGAAAATCAGATCCGATTTGAAGAAAATATAGCTGATGTGAAATTTTTTGACCAGTCAACCTATATATATTATATTTAAATTTAAATGGTCTCGAATTTGCAAACTAAAATCTCAACCTCGTATCAAGGCGTGCCGCTAGGCGTTTATAATGTTATACTCCTATTCCAAATATAATGGAAAAGATTTCTAGTCCTAATTCAATCATATGGAGGAGACAACTTTTTGGACCCAATTATTATATTGAATTTTCGATATATGTTTCAGCACGTTTATATACTGTACGTCCAAATGATAACTCCAAACACTACAAAATTTGAACTCCGATAATAATACACTATTACAGATCTAGTGGAATAGGTTTCGTCGAATTCCGAGACTGTTCCTCTGAAGGCTATTTTTAATGGCGATTTAACGATATATTTTTAAAACTGAACAAATCACTTCTAAATTAAAATTTTAAGACTTCTATTATACTCAGTATTATTAATATAAATTTTACAAGCCTTCAAATTATTTTTGACTGGGTTAATTACCAAGATTTCATATTTTATCCAATTTCCAATTATCAAATTCAATAATTAAATCATCCCATAAATAGTGATATTTGGAATTCAAGTTAAATATTATCTTTTTAATAGTTAAATCAATTAAATATTCTAATTTTCAAATAACCAAAATTCCCGGTCGTTACAATTCGCGAGACTTGGATGTGAGGTGCTTAAACTAAGGAGATGTTTCCGAGCAACCAATGCCCTGGCCTTTTTCCTAGACGAGGAAAAAATAAGGTCAAAATGTCGAAAACATGGCAACTATAAAAGATTTCAATTTTCCTGATTTAATACGACTTAAATTATATAGAAATAACCTTCTTATACTTGATATTAAATTCTAAGGAGGGAACCCATACTACCGTTATGAATTTAAATGGTGATTGCACTATTATTCGATGGATAGTAAAGGTTTAATAAAAAATTGACATTTAGTGGAATTAGCGTAATTACTATCGACCCTTTTTATTCAATAATATTTTGCAATATGATTTATGAGAAATGATTTTGATCTGGTATTTCCAAAGTTAAAGAGAGGTTTAGTGATTCCATATATACGAAAAAGAAATGTTTAAAGTTATATATCTCTAGAAGATATTTTCATTAAAAAGAAAGTAATTAATCAAATGATAAAGCACCTATTCACTTAATATCTTTTTATCAATAGTTGGATCAAAGGAACCGGGATCAGATTTGGGTGATTCTTCTTTGAAAACCACTTCGAACCAATTTCTATATTCAATGAGAGGACTTGGAATGACAATAAATAGAATGAAGGGATGCTTGTTACTGACGGTTAGAGGAAATTTCCCATATCATATATATTGCAGCAGTATTTACATTTGGACTTCGGTGCAAGGCTACTTACTACTAATCCTAGGGATGATTCCCAACAGGATGTGGTAGGAGAGTTCCTTCGGTTTGTCTTATTCCTAGATAATTTGCATGGATGAATGTCTGACATTGCAATTCCAGCATACACTTACATTGATTTTTGCGAACGTGCATCTGCTTGGTGGTATAGGAAGTAACTCTCCTATATTTAACACCCTTCTCTGAGACTTACGAGCTCAGAGGTTGTACATTTGTAGAAATCAATCTTGTTTGATGGAATTGGAAATATGGTATTCAAAGTGGAATATGCTATGTGAAAGGTAATCATTATCTCAGTTCTCATCACATGAAAATGGATGAAATAGGGCAAGCCGTAGAGCTATGTGGTTCGCAACCAATAGGTTATGGTCATTGCCTCCTTTTAGATTACTCTATATATACGTCGAGTATGTTGCATACGTGACGAGATCTCGGATAGGTTGATTACGACCGGGGTAATGTCATATTAGGTTCTATCCGCCAACAAGATGGGTCTATGGGTAAGTCAGTCTTGCCAGGTGTATAGGTTTTAAAAGTTGTTGATCCTCGGTACATCCATCTAGAGATGTATGTTATGGAATGTAGTTCTTTACCTACCATTGTATAGAAATCCATTCTCCAACAAGTGCCTTCGGACTTGATTATAGAACCTAGTATGTTGGGATTTAATAATGTAACAATTTTGGCTAAGATTACATATATTTACTTGAAATGTGCTTTCAAAAGAAAATCACTAAAAATAGTATCCCTAGATTTTGCATAGCAAATGATTTAGTTATCATAAGGTAAATATTCATTCCGTTTTTATGTGCAGCGTGGTCTAATGAGATACTATTTGTTTTCAAATATGTATAAGAGTTTCTCATACCAGTCCCATGACTGATCTGGAATTTTTTTCTTTTCCACTTAAATTTGGATATCATATTTTTTCGAGCAGATAAGTAGTTAGGTAGCATGGAACGTTTTGGGAGAAGCTCGGAGCATTTTGGATGAGGCATGAAGTTGGAGGGTCCTATGTAGATGGTTATCTATTTCTAATTCCGCTACATTTTATATTAGGTATCTACCAACACTTCTGAGGATAGGTAGTTATAACTATCCTTGTTGGATTGGTACTTACTAATACTCTGATGGAGCAATTTGGAGTAATTGTGTAACACCTCACATTTTTATATAATTGAATAAAATCAATTGAACTAACACAATTGCAAAACAAAATATAAATGTCAAAATATATGCATTTAAGAATTAAGACGTTACGTAGATTTATGCAAGCAATGAGTGTGTGATTAATTGACGCATCAATCAATTAAAATGGGAATTAATTAAGAGACATAAATGCATCAATTAGTCAAAGAATATGTCATTTTTGTAACATTAATTAATTAAGGGATCTTCTAATAAAGGGAAATGAGTATGGCGAATAAACTAAATGATAACATACGTATATTAATTTAAAATTGACGCAATCAATTAATAAAGAAATTAGTTTAAGGCATTAAGTAAGCATCAATTAATAAAAGAGGAAAACTTATATGTTAATTAATTGGGTAATGAATTAGCGGTCTAAATATACAACTAATAAATGTGTGATCAAGTGACGCATAGGAATTAATTTGCATATCGATTAAAATGGAAAAACGTGTCAGTTAATTAATTGGCAATCAGTTGAGCATTTTAAAAAGGGCGTCAATTAATCAAAGAATATGACCTTACTACAATAGCTAATAATGTAAATTAATTAGTTAGAAGAAATTACCAGTTTTAGGATTAATTGTTTCCAAGTTAAAAAGAAAATAATAATTGGAATGCTTACAAAAATCAAACGAAGTAATTACGTTTATAATGAAGGTAAGTTAATAAGAAAAAGTAAAAAGCATAACTTTTATATACAATCAATTAATAGAGGTATTAATTGACGTGTTTAAATAGGCAAGAAATTATAATGTATAAGAATCAATTAATATTGGATATACAATTATATATGTATATACGCATGATCTGATTAATTGGATAATTAATGGGAGAATCTTATTTAGAAGGAAACGTGAATTAATAGGGTCGTATAACAAAGGAATAAATAAATAACATTGGAGAATTATACGTTGTAAGCTAACGTAAACAAATCAATAAAGATGGTGGGGATTGTTTTTAGGGTTAATCGGATGGTTCATAGTTTCTCGCTACACCTAATAAATTGAACGCAACTTAACCCTAGCCTACATTATTTTCTATGAATCAGCTACTATCATTTACAGCAAACTCCGCTTCTCTTCTCCCTCTTCCTTTCTTCTCTATCAATCAAATCTTTTCCTAAAAAAAAATTAAGCAAGGAAACACATACAAGAAACTTAGAGAATTGCGCAAAAAAATCATGGAATTTACAGCGAATTAAAATGGGCAAAAAGCAAAGAAAAGCATAGTAATTTAAAAGGGATAGAGATTTAAGCTAAGGACGACAGGTGAGTGGATTTATTTATATATTTTTAAGTTCAAGATATATTATCGTTATATTTCCATTTAGATAATTTTACTCAATAATTAATCATATTAATTAAGTTATGCTGAACTATAAGGAATTTACAGTTTATTTACAGTATTAGTATTTATTTACATTTGTTTCTACATTTTGGATTTCTATGCAACCGTCGTTCTTCTTCTATTTTCTCCTCTTTCTTCGCGTTTGGATTAGAATAGGTTAAACATGAATATTGATTAAATAATTAAGAATACTGAAATGAAGGAAATAAGATGTAAAGTAATAAAAGTTTGAGGAATGGAATTACTGTAATAAATTACGTCAAAATGAGAAAAGTTAATTAATCTAATAACTGGATTTAGGAGCGACTAAAAGGTTAATTGATTTGTTTATAGAATATGATACATTTCTATAATTTAGTATCTAAAATACAACAATGACCGTAATTACCAGAACAAAGGAAAGAAAAAGTGAATTAGTGTAATATAGAGAAACCACTATATTTTAAACTATTCCAAAATAGTATAGAAATATCTAGCAGTAACGGATTATTGTTTATAGTATTATTTAATATTAAAATATGGAAATGGATTTTTAAATATAGTTTTCATAACCAACCAAATAAAATAGAATTATTTCCTAGAATAGAAGATAATAAAGCAAAGTATGACATGAATCAAGTAAATTATTAAACATGAACTTGAAGCTGCAAACGATGATAAACCTAGGTCTGCATTCAGTGCGTAGACTATTTAAGAAGATAGGTATTATGATAGGTGAATTATATAATATAAGAGAATAAAAGAATATTCTATATCATATAAAAGAAGGCAGATTCGAACAGAAAAGAAAAGCTGGAATTATGTAATGACTATAAAAGAAGAGAAAATGACAATTACATGTAGAATTATAACATAGGTTATAATTAAATATAAGAACGAAAAAGCTTATTTTGAGACTTTAAATGAATTAATAAGCAATAATAATGGTAGAAGCTTAATTTACATTAAGTCAATAAGCAAATAAAGCAGGAATGTTAAAAGAGGCATATTTTAATGAACTTAAGATTTATATTAAGTTAAATAAGCAAGATAATGAATGTGGCTCATACCAACAGTATTCCTTATTAAATAAGTGGAAATCTCACAATAGATAGAGGTGAGACAAGGGCAAGAATATTTTAATTAGAGCAAATGTGTAGCCAACAAAATAAGAAAGTAAACTAAACGCAAATTAAAAGATTATACTTAGGGTCTAATAAAAGAATTGAGATGCGTTTCGAGCAGCCCAAAGGATGAAGCGTCTAAAGAAGCAGTTCATCGTGGATTTCGAAAAAGGAGAAGCATATCCAAATTAGTATTTTTGGGGATTTAAGTAAGTACGAGACTTCACTAGGCGTGAGGATACTATAGGATGGCCCTCTGGGTAGGCCTAACGAAGCTGCACCCTCGGAGGCAGGTTAGTAGGTGTTCCATCAAGAGAGTATGCCTTGACTGCATTTTCATTATAGGCATAAATGAAGCAGATCTTTGTAGGCGGTCTGAAGGGCTTGGTGTTCGAAGTAGGGTATTCGTATGTCCAGTACTTGCAAGTAAGTTTAAGTATATTCGCATGCAGATATCATCCAGCATCAAGACCAAGAGCGATTTCGGGAAAGTCTAGAGTTAAACCAACAGGCCAATGATTATTTCACTATCGAGACATTGGATGAGGGGTACCGCCATTTGGATGTTAGATTGTTTGTAGTAGGGCATGGCCACTTAACTCTTTAGAAGTCTTTCGATTAGTTGAGGGATGGCTGCATGGGGTCATAGACACGATGAAAAAGAGACAGACCAACTAGAATATCTGTATTGTAGGCCAAATGAAGCAGTCCTTTTATAGATATAGAAAACCCTCAACTGAATTCCGCATAAGGTAGACCTTGTTGGCAGGATTCAGATAGTAGATAGTACAATTACGTAGTCCTCAATGTACGCACTGGGTGGTACATTGTGGATGTCCGAGCATTGGCATAGACTAGTGCGAATGTGATTTACGTTTTCATAGAAGTAATGGAGCATCTGTATTGAAGGCCTTACGATGCAGTCCTTTACAGATATAGCTACGGAACGCTCATGGAGCAAGATGATGGAGTATCTATATTGTTGGCCTTATGAAGCAGTCCTTTATAGATATAGCTACGGAGCAAGACGATGGAGCATCTGTATGGTGGGCCTTACAAAGCAGTCCTTTACAGATGCAGTGACGGGACGCTCTCGAAGCAAGACCATAGAGCCCTTTTTGAGAAGGATATGAAAGCTACTATGGGTAATACCTAGGACCAATATAGTCATTGGGCATATATATATATATATATATAGTTATTAGGTTTTAATTTACTAAGGAGTAGATGGGTACGATTCACGCGCGGAGGCGGGAGCATGATAAACCTAGTGAACCTAATATAACAGTAAATAGAAATAAAACGGTATATGTTGAATTAAGTTTAAAAGTGTATAATTTATCCATCCATTAGAACTTTGGTTCTAACCCCCTCCTTATAACATCCTATAGGTTTGGTAGATGACATTGATTTTCCAGCTTTAAGACACTTGTTTAGAAAGCGTTATTATATCAGTGAGTATTTACTTACTATTATATTTCGGTCAATTTTGTTGTGAGGTATTTAATTAAGCTCTGGTATATTTGTCTTTGCCTATTTATAGGATATCAGATTCCCAATTCGGGTTTCAGTAGGCCTAGTTTTTGCATTTTTGTGAAAAATCCAGACCCACTGGAATTCGGGTTGTTACATTTGGCATCAGAGCCTAGATTTAGGATTCCTGGGTAGATGGTGAGTGAACGTATTTGTATTTTTGAATAAAATATAAGTATATTATGCAATAAAATCCGAATAGTCCCCAACCATAGATTTTAACATATGGAAAAAATTTAGAAGTATATTTATGAATAGTTTGCTAGATGGGTTTGGGATGACCCAAGTATGTAGAGCCCTATTTTATTGCCGATTTATAACATACAAATAAGCCATGTTTTGAGAGAAAATTTGTATCCATATGTTTTAGGAAGTATGGGAAGTTACTTAGGGATAGTAGGGAGAGTGTTTTTACTTCGGGAAGAATAAGAGGCTTTAGTATGAAGAAATTCCACATTATGTCGAACCCAATAAAAATGAAACTTTTGAATTAAAAAGTTGAATTGTTAACATATTTGAGGAAGTAAATATTGGGTTTTTGAAAAAAATAAATGGTATGAAATTTAATTGGTTTTTATAGGATGTAAATTTTGTTAAATGTAGAGTTCTTTTTGAAGAATTATAGGGCATGTATAGCTCGCTGGTTTCTTTGTAGGTAAACAAAGGTTTTAAATATAAAAACCTACCATGTTTTAAGTATCGAAAACGTATGTTACAACATTTATTGTTGTAATGAATGTTTTCAATAAAAATAAAGGAAGCATAGACTATGACACTATTGTTATAGTAGGTGACTAGCAAAGTAAATGTTTTTACATAGCATAAGGGATTTATTAATATTTATTTTAATAGAATCCATATATTAGTATTTTTGGGTTGTAGTAATGGTGTTTTACGCAACATCTGTTTTGATCCAAATGAGTTTCGGAGATAATTTCTAAAGCGGTTTGTATGCACGCTTATTATTTAAATAAGCACATGAAAATATTTTCTAGTTATAAGAAGTGTTAAAAATGAGTTGTTTTGAAAAATAATGTACAATAAATTAATGAATTTAGTAGGAAGTATCTTATGTAAGTAAATATAGAGTAAACATACCTTAGTCTATTGGAATGAAATGAATAATGGTATAATTTTCTATGAATCACAAATAAGGATGTTTTGTGCAAGTTATAAGGAATGCGTGAAAGAGATGTACAACGTATGGAAAGCACCATATTTTGTATATCCTATTTCGATAAAATATAAAATAAATTCCTTATAATTTCACTTAAACGTGAAATCCTCCTTTAAAAGATTCATAGAAGGTTTTAGCGTTAATGGTTTCTCCTAAGAGAAAAACATTCCAATACATCAAGGTATAAAATCATTAAGTGTAGTAAGTTAGTAACTCCATCAAGGTTAAGTAATTGAAAGAGTATGAAAGTTAAGAGATTTTTGATAAAATAATTGTTCTTATTTACTTTAGTTTTCATAAATTTGAAAATCTATGAAAAAAAGGAAGGTTATTTTGAAAACATGTAAGGACAATTTTTTAAATTCAAGAATAAAGAAAAATGTTTGAAGAACAAGCAAGACGTATTTTAGAGAAAGATGATTTGATGGAAAAGTAAATAATTTTTTTGGAAAGATAAATTTTATGTAACCCGGTACTTTAGAATATAACAGAAAACTTCAAAATAATAATTTTGAAGGTAAGAATTTTATGATTTGATGTTTCAAAAATTTAGAAGCTTTAATGTTGAAGCAGAATGATAAATACCATACCAAACCAGACTTTTAAATATGGAGTAGATACAAATCATTTTCTAGGTGTAACTGGAAAAGTACAAGGCTATAGCAGTAGTTACTCCTAGTAGTAAAAAAAAGTTCCCATAAGGTGTATAGGACACTAGTGCAAACCTAGAAATGTTGCTTCATTTGTGTAGACTAAAGAAGAATTGTGAAGTGATATGAATAAGATTGTAAGAAACATGTGTTAGGAAAAGTAAATCTTAGTTGGGGAAAAATGAAGGGTAAAAAGAAAATTTCCCCAAGCTTGGTTGCCATTTTAGACAGAGACTGCATAGATTGAAACCCTTATACATTGCAACAAATGAGACTTAGTTATTCCTTTTTGAGCATGGAACACAAGAGATGAATAGATCTTATTCGTCATGAGTAATACAACGTAAGTTGGTAACAAGTAATAGGCGGCAGGAGGAGCATATGAGTTACTTGGATTTCTAGAGTAGGACCTTTTTGTGTCAAAGTGGATATGGTCCTAGACCTCCTTGCCCAAGATGATAGCTATGTTTAGTTGTTGTATAAAAAGAAGAAGAGTAAAAGCAGAATAAGATAACTAAAAGGAAAATAACAAATTTAAAGAAAGCGACAGAAATTTCAATAGAATTTTTAAAAAGAGATATTCTATTATGTACACTGTGCTTGGGGGAATAAATAATTTTTTTAAGAATAGTAGCCTAAATACTAAGCACAGAGGAAGATGTGCGTAAAAGAAAATTGAAGAAATATGATTTTTTTCCATATTCTACCTCCTTTCTAACATAAGAGAACGAATTCATAAAATTAGATTTTTCTGAAGTTCAAATATTTAAAGTTGTATGGTAGGGTTTGGATGCAAAATTTGTTAAACTACACCTCTATTCAATAAGAGTGTGGAAAAAATGGGATGAAAAGTGTTTTAAATTTTCAAAAGATTGCATTCATATAGAAATTACAAGTATATTTAGGATGTGTGCATCATGTTTTAAAAATAAATTTTTAAAGAATCAAAGCATTCATATAGGAGGTACCGCTTAATTCATGTACATGCATATATTTTGTGTTGAATAACACTTTTGCACAAGAGCATGGGTGGTCGAAAAATTGGATGTACACAAAATGGATGTGATTGATGCGAGGAATTACATAATTTTATCCTTGTGAAATTTCGGGGATAAAGTTTCCTAAAGGGTAGGAGAATATAACACCCCACATTTTTATATAATTAAATAAAATCAATTGAATTAACATAGTTGCAAAACAGAATATAAATGTCAAATGTATGCATTTAAGAATTAAGAGGTTACACAGATTTATGCAAGCAATGAGTGTGTGATTAATTGATGCACCAATCAATTAAAAGGGGAATTAATTAAGAGACATAGAGGCATCAATTAGTTAGAGAATATGTCACTTTTATAACATTAAATAATTAATGGATCTTCTAATAAAGGGAAATGTATGTGGGAAATAAATTAAATGATAACATACATATATTAATTTATAATTGACGAAATCAATTAATTTAGAAATTAATTAAAGACATTAAGTAAGCGTCAATTAATAAAAGAGGAAAACTTGTATGTCAACTAATCGGGTAATGAATTGGCGGTTTAAATATATTCAACTAATAAATGTGTGATTGAGTGACGCATAGGAATTAATTTGGATATCGATTAAAATGGGAAAACGTGTCAGTTAATTAATTAGCAATCAGTTGAGCGTTTTAAAAAGCAAGAAAAGAGTAATAGATTCCTATTTTTGATGTTGTTATAAGAAACGTCCATGTAGATGTAAATATGTAAATTTAGTCCCTATTTTTTGAAAAATAGAAAACGCAAGGTGCTTTGCACTTTTATGATAGAAAGTGCAAGTTAACTTGCAACTTTTAGACATTGATTTTTAAAAAAAAATTAAAACTTTTGAGATTTTTGAAACGCGCAAGTTAACCCACGCTTTCTGTCAGGAAAGCGCAAGCTAGTTTTCTCTTTTATTTTGATTTTTTTCTGAAATTTTTGAAAAATACTAGTTCAAGCTAGTTTGTGCTTTTTATTTTCAAAATTTTCGAAAATTTTGAAATTTTTGAAAAGCGCAAATTAACTTGCACTTTTTATCAGAAAAGCACAAGTTAGTTTGCACTTTTTCTTTTTGAAATTTTTCTGAAATTTTTGAAATTTTTAGAAAGCGCAAGTTAACTTGCACTTTTTATAAGAAAAGCGCAAGATAGTTTGCGCTTTTTGATTTAGAAAAAACAGTGACTTAATTTACATACTTATTATCGTAGGGACTTTTCTTACAACAACATCAAAAATAGGGACCTTCGGTGCAAAGCCCCTTTAAAAAGGGTGTCAATTAATCAAAGAATATGCCCTTGTTACAATAGCTAATAATGTAAATTAATTAGCTAGAAGAAAACGCCAGTTATAGGATAGATTTTTCCAAGTTAAAAAGAAAAAAAAAGAATTGGAATGCGTACAAAAATAAAACTGAGTAATTAAGTTTACGACGAAGGTAAGTTAATAAGAATATATTAAAAAGCATAATTTTTATATACAATCAATTAATAGAGGTATTAATTGACGTGTTCAAATAGGTAAAAAATTATAATGTATAAGAATCAATTAATATTGGATATATAAATATGTAGGTATGTATGTATATATATATATATGATCTAATTAACTGGATAATTAATGGAAGAATCTTATTTACAAGGAAACGTGAATTAATAGGGTCGTATAACAAAGGAATAAATGAATAATTAAAAGCTAACGGAAACAAATCAATAAATGATGGTGAAGATTGTTTTAGGATTAAGCGGATGGTTCATTGTTGTTTACTACACCTATAAATTGAACGTAACTTAATCCTAGCCCACACTATTTTCTCTGAATCAGCTACTGCCATTTATAGCAAACTCCGCTTCTCTTCTCCCTCTTCCTTTCTCCACTGTTTTAAATATTCGATTTGGGGTATTATTTAAAATATAACATAATCTGTGTTGTAAACAACTGCTTGATTTTTAATGACGTAATTTTAATTTAATAGAATATATTTTTTTTCATAATTTTCAATTTAAAAAATATTTAAAATTTTCTTTGACGCATTTTTCATCTAACGTTAGAGTTTGGGACTTTACGAAATTAAATAACCTGTGTGTTTTATTCCTGTTTTGTAATCGCGTCATATTTCTATACACGATCATATTTTATATTCTTCAATCGTGGCTCGTAATTGGACATGGTATCGTTTGGCAAGGTACCATAATCTCTAAAAAGTCAAAGACAAGTTTAGTGCAGCCTTATCTTTAAATGGGCAGCCCTTCACTTCAACTCAGCCAACTTGTTGCCCTATCTTCCACCCTACCAGCCGCCGATGTTCCCTTGTCCCCTTTTGAATTGAGCTCATATTCATGATTTGGTTTGCTTAGCTGGAGTAGCTCGCAACTATGCATAGATGTATGCATGCGCAGGCACTCGATTCCTTCTTGTTCATTTTATTTCACTTCGTATAAACCAAGTCCTCAAACTCTAGAAATATTCAAAAATCATTCCCTCCAAATCTACACACTTTTAACAAAACGTTCCGACATGAAAGGTATTTTTCTAGATCCATAGTTTATTTCAAAAATACTTTCAAGATTTTTAATTGGGTGTGGTGGTAGAAATCGATCGATATCAACAAGTGGTCGAGGAAAGAATCATTTTCGACCATCTTATATTTGCAAATGGAGATTATGGATAGGATCGTAGCGAAAATTGGGGATTTTTGGAAGTGTTCGCTTCAGTTTTAGTAGCTTGATTTATCGTGAAGGAGAAGATGATCGAAAATCATTTAAAAATAAATTTCCAGCGAACCAGCTGTTTAGGGGTTGATTGGAGATGTTGGGGAGGGGCCTTGGGACAAGGTGAAGGTCATGAACATAACTGATTTTTGATTAGTGCTCTTGGTTGTTGGGAAATGGCAAAGTAGGGTTTAAGGGGCATAGATGGATGGGTTTGAACGCACCATTGCTGGCGACGTAAGGG
This sequence comes from Allium cepa, assembly GCA_030765085.1. Taxonomy (NCBI): domain Eukaryota; kingdom Viridiplantae; phylum Streptophyta; class Magnoliopsida; order Asparagales; family Amaryllidaceae; genus Allium; species Allium cepa. The sequence continues at coordinate 1,053,744,916 of CM060931.1, forward strand.
ATGTTGGGGTCAAACACGGTGGGTCAGGAGGCTTGGCAAGGTGAGGAAAGTTCTTTTGGTGTTGGTAGCCGAGGCTATATGCGAGTGTGGTGGGTGAATTTGCATGGTTCCATGCCTGTTCAAGTTCCAGGCGTTTTGAGTTTCGAAATGAGATGAACAAAAATTGCAACGGAGGGCCGAATCGGAGGTGGATGGGTCCATCGTGATGAGGTGGTGATTGGTGACATGCTGGTGGCTTTTAATCATCGAATGGGGAGTAGAGAGTTCGTACACGTGTATTCGTATATGCTGGTTTTGGGTACGGGACTGTTTGAATGAGATTGGGCAAGAGGAGTATGGCGAATTGGATTTTGAATGTTTGGGATTTGCGCCACATAAATGGATGGTGAGAAACTTTAAAATTTGATTATCTATATATATTTCAGTGTTAGTTTAGATATGATATATCACTCATACAAAATCTGATTGACATGCGAATTTTCGCATTGTATTTGTATTGATGAGTACAGTGTGTTAGTGTAATTTGTTGATGTGTTTGGAATGTTTAAAAGTTATGACATATGGAAATGGACTAATTTTAAATTAGTTATTAACAGCATCGTTTAAATTTACATACGATAGTGGTAGAAGTTTATTTGGCCAAATAAATTACTGTTGAGTTAAATTGGATTGAATATGGTAATTGGACATTTTTTAGTGGGATAAAACATCGTTCCGCTAATTAAATTATTGGACATATGTTTAGTAGAATAAATCATTATTCTACTATTATTAACTGGATAGTTTAACTTTTAGGCATTTATTTAGCAGAAATAAATCTCGTTCTGTAATTACATTAGTATAGACACTTTTGTGCCTTCCAGTTGATTAATACTGGCTAAGTATTATATTAACAATTGCTTGTTAATTATGGATTTAATTTACATATCTGATCTTATGTAAATACCAGGATTATAACTTGGATGGTTAATGGAATAAATGGTGACTTGATTAAGTACCATTGGAATTGCTAAACCTTTTTCTGAATTCGAAAGCTAATTTTTGAATCAAATTTATTTTAAGAATAATTATTATTTATTAATAAGTTTATAAAGGATATTTATTATTTATTAATAAGGTTTTAAAGATAATTAATAATTGTTTAATAATGATTTAAAGTAAACTATTTCATTTATTTTATAATTTAAGTTAATTAATTATTTTAAATATAATTAATAATTGTTTAATAATGATTTAAAGTAAACTATTTCATTAATTTTATGATTTAAGTTATTTAATTATACTAATTTAAGTTATTTAATTGCATTAGTTTAAGTCATTTAATTTCACTGGTTTAAGTTATTTAAATTATTTTTAAAAGTTAATTAAATATTATATTAATAATGTTTGAAATTAATTGATAATTATAGTAACAATGTTTTGAAGATAATTAATCGTTTATTTTATTAATATTGATTCAGAATTAAATTATTAGTACAGTAATACTATTAAAAGTCAATTTAATATATTAATAATGGTATTCTAAAGTTATTATTTTGAATAAGGGCTAAAAATAATTAACCGAAGAATGTTAATTAATAACTTGGTTGTTAAAGATGTTTTAAATTATCAATCGTATCGAAGAAACTTTATTGATAGAAGTTCATGTAGGGAGTTGGTTTAAAAACAAAGAAAGTTTATTAACGGAGTTTTATAAATTAAAAAGAGATCATGGAATTGGAAAAGAGTTTGTTAAAAGATTCGAATATTCATGAAGGGAATACAAATGGTTTGATTTTCATAACGAAGATCGGTAAATTAACTTGGTGATTAGTAAAGAGTTTATAAATAAATTTGGAGATGTATAAATGATATTTATGAGATAAAAGAGATTTATGCAAGGAGTTGGGTTGTGTGTCATTTATATCCACATTTAATATGATTTCGAATAAGAAATACCCTAAGTGATAGTGAATATGCTTATACCATTTTATAAGTGTGTAAAAGTAGTTTTACCAAGATTTTGAAAGTTAATTGGTTTGTGAATACACTTATTCTATTGAGATAAGTATATGGTTATATTTTCTAAGTAATGAAAAATATATGGGTTTACGAATATACTTATCATGTCAAGATGAGTATAGGAAAGTGATTTCCAAGGATTTATAAAGTGATTTTATTAATAAATTTTTTATTTATGAGGCTTAGTGGTTGTCATGGGAAATGTGATCATTGTTTGAATGATTGTTACTTGATAGTTAAATAACTGACTATCAAAATCTGGATAAAAACATAACTCTGGAAATATCTTGGGAAACACAGAAATTATATGGTACAATTATCGTCATGGTGCTATACTATACGTATAAACTCGTTTTGTTCTCCAAGGAAAAACGATAAGGTAGTCCGTCCAATAACAATTAGGAGCTAATCTCCACTCTTATCCTTTGTCTAATTATTCTCTAAAGAACCGGGGTTGAGTTTACCATAAACTATCGAATGTTGTTTCAAAGAGACTAGGCTCAGATATGTTATCCGAAAGCACCTTAGATCCAACTCATGCGTTTCAAATGAAAGACATCTTAAAGAACATGGAATCAAAGATGGAGCAATGAAGTGCGATGGCTATTTGCTACTAATCTTAGAAGGGATTCACTGAAATAGATGTGATAGAAATAGTGCCTTTGGTTTTGTTCAATCCTAAAACGAACGTGTATGGATGAATGTTGGCATTGCATTACTGCCTAGAAGTCAGTGTTAGCATTCCAAGTGGGAAGTGCTATATGAAAGGTAAAATGTAGCCTCGAGCCTCATCAACTAGAAATGACTAAAACATGAGAGATGCAACAGGGGTAAGTCGGTCGCTCCTAATTAGGGTATGATCATCCCTATCTAGAGTCGACATTATCTCTCATTTGTATGTTTGGGACCCATTAACAAAGGGGGGATCATATTTGGTACTACTAGTCAAGTGGTAGGCCGGTCCTGTGTTGGCAGAGGATCCCAACAAGGTTCTCGGTGTTATTTTATCTAGAGAGGCATCGTCACAGACGGTACTCCAGTAGTCCAGTCATTGTATGAAATCCATTCTCCAATACGTGCCTTTACGGTTTTAGTTGTATACCTATTATGCTGGAATTTAATTAATGTAACAATTTCGACTATAATTAATAAGTATTTGTATCCTAGAAATTATTAAAATATCACTGGACTTTCTATTGAAAATGTTTTGGTTATCATAAAGTAAAAACACATCCGTGTTTATGTGTGGCATGGTCTTAAGAGATGCCTTTGATTTTACAAATGATAATAAACAAATTTTCTTGTGATTTGAGTTTATCATGCTGGTTTTACCAGACTGACCCGGGCATTGTTTTTCCTAAATGCCCGAATCAGACCGAGCATATTTTCTAGATTTAGCTTCGGATGCTTTTTAAGTTTAGATGACAAGCTGGATGGCCCGGACATATTCACATATCTTATATTCTTCCGCTATTTAGTATTCTTGGGTGTACCTATTGTATTTATCAAATTGTGAGGACATGTTGTTATAACTATCCAAAATGACATTTAGTTAGTATACTCTAATTAATATCTGTATGTATATTACCATTTTGTTTCTTTGTAAAGATTTGTTTCTTGTATATTAATCATTCCATTGTGGGATTCTATGTTGTTAGTTTCTTCTTCTCTTCTTTCTTCTTTCTTCTTTCTTTCTTCTTTCTTCTTTCTTTCCCTTAATTATCCGCCTTTCCGTTCAATTTGAGTGGGTCAAGTGTGGTTGATTGTTCGCTTCAACTGTACGGAAAAGTGGATCGTTATACAAATTGTTGCCCTAATTCATGTTGGTACCAGCATGATTTTTCCATCCATATTTTTGTCCTTATCTTTGAAGTACCATTCGGCACGATCTGCAGCTCAAAGCGGGTCCCCCATCTTCAAACCTCTTGGTATCGACATGATCAATCAAGTCGGCACCGACTTGTTTGGCCTCATGCAAAATTTGGCCAAACTTCTTTTGCGCTTTATCCATCTTCATCATTTCACATAGTTGTTGAATCGCTTTTATCTGTTGTAAATTCGAGGTCTTCAACTTTCTAGAAGCTACTTCGTTTCTCGGTAAGGTAGATTTCTTTTCATCTCTTTTTTGTGTGAGATTCAAAACCTCTTGGTATCGACATGATTTTTCAAGTGAGGATAAAAGAAATACTTAGCAAAAATTTTATCTCCACTTCTATTCATTTCCTAATTTCTTGTTTTGGCCTTGCAAATTTCCAACCTTGAAATCACCTTTGAAAATTCCAAAGCCGTCACCTCTACCTGTGGTGCCACCGATAGAATCGCAACCTCTCTTCATCGAGTACCCAAGTTCCACTACCTCTCAGATCACAATCTCGTGTCTAAGGTGGGTTTTGACTTTGTCTTCATATCGTCGCCGCAATGTCCTAACTACCATCGACATTCACTTCGTCGATGCCTAACCACAAGGGGCTGGAGATGGCCATCTCAAGGCACATCACGACTGGCCTTCTACGAACTGGTCACATGGTTCTCATCCCCCCTGAACACCGTCGGCCCATCCTAAATCTGAAATCACCCACTTCCCTTCATTTCCACCATTTCACTTCGACGACCTATGGCCACTTCGAGCCTTGCTAGCTTGGTCTTGTTGTTTGTTAAGGCCAAACTATAAGCCAACCATACTGATGAAATGAGTGGTGAAAGGAAGAGGAGAGATTGCATCATCGAGGTTACACTGGATGTGGATCGTTGTTTTAAGGTTCAATGAGACGATTTTCAAGAAATGGCCACATTGATTAGACTCCGACATTTGATAGGTTCAAGCACAGACATCCTGCAAAAAACAATACAATCCTGTGATTCTGCAAAGAAAAGCTTCATGTCACTACGGACAACGATTCTATTATCATGCATTCTACAATAATTGGTTAAATATGACACACTGCTCCATAGCGTGACAGAACTTATTTGCCAGCACGAGCGGGCTACCTATGTAGAGCATTCTTATATGCTGTGTAGGGCAAACAACATATAGATTGACACATTACATTATCCCAATCAATATATATAATCTGATTGGTCAACACATGTCGACATCCGTTGGACTCTATACATCGGCTATATGATTTTTAATCAAGTAATGTGTTGAGATAAACCATGTTCACTATTGATTTTTCAGTATAGAATAGTCTGCGTTAGAAGATCTCCTAGTCTTCATATTGGTGTTGACACTTCCGCGCTTGCAGAAGCCGATTCATTATCTGCCCCGACATTTACTTCTACATCGATAAAGGTGAGGCAATCCACCACATAAAAACTTCAACTCCAAGTTTCCTATCCAGCAAGACCTCATGACCGTTTCATTCTAAGGGATGACCAGATGTTCATATGATCTTAGACACCCCGAGATGAAATGACCTAAAAACTGACTAGCAAAGAACTAAGGTCCGCCTGCTTAAAACATGGGATTCTTTAAGAATTTTTTTTGCTTCTCTAGCCCTACCAATGGGCTCATCTTCCCTTGACAGGCTACACCGTCTATAATCAATACATGTGCCTTTGTGAATCTATGACTCCGTTCACTGAGTTCCTGAAGTTCATTTTCTAATTACTAACGCTAGCTCCATAAGTGCACCTAAATTGCTATGCTCTCTTTAATTCTTTCTGTATCATCATCATTATAATGATGCATCTGGGTCGGCCACCAATCTTAGAAAAGCTAGATTTTCTACTTAATTTTAAGAGCGGGAAAGAGACTCCTTCATTAATAATAAGCGAAGCTTTCAACCAACATAAGGTTGTCGAGGGGCTTCACAACAAAGGAATTTATTTTAAGGATGAGTAATTCTTCATTCGATGCCTTGAAGGATTCAATCACCATTGGCTTTCTGGATGTAAGTTTACTTATCCAAATGCTTTATTCCACAAAAGTCTCTTCCACCCAAGCATTTACTTTCCTTCTATATCTTTCACTGACATCCTTACCGAACTCCAACTCCAGCTCTGGTGGAGACTATATAGTTTTTAAAGGTAATTAGTTTAGATTTAAGGCAAACCCAAATCTCCTTACCAATGCTCACATGCACTGGTTTCAGCTTCCTTATAATGGCATGATTGTTCAACCAAATCCATTTCCTCCTAAGGTGGCTTGAGATGCATATAGTCCCCCTGCTCCTCGTGGATTCTATATGGAAAGAAAAGAGGTCACTAGCTTTGATGGTAGTGAATTAGGGGAAGAAGGAGATTAAGAATTTGATGAAGATCTCACAGAAGATGAAGGAGATGAAAAAGAAAAAATATAAACGAGGAAGCGGTAAAAGGAAAAGATAATACAAGAGATATAGAGGCGAAGGAGAGGAAGAAGGAGAAGACATGTGGAAGAAGACGAGGACAAGGGTGCTAATGGAAATGAATCATTCGGGGATACATCCCTTGAAGGCACCTAGATCACTTCACCACCTAAGTTGAACTGAATCATCATCAAGACTTCCTAGCTCGTGCTCGAACCACACCAAGACCCTATTGGAGAATCATCCCCTTTTGTTGTAAGTGATGCCATTTCTGGTTTTCTAAGTGATATTGGAAGCTTTTCTAACTTTACTCCTAGGAGAACTCTGAGGATATCTTAACATCGAGTCTTCTTGACTTTAATTTTCTATCAATCGGTATACCCCATCCCTTTACGGGTGAAGAAACTTCATATTTACAACCCAACCAATATGATCTGTAGGATAATTAGGACAAGCTAGCACTTTATACACTTTTAGGATCATAAGTATGGCCATTCTCCACTTACCCTTAATCCGGTGACTAAATTCTAATACAAACTTTCGGTCTTTTCAAGTAGCATGGGAAGAAATAATCATCTCGAAAGGATTCATGAGGGCTTTGGCTTCTAGCGATCCCATTCTCCAGAAGGCTCTTACTCTCACGATGGCCCCTACTATGAATTCGAAAGTGACAGGAAAGGGAGAAACTACAGAGAACGACACAAAGACAAGGAAAGAGAGCATCGCCATAATGAACATAAGGAATCACATGACCGCTTCAGGCCCTACTTTGACTCCATCACCAATAGCACTTGCCTTTATAGTCCTTCTAGCTCCACTAATCTTCTTATTTTTTGTATTTCTCCATCTTCTTGACCACTTATTACGGCTATCGTTAAGTAGCTTATAGCCCTAATCATATATCCCCATTAATCTGAATCCATTATTTCATCCTCTTATTTATCATATTGGGCCAAAAAATAAATATCAATAGGCCATACTACTCCTCTATCTCCCCTTAAAGGCCAATCACTTGCCATGATCACAAAGATGCAAGTGGCTTACCTAACTACTTCCTTGAAAGGGTTAAGTTCGATTATGATGTCAAATACCGTTCCAAAAGCAACCTGTTTAAAGGAATCAACTGGATAAATGATATCTTAAAGTAGCTTTTCCAATAGAAGAGGTTGGCTAAAGGCTCTCGTATGTCAGTCGAGCAAATTAGCCAATCATCTAAAGTTTCGACCTCGATAGGGCCGATATAATCGTACTTGCAAAGATTATAAGAGGGAGATGGCCAAGCTCAAGAAGAAGAATGAACAAAAACAAATGGCCACCATAGAGGTCGCGAAAAAACTCATTGAAGAGGCTATCACCCACAAGTCTAAATGCAAAATCCTCAGTGAACGACTGAGATCTTCCTACATCCACGGAAAAAGCCACGAAGAAGAAATTAATGTGCAAGAGGCCTGAAAGGCTTTCCTATAAACAAAGGTGATAAACTCAAGGCAGACCTCAAAGCCAAAAGATAATTAAGTGACCAGCCCCAAGAGGTTGCATAGGCCTACATAGAAGAAGTAACAGATTTAAGAATCAAGTTAGTTTATTTAGAGTAAGAGATTACTGATCTTAAGATCAAGATGACCTAAGTGGAGGAAGATAATGAAGCCACCCTCCTTTAATTCTTTGTAAATGCCATCAAGAAAAAGCATTTTAAATGGCCGGGACATGGCTACTCCCACACGTTGGTCAATGCTTGGGAAGAGATTATAAAAGGTCTAAAAAATGTGGCAATGAAGTTGATGAAGAGAAGCTGAAGATTGAGCTTCGTGATAAGGATGATCTAATATCCCTAGAAGAGGGCATGAAAATCAAGTAGTGGAATCTACACTTGAAAAACAGGTACCTATAGAGAACCCCATCCATTCTAGATCCCTTGCTCATGTAGATAATGCCACTCTTAGAAGGAACCGAAGATAAAAATCATCACTTTTGCGGTAACCAATCTCGAGGTCATGGTCAATGAAGCACCTACCACCACCATTACCACAAAAAGCCACAACTCGGTGGAGCCTCTCTTTATCCTGCCATCAATTCCCCCTCCTTGCCTTCACTCTCAAAAACTTTTGAGGAAATGAAAATTGACCAGTCTCGTCTAGTTGAATCTCCACCTATGGGAGGTATATCCTCAGTCTCTTCTGTTTTTGAGAAGCTTTATTTCTATCTCAGGGAAATCTCTAACCTTTATCGTTATGTCTGTCAACTCTCATGTCAACCCACAATTATAGCACTTTCGATGACTCCTCAAACTCCAGCCTTATCGTTGATTGCCATTACTACTGCATTGGTCGCTATCACAACTTTGATTCTAGTATCTACTTCCACTATAGGGTCAGTCCCCAGCCTCGGAGGTGAAAAGTTTGGCACACTCAAAGATAAGACTCTGGTCGAACTAAATGATGTTGTTGATGACATTGATGACGAACTAACCATTACCTGGATCATCGGTAAGGAACCTTCAATAGCCACCAAAAGGACATTGACATTAGCAAGTTGGTAGAAGAAAGAGCCTAGGTTGGAACCAACTAAACCCATTTTTTCTACTGCCTCCACTGATCCTTCCCCTACAAGATCATGCTACCCTCGAGTCATACTGTTGCTGCTTCTCAAATACCCCTAGAAACTCACATTCGATCTATGGATCCTCTAAATTGGACAACAAATAAAGAAAAGTTCGCTTGGATAAAAATACTTCGAAGAAGGAGAAAGATAAGAAGCATCGCACGCAATCGATAAGGAGGGAAGAGGGGTAGGATGAAATAATCGATTTAGACCACGTTTGAAGACAAGTTTCTTTTTCCTTTTCCGCATCTTGGTCTTTTTGCCTTTTTCATGTATATATGTCATCATTATGCAGGATCGGCCCCTGCAAATCTTGTATTCAAATATGTTGTAAATAAAACATTGCTTTCTATTCAATTCTGTTTTATTTACTTTACTGCATCCTTTATTTCTCTTGCCTATATACTTGCCTACACATATAAATATAATTGTCTGTAATTCAGTAACTTATATATTATTCAACCTTTGTTTGCGATCTTGTGTAATGCCATTATTTACTATAACTCTGTACATATGAATAAATTATTATTTTGATTGCTTAGCTTTGTTTTTCATTAGTCGGGTGTATCTCGTTTGGCTAAACGGAATTGCTTCACACCGATCAACCTGGTTTATCGTCAACCAAACATGCCATATTTGACTATAAATAAGGTCGTCTTACTGATTGAACTGTGACTATATGGCTCATCAATTCATGTCAACAAAACATCGGCGTTTCAACAATAAACCGAGAAAATATTCAATTCCACACTGAATCCCATCATTGGGAATCGGTGTCTCAGATGCCTATCTATGGGCATTAATCCTTGACCTCGCCTATCTCTAGGCATTGATTAAAGAATTGGTGTGTAAGGACAAATTGACCGGTCGACTGTAGTATGGCTATACTCCTACTATCCGATCATGGATCGAAGGAGTGTATGGGTACCTATCTCCAGGTACCTGACATCTATTTTTTTTAAATATAGAATGTCTAATTAGGCCGCTGATCACATAGCAAAAAGTCAGACTTTAAGAATATGGTTCCATTGATTTGAAAAGTCAACTTTATTTATAATAAAAAGGATAGCAGCCATCGCCTTATTACATCAAACCCCAATGAGCGGGATTTCTTATTTAGTGCAAAATAAATCAAGCGAAATAGCACCGTAAGTGATCCTTATTCCATGCTTGTGGAATTGGGATCCCATCAGCAGTCGACAACATGAATGTTCTATCTTCAAGCTTATGTGCAATAACATAAGGACCTTTCCAATTCGGACCAAGTGCCTCGTACCTTAAAACAACAGTTTCAAAGCGAAGTTGAAAATCTCAAAGGTACGGTTTATGACCTTGGCATTAAACTGCTTTTCTACCATTATTTAGTGAATACTTGATAGAGTTAGGGGTACACCCTATGGAAAATTATGTAATTTGATACATATATCTATCTTGATAACCAATCTTGTTCATAAAAGAGATGTCTGATTTCTATAATATACTTTGTTATATTATGATATAAATAATTAAGTAATTAATCTAAAGTATATTAAATAGAAAATCCTTTAATGATATGTTGTGTGATAGTGATTACAATGTTTTGGAATCATATGAAATTTATCACATTAAAATAACAGATATTTTGAATATTCCCACTGAAGATGTTTTGAGATAGGATATTGGTACATTCTTTGAGAAAAGAGTATGTAACGCTCTCCAAATGTTGTGTAGTGTATTGCTTATGGTTGTTGGAGGTACCAAGGGGTTATATATTGATAGCTATTGGATAACCATGGAATGACCAATAAAGAGTTTTATATTGGTTAATATATAACTAAGATCAAATAGAAATTCTCAAAGCGACAATGTTACCTTCGACTTGAAAATACTGTGGAAATTCAATGTGGATGTTCCACTTTGATTATAATTGGATTATTACATCGCAATCCATCGGGTGATTATAGTTAGGTCTGAGTTGAAGCATTGAAAGTGAAACAATATTCAATGTAGAATTCGTCCCCATAGTTATAAGGAGTTATTATCATGGTCAACAATCGTAAATTCAAAGTCAAAGTCCCTGGCGAAGGAAATATGATAATAATAATTGTTATTATTGAACCAAGGATATTATATTTGAATTGACCAAGTTGAATGTGGATGATGCCATAATTTTGACCAAAAACCAAATTCCATAAGTCCAAAAGCGATATAGTTTTAATAAAGAGAATTGGAGTAAACAAACGTTACTACCGGGTACTGCTAATAATAGTAAAATTATATTTTAGCAAAATGATGTGTAAAAGATAAATTTAGCCAAAATGTCAAGCTATTAGCTTAACTGACATATGAACATTTATATTTAAACTATTCAAACATTAATCGCTAATTGAATTTACACCTTTGAGTCGTACAACTATGATGATGAATTTTCTAAAAAATCCATACCGTTTAACTAATTTATAAAATATTGTAAATTAATTAAATTAATTAATATTTGATAAGTATTAATTACTATTTAATTTATTTGATTTTTCGAAATTGTTTTTAATATTTGAATGCATAAATAAACTTTACGCACATTGATATACATTATAAGTGTATTTTTAAACGAGTTTAAATAAAGATAATTGCATAAAGAGATAAATGAAAATTTACACCATTTGGTGGAATATAATTTTGGCCATACCATGTGAAGAGAGAGGACCGGAGAAAGAGAGAAAATTAGAGGAATTGATTTATAACGACCCACTTTTTTGTACAATTCAAGCAGTCAACGAACCACACATGATGAACTCAAACTGAACGAAAATATGGATCATTAGGGGTGAAGAAGGAAAAATAGAAGAAAAATAGAAACAATAACACATAATCTCACAACCGCAACGGAAAAAATATAATATATAATAATAAATCTTTATACAAATGAACTGTAACTATTCATATACATACAATTATCATAGTACAACAATCAACAATCAATCTGGATAGTTATAATAACTTGCCTTCACAAATACTGAATATACAGCATGACTCATGCAGCGGAATATAATCAAATATGTATAATGCGCCTGAGACTCCTTCAGAATGAATATTGTGCTCCATAGCATCTTAACCTGAATCTGTAATACTCGTCTGACCCGAGTATTATAATAAAATAACACGCAAGTCAGTCTGGAAAACCAGCGTGAGAAAAAGCTCAATTTGAATTATTACTCTTATCAGAATCCTTTAAAACAAAGGTATCTCGTAAGAGCACGCCACACATAAATAAGACGGGTTTTTATCTTACAATAACCAAAACATTTTATATCGAAATCATCTAATATTATAATAGTATTTATAGAAAGTAAACTAGAAAATAGCTGAAATGCTTGCAACTCATGTTTTAGCATAGTTGGGCACGATCAAAACCGTACAGGCTCATAGTGGATATTGGATTCCATACAATGACTGGGCTATTTGGGTACCGCCCATCATAGTACACCTTTGAAAAAATGTATCGAGGACCTCTCTTAGATCCCCTGCTAACCTGTGACTGGCCTACTCTTAACTGGATAGTACCAAATATGTTAACACCCCAGGTGTTCCCACCCTAATCGAGCGCTCTCTCTTCCATGCACAACCAAATCTATAATTTTAAATATATATATCCGAGGGCATCTAAAAAAGTGATAACAAACCCTACTTGGGTGCAACCGACATAGCCCTGCTACACCTTCCATATTTTAGTCATCCCCGGTTGATGAGGCTTGAGGCTACGTTTTACCTTTTTGAATAGCATTCATACTTGGAATGCTAACACCGCCTTCCACGCAACTATTCGAATCTCCATAATCACCATCTTTCTTATATTCATGATATCATAATTCGTAACGCACAAATTGGATCGATGTGGTTTTCGAATAATTAAATCTCATCCCGGTCTCTTCGAAACAATCAACAAATTCTGGCAGATTTTATAATCGGTTATTTAACTATCATATAACACAGATAAATAGTCACTAGGCCCATATTTTATTAAATCTTCTCAAAACACTCATTTCAAATATCTTTACATCGATATATATATATATATATATATATATATATATATATATATATATATATATATATTCAAATCTCTTCTAGTATTCCAATGTTTGAAAACAATTTTCAAATCTTTAAATCCTTAACAAGATATTTTCCAATCATATCTTACTTCATTACTTAGTGAAATATTTCCAGATTCGATTTATAATCCATGACTTTGAAAAATATCTTTATACAAACCCTTTTGTCGCCAAAATATTTCCAAAACCTTTCATTTCAACACTAGGAAAATATTACAAGTCCATTTTCCAAAATCATTTCTAATATCAATACTTAGGAAATATCTCATAACTTATCTCCTAAATTTACGGAATTTGTATTAATTTCTTTTACATTTTCCAAAATTGATTATACTCACTTATAATCTCGTATATCCATCTATAACTTCTTTATGAATTCAGATTCAATCTCGAATTCTTATTTCTAACATTTTGAAAATTTCCTTAAGTTCCTAGAATTTCATTATAAGTTTTTCTCTTATAAAATCACATCTGTTAAATAAACCCTGTTTACAGATCCCAAGAGAATTTATAAATAAATTCCAATCATTTCAAATCTCGCTCTCAATATATATAATGAGTCTTTTAAAGGTTAATAATTTATTTTTAAAACTAGTTTAAGAATTAAACTATCAAACACTCTAAATAAACATAGATAACTCATTTTCAGTTCAATTTTGAAAATAAACATTAATAACTCATTTTTAGTTCATTTTTGAATAAAAACTAATCGAATTATAAAGCTTATTATAACAATTAAAATTCACTTCAACTAATATTAAATACTTGAATAACCACTTTTTGAAAATATTTTAATATTTATAATAGGTTTTAAACTCCGTAGCTTAATAAAAACAAATCTCTTTTTAAGTCACCTTATCCTCTCGATAAAAATTTATTTTTTTTAATTTTAAAATTCAACATAACCATTTTATTATTAATAAATCTTTCTCAATTTTCACAAATCGATTTTCACTTCCAGTTTCATAATCATTCTCACATTTCAAATATAGAATCCACTACTTTTTCTCAAAACCAATTTCCATAGCTCGATGTAAATTCATATTGTGAATTTAAATTTCCAATTTACCAACTGATAATCATTTTCCTTATTTATAAATGTCGCTTATAAATCTATAAGCTCCTTTCCCGTTCTTCCCCAGTAAATTACACATTCAAATCACTAAATCCATTTAAAAATCGATTTTCATTTAAAACCCATTTAGAAATCAATTTCTAAATAAATCCCAATTATATTCCAAAGTAAATTAAAATCTCTTTTTGGCCTTCCCTTTCATATTCTAAGACATCTCATTTAAAATCCATTGTTTTAAAAACACTCAATTTAAAATTCTCTAATTGAAACCATTTTATGAAATAGCTAATTAAATATCCAAAACCCAATCATTTATTTTACTCGACTCAATTCCCTTTTAAATAATCCAAAATTTTAATATAAAATTTTTTTCTTTCTTTTTTCCAAAATCGCCTTTGAATTTCCTATTTAAATTCAAAATATTTTTTTAAATATTAAAATTTAGGCCAGTGCTACTGTAGCATCCAATAAATCAAACATATCACAATCCAATATCAGATTTTCCACACATATCATATATCACTATATATGAACTTAAAATCAACATTTTCAAGGAATCCAGTTAAATCCCTCCAACCTATTTCCCTGCATCCAAAGATGTTATACACTATAAAAATACCAATCCCTCTTTGAGGTGGGATATCGTAGTAATATAGGGTCATCCGCTACTATGCGGGGTGTATAAGGCCTCATCCGCTCCAATCAGCAAGAATATATCCAACTACTAATATATATATATACTAATATATACTATATAATAGCGTTCCAATGATAAATATATATCCATTCAACCAATCATCCAATTAATAATTTTAAATATTATAAATTTAAACTAATTAACCAAATTAAGTGAGATTTACTCAACTTGATTTTTATTTTGCTAATCTTTCCAATTTGTATCCTTTGCACAAATTCTGTAGCAACGAATCCCATACGATTGATTCCATTCAATTAAACCTCGTATAAGCAAATTTCGAATAATATAAATTAACGATTAAAATTTTAACTATGATAAATCAACTAATCATTTATCAACGAATTTGTTTAACCTTAGATTTCAAAAATATAAATTACCTATTTACAGTAAATCCTACTTCCATATTACTACATCCGCCTAACCCATTTTCAAGCTTCAACGATCACCCTACGTCTCCAAATAGAACTCGACTCACCTCCTTCCCTGACTGCCACACACTGACACAATCCCTACAGGTAACCGCGCCTCCCAAAAATCGCCGCTAACATGCGACGTTCCGCCATGAACCATTCTCAAACACTGAACCCAAAAATCGCTTACAACACCTTGCAGCCACCTCGGCCTCCCACTTTAAATCGAACGCCATCGATATCTTCTCCAACCAACCATGACTCCACCTAACTTCGTGCTTCCAGCCCGTAGCTTGAGCATAATTTCTTTTTATGTACCGATTTGTTTCTAGAGGAAGGAGATTGAAAAAGCGATTCTTAAAAGAGAAAAGAGGGTGGCTGGTTTCAAAAAATAGAGTGGGCAAAGATAGGGCTAGGTCGACCAGGAAAGAATAGGGTTTGACTTATTGTTTTTTGTTATTTAATCCTAAAATATCTCATTTTAGAAACTTAAAGTTTCAATCTCCTATCGAGGCGTGCCACCTGGCGTTGCTAATGTTATACCGCTGCTCCGTACGCAATAGAACGATTTTCGAGTCCTAATTCGATCATATGTGGAAGAAAACTTTTTGAATCCAATTATTATATTAAATTTTTAATATTAATTTCTACGCATTTCTATCTCGTACGACCAAAGGGGAACTCCAAACGCCATGAAATTTGAAATCCGATAATAATACACTATTACGGATCTAATGGAACTATTTTCATCAAATTCTAAGACCGTGCCCCGGATTGCTATTTTAAAGTGTCGATTAAATTAATGATTTCAAATATTGACGAAATCACTTGAAATTCCAGTTTTAAAAACTTATTAACTCAATTCTTATTCAAATAGAGTTTATATCAACATTATAAATCATTTCAGTTCATATTCAACTCAAATTTCAATTATTCACCATTTCCGTATTACGCTAAGTTGCTATATTTGAAATTTAAATTCATTCTATAATTTCAACCAAACTATTCATATTCAAAAATCAATTTATATTCCAAATCAATATTTAAAACCATTTAGATATTCAAAATCAAACGACGGAAAATTCGGATCGTTACATGATTACAGAACTTTTAGTTAGAAGTGTGGGAAAGGTTTCATTTCTTCAATTAAAACAAACCATCAGTTCATTTCGTACAGTCGCTCACTTTTCCATTCACTTTTCTCTTCTCTCATCCTTACCTTCCATGGCTAAAAAATTGATTTCTATAACTTTAGCAATTCCAAATCAAGTAAAATTGAACCATAACTGATTCATCCATTTCTGACAAGGGTTGGTGTAGATCTTGAAGATCTAATTAGGAAAGGTGTAAATATTGTGCTACTTATTATAGTAATTGACTAATCTCAATTAGTTCAAAATTTATTATATTGATATTGTTGAAAATAGAACATAATATTTTTGATAATAAGAGTGATACCTAATTTTAAGCAGAGAACTCGTTCAGAAAACAATTTTATCTTATATAGATCTATGAATGCAATATACTTGTATGTTTAAAATTATAGTTTTCACCATGGATATGTTTTCGATAAATATGTAATATCTTTAAAACATAGTTTACAAGTTTTGTAATTCAATTATATAGTTTTTAAATTATGATCATTTAGAAATGCAAATTTCACTAATCTCTTAATCAACGTAACATATGTATATTAACCTCAAATTTTGGTTGTTCAAAAAAATAAGGTATTTCGCAAAAGCTTCATTTATATAATACATGTGTGTACATTTACATGTATATGAATTTTTAGCTTAATCCAATCATTCTATGTCAGATATATGTACACGTGTATATATAGGTGTGCAAATTTGCAATATTGTCACACTTGGTTAAATCAATAATTGGTATTATGAGTATTTGACATAATTAGAACAAAAGTGTATTACTCATGCATGCGTATATATGGGAATTTGTGAAGGATATTATAAATAAAAAAATTGATTGGAATTATATTCAATTTAATGCATGCTTATAAAAAACTTGAAAGGATAAGTTCACTTTTATTCATGAATGCATTACACTATGACATATCCAATTGAATCAATACGTTATTTTTGTGTATTCTCCAAAATCATGACATATATTTGCTATTTACACCATATTTTTTCATATGACTATTACTATGCTCAAAAGTGATAGGTGCTGTAATGACCCGAATTTTTAACGATTTTTATAACGTAATTAACTAATTTTTGTGAAAAAATAAATAATAAAATTTTGAAATGAAAATTTGATATTTGGAATGCATCTATTAAACATAGCAAATGGTAAATTTTTATTTGATAATATGAAAGTTGGTTCTGTTGTGTAAGTTTCAATTTCAATTTAAAATCAATTAATTTAATAAAAATAAAATATTGTCAAAACATAAATATTTTATATACTAAAATTTTAGACTATTTTCTGAGTATGACGTCATATTTTGTTTCATTGAATTCGGATTGTTTTAGCCCTGTTTATCTTATTTTCGGCATTTTAGCAGCATTTTCAGCAGTGAATATTGACTTTTGATAATCAAATCGCGGATATCTATGTACCATTCTATTCGTCTCGTTATGCCGTTCTCCATTGTATATTCATCTGTGCAATCCGATGCCCGGTACACGGCGAAAACCGCGAAACGGTCATCCGTATCGGTACCCATTCGAGTCTATTTGTTCCCCGTGACCATTCAATTATCTACGGTATAATTACAATAGACATTTTCTATTAATACTTTCTGAAATTTAATACCTGACCTTCACTATTCTCATCTATTCACCTTTTGACTTTCTCTATCCTTGTTTTCAAAATATAATTGCTATTTTCATTTTATATACTGTTCGTTCATTTCCTTTCTTCTTTTCCTTTAGATCTGTTCTTACAATTTTGAAAGAAAATATAAAATAAAAATAAAAATATATATTGTAAGTTCGTATTGTTTTCTGAGAATTCCATCATCCTCTTCATTTGTGAAATGCACCCTATCTTCTATTTTGCTTGAAAACATTTGTATATGTTTTGCTTTGAAATCGGTGCTCGTCCTTGTCCCCGAATCGATCGCCTTCGCCTCTCTTAGCCTCACTCCCACACCACTGCCCTTGCCCTTTCTTGCGTTCAACCATGGCCGATGCTTCACCTCCCCTCGAAAGTAACCACCCATTCTATCACCGCCGCCTTACTACATCCCCCGCCACCATGTCACGGTCGAGACACCCTACAACCTTCCCTCCCTCTCACCGGAGCAACATCCACCGCCTTCCTTCCTAAAGCCTCAACCAACCGCTCCTCAGCCCAAACCTAAGGATAACCACCGACCAGCAGACCTTCCTTCCCTCTGTCGCCAGTTCCCTCTCCATCTTTACCGTGCGCCATCTCCCCTTCTTATATATGCAAAAAGAAAAAGTGAATTTTATGATTTCTTTATTATATGTGTGTGTATATATATATAAATTTATTTTATTA
The DNA here is from genome assembly GCA_030765085.1 of Allium cepa. Classification (NCBI taxonomy): domain Eukaryota; kingdom Viridiplantae; phylum Streptophyta; class Magnoliopsida; order Asparagales; family Amaryllidaceae; genus Allium; species Allium cepa. The sequence goes on from CM060931.1 coordinate 1,053,763,563, forward strand.
ACAGTTTATAAGCTTAAAATGTATTAGTAAATTATGGTTTCGAAACATATATATTCTATGTCTTTCATACGTGCAGTTTAATAGATTTTGGAAAATGTTGATTTTTAAGTGTTATAAAATACATAGCCACGTATATATATTCCCCTGAAGTTTGCTTTGGAAACCCTGTAGTTCTCATTTGCTTGCCTCGAGCCTTTCAACCCACTCACCCGAGCGTCTGTCCATGCAACACTCCACGCTAGCAACAACAGCACCATATTTGTCAGCCTTCTCTATATTATTTTTTAAATATTGTTTTATAAGTATTGTTTTGCAAGTATTATTATAAAAACATAATATATAGATAGATATTTTGGTTTTTAAAATGTATACAGATTTAAAATATAATATATATTGATATCTTAATTTTAATTTTATATAGATATTTGGATTTTATTTAACGTGTTTTAAGAATGAAACAATTTTAGAATATATATATATATATAAAGATTTGATTTTATATGTTTATAATAATATTGATTTTTAAATATAATATATATTTCATACAAATTTATCTATATGTTATTCCATCGATCTTGAGTCCACCTTGCTCTGCTTTGGGGGTGTTGTTTGGATTTGTCGATTATCTAATTCGTGATTCAATTCGTAGATTGTCGAGTGTCCTAATTTCTCTAGTCTCGAAAGCTAAGCAAGCATCCATGATTAACATTCTTATATTTAACAAATTTAATTCACATGAAATCACGATTGAAATATGCTGTTAATTTTGAATCGTTAAGCTATTAATTGTTAAATCTGATATGCCATTATTTGTTATTGTTTACATATGACATATGACACCGTAACCTGTTGTATATATTATACTTAAATTTGTTACTGATGATATATGTCTGTTGTTGATATGTTATAGTATTATCATGTTTGTTCTCTTTCTACAAGTTCCCCGTTAGTTAAAATTCCATATGGGTTGAAATGATACATACCCTAATGATATTATTGACTAGAGTAAAACCGTTGTGGGCTAAAATGATAAACCCAAGAGATGTTCATTGATTTTGAAATTTTGAGATTGTGGGTTGAAATGATATATACCCATAAATATTAAATTTAAATTGCGGATTGAAATGATAAATATCTGTATCACTTGACTATAGGATAGAAAATTAGATACGGACACCATTGGTCTATTTTTGAAAATGATTTCCAAAGTATGAATGAAATATATATAGGTTTTAGTGAATATTGACTTTTAAATATAATATAAAGAATTATTTTAATATATGTGTAAATTTTAGATTTTTAAATTATATGTTTGGAAATTTTAAATTTATAAGTTAGTTTTGAAATTATAAATTTTAAGATTTTACTTATAGTTTTATTATTTTTGAATTCATATAAAATAAGATTTAATATAAAATAAATTCAATATAGTAAAATTTAAACAAAGTAATTTAATTTTATTTGTATATATAACACGTTTAAGTATTTATTTCAATTTACATTAATATTTTGAAATTAGACTCTGTAATAACTTCAATAAATAGAGGCTAGAAAGATAAAATAAAGTTGAATTTACGTTTAAATTGATTAATGATTGAATTTAAATAATAATAGATTTACAATTTAATTTAAATAAGAGTTGATTTGAACTTATTGATTTTAAGATTTTGAAGATAAGATTTTTATTACTATATAACTTGATTTTATAAGGGTGATTAAATGAATATTTTCAAAATTAAATAAAATTCAAATCGAATATTTAATTTTGATTAAAATTTGAAATCGGGATTTTATTTAAATGGTTAATAAAATGATTAAGTGAATATTTGAAAATTTTTAAAAAAATTATTGTTGAATTTGAAATATTAATGAAATTTATCAAATTGAGCTAGTGTAAATGTTTGATATTTAACTTTGAAAACTATTGAAACTGAAATGGCTTAAATTTGTGGTTTCAAATTTGTATTTGATATATAAATTAAAATGGTTTATGAGAATTTGAACTGAACCCTTGACTTTATAATCGGAATTTTGGAATTGCGATTTATTTAACTTGAATTTTGAAACTAAAGTTGATGTTAAATTATTTGTGAAATTGGAAGATACAAATTCTAATTGGAACTATTTTCGATATAAACTCTTTTAATATATAAACTATAAAATATTTTAATATATAGACTATTTTAATAACTATTTTAAATATAGACTATTTTATTTTATGACTATTTCAATATATAAACTATTTTCAATATTTAAACTGTTTAAGTTGGAACTTTTATGATTTAAAGTGAATAATGATTTTGAAAGTGATATGATTTTGAAAGTAATATGATTTCGAAAGTGATATGACTTTGAAATGTGTATGATATTTTTATATGAAATATGAACTATTTGAAATATAAAATGACCATGGTGTGAAAGAAGCGTTTGGTTGTTAAAGAGGTAGAGATCGGATATTATCATACTCACTTCCAATACACAAAACCACTTTAACAACTGTGTACGTGGTAGAGATTCTAGAACGAAGTGGGATGGTTTGGCGATGATTTTTTATGAGGTATTAACACAGCCATGACTCCCGTGAGTCAGCTTGATGTGGCAAAAACAGGAGCCATGCCGGGCCAAGTGAGGTTGCTCCGTCTATCGAGCACATTTCTTCAATACTATTCTATTACTTTGTGATTTGATTGGGTGCACCTTTAATTTGGGAGTGTGTCTCAAGGTGGACGGTCATAGCTGCTATGCATTACCATCAGTTCGGATCCGCAAAATGGTAAAATCATGCCCTGGTTATTGCCTCGCGTGCCTTGTCACATGCCTTCTCGTGGCTTCTACGAGTTTGGGTTGTACCATACCTATGGAATGCCCTCTGATAGCCCTTTAATTTACGGAGGAATTATGGTACTGTATAGACTATGATAATATATAAAATATGTTAAGGGGGATATGGGTAATGCCTTATTTTAATAGTTTACTTTACGGTAGACATTACATATGCAGCATATTGTACTGTGTATGAAGATAGTTTAACGGATCCTTAAAGGATGTGAATCTCAAACATCCTTTAAGTTATTTGTATTTCACTTGACATTTCAGTTAAGTTGATTTACTAGTATAATAATGTTAATCCTGACTCGAGTGTTTTGTGTTTTGCTTTATGCTTGGGTCAAACTGAGTGTCACAGCATTTGCGACTCACCTTTGGAGCTTAGAGTTTTACTTGAAGATCTATCTATATCTATTCAACTTCTTAGTTGTTTCCAGTTGATTTGTGCAGACTTGTCATTTTATTTTGTATTAATACTACTATGTATTGGATGTCCATTATATTTTGTCCAGACTCTGTTATTTATTGTAGTAGTTTCATAAACTGATATTTATCTATTACACGGCTTGTTTTTATATTACTCTGTGTCTGTGATCCTATGATTGATTTATTTACTATATATGCTAAGTTTTGCCAAATATAAATTAACAATATGTTGTTTTGAACAATTCAAGTCTGACATGAATGGATGATTGTGGATTTGAGCAGCTCGAAATAGCGGTTCATTACAGTTGGTATCAGAGCCAATTTTAGGCAAACTTAACATATGGAGTAAAAATTAATTGCAGAATCATCTTCGTTTGAGTTTGAAATTCTTCATTATGATCTCCTAAATTAAGTTCTTGCGAATTTCGAAACTTTCCCCTTTGTTTTGAAATATATTCTTGTTCTTTCCTATTCGTGTTCTTTTGATATTGGAGCATCCCATAGCTCTATTTTTGTCTATCTCTGCAACTTCATCCTTATGTGTGACTAATCCCATCGGCAGTCCCGCCAACCTTCATCTGATTTGTAAAGGGTGAAACTCCTTTACAAAAAGCGTCGATTTATCAAAGATTTCTATGTCCACGGTTATGACGCTGTCATGCATGCCTGAACCATTTCTCTAGTATACGACCCAGGTAATTCTCTTGTGATCGAAAGTCGATTTCCACATGATTGTACAGGCAGTTCATCTCTTCGCTTGACTCTCGGCCTAGTGATCTTGACTCCACCCCAATAGTCAGGGATTATCTTGATGTTTGATGAAGTCACTCCTCCTCCTCCCAAGAGGAAAATTGAATTCTGCATCGATCTTATTTCTAGAGCTTGACCTATTGTCCTTCCTCCTAGACGAATGGTATCTATGAATGGTTAGTCATGCACTTTGAATTAACCAATGCTCCAGCCTTCTTTGTCGATCTTATGAATCGTGAATTCCTCGATGTTCTCAGTAAGTTTTTCATGCTTTTCATTGATAATATTCTCATCTTTTTAGAGTCTCGGTTGACTCGGTTAAGGTCGTTTCAATTAATTAAGTATGTCCATCTTTCCTCTATTGTAATTTAATTATCTTATCTTCCTTTCGAGCCTATCTACTTGGTTAGAATTCTCTTTGACTAAGGTCCCTTTTAATTTAAATCTCTACCCTTGCTCAAAAATTCATTCTTGAATCATCCTACGAGGGAGTGTATTTGTAATTGACATAAAATGTTTTTTATTTTGTTGTTTGAGTTGTTAAGTTTGAATTTTAGGTTTCAATCGATTTGTTTGGACAACGCTATGATAGGAATTTCAAAATCCTTGAATAGAGAAAACTGACACAATATTGTTGTCTAAATTGGTAAATGAAATAATTTTTGTATGATTATATTTTATATATAAAAGTATACTTTTTTGAAATTGAATAGTTAAATGAATTGGTTGTTAGAAATGATAATAGTAGATTATCATTTATTATTCTTTTAAACCATTGACTATTATTATGTGTTATAATGAGATACAATTTTAAATATGGTTTATAAATCTGATTTACAAATCAATAAATCAAAATTAAGGATTTAAGAATTAATTTCCAGCGTTTTTCAAAAGTATGGTTTTCTAGTTTTTAGAAATTATATCATTTGAAAGTATTTTTGAATGGAAATTGTTTTCAATGAACTTTAAAAGAAATAAGTCAATACTCTCCTATTTGTCGCTAAAAAATAATTTCGGTGATGACTGCAGCATCATCGACATTCATTTTCGAGTCTCGAAGTGGAGAGACCACTTAGTGGCTTTACTACACTTTTGTTTTGGAAATGGATTTTGATTTGAAATTCTTGATTTTATTTGGTACATAAAATATATATATATATATATATATATATGTATGTATGTATATATTTTTTAAATAGTTTAAAGTGAAATCGGAAATTCAATTCTTAAATTCCGTGTTAAGAAATGGTTTTCAATTATTAAAATGAAGCAAATTTTTGGAATAATTGAAGAGTTTAAAATTAGAAATGGAATTAAAACAACTAGAAACAGTTACACTAGAACAAAATTAATCTGTATCATATGCAATTGTATTCTCAAATATATATAACTTACTTGAAAATATTCAAAAAGTAAAATGTAATGTGAATATGTAATTGAAGGTTATACAGAGAAACTTAAGTAATAAAATGTCCAAACTAAATTATGCTTAACTGAAATATTGTAAATAAAAGGTAATATATTATAATACTCAATTACATTTGAAACATTATTAGAACTTACCTAGAAAAAGTTGGAATGTAATAAGAAGATTTAATGAATAATATACAATAAATATAAGTAATAAGATGTCCAAAATGAAATTTTGTTAATGGAAATCATAAATAAAAATTTGAGTTGTTATAGTGAATGTTTATACACTTAATTTATAAATGTCAATTGAAATAAATTTAATAATAAATACAGAATGAGTAAATAGATATAAACTCAAGAAAATAGCCAGGCAATAAATGAAATTATATTTTGAAAGGTGTTTGTGATATAAAAGTATATTTCAAAGAATAGAGAATTTCAATTGAAACCAATCAAATATGAATACAATGAATATTTGCCGATTATTAAATTGAGACCAAATTAGTTAAATATTATCAACTTATAAATAAATAAAATTTACATGGTTTTGAGTTAATTGTTGTACCTGATTCCATGTATTTTGAATATATCTTTCCTTCTGCTGCTTCTATTCTCCTATCTCGTTCTTTTTCGAGGACGAAAAGTTTTTAGTGAGGAAGAGTGTAACGACCCGTAATTTTTAACGATTTTTATAAGGTAATTAACTACATTTTCATGAAAAATACATAATAAAATTTTGAAATGAAAATTTAATATTTGGAATGTGTCTATTAGAACATAGGAAATGGTAAATTCTTATTTGATAATATGAAAGTTGGTTCCGTTGTGTAAATTTTAATTTCAATTTAAAATCAGTTAATTTAATAAAAATAAAATATTATCGAAACCTGAATATTTTATATAATAAAATTGTAGTCTATTTTTTGAGTGAGACATCATATTATGTTTCGTTGAATTTGGATTGCTCTAGCCCCATTTATCTTATTTTCGGCGTTTTAGCATATTTTAAGCCTTGAACGTTCACTTTTGATGATCGTGTCGCTGATATCTGTGTGCTATTTTGTTCATTTCGTCATGTCATTCTCCACGGTAGATTTAATCATTTGTACATTTTGGTGCCGGGTATGTGGAGAAAATCGTAAAATGATCAGCCGTATCGATACCCATACAAGTCTATTTGTTTCTCCAGGACCATTCAATTAAATACGGTATATTTCTAGTAGACATTTGCTATTCATACTTTTTTGAAATTTAACACTTGACCTTCACTATTCCCATTAATTCAACTTTTGACTTTCTCTGTTCCTGGTTTCAAAATATAATTGCTATTTTCATTTTATATACTATTCATTAATTTCCTTTCTTCTTTTCCTTTGGATCTGTTCTTAAAATTTTGGAAGCATGTATAAAATAATACATACATACATACATACATACATACATACATATATATATATATATATATATATATATATATATATATTGAAACTTCGTATGATTTTCTGAGAAGTCCATCATCTTCTTCATTTGTGAACTGCTCCCCATCTTCTATTTTTCTTGAAAACATTTGTATATGTTTTGCTTTGAAATCGATGCTCGTCCTCGTCCCCAAACCGATCGCCTCCACCTCTCTCAGCCTCACTCTCACACTGCCTCCCTTCCCATTTCTCATGTTCAACCATGGCCGATCCTTCACCTCCCCTCGAAAGCAACCACCCATTCTATCACCACCACCTTACAACATCCCCCACCACCCTGTCACGGCCGAGACCCCCGGCAACCTCCCCTCCTACTCATTGGGGCAGCTGCCACCGCGTTCTTCCCGAAGCCTTATCCTCCCCCGCCTCAGCCCAAACCTAAGGACAACCACCGACCAACAGACCTTCCTCTCCTCCATCGCCAGTTCCCTCCCCATCTTTTTCATGCGTCATCTCCTCTTCTTACATATGTAAGAAAAAAAGTGAGTTTATGATCTCTTTATTCTAACAACCCTAGATTTTTGATATATTTGAAATTTGATTTTATTTCATTTTGAAATTATTTTAAATTTATTTTTATTGCAAGATTTCATTTTAAAATATTTTTAAAGTGATGTCATAATTTTTCCAAAGCTTGTTGCATTTATTTTCAATTTTTAAAACCTAATTCCTATTTTTAAGCTATTTTCTTAATTTATTTATATTTATCTAAATTTTTTTATTTATTTTTATTCATACATCATTATTTTTTATTTACATACAATTTTCACTTGTTTAAAAATGCAAAAAGAATAAAAAAAATATATGAAGAGTTTTGAAACCTTTCACATGCCCTAGCCTTTTCATATGCATTTGCCTTTTCAATTCCAAGTGCCACGTGCATTGATTTTTGTCGTCCATACCTCCTATCTTCAGCCGAATACTTTCAATTTTTTAACACGAAGAAAAAAGTTTTTCACTCAAAATTCTCGGCCATCATTTCTGAAGCAAAGTTTGGTAATGTTTTTTTCCATTCTTTTTCTTACATCTTTCTTTCTTGTTTATGTATTTATCTTGCCTTGCTTCACCTATATTGTTCTGCCACTAGCTCATCCATCACCATAGCCACCTTCACCACCACCACACTCGGCTATCACCTCCTCCTGCCCCACTGTCCATGTCAGGCCGTGCACCCTAGGTTGAAAACTCCACCAAATATTGCATGCACCACTTGATAACTTCATGGCCGAACACATACATTCCTCCACCACATCACCACACCTCTCGGCCACCACTTGCATCACTTCCACCAGCCACTTACTGAACAAAGACCACTGCCACACCATTCCCTGACCTCCACCAAGCCTGGCTGGGCCACTACTTGCCCATGGCCGAGAATTATGTATACACAAAATTGCCTTTGTGCCTTGACTTTGTATGTTCAAGCATAACAACTTCCACTCCTTCACTTCGTCATTTAGGCCGAGCCCATGAACCATACCTAACCCAAATTCATAGCTTAGGCCATGCATTTTTGTATCTAGGCTGAGCATGTGAAGCAAGTGCAAGTAATTTGGTCCTTTGTTCTGCATTAATTCTACACTTGTTTTATAATATATTGGTGTTGTATATTTATGTGCTTTATATTATTTTGATTCATATGTACAAGAAAATTATTTTGGCTCTCCCCTCACTTGAATCTGTAGTCGTGCCTTCGTCCTTTTTGAGTATTTGTTTGTGTGTCTGAATCGGTTATCTCCAGCTTGCAGAGGTGAGTATTTCTCATAAAGCATTCCGTACTTAAATAAGTAGTAAATCGACATCCTGTGAATCTGTAGTTCATATTATCATATTATACCTGCCTGTGATATAATTTATATGATGTTGACCCTGTTATATACCTGTCATATCATCTGTTACTGTTATATAATGCTATTCTATTTATTTATATCAGTTTATCACACTGCAAGTTCCCTGTAGAATAGAATCACTATGGATTGAAATGATACATACCCGAACAGACTTTAGAATAGGAAAAAACCATTATAGGATGAAATGATAGGCCTGAACGATTTTTATTTACTTCATTTTACTTAGGACTGTGGGTTTGAAATGATAGAACCCGGGTTTTCTTTGTAAATTATGGATTGAAATGATATATTATCCGTATCACTTGACCTAGGTTATAAAATTATATACAGACCCGTGGTTAATATATATTTTCTGAAATTTTAAAAGTATTTTTAAAAATGTAAATTTATGATATTTTGATTTAAAATGAATTTAAAATGATTTTTATAAGGTGATAATTATTTTTGTATAAATTAAAATGTTAAACAAATGAATATTTAAGCTGAATTTTGAAATATAACTTAAATTGGAAATTTGAGAATTTGGTTTAAAAGTGAATTTTAAGTTAAGTAAATAAAATGAAAAATAAGTTATATTTGGAAATTTAAATTTAAATGTTAAGTTAAAATTTAAAATATAAAGAATAGAAAATTTAATGCTTGAATTTAATAAGTAAATTATTAAATTTGATTTTGTATGTAAATTTCACTTTATAAAATCATAAATTAATGGGTATTTAAATGATTGTTTTTTGAAGTGGAAAATATGATTTTTATAAGTTAAAAATGATTTAAATTTAATTGTTTATGAAATTGTATAGAAAATTTGGAATTTATTTAACAGCATTTCTAAAATGCTATCATTTCTTAATGTAAAGGATGTTACAGCATTTTGTAAATGCTGTAGTTGATATAAATGAACTATAAGACTAACTTGAACCAAGGGCTATTATAGCACTTTGTAAGTGCTGTAGTAGTAGGAACTTAAACTTGAAACTAAAATCTATTACAGCAGTTTTAAATGCCATCTTTGATAAATTGACTTGTTTTCAACACAACTTTTCGTGGCATTTTCTAAATGCTGTGAAAGTTGAAATCTCACTGTTTTAATAAACTTAAGTGAATAAATGAATTCTGGAAAGATTAAATTTTGGGAATTTAATATTTGATTTTTAATTATATTAATCTCATTTTTAAAAGGTTTAAATGGACGAACTTGATTTGAAATAACAAACCATTTTGAAATGTGATTTGAAATGGTATTTTTAAATTAAATAAAATGAATGATGTTTTGGAATGATATGATATTTTGAAATAGATTTGAAGCAATACTGAATTTTGAAATGATATTATAAATACCATTTATGAAATCATAACCACGGGTTATAATAACGATTGTTTGTTAAAGAGACCGGATCGGATATGGACATACTCTCTGTCGATACTGTAAACCACTTTAACAACTGTGTACGCGGTGGAGATTCCAGAATGAAGTAGGATGGTGGCGACATTCTTGAGGTATATTACATGGACCCGAATCCCTTGAATATGGCTAAAACAGGAGAGATCTCGGGCCAAAAGGGGTAGCTCCTCTGGTCGGACGCACTTCTTTGATACCATTATATTACTCTGTGATTGTTTGGTGGCCATCCTTGTATGGGAGTGTGTTCCGAGGTGGGCGTATGTAGTTGTACTTACCACCAGTCCGTGTGCGTAATTGGTATGTCTACCCTGGCATTGCCTCGTGTGTCGTGTCACCTATCATATCGAGCCTTTACTACGAATTTATATTTGTGTCGTACCTATGCAGTATCTTCTTATAGTCTCCCGATCAGGAGATATGCAGGTACTGTATAGACTACTGGCATTATTTGTGTTAAGGGGAATATTGGGCCACTCATTAACTCTATTTTAAAGTAAGTTTATTTTACTGTAGACATTATTATAATAGCGCAATATTACTACATAGTAAATAGTTTAACAGATCCTTAGAGGATGGGCGGTCCCAAGCATCCTTTAAGTTACTTGTTCTTTACTGCAGTTCACTTAAGTTGGTTTACATTATATAAGTATGTATGTTCTGACTCAAGTGTTTTGTGTTTTGCTTTACGCTTGGGTCAGCCTGAGTATTCACAGCTTTGGATTCCTTTATCTGGAGCTAGTCTTTGCTGGATATTTCTGCTTGTCTACTTATATATCTATTTCAGTTTCATCTATTCTAGTTTATCTCATGTATTAGTGAACTTCTATGTATTTAGAATTTCTATTATGTTGTTTTCAGACAGATATTATGTATTTGTTTTGAGACTTTGATATAGTAGCTTCATGAACTACTATGGTATTTTAATTTCCGATGCGAGTTATTCTGATGTTTCTGTATCTATGACTATGTGTGTTTGATTTTATTTGCTCCAAACTTATTTAAAATTTGTAATTTTGCATCATTCAAGTCTGACATATGTGGATTATTGTCGATTTGAATGGTACAAAATAGAGAGCTTTGGTTTATAGGAAAACCATAGCCTACAAAGCAAAAACTCATTAGAGATAAGGTAGAAATACACTAGAATGAGTGAAATCAACCTCAGAATCGTATTCTTTGTGAGAGAACTTATTTTTAAAGTATAAAATGATCTTCAAAATGATTTTTAAAAGATATTTCAAAGATTATTTTGATATGAAAATTTTCTTGTTTTAAAAGGATTTTTCAAATGTTTCTAACTTCCTTCCTTTCGTATCTACCTTGTTAATGTTTTCTTTCTTTAGCATATTCATCCAAGTGAATTTATCTTGTCTTATCTTAGTTTATCATTGGCTTCTCTTTATCTTTGTCCTAAATTCATTCTTGATCATTTTTAGGATGAATCGAGGAAATGCCAGAGGTAGGGGTCGTGGTATTGCCCCAGCTCCTCAGCCCGTTGCACCCGTCAGGTTTACTGTTCCCTATAAGGAATTCACTCAACTCGGTGGAACCCCATTCACTGGTTCAGAGAGAATTATTGAATCCCAGCAATAGTTGTGGAGTTTAGAGAGGATATTTGCTAATCTTGAGATTACTACTCAGAAGCGTCAATTAGCAGCTTGGCAGTTGCATGAGGCTGCTCTTGGTTGGTGGGAGTCCGTTACGACTAACACCGTCGAGGCTGATATTACTTGGGAGCAGTTTAGGTATCTTCTCGTATTTCATTGAATTCTGTTTTTCTATCTCTTTCGTGCCTTTTCTAAGCTTATCAATCATCTTTTTAGGGAGGCTTTCGTTGCTAAGTGGATGCCCGAGGCCGGGAAATCCCATCTTTATAGGGAGTTCATGGATCTTAAGCAGGGTACCATGTCTTTTGTTGAGTACGAGAAGAAGTTCAACGAACTTTCCAAGTTCGGTCCTAGCCTGGTAGATACTCCTCTCAAGAAGAATGAGAAGTTCATAGTTGGTGCACGCCCTGAGTATTATGATCGTCTCATTTCTCATGTTCATGGCACTTTCACCTAGCTGATGGATATAGCAATCCGTTATGAGAACCCTAATTCTAAGGGTCTTGCTGTTGTTTTTGGTGCTCCTTCAGCTCGGTCTTCATCTGCTAATTCCAAGAAGCATAAGCCTAATTTCCACCAGCAGAAGAAGAATTGGCTCAAGAATCCGGTTTTGGGATCTTCATCATCTTCTCCTTCTCTGAGGCAGCCTGTTGATCTTTCTTCCATCACCTGTTTCAGAAGTGATTAGAGGGGACACTATGCCAATAGTTGCCCTACTTTATCTGGTGCTTCTATTCCTCCACCTGCTCAGTTGACTAGGCATGATCTCGGCCATATCTGTCTCCGGCCTGGTCATCTCAAGAAGGATTTCCCAACCCAGCAGAAGGGTAAACCTTCTGGTGTATTTTCTGTCACTTCTGCATCGTCTCCAGCCTTGGCACCTGCTCCTACTCCTAGTGATGACCAAGGTACTCTTCAGGGAACCTTTACTTTATTTCAGCATCCTGTTCGAGTTTTATTTGATACCGGAGCGTCCTTCTATTTCATTTCTGTTGATTTGTGTGATAAGTTCGAGCATTTTCTTTCTCCTTAATATGATTATGTGCCTTTATGTGTTTCAAATCCAATTGGGGGTCCCGTAAACCTTGATCGGATTTGTAAGCATGTGGAACTTCTCTATTCTGATCATTATTTCAGTGGTGATTTTTATGTTTTGGGCTTCGTTGCTTTTGATTTACTAATTGGTGATGATTGGCTTGGCAAGCAAGATGCCAGTATATCTTGTAGAGCTCGATCTGTTTATCTTGTTGATGACCAAGGAAATTCCTTGACTATTCAGTGCCCGCATGCCTCAGGATTTTGCTGGCAGTTTTATATATTCTTCGGATTCTTCTCCTGGTGATCTTCATTCGACCCGTGTGGTCAAATTCTGTCATGATGTATTTGGTGAAGTCACTGCTTTGCCTCCTAAGATCTTATTGCTGGAGCTCGACCTGTTGTTCTTCCTCCTAGAAGAATGGCACCCTGCGAGAAGGTTGAGTTGGCTAAACAAATTGAGGACTTGTTCTCCAAGGGTCTGATCAGACCTAGTCATTCAGAATGGGGAGCGGCGGTGGTTTTCACCACCAAGTCCGATGGATCTTTAAGGATGTGTGTTGATTATAGGGAGCTGAACAAGCTCACTATGAAAGACAGATATCCTATTGTGACAACCCGCAAATCCGTACCCCTTGAATCAACACTATTCTACCTCTATTAACTCAAGTGGCACCGAATTACGAACCATTAGGGTTAAAGAAGAAGAGATAGAAGAAGAAGAAACTAAACAATATCAGAATCTCACAGTCGCAGCGGAATACACTATAATAGTAAATATAGAACTTTACACAAAATGAAATCTATTACTGTTTTATACATCGCATCATCAGAGTATCTCATACATCAAATTACCAATCAGACATACCATACAATCACAACAGCGGTATATACATATGTATAGATAATACGTCTCAGGCTCATGCTCCTCTCCTGTTCCAAAGCATCATGTCCTGTACATATAATACTCGGTCTGACCCGAGCATTATAATGAAATAACACCCGAGTCAGTCTGGAATACCAGCTGATAATAATGCATCCAAATTGGTTATTAAAGTTTCAAAAATCCTTTGAAAAACAAAAGCATCTCGTAAGACCACGCCACAAATAAACATGTCGGGTTTTTACCTCACGATAGCTAAAACACTTTCTGTCAAATCCTCTGATATTATAATAGTGTCTATTTACAAATACTTATAAAATAGCCGAAATTTTTACATTCATTAAATTCCAGCTACAAGCCATAAAAGTGGGTAATGCAAACAAAACTCGTACAAGGCTCGTAGGGAGAATGGATTTCCATCAATGGCTGGGCTATTGGGGTACCGCCCGTCATTGTACCTGGCCTAGATCAGAGTACCGAGGAGTACGCCTGCTCCCCTGCAACACAAGGCCGGAACCATTCCTTACTGAATAGTCCCGAACAAGATAAACCCCGCAGTTGGCACGACCAACCGCTCACTAAGCTGAAATATAAAAGGAACATCTAGACAGGGGAAATATCTTGTTCTGCTTGGGCATGACCCACATAACCTTGCTGCATCTCCCCTGTTTTAGCCATTCCCGGTTGATGAGTCTTGAGGTTAAACGTTACCTTTTAAGAACGCATCACTTAGAATGCTCATTGTCCACCTGACGATGTTCTGAAAGCATTCGTCCATACAAATCTGTCCCGGGTTCGAACGGAACCGAAGGCACTACTCCTACTACATCCATTTTGAAAATATCCTCAGGATTAACAGCGATTAGCCCTTGCACTTTACTGCTCCATCTTCGACTCCGAACACGTTTTTCCACGAAACGTACAAACTATATCGAAGTGGTTTTTGAGAAATAAATCTCGATCCCGGTCTCTTCGAAACGATCAACGCATTTGTCCAATATTGATAGTCGGTGATTTAACTATCAATTAATATTCACAAACATCCATCACACAATAAATAATTTTCCACAATTTTTATTTGCCTCAGATATCTTTAAAAGATATATTTTCAAATTTCAAAGCTCATTTGTAACAATTCCCAAAGATCTTCCCTTACAAGGTAAATCCTTTACCATTTATTTCCATTGGAAATAACCAAGTTCATAAACAATTTAGAATTTAAACAATTAAAACATTTTATACTGAAATATACTTTAAAATGCGTAAATTTACTTCTAGTTACTTAATCAAAAATATAAATTTAAAATAAATGAAGTAAAACTATTTATTTAGATCTAAACTTGGTTTTACATAAATGTTTAGTTAAACTAAATTTAAAAGTAGAGTTTTCAAAGGATTAATAACAATTTCAAATAACTTTGTTCAAATCTAGCCTTTGAAGAAATATATTTGTAAAAATAATTACTAAGGTATTCATAAAAATTTACTGTTGCTAATTTATCAATAATTACTTTAGAATAATAATTTCAAAAACACTCTTTTAAACAAGTTTGAATTTTTAGACTTTCTTTTAATACAATCTTTTGAAAACTCGAACTTGGTTTTTCCTAAGGAAACTCATTCCCACTCAAACAACCCAGAAAATCCATTTTATAAATTCTGTTGAATATATTTCAATTCAGATTTATGTTTAATAACATAGATTTCCTTCCCAGGTTTAAATAACTTCTTACGAAGCTTAACCACATTTCCATTCCCGGAAATTCACTTCCAAAGTATAAGTTTAAAGGCCTTTTTAAATAAACTATTATAAATTTATTTAATGAAATCATACTTAAGGAATTGCTTAACTAAATACCTACTTAAATTTTTAATGGTTTTAAATAATACTTCTGCAACATTCAATTTATTGCTAATTTATTTTAAAGGGTTTCTTTTGAAATCATATTTAATTTCCAGAGAACATTATTGTCAAAATAACCCCATTGTTATTTTTTTTAAATTAATAATTTCTTATTGAAATTATCACCAGAAATCCCTACTTCCTCATTTATCAACTAATAAATGTTCCACTTATTTTTATTTCCAACTTTGCAAATTTTCATTCTTCACTCAACCCAGATTCCAAATTTAATTCCCTTAAATTCTTTATTTATCAATTTCTTTTATTTCTTTAAAATCCAATTTATTTTATTATATTCTTAAAATTCTGTGTATATACTTATCCAGCAATATCACAATACAATTTAATTCAGAGTTATCAATCACAATATATATCAGGTTACAACATCAATTATAAAGATAATTACTATAGTGTGAGGAATCCAGTTGGATCCCTCCAACCTGTTTTTCTGCATCCACAAATATTAGCACAACAACATATATATCAATCCGGGCTGATATAAATGTACATTTCAACCAATCACACAATTATTTAAATATTAACTACTTGAATCAGTTAACATTCCAGATGTGAGTGAGATTAACTCACCTTGAGTTTCGGCGAGCGTTCAAAATTTAAATTAAACCGAACGACGTTCGATTTAACCCAAATTTCTACTTTCCCGGAATGACTCCGGATCTGCACCATCTCGTAGATTCTTTTCTGCGATCCCGACGCCGCGAATTTCGTTAAATTCTGATAATGTATGAATTAGTTAGGATTTTATGAAGTTTTGAATCGAACTTAAAACAATTTCCTTTTAAATTAAATCCCCTTTACCCTCAACCGTAGATCAAGTAGCGAGAAATCGTGGCCACACAGGGTTTTCTTCCCCCAACAACTCACGCACGCGATCATCAGGGTATCGTCGAACCCAAAACTGCCGAAACTAGGGCACGAGCCGCCCCCAACTACGATTGTCAATCAGTCGATCAAACGAACCCACTACGTAGCCCATAGCGCCACCTACCCCTTGCCTAAAAACAGTGAAGCTTGGCACTTCCTAGGCGTACAAAATTGCATACGAACGGGCCGTGTTCGAGCTCTTGTAGCCGCCAATACAGTTCGCCAAATTCCATCACATCCGTTCACTTTGTAGATCTCGAAGTCCTCTTCGAATCTCTAGTTAAAATTTTTAGCTAACAATCAAAGGATTTGAAGAAAAAGAAAGAAGAAAGAAGTTGATTATCGGCCATAGAAGATGGATGCGGCGGCCGATAGAAGGATTAGTGTTCCTTTTGATAACCACGTATATATATTCATTTATTAATATTATTTTAATATAAAAATCAATTTTTATGAACATTTGCAAACGAACTCCAAAACACGCGTGCCGACAGGCGTTCCTAAGGTTTTTCCACGTTTAGGACATAATGGAACATGTTTCGTAAGCTAATTCGGTCATATGCGTGAGTTATGGAGATAAACGATCAGATTTAAATTAAATCGATTAAATCGATTTCTAAGCGTTTCGTGCTGCCACGGTCAAACGACAACTCCGATTGCTACGAAAATTGAAATCCGATAATAACTAACTATTACGGATCCAATGGAACTGGTTTCGTCGAATTCCGAGACTGTGCCCCGGAAGGCTATTTTAACTTGTTTATTAAATCGAGCGATTGTCAAAATTGACGAAAACGCTTAAAATTTCACTTTTGAAATTTTAATAACTTAATAATAAATCATATAAAATTTATAAACACAAATAAAATCATTCTGGCTTATTCCGGACCAAAATCTGATTAAATTTCATTTTAATAATAATAAATTCATTTTTAAATTAATATAAAATCCCAAATATTAACTTATCGACTTAAAAATTTATCTAAAATTCCCACCATACTATTTACACTCAAATAACTCAAAATCAATTTTTAAAACCATTTTTATCACTATTTACATCCAGATTTACTTTTATTTCAATTTCAAATATTTAAATTATTATTTTCACATTATTTAAATTCAACCGGAATTACTATAATTAAAAATTATAGCTTATTTCATTGATTGAACCCGAATCCATCCATTTACAAAATCAATTAAGAATCCACATTAGCATTTAAAACGAATTAAATGTTCAAATTCAATGGCTTAAAAAATACGGGATGTTACATTCCTCCCCCATTATAAAAATTTCATCCCCGAAATTTGCTAAGGTAGAAACTATGCTCAAACTCACTTACTCATCCAATTTGCTTAGTTAAAAGCTTATATTCACTTTCCAAAATCCTTTAACTCAAAACCAAACTCATTTGCTTTATTTATGCTCAAAAGCTTTTGTTTCAACCTTATTTCAAAAATAACTTTCCAAGTTCATAAATTTTTCCTAAAAACCCAAAAATTTTCTAACTCCCAAAATTTCGAAAATTTTTGGCAAAGTCTCCCCTGCACGGAGGAGCTTTCGCGATATCGCGATACAAATAAATATATATACATCGACCCACACGGTCGGAAACCAAAATATATCACAACAAATATATCATTTCCTAATTATATTTGCGTAGGCGTACCTTTTTAGCAAAATTTAAAGCAAGCGGCTAATATATAATGCATATATGCGCTCCAACTCTATCGAACGCCTCCCATACCTGTACTTACTCAACAAACTCATCAGTTTTCAAAAGTATGAGCATTTTAACAACATTTCCAATATAAATGTAAGCCAAACAAATCCATTTCATGACCTAACCAAGCAACTTCATTATTTAACAATGATAACCATATTTTATCAACAATTTAATGTTTTCAATCACCTTTTAAATTTCTTATCCAAGTCAAAAATTCATTTTTATTTCACACAAATGAGTTACATACCAGTTTCGCTATTTCAATTCATACTCTACCAAATTTTCAAATTGATTCACCAAGCAAATTTCATTTCAATTTGATACATTTGCATTTCTATTATAACTCACTTACATTTATACTCAAATCCATTCATTAAGATTTTAGCCCATTCTACTTTCATCCAAACCAACTTCATTTTATTTCACTTGAATGATTTACATTCAAGTTTACTATATAACATTCATATTTTCCCTAACCAATTCGTCTTTGCACCAATTAATCCCATATTCACAACGAATTGGTTTATAGGCCTTACTTACATCAATTTATTTAATTTAATTCCCAATTTGATTCACAACAAATTTTACTTTAAATTTGGAGTATTTTCATTACTTTTATGATCCATTATCATTCATATGCAAAATCACTAAATAAAGTTCCAATCTATTCCATTTAATTCAAAAGCCAATTCCATTTGCTTCTTTAAACCAACTCAATTCCGAATACAACAATATAACCAATTCTTATGCAAATTAAGGTTATCCAAGCAAGTGACCATCACTACATCTTATAACCATTTAAAATTAATTCCCAACTTAGATTCATATTAATTTTATTCAATTCTGCATGGTTCACAATCCATGCATTCTTATCACATTGCAATTATTAAATTTAATTCTTTCCCTACATTTTAATTTCATTAACCAATTCGAGTTTATATTAATATTTTCCATTCTGGATTATTTACAACCCATCCATCCTTATTTTATCACAATAAAATTAATTAATACCATTTTACTTGCAATTCAATTTCATCATCTAAACAAATTTATCCAATACCATATTGTAAGCTTGATCACAATTTTTTTTTTAATTTGCTTAAGTTGTTTCAATCACACAATATTCCTATTTCTTCTTATATCACTTTTATTTTATTTTCATTTGATTCCCATCCAAATCAACTCCAATCCATTTACAATTTTAATGCACTTCGTTTATTTATTCAATCCATGTTAGATTTATTTTATTGACAAAGAGACCATTTTAAATTATTTCACTCAATTGAATTTATTTGCAATTCAAACCACCATTATGATAATCTAATTCCATTATCCATTCACACTCTCAATATTTATTACCACAAATCGAAATCCCATGCCACAACTAGATTTTTATTTACTTTCCAAATTTTAACCAAACTGTCAAATTACATCCATTACAATACAAATTCCATTTAATTGTAATTCAATTTAGCCTCTAACCTAATCCATATTAGGTTTTAATTCACTTCCTCAATTCACTCTGAATTTATTTATATTATGGCCATTTTCAAATTATTTCATTTAGCAAATTTAAATTCCTACCTTTCCTTTTCACTCCTTTAAATAGAATCTAAATTTCTTTCAATATTATTTATTACACAACCGAAATTTAATTTCAATTTCATTATCAAAACAACTTTCATTTTCCCCATACATAAGTTCAAGACTTATTTGCTGACTTAAGGACATCCATCTTTATATTCTCATTTTGCTTCACTGCATTTTACATTTCATTTATGATTAAGTTTTGAATTTGTCGCACCATTCAACTCTTCCAATTAATGAATTAAAATTTCTCTTCTATCCATGAGTTTAGGTTGCTTTTTAAGTCCATTTCCATTTTATAATCACAATTCCAAATTATATATATATAAATATATCACTGAATTCATAAGGATACAAATTTTCTTTCAATCTAATTCTTTGTAATAATTTAGATCCACACTTCTAGGTTGTAAGTATAACACATAATAGCTTATGGGTACAATTTATTGTATAATAACCCATGATTACTAAGTTATTTACATTTCAATTTAATCCAAACCAATTTAATTCTAAGTTCAATTTATTTAACTTATCCCAAGTTAAATTCAAATCTCTAGTCACTTCAATATCTTCATTCACTTCCATTTACCCAAATTAAATTTTAATTTCAAATTCACATTTCCTTCTTATTAGCATCAACTTTACCAAAATAAGTTCATTAGTTGATGCATTTTAACGTTACAATTTTACTTTTAAACAGAATTTCCAGAATTCAATTACCCGGCTTTATTCCAAAACCATTTGAAATAATAATCAATTTATACCCATTTGGTATATCAATCAAATCTCTAGATTTTCCAAAACAACTTGTTTATACCGAACAAATTTCCTCCCTTGAAATTTCCAAAACAACTGGCATACCCAACAAATCCAAACAATATCATAACCAACCATTTTGGTAGCAATCCATCACTTTAGAAACTCGAAAATGAATTCTAATGATGTGGCCAGCATCATCAGGATTATTTTCCAACGACTGAAGTGAGTTCAATGCTTTCTTATTTTCCCAAATTCCTTTCAAAACAGTTCCCATTCAAAAATACTTCACAAATCAATATTCCAATATACCCTTTAACACTTTAGCAAACATTTCAAACTTTTCCAGGAATTTAAATCTCCAAACCTTTATTTCCATTACATTTAAAATCCTTTCCAAAACTTCCTGGATTTAAATTCTGGTTCAATTCAAATTTAGTTATTCTTTCTTTTATATAATTTATATTTGTAGAATTTTATTTTCATTATAACTATTTCAAATTTCCAAATTTAATTTTAGATTCTTATTCAACTTAGACATTAACAACCAATCGTCCAAATGTATATAATAATTTCATAAAATTATCCCTTTTTATATCAAAATATAATTTTGGGTAAAATTATTTCATTTACCCACTTTAAAACAATACTATGTCGGTTTATCTTGTTTAAGAGTTTAGAAACCCCTATCGATATGGTTGTACTTCCCGCACCGACCATAATTTATAAACACTCAACCGATAAGTCAACACAATATAAAAACAATTTTATATTCACTAACAAGTACGCTCTCATATTTATTAATACACTCAACTCATTATAGGGTACCGTCGACTCTGTTTAATGAGTAATTTCCCCACCAAAGCCTAGGTTGTCGCCAACCTAAGCTCTGATACCAAGTGTGACAACCCGCAAATCTGTACCCCTTGAATCAACACTATCCTACCTCTATTAACTCAAGTGGCACCGAATTGCGAACCATTAGGGTTAAAGAAGAAGAGATAGAAGAAGAAGAAACTAAACAGTATCAGAATCTCACAGTCGCAGCGGAATAAATTATAATAATAAATATAGAACTTTACACAAAATGAAATCTATAACTGTTTTATACATCGCATCATCAGAGTATCTCATACATCAAATTACCAATCAGACATACCATACAATCACAACAGTGGTATATACATATGTATAGATAATACGTCTCGGGCTCATGCTCCTCTCCTGTTCCAACGCATCATGTCCTGTACATATAATACTCGGTCTGACCCGAGCATTATAATGAAATAACACCCGAGTCAGTCTGGAATACCAGCTGATAATAATGCATCCAAATTGATTATTAAAGTTTCAAAAATCCTTTGAAAAATAAAAGCATCTCGTAAGACCACGCCACAAATAAACATGTTGGGTTTTTACCTTACGATAGCTAAAACACTTTCTATCAAATCCTCTGATATTATAATAGTGTCTATTTACAAATACTTATAAAATAGCCGAAATTGTTACATTCATTAAATTCCAGCTACTAGCCACAAAAGTGTGTAATCGAACAAAACTCGTACAAGGCTCGTAGGGAGAATGGATTTCCATCATGGCTGGGCTACTGGGGTACCGCCCGTCACAGTACCTGGCCTAGATCAGAGTACCGAGGAGTACGCCCGCTACCCTGCAACACAAGGCTGGAACCATTCCTTACTGAACAGTCCTGAACAAGATAAACCCCGCAGTTGGCGCGACCAACCGCTCACTAAGCCGAAATATAAAAGGGACATCTAGACAGGGGAAATATCTTGTTCTGCTTGGGCATGACCCACCTAACCTTGCTGCATCTCCCCTGTTTTAGCCATTCCCGGTTGATGAGGCTTGAGGTTAAACGTTACCTTTTAAAAACGCATCACTTAGAATGCTCATCGTCCTCCAGACGATGTTCTGAAAGCATTCGTCCATACAAGTCGGTCCCGGGTTCGAAAGGAACCGAAGGCACTACTCCTACTACATCCATTTTGGAAATATCCTCAGGATTAGCAGCGATTAGCCCTTGCACTTTACTGCTCCATCTTCGACTCCGAACACATTTTTCCACGAAACGTACAAACCGGATCGAAGTGGTTTTCGAGAAATAAATCTCGATCCCGGTCTCTTCGAAACGATCAACGCATTTGTCCAATATTGATAGGCGGTGATTTAACTATCAATAAATATTCACAAACATCCATCACACAATAAATAATTTTCTACATTATTTATTTGCCTTAGATACCTTTAAAAGATATATTTTCAAATTTCAAAGCTCATTTGAAACAATTCCCAAAGATCTTCCCTTACAAGGTAAATCCTTTACCATTTATTTCCATTGGAAATAACCAAGTTCATAAATAATTTAGAATTTAAACAATTAAAACATTTTATACTGAAATATACTTTAAAATGCGTAAATTTACTTCTAGTTACTTAATCAAAAATATAAATTTAAAATAAGTGAAGTAAAACTATTTATTTAGATATAAACTTGGTTTTACATAGTTAAACTAAATTTAAAAGTAGAGTTTTCAAAGGATTAATAACAATTTCAAATAACTTTGTTCAAATCTAGCCTTTAAAGAAATCTATTTGTAAAAATAATTACAAAGGTATTCATAAAAATTTACTATTGCTAATTTATCAATAATTACTTTAGAATAATAATTTTCAAAACACTCTTTTAAACAAGTTTGAATTTTTAAACTTTCTTTTAATACAATCTGTTTAAAACTCGAACTTGGTTTTTTCCAGGGAAACTCACTCCCACTCAAACAACCCAGAAAATTCTTTTAGTAAATTCTGTCGAATATATTTCAATTCAGATTTATGTTTAATAACATATATTTCCTTCCCAGGTTTAAAATAACTTCTTACGAAGCTTAACCACATTTCCATTCCTGGAAATTCACTTCCAAAGTATAAGTTTAAAGGCCTTTTTAAATAAACTATTATAAATTTATTTAATGAAATCATACTTAAGGAATTGCTTAACTAAATACCTACTTAAATTTTTAATGGTTTTAAATAATACTTCTGCAACATTCAATTTATTGCTAATTTAATTTGAAGGGTTTCTTTTGAAATCATATTTAATTTCCAGAGAACATTATTATCAAAATAACCCCATTGTTATTTTTTTTCAATTTATAATTTCTTATTGAAATTATCACCAGAAATCCCTACTTCCTCATTTATCAACTAATAAATGTTCCACTTATTTTTATTTCCAACTTTGCAAATTTTCATTCTTCACTCAACCCAGATTCCAAATTTAATTCCCTTAAATTCTTTAAAATCCAATTTATTTTATTCTATTCTAAAAATTCTGTGTATATACTTATCCAGCAATATCACAATACAATTTAATTCAGAGTTATCAATCACAATATATATCAGGTTACAACATCAATTATAAAGATAATTACTATAGTGCGTGGAATCCAGTTGGATCCCTCCAACCTGTTTTCCTGCATCCACAAATATTAGCACAACAACATATATATCAATCCAGGCAGACATAAATGAACATTTCAACCAATCACACAATTACTTAAATATTAACTACTTGAATCAGCTAACATTTCAGATGTGAGTGAGATTAACTCACCTTGGGTTTCGGCGAGCGTTCGAAATTTAAATTAAACCAAAGGACGTTCGATTTAACCCAAATTTCTACTTGCATGGAATGACTCCGGATCTGCACCATCTCGTAGTATTCTTCTCTGCGATCCTGACGCCGCGAATTTCGTTAAATTCTGATAACGTATGAATTAGTTAGGATTTTATGAAGTTTTGAATCGAACTTAAAACAATTTCCTTTTAAATTAAATCCCCTTTACCCTCAACCGTAGATCAAGCAGTGAGAAATCATGGCCACACAGGGCTTTCTTCCCCCAACAACTCACGCACGTGATCATCAAGGTATCGCCGAACCCAAAACTGCCGAAACTAGGGCACGAGCCTCCCCCAACTACGATTGTCAATCAGTCGATCAAACGAACCCACTACGTAGCCCATAGCGCCACCTACCCCTTGCCCAAAAACAGTGAAGCTCGGCAATTCCTAGGCGTATAAAATTGCATACGAACGGGCCGCGTTCGAGCTCTTGTAGCCGCCAATACACTTCGCCAAATTCCATCACATCCGTTCACTTTGTAGATCTCGAAGTCCTCTTCGAATCTCTAGTTAAAATTTTTAGCTAACAATCAAAGGATTTGAAGAAAAAGAAAGAAGAAAGAAGTTGATTATCGGCCATAGAAGATGGATGCGGCGGCCGATAGAAGGATTAGGGTTCCTTTTGATAACTACGTATATATATTCATTTATTAATATTATTTTAATATAAAAATCAATTTTTATGAACATTTGCAAACGAACTCCAAAACACGCGTGCTGACAGGCGTTCCTAAGGTTTTTCCACGTTTCGGACATAATGGAACATGTTTCGTAAGCTAATTCGGTCATATGCGTGAGTTACAGAGATAAACGATCAGATTTAAATTAAATCGATTAAATCGATTTCTAAGCGTTTCGTGCTGCCACGGTCAAACGACAACTCCGATTGCTACGAAAATTGAAATCTAATAATACCTAACTATTACGGATCCAATGGAACTGGTTTCGTCGAATTCCGAGACTGTGTCCCGGAAGGCTATTTTAACTCGTCTATTAAATCGAGCGATTGTCAAAATTGACGAAAACGCTTTAAATTTCACTTTTGAAAATTTAATAACTTAATAATAAATCATATAAAATTTATAAACATAAATAAAATCATTCTGGCTCATTCCGGACCAAAATCTGATTAAATTTCATTTTAATAATATTAAATTCATCATTTTTAAATTAATATAAAATCCCAAATATTAACTTATCGATTTAAAAATTTATCTAAAATTCCAACCATACTATTTACACTCAAATAACTCAAAATCAATTTTTAAAACCATTTTTATCACTATTTACATCCAGATTTACTTTTATTTCAATTCCGAATATTTAAATTATTATTTTTCCATTATTTAAATTCAACCGGAATTACTATAATTAAAAATTATAGCTTATTTCATTGATTGAACCCGAATCCATCCATTTACAAAATCAATTAAGAATCCACATTAGCATTTAAAACGAATTAAATGTTCAAATTCAATGGCTTAAAAATACGGGATGTTACACCTATGCCTCGTATCAATGATATGTTTGATCAGATTTATGGTGCCACTGTTTTCTCTCAGCTTGATCTTGCCACAGGTTTTCACCAGCTCAGCATTGCTGAGGAAAGCATTCCCAAGACTGCTTTCCATACTGAGAATGGATTTTATGAATGGTTAGTCATGCCTTTCGGTTTGACTAATGCTCCTGCTTTCTTTGTTGATTTGATGAATCGTGTTTTTCGTGATGTTGTTAATAAATTTGTTCTAGTCTTTGTTGATGAAATCCTTGTCTTTTCTAAGACCAAGGCAGAGCATGAGTCGCACTTGAAATCTATTTTAGATATTCTTAGAAGCCATCAATTGAAGGCTAATTTTTCTAAATGCCATTTCTAGAAGGATGAAGTCCGATTTTTTGGAATATTGTTTTTGATAATTGAGTTTCTGTTGATCCAGTCAAGATCGATGCGATCAATGTAAGTCTTTCTTTCTCTTTTCCTTTTTCATTTAATTATTCTATCTTTTATGTTATCTTATTTTTCCCTATTCTGTTTCAGGATTGGGAAACTTCTAAGACTCTATCAGATATCTGTAGTTTTCTGAGACTTGCCGGTTACTACCGGAGATTCATTGAGAATTTTGCTCGGATTGTTGCACCTCTCATTGTTTTGACTCGTAAGAATGCTGGGTTCATCTGGGATGAGAGTGTAAAGCTGCATTCAATGAGTTAAAGAGCAAGCTAACTTACGCACCAGTTCTTACCATTCCGAATGGAAATGAGGGATTGACGGTATATACTGATGCTAGTCGTGAGGGATTGGGTGTTGTTCTCATGCAAGATGGTAAGGTTATTGCCTATGCCAGCCATCAGTTGAAAACCCATGAGGCTAATTATGCTGCTCATGATATAGAGTTGCTTGCTGTTGCCTTTGCTTTGAAGCTCTAGAGGCATCATCTTCTTGGAGCTAAGTTTGAGCTTTTCACTGATCATCAGTCTCTAAGATATATCTTCACCCTGAAGGATTTGAATCAGAGGCAAGTTCATTGGCTTGAGTTTCTGGCTTCATACGACCTCGATATTAGCTATAATCCCGGTAAAGCTAATGTTGTGGCCAATGCTTTGAGTCGGAAGAAGGCTTTGTTGTGTCAGCTAGTTGTTTCTTCTCCTCTTCTGGATCGTATCCAGGCTAAGCAGGATCAGGATGGGATACTTAGATCGATGAAAGAGAGTGTTTATTTATAGCAGGGATGGTGGTAGTGGTGGTGGAAGTAGTGGAGCTCATATTGATGATAGTGGGATTTTGAGGATTAATGGTAGGATTTGTGTCCTGAATGTTGATGGATTGAGGTAGGAGTTGCTTCGGGAGAATCATCAATCCGGACTTTCTATTCATCCTGGTGTGTCGAAGATGTATTAGGATATGAAGAGGCTTTATTGGTGGAGGGGGATAAAGCAGGATATCTCTATCTTTGTTAGTCGGTGTGTGACTTGTCAGCAAGTCAAAGCCGATCATCTGAAGACCCCTGGTTTGTTGTAGCCCCTTGATATTCCCAATTGGAAGTGGGAACAAGTTTCCATGGATTTCATCGATGGTTTGCCGAGGTCTCGAAGGGGTAATGAGAGTATCCGGGTTCTGACCAAATCCGCTCATTTCATTCCGGTCAAGTCAACCCGTTCTACTTCTAGCTTGTCTGAGATCTACATGAGAGAGATTGTTCATCTCCAGGGCGTTCCTCTCAGTATTGTTTGTGATCGTGATCCTATCTTTACCAGTCAGTTTTGGAAAGTTTTTCAGGAATCTTTGGGTAATCATCTGAATCTGAGCACTGCTTACCATCCATAGACCAATGGTCAAACGGAAAGAGTGAATCAGATTCTCGAAGATCTTCTTCGTGCTTGTGTGCTTGATTATGGAGGATCATGGGAAGACCATCTCCATCTTGTCGAATTCACCTACAATAATAGCTATCAGATTTTCCTTAAGATCTCTCCCTTAAGGAATGTCATTCGTTTTGGTCGTAGAGGGAATCTTTCTTCTAGGTTCATAGGTCCTTTCCACATTGTGGAAAGAGTTGGTTCTGGATTATCGTCTGGATTTGCCCGAGAAGCTTTCTGGAGTACGTGATGTATTCCATGTCTCTCATCTTCGTTGGTATCTTCATGATCCATCCCTTATTGTTCATCCTTCCGCTCTTGATGGTTTGGATATTGAGCCTAATCTGACTGTCGAGAGGAAGCCACTTCGTATTGTCGACAGAGGTACGAAGCAGCTCAGAAGGAAATCTAATAGTCTAGTCAAAGTACAATGGAGTACTGATGATCGAGATTGTACCTGGGAGACGGAGGAGAGCATTCGTGCTTCGAATCCGGAATTGTTCATTTCAGGTACTATTTTGTTTTTTCTATCTTGTTTCTTTATTTTTCCTTGTCTGTACTTTTCGAGGATGAAAAGATTTGAGTGGAGGAGAGTGTAACAACCTTAGATTTTTTATATATTTTAAATTTGACTTTATTTCATTTTGAAATTATTTTAAATTTATTTTTATTGCAAGGTTTCATTTTAAAATATTTTCAAAGTGATGTCATAATTTTTCCAAAGCTTATTGTATTTATTTTCAATTTTTAAAACCTAGTTTCTATTTTTAAGCTATTTTCTTAATTTATTTATATTTATCTAAATTCTTTTATTTATCTTTATTCATACATTATTTTGTTTTATTTTTATTTTATTTACTTAAAATTTTCATTTGTTTAAAAATGAAAAAAGAATAAAAGAAATATGAAGAGTTTGGAAACCTTTCATATACCTTAGCCTTTTCATATGCATTTGCCTTTTCAATTCCGAGTGCCACTTGCATTGATTTTCGCCGTCTATCTCCTATCTTCAGCCGAATACTTTCATTTTTCTTCATGCAAAAAAAAAGTTTCTCACTCAAAATTCTCGGCCTTTATTTTTGAAGCAAAGTTTGGTGATGTTTTTTTCCATTCTTTTTCTTACATCTTTCTTTCTTGTTTATGTATTTATCTTGCCTTGCTTCACCTATATTGTTCGGCTACTTGCTCCTCCATCACCATAGCCACCTTCATCACCACCTCACTCGGCAGTCACCTCCTCCAGCCCAACTGTCCATGTCAGGCCGTGCACCCTAGGTTGAAAACTCCACCAAATATTGCATGAACCACTTGATAACTTCATGGCCGAACACATACATGCCTCCACTTCACCACACCTTCGACCACCGCTTGCATCACTTCCACCAGCCACTTATTGACCAAAAACCACTGCCACACCATTCCTTAACCTCCACCAGGCCTGGCCGAGCCACTACATGCCCATGGCCGAGACTTATGTATACACAAAATTGCCTTTGTGCCTTGACTTTGTATGTTCATGCATAACAACTTCCACTCCTTCACTTCCTCATTTTGACCGACCCCATGAACCATACCTGACCCAAATTCATAGCTTAGGCCGTGCATTTTTATACCTAGGCCGAGCGTGTGATAGGTGAAATCAAGTACAAGTGATTTGTGAAAGAGGCTATGCGGTAGGATCGTGTAATATGGAATAACGGAATAGTCTAGGTAGTTAAAGTAGGAAAATGCAAGGAGACACCAGGATTTTAGACTGGTTCGGACCTCTAGTCCTACGTCCAGTCCCTAAGCTTCTCTTAGGAATTTCACTAACTCACACCCTCACTTCACCCGGAGGAATAGGTTTACAACTTACCCGAACAACCGAACGGGATTTCTTGCCTCAACTACTGAAGAGGACTTCAACTCAATTACTAAAATACAATATTCGACTTGTTGTGTTCTTGTCAACACTAATGAGTCTAATGTAGTACAATATTCCTATAATCTTATCCTCAAGAGTATGCAATGTGTTTGTGAAGATTTAGGAAATGTGAATTGCTATGAATCAAAAGAATGTCATAAACAAAACAGTGATTCAAGCAATAGATTGGTGATTGCTTTGAGAATATCTAGAGAATATGAACAAGAGAATAGTAAGATTAAAGCAAGAGAATTCGGTGAATTAAATGATGTTAGAATTATGTATATATACTTGTAGAAGAGGTGCATTTGTTGTCAAAGGTTGCAAACAAGAGATGCTTCCATTTCCATTGATGAATGGTTGCAACTCTTGGGAGGAAGAAGGTGTCTTTTCAGAGAAAATTCGCAAGTTCAAATTCAGTCGACTGAGTAGGGAATTCAGTCAGCTGAAAATATGAAGTAAAATTTTCGGGAGCAAATTCAGTCGACTGTGCAGGAAATTCAGTCGACTGAAACTGTGCATGTTTATATATTTGTTCCAGTTTCAATCGACTGGCTATTCCTGTTCAGTCGACTGAACTTATAAAATATGCACAGTGAAAACTTAAATAAAAATGAAGTTTATAAAATGTTTTCTAGTGTTCGTGCAAGCCTCTTGAGGATAGATTTTAACAATAAATCTAGACTAAGACCTATATAAAAAACATACTTATGTTTGTTTGGTCTTCATCGATCTTCCTTTAGCGTTGCATATATTTCTTCCTTGTTTGTTGAAGCACATTGTCATTAATCAAAATCTTTGCATATCAACATTCTCCCCCTTTTTGATTGATGACAATACTGATTTATTCTAGAGATGTGTTTACTTATTTTCTCCCACTGAATGTATGCACTATCTTTCCTACAAAACAAAGTTAGTACCATAGATTTTCTCCCCCTTTGTCATCGACAAAAAGGAAGAACTAACAGTATAAATATTTTATCAAAACAATCACTGAAGCATAGAGAATAGAATATTTGCATAACCATGGCTTAAGAAAAGTTAAAAATGTTGCGACGAACAAGAATAAAATGGCTATTTATACAAGCCACTAGAAAGTTAGAAATAAACATCAAACTGTACTAAAATTACTCATCTTTATCCCAGTCATATGAACCTTCTCTTCCTCCTGTTGGTTCACGTATGACGGGTCCTCCTGTTGGTGGTCTGTACGCTTTTCCTTCTTGGCCACAACTAGCTCCGCTTGCGCTACTACTTGTATGCTCTTCGGATGTCCTCCATATAAACGTAGGTACCAGACGTTTGCCGTGAGACGTCGAAGCAGTAGTGGTGCTTGAGCACGAGATTGCATCCCATAGCTTGTTAAAGAATCCTTCGATTTTGTCAAGCTTGTGATCTACCTTTTTAAGACGAGTGTCAAGAATTTGTTGATTTCTTGACAATATCCCCAAAGATTGGTTGGTAGTAAAGCCTGGGTCAACAAGACGAATTTCATCATCTTGCTCGAAATGTTCTTCGCGGTGAGGTTGTGGAGGTTGTTGTTATTGTTCTTGTTCTTGATGCCTTGCTTCCCATTCGGCGAGTGATATTATGCGAGGAGGTCGAGATGGGAGTTGCATTAGGCTTATGGTCTGGTGGTTAATTTGATGGACCATTGTATTCTCTGACTCAGGTAATGGCGTATCGACATTGAGGAGAAGTCGCATGATGTACTATCCAAAATAGATAGTGCGCATTTTGCCATTCTTAAAAGTGAGAAACTCATCAAGAATAAGTTGTACCCAATTGACTTGTATATTGCCAAAAATAGCATATAGAGCTCGATAGTTATTTGGGTAGACAATTTCGTACGAGCCCGTGCGAGGAGTAATTGTTCTCATTAGGGCTTTGTGAAGGATTCTTGCCATAGGTCGAAGAGAGGTGGACTTAAAATCTCTAAAGTTGATATTATCATCCATAAATCGATGGTTTATGTTAACACGAATATGTGGATTGAATTCTACCTCCTCTAGCTTTCTTCCGACATTTGGTGATTCTGGAATGTGTGCTATTCTATCCAAGGAAAACCAAACTTTCTTTCCACATACCATACTCCAAACACTATTGTTTGGATTTCTTGGAGTTTGATGTCTAAGATTAAGGTTAGCATAAAATAATTTGACCATTACATGATTTATGGCATGGTCATTTCTTTTCAAATCCAAAAGAGAAGTTAAACCTGCTTGATCGGTTAATGCTTGGATGTTGTAGGTTTGAAAGCTTTGGAAATCAACGAAGGAATGCTCGAAAATTTGGGAATTCTTCATCTTATTCCATCTAGTGACAGCGGTTCCATCGTAAAGCCATTGCGCTATTTGAGCATCAATTGGCTCAGAGGATGAACAAGAGGAAGCTCTTGATCTCTTTGGTGCCATTTGAGTGAGATTTGAATGGATTTTGAGGAATTGGGGGATAGGGTTTCGAAAATAATGGGGGAAGAAAGTGTTTAGGAAGTAAAAAGTGAATGGACAGGGTAAAAATTGGTGGATAAAATGGGGAAAGTTGACTGGGAATTGGTGTTCAGTCGACTGAATCGAAGGCCGAAAATTTTCTGGGCTGAATTCAGTCGACTGAATGTTTGCCTGAAAGTTTCTATTAGTATTTCAGTCGACTGAGCAGAGGATCCAGTCGACTGAATGTTTGCCTGAAAGTTTCTGTTAGTATTTCAGTCGACTGATCAGAGGATCCAGTCGACTAAATTGTAAAAAAAATTGCATTCTGTCTTAAGTTCAATCGACTAAGTAGAGTGGTTCAGTCGACTGACTCATGTATTTTGTAGTTCTTTGTTAATTTTGAAAGTAAACACTTTATTCAAGAAAATAATTACAATTATATAAATGTAGTACCAAAAATAGATTTCAAAACTAACTATTTCTTAGTGGATGGACTCTGAGTCATTTTCCCTTCATTCTTCATATAATTCATATCCAATGAATTTGGACTATACTGAGGAGTCTTAGGAGACATCCAATGATTCATAGGATCGAATGGTGTACGATAATTGAAGACGGATCAAGTGAACTAACGGGGCAAGGTAGGGGTTCAGCCACTTCGTTCTTTTTTGATCCACAAAAGCGTAGAACGATTTGCTCTAGGAAGCTTAATCGTCTAGCCGTAACTTTTTGTTCGAAGTATAATTCTCGTTGAAGATCTATTTGTTGTTGTGAAAGTGATGAATTTCATCAATCTTTCTTTTTGTGTCTGGAGAAATAAAGAGTCCGCGTTTCGCTTTCTTGGATTCTGGTGTGTAGCCGGTACGATAATTGTTCCATTTGTAAACTGGCTCATGTGTCGGTGTTGGAGTGGGAAGTTTTGGAGATGTTGGAGTGTTATCGACTGAAGAGGTGATGTTGAACGGGGAAAGAGAGTTGTTGGACGACATTTTTGTAATGAATTTTTCAAGCTTTTATTTGTGAGAATGAGTTGTGAAAAAATAATATTTTTAAGATATATTTATAGTAGGAATTTTCTAAATATATAGTGGTTATAATTCTTTAAAGTTTTTCATCCACTTAATGATATAATGGTTACCATAATTCAGTTAAAAATGTATGGTTTATAAATGACTATTATTTCATAATATATTTGAAAAATAAATTGAAAATCCCATTTTTTTGTATTATTCAGTCGACTGAACAGATAGTGTTAGTCGACTGAATTGTGTAGATTTTTCTCTATATGATATCTTTAAAAGACATTATTTCTAGCTCTCGTCGTAATTTTATGAAGGAGTTTTCTAATAGAGGTTTAGTAAA
Organism: Allium cepa; assembly: GCA_030765085.1. Taxonomy (NCBI): domain Eukaryota; kingdom Viridiplantae; phylum Streptophyta; class Magnoliopsida; order Asparagales; family Amaryllidaceae; genus Allium; species Allium cepa. The sequence goes on from CM060931.1 coordinate 1,053,796,838, forward strand.
TATACCGACAATTTGATTTTAGGTAGAAATATGTTCTAAATTAATTATTCCTTTTTCGATATTGTCACGTAGAAAATGGTGACGAATATCTATATGTTTTGTACGAGAGTGATTAACTAGATTTTTAGATAAGTTTATTATACTTGTATTATCACAGTATATTGTCAAATTTGTTAAATTTATATTAAAATCTTTAAGTGTTTGTTGCATGTATATAACTTGAGTGCAAGCTAAAGCAGCTGATATATACTCTTCTTCGCAGGTGGAAAGCGAGACACAATTTTGTTTCTTACTAAACCAAGATACAAGTGATTTTCCAATGAAACGGCAAGTACCACTTGTAATTTTTCTATCTGTTCGAGATCTACCAAAATCAGCATCACTGAATGATACTAACTCAAATGAACACTCCTTTGAATAGAAAAGACCGAAATCTTTAGTGTTGTTAAGATATCGCATTATTCGTTTTACCGCTCTTAAGTGTGAATCTTTAGGATCGGATTGAAAACGTGCACATAAACAAACACTCATCATTATGTCAGGTCTACTAGCCGTTAAGTAAAGTAAGGAACCTATCATACTTCTAAACAATTTTTGATCTACACTTTTGCCATTTTCATCTCGATCGAGATGTGTAGTGGTACTCATAGGAGTAGGTCTAGCAGAAGTGTTTTCCATGCCGAATCGTTTAATTAAATTAGCACAATATTTTTCTTGGTTTATAAAAATTCCATTTGTTAATTGTTTGATTTGAAGTCCGAGAAAATAAGATAATTCTCCCATATGAGACATTTCGAACTCATTAGTCATTATATTTGAAAATTCTTTACACAAATTTTCATTTGTTGAACCAAAAATAATATCGTCTACGTATATTTGAATTATTAAAATATCTTTGGTAGTATTTTTAATAAAAAGCGTTTGATCTACTTTTCCAATTTTAAATCCCGAGTTTAATAAATAACTTTTAAGTCTTTCATACCAAGCACGGGGTGCTTGTTTAAGACCATATAGTGCTTTCTTTAATTTAAATACATGATCCGGATATTTTTCATGTATAAACAAAGGAGGTTTTTCTACATATACATTTTCTATAATAAAACCATTTAAAAATGCACTTTTAACATCCATTTGATAAAGTTTAAAATTGTGAAAACATGCAAAGGCTAATAGTATACGTATTGCTTCAACTCTTGCAACGGGAGCAAAGGTTTCTTCAAAATCAATACCTTCTTCTTGATTATACCCTTGTGCTACTAGTCTTGCTTTATTCCTTGTTATATTACTTTGTTCGTCGACTTTATTTTTGTAAATCCATTTTGTTCCTATTACTGATTGATTATTAGGACGGGGAACTAATTCCCAAACATCGTTACATTCAAATTGATTTAATTCTTCTTGCACTGCGATAATCCAATAATCATCTGTTGATGCTTCTTTAGGATTTTTAGGTTCTATTGATGAAATGAAAGCTACATGACCCATTTGATTTAGTTGATTTCTTGTCCTAACTTGAGAATTTATTTCTCCTATTATATTTGGAGTTGGATGATCTCGTAATATTCTAGGAGGAGATCTTAGTTCATTATTATTATTTTCAAGGTTTGTTTCTTCTATATTTATCAATTCTTCATCATCTTTTATATTTAAATTTTTATTAAAATTTTCATCAAAAGATATATGAAAAGTTTATTCAATTAAGTTTGTTCGTTTATTAAATACTCGATATGCTTTACTTCGTTTTGAGTATCCTACGAAAATTCCTTCGTCAGCTTTTGAATCGAATTTTCCTAGTTGATCTTTTATATTTAAAATGAAACATTTTGATCCAAATATTTTAAAATAAGATATATTTGGCTTTTTATTATTAAATAGTTCATAAGAAGTATTTTTAGTTAATGGTCTAATTGATATTCTATTTAATACATAACATGCAGTAGCAACGGCTTCTGCCCAAAAATGTTTTGGTAGAGAACATCCATTTAATAACGTTCTTACGCATTTTTGTAATGTTCTATTCTTTCTTTCTACAACTCTATTTTGTTGAGGAGTTCTAGGAAATGAAAAGTTATGATTTATTCCTTTCTTTTTACAAAAAGTTTCAAAAGCTTCATTTTCGAATTCTCCTCCATGATCGCTTCGTATATTTTTAATTTTCAAATCTTTAGTGTTTTGAATTCTTTTGACAAATGTTTTAAAATTCTCAATAGTGTCACTTTTATTTTTCATAAAAATAGTCCATGCATATCTTGAAAAATCATCAACTATTACAAATACGTATCGATTATGATTAATGGATTGAACTTGTGTTAGTCCAAATAAATCCATGTGTAGTAATTCTAATGGTTGTAAAGTTGAAATATTTTTCTTAGATTTGAAAGATGATTTCGTTAATTTTCCTTTTTGACAATCATCACAAAGATTATTTATTTTAAAGTTTATTTTGGGTAAACCTCTTACTAATTCATTTTTAGAAAGTTATCTAATAGTTTTAAAATTTATATGACAAAATCTTTTGTGCCATAATCAAGGATCGTTATCTTTGGCAAGTAAACACATACTTGTATTATGATTAATATTCATATTTAGAACATAAATAATTCTATCTCTATTTCCTTCAAAAAAAAGATTTTGGTTTTGATCAAAAATACTACATTTATTATCCGAGAAAGTTATTTTAAAACCTTTGTCACACAGTTGACTTATGCTAAGTAGATTATGTTTAAATTTTCAACTAATGAAACATTTGTTATAAAAGGTAAATTTGATGTACTGTAATTGTTCACATCTCCTTTGCCAATGATATAGCCTTTTGAATTGTCTCCGAAGGTAACCGAGCCACCATCAAAGTATGTGATGTTTGTGAGCATATCTTTGTCTCCGGTCATGTGTTTTGAACAACCACTGTCTAATATCCATTTCTTCTTTTTGAGTGGGACCTGAAAATAAATATGAAATTATTGGTACCCACCTTTTAATAGGGTCCTAAAAAGTTAGAGTTTAGGAAACCAAACCCAATTTGGTTTAGTATCCTTTTTATAAATATAGTTTTCATTATGATGAACATTATCCATAATTGTTTTAATATATTTATTTGTTATTAATACATTGTTAGTCTTTGGTACCCAAATTTTAATTACTTTGTTTTCTACTTTTGTTTTAATAGGTTTGTTTAGCAATATTTGTTGTTTAGAATCAACATTCCTGTTAAGTTTTATATTTTTCTTATTAGGAATTTTTGACTCTTTTTTATACCTTAAACCTTGTTTGTTTGAAGATGTTTGAGAATTTTCTAATATCTTAGATAAATTTTCTCTTCCTTTGTTAAAGTTAGAAACATTATTAGTGATGTCATCTAATTTAGCTTGAAGACTATTATTTTCTAATTCAACATGTTTAATCTTAATTTTTAACTCGTGATTTTCAGAAACAAGTACATCATTCTTTTTCTTTTGAGTTTCAATTTCTTGACTTAAAAGTGATAATTGAGTTTCCGAATTTGAATAAGATTCTTGAACTTTTTCAAGTTCTTCTTCAAGAATTTTCTTTTCATCATTTAACATATCTCTCTCAAACTCAGCTTTGTTTTGATTTTCACGAATTTCCTTAATTTTATTTTTAAGAATTTTTATTGTGCTTAAAAGTTCAGTGTTTACTTCAATTAAATCATCGAAAGTTAAATTACTTACCTCAGAATCTTGAGCCATGAAGCATACATTTGCCTGTTCATTGTCGCTATCACTATCATTTTCGGATGAAGATGAATCTGAATCGTCCCTTGTTACAGAAAATGCCTTCTTTTTGAATTTATCCTTCTTGTTTTTGTTGTTGAAGTTTTTCTGATTTTCCTTCATTTCTTCTTGACAATCTTTTTGCATGTGTCCTTTCTTGTGGCAATTGAAGCATTCTATATTTGAGGATGAAGGTTTGTTCAAGAAATTCTTTTTGAATCCGTTTTTGTTTCCTTTTTTATATTTTAAGAATTTCTTGAAATTTTTGGCTATAAATGCTAGATCCTCATCTTTAGACTCCGATTCCTCCTTTTCCGCATGAAAAGCAACATTCTTTCTTTCTTGAGCTTGATCTTTCTTAGCTTGCATATTTACTTTATACGACATAAGATTTCCAATCAATTCTTCTGGTTTCATTGTAGATAGATCATTTGCTTCCTCGATTGCTAGTACTTTTCTCTCCCATTCATCAGTGAGTTAATTTAGAACTTTAGATACAATGTCAAAATCCATGTATCTTTCTCCTAGTCCGATTAGAGCATGATGAATGTCTTGAAATCTTGAGTACATGTCATTGATGGATTCATTTTGTCGCATTCTAAAGTTTTGGAATTGATTCTTCAACATGGATATCTTTGTTTGTTTAGCCTTGTTTGTGCCTTCATGTATGACTTTAAGTGTCTTTCATATCTGATATGCAGTAGTACATATGCTAACACGGTTGAATTCATTTCTATCCAGGGCGCAAAATATCATACTCATAGCTTTGGCATTTGCACTAGCTTCATTCTTCTGAGTTTGTGTCCATGTAGGATAATCGGTTGTGGGTACAATAAACTCTGCTTGAGTAGCATTCCAGGCTTCGAAACTTGTTGCTTGCATATAAATGCTCATCCTTGCAGCCCAATAGTTGTAGTTTAGTCCATTGAATATGGGGGGTCTTCGGGTAGATTGTCCTTCCGCAAATGTAGAACTATAGGCAGACGTTGTGCTTGTACTTGCGTTTTTTTCCATATTATCAATATGTCTAATAACGGTGTTATGCTTATAGGACGGCCTTGCTCTGATACCAATTGAAAGAGGCTATGCGGTAGGATCGTGTAATATGGAATAACGGAATAGTCTAGGTAGTTAAAGTAGGAAAATGCAAGGAGACACCAGGATTTTATACGGGTTCGGACCTCTAGTCCTATGTCCAGTCCCTAAGCTTCTCCTAGGAATTTCACTAACTCACACCCTCACTTCACCCGGAGGAATAGGTTTACAACTTATCCGAACAACCGAACGGGATTTCTTGCCTCAACTACTAAAGAGGACTTCAACTCAATTACTAAAATACAATATTCGACTTGTTGTGTTCTTGTCAACACTAATGGATCTAATGTAGTACAATATTCCTATAGTCTTATCCTCAAGAGTATGCAATGTGTTTGTGAAGATTTAGGAAATGTGAATTGCTATGAATCAAAAGAATGTCATAAACAAAACAGTGATTCAAGCAATAGATTGGTCATTGCTTTGAGAATATCTAGAGAATATGAACAAGAGAATAGTAAGATTAAAGCAAGAGAATTCGGTGAATTAAATGATGTTAGAATTATGTATATATACTTGTAGAAGAGGTGCATTCATTGTCAAAGGTTGCAAACAAGAGATGCTTCCATTTCCATTGATGAATGGTTGCAACTCTTAGGAGGAAGAATGTGTCTTTTCAAAGAAAATTCGCAGGTTCAAATTCAGTCGACTGAGTAGTGAATTCAGTCAACTGAAAATATGAAGTAAAATTTTCAGGAGCAAATTCAGTCGACTGTGCAGGAAATTCAGTCGACTGAAACTGTGCATGTTTATATATTTGTTCCAGTTTCAATCGACTGGCTATTCCTGTTCAGTCGACTGAACTTATAAAATATGCACAGTGAAAACTTAAATAAAAATGAAGTTTATAAAATGTTTTCTAGTGTTCGTGCAAGCCTCTTGAGGATAGATTTTAACAATAAATCTAGACTAAGACCTATATAAAAAACATACTTATGTTTGTTTGGTCTTCATCGATCTTCCTTTAGCGTTGCATATATTTCTTCCTTGTTTGTTGAAGCACAATGTCATTGATCAAAATCTTCGCGTATCAACAATTTGGTCCTTTGTTGTGCATTAATTCTAGACTTGTTTATGATATATTGGTGTTGTATATTTATGTGTTTTATATTAGTTTGTTTCATATGTACAAGACAATTATTTTGGTTCTCCCCTCACTTGAATTCGCAGTCGTGCCTTCGTGCTTTTCGGGTATTTGTTTGTGTATCTGAATCGGATATCTCCAGCTTGTAGAGGTGAATGTTTCTCACAAGGCATTCCGTACTTATATAACTAGTAAATTGACATCCTTTGAATCTGTAGTTCATATTATCATATTATACCTGCCTATGATATAATTTATATGATTTTCACCCTGTTATATACCTATTATATCATCTTTTACTGTTATATAATGCTATTCTGTTTATTTATATCTGTTTATCACACTGCAAGTTTCCTGTAGAATAGAATAACTATGGGTTGAAATGATATATACCCGAATGGACTTTAGAATAGGAAAAAACCGTTATGGGCTGAAATGCAGGTTTGAAATGATAGAACTCGGGTTTTCTTTGTAAATTACGGATTGAAATGATATATTATCTGTATCACTTGACCTAGGTTAGAAAATTATATACAGACCCGTTGTTAATATATATTTTTCTAAAAATTTTAAAGTATTTTTAAAAATGTAAATTTATGATATTTTTATTTATAATGAATTTAAAATGATTTTTACAAGGTGATAATTATTTTTGTATAAATTAAAATGTTAATAAATGAATATTTAAGCTGAATTTTGAAATATACCTTAAATTGGAAATTTGAGAATTTGGTTTAAAAGTGAATTTTAAGTTAAGTAAATAAAATGAAAAATAAGTTATATTTGGAAATTTAAGTGTTAAGTTAAATTTTAAAATATAAAGAATAGAAAATTTAATGCTTGAATTTAATAAGTAAATTATTAAATTTGATTTTTGTATGTAAATTTCACTTTATAAAATCATAAATTAATGGCTATTTAAATGATTGTTTTAAAGTGGAAAATATGATTTTTATAAGTTAAAAATGATTTAAATTTAATTTAATTTTTTACGAAATTGTATTGAAAATTTGGAATTTATTTAACAGCATTACTAAAATACTATCATTTCTTAATGTAAAGGATGTTACTGCATTTTGTAAATGTTGTAGTTGATACAAATGAACTATAAGACTAAATTGAACCAAGGGCTATTACAGCACTTTGTAAGTGCTGTAGTTGTAGGAACTTAAACATGAAACTAAAATCTATTACAGCAGTTTTAAATGCCATCTTTGATAAATTGAATTGTTTTCAACACAACTTTTCGTAGCATTTTTTAAATGCTGTGAAAGTTGAAATTTCACTATTTTAATAAATTTAAGTGAATAAATGAATTCTTAAAAGATTAAATTTTAGGAATTTAATATTTTATTTTTAATTATATTAATCTCATTTTTAAAAGGTTTAAATGGAGTAATTTGATTTGAAATAATAAACCATTTTGAAATATGATTTGAAATGGTATTTTTAAATTAAATAAAATGAATAATGTTTTGGAATGATATGATATTTTGATATTTTGAAATGGATGTGAAACAATATTGAATTTTGAAATGATATTATAAATACCATTTGTGAAATTATAGCCATGGGTTATAATAACGATTGGTTGTTAAAGAGATCGGGATCGGATATGGACATACTCTCTGTCGACACCAAAACCACTTTAACAACTGTGTACGCGGTGGAGATTCTAAAATGAAGTAGAATGGTGGCGATGTTCTTGAGGTATATTACGTGGACCCGACTCCCATGAGTTGGCTTAAGGTGGTTAAAACAGGAGCGATCTCGGGCCAAAAGGGGTAGCTCCTCTAGCCGGACGCACTTCTTCGCTACCATTCTTTACTCTGTGATTTTTTGGTGGCCACCCTTGATATAGGAGTGTGCTCCAAGGTAGGCGCATGTGGCTGCTACGTTACCACCAGCCAATATGCGTAATTTGGATATCTACCCTGGAATTGCCTCGTGTGCCATGTCACCTACCATATCGAGCCTTTACTACGAGTTTCTATTTGTGTCGTACCTATGCAGTATCTTCTCATAGTCTCCCGATCAGGAGATATACAGGTACTGTATAGACTACTGGCATTATTTGTGTTAAATGTTAGGTCACTCCTTAGCGCTATTTTAAAGTAAGTTTATTTTACTATAGACATTATTATAATAGTGCAATACTACTACATAGTAAATAGTTTAAAGGATCCTTAGAGGATGGGCGGTGCCAAGCATCCTTTAGGTTACTTGTTCTTTACTGCAGTTCACTTGAGTTGGTTTACATTATATAAGTATGTATGTCCTAACTCGAGTATTTTGTGTTTTGCTTTAGGCTCGAGTCAGCCTGAGTATTCACAGCTTTGGATTCCTCTATCTGCAGTTAGTCTTTACTGGAGATTTCTGCTTGTCTACTTATATATCTATTTCAGTTTCAGCTGTTCTAGTTTATCTCATGTATTAGTGAACTTCTACGTATTTGGAATTTCTATTATGATGTTTTCATACTGATATTATGTATTTGTTTTGAGACTTTGATATAGTAGCTTCATGAACTACTATGGTATTTTAATTTCCGCTGCGAGTTATTCTGATTATCTATGACTCTGTGTTTTTGATTTTATTTGCTCCAAATTTATTTACAATCTGTTATTTTGCATCATTCAAGTCTGAAATGTGTGGATTATTGTCGATTTGAATGTTACAAAATAGTGGATCGTTACATTTATTATATATATATATATATATTAATAGTTTATAAGCTTATAGTGTATTGGTAAATTATGTTTCGAAACATATATATTCCATGTCTGTCATTGTATAGCTTCATAGATTTTGGAAAATGTTGATTTTTAAGTATTATAAAATATACTGCTACGTTATATTCCCCTAATGTTGGTTTTGGAAACCCTACAGTTCTCATTTGCTTTGCTCGAGCCCTTCGACCCTCTCACTCGAGCACTTATCCATGCAACACTCCGCGCTAGCAACAACAGCTCCATATTTGTCAGTCTTCTCTGTATTGTTTTATAAATATTGTTTTGTAAGTAATGTTTTGAAAATATAACATATAGATAGATATTTTGGTTTTTAAAATCTATGTAGATTTAAAATATTATATATATATATATATCTTGATTTTGATCTTTTATAGATATTTGGATTTTATTTAACGTGTTTTGAGAATGAAACGATTTTGGATATATATATATATATATATATATATATATGATATAAAGATTTGATTTTATATGTTTATAATAATATTGATTTTTAAATATAATATATATTTCATATAAAACTATCTATATGTTGTTCCGTCGATCTCGAGTCCACCTCGCTCTGCTTTGGGGATTTGTCGTTTGGATTGGTTAATTGTCTAATTCATGATTCAATTCGTAGCTTGTCGAGTTGTCTAATTTCTCTAGCCTCGAAAGGTGAGCAATCACTCACGATTAAGATTCTTATATTTAGTAAATTTAATTCTCAATCTAATAACGATTGATATATGCTGTTAAATTTGAATTATTGAGCTATTTAATTGTTAAATTTGGTATGCCATTATTTGTAATTGTTTACCTATGACATATAACACCATAACCTGTTGTATATATTATGCTTAAATTTATTACTGATGATATATGCATGTTGTTGATATGTTATATTATTATCATACTTGTTCTCATTCTGCTAGTTCTCTATTAGTTTAGAATTCCCTATGGGTTGAAACGATACATACCCGAACGATATTATAGATTAGTGGAAAATCATTGTGAATTGAAATGATAAATCCAAGCGATTTTCATTGATTTTGAAATTTGGGAATTGTGGGTTGAAATGATATATACCTATTAAATTGCATACTGAAACTATAAATATCCATATCACTTGACCATAGGATAGAAAATTATATATAAACAGCGTTAGTCTATTTTTGAAAATGATTTCCAAAGTATGAAGGAAATATATTGGTTTTATTAAATATTGACTTTTAAATATAATATAAAGATTTATTTTAATATATGTGTAAATTTTAGATTTTTAAATTATATGTTTGGAAATTTTAAATTTATAAGTTAGTTTTGGAATTATAAATTTTAAGATTTTACTTATAGTTTTATTATTTTTAAATATATATGAAATAAGATTTAATATAAAATAAATTTAATATAATAAAATTTAAACAAAATAATTTTATGTAATTTGTATATATAATACGTTTGAGTATTTATTTAAATTTATATTAATATTTTGAAATTAGACATTCTAATTACTTTGATAAATAGAGGTTAGAATGATAAATTAAAGTTGACTTGACTTTTAAATTGGTTAATGATTGAATTTAAATAATAATTGATTTGTAACTTAATTTAAATAAGAGTTGATTTGAACTTATTGATTTTAAGATTTTGAAGTTATGATTTTTATAGCTATATAACTTGATTTTATAGAGGTGATTAAATGATTATTTTCAAAATTAAATAAAATCTTAATTGAATATTTAATTTTGATTTAAATTTGAAATCAGGATTTTATTTAAATGGTTATTAAAAAGGTTAATTGAATATTTGAAAATTTAAAGAAAAATAAAGTTGAATTTGAAATATAAGTGAAATTTATCGAATTGAGTTATTGTAAATGTTTGAATATTTAACTTTGAAAACCCTTGAAATTTAAATAGTTTAAATTCGTAGTTCAAATCCGCATTTGAAATCGATATAAATTAAAATGGTTTATGAGTATTTGAACTGAACCCTTAACAGTATAATTGGAATCGTGGAGTTGAGATTGATTTTAATTGAATTTTGAAACTAAAGTTGATGTTAAATTATTTGTGAAATTGGAAGAAACAAATTCTAATTTGAAACTATTTTCGATATAAACTCTTTTGATATATAAACTATAAACTATTTTAATATATAAACTATTTTTAATAACTATTTTAAATTATAACTACTTCAATATATAAAATATTTTCAATATTTAAACTGTTTAAGTTGGAACAGTTATGATTTAAAGTGAATAATGATTTTGAATGTGATATAATTTTGAAAGTAATATGATTTCGAAAGTGACACGAATTTGAAATATATATGATATTTTGATATGAAATATGAACTGTTTGAAATATAAAATGACCCGAAGTGTGGAATAAGCATTTGGTTGTTATAGGGACCGAGATTGGATATTGTCATACTCTCTGCCAATACTGAAAACCATTTTAACAATTGTGTATGTGGTGGAGATTCCAAAACGAAGTATGATGGTTTGGCTATGATTATGTATGTGGTATTAACGCAGCCCTGACTCTGTGAGTTAGCTTGATGTGGCTAAAACATGAGCCATGCCGGGCCGAGTAAGGTCGCTCTTCCTATTGGGCACATTTCTTCGATACCATTCTATTAATTTGTGATCTGATTGGGCGCACCTTTGATTTGGCAGCGTTTGTCGAGGTGGGCGGTAATATCTGCTATGCATTACCACCAGTCTGGATCCACAAAACGGTAGAATCCTACCCTGTGCATTACCTCGCGTGCCTTGTCACATGCCTTATCGCGCCTTTTACAAGTTTGGTTTGTACCATACCCATGGAGTGCCCTCTGATAGCTCTCCAGTTTATGGAGGAATTACGGTACTATATAGACTATGAGAATATATAAAATGTGTGAAAGGGGATATGGGCAATGCCATAACGCTATTTTAATAGTTTACTTTACTGCAGACATTGTATATGTAGCGTATTGTACTATGTATGTAGATAGTATAATGGATCCTTAAAGGATGGGAATCCCAAACATCCTTTAAGTTATTTGTATTTCACTTGACATTTCACTTGAGTTGATTTACTGGTATTAGAATGTTAATCCTGACTCGAGTGTTTCGTGTTTTTCTTTAGGCTCGGGTCGGACTGAGTGTCACAGCATTTGCGACTCACCTTTGGAGCTTAGATTTTTACATGAAGATCTATCTCTATCTATTCAGCTTCTTAGTTGTTTCTAGTTGATTTGTGCAGACTTGTCATTTTCTTTTGTATTGACACTATTATGTATTGGATATCCGTTATATTCTGTTTTAGACTTTGTTATTTATTGTAGTAGCTTCATGAACTGCTATTTATCTATTCCGCCGTTTATTGTTATATTACTTTGTGTCTATGATTCTGTGATTTATTGATTTACTATATATTAATATTTTTTCCAAATATAAATTAACAATCTATAGTTTTGAACAATTCAAGTCTGACATGAGTGGATGATTGTTGATTTGAACGGTTCGAAATAGCAGGTCATAACAGGTGCAATTCGTAATTAATTTCACAATCATTTCATCCACTGAATAGGTTATCTACGTAACAACTTGACTCTTCACCTACCAAAATGGTAATACTAAATAAGCAACTTTTACACATATACATATATAAGAGCATATTGGGAAATACTCTATATTATATATAAATTAACATAATTAAATAAATCAATTAATTAAAATCCTTCTAGAATTTATTTGAAACAAATTTAGATTGGATATAAAATCTATTAGACTTCATAAGCCCAACAATGATCAAAAATGTATTTTTTTTTTGAAATTAACCCATTTTAACTACTTCCCACTAGCTTTGTTCCTTCAGTAGTATCAAAGCCCAAATAGTACATGTGGTCTAAGTAGTAATATCAAGGCTAACTTAGTAAAGCCTACCCATTTATTAGGATGCCTAAAAAAGAGTCTAAGGTTGGGTCTCGATAATCAAGTATTTTACCTTACCTGGCTATTGGCCTAGTCTGAACGATGATGTAAGCCTAAAGGCCATTCCCAGTATAAAGGCCCCAAATGGTTTTGGTCGAGGGCTAATTTTCATAATTAAGTACAAAAATTTGAAATATATTTTAAATTTAAAAGGCTAAGTTCAAAATATAAAATAAAAATTTATGACGGTTACAAGATGATTTAAAAAAATTTCAAAAATAAATTTAATAATTTCAAAAATTACATTGATTAATTAAAAATTAATTAATTTAACATATATAATGATATTTGTTTATATACATTTATCTTAAATTGTTTAAGGTAAATAATAAATTGAATTTCCAAATTTATTAAAAGTGTTTTTTAATTTAATAAACTTTTATTTGATAAATATATTAAATAAATGTCAATTAACAAATCAATATATGTATATAATGTTATATGTATATAAAACTATAAATGTTATCGTTAATATTCATTAAAATTGTTTTAAGATGAATAAAATATTTTTTTCTTTTGAAATTCTAAAATAATCTAATTAAATAGTATTTAAATTAATAAATTAAAATTAATCAAATAGAATTTAATTAATAATACACATAGAGTATTATATAAGTTAATTAAATTATAAAAGGTTATAAATAAATTAAACTTATGTCAAATGAATGTATAATATAAGTGGAACCGTAAGAAACCAAATTTAGGTTTAAGAAACATGTATATACGTGTTGTACGTATATCATAATTTCAGATGTGTCTAACACTTGAATCATGTGGGTATTTCATAAGAGATACATTATTCCCTAACCTAATATCACTATATATATATTAAATATTATAAGTCTTTAATATAAGTTATCCTCAACCATATATATATATATTAATACATTATTTTCATATTTTAATTGTTGAACATTCCTCAAGTAAGAGATGTTATGTATAGTGCTATTAATATTTTGTCTAGACAAGGTAAGATACATGTACATATTTGTTGAGGTTTCCTTAAGGAACGTGCATTATACTTAGGTTGTCATGAAACGGTGGGTACGAGTGAATAATCACCCTTGATTTGTTAAGCTTTCCTCCAGGTCATGATGAGATTAGGGAAAAGACTATGGGTTAAGAGTTGTATATGATACAACCGATATGGTGTTATACATCACTTACGGGTCCATGATTTGTCGATCCTTTCTCAAGGTCGGAATCCTAAGACAAGCGAGTTAAGTCCTAACACCCACTAGAGAAATCAAAAGGTTACATGTTCTCTTAGGATTTTGAGAAACATAAAAATCCAGTGGTGGCCTTATTAGAGAAATAAAATGACAACATTTAATATTTATAATATTGTAAGAATATATGGTATATAGGTTGGAATAATATACTTCGATAAATTTTTGCAATTAATATAATTAATAATCGGTTAAATTATACAATTGAACTTAGTTCAAATTGACATAAAAATATGAAATATACTAACCAATAAATCTTTTCGCATGTTATCAATTCAAGACATATGCAAGAGCCAAATTATACAACTACCAAATACATTCGTACCTTGGTTACTCAGGTGTTTATTTTCTCAAGACATTGTATTGTACTCTATAAGTTTGGAACTCTAAAACAATAAAAGATTTATATATTTGATCCATATTCAATCATATATAAATGTTATATGGTAGACGGTCCGAATTCATAATGTGTGAAACTTCAATGAAAATATTTCATTTGAAATAAACATGGAAACCATAATGTGAGATTGTGTATTCAATACACTTGATTGTAATAATGATCTTGTTGTGTTATATGTAGCGCTAGACCAAGAGCTATAAGATGGACCTTAGGATTTGATCAATGAAAGGTCAGCTTAATCAATTTACATAAGGTGGAACTTATTTGACACCCTTAAATGTTAAAGATGACCAAATGTATTTAGTTAAAGAATTCGGCATGGTCTTGTAGTAGAAGTTTTGTTTGAATGGTTTAACCAAAGGGAATGTATGTGAGTGGCTGTAACTTAGGCACGGTTGGGATAAAGAGAGTGAATGGTCACCTTTGCTACCTCTACTTCATGAAGAGGTAATGGAAAAGGTGATTATATAAAATATTATAAGGTACTTAATATGGAATGAGAATATGATTTCTGTTCCTAATGTATTCTCATGTAGAAAATATTGTTTTGTGAAAGTTATTTCTACTAGTTTAAAATATTTGATCCAAGCCCTCGACTATAAACTGGTTCAGTATATAAAATAATTCCATAATAACTGATTGAATGAAGCTTTATATTTCATTCACCATTATAATAATGGTAGAAATAATAAAAGCATATCATGTAACACTTCTTAACGGACTCATCAACTTACGTTAATTGTTTTCGTAAACATATAATATCATTCAGGAAATAATAATTGTCGTTTATATTGACTAAAAATAGATATATTTTTATTTCAATATGAATATTATGAATATTTATTATAAGATAAAACTATAAAATGGTATTTATGTTCATAACAAAAGTAAAAAAACATAAAATGTAGAAGCACCTAATTTTTACAGTTCTCGTGGAACTAAGGAGTAAGCCTAAGTTTTGAGAAATAATTCTTTAATAGTATGATTATGAACCTTATGGCCTTGGTGAATTGTATCTCAAAAATCAAAGGAATAACACCCATTTAGCAGGAGCAACAAAAGAGTTAGTGAACTCTTGGATTTATACATATAGATGTATGCAATTCAAAGACAAGTGATACCAAAATAGATCCACTTGCTTCATCAAATTCACAGATGAGTTATCATAGAAATGAATGTGCATATCTAATACACAATCAGTGTATTTATAATAAAGTCGTTGAATATAAATGGAACTAGAGAATATAGCATGCAAAAGAAATAAAAGAATTCAATTTGATTGAATAAGCGAGTTTATTTAAAAAGCCTCCAAAAGTACCTAAAAGTGAATAATTTCTGTTGTCATTCCTTCTTATTATAAATAATGATATATTAATAAGGAGTAACCGAACTTTGTTGGATAAAGAATGATTGATAAAGAGTGAAGTTGAGTTATATTCTTTTTGTCAGAACACGTACTTAAGAGTAAGTACATAAAGTTAAATTTAATTTCACCTAAAACAAAGTTTACAAGATAAGAACTGGTGAAACAACTTCTACGTATGCTAGGTCAAGGAATTGATAGGTTGTGTAAGTTGAGAGACTACACGTAATATTTTTTTGTAAGGGATCTTGTATGGACTACCTCAAATGAGTTTAGGATCGACCAAAATTGATTGGCTAGTTTACGTTATGAACATAAGTTTTTTAAACTTAAAAACCAAATCAACTTTATATGTAAATATAGCGATTCATAAAATGTTTATGAATACCTATTTTCTTACGTTGAGAAGTAATTGTTGTTTCAAGAAATGCTAACTTCATGACGAAGGAAGTTTTTTATAAGTTATTAATAATAAATGGATTTGGATACGATCCATAGACAAAGTTGATTAAAAATGATGAAATGAAATTACCAAGCTTAAACTGACACAACTAATTAGAATATCTAATAATAACTCTTCCACATTAAAGAGAAACTATGATTTTCTTATCGATGTTGAAAAAGAATTTCCTCAGTTGTCAACAAACCATTAATAGTATTGACTCTGCTATATGGCTTGATGTGCAAATTCATAATTAGCTCTAAGTAGGTAATCAAAATATGATTTTGATAGTTTTAAACAATGATCCAACAGCCACAAAAGTGTTTCCACGAAGACCATTATAGTTGACTTATGGTAAGAATGATAATAGAATAACATCGTAAATTTCAATTTTTGAAATTAACTTAACAGATATGTCATTCAACATACTTAAGTTAATTCATATTTTACTCACAAAATTATCGTTCATTATGATTTAGAGTTTTTGTATGTGTATGTTGAAATAGAAATTCTAAATAATGATTTAGAAATTTTATTTGCTTTTAACAACCAAAGTGTCTCGAAGCTAGTGGGAGCATTTTGAGTTTATGGGTTATTAAGTAGGATCCAAGAATTGATACATAAGTATCATCCACAAGCACCATAGTTGAGCAAATAGTTTGACAGGAAAATCAAATAGTTTGAACTTTTGGCCAAAATGCAGATCAAGTGTGTGTCTATAAGAAAGCACCATATATGTGCTAAAATACTTTAAAACTATAAGTAAACAACAAACTTATGATTTTTTAACACTGTAATTATGTTAAAATCATTTTAGTTTTATTTAATTATCGAAATTGGATTTTATATTAACATCTTTTATAATCAGTATGGAAGAATGTTGGGATTGTCCCAAAATAATAAACACATACACCATACGAAAATATCTAACATGGAGTATGTAAGACGAATTTCTTGCGCATTGGCAATAGAAATTATTGTACATGTTGTATTATCTATAATATCACTTCCGGATTACATATTTGATACATAAGGCAAGTATCAAATTCAAATTAAGATCACAAAATGGCATTCTAGAGTGTCCTCAAGTATTTATGAAATACTAGAGAATTGTTGATAGAAATGACGAACTCCTTATAAAGGAGTACGTGGGCTCGAACTTCATAAGTGATATCTGTATAGTATGTCAATTCTAAATTCAGGCTCAATTCTAAGTTAAGAATTTTAAGTTGGAAATGTTCCATGCAATAAGTAGTGGTTAATTTAACCAAAGACTAAGTACGTCACTTGAATAGCACTACGATAAAATAAATATAAATAATATACTAATCTATAACTAATCAAGGGGTGTTTCCAAATAATGAGGATCCCATGACATTTTTATATGATAACAATGTTGTGATACCGATTACAAAACAACCCAAAGCTCACTAGAAGTCAAAAAGCATACTTCAAAGGATTCTACATGACGAAAGCAATTTATCAGCATCGGAGAGAGTTAGTTGACAAAATAGATAATTAAAACAATATAGCATAGCCATCACTAAGGGATTATCCTAATTAGTTATTGAGAAAATCGATTAAAGGAGTAGGAATAAGATTACATAATTGAACACAAGTGCAAGTGGAAGATTGATAGAGTTAGAGATATGCCTTATGAGAAATTTGTAATTTGTTATATGTATCTTGCTCGATAACTCATCTTGTTCATAATAAAGGTGTTTTGGAATGGGAAATTATTATTAACTAATTTAAAGTTGTTATACATAACGTCGTCCAAATGTTGGATAGTGTATTAATCATGGATGCTAGGGAAACAAATGAGCTCTGTACTAATAGTTATTTGATAACTATGGAACGACTCTCACGAAAGTTTTCTATTTGTTAATAAAACAAAGGTTAAATAGAAAATCTAGAAGTGATGATGTTACATAATTTCCTGGATTTGAGAATGCCATGGAAGTTTAATGTGGATACTTTACTTGATTATAACTAAATCATAGCATGGCGATCCGTCGAGAGACTATAGCTGGATCTAGGTTAAAATATTGGTAGTGAAATACTATTCAATATAGAGTTCGTTTTCTCAGTTATAAGGGTTATTATCATGGTCCATTATAGTCAATTCAAAGTCAAAGTCCCTGGATAGAGTAGTACGATTAATAATTATTATTATTGAACTAAGGATTTTGTGTTTGGACTAACTTAGTTGAATATAGACAATGCTGGAATTTTGGCCAAAACCAAATTACATAAGTCTTAAAGTGATATAATTTTGGCGAAGAGAATTGGTATGAAAAATTGTTACCACCGGGTACCACTAATAGTAGCAAAATTGTATTTTACCAAAAAATGTGTTAGCATGCATCTAGCCAAAATATCACACCACCAATTATGGTGACATGTGAATGTTAACCTTCAAATTATTTAATATTAATCGCTGACTAAATATACACATTTGAGTCGCATAAACGTAATGATGTATTCTTTGAAAAAACAACACAATTTAATTAACTTATAAAATGTTGGAAATTAATAAAATTAATTAACATTTTATAAATATTAATTATTATTTAATTTATTCAATGTTTGGGAGTTGTTTGTAATTATTTGAATCCATATGCAAAAGTAATATATGCACGCATTGATATATGATATCGGTGTATTTTTTAAGAAAGATAACTACATGAAGGGATTAATTGAAATTTTATGCCATTTGGTAGCAAGTTGTTTCAGCCATACTATATGAAGAAAGAGGAGTGGAGAGAGAGGGAGAGAGAGAAAAGTAAGGGAATTGATTAAGGAATTTTAATTAAAAGAGTGTGAAATGTTTCATTCCCCCAATTAAAAAAATCCACCAATTCATTTTCTACAAACACTCATTTTCCTATTCACTTTTCTCTTCTCTCATCCTTGCCTTTCATGGCGAAGGAAAAAACAATAAATTCCAAAAATTTATCAACTCCAAATCAAGTAAAAATGTGACATAAGTGGTTCATCCATCTCTTGGATGGAGTAGGTGTGGATCCTGGTGATCTAGGAGTTGTTCTTTATTCTAAGTGTGAATACTAGGCTACTTCTTAAGGTAATCATCTAATATGAATTAGTTTAAAATATTATTTGATTGGTATTTTTGAAAATAGATTACAACTATATCTTTTATAGAATGCAAAATACATATATGTTTAAAATTATAGTACTTGGATTTGGTTTTAATAAATATGTATAACTTCAAAAAATAGTTTGCGTGTTTTGTAATTCTATTATCTAATTTTTAAATTATGATCATTTAGAAAAGCAAAAGTCATTAATCTCTTATTCAACTTAACATATGTCTATTGACTTCAAAATTTAGTTGTTTGGAAAAAAGGTATTTTGCAAATGATTCATTTACGTATTATGTATATATACACACAATAAACATACATGTATGTGAATTTTGAACTATTTAAAAATCACTTAATCTTGTTTGAGCGAAAGTGTATTTTGAATTAACTGAAAGTTATTTAAATCTTATTATTACATATTATGAATATATGTTTGTTATAACAACCCCCACTTGGAGGCCCAAATCTAATGGCTTTTGATATTCGGTCGGCTTTTGATATTCGGCTTTCACTTGTTGACAGTTTGCATAGTGCCTAACCCACAAGACAACATCCCTCTTCATACCTTCCCAATAGAAGCTTCTCTTCATATCTTGATACATTTTGGTCCCTCTAAGATGAATCGTAAACTTGGGCCGATGACATTCTTCCAGAATTTCTTTCCTTAAGTCCTCAACATTCAAAACACACAACCGTCCCTTCTTTTTCAACCATCCCCTTTGATCAAGCCTAATATCTTTTAGATCATTGACCGTAGTTCCAACCTCAAGCCTTCTAATCCTCTCGGTTAACACTAGATCCTCTTTCTGTTTAGATTAATCATTTCGATCAACACTGGTCGAACCTCTAAACAGGACAACATGTTCGTACTCTGACTAGAACTAGCAGTTGATTTTAACTGCACACTACAAGTAGTCAAATTTTCTAAATCCTTTTATTCTTCCAACATAGCCAACAACACATTCTGATGTCTTCTGCCAATAGCATCTGCTACTTTATTTCCTTTCCTAGGAGTATACTCTATACCAAAATCATAAGAAGCTAAAAACTCCAGCCACCTCTGCTGTCTCATATTCAACTCCTTCTGAGAGAATAAATACCTTAATGACTTATAGTCTATGTATAGCTCAAATCTCTCCCATAAGAGATAATGCCTCCAAATCTTCAATGCGAAGATCACTGCAGCCAACTCCAAATCATGAGTAGGATTTCTCACTTCATGCAGCCTAAGCTGTTGTGAAGCGTAGGAAATAACTTTACCCTTCTGCATCAACACAGCTCCTGTTCCAGTTCCGCATGCATCAGTATACACCACTAGCCCTTGGTTTCTATCTAGAACCACTAACACAGGTGCATTGGTCAACAAATGCTTTAACTTGAGGAATGCTTCCTCACATTTGCCAGACTAGACAAAGTTCACATCCTTCTTTGTTAACTTAGTCAAAGGTACTGCTATCCATGAGAAATCCTTAATGAATCTTCGGTAATAGCCAGCAAGTCCAAGAAAACATCTAATCTCAATCACATCTTTGGTCTCTTCCAATTATTAAGAGCTTCGATCTTATCTGGATCGACTGGCAAACCTTTCTGTGATGCCCCACCTCTATACCCACGCTAGCCAAGAACACTACGGTGTAATGCTGTCGACTAGCACGGAGAATAAGGCTGTTGAGGAGCGACCATCCGTGTAATTTCTTTGCGTGAGCACCGATATGTCAGATAGTATAGCATGCATTTCATTTAAGGAGGAAATCCGACATACCGATGCAAACTCAAAGCTATCACGCGGTGGCTATATATAATCTTCGGAAACGAATATAAAAATAAGCATAACATAAATCAGTCACAGATAATTCATATCACAAAGGCGGAAATAGATATGAATATACCACACTTAAAAGTGTTTATCAGAGTAGTGGTCTAACAAGATCCACAATAACACAAAAGAATAGATCACAGAATCTCATATATATATATATATATATATATATATATATATACAATAACTGATGTCAGTTACAATACACGTGGTACAATACATATGATACAACAACAACTGTCGACTCTGGAAGTTACGTATAAAGTACATTAACATATATAATATACATGAATACATATCTTCCAATACAATTACAGACTTCTATAAATGATGTCGACTACTCCAAAAGGTATGAAAGGACTTCATAGCTCTAGCAGCAACCTGAATCAAGATATCTACAACCTGTAAATGCTCGGTCTGACCCGAGTATTAAATTCAAAAGAAAATAATACCCGGGTCAGTCTAATTCAAACTCAGTTATTAGTGCATAGAGGCAGTAATAATCAAATAATAATTAGACGACAGTCACAGAAATAAATTTACCTATCCGATTCTTAAACAAGAAATCGGATAACAGTAAATATAACGCGAACTAATTCAAAACAATTGGAACATCAATTAAAAGGTCAACACGAGTAGGGCTGCAGTATACGCACGCGTATACTGCCTCGCCACTACAACATCTGGAATACGAAATAGATCCATAAATCAAAAGCAAAAGAGATAACACCAAAACCAATACCGTGTGGCTGCAGTTCACGCTTGCGTGCACTGCCTTGCCACAACAGTGACGATGTACCCAATGATCAACGAACCGAAATCAATGAAGATTCAAATATCAAATACCACGGCCTCAGTGGTCAAGAAGGCAGACATGGAGAATGTGCATGGCAACTAGCACAGAAAGATAAACAGTATGAACTAAAAGGAATAAGGACCCAATGCACTAATATGAAGAGCAATGTACAACAGACTGTACACGATGGCAACAGTTAAAACTTCCACCAAATGAAAGAAAAATATGTACACAATTGAATGTACATAACGAACAGCACCTTAACAAAATGGATATAGAAATGGCAACATGGAACTGCATGCTAACCAGGTTAATAAAGCACTGCCATGGTGGCCCAACACGATAAAATGCACCAACATGGCTACTATGTAGTGCAGCAGACACACATGGCCATTACAAGAAACTCAAGACTGCAACATATAAAATAGATAGTCACAGTACATCTCAAAGACAGGTTCAAAAAGAAAAGAACCGACAACAAATACAATGCACCACTGAGACATAAATACAAGACCAACAATGCAACGGTATGCAATCTGTCTTGAAGAACATGTAATAAAAAGGGGCAATCGAGTGATATGCAAATGAATGCATCAGTGAACTAACTCAATTGGACAGTCCCCAATATATGCAGTACAACGACTGCGACAAATCAAAGGAGTAAAGAATGAATGCCACGTCTCCAGGGAGCATAAGCAAGTTAAAGGGGCAGTAGAGAACTGCAAATACCAAGAAGATGGCAACACAACAAGTATGCAAACAGGTACAACGGCACTGCAAATTCAAGAAGGCAGCAAACTGAAGTCTAGGAGTAGTTCAAGTGCATAAACACATAAACCAAGTATACAAAAGCAATTGAGAAATGAATAATACAAGCCAACATCAGTGATACGGCCTTAACAATGAAATGGCTACAAACAAGAATACAACACAAGTGTACATAAGCAACAATGCACTGTACATCAAGTGATACAAAAATCAAAGCAAAACATTTACATAAACAATGGCACAGCAACTAAATGCCGCATATACAACCGAGCAGCCAGTGATGAAACATTTAAAATGACCCAGTGGCTCGTTAACAATAAAATGCATAAATATATTTACATATATGGTGATGAACAAATGAATAGCCACAACCATACTGAGCTCCACCAGGCAAGATTCCAACCCATATATATACATACAAGACTGCATATATATACATGCCAGCAATCGAGAACATTGAAGCTTCAAATGAAAACATATGTGCCAGTGAAACATGTGCAACTCGGTGAATCAGAGGCAACAAGGGTCGGGTAACTGGACAACATCAAGGTCAAGCAAAAATCCACAAAAAAAAGAAACAGATATCCCCAAAAATCAAGCAATACCAAAAAGCTACATGAAATGAATGCAACCAGACAGTGGCATCGACAAGTGCAGCAGCTACAAACAAGTA
This sequence comes from Allium cepa, assembly GCA_030765085.1. Classification (NCBI taxonomy): domain Eukaryota; kingdom Viridiplantae; phylum Streptophyta; class Magnoliopsida; order Asparagales; family Amaryllidaceae; genus Allium; species Allium cepa. Next base: position 1,053,820,062 of record CM060931.1, read on the forward strand.
CAAAATGATGCATAATAAATGGCACAAAGATGGCCTAAGACTAAGCTCAAAATTAAAGACCGAGAATAAACTTTGTGACAAGTTCGAAATCAATGCAGATGCTCCACAAGGAAATTCAGAGCAAATACACGAATTTAATAAAATCAGAGAAATCATGAACAACGACATCAGAGAAATTATCAAAAAAAACGAAACCAAGTCAAACGCAAGCATATTATTAGGCTGAATTAGATGTGAGTGGTAAAGCACTCACCTTTGCCATGAATGGAAGCGAAGATGAACGAGCGCGAGGGCGAGCAGCCATTAATTGATGAAGCCCTAATTCTCGAACGAAGGAGAACGAATGAAGACGAGCCCAATCGAGCAGCCAGGACGAAGTTGAACTCGAACTGACGAAGCCGATCCTCCCGAAGCCCTAATTGGTGATGACGATCGATGGAGCACGAGGCCGCCACCATTTTTGTTCTCTCGGTGGTTTTAGGTTTCGAACGAATAATAGAAAATCAGAAAGAGGGGATCGGGTTTAAGTCGAAGAAAAAGGAAAGGGTATTGGGTTTTTAAAATTTTCACGGCCCAAAAACAAATGAACCACTATTTAAAAATCAAAGCCCCTCAAACTTTATAACCATTTGTAATTTAAAATTTAAAAACTTCAATTTGAAAATTGACGAAAGTATTGGGTTGTTACAGACTCCCCTCCTTAAAGAAATTGCGTCCTCGCAATCTTAAGGAATAAATGGGCAAAAGGTAACAACCATAAGAATATATCAACACACGATGAAGAAATTTGAAATAGGAAGTTCACCATATAGAGCATGAGAGAGAGAGAGAGAGCGTGAACGTGTTTGCTCGATGAATTCTCTGGATTCCTAAGTGAAATCCACAGGATTTGAGAACCAATAAACTTTCACGAGAAAAACATCTTTATTTCGAGGGTGTTGAACCCCCGAAGCATTGATGTGAATAGAATGTTGCTCAAACTCAAATCGGGTGAAACTTTAATTTCTTCAATAATACCGGGCTCAAGAATAAAAATCGGAATCCCTAAGGCATTTCCGTAAAAGAAAGACGCGTGAAACACGTCATGAATAACAGAAAATTGAGCCGGTAATAAGAGGCGATAAGTCAAGAAACCAATACGTTCAGTGATAGGAAATGGCCCAATATATCGAGGCACTAACTTTCCCGACCGACTGAAACGCACAACACCTTTCATAGGTGAAACACGATTAATTTGGAACAACAGCGTAGTACAATAACGATACGCCAGATGAATCAAAGCTTCATTAATTCGGAACGCCGACGTAGTACAAAAACGGTACGTCCAATGAACCGATCAACATAAAAGAACATCAGACGTAAGTCCCTAAAAGGAATGAGACGAAGCTCAATAAAACGAAGTACATTGAAACGTCTGATGAACCTGGTGAAAAGATGATTCCATTCGGACATCATCAAAGAACAACCACTTGTTTGCCTACGACAAGTGCATCGGCATCACGATTTCCCATCCGGGAGTGGTAAATAATATCAAGATCATAAGATGTATGGAGCTCGAGTCAACGTGGTTGACGCAAATCATGTTCCTTATGAGAAAATAAATATTCCCAAGATTCATGATCAGGGTAGAGAACAAATTTCTTACCCAAAATAATGATGCCAAATCTTGAAGAACGAAATCAATAGCCAAGAGCACTAAATCATGAGTGACATATCTAGTCTCAATAGGCATTAATGATTTAGAAACACAAGAGACAGCACGTTCTCTTTTGCAAGAGAATGGCATGCAAGCTAACACGATTAGCATTGGTACAAACGATAGAGTCTTGGTTCCCACGGGAATCACCAGAATAGAAGTGTCGAAAAAGAGTTGTTTTAAATAATACTCTTTCCCGAAAAGCTAAAACTTTCGAAATTTACAATTTACTTTATGTAATTATCTTTTCAGAAAAATTTACATTTTAAAATTCAATTTATTGTGTCTGATTGTCTCATCAAAGCGTCTAGGAGATTCCTATCGATAACGTTGATCAAGCGCATCGACCAGAATTCTTAAAGCACTCAATGGGCAATACAATCACAAAATATTCTCTTAATTTCATAAAAGGAATTTACAAATTTTCACCCTCAAACGGACAAGTCCGGAATTAAACGAATCAGTAAAAGAAAGGGGTCATAGTCCTCGATTTTGTTGAAACGTTTAAATCGCTTCCTCATTCTTTTGAAAGCGTAAACTATAAAAATTTTGAAAACGATTTTTATTTTGAAACAATTTTTAAAACACGTGATTAAAACAGCGATATCTGTAGCAACTTCGATAAGTGGATTTTCATTCATCAAAAGTGTCACAAGAATCTTCTCAAAGATAGAAAGGGATATCATACCCTAAACTTGTATTCATAACAAGTCAATGACACACGAATTCACCAATGCACAAGAATTGATAAAACTTATCAATAGAAATCACGAAAATTGGTGAAGCACAAATTCTAGAAATCTACACAAGAAATCCAGAAATCACAAGATAAGAGTATGAAAACTCGAACGGGAGTATGAAAACTCGAACAGAGTATGAAAACTCGAATGAGAGTATGAAAACTCGAACGGAGTATGAAAACTCGAAGGAGAGTATGAAAACTCAAACGGAGTATGAAAACTCGAAGGAGAGTATGAAAACTCAAACGGAGTATGAACACTCGAAGGAGAGTATGAAAACTCGGACGGAGTATGAAAACTCGAAGGAGAGTATGAAAACTCGAACGGAGTATGAACACTCGAAGGAGAGTATGAAAACTCGGACGGAGTATGAAAACTCGAAGGAGAGTATGAAAACTCACCTACACGCGAGCATGAAAATTCATCAACACATGTAACGCATAACGAGAACGGGAGCACGAAAACTCACCTACACGCGAGCATGAAAACTCATCAGCACATGTAACGCAAAGCGAGAACGGGAGCACGAAAACTCACCTACATGCGAGCATGAAAATTCATCAGCACGTGCAACGCATAACGAGAACGGAAGCACGAAAACTCACCTACATGCGAGCATGAAAACTCACCAACACGTGCAATGCAAAGCGAGAACGGGAGCACGGAATCTCACCTACACGTGAGCATGAAAATCACCAACACGTGCAACGCAAAGCGAGAACGGGAGCACGGAATCTCACCTACACGCGAGCATGAAAAATCATCAACACGTGCAACGCAAAGCGAGAACGGGAGCACGGAATCTCACCTACACATGAGCATGAAAATCACCAACACGTGCAATGCATAACGAGACGCTATCTCATGGTTGCAAGCCATTAATTTTGACACACGAAAGGTCCGAAGACCGTGGGGCGCTACCCCACATGTGTGAGTCGAAATCACACAGATTGAGGTCTAGACTAACCAAAATTCAAAAAGGTATGTGTGAGTGGAATCACACAAGTGGTGTCTAGTCTAACCTCGCAAACAAAAGGAAAGTATGTGTGAATGAAATCATACAAATGGTGTCTAGACAATCCTCAAAGCCCAAGAGATATGTGTGAGACAAAATCACATCGATGAGGCCTAGTCTAACCGAAAAGGTATGTGTGAACGAAATCACACAAATGGTGTCTAGACAATCCTCAAAGCCCAAGAGATATGTATGAGACGAAATCACACCGATGAGGCCTAGTCTAACCGTAAAAATGATCGTCATGATCAACGAGAAGTGTCAATTACACTAAGTTAGTAAATGTAAAAGTTTAGCTTCATGTCCCATAACCACTTGCTTAACTTAAATATTTACGAACAAACTGTAAATCTTCACTAGAAAATTGTCACATGAGGTTCAATCGAACAAGTCCAAGAATTAACCGACGAAGTGAACGCAAGCGTTTCATACCACTTGTTTTACTAAGCCGTTTAATTAGATTTCTCATCCGAGTGAGGTAAAGGTTTGTATATACTAGTAGATTGGAAAACGGTTTGAGAAAAAGAGTTTTGTATTGAAAATAGAGTTGAAAACATTTTGATAAAAGAGTTTTGATATTTACTACTAGTATTGAAAACCTTTATATTTTTAAAGTGACAAATCACAAAAATGATTATAGAAACAATCAATCACAAGAATTCACATACGAAGACGTGAATAAAATCCAAAGAATTCGATTCCAAATCCATCAAAGTAGGAATACCCAAAAATTCCTAAAATAGAAGTTATCAGAGATAAAGGTGATAACAACTAAACGGAAAAGAATCGATTAACAATTGGAAAAATCAAAGCAAAACGAGCAAGGTACTCGAGACAGAAAATAGCATGATAGAAGTCGATCAAGTCAGCGACTCTATCTCAACTAAGCACAGATAAACTTTTGATTCTTTACAAGATCCAAAAGTTGTTGGGCAGATATGAATATGCCATCCAGAGATGGACTACTGGATTGAATAGCGCTAAGACTGCCAGATTCAACCAATTCTTCTTCTTTAAGAAAAGAAAGAAGGAAGAAGAAAATGATATTCACAAAAATGAATTTCAATCAAACTCGATTGATAAAACAAGGAATCATAAAGAGAATAGGATAGAACGGTACGAAGACTCGAATTAAATCCTAAAGCACGACTCCTAAAATAGACTTAGGACGATGATCCTTGTTATAATATTCCATATTGTTCCGAGGTTTGGCTTTGATACCAAGCTGTGACGCCCCACCTCTATATCCACGCTAGCCAAGAACACTACGGTGTAATGCTGTCGACTAGCACGGAGAATAAGGCTGTTGAGGAGCGACCATCCGTGTAATTTCTTTGCGCGAGCACCGATATGTCAGATAGTATAGCATGCATTTCATTTAAGGAGGAAATCCGACATACCGATGCAAACTCAAAGCTATCACGCGGTGGCTATATATAATCTTCGGAAACGAATATAGAAATAAGCATAACATAAATCAGTCACAGATAATTCATATCACAAAGGCGGAAATAGATATGAATATACCACACTTAAAAGTGTTTATCAGAGTAGTGGTCTAACAAGATCCACAATAACACAAAAGAATAGATCACAGAATCTCATATATATATATATATACACAATAACTGATGTCAGTTACAATACACGTGGTACAATACATATGATACAACAACAACTGTCGACTCTGGAAGTTACGTATAAAGTACATTAACATATATAATATACATGAATACATATCTTCCAATACAATTACAGACTTCTATAAATGATGTCGACTACTCCAAAAGGTATGAAAGGACTTCATAGCTCTAGCAGCAACCTGAATCAAGATATCTATAACCTGTAAATGCTCGGTCTGACCCGAGTATTAAATTCAAAAGAAAATAATACCCGGGTCAGTCTAATTCAAACTCAGTTATTAGTGCATAGAGGCAGTAATAATCAAATAATAATTAGACGACAGTCACATAACTAAATTTACCTATCCGATTCTTAAATAAGAAATCGGATAACAGTAAATATAACGCGAACTAATTCAAAACAATTGGAACATCAATTAAAAGGTCAACACGAGTAGGGCTGCAGTATACGCACGCGTATACTGCCTCGCCACTACAACATCTGGAATACGAAATAGATCCATAAATCAAAAGCAAAAGAGATAACACCAAAACCAATACCGTGTGGCTGCAGTTCACGCTTGCATGCACTGCCTTGCCACAACAGTGACGATATACCCAATGATCAACGAACCGAAATCAATGAAGATTCAAATATCAAATACCACGGCCTCAGTGGTCAAGAAGGCAGACATGGAGAATGTGCATGGCAACTAGCACAGAAAGATATACAGTATGAACTAAAAGGAATAAGGACCCAATGCACTAATATGAAGAGCAATGTACAACAGACTGTACACGATGGCAACAGTTAAAACTTCCACCAAATGAAAGAAAAATATGTACACAATTGAATGTACATAACGAACAGCACCTTAACAAAATGGATATAGAAATGGCAACATGGAACTGCATGCTAACCAGGTTAATAAAGCACTGCCATGGTGGCCCAACACGATAAAATGCACCAACATGGCTACTATGTAGTGCAGCAGACACACATGGCCATTACAAGAAACTCAATACTGCAACATATAAAATAGATAGTCACAGTACATCTCAAAGACAGGTTCAAAAAGAAAAGAACCGACAACAAATACAATGCACCACTGAGACATAAATACAAGACCAACAATGCAACGGTATGCAATCTGTCTTGAAGAACATGTAATAAAAAGGGGCAATCGAGTGATATGCAAATGAATGCATCAGTGAACTAACTCAATTGGACAGTCCCCAATATATGCAGTACAACGACTGCGACAAATCAAAGGAGTAAAGAATGAATGCCACGTCTCCAGGGAGCATAAGCAAGTTAAAGGGGCAGTAGAGAACTGCAAATACCAAGAAGATGGCAACACAACAAGTATGCAAACAGGTACAACGGCACTGCAAATTCAAGAAGGCAGCAAACTGAAGTCTAGGAGTAGTTCAAGTGCATAAACACATAAACCAAGTATACAAAAGCAATTGAGAAATGAATAATACAATCCAACATCAGTGATACGGCCTTAACAATGAAATGGCTACAAACAAGAATACAACACAAGTGTACATAAGCAACAATGCACTGTACATCAAGTGATACAAAAATCAAAGCAAAACATTTACATAAACAATGGCACAGCAACTAAATGCCGCATATACAACCGAGCAGCCAGTGATGAAACATTTAAAATGACCCAGTGGCTCGTTAACAATAAAATGCATAAATATATTTACATATATGGTGATGAACAAATGAATAGCCACAACCATACCGAGCTCCACCAGGCAAGATTCCAACCCATATATATACATACAAGACTGCATATATATACATGCCAGCAATTGAGAACATTGAAGCTTCAAATGAAAACATATATGCCAGTGAAACATGTGCAACTCGGTGAATCAGAGGCAACAAGGGTCAGGTAACTGGACAACATCAAGGTCGAGCAAAAATCCACAAAAAAAAGAAACAGATATCCCCAAAAATCAAGCAATACCAAAAAGCTACATGAAATGAATGCAACCAGACAGTGGCATCGACAAGTGCAGCAGCTACAAACAAGTACAAAATGATGCATAATAAATGGCACAAAGATGGCCAAAGACTAAGCTCAAAATTAAAGACCGAGAATAAACTTTGTGACAAGTTCGAAATCAATGCAGATGCTCCACAAGGAAATTCAGAGCAAATACACGAATTTAATAAAATCAGAGAAATCATGAACAACGACATCAGAGAAATTATCAAAAAAAAACGAAACCAAGTCAAAAGCAAGCATATTATTAGGCTGAATTAGATGTGAGTGGTAAAGCACTCACCTTTGCCACGAACGGAAGCGAAGATGAACGAGCGTGAGGGCGAGCAGTCATTAATTGATGAAGCCCTAATTCTTGAACGAAGGAGAACGAATGAAGACGAGCCCAATCGAGCAGCCAGGACGAAGTTGAACTCGAACTGACGAAGCCGATCCTCCCGAAGCCCTAATTGGTGATGACGATCGATGGAGCACGAGGCCGCCACCATTTTTGTTCTCTCGGTGGTTTTAGGTTTCGAACGAATAATAGAAAATCAGAAAGAGGGGATCGGGTTTAAGTCGAAGAAAAAGGAAAGGGTATTGGGTTTTTAAAATTTTCATGGCCCAAAAACAAATGAACCACTATTTAAAAATCAAAGCCCCTCAAACTTTATAACCATTTGTAATTTAAAATTTAAAAACTTCAATTTGAAAATTGACGAAAATATCGGGTTGTTACACTTTCTCTGAAACCACATGACCAAGAAACTTACCTCTTTCTTCCAAAAATGACACTTTGGAAACTTCGCTTTTAGCTGATGCTACCTTAGCGTCTCAATCACTAGCACTACTCTAAGATGATCCTCATTTTCTATTTCATCCTTAGAGTATACTAAAACGTCATGAATAAACACCAACACAAACCTATCCAAGTACTCTCGTAAAACTCAGTTCATGGAATCCACGAAGAAAGCAGGTGCATTCGTTAAACCGAATGGCATTACTAACCACTCGTACGAAAAATACCTAATCCGAAATGCTGTCAAAGGAATACTATCCTCTGCCACTCTTAATTGATTGAAACCTGTCACCAAATCCAACTGGGAAAACACTCTGGCTGCATACAACTGATCAAATAGATCGTTTATTCTAGACAGAAGATATTATTCTTAATCGTACTCACGTTCAACTTACGATAGTCGATACACATCCTCAACGACCCACCTGTTTCTTTGTGAACACCATGGCCGATCCCCAAGGCTAACTACTTGGTGTAATAAAATTCCTTCCTTCTAGATCCACTAGCTGCATCTTTAATTCCTTCATCTCAGTCGGTGTCATCCTGCTAGGCGGTCTGCTCACAGGTTCAGCTCCTATCATAAGATCTGTCTGAAACTCAATGGCTCATTTCGGTGGTAGTCCTGTAACCGGCTCAAAGACAATTGAAAACTCTCTTGCTACTCTAACCCGACTTAACTCTTCTCACACTTCCAAGCACATAATAGAGCACAACTACTCTGGTCAGAATCCTCCACTGAAAATATAATTCGGTTATGATTATCTGAGTGTCTTGGTGATATTTCGCTATCTTAGCAAAATATCCTAGCCTCATACTTACCCAACCAATCCATACCGAAGATGATCCTGAAATCTACGAAATAAAAAATACAAACTGCACGCAAACTTATGACCAAACAAGTCAAGTTCTAACAAGTCACATCTCATCACTAGAGTTGCATACCCTCCTATCGGATTCGTAATCCTCAAGGAAGTAACAAGGTAAGTGGGTTCTAAGCATAACTATTAACCAAACACTGAGATATAAATGAATGTGATGCACCAATATCAAATAATACTCTAAATGGTATACTCTCAATCAAAAGCTTACCTTCCATCATAGTCTTCCTTGTTCGGCTACAGTTGGCCTAGCAGATGATGGTCCAACAGCAAAAATATTTCCCTTGTCCGCCCTGACTGGCTCATGATACCGATTCTTATAACGTCCAATTTGGTCATAGTTAAAGCACTTCACATTCTTCTTTTCTATAGCCTTCTTCCACTTGCCTGACTGGCACTCATGAGCATAATGATTTTTCTTGTCACGCTTCAAATAGAATAAATTAGCTTTTTCCTTCTTGGTAGCTTCCCTCTTCTGGGCACCCTTCTTCTTAAAGAACTTCCACTTCTTTCTCTAAGGGTCCTGGGTGTCAACTGGCTTTTCTCTAGCACAAACAGCAAGCATCTCCTCATGTCAGATTGCCATGTCCACAACTACATCACAAGGATCACAGAGAAGTGTCAGGGTCGCCCTGGTAATCTCAAGCCTTAATCCTCGAATGAACCTCTCATTCCTTCTGACGAAAGTGTCTATAGTAGCATACCCATATCAGGACAACTCATCAAACTTAGTGGCACGCATAATTACCGACATCTCTCCTTGCACCAAATCCATAAACTTTCCTAGCAATGCCGACTTGGCAACTTTGGAAAAACCACTAACCTCCTTCTAAATTCTGCTCAAGTCAACTCTCCTCCGGAACTTCGGTAGTAACACTATCCTTCCTATAAAGCACTGCCCCTTGCAATTCCTAGAGGCCAGCCTCCTCTTCTTCTCATCATCCAAAACAAAATCAGTGAAGGTTCTCTCACAATACAACAACCAATTCTCAACTTCTATGGCATCCTCCATTCCCATAAATGGCTTCCCACCAAGATTGGTGTAGTCTCCGCGTAACTTATCATAATTATTCCCAAGTTAATTCTGGACAAATGGAGCCTCCAATCGAAAAACAAATTGCAGATACAAATTACATTCATCGAGAGCTTCACGATGATATATTATATGATAGGATTTGAGCAGTTAGGTCTTGGAATTTGATTTGGAATTAGTAATTACGATTTTGAGATGTCAGCCATTGGGAAGGAGCATATAAAAATAGAAATTGTATGTATAGAAAATAGAATAGAACTACTGGGGTTTTTAACAACGTATATGCAGGCAGAGATGGATAAGAATGGATGGAACAGATTGAATGGGGTAGAAGCGATAACAAAGACCCGAAATGCCCGTTTCATTCCCGAAACGAAAATAGGTCATCCCATATATCGAAATATAGGTTTTCAATATTTTTAAACTCAATGGAAAAATTTCAAACCCTAATTATAACATATGTAGAACTTAGCTTTTAAAATCAAATCAAATTATATTAATTAAATTCCTTTAATTGATTTCTAAGCATTTCGAGCTCGCACGATCAAACGGCAAGTCAGATCGCTACGAAACTTGAAATCCTATAATAATTCACTATTACGGATCCGATAAAACTGGTTTTGTCAAAATCTGAGGTAGTGCCTACAAAGATTAGTTTCACACGTTAATTAAACAATCTATTTTAAAAATCAGTTTAATCACATTTAAATTCTAAATTAAAAGTTTCATATCATCATTTTGATTAAACTGGAATTAATATTCTTTTAAAATTAAATTTCCCATATTAAATCCAAGATTTAAATATTAAATTAATTTCAATATTAAATTACAATAGAAATAAATCTATTTTATTATAATTTAAATTCCAACATATTCTTTTATTTTGATTAACATATTCTTATTATTAAATCAACAATACCTTATGTGTTAATTAAACATAAGTTTCGATTTTATTACATTCATTATTTTATAATTAACGTCCTTTCTCATATTAATTAGAATATTTAATTACATTAAATTTCATTAATTCCCAAACAGATTTCAACGGAATTAATAATAAGATGATAGTTAAAATAATCATTATAGCTTAGTAAATTTAAAATATAGCTTAGTAAATTTAAAACATATACAACTTTATTGTTAACAAATAAGGAGAATAAATTTACTTACAAATGGTAAAACCAATTTCAATTAAATAACATCTGATTTCCCTATTTTATACAACATTTATTTTATTCATATTTAACCTTTATTATTACCATTAATTGAAATTACATTAAATAGTTGTCAATTTCATTCAATCAACCTTACTAAACTATATTTTAATAATTTTTTCCATTAATAAATCATAAATGTAATTTCTGACAATATTAAATTCCAAAATCTAATTTATTTAATATTTTTAATTATCAACAATACAGGTCGTTACAATCTCCCCCACTCAAAAAATTTCGTCCCGAAAAGGAACAAGAAGGAATCAAGACATTTGGTATATTTTAATCAAAATAACCAATTTATAAACAATTAAACTTACATATTTAAGTTTAATAAAGATTTGAAAATAACTTAACTTTTGCAAAATTTCTAGGTCTTCAATTTTCGAATTTTTTTTACAGAGTCTCCTTTGTGCGAATAGGTCCGTAAAATCAATAATTACGTTATATAAATCATATTTCCATAGTAAAATATCTCAAACCATAGGAAAACAATAAAATACAAATATAAAAACCGTAATCTGAAAACGTACCTATTTGTAGGGCAAACAAACTCTATTTATGAAACCATAAGCAACTGCCATTTCTTCCATAAACCTGTATTTTACTTACATAATCCAAAAGAGTCAAAATTATTAAAAGAACAATATATTTTAGTTGTTTCAATCAATAGCACAACCAACACATAATACATATCATAATCATATGTAAACAACAACAGTACAACCATTATATGCAACAAAAGAATCCATCACACATCCATAGCAATCAAAACTAATGGTTTGTCTAGGTTCAAATAAAATTCATCATAAAAGGGTGGTGAATATACTACTAAGTGCACCTTACGCTCAACATCTTTAGATAATTGCGTAATAGATTATTCATACAACCTCAAACAAATTGAAGTATCGTTTCCCTAACATGGCATAAGCCAAACAACAAAGAATTTTAAATATTATTTAAGTTTCTTTAACACATTATTCACTTTTCACTTATTTTATTTCATTCAAAGGTTATCTCTTATTAATTTACTTCATTTACTTAGATTGTTTCATGTTCAATTATTTTGAACATCAACAAATCAATTCTTAAAATATTATATAAGTTTCCATGCAATTTAATTCATGGTTATTATTTACTTGTATTGCTTGATTTCCATAATATTAACATTCATTAATGAACCATTTCATATTTAAGATGTTTTTTTTACCTTTTTAATTGTAAGCACCAGAATTGGTCAGTAACATCCTTGAGAAAGATTATGCAGAGAGATTAATGAAGAAAATAAATTAAAACAGAGGATTGTACGCTATAACTGCAAAAAAACAAGAACATCGGATTTATAATGGTTCGGGGTAACTGCCTGTGTCCACTTTGGTTTGATCTTTATTGCTTTACTAAACTATTGATTACAGATACAATCCGTACACCAACTACTCGAATGCCATGCTATGTGAAAAAGAATGAGTCTTGAAAGCGGTAGAGTCTCCCTAGTGTTCTCGAAAAAAAGGTCCATTTCACTATGCCCCCGCCCTTCTATTTATAGTCGAAGATGGGTTGGACTTCCCTCATGGGCCTAGGAACAAGGTACCTCGACCCATGGTAAGTAACTTCTGCGCACCAAGCCGGGGATGCCGAGCAAGTTTGGTCAAACCAGAGAATGCCGAGCGAGGTCTCCATGCCGAACGATGCTCGTATGCTGATCCACACATCTAGGTCGAACGGCATTCATATGCAAAGTAAGGGATGCATGTCGAACGACACTCGTATGCCGAATGAGGCATTGTGATGGTCGAGGTACTCGGGCCGAGCGAGGCTCTTGTGCCGAACGAGGGGAGGTATGCCGAACGAGGACTGTGTCGAATGAGACATGTGCCAAACGAGGCATTGTGCCAAACGAGGTACTTGGGCCGAGCAAGGCTATTGTGCCGAACGATGCCTTTTCCGAATGAGGCCTATGCCGAATGACTCATCTATGCCGAGCGAGGCCTTGTCCCGAGCGACTCATCTATGCCGAACGAGGCTTCATGCCGAGCGACCCTTCTATGCCGAATAAGGCTTCATGCGGAGCGAGTCATCTATGCCGAACGAGGCTTCATGCCGAGTGACTCATCTATGCCAAATGAGGCTTCATGCCAAACGAGGCTTCATGCAGAGCGACTCATCTATGCCGAACGAGGCTTCATGCCGAGCGACTCATCTATGCCAAATGAGGCTTCATGCCGAACGAGGCTTCATTCTGAGAGACTCATCTATGTCGAATGAGGCTTCATGCTGATCGACTCATCTATGCCAAGCGAGGCTTCATGCCGAGCGAGGGGAGTTGTGCGAATGAGGCCCATGCTGACCGAGGCATCTATGTCGAGCCTCTTATTACATGGTCGAACAATAGGGTAACACTTGCCCCTAAAGTGTATTGTGTGGATGAACATAATGTGCTTTGAGCCATGAGCACTCCGCATTTTTCTTTAAGCCCTTGCTCTGTCTTCTCGATAGTGATTTCTTACGATCTCCTAAATGCCGAACAAGGCCTTATGTGCCGAACGAGGCTTGTATACCGATGGAGACCTTGATACCGAACGAGGCTCGAACGCCGAGCGAGGCCTGAATGCTGAACCATCGAGATGCTTTGACCGATACCACCGGTCACTGTTTTCTCACCTTCTTTCTTTCCTAAAAGAAAAGCCAACACTTCTCCTCTTTCTCCCTTTTACTTTTACCTCCGCTCTAACTCCCTTATGAACTCGTCTTCCCCCATACACTTGCTAACATCTCAACCTCCCTTTAGCTTCCGGGTCCTATATGTTGCCTCTCGACTGCCCTTAACAACAATCCTGAGTGGATTCCACTTCCAAATTGAGTACTTCACAAGACTTCAACCCATTGTTCTAGGTATGAACCTCTCACTTGTTCGACTTTCTCCGATTAGGGGTTTTGTGCAAGATTTGAAGTCACGACCTTCCTTTAACTCACGAATAATGGAAGTCGTGTAGATAAGGAAGATGGATATGAGGTTTAAACGTGCCTTAGGATTAGATAGAAAGGAGTAAAGGAAAAGATACCGAGGGGTAGCTAAGATCTAGGTTCCTGTTGGGTCGGTGAGTGAGGGAGGAGGAAGTTGTAATGACTCGGCGAGTGTTGGTGAGTTCAATAGGTGTTGGCCGATCGTGGTCATTTGGTGAACAAGGAGCAAGGAATAGTGATTGTGAACGGGTCGGCATGCCGAGCGAATGCGGCTCGGTTTGACTTTCGCATGGCGAACGATAGACACGGAGTGTAGGAGGAAAGTAAAAGCTGGGTTCAGTGCGTCGAGCGATGCGGTTCAGCATGACCGCGGCTCGGCATGACTTGTCGAATGTCGAACGATGAGGAGAAGGGATAGGAGAGAAGTAAGAGCTGAGGGCAATGTATCGAGTGATGCGACTCGGCATGACTCCCACATGTCGAACGGTGAAGAGGAAATGCATGAGTGAATTAGGCAATAATAGTCGAGTCACTGCAGTGTCACTCGGCATTAAGTCTGATAGTAGGCTACAACAGTCAGAACAATCCCAACTCGAACATAATGCATGTTGACTTAACTTATATCCTATGCCTGAACATATGACAGTGAACACGGACAAGGACTTAAGCAATCAAGCATATCAAACAATCTAGACTGATAACTCCTCTATCTTGACAACTATAAACCTGAATTTAACTCGAATAAAACAGATAATAATCTTCTACATACAGTACCTATGCCGAATTTGGAACTACAACCATCATACGACAAGCTCCTGGAGACGGTCAACGATGACGGTCTTCGAAGATGATAGTTCAAAGCCTAACTTTATTTTATCAGCTTCATGACTTTTAATTCTTTGGCACTTATACTTGAACGATTGCACAAGTTCACACACCACACAGGGGGAGTATTTTGTTGTTATGTCCAATGTTGATTGTTTTTCAAGTATAGTTTAAACATGTGTTTCATCAGATCCAACATCCATTAGACATGTCTAGAAAATCCAGTTCTGCCACAGTCTTGGATAGACCTGAGCTAACTTCTCAACGAGAAGTAGTTGGAACTTCAAATCCATCGACTATTCCTGTACAAGATATTCCAATCCCCACGATCGCATCCATCGACTTGGCTCCCGATGCCTTAGATGCAGCGTTCTTTCTAGACAATCCGGTCAATTCCCAAGTTTCGAGAATTAACGAAAGCACTCTTTGTCGCATATGCTCAATACGCGGGATTCCTTTTGACGATGTGTTGGTTCCATCGGGATAAGATCGTCCTCACTTGCTCCCAGTCGGATATATGGCCCGCGACAAATTTATGTGTTGGGTTGGTAGCATGCCACCATTCAACTCCTTCCTTCGCGACCTGTTATAATATTTTGAGATCGCTCCATCACAGTTACATCTGAACAGTCACACGTTCGTATATGGCACGTGCATTCTTTTCATGAGCGTCCTTTTCAGGCTCCCGACTCCTGGCGAGATCCGCTATATTTATAGTTTCAAGAGACGATCTGACAGCCTATCTTTTGAGTTTATTGAGCCGCATAACAAGTGTCAAATTCTAGTTGGGTTGTGGAGCAAATTCTCCCAGTATAAGCAGGAATGGTTCTGCGTAAGCTGCCCCCAGGCTTCGCAAGGAAATGGGTGAAAGGGAGTAAGTCTCTTTTCTGGATCAATACTTGCATTCGATGGAAATTTCACCTTTTCTAACTCTTTTTCTACTTTTACAGGTATCAGCCCACGTCCCGAAGGCTTCGGATATTCTGAAGCCATTGAAGCTATCCGAGCTTTCCCCGCGGGAGACCGGGACATAAGATCTATTATTTCAAATGAGTCACTCTTGAAGTTTGGGCTGTTGGCGGAAGGTCGTTAAATAAGTCTTCCTCACCGCGTCACTATAACCGGGTCTGCTTTGGACAGGGGCAAGAGGCAAGCAGGGCCTTCAACAAGTGATGCCCTCGACACATCTGAGGAGAGCAAGATTAGGGAAGCTAAAGAGCCCGAAGTACTGGGTGATGACGTTAGTCCCGTTCGGGAGCTGGTAACTGAGGTTCACGATATCGAAGTAACGCTTCCCCCGCGAAGGGAAAGAAAAAATTGGCTTACAAATTAAGGAAGAAGACAATGGGTGGAACCTCTAAGGTCACAATCACTCCGGTGGAAAGAGAGCCTTCTCCTCAACAATTAGAGAGTTCTTTGAAAGGCTTGCCGAACCTCACTATTCCTAATGATTTGCTTAACTATGGCTTCTATGATCCGGAAGCCCTTAAGCTTCATTTTCCCACGAGAGGCAATGTAGGTGATCAAGCTCAAAATCAAGGAGAAAAAAATCTTATAAGTAAAGATAAAGAAACTGGTCCGTCAGGGGAAAACACTAGGAATCACATGGACACGTGCACTTCGCCTTGCACTTAAATTTTATCCATCGCTCTACACTTTGCTAACTTGTCGTTATTCAAATTCTGCGCAAGTGATATGGGACGTACTCATGGACTCGATCGTCTTCGTAGGTCATCTATTTTTCATCATTCTGGCCGAGATTTGGGCTCTGAAAAACATCGAGATAGAGATGACACTGGCGATCGAGACTACCACCCCCGAGAATCATCTTATCGAAGAAAAACATACAGCCAGTCCACCTACTCTCGCGATCCTACTTCTCAATTAGAGCAAGGCAAGGAGAAGTCTACGCATAAGGGGTCCCAGCCTGAGACCCACCATGATCAACATTCTAGTTCATCCAGTACCAAGCAATCCTGGGAACCCTACAAAACATCTGTAGTCTCCAGGAAAAATCCTCCCGCTCCTATACATGATCCGTCGGTAGCGGAAAGAATTACTAAGCTCAAGGCCACATTCTCGAAAATATGCTTCGATGGTTTGAAATTTCTCCCGGCGATTCATCACATTCCGGGACACGTCAATAGCGACATTGCTTGTAGCAACAACATTTATGTCCAACATGACGTGTTTGTCCACTTAGTTGAAAAAGTCTCGGAAGTCTCTATTGAGCATCAACACGAAATCGATACCTTGAAGTTCGAAGCTAATCACGATAAAGACGTCATTAAAGCTAAGGACGAAGAGCTCTCTTTATACAAGTCTCGGGTCGAAGATGCCCAAGAAAGCACTAAAGACACAGCGGAGGCCTTTAATCGTCTGGAGGTAACACATAAGAAAGAAATTGACGAAGTGGTCCAACGCTGCGGGACCTTAGCTTTAGAGAAAGATTCCATTCAGAAGGAGAGGGACGCATTTTCCCAGCGAGTTAAAGAGTTGGAAGAGCTATTCCTCAAAGAGAGAGAGAGAGAAAAAAATGCTTCTCAGGAAGAGTCGCAATGATATTGCGATGAGATTGTTGCTACGCGACTCCTAAATATAAAGCTCAATGACGATTTCTCTAAAGTTGAAATGCTGAAGAATGAAGCCCGTGAGGAGGGCAAAAAGAATAGCATCCATGTAGATTGATTTTCGCCTTAAGGCGGCTAAAAAGGCTGGCAGGGAGTAGATCAAATGCTTGTTCTACCTACTTATAGCAGAGTACAACGTCCGTGTCCTCACGCATCGGGACTTAACTTTTCTTGGCGAGGGTTACCTCGAATCTCTAGCCCAGGCATGGAAAAACTTGATAAAGATCAGAAAAGTTGAGTTGGGCGCCGAGTAGGTTGACAATGAGGCTTTAGTAAAAGAATTTCTCAGGCGAATAAGCCTTCAGACTTGTCTACAGCGAAGGCTCTCTACAACGATGGTTCTTCCTCGTCAAAAGGAAAGGGTGACGTTGCCGGTCCGTATGGAACCGAGTCTCCAGTTCCTTCCCTACTCAATCGGCTGGTCGGTCGGTACTTGATCCGTTCGAGCAGCTTGTTGGTTATGACCCGTAGACCCTGGCCTCGACATTCATGTTCTATCTTCCATTCCAGAGGGTGAGACTCCTCGAACTGTTGAGAGTCAACAAGAAACCTGTAAATACCTCTTCTTCTTAGAGTTCAAAGAGCCATCGTTTTCGGTGAGAGGTTATTGTATTCTAACATTTGTCTCTTGTCATTTTATGTAGGCCGTTCTGAAACCGAGCCCACTCCAAGAAGTGATGATGTCATGGAGAAAAAGGAGAAGGTGAGCAAGGCTATTCAAGTGGGAGAGAATCCTAGTCCTGATGCTCAAGTGATTGAGGCGCTTGACGAGGACAAGTCTGAAAATTCGTCACCCGTTAAAGAAAATTATGAAATTAAGATTATGGGCGCCTCTAGACACACTTCAAAAATGAGCATGAAGGAATAACTTTCGGAGGAGAAGAAAAGGAAAGTTGAAATCAAAGTCGAGCCCCGAGTTGTGGATCTAGATGATCCTTTGAACAGGCCTATGAAGGTCATTCTCCCTGGTGGGTCCAGACCACTAGAAGTCCCTCATCCTCCCTCGGATGCTACTTCCCCATCAAGCAAAACATCCATTCGAAAACGCATGAGGGAGGAGTCATTTGAGAAAACGAGGGAGGAAAAGAAACCAAAGAAAACAAAGAAGTAGCTATTACACTCGTTCAACGAGAGTAAGCTTAGATTATGTAGTTATTTCTATTTATTTTCATAGTCAATGTAGATAGACTTTTAACTCCGAGCTCTGGAGGAGTTGTAGTAGGACCTCATTTTGGATTGATAAATAACACTTAGTTTCTTTGTCTTTCAAACGAGTTTTATTGTCCAGCTTACTGCATAACTATGGTCGAACTCCAAGCTCTTGTGAGTTACGTAAACCCCCAAGTCATTCCCATATAACTCGAAGATTTTTTGGAATTGCAGATCTTCTACCTCACGCTCCAGGTACTTAGAATATTTTTTAGTCCGCACTCTGGGGACTTAGAAAATTTCAGTCCACACTCCGGGGACTTAGAGTACTCCAGTCCGCACTCTGGGGACTTGGAGATTTCAAGTCGTTTATACTCTAGTCCGCACTCTGGGGACTCAAAGTACTCCAGTCCTCACTCCGGAGACTTGGAGATTTCAAGTAGTTTATACTCTAATCTACACTCTGGGGACTTGGAGATTTCAAGTCGTTTATACTCTAATCTGCACTCTAAGGACTCAGGGTACTCCAGTCTGCACTCTGGGGACTTGGAGATTT
Source organism: Allium cepa (assembly GCA_030765085.1). Lineage (NCBI taxonomy): Eukaryota > Viridiplantae > Streptophyta > Magnoliopsida > Asparagales > Amaryllidaceae > Allium > Allium cepa. The sequence goes on from CM060931.1 coordinate 1,053,839,189, forward strand.
AAAGTCGTTTATACTCTAGTCCGCACTCTGGGGACTCAGAGTACTCCAGAATGCACTCTGGAATTTGGAGATTTTAAGTTGTTTATACTCTAGTATGCACTATGGAGACTCAGAGTACTCTATTCTGCACTTTGGGGACTTGGAGATTTCAAGTCGTTTATACTCTAGTCCGCACTCTGGGGACTCAGAGTACTCTAGTCCGCACTCTGGGGACTTGGAGATTTCAAGTCATTTATACTCTAGTCCGCACTCTGGGGACTTAGAGTACTCCAGTCCACACTCTGCGGACTTGGAGATTTCAATCATTTAGATTTTAGTCCGCACTTTGGGGACTCAGAATACTCTAGTCCGCACTTTGAGGACTTGGAGATTTCAAGTTTTTATACTCTAGTCCGCACTCTGAGGACTCAAAGTAATCCAGTCTGCACGCTGGGACTTGGAGATTTCAAGTCGTTTTACTCTAGTCCACACTCTGGAGACTCAAAGTACTCCAGTCCGTACTTTGGGGACATGGAGATTTTCAGCCGTTTATACTCTAGTCCGCACTCTGGGGACTCAGAGTACTCCAGTCCACACTCCGAGGACTTGGAGATTTTAAATGTTCATGCGCGTTCGTATGTCAAGCAGAATAACGTAACTCTAATTTTTCGCCATAGAATTATCATACACGGAAACATCAATAATTCATGAAAAAGATGGCTGCAAGCCTTTATTACTGAAACCAAACTAAATTGTCTTATTACATGCCGAAAACTAAGAATCAACAAAATGAAAACATACCGGAAATAATTGCAACAAAGATACAAAAGAAATAGACTAAGTATAATAATGTCATAGATGCTCGCTATTCCATGCTCGGGGGAGTGTCGCGCCATCAACGGTCGCTAGCTTGAAAGTTCCCTCTCCAAGCCTCTGTTCAAAGATGTATGGACCTTCCTATGTGGGACTCATATGCGATGGGACCGGAAAAACTCGCTTCAAAACAAGATCTCCTGCATCAAAGGTTCTCGGTCGGACCTTTTCATTACAATATCGAGCGACCCGGTGTCTATATGCAGCTGCCCTTAAATCAGCTTATTCACGTTTTTCATCAATAAAGTCCAATGATTCCAGTAAAAGATCCTGATTCGTCTAAGGGTCATAATGAGTTATTCGATGCGAAGGAACTTCAAGTTCCACAAGTATAACAGATTCCGTGCCATATGCCAATGTGAATGGAGTGTGACCAGTTGCAGACTTGTGGGTGGTTCTGTAAGCCCAAAGTGGTGTTGAAAGTTCATCTACCTGCTTGCCTCTAGCCTTTTCCAAACGCTTTTTCCATACAGACTTGATTATTTTGTTCACAACTTCTACTTGTCCATTGGCTTTTAAATGAGCAACTGCTGCAAATATTTTTTCAATGCCATACTTTTGACAAATTTCTTTGAACTCTCTACTGTCGAATTGAGTTTCGTTGTCTGTAATGATAGTCCGTAGGAGGCCAAAACGGCATATAATGTTTCGTACAAGGAAATTAATGATGTTCTTGATGGTGATCGTGGCTAAGGGCTCTGCTTCTGCCCACTTGGTAAAGAAATCAACCGCAACTATCGTGTATTTTGCCCCACCTTTGGACATGAATAAAGAACCAATTACATTGATCCCCTACATTGCAAACGACCAGGGACTAACCATTTGTGTGAGTTCCGTCGGCGGAGCTCTCGGGATTTTCGCATACTTATGGCATTTGTCACATCTCCTTACGTAGTCCGTAGCATCTTGATTTACAGTCGGCTAATAGTAACCATAGCGGAGGATTTTCTTTGTTAATGTTTTCCCCCAGTATGGTCACCACATTCTCCTTCATGGACTTCCTTCAGGACTCGTTTTTATCTCATCGTGGGCAATGCACCGGTGAGGGGCCGAGAATCCCCTTTGATACGTTATTCCATTCTGCATTACATATCACGAAGCCTTACAAATGACTTGTCTTTCGCCTTTTCTTTCGGGAAAGACCCTGTGTAGCAAGTATTGCTTGAATGGGGTCATCCATGACTCCTTCTCGATTTCTGTTTCTAATACGAAATCTATCTCCATCATATTCATACTCGAAGCATGTAAGGTTTGGACGGAAACCAGTCCCATTTGCTGCGCATCGCCAGTACTCGCAAATTTTGCCAATGAATCGGCTTCTCTGTTTTGTTCACGCGGGACATGTGAAATATCATAATATTCTAGATTTTTCTAGTAGCTCTTGAACCCGTGCAAGGTATGGGGTAAGTCTTTGTCCCTTCACTTGATAGTCCCCCCGCACCTGGTATACCAGCAGTTGCGAGTCACAAAATATTTCAACCGATTTTACCCTCAGCTCTTCGATAAGTTTCAAGCCAGCAATCAATGCTTCATACTCGGCCTCGTTATTTGTTGTTGGGAATTCGAGCTTCAAAGCGTAATAAATTTATCGATTTTCAAGAGTCATAAGAAATATACCAGCTCTAGAGCAACGATCGTTAGATGTCCCATCGGTGTACAGCTTCCATCAAATGGGAGGTATGACATTGTGACTATTTGATTCGTATGACACGGTGAATTTAGCGATGAAGTCTGCTAGCGCTTGCCCTTGGATGACCCTTCATGGAAGGTAGGTAATATTGAACTAATTCAACTCGATATTCCATTTTAACATCCTTCCAGAGGTTTTCGGTCATTGGAGTACCTGTCGCAAGGGTTGAACGATACAAACGCTGATGGAGTGTGCCTGAAAGTACGGACGAAGCTTGCGTGATGCAATCACCATACAGTAGGCCAGTTTCTCAATCTTGGGATAATTTTTTTCTACCCTGTTAAACGTTTACTTACATAGTACAGCGTCTTTTAAACTCGGTCCTCCTCGTGAACCACAGCCGTACTGATAGCATGCTCGGATACAGCCAAGTACATATACAACATTTCATGGTCAATCGCTTTCGATAGCACCGGAGGACTTTCTAAATGCCTTATTAGAGATCTGAATGCTTCCTCACAGTCGGATGTCCATTCGAAATTTCTCTTTCCTTTCTTTATTACATCAAAGAAGGGAATACACTTATCTGTGGCTCTAGATCTGAATCGACTCAGCGCAGCTACTTTTCCGTTCAGGCTTTGTACTTGCTTTATTGTTTTGGACACTTGTATGTCCCGAATCGCTTGAATCTTTTCCATGTTAGCTTTAATTCCCCGTGCATTAACAATGAAACCGAAAAACTTCCCTGACGCAGCGCCAAAGGAACACTTCAAAGGATTTATTTTCATTCCATAATATCTGAGTATATCAATCATCTTCACTAAGTCTCGAATATGGCCATTTGACTGCCGTGACTTCACGAGCATGTCATCCACATAGAATTCCATTGTTTTACCTATCTGATCTTTAAACATTCGATTCACCGGACGCTAATAGGTTGCTCCTGCATTTTTTAATCCGAAAGGCATCACTACATAGCAATATAGCCTGACATCCGTGACAAAACTGTTGTGTTCTTGGTCTGGAATATGCATCGAGATTTGATTATATCCCGAGTACACATCCATAAATGGTAGTAACTCGTGTCCCGTTGTTGAGTCAACCAGCTAGTCAATCTTGGGTAAAGGAAAGCTATCATTGGGGAATGCTTTGTTTGGATCAAAGTAATCTACGTAAGTTCTCCATTTCCCATTTGCTTTACTTACTAGCATAGGGTTAGACACCCATTCAGGGTAGAGGGCGTCATGGACGAACCCATTAGCTTTGAATTTGTCCACCTCCTTTCTGGAAGCAGCGGACCTCTCTGGGTCCATGCCTCTCCTTTTCTGCTTTAATGGTATGTACCTTGGATCTATGTTCAACATATGACTCGCAATAGCGGGAGAAATCCTGCACATATCAGAATGTGTCCAAGCGAAAACATCCATATTCGCTCGGACGAAATCAGTGAGGTCCTCGGCCATCGAAGGGTCGAGTTGTGATCCAATCTTAAGTACTCACGATGGATAATCTCGGCTGACTGAAATGTCAATCGTTAGTTTATCCGATGCTTTTTTTCTTTCCTGGGTTCCTCATCATTATCTCTCGGATCTTTGTCTCTATAGATCCGAGAATGTTGCTCGAGCCAGGGCTCGGGCACTACTTGTCAATTGTCAGTATTCCGAATGCAGACGAAACTGTCCGCAACCTTTTCTTTCTCTCTCCGTCGGGCCTCTCTCAGCCCAGCCACATAACATGCACGACTGGTTGCCTGATTTCCATGCACCACACCAACTCCTTTGTCTATCGGGAATTTCAAAGTTAAATACCACGGGGACAAAGCTGCCCTAAACTCAGCTAGGGCTGGTCGACCTAGAAACGCATTGTATGGAGAATCAACATCCAAAACTATGAAAGTTAGGATTCACTCCCTCCTACTTTCACCTTGTCCCAGTTCAACTGGAAACTCGACATACCCCACTGCATCGGACGCTGCACCATTAAAGCCATGGATACGGGCTTTAGATGGTTTGAAATCCTTCATCACCATCTTCATTTGGTCATACGCCTTTTTGAAGATGATGTTAACAGAACTTCCACAATCAATTAAAATTCTCTTTACAAATGCTGGCCCGATTGTCGTAGGTATGACCATCAGGTCAACGGTAGGAGCCTCCACCTGGTCAACATCTGGGCTCCTGAACACTATATCGTCCGTCATCATGCGCTGCTGTTTAGCGGGGGTCCCATCCTATACATTTGAAAAACACTCATAATCTGCATGCCTTAAGGAGTTAGCATATCGCTCCATTTCTTTCCAGTTCTTGTTGCAGGGTGAGGTCCACCGACTAAAGTGTTTATGACTAGTCTACCTATAGTTTGGGCAGATTCCTCTGGATCGTGTGGAGTCGGCCCGCGTCCAGGGTCTGACGTTCCTTGCCTACCTTCCTACGGTTTCTTGACAAACTCCTGCAACTTATTCTATCTAAGCAGCTTTTCTGTGGCATCGTGGAGGTGTCTACACTCTTCTATATTATGCCTGTAAGTCTCATGGAAGCAATAGTACTTCCCCATCCGCTTTTGTTCCTATGTTGACTCCTTTGGACGTGGCTTTCTGTATTAAAAAGTATTACAAGTTAACAGGAAAATATTCTCCATACATGCATTCAGAGGAGTATATCCGTTGTAAGTTGGAATCCGTAGCTTCTATTTTCCTGGTTCTCTTTTCTTTCCGGGGTTTCCTCCTTTTGACCCTATAGATTCCCCAGGCTTGTTCTGGACATTGACTTGAACCTTCCCTGAATTATCATCGGATTGTTTTACAGCAATGTTGCTTTTCACAGTCTTCGGAACAGGCCCTGGTGCCTTATCTCGCCTTGTCCACTAGGCTTCCTCTCTTCTTATGAAGTAATGAGCCTTTGAATAAAAATGCTCTAGCATGGTCGGAGGTTTTCCTACAAACCAATATCAAAACTCTGAATCCAGATCCACTCCTCGCATTACAGCCATCAGAATTGCATGGTCATTAGGGTTGCTGACTTCAGTAGCCACAACGTGAAATCTCCGTAAGTACTCCTTCAACGACTCCTCTAGAGCCAGGATTACACTAGATAGGGACATCACATCCTTAGGATGCGTGGCATGCATCCTGAACTGATCTATAAATTTCGTCGCCAATTCGTCAAAGCTGGATATAGACCACGGGGGAAGTCGAGTGAACCACATGGTGGCGATTCTGGATAAAGTGATTTGGAAGCATCTACACTTGGTTGCATCATTTGCTCTAGCTAAATCCATCATCCATTCATACCTCATCACGTTCTGCCTGGGATCAGTCTTCCCTTCGTAGGCTGGGATAGTTGGCATGTTAAACTTCCTGGGGTACTCGGCCTATAGAATAGTATCTGTGAAGGGAGTATGACTACTGGATATCCCCCAATCTTCATTGGTCAGGCCTTGGTTTTCTCTCATCAGCTGTCTAAACATAGCGGATAGGTCCAGGGTTTGTATGGAAGATAGAATGTTAGAATCTGTTCGATGGGACAATTCGAGTAGATGTCTCCTCTATTGGCGTTCTGCCAAACGTGTATCTTAGGGACCAGCTTCATTAGGTTCTTGGTGAGCCATACTTCCAGTTTCCACACGTATTCCAGATCCTAAGCTTCCTGTTCCAGCTTGGGTGTGGTCTCCAAGGTGTAAGTGATCCCTAATTGATCGATCAGCAGCACCTGCTTGTGTAGTTTCAATTTTGCGGCGCCTATGCATGGGAGGTTCATCGGATGAATTTGAGCTATCTGATGAGGAATAAGGAATGGGGCTAGCTCCAGCATTCTGATGTTGTTGCTGAGTAAGCTGAATCATGAGGTTAGCGTTAGCTTGAATCTTCTCATTAAGTTGTCTTCTGCTTTCCACGAGTTCTCTCATCAACTCGTTCAACTCTATTCCGGTGACAACTTTCATTTGATTTTGGATGGTGGTTCCTCAACCTAGATTTGCTTATTAATTGCTAGGTCCCATTTTTTGTACGCTAGCGATCTCATTGATGTCCGCATTATGAGAGGCTGATCTGGTACGTGGTCTTCCCATAGTAAAGTTATTGGTAGAAACTCTATGTAGAATCAACGGACGTCCTGTGAATGACTTGGATCTCCTTTGGGGGATTTATTCAATCCAATAGCTACAAAGCAGATCCTAGTAGCCTGAGAATTTGGCTCTCAATGAAAGCACCAGAATTAGTCACTAACACCCTTGAGAAGGATTATGTAGAGAGTTTAATGAAGAAAGTAAATTAAAATAGAGCATTATATGCTAAATTAAATGCAAAAAAAATAAGAACATCAGATTTATAGTAGTTCGGCGTAACGCCTACGTCCACTTGGTTTTAATCTTTATTGCTTTACTAAATAATTGATTACAAATACAATCCATACACCAACTACTCGAATGCAAATGCTAAGTGAAAAAGAATGAGTCTTGAAAGCAGTAGAGTCTCCCTAGTGTTCCCGAAAAAAGGTCCCTTTCAATGTTCCCCTCCCCTTCTATTTATAGACGAAGATGGGTTAGACTTCCCTCATGGGCCTAGGAACAAGGTACCTCGGCCCGTTGTAAGTAGCTTCAGCGCACCGAGCTGGCGGTGCCGAGCGGCAATTGTCGAACGAGGTTGGTCGAACCAAAGAACGCCGAGCGAGGTCTCCATGCCAAACGATACTCATATGCCAAGCCACACATCTCGGTCGAACGGCATTCATATGCAAGGCGAGGTATGCATGTCGAGCGAGACTCGTATGCCGAACGAGGCATTATGCCGATCGAGGTACTTGGGTCGAGTGAGGCTTTTGTGCCGAACGAGGGGAGGTGTGCGAACGAGGCTTATGCCAAACGAGACATGTGCCAAACGAGGCATTGTGCCGAATGAGGTACTTAGGCCGAGCGAGGGTCTTGTGCCGAATGCGGCCTGTGCCAAACGAAGCTTGTACGAACGAATCATCTGTGCCGAGTGAGACCTTGTGTCGAGCCATTCAGTTGTGCGGAACGAGGCTTCATGCCTAGCGACCCTTCTATGCCGAACAAGGATTCATGCCGAACGAGGCTTCATGTTGAGCAACTCATCTATGCCAAACGAGGCTTTATGCCGAGCGACTCATATATGCCGAACGAGGCTTCATGCCAAGCGACTCTTCTATGCCGAATGAGGCTTTATGCCGAGCGAGGGGAGGTGTGCCGAGTGAGGCCTATTTGTTACATGGTTAAACAACCGGGCAACACTAATTATTTTATTCCTTCATATATGGTATCCTTTCATATTAAATCATATTTATGAATCGTTTCAATCATTTTCTCAAGTTTATAATCATTTACTTAAATAGAATTCACTTTTTACTATTCAATTTAGTTATTAAGCATTTCAAACATTAAATTATGTTTGTAACATTTCTTGTACATCTTAATTCTTCATTTATAAACATATGTTTATTTTGAAGCTTTTTTGCTACTAAGCTTGTAACGTCCCGTAATTTTGCTACTTCGAAAATGAGAAATTTCGTTCAATTTAAATTTTAAAGGAGTTTAAATCTTAAATAAATATGTTATATATAATAACAATTATCTATTCTTATAGTAAATAAATTAAAAAAGTATAAATTTGAATTTTGAAACAAATCGACAAAAGTTAAGTTTTGTTAATAGTAAATAAAGGCTTAAATAAAGGAATTTAAATATTTATTTAATAAGGTAAATCTTATTTAAAACATATAATTAAGATAATAAAAGGATGTTAAAAGATTTGAAAGTATGTTGATAATCGTTTTACAAAAATAACCAAAATTTGTCGCATTTTGTCAGTTTTACATACACCGTAAAATTAGAGATTTTGATATTAATTAAATATGATTTTAAAATATAAAGAGACTTGTTTTAATTTATTTAAAGAAGTTAAAAGCTCATTTTTAAATTTGGCTTACATAAATAAATAGTTTAACTAAAACGTCAAAATGTGACCGTAAAACATTTTATCGAAAAACGACGTTTTTTTTGTTTAAAAGTTGTCGCAACATCGTCGCACCTTTATTTTCTTATATAGGAACATATATTCTAATAGTGTAAGTGTTAATTAATTAACTAATCAAGTCTAATTTTACTAAACAAGGTTAGAAACTTTTAGAAAACAATTAAGAAAAAGTAAGCACAAAAGGACAAAAATGTCATTTCAAAGCAAAAAAGTAAAACATCAAATCAAGCCAAACATAATTATTACTTTACTTTTCTTACTTCTTAAGTGAAAGTGACATAAAGCATGATTTGAAATGTGATGTTAAGTTAAAAAGTAAGTAAAGAACATTTTGGTCATTTTACATAATAATATTTTATTCCAAACTTTTTCCTATAAATAGCCATGCATACCTCTTTCATTTTCACGCAAATCTTTCTTTTCTGTTTCTTCCTTTAAGCTATTTTAATGGCTTCTCTCTTTAAGAGAGGTAGGAGGGTTAAAAATAGTGGAGTGCTTAAGCACTAATCCACTTGTTACTCTCTAACCTCTTCTTAATTCACTTCTTCTTCTCTTCTTAAAAAGGGCCTTAGGCCGTGAGTTTGGGAGTGGATAAGGGGAGGGCGTGAGCAAAGCAAGTAGAGAAGGAGATGGTCGAGCATTGGAAGCATGGTTATGATTAGGTTTAGAAAGGTTTAGTGAAGCGTTGAATTAAATGAATGTTGGTAGGAAGTTAAACGTTTTGGTTAAAGGTGAGAAATTCTCATTGCCTTTGAATTTATATTTTGATTATGTTATAAATCATATTTACACCCTTATGACATATGAATGTTTATACCAAATCGATTGTTAATATGGATGATTTGATGGTTAGTAAATTAAGCGAATTGTGATAATATATCCCGTTATGATATTAATAGTGAATGTTAGATTTGAAATCATATGCATGTGATTGGTTGAATGGATGTTATGTTAGTGATAAATATGAATATTGGATATGTTCATTTTGATTAAGTAATCCTTTTATCTAAAAAGCCATATTTTAGTAATATGAGAAATTGTGGAAAAATAAGTCTCTTTTCATTTAAAAGTGAAATTAAAGTTAAAATGAAAGAGAATTTGAAATTTGAAATGAAACGGAATTGAAAATGATAGTTAAATTGAAATTGAAATTAAGATGAATAGTGAAATTGAAATTGAAATCGATTTTAAAAAATTAAAATTTAGTTTGAGATTGAATTGAAATTTAAATTGAAATTAGATTTGAAATCTAAGTGTTAAATATGTTTAATTTGAGATTAGAATTGAAATTGAGTTGAAATTGGAATTTAAAATTTAATATTAAAATAATGGGAATATAATAATATTATAATATGGTAATAGTGAAAATATTGATTTAAAATGGTTTCTAATAATTTTATAAGTGTTGAAATCAAATTTGAATAGATTATTTCAAATATTGAAAAATAAGTTAAAACAAGACGCGTCGCGCAACGGTAGTTCGCGATTTCGTGACGAAAAGTTCAAATAAGTGTATAGAGTGGAATATGGCTTGGAATTCTTCGAGACAAGAAAATTTCGGACTATTATATCTATATCTTCTAAACGAAGAAAGAAAATTAAAGTTTTGATAAGTAGATTTTGAATTAAGTCCAAATCAATTTTCTAAAAAAATCGCGCTAGTGCGTTTAGTTGACCATAACAGAAAATCTTTTTAAATGAACGTTTTTAATTATGGAAAAATATGGAATAAATTTGATAAATCTATTTAAATGATTCAAAAGAGATTTGGATTGAAAAATATGAGTTTTAAAATATTTAAAAGTGGTTTAATTCAAATAAGCTTAGTTAGCACTTTCGGTAGCACTTTTCTGTTGCGAATTGTATAACTTTTGGAATATAAGTTTAAATGTAAAGACGTTCCCAGAATCAATTGTGAATGTTTTAAAAAGGATAATTAAGCGTTTTGAAAGATAATTTGAGATATTTATAAGCAATTCCAAAATAAAGTTGAAAATCTGAGTATGCGGAAACGACTAGTACATTTGTCCCGCCTGTGAGATCTGGGAAGATAAAACAAGGTGTTTAACTAAGGTTAGGGATCGAGCAACCAGTGCCCTGAACTTACCTGGCCTATGTTTTCTTTTCTTAGACGAGGGGTGGAACAGATCGAAAGGAAAGCCCGGATGCTCTTAAATAAAAAGATTCTGTATTAAGTTTTTTGAATTAAAAGAAGATTGGTATTATCCAAAAGTTAAGTAATATCCAAAAGTGAATGATTTCTGTGGTCCTATTTACTCAAAAATATTTGTTAAGATTGATTTAGGGTTTATCGTAAACGATGTCTTAAATAACATTATTTTTGACCCGCTTAAAAGTTAAGGAATTTGGATCAAGAATTAAGTAAGGAAATCTGAGATATTTTTCAAAATAAAAGAATGAATTACTTAGAATTATCCTAAGTTAAAAGAAAGAGATTTCGAAATCATACGAAAAGAATTAAAGTGAAAAGAGACTTAATAAATCCTATATACTCGTATTCACTTTTTATCGATGATTGGATTTCGAAGGAACCGGAGTCGGATTTGGTTAATTCCTATCTGAAAACCACTTCGAACCAATGTATACGTTCGAACGTGAAGACATGTGGAAGATGGTGATTGAAGACCGTGGATCTTCCTGGCGTGAGGACTGCTTGTTGACTTTCTCTGGGTAGCTCCCGAGTTATATATAGCAGTGGTCTCCTTGTGATGGATATTTTGGGATTGCAAGGGCTTCTCGCCTAGTAATGGCCGAGGAAAGTGCCTTCGGTTTGTCTTGTCCCTGGACAACTTTTATGGACGTTTGTCTGACATTGCATTTCTAACGATTACATATATTGGTTTTTACAAACGTACATCAGTGGTGGCAGAGAAGGCAATTCTCTTAGCTTAACACCCTCCTTGAGACATACGAGCTCAAGGGTTATATTTTTGTGGAAGGCAATTAGTAGTTAAACGGAAATGGCAATGTGGCATTCAAAGATTTGATATGTGCTATGTGAAAAGGTAATCGTAACCTCAAGCCTCATCAAACCGGAAATGACCGAAACAAGATTGGATGCAGCAAGACTAAGTGGGTCATTCCCAATTAGGATATGATCATCCCCTTCTAGATATATTTTTCCCGCTATGACGTTCGGGGTGTCAATTAATGTGGTGTATGGAAAGAGAGCTCTCGAATAAAGGTCGGTAACGATCAGGGGATAACATATTCGGTACCATCTAGTTAAGAGGTGGGCCGGTCTTGTGTTGGTAGAGGAGCTTTGTGATGGTTTCTCGGGACATCCATCTAGAGATGTACCCATTTCAGAAGGTAGATCCTCCGCCTGGTCATTTGTATGGAAACTCATTCTCCAATAAGAACCTACAGACTTGATTGTAAACCTATTATGCTGGAATTTAATCAATGTAACAATATCGGCTAAGATTAATAAGTTTATTTGCAAATGTTTTCAAAGAGATGTCATTAGAAATAATATCAAATGTTTTGATATAAAAGTGTTTTAGTTATCATAAGGTAAAAACCCGTCCATGTTTATGTGTGGGCGTGGCCTTATGAGATACTCTTTGTTTTCAAAGGATTTTATTCAAAGGCTGATATATGAAACTGTCATTAATTATTGAGTTTTTCTCACGCTGGTTTATCAAGCCTGATCCGGGTATTTTCAATACTCGGGTCAGATCCGAGTAGTTTCAGGACAGTCGGAGACAGTTGGAGTTTGCAGAGGAGAGCTGGAGATATTCATCGACGTATGAAGATATTCGTTTATTGGCTTTGCTTAGTGTATTTTGTTTGATTTTTCTCAGCTATTGTAAGGGCAGGTTTTATAACTGTCCAAACTGAATTTATGTTATACTCCGATATATGTATTTAAAAGTTTTCCGCTGTAAAAATATTTGTTCAATATTATATGTTATTCCATTCGTGTGAGATTCTGTTCTGTCTACTTTTCTGTATCACCCTTAAAGATCCGTCTTTTCGTGCAATTTGAGTTAGACATGTGTAGTTTATTGTCGATTCAAAGGGTACGGGAAAACGGGCCTTTACATTTAGTATCGGAGCTGAAGGTTAAGCGAGAACCTTGGCTCTTTTATGGGTAAAATCTCATCAAAGATAGGATTAGTAATATCCTAGGATGAGTAACTCATTAGAGATAGGGTTGGTAACACCCTAGAATGAGTTATGAGAGTATTATATATATGAGCGCGTATTTGTTAATTTTATAAGAATGATTTTGTTTTAAAGAAATTGGTAAATGAAATAATTTTACCTTGGGTTCATATTATAAATATTAAAGGGGATATTATTATCTTTTGGGTTAGAAATTAAGGATTGATTGTAATTTAGCTTAGTAAAACTAAAATATGAATATCTTGTGATTAGAATTGCACAATTTGACTATAAGATATTCTATATAGAATCAATTAGTTGGAAGATAGAATTTAAAACTTTAATCACATACCCCTAGATATTTAGTATTAATAAATAATAATGATTAAGTGATTATCATAATGGATGGATTTGAAAGCTAAGTACAAATATCTTGTGAAGTAAAAAAAAATGTTTCACAATTTGGTTATAAGATATTTGATGATATTATTGAAGTTAGAAGTAGTAATTGGAGAAAGAAAAAAATTTCTTATCAATAAAATAGAAAAAGATAAACCTAAATTGAGATTTTGGGTAAATATAATATGAAAAGGTAAGTTCTATAACTTATAAAGGAGATAAGGTAATTTGAAATTTAGACACTTTGATTAGGTTTAAATTTTTTTTATTAAAGTGAAATTTAGGAACAAAAGATATAAGAATATCATCCTAATATAGAATTTTGACTTAGTGATACATTTAGGGTAACATTTGTAATTCAAAATGAAGTAAGTTTAGAATTGGATATTTTTGAATAATATGGTTAATAGTTTGATTGTTGGACGAAAATGTTTAAGTAACAAATACCATGTGAATTAAGTTTCACAATTTGACTATAAAGTATTTGATGGATTTAAGATTAAGAAATTTCATTTAGAAAATGGATAGGTAAATAAGTTAAGTTGTTAATCATAGAATCGGTAAGAAAAAAGTGTACACTTAGTAAAATTGTCTTATTAATATATGGATTAGATAAATAATTTTAGTTAAATTGAAACCTTAGTTAAAGAAAACTAAGGATTGAGTTTTATAACTTATTTATTTGGAATAATAGAATTCCACATTTGTTGAAGACCCTAATTGAAGTAATGATGGTTTGAAGATTAGGGATATGTATATACTCTTAGGAAGTAAAGGCATATTATACAAGTTTAAGTCATATTTGTATGCTTAAGTAATAATGGATTTAGTAAATGGTAAATGGTTGTGAAATAAAGTTGGATTAAAAGAAGTTTTGAGGGAATGTATTAGGTAAAGATGAATGTGACTATGTACATAAGTTAAACGTAGATCATTTTGGCACATAAATTTTAATCTAGGATTTGAGTACAGAACTTTGAGGTGTTTACACCAACACGAAAAACGATTTATCACCCGATTTTTGATGGCAAACATTGATGAGAGTTTATGATTATGTACACAAATTTTCTATCATAGATGAGAGCTATTCAAGGAAAGCAAGGGTTTGTGATTAAGAAGTCTAATCAAAGTCCTCACTAGAAAATCGGAGGATCGATACTAGTTCGGAGGTAAAGTTATGGATTTGAATAATAGATCGAATCAAATATCACATATAGTATGATGTTTTGGGTCTGTCTACTTAGTAGTTGGATAGTTATCTCAAATAGTAGGCACTAAGATATAATGGTTAGACTTATGTTTTGATATATGTATATTTATATAGACCTCAGATATAGTACATGCTCGGGACAGAGGATGAGTTATGTGGATGTATGCATTAGTATCAGTATGGTTGTTTTTGGATGTATAGTATTGTTTGGTTGTTGTATATATTATCTTAAGTGTGCAGTATGCACTAGGATGGGTAAGATAGAAGTTTGAGTTGATGTTGATGTATGTATATATAATCGTAAGTATGCGATAAGTACTCAGGTTAGCGTGGGAATCTCTATATGCATGTTTGGCATCATCTTTTTAGTGTTGTTATGATATCGGTCTTCTTCTTTTCTATCATCAGTAGAAATAAGTCAAATTATTTGAGGAGATGAGTATGGGATAGATTCCTTTGTCTTTGATTTCATTTCGAGGACGAAATGTTTTTAAGTAGGGGAGAATGCAACGACCCGTAATTTTTCTACTTCGAAAATGAGAGATTTCGTTCAATTTAAATTTTAAAGGAGTTTAAATCTTAAATAAATATGTTATATATAATAACAATTATCTATTCTTATAGTTAATAAATTAAAAAAATATAAATTTGAATTTTGAAATAAATCGACAAATGTTAAGTTTTGTTAATAATAAATAAAGGCTTAAATAAAGGGATTTAAATATTTATTTAAAAAGGTAAATCTTATTTAAAACATTTAATAAAGATAATAAAACTATGTTAAAAGATTTGAAAGTATGTTGATAATCATTTTTACAAAAATAACCAAAGTATGTTGAAAATCTGAGTATGCGGAAACGACTAGTACATTCGTCCCGCCTGTGAGATCTGGGAAGATAAAACAAGGTGTTTAACTAAGGTTAGGGATCGAGCAACCAGTGCCCTGAACTTACCTGGCCTATATTTTCTTTTCTTAGATGAGGGGTGGAACATATCGAAAGGAAAGCCCGGATGCTCTTAAATAAAAAGATTCTGTATTATGTTTTTTGAATTAAAAGAAGATTGGTATTATCCAAAAGTTAAGCAATATCCAAAAGTGAATGATTTCTATGATCCTATTTATTCAAAAATATTTGTTAAGATTGATTTAGGGTTTATCGTAAACGATGTCCTAAATAACATTGTTTTTGATCCGCTTAAAAGTTAAGGAATTTGGATCAAGAATTAAGTAAGGAAATCTGAGATATTTTCCAAAATAAAAGAATGAATTACTTAGAATTATCCTAAGTTAAAAGAAAGAGATTTCGAAATCATCCAAAAAGAATTAAAGTGAAAAGAGACTTAATAAATCCTATATACTCGTATTCACTTTTTATCGATGATTGGATTTCGAAAGAATCGGAGTCGGATTTGGTTAATTCCTATTTGAAAACCACTTCGAACCAATGTATACGTTCGAACGTGAAGACATGTGGAAGATGGTGATTGAAGACCGTGGATCTTCCTGGCGTGAGGACTGCTTGTTGAATTGCTCTGGGTAGCTCCCGAGTTATATATAGCAGTGGTCTCCTCGTGATGGAGATTTTGCGGATTGTAAGGGCTTCTCGCCTAGTAATGGCCTAGGAAAGTGCCTTTGGTTTGTCCTATTCCTGGACAACTTGTATGGACGTTTGTCTGACATTGCATTTCTAACGATTACGTATATTGGTTTTTACAAACGTACATCAGTGGTGGCGGAGAAGGCAATTCTCTTAGCTTAACACCCTCCTTGAGACATACGAGCTCAAGGATTGTATTTTTGTGGAAGGCAATTAGTAGTTAAATGGAAATTGCAATGTGGCATTCAAAGATGTGATATGTGCTATGTGAAAAGGTAATCGTAACCTCAAGCCTCATCAAATTGGAAATGACCGAAACAGGATTGGATGCAGCAAGGCTAAGTGGGTCATTCCCAATTAGGATATGATCATCCCCTTCTAGATATATTTCTTCCCGCTATGACGTTCGGGGTGTCAATTAATGTGGTGTATGGAAAGAGAGCTCTCGAATAAAGGTCGATAACGATTGGGGGATGACATATTCGGTACCATCTAGTTATGAGGTGGGCTGGTCTTGTGTTGGTAGAGGAGCTTTGTGATGGTTTCTCGGGACATCCATCTTGAGGTGTACCCATTTCGGAAGGTAGATCCTGCGCCTGGTCATTTGTATGGAAATTCATTCTCCAATAAGAACCTACGGACTTGATTGTAAACCTATTATGCTGGAATTTAATCAATGTAACAATATCGGCTAAGATTAATAAGTTTATTTGCAAATGTTTTCAAAGAGATGTCATTAGAAATAATATCAAATGTTTTGATATAAAAGTGTTTTATTTATCATAAGGTAAAAACCCGTCTGTGTTTATGTGTGCGCGTGGTCTTATGAGATACTCCTTGTTTTCAAAGGACTTTATTCAAAGGCTGATATATGACACTGTCATTTATTATTGAATTTTTCCCAAGCTGGTTTATCTAGCCTGATCCGGGTATTTTCAATACTGTAACAACCCGATATTTTCAACCATTCACAACCGCACGTGTCGGACTTGAGTTGCTCGAAATACCGCATTGTAAATAAAATTGGAGAAAATGAAATACAATCATAGAATCATAGACATAGAACAAACAGAATACCTCGCAGCGAAATATAAAATACATAGTAGTTCATGAAGCTACTACGGCAGAGTCTCAAACCAAATACATAATACATTCTGAAAACAACATAATAGAAATCCCAAATACATAGAAGTTCACTAATACATGAGATAAACTAGAACAGATGAAACAGAGAGTAGATATAAACGTAGATAAGCAGAAACTCCAGCAAAGACCAGCTCCAAAAAGAGAATCTAAAGCTGTGAATACTCAGGCTGACCCGAGCGTAAAGTAAAACACAAAAAACTCGAGTCAGGACAATATATACTTATATAATGTAAACCAACTCAAGTGAACTGTAGTAGAAATACACAATAACTTAAAGGATGCCTGGGATCGCCCATCCTTTCAGAATCAGCTAAACTATAAATTAAATACATCCCGTGGTTAAAATTTCAAAATGGTATTTTATACTTCAAAATCTAATATCATTTCAAAATTCAATATCATTCATATCAAAAATATAATATCTTCCAAACCACATACATTTTTATTTAATTTAAATACCATTACAAAACACATTTCAAAATAGTTTATATTTCAAAACAAATTACTTCATTTTAAATCATAAAATGAAGTTATTATATTTAATAATTAAATTAATAAAATTTTAGTCTTTCAAAATTCATTTATCCACATAATTTATTAAAACAGATGAAAATTCAACTTTCGCAGCATTTAGAAATTGCTATAGAAAGTTACATTCAAAACAGTTCAATTTATCAAAAGATAGCATAAAAAAATGCTGTGATAGGGTTACATTAGTTTCAAATAAAACTTAGTTAAATTCAACAATTATAACATTTATAAAAATGCTATGATAGCCTTTAATTAAACTTAGCCATTTGGTTCATTATTATCAACTACAGCATTTACAAATGCTGTGTTATCATTTACATTAGAATTAATAGCATTTCTGAAATGCAGTTAATTAACTTCAAATTTTCAGTATAATTTCACAAATAATTATATATTTTTTTAAATCATTTTTAACTTATAAAATCATATAATTTCACTTTTAAAACAATCATTCAAATACCCTTATATTCATGATTTTATAAAGTTAAATCTCCATTCAAAAATCAAAATTTAATAATAATTCACTTATTAAATTCCAACATAAAATTTCAAATTCATTAAATTGAATTTAACTTAACACTTAAGTTTAAAATTTTCAAATATAACTTAATTTCACTTTTATTTACTTAACTTAAAATTCACTTTTGAGCCAAATTCACAAATTTCCAATTTTAGTTATATTTCAAAATTTCAACATAAATATTCATTCATTTCACATTTAACTTTATTCAAAAATCATTAATGTATTACAAAATCATTTTAAATTCATTTGATTCAAAATATCATAAATTTATCATATTTTCATATTTAATTTAAATTCCATTTATCACCAAATTATAATTTCCAAAATAACTTACATTTCAGATTTCTAACTTTACCCTTTATTTATTTCACTTATAAATTTTTAGAAAATCAATAATGCTTTAAAAAATCATTTTTAATCAAATATAATCAAAATATTATAATATTTACATTTCTAAAATATTTTAAAAATTTTTAGAAAAACATATTTTAACAACGGGTCTGTATTTCATTTTCTTGCCTATGTAAAGTGATACGGGTAATATATCATTTCAACCCGTAATTTACAAAGAAAACCCGGGTTTGATCACTTCAAACCCGCAATCCCAAGTAAAAGAAAATAATTTAAAATCATTCAGGCCTATCATTTCAGCCCATAATGATTTTCTCCTATTCTAAAGTCCGTTCGGGTATGTATCATTTCAACCCATAGTGATTCTAGTCTACAGGGAACTTGCAGTGTGATAAACTGATGAAAGTAACAGAATAGCATGAAATAACAGTAAAATATGATATAACAGGTGTAAATATAGGTGTGAACATCATATGAATATAATATAGCAGTTATAACAGGATGATATGCATTTACAGATTCAGGTGATGTCAGTTTATCACTGCATAAGTACATATTAGTCTGGTGAGATTTACTCACCTGTTCAAAGCTGGAGATCGCTACCAAAGCAACAATACTGACACTATGACGGCTTGACAACACTGCTACAATTTTGAGAGTGGAGAGTCAAAGCTATACCCCTTGAAACATTTAAACAAAACAATACAATATACATGAATAAACACTTCACATATATTTAAATAACTTATATATACAAGCACAAATCAAATCCAAACCAATTGCACTTGCCTTCAACCTCATATGCTTCAGCAATGGGCTGCAAAAGCACTATAATGGGATGGTTTTGGATCAGGTTTGGATCAGGTTTTGGGTTCAACAAGTCGGCCATACATAGGAAAAGATGATGCAAAAGGTATGTGTGCATGAAACTACAACTACAAGGCAACACAAGTGGATTCAAGGCAACTTAAGTCACGACCACAAGCAAATATGGGCATGGCTAGGTCTGGTAGGGTCAGCTACAGGTGTGGCAGAGGTGTATGGGTCAACTATGGTAGGTGGTGGTGGTGTATGGGTCGGCCAAGGAGAAGTTTGAGGGGGGTGAAGGCAAAGAAGCTAGGCTATGCACATTTTCAAGGTGGATATTGCAATTTTGGTGGAGTTTGATCAACTAATGGTGCATGGCCATGGATGGGCAGTGGGCTGGAGGTGGTGGAAGCCTGATGTGGTGGTGGTGGAGGTGGCCATGGTGAAGAAGGAGCAAGGGCTGAGCAAAATAGGTGAAGGCAAGTGCACAAAATCAACATAAACAAGCAGAAAAACAATGGAAAAGGAAATAAAATTTACCAAACTTTTTCCCAAAGAGAATGGCCATTTTTTTTTCAAATTTGAGGAGAAAACATTCACGTGAAATGTTATGAGAGTGGTCAGCTGAAGAGAATGAGTTAAGGCAGCCAATTGAATGAAAAGTGATGGTAGAAATGTGAAAAGGTGTGAATACAAAAGGACATAAGCAAATCAATGGTCATAACTCTTCAGATTTCTCTTATTTCTTTTGGAATTTTTTATAACTAAAATATATTTATAAATACAGATAAAAAAACGAAAATTTAGTAAATAAACAAAAATAAATAAATAAATGTTAATTAAATATAATTAGATTAAGAAAATAGCTTAAAAATACAAACTAGTCTTGGAAATATGAAAATAAATGGA
Organism: Allium cepa; assembly: GCA_030765085.1. Lineage (NCBI taxonomy): Eukaryota > Viridiplantae > Streptophyta > Magnoliopsida > Asparagales > Amaryllidaceae > Allium > Allium cepa. The sequence continues at coordinate 1,053,859,262 of CM060931.1, forward strand.
ACAAACTTCAGAAAATTTCTATGTACTTGAAAATATTTATAAATAAAGGTAAGAACATAAAAATAAAATGCATACATAAAAATGAATGAATAAATAAATTTTAATTAAATATAATTTAATGAAGAAAATAGCAGAAAAATGAAAACCAGCCTTTAAAAATAGAAAACAAATTCAATAAATTTTTGGAAAAATTCAAACATCACTTTAAAAATATTTAAAAGACAAAAAATATATAATATAACATATTACACATATATATATAAATTAAAATATATTTTTTATATAAATTAAAATAGACAATTTTTTATTAAATAAATCAATTTACGTACAATATTGTAAAAAGCATAACTTTCACAATATAAATCGGATTTCAACGAAACGAAAAGCAGTATTCTTAAATTTTAATATATTTTCATAATAAAAGATAAAATTTAATAATTTAAATATTTAAATTTGAAATTTAAAAATCAAAGTTTGACCCAAATTGACCAAAGTCAACATTTCAGGAAAAATATTCAATTTATACCATTTGGAATTATAATTTACATAATAATCAAAGTTTATATTTAAAAATGAAATGTTTGAAATGAAAAAAGTTTAAAAAAATTCAAAATGAAATAAAGTCAAAATTAAAATATACATAAAAATCTAGGGTTGTTACACTCTCCCCACTCAAATCTTTTCATCCTCGAAAAGGAAGGAAGCGAAGAAACAACAATAGGTTGGAATACATCCCCGAAAGATACACAATGGATCGCAGATACACAATGGTTACGCCTGGATCCCCCAGGAAACAATCCGTATCCGTAAGATTACTCAGCCCTGCGAGTTACGCCATGATGACGAGTAGAATGCAGGATACACAATGGTTACGCCTGGATCCCCCAGGAAACAATCCGTACCCCCAGGACAGCTCATCCAGGCATTTGCGCTACTAATGCGACCTACATAGAGTGAAGGATACACAATGGTTACGCTTGGATCCCCCAGGAAACAATCCGTACCCCCAGGCCAGCTCAGCCAGGCAGTTGCGCTATGTAGTCGCGATCATAAGACCACGGGGATCGCCGTGGAATTTGATGGACACTCGAGTATCATATCCGGAAAACCCAAATCAAAGAGAGAGAATAATATCGATAGAATGAATCCACAGTGTGGCCACAAAGCGGATATCAATTATTTAAAAGTTTTCCGCTGTAAAAATATTTGTTCAATATTATATGTTATTCCATTCGTGTGAGATTCTGTTCTGTCTACTTTTCTTTATCACCCTTAAAGATCCGTCTTTTCGTGCAATTTGAGTTAGACATGTGTAGTTTATTGTCGATTCAAAGGGTACGGGAAAACGGGCCTTTACAAAGCTTTTACATGTATAATATTCTATTACATATTCATATTTAACACTTCAACTTTTTAAACATTCCTAGTAAGTTTTACATATGTTTTTAGAATGTAATTGAATGTAATATAAATTTATCTTATCCATTTTAGTTAACAAAAATGTTCAATAGTTGACACCTTTATAATTTCCATTATCTTTTAATTTATAAGTTATAAATTTCCAATTTCTTTGCAGTTTCATTAAACATTTAGCATTTAATTACTTATTTCTCATTTTTAGAAGTTTCCAACTATTAAAATTTCATTTTATTTCTACAACTGAAAATCATTAATTTAATAGGAACTTAAGAACTAAATATCGGGTTCATTTCAAATCATTTTGACATAATATATACTGATATCATTTTATATATCAAATCATATTTATTCAGAAATTTTAAATCAAAATTTGTTTATTGAACCAAATGCATAGCAAAGCTACTATAGTGGTCTTCCCACTTTGAAACTTCAAAAATGAACATCGAAGATGTCTCGATCATCACCGAAATTATTTTTCAACGACAAAAGAGAGAAGTACAGGACATACCAACATCAAGTACAGAATATACATTTGATTACACAATTTTTACAACATAATCAGAGTACAATCAACAAACATACCAAAATCATGTAGCGGAATAATACTAATAATATAATATACCAAACTTCATCTTCGTCCTCCAAAAATAATGTCTTCAAACACTGAAATGCTCAGGCTGGTCCGAGATTAATGAAAAGAAAAACACTCAAGTTAGAACTTAAAATTTTAATGTAAGTTAAATCAATAACAAGTAAATACGATTGTAATAGATTCAGACATGTTTACGGGATTTTACATTTCCTATCCAGTGTATACCGTGGGTGCAATAACTTAAGGGATATTACGGGATTTTCCACCTCCTAAGGATCCGTTAAACTGTCTATAGGTAGTAAGATACGCTATATAAGTAGTGTCTGTCAATAAAATAAATATTAAAATATCGTTAAGGCTTTACATCGATCCCCCTTATTACATTTTTAAGCATTGTCCTATAGTTTGCCTTAGTAGCATCACTGTGATAACCCACATTTTGGATAGCTATTAATTAGTAATTAACAGAATTAAAAATATTAATTAATAAATTTGTAAATTAAGCAAATAAAATTCTGATATATATATATATGTATATATATATATATCTGGATATTTACATAGACGAACTTGAGCTATAATAAATACCTGGATAATTATTTGCTTAATAATCTCCTGAAATAATTATTTAAATTGGCAAATTTCATTTTTGTTCAAAAATAAACAAAATATGTATTTGATTATATACATATATGTAGATTTTAAAGGAAATTTGGATTCGAAATTCAAATGTAAACATCTTCGAAATAAATTGGATTTAAAATAATACATATATATGATTTCTATTAGTATGTAATTAGTTTTATATCATTATCTTTAAAAGATTTTGTAAGTATAAGTAAAGGATATATATATATATTGTTATATCTGTATAAATTTATTTATTTATAAATGTATAATTGGATTTTTATAATATTTCTTTTAAGTTATTTATGAATAAACAAAAGAAAACGTTTAAATGTAAAATAATAATAAATACAAAGCTAAAGTTGAAAATATCATATAAATATATATATCGAGGACATATAAATACATAAAACATTTATAAAAATAAAACTAAATTGTGATTATTTTATAAATACATATTACTAACAAATGTAAGATAAATATAGCATGCAAATGACAAATGTAAAGTAATTTTAACAAGTGTCATAACTTTCATTTTCTTTTCAATTTTTAAAATTTATAAAAACAAAGCTATATGTATGAACTCTACTCTCTATCTCATTTCCTTTTTCCATCTTGCAAAACTTCTCATCTTCAAATTAAAAAAAACTTGAGATGGAATCAAAAGAAAATCAAACCTGGTAATCAAACTAAAAGCCTGTAAATATTTAGTCTCCAACCTAGAATAATCAAGCAATCTTCTCAACAACTCTTCAACCTGCATCAAGATCAAAAGCCATTTCAAAGTATCCAGTTTCAAGCATGCAAGTATTTTTCCAGATCAAAACTTCTAGTCTCAAGCTTTTTATTACAGATTTATAAAAAAATCCCGATTTTAGAATTAAAAAAATTTCCAGGTTTTAGGCCTCTATTCCAGGATAAGGTGAGTAAACCAAATTCTAGTTCATTTAAACATGGATGCATGAAATAAATTCTTGAAGTTTGAAGTATTAATTGTTGCATTAAACAAATAAATTATATATATATGAACCGAATTAATGGCATGTCTGTTTACAAGATAATGTTCTGTTCTTGCTATTCAAATTTTAAATCTGACAAAAAATAATGTTCTTCCTCTTTGATCTTCTTAGGACATGATGTATGAACAAAGTTTCTTTGTTATAACATGATATAAGTTTTAAAAATAATTTCAAGCTAAATTTAAAGCCAATTTTAGTGAAAAGGGAAGAAGAACAGTAGAATTTAAATACTCCTCTAAATCTCGACATTTTATTTTTGTTGTTTCAGGATTATAATTGGATTAGTTATAAAATTCTAGGATTTTTGAAACAGAAATCTTGATTTTTATGATAGTATATTGAGAGATTTTGTGGGTTGGCCAGAATTTGAGTTTTAAGAAATATGTGATGATCGGATTAATGTGGAAGGCCGTAATCAAATCTGGAGGAGAATTATGTGTTGTAGATCATGGGAAAATTGAGGTTTTATTTTTTTGATCATCGTTGGTGACGATACGATTATAACTAGGGTTTTAGATGTCGTTTCGTTTAGTCTGGGTTGGCGAAGCAATTCGAAGTCGTCGATGAACTATCGGTGATCGGACCAAGTAGGATAGAGGCGTGGTGATGTGGCGAAGCTCTAGACCAGTTCGCGTGGTTTCTGGTGATCTTGGGTGGTGGAGCGAGACATTTTGGGTTGATCAAAGTTTTTTTCAGGTTGGGTTGAGTACTCGATTTCAAAATTAGCCAACGATTCTCGGTGCAGGGTGGTCTGGTAGATAGAAGTGGTTGACGTCGACTCGTCGAAGGTCGAGAAATTGATCGGAGGGCGTCGGATCATGGGTGCATGTGCATGCGTGCATAAGCAATTCTAGAAGATGGAAAGGGATTGGGGAAGAAGGTCGTTTCCATGTTTAGCTCGAGTCATTTGTCGCATTTGTCTCGAAGGAAGAAGGGTTCGTGAGTAACCCGGGATTTTGACTCGAGCATTTTGTCTTGTGGCCTGAGTATTTTCATTAAGGGATCGGATTTACTTTAATATCTTTTATTTAAGGGCAAACAAAAGATATTTGTGACCAATTTCGAAGAAAAAAAGAAATGAACAAGTTTTCAAAGCCTTTATCAAATAGGCTTCAAAAATATAAGTTTATTAAAAACTTTAATAAAAAGGTGTTTTGAATAAAGTAATTTCAAACCTTTGAATTCAAATAAGTTTATTTTTGAAACTGAATAATTAATTAAAGTATGAGGTTTATCTTAGTTATTTAAGATTTTTCAAATCGAATATACTTTAGAAATGTAGTTAATGGATAGTTAATTACTTAGTATAAGTGATTAAAGAAATTACTTAATGTAATTAATTAGAGGATAATTAATTACTTAATGTGATTAATTAAAGGTTAACAAATAAATGTCATTAGTTAAAGATAATTAACTAATAAAAGTGATTAAGGGTTAATTAATTTAACTTAAGTGATTATGGGATAATCACTTGATGAAAGTAGTTAATTAAAGGAAATTATTTAATGGAAATAATTAAGGATTAATTACTTAGTATAATTAAATAAAGGATTGATTAATTAAGATAATTAAATAAAAGGTTGGTTAATTAAGGAATGAGATTAATTAAAGTTTAATTAATCAAAGAAAGTGATTATAGAATAATTAACTAATGTAATTAATTGAGAGTTAAAGAAATTAATTTTAAATAATTAATTAACATGATAATTAAAGGCTAACTAATGTGATTGGTTTGAGGATAATTAACCAATGAGATAATCCCTTAATGAGGTAATGACGGATAATTGATTTTAGATGGATAATTTAAGGGTTGATTAATTAAGGAAATTGATTAAAGGGCATGTTATTGAATGGGATTAATTAAAAGATAATTAATCAAAGTAAGTGATTACATGATAATTAATTAAGGTAATTAATTAAGGATCAATGTAATTAATTAACTAATGAGAATACTTAAAGGTTAATTAATGTGAATAGTTAAAGGAAAATTTATTTATGTAATTAATTAAAGGTTAATTACTTAATATAATTAAGGCATAATTAATCAAGGATGATTAATTAAGATGTTAACTAAAGAATGATTAATTAATTAGTTTGTAATTAATTAATGATTCAGTGAGTAGGATTTAAAGGTGATTGAGATAATTAATTTAATTTATTTAAATTGATTAGAAATGGTGAAACTAATTAAATCTTGCTTATGGATGATTGGATTTTGGATATGCCTTAAATTGGTTGATATCTCTGATATAGAATGTTTTGTGATACAATATGTTTTGGTCATACAGTGATAATGTGGTTATCTATCAATGATGAATTACTGTGTAAAAAGTAACATCCTGTATTTAAAGTTGAATTGTATCTAATTGAAAACTTAGGTTAAGATGACATGAGATTCGAAGATACCAGAGTCGGGTATCAGTAAATACCCTGAACCACTTCGATTTGTAATCTACAAACTTCTTTATAAACGGGATACATGATATTAAACAGGCTGGAATGGAATGAATTGTGTAATATGGATATTTAACCTAAAATTGTTGTGTGGTAGATGTTGACTATGAGAACTCGTAAGGATACGAGTTAACCTGATATTTGCATATGTTATAGCTTGGTATTTCATATTATATGGGTTTACTCACGCTACTTTCCAGCCTGACCCGGGTGTTACTTTGATGTAATGCTCGGGTCAGACCGAATATTACAGCTTTTCAGGTAAGGACGTTCTGGAGCTCAAGAGACGAGCTGGATGGTAGGAACGTATGGAGTATGTCCGCTGTGATATATTGTTGTATATCTAGGATAAGTTGATTTTAACTATCCAGTGATTATGGAATGTTGTAACTATGATGTATTAATGTAAATTAACTGATACAGTTTTTCCTTGTATAACTGTTATTTTATTTGATAGTATATTTTGATCCGCTGTGAAATGTGAGATTCTGTGTTTCATTTCTTTTTCTTCTTCTATCTCTTTTCTTCTTTTCCTAACTATCTGGAATTTTCGTGATCGAAAATTCTAGGTCGTTACAATCACTAGTAATGTCAGTAGCCAGGGAGGCACCGTGATAAGACAACACTAAAACAAAGTCGAAGTGGTCGCATATAAGGATAAAAGTATGACAAGGTACGTGAGGTGATGCTTAAGGTAGGATATTACCAATTTGCATTTCCTGACTAGTGGTAACCCCTAACGGCCCACCATGAACATCCATCCCATAATCAAATCAAGGTGCACCAATCAAGTCAAAAACAATATAGTAATATGAAGAACAAATGTCGCTATAGGTAGCTAGCCTCATTAGTCAGGTATGGCTCCTGTTTTAGTCATATCAAATTGGCACAAGTGTCGGGGTCATCCATCATTGTTCTCTTTCTTCAAATCCAACAATTGTTCACCAAATCCAACCACTTCATTCTCGACCATCCACCACGTACACAGTTTTTAAAATGGTTCCAATATTGACAGAGAGTATGCCAATAAGAGGCTCCGTCTCTTTAACAACCAAACATCATTTTGCACACCGTTTGGTTCTTTTATACTTCGAAACTGATTCATATTTGATATCAAAATATCATATTCACTTCAAAAATATCACTTCATTTCAAAATACCATACTCAAAATATGTCATTTCACTTGAAAATATCTTTTCAAATTCCAACTTAGATTATAACCACATTTAACTACATTCGAATTTAAATCAACGATTTAAATATAAACATTCCAACTTTGCGTAGTTTGAATTTTTAGAAAATAGTTTAAAGATTTAAAACGGTTTGACATAAAATGGTTTAAGTACTAAAAGTGTTTTACATAGTAAAATAGTTTGGAAAATCTAGATAATTTGAATATTAAAAAAGGTAGATTTTAAATTTTTTATATTAAAATAATTTATTTTGAAAATAGTATCAAATCAAATTTTTCCTTTCATTTCAACAATCTGGACCTATGTCTAAATTTCAAATCAACAAAACTCAATTTCCAATCTTTCAATCCAATTGACTCAATTTTGATTTAGTTTCAAATCAACTCGATTTCAATTTCAATTTGAATTAACTTCAATTTTCAAATTCATTTTTAACCTCAAATTTGATTCAACAATTCAATTCAATGATTTAAATTTCAATTCAATGATTTAAATTTCAATTCAATTCTTATTTTAAACCATTCTAATTTATTTCAATTTCAAGTCCAATTTCAATTTACTGATTTGCAACACTTAAATCAAATTAAACCTCATTGTTCAATTTTAAGATCCAAACTTAAAAATAATCAATTTTCCAAAATTTAAGTCATATATCGATTATAACTTCACATTTCAATTTTAATTCGTTAAACAATTTCTTTTTACCAATTTCAGTTTCAACATTTCAAAGCTTAAATTAGAAATAATTCAATTCATATAAATCCACAATTTATTTCCTATAAAACAATGTCATTGAACCAAGATCCAAATTCAAGATTTTAAAACCATTTAATTTAACCAACCCGGTGTCCACCCTATGCCAAGTGAATATTTATTTCAATTTTTTTAATTTCAGGAATGGATATACAACATTTCAATCCAAATCGGAGTGTTACAGGTATATATCATTCCAACTTGTTTCTTAATTTATTCAAAATAATTCAAATAATAGTTTATATTGTTTTCAATTAATATACAGGGTGATAACATGGCTATATATATATATATAAGTAAATAAACATCCAATTATCCAAAATGTCAACAAATAGACATCCATCAGAGTCAACATCCAAATCAGCCAATAAATCACAATAATTAACTAGTTATCAATATCAGGTATTACTGGCAATTAAATCTAATATTAATTTAAATATCAATTTAATTCAATATAAAATTGAATTTCAATTAAAATGTCAAATAAAACTACCAAACAACAGCCAATAAATTTTTTATCACTTCATAAATTTAACTCAACTAACATAAGAAGATTTAGTATTATATGAGTGGGTTAACAACTCACCTTTGATTTATAGCCGATCTAAAATCCAATAAAAGCTAAAAATTTGAACAGTCTCCAAATTTAACCAAATCAGATTCATGTTGTTTGGAATTTTAATACTTACCCAAAGGAAGAAACCGCGCCCAAATCCGAGTTCGTTGCAAAAGTTATGAAAGTTAGAAGTTTTAATTTTAAATTTTGAACTAAAATAGCAAAAGGGCACTAATTACCTCATCACCTCTCAAATCCTATAGAACATGCCCAAACCTAACCACCGATAACCCGCCGATCTTCATATGCCTGACGCTATCAATCCATTCATCTCCAACCACATCAGACCATGCCGCGACCTAATCAATGAAGGTTCTCCCACAATGCAATAACCAATTCTCAACTTCTATGGCATCTCCATTCCCATAAATGGCTTCCAACCAAGACTGATGTAGTCTTTGCTTAACTTAGCATAATTATTCCCAAGTCAGTTCTGGACAAATGGAGCCTCCGATCGAAAACAAATTCCGAACGTAAATTAAATTCGTCGAGAGCTTCGCGATGACATATTATGTGATAGGATTTGAGCAGTTTTGATCTTGGAGTTTGATTTAGAATTAGTAATTAGGGTTTATGAGATGTCTGCCATTGGGAAGGAGCAGATAAGAACAGAAATTGTACATATAGAAAATAGAATAGAGCCGCTAGGGTTTATAACAACATATATATAGACTAAGATGGATAAGAATGGATGGAACAAATTGAATGGGGACGAAGCGATAACAAAAACCCAAAAAGCCCGTTTCATTCCCGAAATGAAAATAGGTTATCCCATATATCAAAATATAGGTTTTCAATATTTTAAAATCGATGGAACTAATTTCAAACCATAATTCTAATGTATGCAGAAGTTAGCTTTTAAAATCAAGTTATATTAACTAAATTCCTTTAATCGATTTCTACGCATTTCGAGCTCGCACGATCAAACGATAAGTCCAATCGCTAGTAAACTTGAAATCCTATAATAATTCACTATTATGGATCCGATGAAACTGGTTTCATCAAAATCCAAGACAGTGCCCAAAAAGGCTAATTTTACAGATTAAACAATCTATTTTAAAAATCAATTTAATCACTTTGAAATTCTAAATTAGAAGTTACTTATCATCTTTTTGACTAAATTAAAATTAATAATCTTTTAAAATTAAATTTCCCATATTAAATCAAAGATTTAAGTATTACATTAATTTCAACATTAATTTACAATAGATAAAACCTAGTTTATTATAATTTAAATTCCAACATATTCTTTTATTTTGATTAACATGTTATTTTTATCAAATCAACAAATATCTTATGTGTTAATTAAACATAAGTTTCCATTTTATTACATTCATTATTCTACAGTTAACATCTTTTCTCATATTAATTGGAAATTTAATTACATTAAATTTCATCGATTCCCAAATAAATTTCAATGGATTTAATAATAAGATGATAATTAAAAGAATATAGCTTAGTGAATCTAACGCAATTACAAATTTATGATTTAAAAATAAGGAGTATAAATTTACCTACAAATGTTAAAACTAATTTCAATTAAATAAAATCCAATTTCCCTATTTTATACAACATTTATTTTATTCATTTTAATCTTTACTATTACCGTTAATTGTAATTACATTAAACAGTTGTCAATTTCATTCAGTCAACCTTATTAATTATATTTTAGCAATTTTTTTCCATTAATAAATCATAAATTTTAATTTCTGACAAAATTAAATTCCAAAATCTTATTTAATTTAATATTTTTAGTATCAAAAAAATAGGTCGTTACAGATCCGATAGCTTCTGCATAGAAAAATGCTGCCCATGTACCACTTTCTGAGGGATCATACCCACAAAGTTTTCTTCTCTTCTCGTGTATCCAAATACTTTTTAGTTCATAACAACCATGGCATCTATTCAACAATTGCATCTATTCCACTACTGCAACCATCCAACAAATGTAGTTCAATATAATCAATGCAACCACTATAATCGATGCACTTAAATATAATCAATCCAACCCATGCAATCCATGCAATCATACAATTTAATAGAAGCGGAGAACATTATCTCTACTCATCGGTCATAATATATCATCATATGGGATAACAACGATACTGGTACACTTGCCATTAATTATCACATACATTTGATAACATCCAATCATTAAATAAGAAAAGAATAGCACAAATATACTTACATTCATACTAATCATTTATAGCAACACTTCAGAATGTAAGTATAAATCAACAATTGTATATCAGTCACCTCATGATAGTCTTAAAACATCAATCATCAAGTGTGTACTTGTAACGACCCGTAGATTTTATTCGTTTTATTTATTTAATTAATTGAATTTTTCGAAATTTTAAATAATAAAATTTTGAAATAAAAATTTAATATTTGAAATGCGTCTAGTTAAACATAGCAACTGGTAAATTTTCATCCGGAAATATGAAAGTTTATTTCATGTGTAATTTTATTTCAATTTAATCAGTTAGAAATTGATGAAAATAAAATGTTTTCGAAACCTAAATATTTTTTATATAGAAAACTGTAAATCGTCTTCTGAGGAAGACGTCATTTTTCATTTTTTCAAATTCGGACTTCTTTAGCTCCGTCGATCTTATTTTTCTGCATTTTTGCTGCATTTTCCGCTAATAGAAAATTCGAATTTTTATAATTCAATCGTACCACTGATATCCATATGCCGTTTTGATCGTCTCATCATGCTGATCTCCATGGTATATTCAATTGTCAATTTCGAAAACCGGTGCGTAGCGCAATCTATGAAATGGTGACCCGTATCGGTACCGTTTGAGCTTTCTGAAATCTTGTGTCTATTCGAATTTCCTCCGTATTAATCAAACGGTCTTTAGCATTTATGTCTCCTAGAATTAAGTCAGGACCTTTCTCTATTCCCAATGATTAATAAGTGTTGGTTCGTTCAAATTCCTTCCGGACCCTTCATTTTCTCTGCGGTTCATTTGGAAAACAAAATACATATTCTCTTCACTGCTACTTTTTTTTTATTTCTAACCTGCTACTGCAAAAAAAATTCGGCCACCATTATTTTTTCCCCCTCATATCATCTTCCACTTTTCCAGACCCTTCCCCTCGGCCTTAGCTCACCCAAACCATCTCCGCCTCTTTTCTCTGTTCCCTCCGACCAAACCTACCCACTCAACACTTAACTTTGGCCTAGCCTACCTTTGCCCACCTCCCTTGCCAAACAACTCTGCCTAGATCCCATTGCTCTGACCCACCACATCACCTCTGCTTGTAGCTAGCCGAGCTCGTGCAGTCCAGCCAAACCACCAATCAATGGCCGAACCTTCCCTTTTGCGCAGCCGCCTGAGCCCATCACCGAGCTGCGACACAAATCCGACCTCCTTCTCAGCCGCTCCTCCACCACACGCCGACCACCTTCTTTCTTCTCCGCCTCGGCCTCAACAAACTCACGGCCACCCGAGTATCCACTCTCCCAGCCAACATATGCAGCAACACCGCGTCCCACTTCTCCTCTACAAGGCCGCACATACCAGTTCTTCGGTTCCATTCTTGTTCATCCATTCCTCTGCTAGCTCGTTCGTTTGTAAATCCATGCAAAAGGTGGTATGTTTAAATTTGGCTATTAAAACTATATATGTTTTATATGTGGAACGTGTTAATCTTTGGTGTAGATACGTATACATATCTAAGTTATATTATATGGTTTGGGTATTTGTTTGTTGTGCACGTGATAAGCTGTTTTATATGTTACAGTATTATATCCTTGAATTTTAATAAGTATAGTTATATGAATTGAATATAAAGCAAGTTTATTTGATTTTAACCGTAACATATAAATACAAATATATTGTATATAACGTACAGGTTCGCGTATAACCATTTTGGGTAGCTTGTATGTGGGTTATGAATAGGTATATCTAGTTACAGAAATACTTTATTTCAAAAAGCATTGTCTGTTGTTTTTTTGTCGATTATAGTCTTCGGTTATACATATAATAATAGTTTATATATATAGCATTTGGTATACAAGTATTTGAGTTTATAGGATTTAACGTTTAAGTACTTTTAGGTATTTTGTACACAAAATATGGTTGGTATAGCTTTACTGCATAAGTTGTATATACATATAAGTTACAAAATATTAACTTTTAAAAATTGTAACACGTGAATAAGTTCGCATATATGTGTATTTGCATTTTTTTATATATATGGAAGATTGATTTTCAATTTTATATGGATATGAATAAATATATGTTTGATTAATTTAATAGGTGTTTAAAATTTAAAATATGATTATATATATATGGTTATATATACCTAAGTTCATTTACACCAATTATCTCCATCGACCCAATTCTGATTTGATTTCATCTATTCCATGTTATCAGTTGATCATCGAAATCGTGCTTGAATTCGCAACTCAATTCCAATGTCCGTTCTCTGAGCATATCTGTGTCATCTCCTGAATCTGTCTAGCCTCGGAAGTGAGCAATCACTCACGATTAATGTTCTTTTATTTATTAAATCTGATTGCAATTGAAACGACAATTGAAATATTGCTGTTGTTAGTTATTTGCACAGTTATATATATGTTATGACCTGTATCAGTTCACCTGTGACATCTGACACCATTATCTGTTATTTATACGATAATAATCCAGTTTGATTTATAACTGATTAATTGTTTGATGTTTACATTGGACGTTAAATTATTAATATTTAAAGTGATAAATAATATGCAATTGAATTTGATATAGGATAGTTAATGAATTTAAAACTGATATATGTGTTAAATTTGATTTGTTAAATTTGTATAATATGTCCCCCCCCCCCTTTAAATGTTAAATAAATTGACATGTAGAAATAGTGTTAACAACACCTTGAACCATTGAATGTATATTGTATAAAATTGATGTAATATAAATTGCATAACGAATATCAAGTGAAGAACCGTATAAATGTTAATGTAATAATCTTTAATCTACATAAAAATGATAGTGTAGATTCTAGAAATAGTTATATTAATTTGCACAAACAAAAATGTGAATTAATACGATTATTTCGGGATTATTTGAATTAATTATTGAATTGTTATTGACTGTTGTTATTGCTTGTTTATTTACTTATACACCATCCCAATTATCACACTGCAAGTTCCCTTTGCTATGCTTTGATTTTTGAATTGAAATGGGATCGGGTTGAAATGATAAATACCCAAATTAAACTTGACCTAGGATAGAGAATTAAATAAAACTTGATTGGTCAATAATTTAACTTTAAAATAAAAATAAAGATTTTATTTGAATAAAAAATAAGGGTTTAAATGAAGTTGGAATTTGAATTCTAGTGAAATTTAAATATTAGTATTTAATAATATGAAACAAAATACTAACAAAGGAATTGATGAAAGAACGTTGTTTAACTTAAGAAATGATTGAATTAAGTTTGAAATTAGTTAATAATTAAGTTTAAAATTATTTAATAATTAAATAAGATTGAATTATTTAATAATTAAATAAAATTGAATTCTTGATAAGTGAAATTGAACTTCTTTAATAAGTGAAATTGAGTTATGTAATAATTAAGTTTTAGAAATTTGTTTAAGATAAATAAGTAAATAAGTGAAATTGATTTTTCTTTAACGAGAAGTAAAATATGTTTTATGTGTTGAAATAAATATAAGACTTGTAATTTAAGAATTTGATTTGAAGAATCTAATTTAATTCAATTTGAAGTTTTGATATAATGAAGTTGAACTTAAGTAATTGATTTAATGAATTGGAAATTTAATAGAAATTGTTTTGAATGATAAATAACTTAACGAAAATTGAATGAAATCTATCAATGAATTTAAATTGATTTAAATTTTAAATTAAATTAGTTTAAATAATTATGGAATGAAATTTATATACGAACTTGAATCAATATTTGAATTGTTTTAAATAAAAATTGAAATTGAATTATAAGATTTTGAAATGGTAATTTGAAAGTTTTGAAATGTAAATTATGGAAATTGATATAGAAAGACAAATGGAATGCTGGTTTACAAATTCTAATTGAAATTGAATTGGTTTAGTTTTTGAAATTTATTAAATGACCAATCGGTGGAATAATTACGAAAGTTATTAAAGAAACTAGAACCGGTTATGGACATACTCTCTGTCTAAACCGAAAACCACTTTAATAACTATGCGCGAAGTGTGATCCAGAATGAAGTGGTTGGAATGATGTACGTGATGACTGAAGAAAGAGAATGATAATAGATAGCCTTGACACTTGTGTCAAATTGGAAATGACTAAAACAGGAGCCGTGCCAGGCCAAATGGGGTTAGCCACCTCGAGCGAACACACTTCTTCATAAATTACTCATTACTTGTTATTGATTGGTGCACCCTCGAAATTGTGGGAGTGTTGTTTCGCGGTGTTGCGATCGTTGCGGCGATGCGTTTCACCAGTCCGGATCAGGAAAGCGGTAGTTTCACTACCTTTGGTATTGCCTCATGTGCCTTGTCATACTTGTATCCCTATATACGCGACCACTATGAATTTGTTTTGTGTTAAACCTATGGAGTACTCCCTGATATCCCACTAGTTTACGGTGGAGTTTACAGTGTTGTATAGACTATGACACTTATATAAAATGTGTTAAGAGGGATAATGGTAACGCCTTAACACTATTTTAATACTTTATATTACCGATAGACATTGTCTATTTAGCGTATATTACTACATGGTAGATAGTTTAACGGATCCTTAGAGGATGGTTATTCCAACGTCCTTTGAGTTACTTGTATTTCAGTTGTTATTTCACTTGAGTTGGATTTATTAATATAAGAATGTTAATCCTGACTCGAGTGTTTTGTGTTTTGCTTTACGCTCCGGTCAGACTGAGTGTACCAGTATTCGAGACTCACCTTTGGAGTTGGAACTTCGCTTGAAGATCCAGCTATTTATCCAGCTTTCAGATATTCTATTGATTCTAGTGATGTATTCTGATTCTTGTATTCGACTATTGTATTCGAGACTTCTGTTGTACCTTATTTAACTCTATTATATATATAGTAGCTTCATCAACTACTATCTTTTGTTTCTGCTGCATTTATTACGCTGTGTCTGTGATCTGTGATTATTTATTTACTGTATATTCTCAGTTTTGCCAAATTTAAATTAACAATTCGGTATTTTGAATTATTCAAGTTCGACATGTGCGGATGCGAATGGTCCAAAATAGCGGGTCGTGACAGTACTGCTCCAAACAATCATTAGTAACACAAACTCCAATATAAATAAACAATAGTTAACTACACATGACGTAGTAATAATAACAAGACGTTTAAATACGATATCATCGTAACAAAATAACATACATGATAAACAAAATCAATAGTTAGTCGTATATTACACCCATTCAAAACATCATATTTACAATCATTATTTTCTTTCAAGTATAACATTATTTTTATTATTTTTTATTACAAACTCACGCTATATTTACTTCAAAATCAATAACAATTCTTTCAAATTGATAATATACTTAAAATACTTTGTTGCAATCTCATTACTTAATTCTTTTCAAACAATATATCAAAAATAGTAATTTCATAAAATTAGCTTTCTAATCAATGATATTATTATTTACGCCAAAGTAATAATATCCATATTAAACCTCTTTAATATACTTCAAAATCAGTTTATTTCCATTTGTTTCAAAATAGTGTAACTTTCACTAAAACTATATCATTATTATTTATAAAATATCACAATGTTAAAGAATAATAACACATTTCAAATTAAGTTTAAATTATATTTTATGTTATTATTTATGGGTTTCACTATAAATTCATAAATAACAATCTTACTAAATTTCTTCAATTGATTTCATTTTCAATTAAACATTGTTGTATAAAAACATCACACAAAAACTATAAATAATCACATTAATCATTCATTTATCTTTTTTCCTTATTATATAATTTCACTTATCTCACTTTAACGAAAAATAGTCATATTTTAAAATCCACTATTAATTGCGATTGAAAATCCAACTATATAACAATCAGCAATAAATAATCAACCAACGGCTCAGCATATCCAAAATGCCAAAAATATTCAAATAATTATGAATATATCTCAACATGGATTAATAATTATAATTTTCCATCAAAGGACATCTATTTTATGATTTAAATTAAGTTAATTAAATAAATAAATCGGACAAATGTGCTTTTCCAATAGTCTTCAAACTCGACAAAACCATTTCCATTTTGTTCAAAAAATTTCCAAGAGCCCAATAGAAGAAACCACGCATGAATCGGAGTTTGTATGCACAAGATATTGAGATTAGAAGATATACAATATTAATATTCAAAAATAAATAAAATAGAAGCAATACGCATATATATGTAACCTTTTCCTTAATCATTCAAGCTGCATATCTAAACTCATGCTCGAAACCCACTCCAGGTCGCCATTTGCATCATCGATCGTTGTCACCGTACATGAGTTCGCCCAATTTTGAGACCACTAACTTCACCATCTCGATGTTCTTTTTTTCTTAGCCACCGCTACCCCTCAGACGTCCATCGCCACCTTGAATTGGAGCTCCATCCAAATCCAGTTTCACCACTTTCAGCCCAAATTATGGCGACCTCATCAACGTCCAACCCTATCTAACTGATAGATATGCTCCCCTAAGCATCCTATACACACCGAAAACATCTAATTGTCCTTCGGTTAAAGTTTCACAGTTAAACCTGAAACCCTAGATTCGATGGCCGAGAATAAATCGCCAATTTTTGGTTACCCTGAAAGATATACCCAAAAACGAACGCTTTACGTTATTCCATTCATCGAGAGCATTCTGATGATATATAATTTGATAAGGTTTAGTCATTTTGTTTATTAAACCAATTTGTAATTAGAGATAGTCATCCACTAATGGTACGTAATCGATTAATTTTGAAAATTTGAGAAGAAAATGAAGATAAAGGTTTTAACAATTCGCCTTTTCAACCTAGGAATGTCGACACTAATACATCCACGATATTCGCATGCCAAGCACCTAAGTGATGGAAAGATGAATTGTTAGGGTTAAATTAAAGAAAAAGAAACGAACAAGGAAGAAGGAACACAATATGAGAATCTCACAGTGAATCGATCATATATAATATCATATGAGTAGAAAAAAGGCATACTACAATACAGAAATTTAGGAGTAATCAAACCGAAGTACTATAATTAGCCTGGATAGTTATAACAACCTATCCTCACAAATGCTGATATGTATAATATAGTTATATGGCAGAAATAAGAATACTACAGTAGGTGAAACATCCAACTCGTCTTCCTGAGCTCTAACGAACATCAATGTAAACCTTCCTTTCTCAAATTACTCGAGAGAACATGCAAGGATTTTAGGGAAAACAAAAACCAAGTGTCAGACATAAACCTGGTATGAGAACCCAAGATATATGTAGCTAGCATATAACAGTACTTTTGAGGCCGAGTGGAATGCCATATTGGTTATCCTCTCAAAAGTACCACTATCTAATAAGTACATAAGGTAATATATTAGATAATGCCTTGGGTGAAGAATATAAATATAGGACATAGCCGAAATGGTTACATTCAATAACATTTAGGAGCACAATCAAATCCTATAATGAACTTTCCCATAATTGATTTTTTATGGAGATCTCTCCAATGGAGCCGAATCCAATCTCCTGCACAAGGGTCGGAAAGTACCTCCGAGCACCGTATATCTCTCGATAGAATATAACATTAAGGAAAACATAGCTAGTCGACACCCAAACACGTGATCCTAAATATTATCACCTCCTACACATAACAATGATAAGCATACTCAAGATATGGAGTGATAATATCCTATCGTGGGTCAGCCAAACCCCATGCAATGCCCTTCTTTGCTTTTTGCCATTTTCGATGTCGAGGTTACGTTTGACATCCTTCACACGAGTTTTCATTACTCGAATAGAACATGAATCCCCAATTAGAGTCCTACATCTCGAAACCACACATGGATTCCAACATCTCAAACATATCCACTTTCAAGATATAGAACACTTATCTCAGCCTTGAATTGGTTTTAGGTAAAACATTTAACAACCCCGGTCTCTTAAGACTGAATCGATGAATTTGGTCATTCAATAATAGTGAGAACGATCGCATATGAAAACCGTCATGTATACTTATCACATTTTTGATATTTCCATCTCACACCATCCCTCGATCAAGAGTGAAGCCGGTAGCAAGAGAATTATTGCTCATATCCCTACACAAACATCAGTCTCAATTCCCATAGATAGACAAGCCTACTTCATTGGCTTTTAGTGCTAAGTATACGACTAAGTGTTTTCCATAAACAAGTAAATATAAAAAGCACGATCAATTCACACAAAGCACGACCAAGTCACACAAGAGACTTCTAATCCTCTTTTTGTTTAATTAATATTTTATTAGTTAAAACCACTTTTACTAGTGAAACTTCTTTTATCTAATAAAACATTCGTTACCAGTTTCTATTATTCCTTTGGACTCTTTCAATATTTCAAAAGGTATTCATATATTAATATCAAATGGTACACATATAATCATGAAGATTCCTTATTTAAAACACGTTTTTTATACTAAAAAAAGTACATATTTACTTATCTCAAATCATATAAGTATGTTCACAAATTATTAATAAGATTTCTAAGTTAAAACCTTTGCGCTTTCTATCCTTTTTCAAAAGATTCCTTACATATAATTTCCTTCATTATATCAAAAGGATCTAAGTATTTTCACAAATCGATTCAAAATATTTAAGACTAATATTACTTAAAACATTGTCACTACAAACCTAAAACCGCTTCATATTTATGCTTATCCTTAAAATATTCTTTTAAGATAATATCTGGTTAAGTTCGAAAGTTGAATAATCGAATATCTAGTCAAAATAATTGCTTATAGAAATAAATGTTCGTATATTTAATTCATTTCCAACATTTCAACTTAAACATTCCTCATTCAACAGTGAATCCTAGTAAGTTAGAGTACCGGTTGCATCAAAGCCTTAGTTAGACACTTCATTCTTGAATCTCACAAATAAACAAGCATACTTATTTGCGTTTAGTGCTAAGCATAGTATTAATGATTTTTATAAACGAGTTAAAAAACAATATGATTAACTCAATTTCGGCATTCATGACTTAACCATTCCTCATTCAAGAGGGAAGCTTGGTTGGTTAGAGCTTATTGTTCCATCCCTAGTTGATATCAATCCTAACTTCCAGAAATAGATAAGCCTACTTCCTCAGCTTTCAAAGTTAAGCGAAGTTAATTACCTTTTAAACAAGTAAGTAAACAACAAGATTAACACGTTTCCAACATTCCAACTTAACTATTCTTTGTTCAAGAGGGAAGCTCGATGGGTTAGAGCTCTATTTCTCCATCCCTATTCGGCGTCAATCTTAACTCTTAGAAATTAAAGAAGTATACCTCATCGGCTTTTACGGTTAAAACTTTTCTTTACTTTCATAGACATGTCCTAATAAATCAATTTAAATGTTTTCCTTTTATGTTTCCCTCCAAGCTGAAATACTATAGACCTCTAAGTGGATTGGTATTTTAATTAGTCGACAAAGAATAGATCATTAAAGGAGTTCTAACTTATTGATGTATATATGTACAATACAATTGTATGAAGATATTGTTAGGAACTGAGTTGATGATGTTTTGATGACAACAACCTTATATAGTTATTATACTTTACTTTATAAAATATATACTAACATTTCCATATAGATAGATAGATATATGTATGTATATAGGAAGTATATGCAGGTATTATCGAAGACTGATCAGTATAAAGATTCAAGCATCAAGATGAAGATTAGAGATTCAAGATTCAAGACTTTAGAGAATCAAGATTTCAAGATCTCAAGATAAGTGTCTAGTATTTTGTTAAAACTTCATAATAGCACTCTCATCTTTCTTCCAATTTTCTTTTGGGATGGAACTCAATTTCTATCGTAACCAGCGGCTTACAAACCCACGACAAGTAGCTTACAAACCTACGACAAGTGGCTTACAAACCCACGAAAATCAAAATCATTTAAACTACTTTGTACAAGTTCTCGAGTCCTATGGAGGAGCTCTGTAGGAAGGTTCTTGCAATTTCAGTTTAAATAGATTTTTCAAAATGTTTTTAAATCTGTTTTTCAAAATGTTTTAGCTTTCAAAATCATGTTTTCAAAAATGTTTTCAAACTTTGTTTTAGCCTTGAAATATTCCTCCATTCTGATTTTAAAAACTTCTATTTTTAAAACATCAAACTTATTCTGATTTTAAATATTACTTATATAATTGACGGTCTATATCAATTATATATATATATATATATATTTAAAATAATGTTTTATATTCATTCTCTATCTCAAAATATTGTTTAAACACTTTATTTTGCTTCAGAGAAGTTTCAACTTGTTTTAAATTCAAATGCTTTTACAAAACAACATCTCTACAATTTTGAACTGAGGGATGTCAATATATGGGGATACCCCATGTCGACATGGTGACAGTTGGATTCAAAATTCAAATTTCAAAAGAAGTGTCCATTCGTTCAAAAACCTTTCGCCAATGGTTATGACTGTTGTGCATCTATATAAAGGCTTCCAAAACGAATTTTTTTAACAACTACTTTCTTATTTTCTTCACTCTTTCTTCTCCACCATTCCATATCCATAAAACTTCATATTTTCAAGATGGTGCCATCATTCTGCCAAATTCTCAATAGAAAATCATTTAGATACTCTCTCTATTTGATTCTCCATCATTCTACTAAAGATCAAAGTGCTATTCATAGTTATAGGATTAATTTGCATTCAAAAAGTCCGTAGAGTCGATCCATTCAAAAGGATTGTTATTAAGAAGTATTAGGGTGATCTTGTGTCCCGTAAATCAAGAGAGTTTACCCCAGACTCGGAGATAGGAGGGTTCCTCAAGGCCTTAGAAATTGAGGGTTGTAATTTGGATATTGGCTTATAAAAATCTGTACAAGGATATTGCCTTGGTGCAGGACTGGATGTAGGAGGATTCCGAACCAGTATAAAATCCGGTGTGTTCTTTCCTTTTACTTGCTTTACTTTACTATTTGCATTTGTCATATGTTCTGTGATCATTCTGTGTTAGAATTCTGTTTAGATTTGTGTTGAAAGTTTTAATTTAGTCATATAATTCATATATTCTGTAAAACACTATTCACCCTCCCCCCCTCTAGTGTTATTTCTGCCTTAAGATCCTTAATCCGCATCCCAACCAATTGGTATCAGAGCATTGGTTTTCATTGTTTTCATAATCTGAAACTTGAAAAATATAAAAATGGCATTTTTGGAAAATTGTGTTAAAACTGTTTTGAATATATGCATTTCATCAAAGTTTCATAAGTCTGCATATAGTTATTTTGAAAAATCAAGTTATCTATCGAATTGGTATGTTATGCAGGAACAGACATGTTATATGGCTTTTGACGAAGCAACACCCAATGGACAAACTGTGCAAATTGAGAAAGATAAATGGATACTTGATAGTGGCTGTTCAAGGCACATGACTGGAAATCCCGAGATACTCAAGGACATTACTTATCAAGACGGTGGATTAGTCAATTTTGGTGACAACTCTAAAGGATATGTGGTTGGCGTCGGCAATGTCGGTAACTCTAAAACTTTACTTATTTTTGATGTTTTATTAGTTAGGAACTTAAAACATAATCTGCTTAGTATAAGTCAACTTTGCGATAAAGGTTTTAAAATTAAATTTGAAAAAGATAAATGTCACATTGAAGATGATAAGTCTAATATAATTTTTGAAGGTATTAGGAAGAAAAATATTTATATCCTTAGTATGAAAATTTCAAATGATAACCTATGTCTTTTGGCTAATACAAGTGACCCTTGGATTTGGCATAAAGGATTTGGCCATTTGAATTTCAAATTATTATCTAGGCTATCAAAACTTGACTTAGTTAGAGGTCTACCCAAGTTAAACTTTAAAGTAGATAGTATTTGTGATGCTTGTCAATTAGAAAAACTTAAGAAAAGTTCATTTAAATTAAAAGATGCTATTTCTACCTCTAGTCCTCTAGAATTTCTTCATTTAGATTTATTTGGTCCATCTCAAGTTCAATCAATTAACCATAGTAAATATGTTTTTGTTATAGTGGATGATTATTCAAGATATACTTGGACAATCTTTTTAAAACATAAAAGTGATGCTTTTGAAATCTTTAAAAACTTTTCTAAAAGGATTCAAAAACAACATTCTTTCAAAATTAAAACTATTCGAAGTGATCACGGTGGTGAATTTGAAAATGAAAATTTTGAGAATTTCTGTACTCAGAAGGGAATTACTCACAACTTTTCATTTCCAAGAACTCCACAACAAAACGGAGTAGTAGAAAGTAAGAGTAGAACGATTCAAGAGTGTGCTCGTACAATGCTTTCTGATAGTAATTTACCTAAATATTTTTGGGCTGAAGTAGTTGCTACAGCTTGCTATATATTAAATAGAATTTTAGTTAGACCATTAACAAATAAAACTCCATATGAATTACTTTATAATAAGAAACCTATAGTTGCTTATTTCAAAGTATTTGGGAGTAAATGTTTTATACTTAATACAAAAGATAATTTAGATAAATTTGAACCAAAAGCTGATAAAGGATTCTTTATTGGTTATTCTAATAGAAGCAAAGCATTTAGAGTTTTTAATTTAAAAACTAATACTATTGAATAAACTATGCATGTATCTTTTGATGAAAATCTGAAAGAATTGTACAAATAGATGATAAAGAAGATTTTATAAATTTAAATCAATCTAATGAAACTATTAGTGAAATAAATCAACCTAATAAGAGATTTAAAATATCAAAAGATCATCCTATAGAAAATGTTTTAGGAAATATTGAATCTGTAGTAAGAACTAGAAATTAATTAAGTAGTATGAGTAATGTAGCCTTTATATCAATAATTGAACCTAAAAATCCAAAGGAAGCATCTTCTGATGATTCATGGATTCTTGCTATGCAAGAAGAATTGAATCAATTTACCAGAAATGATGTATGGGAACTTGTTCCTAAACCTGAGGATAAAAGTATAATTGGAACTAAATGGGTTTATAAAAATAAAATGAATGAACACGGTGAGGTCGTAAGAAATAAAGCTCGTTTAGTCGCGCAAGGTTATTGTCAAGAAGAAGGAATTGACTATGATGAAACCTTTGCCCCCATAGCAAGATTAGAAGCTATAAGAATTATACTTGCTTTCGCTAATTATAATAATTTCAAATTATATCAAATGGATGTTAAAAGTGCTTTTCTAAATGGTTTTGTAAAAGAAGATGTTTATGTTGAACAACCTCCACTTTTTGAAGATAATAAATTTCCAAACCATGTATACAAGTTAAAGAAAGCTCTATATGGTCTAATACAAGCTCCTAGAGCCTGGTATGAAAGACTAAGATCTTATTTACTTCAATCTGGTTTTGAAATTGGTAAGGTAGATACAACACTTTTTTTTAAAAGAAATGATCAAGATATTCAACTGGTTCAAATATATGTAGATGATATAATCTTTGGATCAGCTAATAACATAATGAATAAAGAATTTTCAGATATAATGACTAAAGAATTTGAAATGAGTCACACGGGAGAATTAAGTTTCTTCTTAGGGCTTCAAATTAAACAACTAGAAAATGGAATCTTCATAAGTCAAGAAAAATATGCTAAAGACTTAATCAATAAATTTGGTTTAAGTACCTCTAGTGGGAAACCAACTCCAATGTCAACAAATGTAGGTTTAAGTAAAGAAGACAAATCAAAAGATATTGATCAAACTTTATATAGGGGTATGATTGGTTCGCTACTTTATATAACAGCGAGTCGTCCTGATATTATGCATAGTGTTTGTCTCTGTGCAAGATACCAATCACAACCTAAAGAAACTCACTTAAAAGCTGTTAAAAGAATTTTAAGATATGTAAAATACACTTTAGATTATGGTTTATTTTATCCTAAAAATAATACTTTTGATTTAATATCATATAGTGATGCTGATTATGCTAGTTGTAAATCAGACCGAAAAAGTACAAGTGGAACTTGTCACTTTCTAGGACATTCACTGGTTTCCAGGTTCAGCAAGAAACAAAATACTGTTTCCTTGTCAACAACTGAAGCAGAATATATATCTGCTGCTCTGGCCTGTTCACAAGTCATATATATGCAACAAACTTTAAAAGATTTTGGAATCAACATAAGTAAATCACCAATATATTGTGATAATACTAGTGCAATAAATCTATCTAAAAATCCAACTCATCATGCTAGAACTAAACATATTGATATAAGACATCATTTTCTTAGAGATAATATAACTAAAGAAACAATAACTCTAGATTATATAAATACTGAAAAACAAATTGCTGATATATTAACTAAACCGTTAACCGAGCAGAATTTTACTAAATTTAGAAGAGAATTAGGTATTTGTTCAAAATCTGAAATATAAAATAATATAATATAATAATCAATAAAAATTCAAAATAAAAATTACACTTTTTCTGAAAGACATGTCGACATGCCCCATCCCCTGATGTCGACATACCCAACAAAAATTTGAAAATAGAATTTCCCTCCAAAGTTAGTTATTTGGTTATTTATCTATTTATTTCATTTTCTCTCCTCTTTCTTCACTATATTATCTGTAAATAACTTCTGAAACAATAAAATAATGGCCTCCTCTTCTACTATTGAACCCACTTCACCCACATCTCCTCATTCTGGTCCATTTCAACGATATACACACGCTCGAGTGATCAAATTGTAAGAGAAGATGAAAGATATCCTTCAATTGTTGACTAAAATTCAAGTAAGTCAACTTTGAATAGCTAGAGAACAACAAAGGCAAGGGAATATTATTAGGAATGTACAAAAATTCCTTATGGGTAACCGTACAAATCCTATTAATATTGAAGACTCTTCACAAGCCATGGAATCAGAGGAAGAAGAACCTATGGAAGAGCCACAAGAAGACCAAGAGGAAGATCAACCTTTTCTTCAACCCGAAGTCCCTATAAATGAGGATGAGAGCGTTGTTTGCGTTGGTGAGATCCTTATTGATACTAATGGAAACATAATTGAACAATGTGGAAACTTTTGTCTCCACTACCCCAATTGTTCGATTCATAAGTCTCCTATAGTTAAGGATCGCCATTAAAGCGTACTTTCTTTTTTATTCTTTGTTTTAATTTGTTTTGTTTGTTCGTGTTCATGTATGTTCTTATATATGTCGTAATAACAAAAATGTGTTCAGTTATACTCATTGTTTCATGCTTATTCTATACATATTATTTGTTCATACTAATCATTCTTGAATTCTTAAGTAGTTAATAGTTTTTGTTGATGACAAAGGGGGAGAAAGTTATAAAAATATATGGGCTTGGTGTAAGGGGGAGTCATGGAGTAAGGGGAAGTTGTAGTTTTAAGAAGAAGTCATGGAGTAAGGGGAAGTTATGGAGAGTTAAGGGATGGTAAGAATATTTTATAAATAAAAGTTGTCATCATCAAAAAGGGGGAGATTGTTAGGAACTGAGTTGATGATGTTTTGATGACAACAACCTTATATAGTTATTATACTTTACTTTATAAAATATATACTAACATTTTCATATAGATATTTATATATATATATAGGAAGTATATGCAGGTATTATCGAAGACTGATCAGTATAAAGACTCAAGCATCAAGATGAAGATTAGAGATTCAAGGCTCTAGAGAATCAAGATTTCAAGATCTCAAGATAAGTGTCTAGTATTTTGTTAAAACTTCATAATAGCACTCTCATCTTTCTTCCAATTTTCTTTTGGGATGGAACCCAATTTCTATCGAAACCAGTGGCTTACAAACCCACGACAAGTAGCTTACAAACCTACGACAAGTGGCTTACAAACCCACGAAAATCAAAATCATTTAAACTACTTTGTACAAGTTCTCGAGTCCTATGGAGGAGGTCTGTAGGAAGGTTCTTGCAATTTCAGTTTGAATAGATTTTTCAAAATGTTTTTAAATCTGTTTTCAAAATGTTTTAGCTTTCAAAATCATGTTTTCAAAAACATTTTCAAACTTTGTTTTAGCCTTGAAATATTCCTCTATTCTTATTTTAAAAACTTCTATTTTTAAAACATCAAAACTTATTCTGATTTTAAATATTACTTATATAATTGACGGTCTATATCAATTATATACATATATTTAAAATAATGTTTTATATTCATTCTCTATCTCAAAATATTGTTTAAACACTTTATTTTGCTTCAGAGAAGTTTCAACTTATTTTAAATTCAAATGCTTTTACAAAACAACATCTCTACAATTTTGAACTGAGGGATGTCGACATATGGTGATACCCCATGTCGACATGGTGACAGTTAGATTCAAAATTCAAATTTCAAAAGAAGTGTCCATTCGTTCAAAAACCTTTCGCCAATGGTTATGACTGTTGTGCATCTATATAAAGCCTTCCAAAACAAATTTTTTAACAACTAATTTTCTTATTTTCTTCACTCTTTCTTCTCCACCATTCCATATCCATAAAACTTCACATTTTCAAGATCGTGCCATCATTCTGCCAAATTCTCAATAGGAAATCATCTAGATACTCTCTCTATTTGATTCTCCATCATTTACTAAAGATCAAAGTGTTATTCAGAGTTATAGGATTAATTTGTATTCAAAAAGTCCATAGAATTTATCCATTCAAAAGGATTGTTATTAAGAAGTATTAGGGTGATCTTGTGTCCCGTAAATCAAGAGAGTTTACCCCAGACTCGGAGATAGGAGGGTTCCTCAAGGCCTTAGAAATTGAGGGTTGTAATTTGGATATTGGCTTATAAAAATCTGTACAAGGATATTGCCTTGGTGCAGGACTGGATGTAGGAGGAATTCGAACCAATATAAAATCCGGTGTGTTCTTTCCTTTTACTTGCTTTACTTTACTATTTGCATTTGTTAGATGTTCTGTAATCATTCTGTGTTAGAATTCTGTTTAGATTTGTGTTGAAAGTTTTAATTTAGTCATATAGTTCATATATTCTGTAAAACACTATTGACCCCCCTCCCCCCTCTAGTGTTATTTCTGCCTTAAGATCCTTAATCCGCATCCCCAACAGTTATATGTTTGAAAATAAACCCCTTAGTGATAAGAAAATCAATATCGATATTGGTTAAGTGTTGGGTGACTACTAGCCTCAAGTTAATATTTTGAAAATACTATAATTTGTCGATTAAGTTGGAATTGGTTTTTTAGACTAAAAGGATTTTAAATCCGAAAGTTGGATTTTGGAAATATTTTAAGGATTATCTAATTAAATATATTAATATTTTTTTAAAGTTAATCAATTATATTAATATTGTTTTAAGTTATTTAATTATAATAATATTAATTTAAGGTTATTTGATTATAATAATATTATTTTAAAGTTATTTGATTATATTAAAATTGTTTTAAAGTTATGGTAATCATATTAATATTATTTTAAAGTTATTAATTAATTTAATATTGTTAAAAGTTGTTTGTTTAAGGAAATTATAAATAGTTATAAACTAAAAGATCAATTATTTAAGAATAATTATAGTTTGAAACTTATAATAAGGATTATTTATAAGGTTTTAAATTAAATTATTATTACTTATAAAATGGTAAGACTGATTTTTGTTATTATTTCTTAAATAATATTTTGGAATGACTAGTTATTATTTTAGGATATTTAAAGTTAATGATTTTCATTTATTATAATGCTCATTGTTAATAATTATTATCATATAGTTATGTTTGAGATAAATGATTAAAACTATCTATAAATGCTTTCGAGACCCCGAAATGGAGTCGAAAGATTTAGATTTTATAAAGGGATTATTAAATGGTTTGAAGAATTAAGGAAGGGTTATTTGCTGGGTGAAAAAGTTTATAAAGGGTTGGATATTTATAAAAGAGTTTTAGAATCAAATTCATAGATTTATAAAAGAAGTTCATAAATGCTATATGGATTCGTTTAGAGTTATAAATGATGTTGAAATGTACAAGAAGTTTATAAGTGACTGAATTCTTGGTAAAGGAATTATTAATGTTTTTTCGGAGATTTATAAAATGGTTTATAGCGAGCTCTGAGAATTGTAAGAGGAATTATAAACGATTCGAGAATCAAATAAAAAGGAAACTTTTATAAGTTTTGTAGATATAATTATACAGTTTGGATAAGTATATGGCTATATTATAAATATGGAAATACAAGGATTTGCGAGTATATCTTTTAAAAGTGTTTGTGTATAAGTAATTTACAAAGTAATTATATGTATAAAGACTTATTAAAGGGGGCGGGTGATTGCTTATATACTGAGCCAATGTTGATTCTCTAAATGAATAAAAATCCTGATTGAATGTTTGTTGTTCGATAGTGAAATAATCGACTGTTGAAAATAGATCTAGCGTAACTTTGGAAATATCTACGAGAAACACTTGAGTTATATGGCATAGTGATCTACGATGATGATGTACTGTGCGTATAAATCTCGTTTCGTTCTTTTAGGATGATGATAAGGAAATCCTCCACTAATTGTTAGGACGTGATCTCCAATCTTATCTTTGTCTATTTATTTTGTAGAGAACTAAGGTAGAGTTTATCGTAAATTATCAAAAGTTTTTTCAAAGAGACCGGATCGTATCTATTACCATTGGTTGGATTAACGTAATGGGGGGTTCTCGCTTTCTGTTTAGTGACGAGCAAGAGACTCTTGCCCCTACACATCCCGGAGAGGTAGTATCCGGCTTTGATGGGTTGGTTTGCTAGGTGCTTACAGTCAAGGCTGGCCGTAAAACAGATTCGAGGTACCAGTGTGTGCCACACTGGGGCTGGGATGGTTGAAAAGCCTACCGGTCACCACTGGTCGGATGGTTGAAAAGCCTATTGTTCGTTACATTTGGTATCAGAGCTGAAGTTAAGCGAGAACCTTGGCTTTGGCAGGTAACTCATTAGAGATAGGGTCAGCAGCAGCCTAGAATGAGTTTGAGTGTATATATATGAGAGCGTATTTGTTAGTGATGTAAAAATTGTTTTATATTATGTTGGTTGATCTATTGAGTGGCTTATGAATTCTGGTTAATACAAGTAATTAACATTATTGATATGGATCTCTAAACACTTGAACGGAGTAATTCGACATGGTATTGTTTTAAAATTGGGTAAATGGAATAATTTTACCCTAATTATTTTATATATAAAGGGATGATTTTTCGAAAAATTATCAGGGTTTATATATGTTGTGCTTGATTGTTAGAAAATGATAATGTTAAACTATTATCATTTGTTGTATGTTGTTTGTGATTGAATAAAGGTTGATATGATAGTGTAAGTAAGAATAACAATTAAGGAATGATTTCATATAACCAAAGTGAGATTTTTTTAAATATATGGTTTATAAATGTGATTTATAAATTGAAAGGAAATGAAATTATAGAAATATATTATAAATATGATGATTTATAAAAAGGATTTAAAAGATGGGAATTTGGTAATTTAAAGCCCATTGGTTTTGGGAATTGTTTTTCAAAGTTTGGGGGAAATGATAATAGCATTATTTGGAAAATATTTTAGAATGAAAATATTTTAAAAAGGATTTTAAAGGAAATAAAAGCACTGAACTCACTTTAGCCATTGGAAAATAATTGTGGCGATGATTGCAGCATCATCGACATTCATTTTCGCGTTTCCAAGAGAGGAATTGCTACTATTGGAGTTTGTTTTGATAAAACTAGCTAGATTTTGGAAATCCAAAAGAATGATTTGATATACCAAGGGATTGTGTGTGTGTGTGTGATTTCAAAAATAATTTGAAACACTTTAGAACAGGGTGGTTAAACTCCGAAATTTTCATTTAAAATGTTTTATTGAAATATGAGAAAATAACTTGATAACTTATAAATTTTGAAAATTTGCAAGATAAAGCAATATTTGAATTGTTGAATATGTTTTAAGAAAAGTAAATTTGGAACTGAACTTGGGCATGAAATTTAACTTAAGATAAGTTAAACATTTTGAAAAGGGAATTTGACCTAAGTTAGGCCAAATAAAATAACTTTTTGGAAATGGAATTGATTGAGATTTGAAATAAATTAATGAAATGAACTAATTAAATTAATTAGTTAATTGGATATGGTTTGGAATGTTAATTGATAAAATCAAATGTTGAAATTAGATAATGAAATTGAGTTTGGTTAAATTGGATAAAGACTTAAGTGGTGAAGTGGTAATAAACATAAGAAATTTTGTATAAAATGTTTATAATAGACTTAAGGAAATTTGATGGAATAATTCTTAAGAGATAATTAGTATTGAAAGGATATACTAATAAATAATGAATGTAAATAAAGCAATGTGAATAATGATTATGAATAATTGATTGTAAATGAGATGAATGTGAATAATAGAATTTGGGATGGCTAAGAAATCAATTGGAAATAAATACATAAGTTGTACATATATTATTTTACTCGCATAATGATTTTTTTCAGATTCGAGCACAGAATTTCAAGATAATTTATATCAATCCGAGTTGGGATTTCTCACTCGATTCTCGACAGTGAACACTAGATATGGATTTCTAGGATTCTCTATCATAGTATATGGCTATGCAAGAAGAATAACGGTTTCTAATCAAGGAACCGAATTTGAGTACGCACTAGAGTGGTCATGTGAACAATACTAGTTCGAAAATGAAATTGTATGATCGATCGAGCGATCAGATTGGTATTTCGTACGGATGACGTACATTGTATGATTTTAGTTAAGAAAATGTTGAAAATTGAAATTGCAAATTAATATTATTAAAACTATATGTTTGGATATCATTGACAAATAAGATGCAGGTATATAAAAGCAAGAAAGAGCTAATTTGATGCCCTTGATTCCATAAGTAAAATTGATTGCCAACAAAAAGATACATGTTTATATTGTTGATTGATTTGATGGTTTTATGATTGAGCCACTTGGTTTTTGTTTTCTTTTGTTGGTTTGGGCCCGTTGTCGCGATTTGTAGTTGTTCTGATCTAGCCTTGCAAAGGAGACGCTGCCGAAATTTTCCAAAAATTTAAGGAGTTAGAAATTTTAAAGAAAATTTTAGTAACTAAAAATTGATTTTTGAGTTATAGCCTGAAATGATTGAATGGATAATATTAGGTGGAACCTATGGATGAGTTTCGAAGCTTAGTAAAAGTAATAACAAGGTTTCAACAAATTCATTTTAGGAAGTTAAAGGCTTAATAGGATTTAGTAAGTTAATTGAACTAATTGGTTTTAAAAAAGTAATGGGTTTGAGCAACATTCTTACCTTGGAAATTTCTGGGATGAAATTCTTTTAAGGGGGAAGAATATAATGACCCAGAATTTTAGGTGTTTGAATTTGAAATATCGAACTAATTCTAAGCATTGAAAAATTAATTTTACAGATTAAGTAATCTGATTTTCAAATATAGCGATTTATTTGATAATTTAATTGTTAAATTTAATAATTGAAATTATGTAAATAATTAGATCTTTGATTTTTAAGTTAGATAATAATGATTTAAAATCTTGTTTAAACTCTATTTAATAAGAATGAAGGTAATAAAACTTTTAAAATCGATTTAAAAGTTATTTAACTGATTTTGGAAATAACTCGTTTTAATTAACATATAAAAATAGCCTTCTGGGGGTACAGTCTTGGATTTCAACGAGATTAGTGTCGTTGGGTTTGAAATAATGAATTATAATACGCCTTTAAATTTTGTAGCGATCAGACATATCGTTTGTACGTATGGGATAAAAACACATTGAAACTAATATAGGAAATTTAATATAATAATTGGGTTCAAAACGCTATCTTCTCCATATGGTCAATTTGGTGATCGAGACTAGTTCTATTGCATTTGGAATGATGGTATAATATTAGGAACGCTAGGAGACACGCCTCGATCGGGGTTCGGAATTAAATATCTGGATATTTTGAATATTAAATAATATATTCTTTTCGATTTATCCTTTCACTACCCTAACCTTTCCTATAAGCCACCCTACCCTGAACAGGTCACACCCTATACTGTTTTTTATTTCTCCTTCACGCGCCTTCCTCATTTTAAATTAACGCCTTCTATAGATTTTTTTTTTTTCGTTTCAAAAATTAAAATCGAGCATAACACTATATGAAAACCAACTGTAAAACCTTTCTTTTAATTAGAGCTTCTTATTGATATATGTATGTTTGTGTGCGTTTGAGGATTTGGGATGGCCGACGTTTGATAGCAAACTAGGGTTTGAAATTTCTGTCGATTTAGAAATTGATCAATGGATTGGAGAGTGGAATCGAGTTAAGCGAGAAGAATAGAACCTCGGTCGAGAAGATTATGATGTCTGATGTTGTTTGGGGAGTTCCGACCTTTCGCATTTAGAGGGGGAATCCATGGTGTCGCGATGCTCCGGGAGGTATCGGTGGTGGAGTTTTGCCCATGGCCGAGTCAAGTTCGATGAGGGAAGTGGGTTGGCGATTTTTATTTACGGTTTCATCAAGTCGATTGTTATGTCAGCAGGGGACGTGCACGATGCATGCACTATGCATGTACAGGTGGGAAGGAGTAGAGTTTTAGGGAAGAAGAGGTAGGGGCAGTTTCGTAATTTTTATGAACTTCGGTTTATATTGGATAATTTTATCAACAACTTATATAATTAATAACTCCTTTATACGAGGTCCGATCGAGACAAAAAAATTTGCATTGCGCTTGCATCATCGAAAGTTTTGCAATGGAACTTGTCTGGACAAATTTGGAGACAGTTGAATTTTTGGCTAAAATCGGACGTTGTCCGGTTTTGGTTCCAAACCGAAACGCCTCGGTGAAAAAAGAAAATTTTGGTGAGTAAATCTCACCTTTTTGGATAGCTAGTATGATTTATAGTTAATAAAAATTGTTAGATGATTGTTTGGATGAATTATTATATTTATTGCCTGGTTTGGATATATTCCCGTCTATTGGAGCGGATGAGACTTTATTACGTTCCTATTTAAGAGCGGATGACCATTTGTCCGTCTTGAAATGGTTGATTATATTTTATGATTATCTAACATTTGTGATGAAGGGGAAAACAGGTTGGAGGGATGCAATGGGATTCCTCGCTATTATTGAATTATATTGCTTCAATGATATTTCCTTTATATGGATTATTGGATAATAATATGATTATGGACACCGTGGTTATAACATCTTTATATGTTTGAAAATAAATTCCCTAGTGATAAGAAAATCAATATCGATATTGGTTAAGTGTTGGGTGGCTACTGGCCTCAAGTTTGTATTTTGAAAATACTATAAATTGCCGATTAAGTCGGAATTGGTTTTTGAGAAAAAAAAGGGTTTTTAAATCCAAAATTTGGACTTTGGAAATGTTTTAAGGATTAACTAATTAAATATATTAATATTGTTCTACAATTAATTAATTGTAATAATATTAATTTAAGGTTATTTAATTATAATAATATTCTTTTAAAGTTATTTAATTATATTAAAATTGTTTTAAAGTTATATAATTATATTAATATTATTTTAAAGTTAATTAATGATTTTAAAATTGTTAAAAGTTATTTGTTTATAGTTAATTTGTTTTAGGAAATTATAAAAAGGTTATAAACTGAAAGATTAATTATTTAAGAAAAATTATAGTTTGAAACTTATAATAAGGATTATTTATAAGGTTTTAAATTAAATTATTATTATTTATAAAGTGATAAGATTGATTTTTGTTATTATTTCTTAAACAATATAGTGCAACGCCTATTTATTATTTTAGGATATTTAAAGTCGATGATTTTCATTTATTATAATGTTCATTGTTAATAATTATTATCATATAGGGATGTTTGAGGTAAATGATTATAACTATTTATAAATGCTTCTGAGATCCAAAAATGGAGTCGAAAGATTTAGATTTTGTAAAGGTATTATAAAATGGTTCGAAGAATTAAGGAAGGGTTATTTGCAGGGTGAAAGATTTTATAAAGGGTTGGATAGTTATAAATGAACTTTAGAAGTTAGTTTATAGATTTATAAAAGAAGTTTATAAATGGTATACGGATTCATTTAGAGTTATAAATGATTTTGAAATGTACAAGGAGTTTATAAGTGACTGAATTCTTGGTAAATGAATTATTAATGTTTTTTAGACATTTATAAAATGGTTTATAGCGAGCACTAAGAATTGTAAGAGGAATTATAAATGATTTGAGAATCGTATAAAAAGGAAACATTTCTAAGTTTAGTAGATATAGTTATATCATTGGAATAAGTATAAGGCTATATTCTAAATATGTAAATACAGGGATTTGTGAGTATATCTTTTAAAAGCGTTTCTATACAAGTAATTTACAAAGTAAGTGTATGTATAAAGACTTATAAAGGGGGCTAGTGATTGCTTATATATTGAGCCAATGTTGATTTTCCAAATAAAATAAAATCTTGATTGAACATTTTTTGTTCAATAATTAAACAACTGATTGTCGAAAATAGACCTAAGGTAACTTTGTAATTATTTAGGAGAAACATGTGACTTATATTACCATGTGTATAAATCACATTTCGTTCTTTTAGGATGATGATAAGGAAATCCATCAACTAACGGTTAGGAGTTGATCTCTGATCTTATCTTTGTCTATTTATTTCCTAGAGAACCGATGTAGAGTTTATCAGAAATTATCGAAAATTGTTCCGAAGAGACCGAGATCGGATATGCAATCTGAAAACAACTTCGATCCAACGAATGCGTTTCGAAGTGAAGACACCGTGAAGAGCATGGAATTGAAGATAGAGATGTGAAGTGCAAGGGCTAATCGCTACGAATCCTGAGGGTGAGTCCAAAATGGATGTAGTAGGAATAGTGTCTCCGGTTTCGTTCTGACCTAGAACGGACTTGTATGGATGAATGCCATCACGCATTGTCATTGGAGGGAAATGAGCAATCTATGTTTGAATTTCTTGGAAGATAATCATAGACTCAAGCCTCTTCAAGCGGGAATGACTGAAAATCAGGAAAGATGCAACAAGACTTAGTGGGTCGCACCCATTAAGGTATGTTGCCACCCTTCTAGGTACATCTACATATTTATGGATTGGTTATGCGTGAGATCTCGATAAAATGGTTTGCAAAGCAATCGGGGTGATCACATATTCGATATTATCCACTTAGGGGTAGGCCGGTCATGTATTGGCAGGGGATCCAGGTGTGTTCCTTGGTAATTTTATAGACGTGTACTGTGATAGGTAGTACCTAGTGTCTAATGGAATCCTTTCTCCAATACATGGCTTTACGGTCTTGATTGTAGAGCCTAATATGCTAGAATTTAATTAATGTAACAATTTTGGCTATTTTAATAAGTATTTGTACTTAGACACTATTATAATATCACTGGATTTTCTATAAAAGTATTTTAATTATCGTATGGTAAAAACCCGTCGTGTTTATGTGTGGCATGGTCTTATGAGATACCTTTTGATTTCAAAGAGTTTTTTATATCTTAAATCCAGTTGGGTGTGTTTTCTCATGCTGGTTTTCCAGACTGACTTGGTTGTTATTTTATTATAATGCTCAGGTCAAACCAAGTATATTACAGATTAGTTTGGATGCTTGGATCTTTAAGAGACGAGCTAGAGGCCCAGAGACGCATCTAAGTAGATGGTTATATTTCCGCTGTATTCATTGTTATGTTATCAGCAATTGTGAGGACAGACTATTATAACTGTCCAGATTGAAATAGGTTAGTATACTCTGTTTGATATCGATATGCACATATGCTACAGTTTTGTTTTTATGTAAAGATTTATGGTATATTATAGATTATTCATTCCGCTGTGAGATTCTATGTTGTTTAGTTTTCTTCTTATCTTCTTTCTTCTTCTTTTTCCCTAACAATTGGATTTTTCAACATTCGATTCTCAGTATGTGATATAGTGGATGTATTAGTGTCGATTTTCGAGGGTTAAAAATTCAGTTCGTTATAGGGATATATCAAAATAAATGATCATCTACAATATAAACATAACATCATCTATCGTACCGATCAATGTGCATAAATATGCAATCAATATCTGAATCAACCAATATATCACAATAGTCACTAGTTATCAAATGTTGGGTGTTTAATTAACTATTCAATTTCAGTATTAATTTAAATGTCAACTCAATATCAAACACAAATTTAATTTAAATTAGCAAACAACAATCAATAAAATTTATTAGTTCACAATTCTGACTTAACTTGCATCTGAAATTTTAGTATTGCGTGAGTGGGTTTAATCACTCACATTTGATTTTACCCCATTAAAAATCCAAAAGAAGGCACTTTTCCCAACAGTCTTCAAACTTAACCATACGAGTTTCATGCCGTCAGGAATTTCACCAGGAATCCAATGGAAGAAACCGTGTGTGAATCAGAGTTTATATGCGGAAGATATTCAGGTTACTAGAATATTATTAAAATGAAATATAAAAATGTGCACACACATTTTAATAATAAAATTGAAAAATTAGTTACTCATGTTAAGAATTTTGAAGCTTAGCCATGTTTCTAAAGCCTAGAGAGTCAATAGAAAAAAATGACATGATGGCTTACACATGAAAGAAGGAGGCTTTAGGAAATGGATTTGCAAACAATTGGAAAAGATTGGCTTCATGAAAATAAGGTGCTCACATCTATTTTTTCTTTCAATGAAGCTTCAGGCAATGAACAACTAAAATGAAAGAATAAGTGATGCTATAGGAAACGAGATGGAATTATAAACAAATGTACATGGGAAAGTTTGCTTCGGGAAAGTTTGCTTCAGGAAAGTTAAAGGTGGTAGGGAATAAAGATAATGGGAGGTGGAGCTCCTGTTTTCATATAAATTTTTAGAAAACCAAAAAAACTTCAGGCTAAAGAAATAATTGCAGCACATTTTGGAAATGGGAAGTTAGTGGAAGAAATTTATGAAATAGGAAATGAATAAAGGTAAAGCAAGTTTGGAAATTGGAATATGAAAGGGAAGGATACAAGAGGATGTAAATTTGCAAAATGAAAAGAGATTAACAAAGGATGAAAGACATACGTTGGAGTTTGAGAAGACATGTTTACATGGCAAGCAAATCTTTTGATATAAAATTTCGAAGCGTGTGCTACCTCAATTAATTTTATTAACATACAGGAAATGTTTCAAGGCAAGGCTCACATGTAAATAAATGAAATTTACTTGAAAACCAAAAGAGGCACGTATTTAATAAAAGAAAGTAATAATAATAAAATAAAATAAATGAAAGAGACGATTTAAATTTGAGAAGGTAGACTGTACATGGAAAGCAAAACTCTAATATACTCAAATTAAAAACGTTCATTTTAACCTACTATATTAACCCCAATACACTCAAATTTACACCTATATATTTTTTTTTTAGTACATAGTAAATAAAATTAAACAATTAATGTAATGGAAATCGCTACTACACATAATAATAGATAAACCAGGACTACAAATTCAAATTTGGAATGAAATAAATTTCTTATGCAAACATGATAACTGTTCCAAATCATAATTTTAACCAAACCATCGAGTTTTTTTCTTAACATTTTATTTTCATTGAAACATATTTCTTTTTATTACACATTAATTTACAGTTAACGCCTTCCTCTTTTTAATTAAAAGATTTCAATCACATTAATTGTCATTGATTTCGAAGTTAAATTTTAAAATAGAAATAAGACAATTTAATTCCTTTTCATAGTAACGTATTTATGGAGTTATTGTATATTAAATGAAAGTTATTAATTTCTTATTAAATAATTGATTTCTTACTCCTGTAGTCAATCTTTTAGCCACCAAACATTTCAAATAAATAAGCATATGGTTTCTTCTGTAATAAAGAAAAATATGTTATACTTTATTAACGTTTATTATTCCAATCAATTAGAAATTTACATTCCGACGGTCATTTATTTCATTTAAACCAATGTCATTAAAATATACACTAACGTATGTGATCATTCTTACCTTATTGCAAACATATGTCACTAACAAAAATTTAAATTAAGCTCATAACTTATATTATAATTTAATTTGTACCAATACTATCTTAAATTCTTTTTTCCCAACAATTCATTTAAAAATCTTGTTTAATTTAATATTTTTTAAATGAATAAAAATTCAGGTCATTATAATCTCCCTCCCCCCTTAAAACTTTTCGTCCTCCAAAAAGAACTAAGCAAAGAATTTAGCATTTGACATATTTTTACCAAAATAATCCGCTTATAACATTTAAACTTACATACTTAAGTTTACTATAAACTTAAAATTATCCAAACTTTTTTCCAAATACCTTTTTTGTAACGAACCGATACTTCATACTAATCGCATCCGCGTATGTCGAACTTGAATTGTGTAAAAAAAAGATTGTTAATTTTTATTTGGCAAAGCTCAGCATATACGGTAAATAATTCAATCATAGAATCACAGATATGGAGTATTATAACAATAAACAGCGGAATAGATAAATAGTAGTTCATGAACCTACTATAAAACATTAGAGTTTATAGTAAAATACAATAGATAATTACATTTGGGTTTATCAGAGTTTACAATAAAATCGCTTGGGTTTATCATTTCAACCCATAACGATTTTTTCCTATTCTACAAGATCGTTCGGGTATGCATCACTTCAACCCATAGGAAATTCTAAATTAACAGGAAACTTGCAGAGTGAGAACAGATAATAATATAACATAACAACAATAGGCATATATCATTAGCAACAAATTTAATTATAATGTAAATAACAGATTATTGTATCAGATGTCACAGGTGAATAAATACAAATAATGGCATATCATATTCAATAATTAAATAACTAGCAATTCAAATCTAACAACATATTTCAATTGTCGTTTCAAGTGAAACCAAATTTACTAACTAAAAGAATGATAATCCTAAGTGATCGCTCATCTTTCGAGGCTAGAGAAAATAGATAACAAGACAAGCTACGATTTGAATCACGATCTAAACAGTTGACCAATCCAAACCATAAATCTCAAAGCGAAGTAAGCTGAACACGGATTTGATGGACAAAACTGATAAATAGGAATTGATGAGAACAAATCGAATCAGCTTAATATAAACGGAAAATATATATACTATTATTATTTTTATTATTTTATAAAAATAAATATTAATAAAAATATTAAAATAATATATATATGTAATTCAAAATCATTATTATTAAAATACAAATATTTAAAAATCAAAGATATATTTATTTTATTTAAATCAATACTAAAGTTAAGCAGCCTCTTAGCTATGAAAACAACCTATATAACGATCAAAATATTTATATATAGACATAAAACTATATATATTTTAAAATCTATATATCAATAGATTTTAAATTACATACATATATATATATATATGATAAAATTAATGACAAAGATCAATGTATATAACATGCAGACGTTATATACATGTAATCATAAAGGCTTATATATACAAACAATCATGTTATATATATAAATGAATAGAACATGTTACTTACTAATATACACATATATTTACAGGAGTTAAATACTTATATAGCTTATATATATATATATATATATATATGTATATGTATGTATATATGTATATCTAAATGGACAGGTTATATATATCTAAACTAATATACATATAAATATTACACATATATGAACTTATGTAAACTTATACACACACATACACACGAACAAAGAGTATGTATATATAACTTATATAAAAGATATCTATAAAATAAAACCGAATGTATTTATTATATAAACATATATATAAATCAGATATATAACTAACATAACCTGGACCTAGTAACAACTATATATATACAAGCCTTTCAAAACATATTATATAATATATAACTTAAGACAAACCTTCGCATGTGCCTTCCATTAAAACTGCAACAAGTATAAATATATGCCTTTAAATTTTCCCTTTATGATGCAAGCTATCATATGCACTAAAATATATACTTGTGCTAAGATATAAACAAATATTTTGACTTATATATATACATGGACTATCAAAAGGGAAGGCACGGCAAGGCTGATATACATGAGGTCGGGTTCATGGCTATTCGGCCTGCTGTTGAGGTAGCCGAGGAGGAGGTCACGTGAGCAAATGAAGGGGCGGTGGCTGGAGGGGATGCTCGACGGCAGGGGAGTTTAGGATGGAGAGTGGGTTCGGTCATGGTGGTTGGTGTAGTTTTTGTGGAGGATGACGAGGCCGGAGAGGGAGGCTGCTGTGTGGCGATGAGGCGCAAGTGGGAGAGGGAAAGTAGGGATGTGAAGGCGGGTGTGATGTGTTGTTCGGCAAATATACAAACGTGCTATAGGTTTTCAATTTTTTTTGAAAGGGCTTTCATGCGTGGGGCAGGTGAAGGGTTAAAGCGGTAGGGAAAAGATGGTGTTCGGCGGTGTCATGTGGGAAGGGAACAAGTGGTTTCCGGTTTGGTGTGGCAGCTTTGGGCGGAGGGAGGAGAGAGAGGGGGACGGTGTAGGTGGGTTTCAACCATGAAAATGAGCAGCTCCTCTGTTATATAATTTTTGAAAGAAAAAAAATCAAAAGAATAAAGAATACAGAGGAAATAAAAAAATGACGAGCCAGAATGTATATCAATGCAAAATGGAAAAGCAAAGGTCAAAAATGGAAAACAATTAAATGTTAATGGCCTTTTGATTTCAGTCGTTTGAAATTTGAATGGACATAGAATACAAAGCTCAAAAATGGGTGTCGATACGGTTAACCGTTTTCATAGATTTCACCGCATAGTGGACTTCGAAATACACAAATGGATATACTGCAGAGATCAGCATGACAAAGCAAACAGAATGGTACATGGATATCAATAATACCACCATTCTATCAAAAGTCGATATTCGGTATCGAAGATACTGCTAAACCGCCGAAAATAAGATAAACGGAGCAATAACAGTCCAAATTTGATGGAATTAAATATGACGTGGTAAACAAAATATGATGTCTCAAACAGAAAATAGTTTACATTTTTATTATATAAGAATATTCAGATTTCGAAAATATTTTATTCTCGTCTAATTTAACTGAGTTAAATTGAAATTTACACACAGAATTTACTTACGTATTTTCTGACGAAAATTCACCATTTGCTATGTTTAAATAGACGTATTTCAAATATCAAATTTTCATTTTCAAATTTAATCATTTACAATTTCACAAAAATTCAATTAATTACGTTATTAGAACCATTAAAATTTACGGGTCGTTACACTCTCCCCACACTCAAAACTTTTCATCCTAGAAAAGGAACGAGATTAGAGAATAAAAGCAATTAGAAGAAAATATAGATTTGAAGTACATAGTATTAGGTACAACAGTTAATTTTTGAAGCCATACAAATTTTATTTATTTTAAAATTGATTAAGTTTCAGCAAATTTGGTTTCAATCCATTTTATTTACTTTAATAATATTCTCTTATAGTCATATTTTATTGATTTCAATTCGAGTTATTTGCATTCGATTTGATTTGTTTCAATTTATAAATATTTGTTACAAAAATTTCTTCCAAAACAAAATTTAAATTGATTTCACTCATTTATTAAATCCATTTTACTTAGTTAAATTGATTTCACTTAAAATCTCAATTTCACTATTCTTAAGTTCGTATTTATTTTATTAAATTGCATCCTTTTTCTCATTTAATTTAATCCACTTGACATAAATTACAACATATACTAAGTGTAAACATTTATTATAACCATTTATTATTCAACTATTTATTCTCTTTTTATTGTTCAATTCATTATTCAATTTATTATTTATAAATTCCTTTAACAAAATATTATTTTTGGATACTTTATTGTTCACATTTATATCGTATATTATTCAATTACCTATCCTTATTAACACTTAACTATTTCTAGGTAAATTATATCAATGTTTTTGAATGTAAATTAACACTATACCAGTTTCCTTTTTGTTTATAAGATTTCTATTAAGAAAAAAATTCAGTTTGAGCATTTTATTACTTTAATTTCCTCTTGTATTATATATTCACCCTAACTTTTTAACTTTTTGAATATTTTAGGTAAGTTATATATTAGAATGTAATTTCGTATTATACAAATAAGTTTTATTCAAATTCAACTATTTTAAGTTGTTTTAATTTCATTTATCATTTTAGATATTTCAATTATTCAAAAAATTCATTTTATTTCAATAATTGAAACCATTTCCTAATATAAAATTTAAGATTAAAATTTTCGGTTTCTCTTCAAACTATTTTTAAATAATTATATATATATATATATAAATATATATATTATAAATCAAATTATACACAAGAAATTTAAATTATATCCATTTTCCAAAGCATAAGTGTAGCAAAGCTACTAGGGGGCCTCTCCACTTCGAGACTCGAAAATGAATGTCGATGCCGTTGCAGTCATTACCGAAATTATTTTTCAGTGACAATAAGAGGAGAGTACTAACTTGCTTCTTTTTAAATTCTTTAAAAGAAATTTTCATTCAAAATACTTTCAAATAACATATTCCAATACTTTAAAACCAAAATTTCGAAAATACTAGAAATTTGAATTCTCAAATTCTTAATTTAAATTCCAAATAAAGTTATAAACCATGTTTTATAATTCCATTTATTTTATCATGTTGCAATAGTAAATGCTTTACAAACAATAAATAAAAATCAGATATTATCATTTCAAACAACCAAATCATTTAACTATTTATTTCAGAAGATTATACCTTTATATATATAATATAATCATGCACAAAACCATTTCATTTACAAATTTTGAAAAAATATTGTGTCAATTTACTTTGTTCAAGTGTTTTGGAATTCCCATCGATAGCGTTAGCCAGACGAATCGATCGAAACCCAAAGCAAGCTTAACAACTCAGACGACACAATATAAAACATTTTTATATTAACTACAAATACATTCCCTCACAGGATGATTCAACAATGGATTTCAAAACAAGGATAAGATTCAAATCAAG
Source organism: Allium cepa (assembly GCA_030765085.1). Lineage (NCBI taxonomy): Eukaryota > Viridiplantae > Streptophyta > Magnoliopsida > Asparagales > Amaryllidaceae > Allium > Allium cepa. The sequence goes on from CM060931.1 coordinate 1,053,903,103, forward strand.
AGGAACCCTAACCAAAGAGAATTCTAATTCGAAGATAGGCTCGAAATGAAGATAAAATAATTAGATTACAAAAGGAGGAAAATAAATAGATTTATATTAATCGCGACGACCTTAACTAAGTCAACCGAGATTCCAGGAATAAGATCAATGCGGAAATTCAATTTCCCGCTTGAGAGAGAGAGAAGTGACTTTACCCAATATCAGGATAATCTTTGATTATCGGAGCAGAGTCAAGATTACAAGGGAATTACCCTGATAGTCTACTAGGAGGGGTTCAGGCTTTGCAAGAGATAATTGCATATAAATCGAGGACGTAGAAACCTCCGGTGAATCGACACTTGTTGTAAAGGAGTTAAACCCCTTTTCAAATCATATTTAGGTTGACGGAACCATCGATGGAATTAGACACATCCAAGGACGAAGTTGCCAATCGAGGAGGCAAGATGTTCTCGAATTCATTATAGAGATCAACCGAAGTGGAACTATGGATGCTCAGAATCAAAAAGCATATGAACAGGGAAGACAAAAATGAATTTCAGAACAAAGGGAGAAAGTTCCAAAATTCAAAGGAAACCCAAGTCAGAGAGGAAGAAACTCAAGCTCGAACGAAGGTGATTCTATAATTAAATTAACTCTATATACTAAGTTTTTCCTAAACCAGAGCTCTAATACCACTTGTAATGACCCGCTATTGAAAACCCTTCGCATCCACACATGTCGGATTTGAACTGCTCAAAATAACATATTGTTAATTTATATTTGGTAAAACTCAGAATATAAAGTAAATAAATCAATCGCCGAATCACAGACACAGAGTTATATAACAATAAGCAGTGGAATAGATAAATAGTGGTTCATGAAGCTATTATATAAACATCAGAGTTTGAAAAAAAAACAATAGAACATCTCAAATACAATGCAGTCTCGAGTACAAACAGATGACAAGTCTAAAAAAACAACTGGATAGCTGAAAGCTGAATAGATATAGATAAATCTCCAAGTGAAGCTCCAACTCCAAAGGTGGTTCTCAAATGCTGTGACACTCAATCTGACTTAAGCATAAAGCAAAGCACAAAACACTCAAGTCAGGATTAACATTCTTATATTAATAAATTCAACCCAAGTGAAATGTTAACTGAAATACAAGTACCTTAAAGGGTGTTTGGGATACCCATCCTCTAAGGATCTGTGGAACTATCTACTATGTAGTATAATACGCTATTATAATATGTCTATAGTAAAGTATTAAAATAGCATTAAGGCGTTACCAATATCTCCCTTAACATATTTTATATAATATGTAGTCTATACAGTTACTGTAAACCCCACCCACAGGTGGGCTATCATGGAGCACTCCATAGGTACGACACAAAACTAACTCATAGAAGGCGCGATAGGGCATGTGACAAGGCACTCGAGGCAATGTGTAACGACCCGATAGTTTCAACCATTCGCATCCATTGTAAGTGTATAGGTAGACACTCATTCCGGAATTGAATTGCTCAAAATACCGCGTTCTAAATAAAATTTGGCAAATCTTAGAATATACAGTAAATAATAATCACAGATCACAGACACAGAGTATTTAATAATGCAGTGGAAGTAAAAGAAATAGTAGTTCATGAAGCTACTATATAAATATATCAGAGTTAAATAAAATACAACAGAAGTTTCAATATGATAACTAAGTACAAGCTGAATACAACAACAGATCCGAAATAGATAAGACTTGTTAAGCAGATAATCTCCATGATTCCAATCTCCAGAAAGGGGAATCCAAATCTGTGAATACTTAGGCTGACCCGAGCGTAAATAAAAATACAAACACTCGAGTCAGGACATACATACTTATACAATGTAAACCAACTCAAGTGAACTATAGTAAAAGTACATGTAACTTTGAAGATGTTTGGGACCGTCCATCCTCTAAGGATCCGTTAAACTATTTACTATGTAGTATATTGCCCTATATACAGTAGTGTCAAATCAGTAAAGTATAACCATATAGAAAATAGCGTTGAGGGGATGGTGAACCTTAACGCGGTTGGACCTTTAAACCAAAATCGTAGTGGGCTCGATATAAGGAACATATGACAAGGCACGCGAGGCAATGCCAGGGTGGATACACCATTTTCACTCCCGGAACGGTGGTGACAGCAAGCCAGCAGCTTCCGCCCACCTCGAGACATACCCCGAATCAAAGTGGCGCCACCATATCGAATCACAAAAGTAATAGAATGGTTTCCAAAGAAGCATGCTCGATGAAAGGGTGCGACCCTTTGTGTAGCCCGGTATAGCTCATGTTTTAGTCATAATTAGGCCATCCATCAGCGTTCTCTTACTTCATTCCAGTAGCGTTCGCCAACCAACCTACTTCGTTCTGAAATCTCCATCGCGTACACGGTTGTCAAAGTGGTTTTCGGTATCGACAGAGAGTAGCCAGATATCAGATCCCGGTCTCTTTGCTAACCAATCGTTATTATAACCCGTAGTTATAACTTTTAAAACAATATTTTATACTTCAAAATAAAATATCCTTTTCAATCCAAATCTTTATCAAATAAAGATTAAATCATTTCCAAAACCATTTCAATATATCGACACACCATATCATTCAAACTCAAATATTTATCAAAATAAATATCAAGTCATTTCTAACCATTTCAATATATTAAATTATCATCCTTTCAAAAACTCCTTTCAAATCCATTTAATATATTAAAATATCATATCTTTTCAAAACTTCCTTTCAACTCATTTTATTATCAAAATATCATATCTTTCAAAACTTCATTTCAAAATATTTTTAATATCAAAATATCATATCTTTCAAAACTTCAATTCAAAACATTTTTAATATCAAAATATCATATCTTTCAAAAATTCATTTCAAATCATTTTAATATATCAAAATATCGAAGTATTATACAAAACATCATTCATTTTTAATTCATTTAAATATTATTTAAAACCATTCATTTTATTTAGAAATTAATCACCATTTCAAACTTACATTTCAAAGGAGTTTATATTTAAAGATTAAATCTTTTCGAAAAAATAAAGTCAATTCCTTATATTTAGTAGTTAAATATTTACTTTCCAAAAATTTAAATCTTATTCCAAAGATTAATCTTATTAAAATTTAATAAAATAATAAAATTCAGTTTCCGTAGCACTTAAAAATGCTACGTAAAGTTATAGTTTAAAACAGTTCATTTAACAAAATACAGCATTTAAGTGCTGTAATAGATTTTCTTTAAATTTCAAATAAACTTTAAATGTTAAGTTTAACTACTATAGCACTTACAATGTGCTATAATAGCCTTTATTTCAAATTAACTTTTTAGTTCATTTAAAACAACTACAGCATTTACAAAATGCTGTAATATCCTTTATATTACACTTCAAAAATGCTGTTAAATCAAATTCAGGGTTTAAATACAAATTTCACCAACAGTTAATCTTTAATTTAAATCATTTAACTTATAAACATCATAAATTTTACATTTTAAAATCATCATTTCAATACTCTTACTTTATGATTTTTATAAAGTTAAATCTCATCCAAAAATCAATTTTTAACATAATTTCTTATTTACATTCAAGTATTAACTTCCATTTCTTTAATTAAATTATTAACTTAACAATTAGGTTTAAATTTACAAAATATAACTTATTTCCATAAATTTTACATAATTAAAATTACACTTTTTAAAACAAAATTTAAAATTTCACATTCAAGTTATATTTCAAAAATTACTTAAACATTCATTTGTTTAACATTTTAACTTATTCAAAAATCATTATTATTTTTATAAAATCATTTAAAATACATTTTTAAATCAAAATATTATATTTTTCTTACTTTACATAATTTCCTTTTTAAAACAAAACATAAATTCCAAAATTTACTTATAGTTCAAATTCTACTTTACCGTTTACTTAATTCATTATTTAATTTATAGAAAATCACTAATATTTCTACAAAATCATTTTTAATTAAATTTAAATCAAAATATTATCAAAATATTATAAATTTTACATTTTAAAATATTTTAAAACATTTTCAAAAATATTACATAACCCACGGGTCTGTATATAGTTTTCTAGCCTAGGTCAAGTGATACGGATATATATCATTTCAATCCGCAGTTTACAAAGAAAAACCAGGTTCTATCATTTCAAACCCGCAGTCCCAAGTAAAATGAATGATTTTGGAAACCGCTCAGGCCTATCATTTCATCCCATAACGTTTTCCCCTATTCTAAAGTCCGTTCGGGTATGTATCATTTCAACCCATAATGATTCTAGTCTTCAGGGAACTTGCAATGGTGATCATTGATATAAATGACAGAATAGCATGAAATAACAATAACATATGATATAAAAAGTTTAATAACAGGTGTGAACATCATATGATAATAATATAGCAGATATAGCATGATGATAAACAGTTACAGATTCAAATGGTGTCAGTTTATCAGTTATATAAGTACATATTAGTCTAGTGAGATTTACTCACCTTTATGGCTGGAGATTGCAATCCAAATGACACAACGGATTCCAGAAGGCACGATGACACAAAATAGGCTCAAGTGGGAAGAGATCCAAGCTTATAACTTGTGTTGCAACTCAAAACAAAACCAAAATAAATTAACATTTCAACACAACATTAAATTGAAACAACTTTAAAATAAAAGGAGATACGAATACACAGTCTTTTGCCTTGCTTTCTACATTTTATTGCACGGCCTAGGGGATGTTTTGGCTCAGGTTTGGACATGCTTTGTCTCAGGTTTGAACATAGGAAATGCATGGCATGAAGGCTAGACATGCGGAGGAAGTTACAAGGTAGGAATGTGAAGGGGTTTAGGCAAAATAGGTGGGTTTTTGGTCAACAAAGGCTCAGCCGTGTAGTGGTTTGGCTTGGCCATTCAAGTTCAAGTCTGGATAGATGTTTTAGTGGTGTGTGGTGGTCTGGTCAGAGGTGGTGGTGGCGGCTAGAGGTGGTGGTGGTGGAAAAAGAGGTGGTGAAGCAACAAGGCTCAAACTAGCATGTTTTCAAGACATAGGTTGTATTTTTTTGATTTTAGCATCATGGTGGGTTCGACCATGGTTCAGATCTGAGGAGTAGGTGGTGATAATGACAGAGAAGAGGTGTAGGAGGCGGTGACCATGGCTATGCAGTGGAAGCCGAGCAAAAAAGTGGAGAGAACAAGGCAAAAATACATAAGAAAATAGGAAGAAATGGAAGAAAATAAGAGGAAGACATTACCCAAAATGTTTGAAGCCATGAATAAATGGTTTCTTGAGTGAGAAATAGGATGAAAGTCACGGCTAGAAAACTGAAAATGGGCAGCCAAAATGAATAAATGAGATGGTTATGGCATTTGAAACATTTTTAGACAATGAAACGTCTAGAAATGAAACGCCTTAAACTTTTCACGTTTCCATTTTCTAAAGATCAAATAAAAACAAAAGTGAATCAGCAAATACTTGTAAAAACCGAATCCAAGTGAAATAATATGAAAATAAATAATAAAATTTAAAGAAAATAGAAAAAGAATAAAAGGAATTACTTAAAAATTCAAAACAGGGTCCAGAAATTACATATAAATCACTACTAGCCTTGAAAAAATGTCCACTTCATTTTGAAAATATTATGAAGTGAAACTTGAAATAAAATAATTTATTTATAATTTTCAAAATAAAATAAATAATTAAATTGGAGAAAAATAGAAAAAGAACTAAAGAAAATGTTTAAAAATTGAAAACAAGGCATGGAAATTACAAGAAAAATACTACTAACTCTAGAAAAATTCCTACCTCACTTTAAAATATTAAAGGACAAAAATATATACAAAATAACATATTAATACATATTAAAATAAAATATGACAAAGAAAATATAATTTATACAATTTAAAATAACAAAATTGCAGAATAAACAAATTGCACTCAATATTGAAATATACATAACCTTTACTGTTTAACTCTGTTTTCAACGAAACGAAAAGCAATGTTCATGTTATAAAATCTATTTTCATAATAAAAGATAAAATTTAAGATTTCAAATAATTTAAATTTGGAGTTTAAAGTCAAAGTTTGACCAGTTTGAACAGAAATTCACTTTTCAGTATTCAATTTATACAAGTTTGAAACTATAATTCACATAAAAATCAACATTTATACTTAAAGTAACATAACTTATTCATTTTAATAAATGAAATAAAACTCTTAAATCAAAATTTCAAATAGAATAATCAAAATAAACCAAAAAAAATCACAAAATTCAGGGTTGTTACACATTGCTAGTGTAGATATACCATTTGCACTTTCGGACTGGTGGTAAAGTATAGCAGCTACTACCGCCAACCTCGTGACACACTTTCAAATCAAAGGTGCACCCAATCAAATCACAAAAGCAATAGAATGGTATCGAAGAAATGTGCCCGATCAGAGGTGCAACCTCACTTGGCCCGGTATAGCTCCTGTTTTAGCCACATCAAGCTGATTCACGAGAGTCGGGGCTACGTAAATACCATACAGAATCGTCACCAAACCATCCTACTTCATTCTGGAAACTCCACCATGTACATAGTTGTTAAAGTGGTTTCAGTATTGGCAAAGAGTATGACAATATCCAATCCCGGTCTCTTTAACAACCAAACGCTTATTTCACACTGTGGTCATTTCATTTCAAATAGTTTATACTTCATATCAAAATTTCATATTCATTTCAAAACCAAAATCAATTTGATATCATATTTATTTTAAATAATTTTCATTTCTAGAATCGTACACTTTAAAAATCATATCATTTTCGAAATCATAACACTTTCGAAATCATAACACTTTGGAAATCATAACACTTTTAAGATCGTAACATTTCCAATTTAAATAGTTTAGATATTGAAATTAGTATATATATTAAAATAATTATAACTTGGAATAGTTTATATATTAAAATGCTTTATATAATAAAATTTGTTTCCTCCAATTTCGCAAGTCGATTTAAATCATCTTAAATTCCAAATTCAATTTAAATAAATTCCAATTTAACCATTTCAATTTGAAGGTCAAAGGTTTATCAAGTTCTCAATAAACCATTTCAATTTATATTGATTTCAAATCCAAGTTTGAACCATCACTTCAATTCCAATAAGATTCAAGCTTAAATATTCAAACATTTATAATATAAATTTCATTTATATTTCAACATTTAACTTTAATTTTATTCAATTTGGAAAGTATTCACTTAATCATTTTAATCACAATTTATAAAAACCCCGATTTTTAAATCTAATCAAAACTAAATATCCAATCTCAATTTTATTTAAAATTGAGAATATTAATTTAATCACTTTTTTATCAAATCAAGTTATAAATCATATCTTTCAAAATCCTAAAACTAATAATTTTAATTCAATTCTTATTTAAATTCAATTATTAACAAATTTAAATTCCAAGTCAATATTAATTTATCTTCCCAACCTTTATTATTAAAGTTGAAAAAAAACTATTTTTTTAAATATAAATAAAAATTTAAGTAAATACTTAAACATATTATATACTAATTAAATTAAATTTTTATTACATTAAATCTTATTATTATTTTTATTTATATTAAATCTATTTTTATATATTTTAAAATAGTAAAATTATAAGTAAAATCTTAAAAAGTTTAATTTCAAAACCAACTTATAAATTTAAAATTTCCAAAATATATAATTTTAAAAATCTAAAATCTAGATATATATGAAAATAACATTTATACATATTATATTTTAAAAATCATTATTTATTAAGACCCATATATTTCTTTTCAAACTTTGGAAATCTTTTTTCAAAATATAGACCAACAGTGTCCGTATATAATTTTATATCTTATGGTCAAGTGATACAGATATTTATCCTTTCAAACAGCAAATTTAGAAATCTATGGTTATATATAATTTCAACCCGCGATCCAAAAAATTCAAAATCAATGAAAATCGCTTGGATTTATCATTTTAACGCATAACGATTTTCCCCTGTTCTACAAGATCGTTCGGGTATGTATCATTCAACCCATAGGGAATTCTAAATTAACAGGGAACTTGCAGAGTGAGAACAGATAATAATATAACATAACAATAAGAGGCATATATCATTAGCAACAAATTTAATTATAAAGTAAATAGCAGATTATGTATCAGATGTCACAGGTGAATAATTACAAATAATGGCATATCATATTTAATAATTAAATTACTAGCAATTCAAATTTAACAACTTATTTCAATTACCATTTCAAGTGAAATCAAATTTACTAACTATGAGAATGTTAATCGTGAGTGATCGCTCACCTTTCGAGGCTAGAGAAAATAGATAACAAGACAAGCTACGATTTGAATCACGATCTAGACAATCGACCAATCCAAACCACAAATCTCAAATCGAAGTAAGCTGAACATGGATTTGGCGGACAAAGCTGATAAATAGGAATCAATGAGAACAAATCGAATCAGCTTGATATAAATGGAAAAAATATATATACACACATATACATATATACTATTATTATTGTTATTATTTTATAAAAATTAATATTAAGACAAATATTAAAATTATATATATATATATATATATATGTAATTCAAAATCGTTATTCTTAAAAAAATTAAAAATCAAAGGTATATTTATTTTATTTAAACCAATACTAAAGTTAAGCAGCCTCTTAGCTATGAAAACAACATATATAACGATCAAAATACTTATATATAGACATAAAATTATATATATATATATATATTAAAATCTAAATATCAATATATTTGTAAATTATATATATATATATATAACAAAATCAATGACAAAGATCTATATATATAACATGCAGACGTTATATACACACAATTATATAGGCTTATGGATACAAACTGATCCTGTTATATGTATAAATGAACAGAACATGTTACTTACTATATACACATATATTGGTATGCGTTAATGATGCAGCATGACCTATGGAAGCACAAGGCTTAGGTCGTTCACGAGTTAATGAAGGTCGGCCCCGACCTAAGGATTCACGTGAGGAGGAGCTGCGAGTTAATAAAGCCGTTTTGAGTCATCTGCGACCTAAAGGCTTAAGTCGGCTACGACATAAGCGAGCTAACCAAGAAGCAGCACGAGTTAACAAGGCCTTAGGTCGTGAACGATCTAACGGTATAGTGCAATCTGAAGTGGATTTAGATCGCGAGCGACCTAACTATTCTTTAAGTCGTTCTGAAGAGACGAAGCGACCTAACAGAGTTGTGTTAACCCGCCAACGACCTAACAAGATGAAACCATGGGATGAATCGTCACCGACCTATGTGTTGTGTTGTATTTTAGGTCGTCACCGACCTATGTTACTAAGTCGCTGCCGAATCAAACTGAGTCGTGAGTCGTGTTGTTCTTAAAACGTTCGGTTCTTAAGTCAGTTGTGTTTTAGGTTGTACCTAGTTAGGTCGGCCGTATATTGTAAGTCATAAGTTGTGCACAAATGGTTGTAATTGAGTCGTATGTGTTGTTATATGGGTTTGTTAGGTCGACAACGACTTAAAGAGAGTTAAGTCGGCAACGACTTAAGGGTCTGGACTATAAATACGCGTGAGTCGTAACTTGTAAATTTGGTTCCTTTTGAATAAAAATTCTCTTTGTTAGCTTTGTGCTTTCATTCAAATTGGTAGTTGAGTGTAATCTCCTATCTCCACTTACGTTATTCGAGTGCGCTCGAATCATCGTTTGTTGAAGCCGATTCACGGAATCTTGTGCGCAAGATCAACGTCGAAGAATCGTAGATCTCTTTTCACGGTATCGTGCGCGATCAACGTGTTAGAGATAGCTAAAATTCGGTATCTTCGGATCAACGAATTTGGGCTTTGCAGTATTTTCAATCCACCGATTGCTACTTTCATCGTTCCATCTAATTTTCATATTATCCGCTGCGTCAGGTTTGGTATCAGAGCTAGACTTAGCCAATCATAGCTAAGCCGAGTCTTGGAGCCAAGGAGTTTGAAGTTCGTCTTGTTGAAGTGAGTTGAGCCGAGCTAAGTGTAGGCCGTGCATCACTTTGAGTAGAAGTGTTGAAGATTTTTTTTGAAGTATTTGTTGAAGTATTTGAGAAGATCAATCATGCCACCAAGGAGAGCTAATCGTCATCAAAATGTTGAAGCGTTGTATGGAAGGGAAGAAGCCGAGCAGATGGAACAACGCATTAATGAGAAATTCGATGAAGGAATTGGAAAACTAGAGAAGTTGATGATTGATATGAGTCAAACTCAAAGGAGGAGATCACCAATCTCGAACCATGGAGGAAACCGAGTTTCGCCATCGGTTACGGAAGCGAGAAGGGTATCGCCACATTCTTTTAGAGGGAGAAGAGAAACATCAATTTCATCGAGGAGAGATCACCATGACTATGAACATGAAGAGAGAAGAACTCCACGTGAGTTTGAAGATGAGCCATATAGAGATGAAGAGAGACATAGTAGAAGAGACATGCGTGATCGAAGGGATGATAATGGTCTAGATCGATATAGACGTACATTTGATTTTGATGAAGAGGGTGATAGAGCTAGCATTCAATATCGAGATCGAGATCAAATTCGACATTCATATCGGGATGTAGAGGAGGATCGTCATTGGGAATCGGGGATGAAGATGGAAATTTCTGAATTTAAAGGTGGAATGGTAGCTGAAGAGTTCTTGGACTGGATGTCAAATGTTGAAGAGATCTTTGATTTCAAGGAGGTTCCGAAAAATCGTCGAGTGAAGTTGGTTGCTACTAGGTTGAGGGGGAGAGCTTTGGCGTGGTGGCAGCAAACTAAACTTATGAGGGAGAGAATGGGGAAGTCAAAGGTTGAGTCTTGGAATAAGATGAAGAAGTTGATGAGAGCTACATTTTTACCTTACAATTATCAATCACTTATGTACCAGAGGTTGCAGAATCTCAGGCAGGGGACGAAGTCAGTTAATGATTATGCAGATGAATTTTACCAACTCATTGCCAGAAATGATATTATGGAGACAGAAGAACAGCTGACTGCTAGGTTTATTGGAGGGTTGCGAATACAGATTCAGGATATGGTTAATATGTTTGATCCAAGATCTGTGGCGGAGGCACATCAGAAAGCGTTGGCTTGGGAGAAGCAGGGAAGGCATGGAGGTGGTGTGTTTACCAATTCCAACAATCAAGTGAAGGGTGTTAGTGGAAGTTCTAATGTTCCTAAAGCTGTCGCAAAACCAGTTGAGAAGGCAAAGGTTAATAGCATTTTCAAATGTTACAATTGTCAGGAGTTGGGTCACAAAAGCAATGAATGTGCGAAGCCGAAGAGGAGAGCAATGGTTGCAGAAATTGAGGAAGAGGATGTGGAAGCTGAATGTTCTAATTCACCTTATGTTGAGGAGGAAGAAGAGTTGTCCGGAGATTAAGGGTGTAATTTGATGATGATGAGAAGTTATTTGGCACCGAAACAGGAAGAGGAAAACAGTTGGTTGAGGAATAACATATTTCATTCCACATGCACTATTCTGGGAAAGGTTTGCAAGTTCGTCATTGATGCTGGGAGTTGTGACAATATTATCTCTACAGAAGCAGTAAAGAAGTTGAACTTGAAAACTGAGAAGCATCCTAAACCGTACAAGCTAGCATGGTTAAGGAAGGGTGGTGAAGTGAAAGTTGGACGAAGAGCTTGCATGAATTTTTCAATTGGGAAGAAGTACAAAGATGAAATCTGGTGTGATGTTGTAGACATGGATATGTGTCATCTGTTGTTGGGCAGGCCATGGCAGTTTGATAGAGCAGTACAACATGATGGACGTGCTAATAGCTATAGTTTCATGTTTGAAGGTACTAAAATCACTTTAGTTCCCAAGAAGCAACAACAGAAGGAAAGCAAGTTGGAGGAGATTGAAGAGCTGAAAACCTTATTATCTTTGAAGGAGTTTGTTAAGGAAGTCGAAGAGGAACCTGAAGTGTACTTGTTGATTGGACGAGAGAGTCATGAAGAGGTTGAAATTCCAGAAGAAGCAAAGCTAGTCTTGAAAGAATTTGAAGATGTATTTACAGAAGAGTTGCCTAAGGAGTTACCGCCACTGAGAGACATTCAACATCAAATCGATCTTGTTCCAGGAGCAGTATTACCACATAGACCACATTACCGAATGAGTCCTAAGGAGCATGAGGAACTGAGAAGACAGATGGAGGAGTTATTAGAACAGGGGCGTGTTCAGAAGAGTTTGAGTCCTTGTGCAGTGCCTGCTTTATTGGTGCCCAAGAAAGATGGTTCGTGGAGGATGTGTACGGATAGTCGGGCTTTAAACAAGATCATTGTGAGATACAGATTTCCTATGCCGAGATTTGATGATTTGATTGATCAGCTGAGTGGGGCCGTGGTGTTTTCAAAGATTCATTTGAAGAGTGGATACCATCAAATTCGTATTAGACCGGGCGATGAATGGAAGACTGCTTTCAAAACCAGGGAAGGCCTATACGAATGGTTGGTTATGCCGTTTGGTTTATCGAATGCACCAGGTACTTTTATGAGAGTGATGAACCATATTTTCAGACCATTCATTGGGTAGTTCTTGGTTGTTTACTTCGATGATATTTTAATCTATAGTGGGAGTATGGAAGAACATGTCCAGCATTTGCAGGAAGTATTGTTGATTCTACGGCAGGAGAAATTTTATGCTGCAACGAAGAAGTGTGTGTTCATGACGCACAGTGTTTTATTTCGAGGTATGTTCTATCGAAGGAAGGTATTCAAGTGGATGAAAACAAAGTAGAAGCTATCAGAAGTTGGCCACAACCGAAGACAATCACTGAAGTACGAAGTTTTCATGGATTGGTATCTTTCTATCGAAGATTCATTCCACATTTTAGTAGTGTGATGGCACCTATAACTGATTGCATGAAAGGAAAGAAGTTTGAGTGAACAAAGGAAGCAGGGGTTGCTTTTGAGAAGATCAAGGCACTATTGACGACAGCACCAATTCTAGTTTTACCGGATTTTCAGTTGTTGTTTGAATTACATACTGATGCATCAAAGGTTGGGATTGGTGGAGTTTTGAGTCAGAAAGGAAGACAGTTGCTTATTTCAGTGAGAAGTTATCTGGAGCTAAGCTGAGATATAGCACTTATGATGTTGAATTTTACGCAATTGTTCAAGCGGTGAAGCATTGGAGACATTATCTGTTTTAGAAGGAGTTTGTTCTTTACACTGATCATGAAGCGTTGAAGCACTTACAAGGGCAGGATAAGATTTCAGCTAGGCATGCATCGTGGATTGCTTATCTGCAATAATTTACGTTTGTTGTGAAACATAAGTCAGGAGTGACGAATCGTGTAGCTGATGCATTGAGCAGGAGGAATCATTTGTTGACCATGATGAAGGTTGAAGTGACAGGTTTTGAATTATTGCCAGAGCTTATTGAAGAAGATCCTTACTTTAAGAAGTTTGTTGAGAAAGTTAAAGAGGGAAATACTGATGAATTTGTGTTGATTGATGGTTTCTTATTTAAGGGGAATCAATTGTTTGTACCGGATTGTAGCTTGCGAATGAAGATAGTAAAGGAGCTTCATGAGGAAGGACATGTGGGTAGAGACCGAACATTGCAGTTAATCTCTCAATCCTACTATTGGCCACCGATGAGGAAGGAAGTTGAAAGGTTTGTTCAGAGATGTCATGTTTGTCAAGTTTCGAAAGGGACAGCTACAAATGCGGGTTTGTATATGCCTTTACCTGTTCCTACAAAACCTTGGGTGGATGTTGGTATGGATTTCGTATTGGGTTTGCCGAGAACGCAAAGAGGAAATGACTCGATATATGTTGTGGTGGATCGTTTTTCGAAGATGGTACATTTTGTTGCTTGTAAGAAGACGGCGGATGTTGTTCATGTTGCTCAGTTATTTTTCAAGGAGATCTATCGACTTCATGGATTTCCAGAATCTATTGTGTCGGATAGGGATACTCGTTTTCTGAGTCACTTTTGGTTAAGTTTGTGGAAGATGGTTGGAACGAGGTTAAACTTTAGCAGCGCCTATCATCCGCAAACAGATGGACAGACAGAAGTTGTTAACAGATCGCTGGGGAATTTATTGCGATGTCTTGTGAAGGACAATCTGAAGAGTTGGGACATGAAGTTATGCTAGGCAGAGTTTGCTAATAATCATGCAGTGAATCGTAGTATGGGATTCAGTCCATTTCAGATTGTATATTCAAATTTACCCAGGGGACCATTGAATTTAGCAGTAGTACCACAACCGAAGGGGACGGTTAAACGAGCTGTAGATTTTGTTGATGGATTGACTGAATGTCATAAAATCGTTCAAGAGCGTTTGGAAAAGGCAAATGAGAAGTATAAACGATCTGCAGATATGAAGCGAAGAAGTGTTGAATTTAATGAAGGAGATTTGTTATATGCTGTGTTAACAAAGGATCGTTTTCCAGTGGGCGCTTATAACAAGTTGAAAGCCAGAAAAATTGGTCCTGTAAAAGTTGTGAAACGGATTAATGAAAATGCTTATAAGTTGAAGCTGCCAGAGGATGTGTACACTTATGACGTGTTCAATGTTAAGAATCTTGTGTCATATTATGGAGATGAACAATCTGATGTGGAAGAAGTTACAAATTCGAGGACGAATTTTTCTCAACCAGGGGAGGATGATGCAACACGACCTATGGAAGCACAAGGCTTAGGTCGTTCACGAGTTAATGAAGGTCGGCCCCGACCTAAGGATTCACGTGAGGAGGAGCTGCGAGTTAATAAAGCCGTTTTGAGTCATCTGCGACCTAAAGGCTTAAGTCGGCTACGACATAAGCGAGCTAACCAAGAAGCAGCACGAGTTAACAAGGCCTTAGGTCGCGAACGATCTAACGGTATAGTGCAATCTGAAGTGGATTTAGATCGCGAGCGACCTAACTATTCTTTAAGTCGTTCTGAAGAGACGAAGCGACCTAACAAAGTTGTGTTAACCCGCCAATGACCTAACAAGATGATACCATGGGATGAATCGTCACCGACCTATGTGTTGTGTTGTATTTTAGGTCGTCACCGACCTATGTTGCTAAGTCGCTGCTGAGTCAAAGTGGGTCGTGAGTCGTGTTGTTCTTAAAACGTTCGGTTCTTAAGTCGGTTGTGTTTTAGGTTGTACCTAGTTAGGTCGGCCGTATATTGTAAGTCATAAGTTGTGTACAAATGGTTGTAATTGAGTCGTATGTGTTGTTATATGGGTTTGTTAGGTCGGCAACGACTTAAGGAGAGTTAAGTCGGCAACGACTTAAGGGTCTGGACTATAAATACGCGTGAGTTGTAACTTGTAAATTTGGTTTCTTTTGAATAAAAATTCTCTTTGTTAGCTTTGTGCTTTCATTCAAATTGGTAGTTGAGTGTAATCTCCTATCTCCACTTACGTTATTCGAGTGCGCTCGAATCATCGTTTGTTGAATCCGATTCACGGAATCTTGTGCGCAAGATCAACATCGAAGAATCGTAGATCTCTTTTCATGGTATCGTGCGCGATCAACGTGTTAGAGATAGCTAAAATTCGGTATCTTCGGATCAACGAATTTGGGCCTTGCAGTATTTTCAATCCACCGATTGCTACTTTCATCGTTCCATCTAATTTTCATATTATCCGCTGCGTCAGTTAATACTTATATGGCTTATATATATAAATGGACAGGTTGTGTGTGTGTGTGTATATATATAAACTTATATGCATATAAATATTATACGTATATGAACTTATGTAAACTTATATACACACACACGAACAAATAGTATATATAACTTGTATAATATATATATATATATATATAATCAAACTGATTGCATTTATTATATAAACATATATATATATATCAGATATATAACTAACATCACCAGGACCTAGTAACAACTATATATACAAGCCTTTTAAAACATATGATATATAACTTAAGACAAACCTTTTCATATACCTTCCTTTAAAACTGCAGCAAGTATAAATATATGACTTTAAATTTTCCCTTTATGATGCGAGCTATTATATGCACTCAAATATATATATATATATATATGCTAAGATATAAACAAATATCTTAATTATATATATACGTGGACTACCAAAAGGGAAGGCATGGCAAGGCTGATGGACGTGAGGTCGAGTTCGTGGCTATTCGGCATGCTGTTGAGGTGGCCGAGGTGGAGGTTGCATGAGTAAATGAAGGGGTGGTGGCAGGAGGGGATGCTCGGGTGCAGGGGAGTTTGGGATGGAGAGTGGGTTCGGTCACGATGGTCGGTATGGTGTTTGTGGAGGATGACGAGCCCGGAGTGGAAGGCTATTGTGTGGTGATGAGACACAAGTGGAATAGAGAAAGGATGGATGTGAAGGCGGGTGTGATGTGTTGTTCGGCAAATATACAAAAGTGCTACAGGTTTTCAAATATTTTTTCTGAAAAGGCTAACACGCGTGGGTTAGAGTGACAGGGGAAGGATGGTGTTCGGCGGTGTCATGTGGAGTGGGAATAGGCGGTTTCCGATTTGGTGTGGCATCTTTGGGCAGAGGGAGGAGAGAGAGAGGGATGGTGCGGTTGGGTTTCAACCATGAAAATAAGTAGCTCCTCTGTTATATAATTTTTTAAAGAGAAAATTCAAAAGAATAAACAATACAGAAGGAAGAAATGACGAACCTATGTATATCAATGCAATGAGGAAAAGAAAAAGTCAAAACTGGAAAATAATTAAATGTTAGTGGCTGTTTTATTTCAGCCGTTTGAAATTTGAATGGACACGGAATATCAGAGCTCAAAAATGGATGCCGATACGGTTAACCGTTTTAACGGATTTCACCGCATACCGGACTCTAAAATACACAAATGGATATGCTACGGAGATCAGCATGACAATGCAAACAGTACGGTACACGGATATCAATGATACTACCATCCTATCAAAAGTCGATATTCGGTACTGAAGATACGGTTAAAACGTCGAAAATAAGATAAACGGAGCAATAACGGTCGAAATATGGCGAAACAATATATGACGTCTCACTCAAAAAATAGTTTACATTTTTATTATATAAGAATATTCAAATTTCTAAAATATTTTATTCTCATCTAATTTAACTGATTTAAATTGAAATTGAAATTTACACACGAAATTTGCTTTCGTATTTTCTAATGAAAATTTATCATTTGCTATGTTCAAATAGACGTATTCCAAATATCAAATTTTCATTTCCAAATTTAATCATTTGCAATTTCACAAAAATTCAGTTAATTACGTTATTAAAACCTTTAAAATTTACGGGTCATTACACTTATTTCGTACCGTGGTCATTTCATTTCAAATAGTTCATACTTCATATCAAAATATAATATTCATTCAAAAAACATATCAATTTGATATCATTATCCACTTTAAATAATATTCATTTCTAGAATCGTAACACTTCAAAAATTATAACACTTTCGAAATCATAACACCCTGAAAATCATAACACTTTTGAAATCATAACACTTTGTAATCATAACAGTTCCCAATTAAACAATTTAGATATTGAAAATAGTGTGTATATATATAAATATTAAAATATTTATTAACTAAAATAGTTCATAGATTAAAATAATATATATATATATGTATGTACTAAAATACTTTATATAATAAAATTAGTTTCTTCCAATTTCACAAATCGATTCAATCATCTTAAAATCCAAAATTTAATTTAATCAATCCCAGATCAATAATTTCAATTTTAAAAGGGTTAAAGATTCAATTTAAATTTTCAATAAACCATTCAATTTATGTCAAATTTCAAATCCAGATTTGAACAATCACTTTAATTCTAATATGATTCAAAGTTTGAATATTTAAACATTTACAATATAAGTTTCATTTAGATTCCAACATTTAACTTTAATTTTATTCAAATTGGAAAATACTCACTTAATCATTTTAGTAATAATTACATAAAATCTCCATTTATAAATTTAAATTAATATTAAATATTCAGTCTCAGTCTGATTTAAAATTTAGAATATTCATTTAATCACTTTTTATCAAGTCAAGTTATATATCATATCTTTCAAAATCCTAAATCAATAAATTTAAATCAATTTAAATTCAATTATTAACTAATTTAAATTCCAAGTCAACATTAATTTATTCTTCCCAACCTCTATTATTAATATTATTAAAATCTATTTAAAAATATTAATATAAAATTAAATAAATTCTTAAACATGTTATATATTAACTAAATTAAATTTTATTAAATTAAATCTTTTTAATAAATTTATTTAATATTAAATCTAATTTTATATATTTTTAAAATAATAAAATTTATACGTAAAATCTAAAGTTTTATATTTAACTTATAAATTAAAATATCCAAAACATATTATTTTAAAAATATAAATTTTATACACGTAAAATAGCATTGATATATTATATTTTAAAAATTAGTATTCAATAAAACCTATATATTTCCTTTCAAACTTTAGAAATTATTTTCAAAATATAGACCAGTGGTGTCCCTATAAAATTTTCTATCATATGGTCAAGTGATACGGATATTTATCAATTCAATCTGCAATAATTTAATATTTACGGAGATATGTCATTTCAACATGCGATCCCAAAATTCAAAATCAATGAAAATCGCTTGGGTTTATCATTTCAACCCACAATGATTTTCCCTATTCTACAATATCGTTCGGGTATATATCATTTCAACCCATAAGGAATTCTAAAGTAACGGGGAACTTACATAGTGAGAGCAAATATGATAATAATATAACATATCAACAACAGACATATATCATCAGTAACAATTTAAAAATAATATATACAACAGGATATGGTGTCATATATCACAAATGAACAATTGCAGATAATGGCATATCATATTTAACAATTAAATAACTAGCAATTCAAATTTAACAGCTTATTTCAAGTGAAATCAAATTTACTAAATATGAGGAAGTTTAATCGCGAGTGATTGCTCAAATTTCGAGGCTAGACAACGACGATGGTGAAGGAGATGACACAGACATGGATACAGACACAGTTATGACTAGCGGGACAACGACAAGCTACAAATTGCTGCGATATATTCGATATTGAGGATTTAAGTCAAGATGGACAAGAGATCGAAGAAACAGAGTATATTTATATACTTATATATATTTGTTTCTAAAATCAATTTAAAAACACATATTAAAATAAAATCTATATTCTTTTTCAAATCAATATTTAATCCAAACACATATAAAATAAAATATCTATTTTTATTTGAAAACCAAACACATGTATACTTATACATATAAACTAATATATAACAATATATATATATATATATATATATATATATATATATATGCTTACATACATATTATATTTTTAAAATCAGTATAAACTTACTTTATTATAATATGTATATATAAACTCAAACTGATCGTATATAAACTTATGAAACTATATATACAAACGAACATATTATATATAACTTGTAGGAATTTATATACATAAACCAGCAGATCTTATTTTTTTATACAAACTTGTATATAAGTGAACATATATACAGCTCTTACATAACTTATATGAACCCTACATATACACAACAGACCATACATGGCTTAGATAAACTTACACACACACATACACACACACACACAAACAAATTATACATAATTTAAATAAACTTATATACGCATGTATATGAAAAGATTATATATGCATAACTTATTCATCAAAACGACTTTATATATTTGTAAATTCATAGGTATACAGTAAAATAGTATTTAGTAAACAAAAAAAAAATTACCTTTCAAACTTTCTTTCATGCATATAAGATGAGGCTAGATATGGAACAGGCTGCTCCTTCATGACATATGCAGATCAAGTTTCAAGGGAAAGGATGGCTTCAGGCTTGCGTGATGATTTGAGGCATTTCAACCGGCGGAGAAACGTGTGTCGGTGCTATAGGGTTTTTAGGCTTGGATGTGGGTTGTCAAGCAAGGAGGCAAGAGGCAATGCAGGCGGTTCAAATCTGGGACGGAGGTGGATCTCAAGTAAGCACGGTCAAGGGGGAAAGGAGCATTGTGTGTTTGCTTCAACAGGGACAAGGAAATATGTGCATGCTTTCATTTCATTTGCTTTTTTTATGAAGAGGAGGGCTGCAGCCATGGGTGCTATGAAGGCTGTCATGGAGTGGAAGATCTCGGCTGTAACGTGATGACGGGGTGTAGGCATGAGCGGTTCAAAAAAAAGGAGGACAGCAAGCTTTCATAAAAATATAAAGGAAGGGTGAAGGCGGATCTCTGGTCATGGAAAAAATGAAAGGGACAAGAGCATCTAATATATATAATAACTTATATAAACTATATTATATACCGTTAGCCTTCCCAATTGAAGAACAGATCCAAAAAACAATAGCAGGCTTGCATGGACGTGAGCTTGCATGTTTTCTTATTTCCCAAGGAACTAGGTTGTGGAGGAGAATGAACAGAAAGAAGGGTTTTGTTAGGGAGGCAAATCAAATTTGGGTCTCGAAAATGAAATTACGTGCCAAGTTCAGATAGAAGAAAAAAATGAAATTGCTTTATATTATTTGTTTTATCGGAACGAAGAGACTGAGCCATTTCATAATGGAACCAAGATCAATATGTTGAATGATAGGAATATTAATAGTCATAATATTAATTTTTGAAAATTTCAATGGTCAGTGACTATTGGTATTATACGACTCTCAATTGAAATGACAAAAAAAGCCAAAATGCTCAAATACAGAACCGATACGACAAACCGTTTTGTTGATTTCGTCTCGTACCGAATACCGGAATGTAGAAATGAATATACTGCGGAGATTAGCACGACGAGACGAACAAAATGGTACATAGATATCAGCGATATGACCATTTTATCAAAAGTCGGTATTTCGCTACTAAACTGGAGCAAATTTGTCGACAATAAGATAAGCGGAGCTAAATAAGTCCAAATCTGGCGAAACGAAATATGACGTCTCACTTGGAAAATGATTTAGAAATTTATCATATAAAAATATTCGGCTTTCAATAATATTTTATTATATGTATTTTAACTGATTTGAATTGAAATTGAAATTACACAACAGAACTAACTTTCATATTTACTAGTGAAAATCAATCATTTGTTATGTTTTGATAGACGCATTCCAAATATCCAATTTTCATTGCTAAAATTTATAATAAAATTTCAAGCAAAATTTCAGTTAATTACGTTATAAAAATTTTAAAATTTATAGGTCGTTACACTCTTCCCCATTCAAAACTTTTCGTCCCCAAAAAGGAACGAGGTAGAAAATTTTGAGCAACCAAAAAGAAAAGGTAGATTGAATTACATATAATCAGATACACAACGAATTCAAAACCATACAGATTTCATCTGTTTTTAAATTGATTTATTTTCAATAAATTTGGTTTCAATCCAACTTATTTAATCAATAATATTCATTGTATTCACAATTGGTTGAGTCCACTTCAATGTATTTTCATTCCATTAGTTTGCTTTAAATTTTTTAATATTGTTATAAAATTTCTTTCAAACAAAATTTAATTTATTTAACTCATTTATTTAATCCATTTGACTTTACTTAAGTCATTTCCTCCTTAATATTCAATTTTAACTATTCTATGTTCATATTTATATATTTAAATAGCATTCTCTATTATTCAATTTATTCCACTTGACAAATTCTGTAACATTATGTGTATCACTTTTATTATAAACACTCACTTTTGTTTACAAATTCCCTTGACCAAATTTCAATTTGGATTTTCTAATTACTTGCATTCATATTATTGGTTATTCAAATAGTATCCTTTATCTTTCTATTATTCAATTTATTTCACTTACATTTGTTATAATATTCTAACAACTCCAATTTTTATTGAAATTCTCTTATCAAAATTCATTCTTGGACATCCAATTACTTACATTTATATATATATATATATATATATATATATATATATCATCCAGTTATATTCAAACTTTTTCCCAGTTAAGTTTTATTACTGTTTTTAAGTGGAACTGAACACTACACAATTTTACCTTTCATTTACAACATTTCTATCAAACAAAATTTTAGTTTGAATATTTTATTCTTTATATTTCTCTTGTATAACCTTCAATTTCATTCACTTGAACATTTTAACTTTCTGAATATTTCAGGTAAGCTACATATATTTTGGAATGCAAATGAGTAGTATACACATAATTTTTTTATCCTATTTCTATTGTTTAAGTTGTTAGATTTCCATTTCTCTTTTTAGACTATCCAATTATTCAGAAATCTTACTTCATTTTAATAATTGAAAACCATCACTTTACATAGAATTTGAGGATTAATATCTGGTTTCACTTTAACAAATTTTAAATAAGTATATACATATATATTATATAAATCAAATCATATTCAAGAAATTAAAATCAAATTCCTTTTCCAAAACAAAATTGTAGCAAAGCTACTAAGTAGCCTCTCCACTTTGAGACTCGAAAATGAATGTCGATGATGCTGCAGTCATCACCGAAATTATTTTCCAACAAAAAAAGAAGAGAGTATCGACTTCTTTTTAAAATTATTCTTTGAAACAATTTCCATTCGAAACTATTTTCAAATAATATAATTTCAATGTTTGAAAACTAAATTTAGAAAAGCATCGAAAATTGAATTCTCAAATTCTTAATTTAAATTCATTCAATTCCAAATCAATTTATAAACCATGTTTTATAATTTCATTTATTTATATTATGTTGCAATAGTCAATGGTTTACAAAAAAAATGATAATAAAATATTATCATTTCTACAACTAATTCCTTTAACTATTTAATTTTAGAAAATTATATCTATTTATATATATATATATATATATATATATATATATATAATCATACACAAAATTATTTCATTTACAAATTTCGAAAACAGTATTGTGTCAATTTGCTCTGTTCAAGTGTTTTGGAATTTCTATCGATGGCGTTAGCTTGATGAATCGATCGAAACCCAAAATTCAAACTTAACAGCTCAAACAACACAATGTAAACATTTTTATATCAATTACAACTACACTTCCTTACATGGTGATTCAAAGATGGATTTCGGAGCAAGGATAGTGATTCAATTCAGAGGGACCCTGATAAATGATAATTCTAACTAAGGAAATAGAATCGAAGGGAAATAAAATAGTTAAATTACAAAAGAGAAAGGATGGATAGACTTTCATTAATCGCGGCGACCTTAACCAGGTCAGCCGAGATTCCAGGAATAAGATCAATGCAGAATTCAATTTCCCGTATAGGAGGAAGAGAAGTGACTTCACCAAAACATCCGGATAATCCCTGACTACCGGGGAAGTCAAGATCACTGGGCTGGAAAGATAAAACTGCCTGCAAAAAACCTTGAGGCATTCGACATAGGATCATATGAGAGTTACCCGGATTGTCCATTAAAAGGCGATTCGGGCTTTGCAAGAAATAACAGCATCCAAACCGAGGACGTATAAATCTTCGGTTAATCGATGTATGTCTGTTGTGAAGAGTTTCACCCCTTTCAAATCATATCAAGGTTGAGGGACTACCGATGGAATTAATCACACAAAAGGATGAAGTTGCGGATTGGGGTGGCAAGATAAGTTCAAACTATTGCAGAGATCAACTGAAATGGAGCTATTGGATGCTCTAGTATCAAGAGAACATGGACAGGACACGACTAGAATGGTTTCACAATAAAGAGGAAAGTTCCGAAATTCAAAGGAAACCCGAGTCAAGACGGAAGAAACTCAAGCTCGAACGAAGGTGATTCTGTAATTAAATTTACTCTCTATGCTAAGTTTTGCCTAAACCAGAGCTCTGATACCACTTGTAACAGCCTGATATTTCGAACCATTCGCATCCGCACATGTCGGAGTTGAATTATGCAAAATAACAGATTGTTAATTTTTATTGGGCAAAACTCAGCATATGATGTAAATAATTCAATCACAGAATCACAGACACGGAGTATTATTAAAAAATAGCAGAATAGATAAATAATAATTCATGAAGCTGCTATAAATCATCAGAGTTTGCAGTAAAATACTACAGATATCTCGAATACAGAATAGTATCTAACACAAAACATTTGAAAAGTCTGAACTAATCAATGGAAACAACTAAGAACTGAATATACAAAGACCAATCTTCAAGCAAGGCTCCAAACTCCAAAGATGAGTCTCAAATGTTGTGACGCTCGGTTTGACCCGAGCATAAAGCAAAACACAAAACACTCGAGTCAGGATTAACATTCTTATATCAGTAAATTTAACTCAAGTGGAATGTTAAGTGAAATACAAGTAACTTAAAGGATGTTTGGGATACTCATCCTCTAAGGATACGTGGAACTATCTACTATGTAGTACAAAACGCTATTATAATATGTCTATGTCTATAGTAAAGTAAACTATCAAAATAGCGTTAAGGCATTACCTATATCCCACTTAACATATTTTATATATTTCCATAGTTTATACAGTACCGTAAGCTCCTCCGTGAGGTTTACTCAGAGGGCACTCCATAGGCATGTTACAAACCAAACTCGTAGATGGCGTGATAGGGCATGTAACAAGGCACGCGGGGCAATATCAGGGTAGATATACCATTTGCACTCCTGGACTAGTGGTAACACATAGCAGCTACTGCCGTCCACCTCATGACACACTTCCAAATCAAAGGCGCACTCAATCAAATCATAAAAGCAATAGAATGGTATCGAAGAAATGTTCTCGATCGGAGGTGCGACCTCACTTGGCCCGGTATAGCTCTTATTTTAGCCACATCAAGCTAACTCGTGGGAGTAAGGGCTACATAAATACCATACAGAATCGTTCGCCAAACCATCCTACTTCATTCTGGAATCTCCACCATGTCACGGTTGTTAAAGTGGTTTTCGGTATTGGCAGAGAGTATGAAAATATCTGATCCCAGTCTCTTTAACAACCAAACGATGATTTCACACCCTGGTCATTTCATTTCGAATAGTTCATACTTCATATCAAAATATCATGTTCATTCAAAAACCATATCAATTTGATATCATTATCAACTTCAAATAATATTCATTTCTAGAATCGCAACACTTTAAAAATTATAACACTTTCGAAATAATAGCACCTTTGAAATCATAACACTTTTGAAATCATAACACTTTTGTAATCATAACAATTCCCACTTAAACAGTTTAGATATTGAAAATAGTATGTATATATATATATATATTAAAATATTTATTAACTAAAATAGTTTGTTGATTAAAATAATATATATATATATATATATATATATTAAAATACTTTATATGATAAAATTAGTTTCTTCTAATTTCACAAATTGATTCAATCGGCTTAAATTCCAAAATTCAATTTAATCAATCCCAGTTCAACAATTTCAATTTTAAAAGGGTTAAAGATTCAATTCAAATTCTCAATAAACCATTCAGTTTATATCAAATTTCAAATGCAGGTTTGGACTATCACTTTAATTTCGATAAGATTCAAACTTTAAATATTCAAACATTTACAACATAAGTTTTGTAACGGCCCGCTAATCCATACCGCTTTGAGTCGACAATATTATCCATCTATCCAACCCAAACGGAAGGAAATATAAACCATTAGGAAAAAGAAGGAGGTAGAAGAAGAAACAGGAAACAACATCAGAATCTCACAATCGCAGCGGAACAATATGTAATAGATAAATGACTGATCTTTATACAAAAAGAACTATATCTGTTTTATACATTACATCATCGGAGTACAACACAATCAATGGCAAAATACTGGACAGTTATATTAACTTGTCCTCACACAACTGAATACACAGCTTATACTGCACAGCGAAATATACATCAAGTACATGATATGTCTTGCCATCCAGCTCATCCCCTGAGCTCCATAGCAGTCCATCCAGAATATGTATTTTATAATATCGGTCTGACCCGAGCATGATAGTAAGGTAGCACCCGAGTCAGTCTGAAAAACCAGCGTGAGAAAACACACTCAATTGGATAATTAAAGTTTCCAAAATCCTTTGAAATCAAAGGTATCTCGTAAGACCACGCCACAAATAAACATGCCGGGTTTTTACCTTACGATAACCAAAACATTTCTACCAATTCGTATGATATTATAATAGTGTCTATAGAAAGTAAAATAGAATCTAGCTGAAATGCTTGCATTTCACGTTCCAGCATAGTTGGGCACAATCAAAACCGTACAGGCGCATTTTGGAGATTGGATTACATACAATGGCAGGGATACTGGGGTACCGCCCGTCACAGTACCTAGTCTAGATCAGAGTATCGAGGATCCCTTCCGATCCCCTGCAACACAAGACTGGAGCTACCCCTTACTGGATAGTCCAAATAAGATCACCCCGTAGTTAGGATCAGCAACCGCCCAAACAGCCAAATAAAAAGGGACATCTAGATAGGGATGATCTTACCCTAATTGGTTTCTAGCCACTTAGCCTTGCTGCACCTCCCCTGTTTTAGCCATTCCTGATTGATGAGACTTGAGGCTATGCATTACCTTTTTAGCACACATTCACTTAAAATGCTCATCGTCCTCCTGACTCTTAGATCTAATCCATTAATTATCTCATTTTCAATCTAATCTCATTCCCAGCTTTTAGATTTATTTAGCCCAACTCAACTAAATTTTCATTTTCAGCTTAATTAGACATGACTCAAATTAAATATCATCTAGATATTCAATATTCAGTTTCACTTCCATTTACTTACAATTTTAAAATAGTTTGTTCATTTACAGATTTATTCCAACGAATAAATTTTATTTCAATAATCATTCCATTTAGCTTACTTAGATTCGTTTCTTCGAGTTTACTTTTTACTTAACTTAATTTAATTTCATTCCGATCCAATTCAAATTTTTAAACTTCTATAAGTTCTCCAACTTTTTAAAATCCATTTGCTAACTTCTATTAATTCACTTCAATAAATTAGTTTACCTTCCAACTTATTTTGTTTTCACACTT
The DNA here is from genome assembly GCA_030765085.1 of Allium cepa. Lineage (NCBI taxonomy): Eukaryota > Viridiplantae > Streptophyta > Magnoliopsida > Asparagales > Amaryllidaceae > Allium > Allium cepa. Next base: position 1,053,930,188 of record CM060931.1, read on the forward strand.
AATTTTATTTAACTCTTCCTAAGTTGAATTTTATTCTAACAAAGTTCAAATTCTATCAGTTATCAAACCCATTTATATGCCATGAACATTTTAAATAAGATTCCAAAGTCTTTTAAACAATTACTCAACATTTCAAAATCATTTTTGAAATCAATTATATATACACATAATTCATTTGCATATTAAATCATCTTTTGAATTTTAAAACCAAACCCAGTTTTGCAAACAATTCTAGTTTAAAACATTTAGGTAGCAATTCCTCTATTGGAAACTCGAAAATGAACATCGATGATACTGCAGTCATCACCGAAATTATTTTCCAGCGACCGAAACTAATTTAGTGCTTTTATCTGTTTTAAAACATTTTCAAATATTTTTGATTCCAAATCTCACCAGATTTCATCTCCCATTTAAAAATATTTTCGAATAATATCACTATAATTCTTCCAAAGCCTTCAAAAATCATTTTCAAACTCAAAGGTCCGAATTTTCGAATTTCAAAACCTTTCAATCTATATTCAAATATTACTCTGGAATTTTTATTTTATTTTCAGTTATAAATCACCTTTATAATTCACATTTACAAATTTCACCTTGTTATATGAATTTAATTCCTTAACTATTGGTTAGGATTTCGATTCTTTATTCTATTTCCACAACAACAATGATAATAGTCTAATATTATCATTGTCTAACAACCAAGCAACCATATATATAACTATAATAATTTCTTAAAATTACTCCTTTAATATACAAAAATACTTTGGAAAAAATTATTTCATTTACCTTATTTAAAACAATATCATGTCAAATTGTTCTATTCAAGTGTTTAGAGATCCCTATCAATAACGTTAGTTACTCGTATCGATAAGAATCCATAAACCCTCAACAAACCAATCAACACAATAAAAAAAATTATTCACTAATAAATACACGCTCATATCTATTAATACACTCAAACTCATTCTAGAGTACTATGGACTCTATTTCTAATGAGCAGTCCCCACCAGAGCCAAGGTTCTCGCTTAACCTTCACCTCTGATACCAACTGTAACGGTCCGCAAATCCGTATCCCTTTGATTCGACAATATTCTCCATCTATCCAACCTAAACGGACGAAAATATTAACCATTAGGAAAAATAAGGAGGGAGAAGAAGAAATAGAAAACAATATTAGAATCTCACAATCTCAGCGGAACAATATATAATAGATAAATGACCGGTCTTTATACAAAAAGAACTATATCTGTTTTATACATTACATCATCAGAGTACAACACAATCAATAGCAAAATACTAGACAATTATATTAACTTATCCCCACATAACTGAATAAACAGCTTATACTGCACAGGGGAATATACATCAGGTACATAATACGTCTAGCCATCCAGCTCGTCCGTTGAGCTCCATAGCAGTCCATCCAGAATCTGTAACTCGGTCTGACCCGAGCATTATAGTAAAATAACACCCGAGTCAGTCTGGAAAACCAACTTGAGAAAACACACTCAATTGGATTATTAAAGTTTCCAAAATCCTTTGAAATCAAAGGTATCTCGTAAGACCACGCCATAAATAAACATGCAGAGTTTTTACCTTACGATAACCATTTTTTTTTATCAAATTCGTCTGATATTATAATAGTGTCTATAGAAATTAAAATAGAATCTAGCTAAAATGCTTGCATCTCACGTTCCAGCATAGTTGGGTACAATTAAAACCGTACAGGTGCTAATTGAAGATTGGATTCCATACAATGGCAGGGCTACTGGGGTACCGTCCGTCACAGTACCTAGTCTAGATCAATATACCGAGGATCCCTCCCGATCTCTTGCAACACAAGACCGAAGCTACCTCTTACTGGATAGTCCGAATAAGATCACCCCGCGGTTGGGATCCGTAACCGCCCACACAGCCGAATAAAAAGGGACATCTAGACAAGGATGACCTTACCCTAATTGGTTGCTAGCCACTTAGCCTTGTTGCACCTTCCTTGTTTTAGCCATTCTTGGTTGATGAGGCTTGAGGCTATGCATTACCCTTTTAGCACACATTCACTTAGAATGCTCATCGTCCTCTTGACGATTTTCTAATAGCATTCGTCCATACAAGTTGCCTTGGGTCTGGACAAACCGAACCACCGTCTTTATCATCTTCATGGTCTTCATTCGTAAACATTCAAACTGGATCAAAGTGGTTTTTGAATAATTAAATCCGATTCCGGCTTCTTCGAAACGATCAGTGCATTGGTCAATATTGATAGTCGGTTATTTAACTATCAAATTACACAATCATTCAACCGATGATTTTATTTTCCACTGAAAATGCCAAGTCTTATAAATTTAGATTTGAAATAATTTTAAATCGCTTTATCCAAAATATATACTTAAAATATTTGAAGTAAAACTACTTAAAACACTTTATTTAAAATAATAGCTATGAAATTCTATAATAATTTTCCAAGTAAAACTTTAGCCACAAACTGTTTTTGAAATAAAACTATTGTACAAAGTATAAATATTTAATAATTTTCATTTAAAACATAATACTAATTTAACCTCTAAAATAATTAGTATTGTAATTAATTTGAATAAATATTTAATTTAAAATTCTAAAACAATTTCAAACAATAATTTTTTCTAAAAAAATCTTTTAAAACAATTTTAAAACCTTTAAGTTATACTTAGAAATCTTCTTTTGAAAAATATACTTAGCTTTTCAGGAAATTACACTTTCCATTCCAACAATACCGTCTAATCATTTATAAATCCATCTCGATTTATTCCAGTTTAATTTACGTCCCAAACCCATAAATTTTCTTTTCCATGCTTTTAAAAATAAAACTACTCTTTTATTTTTAAAATGATTTCCTCGTTCCGTATAAATTCCAACCATAAATTTAAATCTCAAATATCTACCGATAAATATTTCATTTTATTTATAAACCCGATTATAAATTCCATAACCTCATTCTCTTTTTAATCACAGTTTCAACACTTAATCGATTTCCAAATCGATTTTCAAAGTTAACTCCATTTAAAAATAAATTCCTTTACTACTTAAATTTATTCCAAAAACCATTAATTCCAAATTCGTTCCTTTATTTATGATTTAATATCTTATTTAAAACCGAAAATACCAATTTCATACTTTATTTCAAAATTCTCCCTTTTTTCCCCCTAACCATTTAAATCCTAAATTTAAAAATAAATTCTTTAATTTTTAAACAATACAATTAAGTCCTCAAAATTCATTTATTTCAATTTATTCAAACCTCCTTTCCCCATACTCGGAATTATTGATAGGATTTTAAATCAAACTTTTATCCTTTCCAAATTCATTCTTTTAATTTATCCAAATTCACTATAATTATTTTACTTAAAAATTATCTCTTTTATTTTCCTTCAAAAATCCAATCTTTTTATTTTTGATATCTCAATATACTCAATATATTCAGCAAACCAAGCAATCAATAACTTCAATTTTCAATATAATCTATCATGGATTATCAAATAAATTATATCACTGAATATGAAAATAAATTCCAATATTTTGAGGAATCCAGTTGGACCCCTCCAACCTGTTTCCCTACATCCACAGATGTTAGCACAATGTAAAAATACAAATCCCACTTCTTTGGGGATATCGCGGTATAAAAGGGTAATCCGTTATTATGCGGGGCGCATAGGGTCTCATCCGCTATATAATGCAGGAATATCAATCACTCCAATATATGTATATATATATATATTATTCTATATATAATATCACATCCAGACTGATAATAAATTATCAATTTAAGCAACAACCAATCATTTAAATTTAACTATTTAAATTTAAACAGTAATTCAAATGAGTGAGATTAACTCACCTTTGATTTTATGCGACCCAAACCAAACTAGCTTGTTTTCTTCACGATTTCAGACCTTATATAAACATTATATGTTTTATTAACATTTGAAATAATTGGGAAATTAATTTCCGTTTAATTTAACTAATAACTTTCTTCTTTTAAAAAGTTTTAGTAACTAAAATAATTTAATAATTTTATTAAATAAATTAATCACTTTAATAAATTATTTTTAACATAACCTAGTAAATTATATTTTGTTTTACTCATTTTCAAAATGCATATAAAATAATCCATATAGGTTTAAAAAAATCCAATTTTACATAAACTTTAAACATTTTAAAACTTCCTATTTTTTCGAAACCTTATATATATAAAATTTTCTTTTTTACTGTATATATATATATATATATATATATATATATATTAACCTTTCTTCTCTGTATATGTATTATAATTTCTAACGTATAAATATATAAATATAAGAAAATACCCACACAGAGTCCCAAAACTGGTCGACTATGGCGGCAACACACGGTACCACCAAGCCCACATCCTAGCTTCACTCAACAACAGCTCGAACAACTGGACAGCTGCAACTTTGAGTCACCACCCTCCCTCTCGTGAACTCAGGTTCGAGTCCACCACACCAGCCACTATATAAAACTCCACCGTTCGATCGACAATGCCAAGCCCTAGTTTTAGCCATCGCCGCTATAGCCACGACCTCCCAATGCCTGTCGATTCGAGACCATCGCGACCCTCCATCATTCGAGCACCAGCCCCAACCCACATCGACTATGGCAACACTCGTGAATTGACTCACAAGTATACGACATCGATTCGAATAGATTCGAATTCGATAACGCTCGCGGTTATATATTTATTCTTTTTTTATATTCGGTCTCGTTCGAATGAGCTTAAGAAGAGGGAAGGAGAACGAGATTTTATTAGAAAAGATATTTGTTTTCGGCCATTATTAACTTCTTCTGTTTAGATCCTCTTTGCGTATTTTAAAAAGAAAAGAGGGAGGCAGGAGGAGACGTTGGCGTGTGGGAAAATACTCGCTGTAGTATTCTAAAGTGAAAGGAAAAAGCACTGGTTTGACACTTTTTCAGCTGAAGGTTGTCAGGTCAAAATACCTAATATATATTATATTAAATTTAAATCTAAACCGTCTTGAAAACGACCCTAAAATCTCGATCTCCTATTGAGACGTGTCGCTAGACATTTATAATGTTAAACCCCTTTTTCGAATGCAATGTAAAAGGTTTCGAGTCCTAACTCGATCGCATGGAGAAGATAGCTTCTTGGGACCCAATTATTATATTGAATTTGATATAAATTTCAACGCGTTTACATATCGTACGATCAAACGACTACTCCGAATGCTACGAAATTTGAAATCCAATAATAATACATTATTATGGATCCAATAGTTTCTGTTGAATTACAAGATTGTGCCTCGAAAGGCTATTTTTAAATATCAGTTTAAACGATATTATTTTTTTTAAATTGAACAAACAACTGTTAAATTAAATATTAACCCATTTATTATCTTCAGTATTATCAATATAAATTTTATATGCCTTTAACATATTCTTAACAAGCCTGAAACTCTAGATTCAACATTTTACCCAATTTCCAATTATTTAATTCAATAAATTTAATTAACCAAAATTGGTTATATTTGAAATTCAAGATAAAAATTAAGCTTTAAATATTTAAATCAATTAAATATTCCAATTTCAAATATCTAAAAATTCCAGGTCATCCAAGTTTCATTTAGATTCCAACATTTAACTTTAATTTTATTTAAATTGGAAAATATTCACTTAATCATTTTAATAACAATTACATAAAATCTCCAAATTTAAATTAGTATTAAATATTCAGTCTCAGTCTGATTTAAAATTTAGAATATTCATTTAATCACTTTTTATCAAATCAAGTTATAAATCATATCTTCAAAATCCCATATCAATAAATTTAAATCAATTTAAATTCAGTTATTAAATAATTTAAATTCCAAGTTAACATTAATTTATTCTTCCCAACCTCTATTATTAATGTTATAAAAAAATATTTAAAAATATAAATATAAATTTAAATAAATTCTTAAACATATTATATATTAACTAAATTAAATTTTATTAAATCAAATGTTACAATTGTCAGGAGTTAGGTCACAAAAGCAATGAATGTGCGAAGCCGAAGAGGAGAGCAATGGTTGCAGAAATTGAGGAAGAGGATGTGGAAGCTGAATGTTCTAATTCACCTTATGTTGAGGAGGAAGAAGAGTTGTCCGGAGATTAAGGGTGTAATTTGATGATGATGAGAAGTTATTTGGCACCGAAACAGGAAGAGGAAAACAGTTGGTTGAGGAATAACATATTTCATTCCACATGCACTATTCTGGGAAAGGTTTGCAAGTTCGTCATTGATGCTGGGAGTTGTGACAATATTATCTCTACAGAAGCAGTAAAGAAGTTGAACTTGAAAACTGAGAAGCATCCTAAACCGTACAAGCTAGCATGGTTAAGGAAGGGTGGTGAAGTGAAAGTTGGACGAAGAGCTTGCATGAATTTTTCAATTGGGAAGAAGTACAAAGATGAAATCTGGTGTGATGTTGTAGACATGGATATGTGTCATCTGTTGTTGGGCAGGCCATGGCAGTTTGATAGAGCAGTACAACATGATGGACGTGCTAATAGCTATAGTTTCATGTTTGAAGGTACTAAAATCACTTTAGTTCCCAAGAAGCAACAACAGAAGGAAAGCAAGTTGGAGGAGATTGAAGAGCTGAAAACCTTATTATCTTTGAAGGAGTTTGTTAAGGAAGTCGAAGAGGAACCTGAAGTGTACTTGTTGATTGGACGAGAGAGTCATGAAGAGGTTGAAATTCCAGAAGAAGCAAAGCTAGTCTTGAAAGAATTTGAAGATGTATTTACAGAAGAGTTGCCTAAGGAGTTACCGCCACTGAGAGACATTCAACATCAAATCGATCTTGTTCCAGGAGCAGTATTACCACATAGACCACATTACCGAATGAGTCCTAAGGAGCATGAGGAACTGAGAAGACAGATGGAGGAGTTATTAGAACAGGGGCGTGTTCAGAAGAGTTTGAGTCCTTGTGCAGTGCCTGCTTTATTGGTGCCCAAGAAAGATGGTTCGTGGAGGATGTGTACGGATAGTCGGGCTTTAAACAAGATCATTGTGAGATACAGATTTCCTATGCCGAGATTTGATGATTTGATTGATCAGCTGAGTGGGGCCGTGGTGTTTTCAAAGATTGATTTGAAGAGTGGATACCATCAAATTCGTATTAGACCGGGCGATGAATGGAAGACTGCTTTCAAAACCAGGGAAGGCCTATACGAATGGTTGGTTATGCCGTTTGGTTTATCGAATGCACCAGGTACTTTTATGAGAGTGATGAACCATATTTTCAGACCATTCATTGGGTAGTTCTTGGTTGTTTACTTCGATGATATTTTAATCTATAGTGGGAGTATGGAAGAACATGTCCAGCATTTGCAGGAAGTATTGTTGATTCTACGGCAGGAGAAATTTTATGCTGCAACGAAGAAGTGTGTGTTCATGACGCACAGTGTTTTATTTCGAGGTATGTTCTATCGAAGGAAGGTATTCAAGTGGATGAAAACAAAGTAGAAGCTATCAGAAGTTGGCCACAACCGAAGACAATCACTGAAGTACGAAGTTTTCATGGATTGGTATCTTTCTATCGAAGATTCATTCCACATTTTAGTAGTGTGATGGCACCTATAACTGATTGCATGAAAGGAAAGAAGTTTGAGTGGACAAAGGAAGCAGGGGTTGCTTTTGAGAAGATCAAGGCACTATTGACGACAGCACCAATTCTAGTTTTACCGGATTTTCAGTTGTTGTTTGAATTACATACTGATGCATCAAAGGTTGGGATTGGTGGAGTTTTGAGTCAGAAAGGAAGACAGTTGCTTATTTCAGTGAGAAGTTATCTGGAGCTAAGCTGAGATATAGCACTTATGATGTTGAATTTTACGCAATTGTTCAAGCGGTGAAGCATTGGAGACATTATCTGTTTTAGAAGGAGTTTGTTCTTTACACTGATCATGAAGCGTTGAAGCACTTACAAGGGCAGGATAAGATTTCAGCTAGGCATGCATCGTGGATTGCTTATCTGCAATAATTTACGTTTGTTGTGAAACATAAGTCAGGAGTGACGAATCGTGTAGCTGATGCATTGAGCAGGAGGAATCATTTGTTGAC